>JAKSZU010000002.1:12626994-14043661 GCA_026018925.1 Tupaia tana
TGAAATGAGGCTGAGGTGGTGACAGCACAGCCACCCTGCTGGGGGTGCCGCCTTCCCTTCTCTGTCTCTTTCTCATGAAAGAAAGAAAGAAAGAAGTTAAATGTTTTTAAAAATTATTTTAAGAGACCAGCAGTTGGCGTAATGGCTATGTCGCTGGACTCCCATGTAGTCGACCGCGGTTTGCGTCCCGGACCTGGTGGCTTAAAACTCACGCCGGGTGCGTGTGCGTGCGTGCCCAAGATCCTGAGAGGAGAATGGAGGAGAAGGGATTGCGGCGTGGCCATCCCCCCTGGGGGGTGATTTCTCACTTTCTGTCTCTCTGTCTGTCTCTGTCTCTCTGGCGAGTGCACGCGCCCTATAGCAAAAACCTCTCAAGAAAAAAAAAAAAAAAAGTCTAGACTCAATGGCTACCACCTTGTCTGCAATTTACCTTCTACAGAAATATCTATCCCTCTTTTTATGAAAGGAAATCATTTAATAGTTTTAGATTTGGAAGACGGGGGAACTGATAGAAGAACCGGCTGTGCTAACTTTGAACCAGCAACCGCAAAGCCCGAAAGGCTGGGCGCTAATGGCTGAGAGAAAAACGGACATGCGTTAGATGAGGAGCATCGCTTTCTCATCAGGATGCCACAAACACCAGTACACACACACACACACACACACATATATATATATATATACACACACAAATATATATATATATATTTGTTTAGGTTTTTGTTATAGGGCATGTGTGCTCACGAGAGAGAGACACAGAGAAATCATCCCCCGGGGCTGGCCACGCCACAACCCCTTCTCCTCCACTCTCCTCCTGATGTTGGGCACACACACACACACACACACACTTGCCTGGCATGATTTTCAA
Source organism: Tupaia tana (assembly GCA_026018925.1). Lineage (NCBI taxonomy): Eukaryota > Metazoa > Chordata > Mammalia > Scandentia > Tupaiidae > Tupaia > Tupaia tana. The sequence continues at coordinate 12,627,863 of JAKSZU010000002.1, forward strand.
GCCACCAAGGCCAGGACTAGAACTGTAGTCAGCTATGCAAGAGCCCAGCACCTTAACCACCATGCAATCTGCTGGCCCCAAAAAACAAATGTAAAGGAAAGATTAATTAATAGATTCATTCTGAATATTTTACATGGCTGCACTTTAGAGAACTGTAGTGACCTGAGAACTAGCCTGGCCCTCCCACCAGCGTATATACAAGCAAGCCAAGGCCAGGCCGGGAGCTGCTGGAGGGATGAGCCAAGCCCCAGGCCATCAGTTCTGTAGAGAGGAGGCCCCTCTTCAGCCGGCCTGTTGTTACAGCCTCTGTCCCCACAGGGGGATGTTTCTTCCATGCACATGATGCAGACAATGATCTGGCAGGGAAGGCCCTGGATTAGAAGCTGGGAGACATGAGCGGTTACTAGACGAGACGATTGCTTATTATAGCCAGCTGTGGTGGCCAGCAGTAACGCCATGCTGAAGCCGTGGGTGAGCTCCAAGTTTCCACTGTAACATCCTGATGGTGCTGCAACACCCCCATGCCTCAAGGGGACCCCAAAAGCAATCACACTCCTCTCTCCATTCAATGCTTCCTCCCTTAATGGTCCCGTTAGAACTAGTGCCATTGCTGTCCGTCCACCTGTGCCAGCCAGAACTCCAAACGACCTCTTTCTCTTTCTGTCAAGTCTAACACCAAGTTCGAGCCGTTTTCCAGTTTTCCTGAAAATATCTTCATGTCTCCATCGCCTTGACCGAGCTGTTGTCACTGCATTGCAGCAGGCCCTGGGCCCTCAGATGTCTGTACAGGAGCCCCAATACACCCCCATTATGCTGCCTGCCTACTTAAAAGCTTCCCCAGCCTGCTATTTCACCCCTAGAGTAAAAGCGACTCCCTTCAAGTGGCTCTGGACGTCCAGTCCCAGACTCCCACAGACTTCTCCAGCCTCGTCTCCCTGGCTTCCTCTCCTCTCTCCCACCCTCCATCTCTCTTTCCTCCCACTCTGCCGGGCTCAGTTTCTGCTCAGAGCAGGCCCCTGTACCCCAGGGCTTTGGCTTAGGCTGTCCTGCGCTGCAGTCCTTCGCCTGCCTCCTTCCCCTCCCTCCATCAGGCCCCCCGAGGCCGCCGACTCTGCCAGCAGGTTGGGCCCCCATTGCCCAGGAGTCATTTAGGGAAGGACCCTCTTCTCGGCGGGGCCGATTCCCCACAGGGTGGGGCCAACCTCCCCCCCTTCCCCGTCCACCAGTGAATCCGCAGTCCCTGCAATCCCAGCATCACGTAGAAGGCCAGGTGGGCCTTTCATTCGTGTTCGTCGTGGTGGGAGAAGCCTAACTCACCACACAGGTACCTGCCAGGAGGCAGCTGGGAACAGGGCCCCAGCCCAAGAGCTGAGGCAGAAACAAAGCCGGAGAGAAAGAATCACACACACACACACACACACACACACACACACACACACACCACCTCTAGCAGGCAGGGTTCGCAGCCGCAGCTGCGCAGGCGTGGATGGCACATGGGGGAGCTAGGCCAGACACCTTGGCAGGGCCTGGTTAGGCGGCATCCACGTGGTGTCCCTGAACCTGCACTGCAGCTGACGGCAGCACCCAGCAGATAGCATGGTCAGTCGGAACGGGACTGGGTGACCACTCCCCTTCAGGCACTGCGGGCTTCTGGCCTCGACTCCTCCCTGACTTTGAAGGAAAATGCTGTATTACCTGGGTCTGTCCTGTAAATCACTTTAAAAATTGTTCTTCCGTCTATAAAATCATGCTATTTTGGAACACGATCTGCCTTTGTGCGAGTGGAGGGGCGAATGGAATATTTCATCAGAATAACTATTTACTGACAATTCGTACTATTTTATAGCCCGTGTCTTTTGAAATGGATGGGAGTTCATTATTCCGTGGTTTATAAAATCTTCCAGACTGAATGATGAACTCACATCTGCTACAATTGGGACGGATGATAAAACTGGTGTGAGTTATCTATAAATATTTATTGTCAAGAAATATCAGTGTGTATTGCTGTTTTTAGGAAAATAATGCATATTTTATTATTGATACATAAAGCAGGACATTTATGTTTACTACACATAATAACATAGAAAGTAATAAAATCATATTCTGTAGAGAATATCAGAGAGGCAGAAACAAAGATGAAATTTTGGGTTCAAAACCTAGTTTTACAAAAACATTTGTTAAAGCCCAAGCTACTAGGACAACCCCCCTTTAAAGTATTAAAACCTTCAATACAGTTGAAAATTGGCAATTAAGTTTCAAAATCAATATGATTATAATTTCTGCCTTAGAAAATAGCTTATTATCAAAGGCCGCCTTCTAAAAACACAGTAAATCCTTGCTAAATTCACCAGTTCTCAGTGCTTGCTGCGTGGCTGGTGTTTTTTTTTTTTTTTTTTTTTTTTTTGTTTTGTTTTTTTTTTTTTGAGAGTTTTTTGCTATAAGGCATGTGCATTCACCAGAAAGAGACAGAGAGATAGAAAGCGAGAAATCACCCCCCAGGGGGGATGGCCACGCCGCAATCCCTTCTCCTCCATTCTCCTCTCAGGATCTTGGGCACGCACGCACACACACCTGGTGTGAGTTCAAGCCACCGAGTCCCAGACTTGAACCACCATCGGCTATGTGGGAGTTCAGCGACATAGCCATTACGCTAAATGCTGGTCCCACTGTGTAGCTGTCTTCATCTGCCATGAAATACACTCCTCTCTGAATTCCACTCTGTCCTTTCCCCCCACAAAGTTCTTTTGAGGGAAAATTGCACAACAGAGAACTTTAAAAATATATTAATACACACGTGGGGGGGTGGCAGGTGGCATTGCAATTAAGGGTGCTGGACTCCCACATTGCTGACCATGGTTCAAGTCCCCGACCTAGCAGCTTGCTTTCTCACTTTCTCCTCTCTCTCTCTCTCTCTCTCTCTCTCTCACACACACACACTCTCTGGTCAAATTAAAATGCATCAAATAAATAGTTAAATAAAATAATTATTTTTAAAAAATATACATGTATGATGTGTATGTGATAGATACATGCATACAAGTATATATGTGCATGTGTATATATTTGTGATCATGTTTGTATGCATGTACCTGTGTACATATATGTATATGTGTGTGGGTTTTGTATGGATGTGTATTTGTTTATGTGCATGTATGTGAGCATTATGTGGGTATGTACATGTATGTGCGTGATTATGTATGCATGTGTACACATGTCTATATCCAGGAGGGCTTCAAAATGTTGTGGGAAAATGGAATTAAAGTACGAGCTTGTTTTGGTGCCAACATTTTCTGAATGCATTGCTTTTTAATAGTACACGTTTTCCACACTCTTTTGGAAGATCGCTCCCCTTGCGTGCACATGTCTGAGTCACTGGGAAAGTCAGAAGGGAGTTTTGCATAGAAAGACATGTCAGGACTTTCCCGACGATGTAAGATGCGTATTGGATTAGAGGCGCTGTGGTCCTGTTTTTCACAAAGAGCAGGTGGAATGTGAATAGTTCGCACCTAACTTTCAAAAGTCTTGGTGTCTACTGCTTGGCGGCACACTCAGACCGAAAGTGATTTTCAGAGCAAAATAAAGCAGCGGCATCAAGTGTCCAGGCAGAGGGGTCACGGGCATGTGGCAGGTTCACGTTTGCTGTGGGTTTTCCTCGCTCTTCGTGTCGTCGCGCCTGAGGGCCATTCACAAATTAGTCACTCTCGTGCTACCAAGAGGGCAGGGATCTCCGGCACAGAGAGCGAGCCAAGTGCCAGCCTCCAGGGCCAGGCGCCGAGCAGCCTCCGGCTGACCTCACGCCACGCTCGGATTGGTCCTCACACTGTGACCGGCCCCAGGGCCACTTCAAGTTCAAAAGCCCTCACACGTTTCTTTTCAGTTCCAAAGGGACACCCCAAGCCTAGCCATGTGCGCAGATGCCTCTGACACTTGAACCAGAGCGTTTGACAAGGGCCAGGACTGTGGCGCCGCCTCGCCCTTCTCTTACTGGATGTGCGAAACACTCATTTACGCAGAGAAGCCGTCGGTGAGGAGCCCGCGTGCGCCCGAGCCCTGGGCGTGGGGTGTGCGGCGGGGACCCCGGGGCAGTGTGCGCGGGCTGGGACCGGGCAAATGGCAGGGTCTGCGGCCAGTGAAGGTGTGCTCGGTGCGGTCACCATGGTCAAACCTGTCTCTTTCGTTTTGTTGTTTTCTTAAAAATTAAGGAAATTATCTCGAGACGGGGCCTCCAGGTTCCCTGTTTTCTTGTTTCCCCACAGCATTTAGACGCTATTCAAATAACATTTATTCTGTGTCATCTTCTTAGAGCTGGTTTTTCAAAATAGATATTTAGCTCGAGATAATAGCTCACTGAGATGCCCAGGGTTTTTCCTTAATTGCGATTTCATCTCATGCACTTGAAGTTCCAAGCCCTAATAGTGTTTGAAGTGGGCTGCCGTCTGATTCGCCTTCACAATTCTCTCGAACTTTCTGTCAGAGAATTACGACCTTGGCATAGTGAAGAGCGGTCTGTCCTCGCTGGTGCTCTGCGTGTGTGGCGCTTTGTAACTGGAGGCGCCGAAGGTAGATGTCGGAGTGCAAGACCCAGACGGACCTGCACCCGGCACGGCTCTGACTCGTCAGAACCGCGATCGTGGGCTCATCCTTTACGGTTTCTCAGACTCAGTTTCCTTATCTGTAAAATGAAGAAAATAAGCTGTCGCGTGCAGGACTGCTAAGACAAATAGATTCAGGCCTAACTTGAGCGGCGTAGGTGGCCGGGCCTGCTGCAGTATGGGAAGGCCTGGGCTTTGACCCTGAGCCAACCTGAACACGCAGGGTTCACCTGTCACCCTGGCTGGCGGGGAAGTGGCAGGGAGGATTGTGGCATGGTAGGATCCAGTCAGAGGTCACTGCCTCTCTCTCTTTTTCTCTCTCTTACGAAATGAATAGGCGCATTTTGCTCCACGATGCCGAAGCCACATGGGAAGGTCCTGGGTTCACATCCCAAAGCATCCCTCCACACTCCAAAGGGGCTACATGTGCATGAGCCCACGGCCCTGGCTGGCCGAGGCTGAGCGTGCACCACACCTTGTTAGGGATGCCCGTTCTTTCTCTCCCTTTTTCTTTCCTACTCTCAGAGGAAATAAATAAACTTTTAAAAAGAGAGAGAAATAGATTCAATGTTTGCAAAGTACACACCCCCAGCAAGCGTTCCACAGCCTATAGCTATTATTAACAGCATCTTAAGTTTGAAATTTTAAATAAGGTATGAAAGAAGTTAGCTAGTTATCATAGCTTTGAATGGGAACTAATAGAACAAATTCTATGTTGCTAGATTTATAATACTAGACCCATTCAGGCAGCACTTTATCTGAAATTTGAGCATAAAATTAGGTCTCAATTATCTAAGAAAAATAATACGTACAGAACTTTTTATCGCAAAATAACTGCTTTTCTACATTCCCAAACACTTTCAAATGACTTTTCTCAATTACTTTCCCAGAATATACAGGGAACATAAATTAGTTGTACATAATATCTAAAATGACTTATGGTTTGGGAGCAGCTGCTGTATAGCAAAGATCAGCAAGCACACTCCAAAGAGAAGCACGAGGAGCTTAGGGCTAGACGGGTCTTCAGGGGTGACTTACCCAGGCTCTTGCCTTTGTTCGTGCGATTAACTGGGAGTTGCCACAGTGACGATCAGGAGGTCGTGACCAGTAGCTGGAACAAGTGATAAAAGCAGTCCTTCCATGGGAGAGGCCAGGCCTCAAGGTCAGCCACAAGCCACAGGGACAGGAGGCTGGAAATGTCACGGCAGCCCAGTGACAAAGTTGGGCTTCTGTGTGCTGGTCCTTGGGTGTCAGGGACTCCCGTTGTCCAGCGTATCTGCTGGTGCTTTGATCTTACTGCGCGCTTGTTTGAGTCACTGTCTTGCCTGGTGTGGCATTAGCTGCGTTAGGGTCCAGTCAGTAGAAGCTGTGTTTCTGTAAACAGTTCCTTTCCCTAGATATTTCCTCATTTGAGGAATTACAGATTGTGAGACTAGCTGCATCGCTCGTATTAATGTTGTGCCCCTTTTCCATCTGTAAACGTCTTTTCATTTCCCACAGATGTCTTCCATTTCTCTTTGCACATGGAAGTTCCTCAGTGTCATTGCGCTACACGAGTAAGTCTACACAACCCCAGTCTAAACGGTGACCACACCATCACGCGTGCATTGAGCGACCCTCGCGGTGTGCACCAGGCCACCTCGTCCCACCAAACTATGCTGGCTTGAGGGGGGAGCTCTGATGACTGGCATTTTACCCACGGGGAAATGAAGCCTGCCAGAGCTACTTGACTTGCTGGTCAAGTTCAGCTGGTAGATCAGGACAGCCGAGAAGTGGGGCAGTCGCTGGCCATAGGGTTCAGGCCGGCCGGAGCCCACATTGTCACCTGCAGCACGCAACTCTCCGTCTTCCAGGTTACCTTGTACCCACAAGTCATGCTAGTCCTCCCTCTGCACAAACTCACTCAGTGCCCAAACTGAACACACAGAGCAGCCACTGAATGGCTTTCTTAATGGGGTTGGTCATATTAACTACTCATTTGCAGGAGAGAATTTTCTAAAGGTCTAAAAGTGTTCATAACACCCAAACCTAGAAGTCCATGTTGCCCCTTTGGCCATGGATGGAACAACAGAAAGAAGCAGGCCCTGGAGCTGGAAGCTGCAGCCACTGCCCAGGAAGCAGGACGCAGGCCCGCTGCTCCGGCCAGGCCAGGCACCTCTGCTCACTTGTTCGAACTTGGGGGGACAACTGCGTTGCCCCATCACCTAAGGTCTAAATAAGGATGCTAGCCATAGCACATGCCTCACTGGATAATTATTTTTTTTAACCAAGATTGGATGAAATAATATATTTGAACACAGTTCAGCACACGGCAATAGGGACTACTCAACAGATGTCACACTGGCACCGTCACTGTGTCATGACCCAGTGAGAGCGCTGGGTGTGGTGCCGTCCACGGTGGTCGTTTAGATGTGACACCGGATGAAGTGAAATCAGACAGGAGCTTCCCAGGAAGCCCACGGTCAGGAGAGGAGGGAACACTGCCCGAGGTGCCACATCAGCAGGCCCGATCTGCCTCGTAGGGCCTCTCCTTTCCTGTCAAGGATTCTTAAGCAGTGTCCCTGTTCCTGGGAACCCTGCCGTCCCTCCCGGCAGGTGCCCACTTAACCGTCTAACTCAGCTCCTTACGTCCTTGGCCTCAGTCCAGCTGCTCCGCGGCTTCTCCCTGGGCCTTGATTCCCGGGTTCCTGCCCCTTGTCCTCCGGGTGACTCCTCTGCTTCCCCATCGGCCCCTGCACGTACCCTGCACCCCACTGATAGGGGCGCCACAGGGCCTGCCCCCTTCCACGCCGCAGCGATGTTTCACCTTCGTGATGGTTTTCCAGCTAACATTTCCTGAACACTGAGTTAAAGCTGACGCCATTTTCCTGTAAATGAGTTCACCATCCCTTAAAACCAGGGCCGCACTAAGGGCCTTCCAGAGAAGCGTAAATGCCACGTGAGTGACTCAAGGAGCGAAATCGCTCTGACCCGGTGATCAGGACAGGCCTCACAGCCGAGCGACCTTCACAGACTGCGTGCGCAGAGCGGGAGGGGACCAGCAGGGAAGGCCAGCCACCGAGGAGGTGGGAGCCTCTACTCCCTGGGACAGCGACTGCAGCTTACTGGGCCGGAACCTAGTGTTCCGAGAGGGAGGGTCAGAGATGAGACCTGGTGGGAAGCCCACCACCAGGGCGCCATGCCCGGCCCCTGAAATTTAGGCAACAGCTACGGCAGATTTCTGAAGGTCCCCGGGGGGAGAAATGGCAGAGCTGGGTCTTCGTGGGTTTAGTGAGGCTGTTGGGGGAATGGAGGTGACGGGCTAGACAGAGAGGGGTAAGAGCAGCCGGTGGAGAAGTTATGACGATAGGGAGCAGATCCGGCGAGCACTGGGGTGGAGCGTGACGGTAGGGACACAGGAAAGGAGGCTTAGCCTGGACCCCAGCCGGGTGCAGGCGCGGGTGGCCCCAGTCCCTCTTCTCGTGCTTTCACAGACTCTCCAGGGAGCTCAGTCCAGCATCTAACATTTTTCATGGACCCACAATAACAGTCACTCACCAGGCCAATGTTTGTCTTAGTAACACAATTAGGGCCAGCTGGGGTGGTTAAGGAAGCTGGATCCCATGTGGCCGATTGCATGGTTCAAGTCCCAGACCCTGCAGTTTGAAAAACATGCCCGAAATCCTGAGAAGAGAAGGGATTGCAACATGATCATCATCCTCAGGGGCTGTTTCCTCCCCTTTCCTCTGTCTCTCTCCAGCAAGCACACTTGGCCTATAGCAATCTTTAAAAACAAACAAAAAAAGAAGCACAATAAAGACCCTTACACTCCCTGACTAACTGGCTACCTTAATGTTCTTTAATAATCTTGAGTAAGTTGAACTAGATTCATTCAATGTTCTGTTTCCTCTAATTGCTTTAAAAAGATTTCTGTCCCTTTTTGTACATTTGCTGGTATAGAAGCTGGACATCACCTCCTGATGGGGCTCTCAGAAAAGAGCAGGCCATCTCATACCCTGGAAGGCAAGGATGTTTTCCAAAGACAGAGACAGATTGCAAACTGGTCCTAGAAATAAATTCAAACTCAGTGCTAATATCTAGGCATCTTCCCAGTAAACCGAGGGAATACTTAAGTCTCCACGACTTCCCTTTATTCTTAACAGGAAAGGTTTAACAGCTAGTAAAGCTTCTACACAATCCTACGAATCGCTGTGTTCTCTGGAGATCGTACTGATACTAGAGTCATGGTCGGCAATCAATGATGAACCATCGATTTCAGCTCTCGGGACTCAATGCCCTTCCTGCCAGGGATTGCGGCGTTGCGGCACACTTAACGTGCCCCCGCGCGTGTGCACACCTACACAAGCACACGCCAGGGCAAGCATGTGTGTGCGCACCAATGCTACTGCTTAGATCTGGCTTGTTGAGAGACCCAGATCCAGGCTGTTTCTCAATCCTGGCTAAAAACAAAATACAAAAGCTCTGCAAAGTTCAGTAGTCAAAGCACGAGGATGGAATTAAGCTTGCCATGCCTATTTTTGGGTAACCCAAGGCCACGTCTGACCAAGACGGTGCCTCTGTCTCAAGCAGATTGCTGTGTCGTTGATAATGACGTCAGGAATTGTGGGAAGACGCAGGTTGGAAATTTCAGTTCCTACCTTCCCATGAAATGAGAAAGAGTCACTAAAATATCCAGCTTCCGCATAATATAGGGACTAAGGAGACGCAGGCCCGGCTGTGGTGGTGCGGCGCTGGCCCACGGCTCCACAGTCCTGGCAGCCATGGACGACTGGGGTCAGTCCCCAGGCATCCTCGTACCCTCTGGTGTACCCATGGTCCTGGGAGCTGGGAATTCGGAGAGGGGCAATGGCCGTGTGAGACCCTGGTTGGGATGCTTGTCTTTCTGGCCCTCTCCTTCCTTCCACTCTCCCTCTATCTCTCATGAAAGAAATAAATTAACTTTAAGAAAAAAAGACATGTAGCAAGAAAATAAACATATGTAATGACAGTCTACATAACCATCAAAGAAAATTAACATAAATAGCCCAAAATATTACATTAAAGTAGGATACATAAAGAATATAGGCTTATAGTATTGTGAGATATTTTTATCGCAGTTTTAATTATTTTTGAAAATGAAATATAGATCTATTAAAAATATAGTTTTTTGACATGAATATGAAAGAGATAACTATAAAAAGAAAGTGACAGTAGTAGCCACATTTTCATATATTCTAGCAAAGCCTAGTAATAAGCTCTTCTAGAACTAGCCAATTTTCTAGTTCCCACATCGATTTTATTTTTGCCAAGATACTATCTAGCCTGATACCTCCAATAGCAATTATAGAATATGACCCAATTATTTCTTTAAGAAAAAAAAAGGAATTAACTTTTTTCATTTTTAATGAAAATGTTCTAAAACAAAAAAATACAATTGTAGTAAAATAAATGAAGAAATTGTGCTTCTTTGTATTGGAATATTTTTCATAAAACATTACAAATATATTAATGAGACTTTAATCTCATATAAGAAAGTTAACCTGCTATAATATTGCTCTATGTATGTTTATATAAAATGGTATGAGAGTAAAACAAATTATGTCATCATGATATTATTCTGTATCCCCTACGGAAACATTTTTATAAAGCCATTTAAAAAGCATATTGTTGGGGAAAAGTCTTAGTCTTACTGTGGATGGTACCTGTAAACAAATTAATTTCATGGAAAAGCAAAGAAAATGCTAAAAACAAAATTTAAAATTAGTCAATAAATATCAGGTTGTCAATGTTGGTGTCAGTTCTTCCCAAATGCAAAATGACCACCTGAGGAAAAATGAACCACTGGGAAAAGGTTGTAAGAAATAAGCATTTTGGGAACCAGCAGTTAGCGTAATGGCTATGTCGCTGGACTCCCACGTAGTCGACCGCAGTTCGCATCCCAGACCCGGTGGCTTAAAACTCACGCCGGGCGCGTGTGCGTGCGTGCCCAAGATCCCGAGAGGAAAATGGAGGAGAAGGGATTGCGGCGTGACCATCCCCCCTGGGGGGTGATTTCTCGCTTTCTGTCTCTATGTCTCTCTCTGTCTGTCTGGCAAGCGCACGCGCCCTATAGCGAAAATCTCTCCAAAAAAAAAAGAAATAAGCATTTTTAGGATAAGATAAAAAGCTTTTTATTTTCTTTTATAATAAATTCTATTATATCTATTCTTGAATTCAAATTCTACTAATCACAGTGACTCAAAATTATAATTTGTAATTATAATTATTAACTACTTAATAATCATTTTCTTAGATAATTTAAACGCTATCAATACATAGGTAATAGATGACATACAGAGAAATTTTATGATTAGAAGGACGGTGCTTTCCTTTAGTTGAAAAGTGGGTCCATTGTCAGTGGCTAGATGGGGTGCGGTAGTAAAACTTAATCCTCTCCGGGGCTGACTCACATGAAGAAGTCCTGAGTTCATGTCCACAGACCTTCCTGGGTTCTCAGAGCTCCTGTGCACCACGATCCAGGGCTGGCTGAAGCTGGGGCTGGATCGAGGCACAGAGACGCTGTTGGTGGTGCCGTCTCTGTCTTTCTCTCTCTGACTCAAGAAATCCATCAATCACCTTTTAAAATATACAGTGTTTTCGTTGTAAAGAAATCTTTTGAAATGATATTTTTTATTTTACCTTATTCTCATATGTATCAGAACTGAATGTCACAGTCAAGACATTTTGGACATGGTAATTTACATTTTATGCTGCGCCGTCGAACCTAACCTTCCTGCATTGCAAGTTCCTCATCTGTAAAAATGTGGGTAATAAGAGTACCACATTTTAATTATCATTAATCCTCATGACAACTTGGGAACATACATAGAGCAATATTATAACAGGTTAACTTTCTTATATGAGAGCATTAGCTTATTTCATTTTAATTCTCATTAATCATTAAGAGTACAGATTTTCCCGAGTTGTCATGAGGATTAATGCTTAGCTGCTGAGCACCATGCCTGACACACGGTAAGAACAAAAACTTAGGGTAAGCCAGGTGAAAGTGAGTTTTCAGTATGTCAGAACTGGCTGAATATTGGCCATATCATTTGGTTCAACATAAGGCAACGTTAGCTTTTCTTATTATTATAGGCTACCTGCAATAGGTCTCCTAAATGCATTTCAGTTTCCTCTAAATATTTTTGTTTTCTCTGCTTTTATATCCCCTTAGTTATGGAAAGAAGATTGACATGACCAAAAGATACTTAAACCAAATACCCACAGAGATTAGGAGGTGCTCCCACCCTAAAGGGGTCACAGGACCAACCACAGGGAAGTGCTGGGTGTACAGGCAGATGCCAGACTCCCCCAGAGAGGAGGCAGGTGCAAAGGAAGTAGCTGAGATCAAAGGTCACCTCTGACAGGTGCTCCTCTCTGCCCTGGCTAGGTCTGGGATACGCGCGAGTGCGCCCTCAGCCCCGTGGACTGACCCTGTTAGGGAAGTGAAAGGAACTAAGGACCACTGAGCTGCAGTTGTCGCTTTGGGTCAGAGGCTGCATACGGGTCAGTTCACTCCATTCTTAGAGCCACGCCGTGAGAGGCGCGGGCACTGGCCTTGTAACAACAGCTGGAACAACACCCTGTACGTAAGCACCGGCTCACCAGTGCATTCCAGCTCCGTTCCATGTGCCATGGCGGCCTGATGCTCACAGCCGCACTGACACAGGTACCTGCAAGACCATTCGGTGTGAGTCTCCACCATCATCTCATCGTCATGGCCAACCTCACAAAATCACCAAAGGCTTAAATGAAGGGGCATAAATAAAACTCCCAGCCCAGTGCTTGACCCCTCATATAACCCCAGGTCAACTCAGGGTCCTTGTGCAGGGCCTGAAGCCCCGACTGCCGCCAATCAGGAAAGTCCCTTGAGAACCCTGAGCAGGACATCCTCCTGTCTCTGCTAGCTCTGGGCAGCCCTAGGGACCCTGGGCCCCCTAGCCCTCCCGAGTAGCCAGTGACACCTGTCTTTCACACCAGAGTCCATGGGAGTGTTAGGAGACCTGTGGAAACCTAATTCTCGTGGAATTCCAACATTACTCTGCACAAAATTTAGACTCCAAAGTCTATTCCTTTCTAAAAATTCTATTAGTAATACGCTGTCTTAAAACTGTCAGAGTTTTTAAGACAAATAGTAGAACAAATTAAAAAGTGAGTCAATTTGGGCTACAGGTGATGCAGGCATTAAGACAGCCAAATCACACATGGTCAATGTGGGTTCGAGTCCTGGATCCAGAGGCTTGAGAAATAGGCCAGGAACATGTGCATGTGTGCCCAAAGTCCCAGGACGAGAATGGAACAGAAGGGATTGCGCCATGGGCATTCCCCCTGGGGCAAGGGGTGATTTCACTCTGTCTCTCTCTGGTGAGTGCATGCACCCTACGGCATAAAAAAAATAAATAAATAAATAAATAAATAAATAAATAAAAATTTTAAAAAAGAAGAAAGAAAGAAAGAAAGAAAGAAAGAAAGAAAGAAAGAAAGAAAAAGAAAGAAAAAGAAAATGTCAATTTTGTTGCTTTGAGCAGTTAGATTATAACAGGATTTAGAGGACTAGTTTTACAATAGTCACCATCGCTGTCCACATGGGCAGTGCTGGGTCCCAGTTACACACCCCTCTGTAGGGTTAGCAGTGACCTCCTGACACACTCCACGCTGGAGGAGCGCGAGCTCGCGGCGACCTGAGCAGCCGGCACTTTACGCCCTTCGCTGCGGCTCAGTCTGCAGGAGGGCCGTCACTAGACCTGCCAGTCGCTTTTCCACAGGAGAGAGACCACTGCAGTGCTTCACTCCGCGTCCTGTGAACAGCCAGGTTTCCTTCGTTTATAGCTTTACATCTCCTCACGGGCTATGCCTGCGTGGAAGGGAGTGGAATAGAAGTCAAAGGAATACCCAGACGATCCCAAACGAGAGATCACATGTTCTGAGACACCTAAGAATCGCGTTTCCCTTGTTAATTAGACAGCTCTGTCCGTTGTCCATCTGGCTTGGAGTAGTCCCGGGCTGTCAGAAATTCAGAGTTGTTATTAATGTCTGCTTGTAACTGTAAGATCTGCTCTCAGCCCAGCCATGGTCGGGCATGCTGGAAGGCTGAGGCCACACAGAGGCTCGGGTTCGACTCCCAGCCCACCTTAAAGGCAGCCTGGGGGCACATGCCTGCAGTCCTAGCCACATGGGAGGCTGAGTCAGGAGGACTGCGACACAGAGAGACCGTGTCTAAAATAACAATAATCTGCTCTCAATGTACGGAATGACCTATAACTTTCTGCTACAGAGGTTCGTTTCACTGGGAAGCCGAGGTCAGAAAATAGGAAGACACGTCGCTCTGTTATTCCATAAAGAAGGTGGGCAGATTCATCACCACGCCCCAAAGAAAACTGGCACCGCGATGCTTCCTGGTGCTTAAAAGGGCTCCCAGTGCCCCCACGGGAGTGCGTCTCCGACAGGTCACAGTTGCGGCTCTTGGCTGGCTTTCTGCGGATGCTCGGGTTGCAGCTGTCCACACTGCTCCAGCCTGAAGATAAATCGCAGACTCTCCTTCCACTGCTACTGGCCTTTTAACCTCCAATAAGAACAAATGCCCCGCCTTAGCTCTGGCTTCTTCCTGCAAGTTCATCCCCAGGACCTACTGAGCTCGCTCTTGTCTATGCGCCTCCAAGCCTTCAGCGTGGGCTTCCTAGAGCTCGATGGACCTCAGGTCGTGTTCCTCATGCGAGGCTCCCCATGTATTAAAAAGACGTAGAAATGCCAACGGAAGCTAAACCAATTGCTCTGTGTCCTGAGTGTTTACGTTTGCCATATTGACGCCTTTCTCACACAGGCCAAAGCAGTGGTGTTCTATCTGGCTTCCTTTGTGGAATCCAATTTGAAGATAACCCCCAAAGTCTTGATGTAAGGCACTTGGTACACACGAGAGCTGGACCCGGTGACACCAGCCTTGCTCCGATTAGTCTGGTGGTTCCTGAGTGTGGCCATTGGCAGGACAGCCTAGGAAAATAAACCCACGGGTTGAGGGGTGGGTCATGAGGAAAGGGTGTAAAGGAAGCTTTTTAGAAATCCAGTTCACTCTAACTATCACTTCTGGAGGTGATCATCAAATGAAGTACTCAAGAATGGGTCGTGTATGCAATTTCGACTGCATTACTTAAAGCAATCCTTCTAATTCTTCAGACCCCAGGGGCCTCCCCAGGCACCTTGGGCACCCTTAGAAGTTACAGTGACTCGTAAAAACCTACTGTTTCCTGACATTGTGCTTACAGAATCAGTGTAAGAGAAGAGAATTCCAAAGCCTCCTGTGCACTAGAAAGATCTAACTCTGAGATGAGGTCCACTCCCTAGCCTTCCAGGGCGATTACGAGAGACTTTGCTTCTCTAACGACCACAAAATAAGCAGGCTAAGGATAAGAGCACACCACTATCAAAAGAAAAAAAATGGGACAATGTTAACCTTCCTTAGTAATTAGAAAAATGCTAACTAAAGCAACCTTAAAGTAACATTTTATACACACTGAATTAGCAAACAAAATGTTAATCGCAACACCCAGTGCTGTGATGAACAGATACACTCCTTTGTTGCTTGGCAACATCATAACTTGGTATCACCTTTCTGAACAATCGATAGGGCGAAATATACCAATAGCTACAAATGTTCGTAGTCTTTGAAGCAGTAACCTCACTTCTGAGAATTATTGCTAGGAAATAATACAATTAAAGGAAAAGACTGTACACACGAAAATGTTTATTGCATCGTTATCAAAAATTGTGCAAACCTGGAAGTAGACCTAGTATCTCTAGAAGAGAACTAAATAATTCCCCCTCGGGCACTCCGTCCTGTTAAACAGCCATTACAAATGGTAATTATGTATAGTACCTATCAGTGTTGGGGAAAATGGATGCCGTAACAGTGAAATCGCGAGCTCGGAAGACGACTGTTCCAACTTCGAGGGCTCTGCTTTTGTGTTCTTTGCATTCAGATCTCAGCCTAAATTTGATTTTCCCAGGGAGAACTTCCTGGTCACTCAGCCCGGAGCAGCCCTGCCCAGCTTTCTCATTCCCTAGACTTTCCCACTGCCCCAGACACTCTTGCATAGTGATTGGTTTACCGGAGCAACCTGACTCCTCCCCAGGACATCAGCCCCTGTCTTCCACTCTGGCCCACTAGCCCAGCCCCAGCTGCTGCATCAGAGACCACAGCTGAGGAGGACCCCGGTTCTAACTGCACCTGGTTGCAATCCATGCCCCATTCTTGTCCTCACTCTGCAGTCACTGACATGGGCACCTACAACTCGAGTGTGAGCGCCACCAGGCCACGTGGACAGAACGAGCCACCACTCCTGCCACACTTCAGCAGGCCACATGCCCCATCCGCGGTGCCCCCACCTCCACTGCCCAAGTCCCACAGACGGTCAGGAGGGGTGAGCCTGACCAGCTGGCCCCTGCTGCAGCTGGGGCCTGATGACAAGGAGGAAGAGCAGGCCATGGATCTGGTGTCATCAGAGGAAGGTCACGTCCAGCGAGGCTTCCTCCACCGGGCAGCTGGACTCCCGAAGTTCCACCCTTGGAGGGGATGCTGTGAGCGCAGGGTCGCCACAGAGACAGACACCCCGCCTCGATCCCGGCACCCACTGCACTGGCAGGCACTTGAGTCCAAGAACCGGGTGGCAGTGCCCCAGAGCACGTTCCTCAGCAGAGTACTCCAGGAGGCCGCAGCATTGCAGGACTCCTCCGGGGTCTCGCTGCAGAAGGAGCAGGGCCTGGTAGAAACGGGTGAGGCCAAGACAGCAGGAGCCCTTCCTCCAGGTCTCCTGCAGCTCTGGGGTTCTCGGTGCCCCGCCCTCACCCTCACAGGGAGGCACCAGACTTCCCCGAAGCCACTGAGTGTGCTTGTGGCCAGGACATTTGTGCCAGTTCCTCCAGAGCTCTGAGTCACATGTGGAAGCCTGACTCCGGGCAGAGGCCATGAGGCCTACGTCATCCTGAGGGACCTAGAGCCGTGGCTTTGAAGAGTCTAGGAAAGGGAGGTTTCTTTTTTTTTTTTTTTTTTTTGGAGAGGTTTTTGCTATAGGGCGCGTGCGCTCGCCAGACAGACAGAGAGAGAGAGACATAGAGACAGAAAGCGAGAAATCACCCCCAAGGGGGGATGGTCACGCCGCAATCCCTTCTCCTCCATTCTCCTCTCGGGATCTTGGGCACGTACGCACACGCGCCCGGCGTGAGTTTTAAGCCACCGGGTCCGGGATGCGAACCGCGGTCGACTACGTGGGAGTCCAGCGACATAGCCATTACGCTAACTGCTGGTTCCCGGAAAGGGAGGTTTCTTTGAGCTCAGTCCAAAATACCGGCCCATGCAGGCAGGTGGTGGAGCGGAGCACGGGCTAGCAACAGCGGGAGGGGAAGGCGAGCCCCGAGAGAGCCCCCAGTGCCATCCTCGCTGGGCGGAGACACAGCCTCAGGCCACTCTGTGTGCTCCCCATTCCTGGCACGGCTCACTCCTGTGGTCGGCCACGGGAGGACTCCCTCTCCCCTCTCTCTCTAATTCAGATACTTGCCTGATAGAAAATTGTAGTTATAACACACGTGGTAAGTGCTGGTTAGATATCCTAGCTCAAAACACAAAGTAAGGAAATGCAAACCTAAATCATTTTTCAGACATTAAGCCCCATAGGAATGCTGGGAGACAATGACCAAGGTGAGCACAGACGTCTTCCTGTGGGCGTCCGAGGGCTGCGTCTCTCAGCTGCACCCTAGGGAGCTGCCCCACCTTGGCTGCGCTCCTGACGGCAGAGGAGTCAGGACTTCCGGGGCCAAAGGAAAAAGAGCGGCCTCCCTCAGCCAAGCCTGAGCGCCATGCAGACAGGAGCCGGCCTCTTCCTCACTCACGAATCATACCTGGGGACATGGAACTACCGAGTGTGAGTGGAAGCGCACGCCGTTGGCTTCTGAAGTCCTGCGGCCTGCGTCCTGATCGGAGCCGCCCGGGCCCAGGGCACCGCTGCACCCAGAAGCAGGAATGAGCTCAGCAGCTATGCAGCCCACAGCCAGGGCTCCCTGCTCCTGGTGAAGCCAGACGCCTGCCCTCGGCCAAGGAGAAACAGCTTTTCTCTGAAAGTCCTGCTCCTTTTGTGAGGGTCGAGATTGCACCCATCTTACTGCTGTCATTTTACTTCATCAGAGGCCACGTGCACTCTGCCAGAGTCAGAGGGAGCGCACCCTCCCCCTACTGTGGGCAACGGTCACCCCCAATCCCTCTCCTCCATTTCTCCATCCCTTTGGGATTCGTGGCCCATGCACAGGGGCCTCAGGCCACTGGGCCCAGGATGCAAACTGGTCAGCTAGCTGGGACCCGCTCTCCTAGCCACTAGACCACAGGCCCAGCCCAAATGCACCCATTTTATTAAACAATCAAGCAAAATGCTCACCCCGCAGTGTTCTGTGGGCTGTACTTCCTGTCCGATTCCAGAGGAAGAACTCACAGTCCATTACCTGGGAGCTAGTGTTGACTCGGCAGCACCGTCACGACCACAGGTTTATTAACAGCTCGCTATAGTGACACTGGCTTCTGTCCTTACAGGGAGGTGTGATGTGAGTGTTTCAGTCCAGGATTTCAGAGCACCAGGAGCCCAGAACAGCAGGGCTGTGTCCCCCCACCCCCACCCCAGTG
Organism: Tupaia tana; assembly: GCA_026018925.1. Classification (NCBI taxonomy): domain Eukaryota; kingdom Metazoa; phylum Chordata; class Mammalia; order Scandentia; family Tupaiidae; genus Tupaia; species Tupaia tana. The sequence goes on from JAKSZU010000002.1 coordinate 12,646,133, forward strand.
TGCTCAACAGGAAGCCCAACTGCATTTCCATCCCCTTGGCACAGCCCTGGGGACACCATTGTTTCCATGCTGCCTTTGTCCGGACTCCCTATTCTTAAAGTCCTGATTCAGAGGAAAGCGACTGGGTACACTAAACTGAGGAACTTAAAGAGATAAAAATGGACCTCAAGCAAATAAACACTCCTTATTCAAAAGTATCAAAAGTCAGCATATTTCACCTATCAGCACTCTCAGCGAGCTTCGCTGTCAGTTCTTGTGCAAACTCCATTCCGCTGCCATGGCAAGTTAAATGGCCACATTTAAACTTTTTCCTACAGTTCAGATCTATCTCTCTCTCTCTCTCTCTCTCTCTCTCTCTCTCTCTCTCTCTCTCTCTCTCTCTCTAACCTTGTGGCCAAACTTTGGACTGTAGCAAAACCCTAAACGTTTTGTTAAGACACTGTCAGGCTGGAGGATTCTCAGACCGTGATCCGTGTTAGGATCCCTGGCAGCAAAGAGGATGTCTCTCCCACACTGAACTCGCCAGCGTAGACGCTGATAAACGTGGATAGTCAGAGCTCTGAAAGATGTTTCGAAATTATTTTACATGAAGACAGTTGTAAAAAGGCTTAGAAGTTTCTAACTCTGTCACTTTCGCAGCAGCTAGCACAGAAGATTTCTTTGATTTGTTCATTAAATATATTATTTTTACATTAATTGAGCTCATTTGATGAGAAATAGTCTCACTCTATAAAATTTCCACCTAATGACTTGGAAATCTATTCAAATTTTTCACCCATTAGTTCATTTTAGAATTTCCAAAGAGTAGATACCGTAGGCAAGCTGAGATATATCTCAAATAAGCTGGGAAACATCAGATCTAAAGAAATGGCTTGAGCTGGCAGATGGCATGGTGATTAAGGTGCTGGACTCCCACATGGCCGACCCCAGTTTGAATCCCGGACCTGGTGGCTTGCTTTCTCACTTTTCCTCTCCTCTCCCCCCGGCCTAGTCAAATTTAATAATAATAATAATAATAATAATAAATTAAATAATTTTTAAGTGGCTTAATGATATAACAAGTTTTCCTCATTGTAAGCACAATTGGTGAGTTTTTCCTTTTAACCCTTTTCCTCAGTAGATCAAAGAGTCCATTAATGCCATGAAGGTCTTTGCCTTGGTGCTCTGAGCCTTGCTGCACGAGCTGGTTGTCTAAACCACTCCTATCACACAAAGGCTTCTGAGTTTAGAACTGTTACATAGAGCAAAGTTCTCACCAAGATGAGATGAGAAATGCATTTTCCCACAGTCTACTGTGTTTGCTGATAACATATGTCAAAAATCTGAAGTTTTTTTTCTTTTTCTTTTTTTTTTTTCATTTTGTGCCTTAATTGCAGAAAAAGAAAATCAGAGGTGAAAATGTGCTGTATCTGATATTATTAATGTTTCCTGGAAATGAGAACCTGCAGAACAGTTGCCATTCAGGCTCAGAAAGTTTTCAGCATCAGTCTAGATGTAGTTCATATTATTTCCAATATGTTTGCATCGCTTTTTTTTTTTGTTTGTTTGTTTCTTGAACTGGTTAAAAATTGTCATGCAGCTCTATAAGAAATTATATAAAGCAAAATTTAGATATTAAGTGAAAGCACTACAAAATCCACCATTTTCTTCATCTTGGAACAAAGGCTGCAATAAAGCCAATGAGATTATCTGATTTTTCACTTTGGAGAAAGAGTTTTCTTCTTAAACTTACAAGTGGTCTAGGTAAACCCCACTTTAAATCCATGAGGCAGTGAAAAAGAAATGAAGACAAACTGTAGAGACCTTCCCCTGCATGAAACTCACTTGATTGAACCTTTCTAAATTCACATCTAAAACCTGTCTTCATGAGTAACAACTCACAAGTATGTAAATAGTAAATAAAGACTTAGAATTAGGCAAAGTGGGCACTACATCTACTGTATAATTGATTTAGAACTGAATTTACTTATAATAAGTATCTGGATTCAGTAAACCCACGAAGAAGTAATTCATTGAATCATTCATTCATTCGTTTGATAAGGGTCCAACTTGAATTTGATGCCCATGAATGAGGCTTATGATATAATTAGCTTGATCCTGTCCTCCAAGATCTGGTAAAATGTAGAAGAGTTTAATAAACACAAAACACCTGCGAAGGGTTTTAGAGCAATAGGAAGATCAGGGACAGTGGGAGTAGGGGGTTATAGACATCTCAGAAAAGATGTTTATGAAGTCAACCTCACAGAGGAAGTAAAGGCAAAACTAGGGAAAAGGTGAACTTGGACTTATTGCCAGGAGGGAGAAGGGAGCAGGTGCCCATGAGGAATCATAAAAGCACGAATGAAAATTGCACACATTGTGATTCAGAAAAGATCCCATCCGAGCGGGACAGGAGGTCTTATCAGGAAGGAGCGCACAGTGAGGTTGGTTTCCTAAGGGAGATGACGCTGCAGAGGCCCCACGTGACTGGGAGCTCATGTGACCCATCAGAGAACGTAGAGCCAGTGTCATGTTCAGGAAAGAAGATGATTAGGAAAAGCAATCGGTGGGATAAACTAGGAATAAGAGAGCTTCAAGATGGAGGCCAGAGACTAATGGCCATCGCCCAGGGTGGACTAGAATGGACCCCAGGGACTGGTGTGTTCACAGAGCCACATGCACGGCACGACAGCAGACGAGGAGATTCAAAGGCTCATCCCAACTTCCATGCCTAGGCTCAGGGCCGGCTGTAGGGAGAGACAACCTCAGCACTTACTAGGGGGGCCATGTGACATTAGATTTTATCAAGGACTATCATAATAGAATCTTAAGAAACCATCTATTGGCATGGTGGTTTAGGCGACTAGATCCCATATGGCCAGCTGTGTGGTTCAAGTCATGGACTCAGTACTTGAAAAACACCCTGGACACGTGTGTGTCCAAAATCTTGAAAGAAGAATGGAAAAGGGAGTGTGGCATGGTCTTCTCCCCTGGGGAATACTTTCTCACTTTTTTTTTCTCTCTCTCTCTCCCTCTCTCCAACAAGTACTCTATAGCATAATTACAATAAAAGTAAAAAGAGAAAAACTATCTCCTGAAGGAAAACTGAAGACCCTTCCAATCTCCTTCAAAGATGGTCACCTTCAACTTTGATTCAAAAACTTGCTTAACATCTGTGGCCTGAATTTGGCTTTTTGACTTTGTTATTTCTTTTCCTTCTGTCTTTACATTAATGTTTTATGATCGGCTTTTATATTAGACCTTCCAACCTTATTTACATTTATTAATACTATGAAATTTCTATTAGCACGTGCAACTCAAAGACACTTAATTCAGAGGTTACAAAGTCTTGAACTAAAGTAGGAAATAGGATTCCCAACTAAAATTTGAGCATAAGTAGTTCTAAAGATCAAGAACATAACACTCTTTAAAAGCATAATATCTGGTACATAAATAACTCATAACCTATTAACACAGACATACACAGTGCCAGGAAGACCATTCAGGTACTCAGAAGACTCCTTCTTTTTATACCTTCTTACCTATTCCCACGACCCTACAGTTGCAGGGTCTACTTATGCCTCTGGTCCGCCTATGCCAGGCCGCCCTCCCCTGACCGGTGACATCCCTGGAGGGGATGCTCAGCTGCTTCTCCATCTCGTACCTATTAATACAGTTCCTCATCTGTGAGACTGCAAAACCAATATCTGCAGATCTAGGAATAAATCATGGTACACACACATAACGATGGGAGGACGGAATATGAAATTTTCCCCAGAATTTCCCCATATTCGCCATGTGTCAATGGCATTGGAAAAAAATCCTGGAAACGGGTCCACCTTGGTTTGTCTTCCTGTGTGTCTCTGTGAGTGGTGTTCTTAGGTCGAGGGCCGGTAGTGGAGGAAAGAGAGGGGCAAGTCCACGAAAGGGAAGCGAGATCAAGTCGAGCAGTCGAGCCTCCCGGGAAACAGCACAAGGCTGCAGCGGGTCCAGGTCTCCTCGGCATCTGCTCATGGGACTGCCTGGTCCTGACACTCCTTCTCAGGGGCTCACCTTCTGCTGTAGGCAAAGCTGAACCCTCCCCGGATGACACGTGACACCCGGACCTCTCTTCACAGGTCTTCCTGCCCCTTGTTGCTCTGTGGCAGATTCTCGCCTCGGTTTCTCTTCCTCAGGACCCACATCTCTTTCTGCTTGTGTCACGTTCCCCGGTGACCTCACCTCTCTAGACGTTGATTTTCTCCTCTGTGAAGGAGAGGAGCCATAGAACTTAGCTCACAGGGCCTTTCCTCCCTTCGAGTGACCCAATCTGTGCTGTCCTTCTTGTGGTTGCTCCACCATAAGATAAGACAGCAGGAAACAGAGTCAGGACAGGCAGCTGGGCTTGGCCCTCTGTTCCTTTCAGACACATTCTGCACGTTGATCGGTGTTGGCCGAGAAGAATCACATGTTCACTTCACGAGCTTGAATTCAGCCTAATTCATGGATGACTGCATTCGTGTTATAATCGCCACAGAGAGGAAGAAATTGGTGAACCCATCTATTTTTCTCCATGTATCTTCTAGGTCAAAAGAGTCATTAATCACAAAACACCCTAACTTGTCTTTTCATAATCATTCTTAACTGGATCTGTTAAAAAAAAATAAAATCAACTCATCCTTTGGTCTTTATTCTAAGGAATCAAAATTTATGTAGACTTATTGAAACAGCAGAATGGAATAACATTTGGTAGTATGTCAACAAATAATTGGCATTTCTGACAGTGTTCTTTTTCTTAACTAGAATTAACTATATAAACATTTGGTCCTTTCAGGCTTTTCATAGAAATTGATTTGGAAACTGATCTTGGTATGTACAAGATTTGTGACTTATTTTGAAGAACTATACAGCTGCCTTGTGATCATCTTTCCAGTTGAAATACAAGGCATCATTTGAATGGCCATTGTTTCCAAAAGCTTGCTCCACTGTGATGTTATAAAAAGTAACGTTAGGGTGGGAGGAGCCAGAGATGGTCCAAAGTATGGTCTCTTCTGTATACAGAGGCAGGAGACTCAGAGAAAGTAAGTAACCTGCCCATAGTTAAACACATACTAAGTCACTGAACTTTACTAAGCTTTTGAAAAATTATATCCCAAGTTATTTGCCTGGAAGTCCACTGCTCTTCCCTATACCCGTATACTCCAATCACCGTCACTGCTCACTTGAGAGAGAAATAAATCTACTTTGCAGTTGGAACATGACATTTGTCTAGAAAGTTTCATGGTCTACCGAAGGAAATTTAGATGTTTAATTGACAACTGGGCCAGCATCCACGGCGCCCTCAGTCTCACGAGTGATCAATGACCCCATTCAGAAGATGAAAATGTCTCCTTGGCTTTGGGAAATGTGATGGCCTCTTGCTTTAGTCACCAGCTTCGGTGTCAGAAGAGAGGAAGAGAGAGAGACATCCAGCTGGGAATCGAGGGCTTGCTTCAAAGCTTTTATCTTCAGAGGAAAGAAATCTGTGAATTTCATTAATGTCAACAAGATCTGAGAAGATTTGAAGTATTTAAGCCCTTGGGCATCTCTCGCATGCCACATGCTATGGTTATTGTAAGTTTTTGGTTGCAAAGCCATTGCCACTTTGATCCACATACCCATGAGCCAAAACTTTAGAAACAACCATTGTAGAGTCAGACTTAGGGGCCAGTTGAAAACCTTGAATTTCCTGGGACCAGCAGTTGGCATGATGGCTATGTCGCTGGATTCTCATGTAGTTGACCACAGTTCGAGTCCCAGACCCGGTGGCTTAAACTCACACCGGGTGTGTGTGTGTGCATGCCCAAGATCCCAAGAAGAGAATGGAGGAGAAGGGATTGCAGCGTGGCCATACCCCCTGGGGGGTGATTTCTCACTTTCTATCTCTCTACCTCTCTCTGTCTCTCCGGTGAGCTCACACGTCCTATAGCAAAAACCTCTCCCCCCGCAAAAAAATAAAAGAAAGAAAAAAAGAAAACCTTGAGTTTCAAAGGAGACCTGAAGCCAGCCAAGGCAACAGTGGTTAAGCAGGGCCCAGACACAGACATGCTGGAATTCGAAAAAGAGTGACACAGGTTATGGTTAAGGAGGAGACAAGCTGGGTCCCCTCAAAGTAGCACAGTAAAGCTATAAAAACAATGGGGTAGGAAGCATTTCTTAAGGACTCTAAAACCAGATAATTTCACATCTCCCCAAAAGGCTTCTCTTCTTATTCAACATAGAAAATGAATTTGGCCTGAGTTTTTCCCTCCTCTTTCTTTCTCTTTTCCTTTCCATTGCTTCCTCTCCAGAAAAGATCAGACTGGAATTCATAGTCATTTCCCTTGTAATTATCCATATTTTAGAGAAGAAAAACATTTTTTCCAAAAGGTAAAGCTATTTCTATAAAGTAAACTGAGTCCAAGTTAATTCTAACTAAACAATTGACTCTGGCAAAACAACTGACAATTGAATCTAGTTATTGAAATTGACAGTATCTTAAAAGATAAAACATGTCCATGTTCTTTTCCCCTTTTTTAGTTCGGTAAAACAAACAAACAAAAAAATGTTTTTAAATAAGTAAAAATAAGGCCCAGCTCCTGGTCACTCAGTTGGTAGCAAACACAACTGCAGCACTGGAAGCCGCGTAACCAACTGCTGGTTCAGATCCCCGGGCCGGCTGAGACATGCAGGGCACACCCGAGATCCCGGCCAGCTGGAGGCTGGGGAAGGCGTCTGCAGCATGATGAGACCCATCAAGGGCGCTTCTCTCTCCCTCTCTTTCTCTCGTGCATGTGCAGTGCACTCTATCATGAATAAAACATACAGATTTATAGAAAGAGCCCTCAGAAACAACTGTTTCCAAACTCATATGAGTTATCTTTCTTATAGTATCTCTTTTTTCAGAGAGATTTTTACCACAGGGTGCATGTACTTGCCAGACAGACAGAGACACAGAAAGCAAAAAGTCTCCCCTCAGGGGGGATGGCCACACCACAATCCCTTCTCCTCCATTCTCCTCTCAGGATCTTGGGCACGCACACACACGCACCTGGTGTTAGTTTTAAGCTGACAGGTCTGGGACTTGAACCATCGTCGACTACATGGGAGTCTAGTGACGTAACCATTACGCCATCTGCTGGTCCCTTTAATAATATCTTTCCAACAATACCATTACCTTTTTAATACATTTATTTTGAAAAAATTAGTTTTATTCCACTAACAGTTACATGTCTGCTTAAAAACCAGTAAAGGGAAACGGAACTATTTTGCCATCTCAAGCTCCTGACTGCCACATCCACAAAACCCGAAGGGAGAATTCACCGGCACTCCTCCACCAGAAGGTCTGTGCTGACTGTGCTGACTCAGGGTCGCAGAGAAACATCTCATGGTGACCATATTGCCGCAGTTTCTGCTGCGCCTTCCTGCCAAGACCTGAACCCAGGCCCCTGGCCTCACTTTCTCTCACCCTGGCGCAGGAAATTGCCACCACAGTGGGAAGGAGGCAGCAACAGCCATGGCTGACACCGTCAGAGGTTATGGGTCGACAGGTAGAAGTCCTTTCTGTTGGGCTTTAGAGCTCTTGAAGCTTTTTAGTTCAGCATTTGAGAGTCAAAACAAAACAAAAAATAAAATGGTTTTCTGATCCATAAAGAAATGATCTGATGTCTCCTGTGAGCAGTTTTGAGTTCCATTTGGTGTGTCTCCAGTGGCATTATGAGCCCAGCGGGCAAGCACTGTGGGACCAGGCTCAGCATGCCAGACCTTGCACCTGAGGGCGTGGTACGACAGAGGTGCTCACCTGAGACGCGCCCACACAGACATGCTCCTCGTAGTTGGTTTTCTATTGATGTGCTCAAATACTGAGAAAGCTTCACTCAGACTTGGCCTGGATTCACAGCTGAGTATTGGGGGTGCCTAATGGCTGCACTCACAACAGGCATTCTCCACAAATGGCCAGCGGAGCAGCGGTAGACCCAGGGAGGAGCTGGCCAAACCAGGACGCCTCCGTAGCAATTTATTTCAAACCCTTGGTTTTATGACGGTAATTCAGCCCTAGCTATGCAGAGAGAAGCAGCCTGCCTGACTCCGGGTCTGGTGCTGCCTGAGGCGAAGGAGAAGGTTGTTTTGCCAGGTTAATCATCATTTCGTTTGTCTCAATTCTTTGCTAATTTCTGCAGGTACTTAAAGTGCTATCGTGGAGTACTTTACAGGCAACGGGAATCGTTCCTTGTCACACTATCTTAGGGTGTTTAGACAGATTGGTGTTGACTCTGGGCATTATTTGCACTGTTGCTTATTGTCTCCTGATACTCAGCTGTTGTTGGATTTTTTTGGAATTATTTATTTTAGTTTTATTTATTATTACTGTTTTCCAATTTGCCATAAGGCCTGTGCACTCAACAGAGAGAGAGAAAGTGAGAAACAAGCTGCCAAATCTGGGGCTCAAACTATGGTTGGCCACGTGGAGTCCAGCACCTTAACCACCACGCCACCTGCTGGCCCATCAGCTGGTTTCAGTACAGTCTCCCAAGCTAGTATTTCTATTAAGAATGTTTAAAAACACAGATTTCTTTTTTTTTTTTTTTTCATTTACCGGACGGCACATGCACTCCTCAGAGAGAGACAGAGAGAGGCAGAAGGAGAAAGTACCCGTCCATGGACTGGTCACACCTCAGTCTCTCCTCCACTTCCCTATCCTGTTGGAATTTGGGGCATTCATCCCTAGGCAGTGTTTTTCAAGTCTCTCAGCTGGGACTCCAACCGCACAGTTGGCCATGTGAGGCCTGGCTTCCTTACTCAGTAGGCCGTGGGGACCAGTCTGGTACACTGACTCTAAAGGCTTCCAGCTCTTCAGCACTTTCAGAAGTGAGAAAGGGGTCTGGGACTGACCATGTGTCTCCATCTTCCCTCTGAGAAGGCAAAGCTGCTGCCCCAGTGACAAAAGTTCAAAATTAACCAAAGTGTTTCTCCCTAAAATCAGGCCCACTTACTTTCTTCATCACTAGCAGAGAGCACAGGTGCGTTTCATAATGAAGCCCTCTGTTCAGAACCAAATGAATAATGCCCCATACTCGCTGAGCCAGGTATCTGAAATAAGCACTTGTTTTATACTTCGATGCCTGAAATAAGGCTTTTATTTCCAAATAACTCCTTTTTGTGTTAATGTTCATATAAGAATAGCCATAAAGTTACCATTTGACAGTATTTTCCAAAAAAACACAAGAGTGTGGAAGATCCAAATTTGAATTAAACTTTCCTTGCACCTCCTGGGGACCACGTGCACAATTGTTACTGCTTTTAGTGACTCTAAGATAAGAAACCCCAGCATCTGATTAAAAGAAATGGGTCAGCGTTCTCTGAGACACAGGCCCCAGTGGCAAAGCCAAGCCAGGAGGAGCAGGCTCGGGCAGGCACAGGGTGCATAAGGCTGTATGTATTTCCAGGGTGGGCTTGAGTGGCCTTTGTAGCTTACAGGGGCAGCGAGTGGTGGGCCTCCTCACCCATATCTAAGCAACCCCCAGAGTCAGGAGCCTGTCCTACAGCCCATTCTTGGTGCCGGACAGAGCCCACACACTGTGGAGGGTAAGCGGAAAGAATGACCATGACAGCCACCGCCACCCGGCACTCACTCCTCCGTTTGAAGACGCGGTGCCCCAACCCCGCATGGATCCAGCGGCACCTGGCTCTGGCCACAAAAACTGTGCTTTATTTCCAGCTTTGCTTTCCTTGCTTTTGATTTTTGTTTCTCATTTTCCTGTCTTAGTACTAACTAAGGAAAAGAAAAGAATGAGGCTTCCACTCAATCCAGAAATTGAAACCAGGGTGAGAGACTATTTCATCGAAATCCTTTGTGATCCAGGCCAGCAGCTGGTCTGTGTCCACTGAGCCGCAGATATCTGTGTAAAATGTGAGCGTGTCACATGTGATCTCCCCCTCCCCGTGGCCCCGGGTGCCAAGGTGCCCTGACAGTCACGTCCCAGTCACAAGCCGAATGCATGCCCCAGGACATGCCATGTCTGGAGAGGAGACTCAGATGTACCAGAGGTCTTCAAAAAGTTCACAGAAAGTGAGTGTTATGCAAAAAGCTAGACATGGAGGTCAAAACATTTTGAACCAAAATTATTTCTGTTTTTCCACGAATTTGTTGTGCTCTCCATGAATCTACATCTCTGATAAAATGCCACCTAGGAAGGAAAAATTGGAACAATTTAAAGAGATTTGGGTAGGAAAAGAGGGTATATGTTATAATGCTCACATAAATCAAAGAAAATTCAACATTCAGAGCAATAAATGCCCTTAAAATGATTTTAAAATACACCCTGAAACTACTTTCAGGGTGTATTCGCATGCCTCCTGCATGCAGGAATCTCTGAGAATAGGAACTAAATCCCTTGTTCTCCCTGCATATCATCCTTTTAGAAGCGCAAAGTCTGGTTCAAACCATTGCTCTAGTTCTGTCTGGTAGGTTATAAATAAAACATCTCTTTCCATCTTTCTAGATGCTGGACATAAAATAGACTCCTGGTTTCCTAAACTGAAATGTCATCTTCCTAATCAGAATTGACAATTGTAAATAACTATCCGGTTGCTTTTTTTATTTGAAGCAAAGTGTTCACAAACGTATTTCCCATCAGTGTCGTATGTATTTAAAAGGGTGAGCTGAAACTAATCACCTCGATTTCAAGTTCTCAAAGAAACTGACAATATAGCGGTTTTGAAATAGAGACCACAGTACTCACCTGCCTCTCAACACAGTTTGACACCAAGCGGTGCAGTGTCATCACTACAGCATACGAAGTAAGGGATGTGGTCCTTTCACGGTCTTTTTTGCTGCCCCAACAATACACATTCTGCAACTGCAAGATATTCCAACTCCAACTCACATTTTGAATAAACAACTTCTATTCTGTTCTGTTATCATCTGGGATTATACTCTGTTGAGAAACAAAAGAGCTACATAGTCTACTTACTCCTACAGTTAAATATTTTTTGAAAAGTGAGAACATGAAATAAAGTGCTGCTTGTCGTTCCTGCTTCTGGAAGGCAGGGGAAAGCAGGGTGTGCTCAGCCTTGCATTGTGTGCAGACTTTGCGAGCGCCCTGCCTCCATCAGGAAAATATGCCTGTCCAGTGGTCTATTCAGTGTTTGACCTTTTGGCTAATATGCCAACAAAAGGCAGCATTTATGAGTGATTAGCATATTCATCTTTGTCCCAGGCCACCCCAACTTGACATCGTCACCAGTTGCATTTTCCACATGCCCCCGGGGGTTGCACCTCGGCTCAGCTGTCCTTCATCAACAAGGGTGTGACCCATGGGTCCATCTCCCTGGGCCCATCTCTGTGGTGGCCAGGAGGAGTTTATCAACAATGTAATTTGGGGGAAGAGGGATTTGAGGATCAGCCAAAGACTCCCATGGGACTTTCTTTCTGCTCTGATGGAATACCAGGAAGCCGAGGTTGCCCCTGGCAGGTCCCTGCTTTGGCGCTCCATTGTCACAGGGTGTGTTCCCTCCTGTCCCTTCTGACTCCTTTACTGCTTTTTGTCCTACTCTTTCTTGGGATTCCTCACACCAGTAACAATTGCCATCACCCACCCCCCCCCCAAAACCACACCACCACGCACACGCTCCTCTGGTAATGCAACTCAAAGACCTTTTCCTCTTGATAGATTCAGCAAAGTGGAGCGATGCTGGGTTGTCCCGTCTGGTCCAGCGCTGCCAGCTGCACTGCCTCTTCCTAGACCCCCATGCACATCTTTCTTTAAAACGCCTGTTTGCTTTAAATGTGTATTTGGCTACAATTTTGTTTTTAAAATGTTTATCTTTGTTGTTTCACTCCAAAGTAACAGGGCAAGAACCCTTTCATTCAGAAATCTTCCCTTGTCTGTTCTGTAGCACTATTGTGTATTTTGGATGGTCATCTGCTCCACAAGCCAAACTTTAAGTTAACTTAAATCCAGCTTTCCATGTGACAACAGAAAGGTTTCCGCTATGGGGAGGGAAAAGCCACCTAATTGTGAGGGCTTTGGGAATCATTTCAGTTCATTCGTTATGAAAAATTGATACACTCTCCAGTTGTCTGGCTCACAATCTGCCTCCCTGTAAGTCAGTAATTCTTCTGCCTTCACCCCTACCGAAAGAAACCAATCAGTGTAGCAATTCATTTTCTCTACATTACAGGAGACAGTGATAGTTCTCTAAGCAGCTCCTGGAAGAAAATTGAACACAAGAACCGCTCGTCTGTGCTGTGCGAGACTGTGATTGTTCTATTCATTCTGGTCTGAACCATCGCTCAGTCTTTTCCAGCCCTCCCGAGTAGCAAGGGGTTCAGGGTTTGAAACACCTTTTTTCCTTTCACTGTTTTCACATCCATACGAGATAAAATGTGGGGGCTATATCTGAAATATGGCTAAAACGAATCTCTCCTCTGGTGAGACGCACTTGCAGGTGGCCCTGTAGAGTCCCTGGGCCTGGGAAGTCCTCCCTGGCCCCCGGCTGCTCTCGCCCGCCTTGTGCAGGTTGCTCCCGTCATGGAAAAGGCTGGGGGTGTGAGCTCACACCGGATCCAGACAAATAACCACGTGCTTGCTGGGAGGGTCAGTGTCGGGGAAGCACCTGGAAAGCTGCTCGTGGAATGTAGCAGAGAACGCATAATGACTATTATTCAGAGGAAAATAGAACTTGTATAGTCTGGGCTATTTTCCTCAGACTCTCATGCCCTTGGCAACCCCTCCAGACATGGCAGTGTGGGTGCAACCAGGTGTACCTCATCCAAACATCTGAGGTGAAGTTTGCAGCATGAGGAGAGGCTCTCGGCGGTAGGCTGCCCAGGACTCCCTTCCCTCGTAGAGGGAAGAGGCAGCGCAGCAGTCACCTGCAGGCTCTGGGTGTCCAGGCCTCAGGTGGGTCCGCCAGGCCCACTGCTGCAGCTGACCTATCTCCGTGGGCTTGGAGATTCCAAAACTGGCAGCGGCATAAACTCCCTGCAGAGCCGTGGCCGTAACTGCCATCGTTCGTTCTGTGATCCATCCGGAGCCAGCCCGGCAGGAGAGCAGTGTGCTCGGTTCCCGCCTGCGTCTGGAATAATTCCAGATAACTGAGCTCTCGGACCCCTGACACTTCCCAGGAGAAAGAGTGCATCGTGTATATGAGAACTGCAAAGACGGGGTGGGCTCAGCCTCTCCTTCCAGTCTCTCCATTGTATACCACACAGGACCAAGCGCCTGATCTGATGACAGAGCGTTCCTTCTCAATACACCACGCTGGGGGCTGGCAGGTGGCGTGGGGGTTAAAGGGCTGGATTCCCACAGTGCCAACAGTGGTTCGAGCCCCAGACCTGGTGGTGTGCTTTTTTGCTTTCCCTTTCTCTCTCTCTATCTCTCTATGGTCAAATTAAAAGAAATGATAATAACAAATGGAATTAAATAAATAATTAGTGTATATATATATATATATATATATATATATATATGTCATGTGTAAGTCCAAAACACGGAAGACCCAAGGGAGCACCGCGTGTGCTCGTGTGTCCCGTAACTGTGATTAACACACGCTCCTTTCCTCTGCTATCTCTTTACTTTAGATTACTTTTCACCAGCTCCAGTCTAGGACTTAGTAATTTTGTGGTTGTCACCACTCCTAAACACTCTGTAAAATCATGTGAAAATGTTCAATGTTTGCATCTCCTAATAAGCATGCAGAAAAAATGCCTAGACTGACATGGACTCTGGGGGAACTGCGAAGAACTAACTGGCCTCTTTGTGTGTTTGCATGAACCAGTGAACTCGGGGGACGGCATCGACTACAGCCAGCAGAAGAGGGAGAACATCGGTGACCTGATCCAGGAGACTCTGGAAGCCTTCGAGCGCTATGGAGGGGAAGACGCCTTCATCAACATCAAGTACATGGTTCCCACCTACGAGTCCTGCTTGCTCAACTAACCGTGGAGCGCTAGCCAGAGGAAGGCTTCCCCGGGCAGCGTGGCCGTGACCGACTGTACCCGCTGCCTGTAGTTTCCCATTCCATGACTTCTATAGCTTTCTTCCCTACAGCTGCTCGAATAGTGGCTTCTGAGCCACTAGACTGTCAGCCCTATTGAGAGCAGCTTCCCAATACATAAATGGAGCCTGTTTCTTAGATTACAATAGTGTACTGTGCTTATTTGTTCTACAAGAAGAATTGCTTCTTTATACAGCCCGGGCAGAGGCAGGAGTCCGAGTTAAACCTTCAGCTGTATAGACAATAAAACTATAATTTTCATACGCAATTCAGCAATTGCTGTTCTGTGTCTGCCTGCCCTGAGGGTGATGTCAGAGGTTGTAAGGGAAGGGTTTATGCTGACTGCTTAATAGGTGTTTGTCATGGAAGAGAAGCAGCAGCTCGCTGTGCCTCTCCAGCAGCTGTGCGGGGTAATGTGCTTTGACATTCAATAAAACTGGTGAATCTATATTCCAATTACAGCAGGAAATTTTTTTCAGCCCATTAGAACCTCAGCTATAAACGAAATTAATGCTCCTCACCCGCTAGTGATCTGGGCTTGAGGAGTTTCAGTTTATGTTTGCGGGGACGGTGGGGAGAGGTTGGGGTCAGCATTAGGTAGGCAATGTCACTTTGCAAACACTGGAAAAAAAAAAAAAAAACAGCTCACATCCTGTCCCTTCCTGCTATGAGTGAGTTACTGCCTCTCAGGACCTGGCGGGTTACTGACAAAATGTCGCCCAGCAGTGTGTCGAAGGCTTCAAATCATCTTTGGAAATGACTCACAAGCATCTTAATGATCACCCCTTGAGACAAGTCCAGGTTTCTCCTGGGCCCTTCTGCTCCTCCTTGGCTTCCGCCCACTAACGGGGTGGGTTCCATGGCTCCACTCGGTGGGGATGATGGAAGCATTTTGGAATTGTATTGAGACCAAAAAAAGAACAAAAGAAAAATAAAGACACACACTTTCTGGTTCACCTGAGAAAGAACCAGGGTGCCCAAAGAGAAGACCAACGTCAGGCAGGCAGCCTCCCACGGCGGCTCATTGCAGGCAGCGGCAGCTCGGGCCCATTGAAACTCTGCCCAATTCCATCAAGAGGGAACCCTGACTCTGCATACCCCAGACAAGCCATCACTGCCCAGAAACACAGAGCCTCGAGGAGCAAAGTGTAATCGTGGCAGAAAAGTGAGAAATGAAATGTGTCCCTCCATTCTCTGAGCTTTGGCCTCGACCTGTCACTACCTATTTAAGGCACAACTTTCCAAAGGCAAACACCGCTTTTCAAAACTACTTATTCCTTTTCCTCTAGCACTGGCTCAGCATATGAAATGCAGCTTCCAGATACAGCACCTAGTTTTCATGGGTGTATTTTAGGATGAACAGAGGTGCACGGTTGGGGAGGACCCATGAGCTTTCGTGTGTGACATTCGGGAAAGATAGAGGGGACAGCAGACATGGGAAGAGCCAGGAAGGATTTCTTCAAACGGTGACGCTCAGTTGCAGCCATTAGCTGTGGTCCTGGCCTCAGCAACATGATGTGCGGGACCTCAGAGCCCACGATGTTAGTGAGAAAGAGTGGGGCGCCCAGCGCCTTGGAAGTTTGCTCCTGTGGGCCCCTGCCTGGTTCTGTCAGGACACGCAGAGCCGGCCTGGCCTCACGCTCCGTCACACCTGTGAAGACTGTCCTGATGGAGGAGCAGCACCTGCCGGCCACTCCAAGAGCCCAAGGTCATCTGGGAATGAGGGCCTGTTGGGCTACCTTGCCCAGCCATGTCACTTAGCAGCTCGGTGGCCTTAGGCAAGTCATTTGACCTTTCCAAGCCTCGGGCTTCCTTAGCTGTGACGTGGAAGTTACTCTGCATGCAAAGTGTTGTGAGGATGAGAAGTAATCCGCTCCAAGTGCTAGGTTAGTTGCAGATACTCGGACCTCTATGTCAGAGAGCAGCATAGATGACAGGCAGCTGGTTTCTTACGAAGCAAGCCGATGCGTGTTCGCACACCTCCATGTACTACGGAGCGTCCTACGTGGCGGTGGAGAGTTCTTTGTAACAAGAAGATAATTTTGCAGAAAACCGAAATAACTGCATAGGTAGCACTATGTGTTCTCTGGAGATTAAAACGCAAAACAAAGCAGAATCACTCATTTTTGTTGTTTTACTAGTATAGACTTAATAATGACCTGCTTTTCCTGGGTGACAGTCTACACCAGGTTCACCTTCAATTCCTCCCAAGTACTTTGTTTTAATTGCCGGAGGACGTGTGTACTTGCCAGAGAAAACGACAGAGACAGAGATAGAGAGAATGAGAAAGCAGCCCCGCAGAGGGGCGTGGTCACACCACAGTCCTTTTCCTCCACTTCTCCATCCCATCAGGATTTTGGACACACATACGTGTGCATCATGTTTTTCAAGCCTCCAGGGCCAAGATTTGAACCATGGCATCCATCTGGGATCCAGTTTCCTATGTGGTGCACTTAACCACGGTGCCATGTGGCTAGGTACTCCCAAATGATTTCTGATTAACTCAAATAGGAGGGGAGATACGGTCAGGCTTGCAGACCTCTGAGGAAGACTGGCTTCTCTCAGTGCTGCATGGTTACACTGACAGAGAAAGGGACAGGATGCTGCTGGGCAGTGGGCACTGAGCATGGCCGTGTGAGGCCAGGGTTTTGCTAACTGTCTGCTATGGTCACGTCACCTTCATTTGAAGATGCAGTCCAGTGTCCAGGTTAGTTAAGGGAGATGAGGAGTGAGACCCTGGACTTCAGAGTGCAAGGGCCTGGGGTCTCTCCAGGCCTGGTATTTAGGAGCTCTGCTACCCGAACAAGCCCCTTGGACCCAGCTTCCTCACGTGCAGGAGACCCTCTGCTTCCCAGGTCACTGCAAGGACTCAGGGTACATTTCGGTGTACGGGAGTGGGAACCTGGCAGAGCTGGGTTTGGGTGCATTCCTACCCCTGAAGAGCCCCCTTGTGACCCGGGGCAAGTTATATAAACTCTAAAATTTGAACCCGTCATCCAAAAATGGCTCAATAACGTTTGCCTTGCAGGTTTGTACAAGCATCACATGAAAAATGCATGTCCGTGACGAGCTCAGCAGGGCCCAGCTCGATACTCGGAGCTGGAGGACACTCTGCGGAGGCGGGGAGCCCAGGCCGCAGCGGGTGCGCAGCCCGTGTGTGGTCTCCGAGGAGGGCCGGCCCTAAGCAGGGCTGTGGAGACCACGTGGGCCACGAAGCGGCAGCGGGTGGGGTGTTCGCAGCCCTCACACAAGCACAGGTCACAGTGACAACACCGGCCCAGGTAAGAGAACCACCAGGATGGCCTTCCCATCCCACCACCCTCCCGGAAGCCACCCGGGGAGACACTGGCACCCATGAGTGTGGCTTCCTCTGTCTCCCTCGTGCCAGAAGAGCAACACGGGTCTGTGGGCTGACTGCATCTGAAAAACATCAGACTGAAATACGGAATTCAGAAACCTGTGAAGTGGTTGCACACCCAGAAAATACTATTTGCAAAACTAAAAATTTCTTAAACAAACAAAGAGGTCTTTCAGTCCTTTGGAGGTTTACTTGCATGAGAAGATTCTGTATCTGTCATGGGACGTTTCAGAGTGCTCACTACACAGAGCAGCTCTCAGCTGGTTTTGACACGCCCACGTCTCTTCCTCTTTCTGGCTGTCGGGGGTGTGGACTGCTGGTGCTTTGTAAGCAAAGGCTGGGAAGCTCGAAGTCTGATCTGATTGGAAAGGAGTAACACACCTGGGAAATACTCCAGGAATGCTTTCTGAAATCTAAATGCCCGTGTTCCAGTGGGATTTAAGGTGGGTTTGGGGGATGGCCATGTCACAATCTCTTCTCCTCCATTCTCTCAAGATTTTGGGCATGCACGCACATCCACCCTGCATGAGTTTTAAGCAATCAGGTCCAAGATTCAAACCTCTTTGGCCATGTAGGAGCCCAGCGCCTTAACCACTACACCACCTGCAGCCCTATTTTTGTTTGTTTCACCAGAGAGTGGGTGCACTCACCAGAGAAACATGTGGAGAAAAGGAGGACAGGGACAGGAGGAAGCACCCCTCAATGGGCCATGGTCTTACGACAACCCCTTTTTCATTTCTCCATCCTGTTGGGGTTTGGGCACACACACACACCCCAGCATGTTTTTCAAGCTGCTGGGGTTGGATGCAAACCATGGTTGGCCCTGTGGACTCCAGCTGCCTTGACCATTAGACTACGGGGCCAGCTATCTCCAATAGGATTTAGAATGGAGTCAGAAACCTTAGACGCTTTTGAACAGGCCCCTGTGTGGAAGTTTCCCTGTCCTACAAACGGACCCATTGACAAAGTCTGTCTGAAATGTGACGCTCCCAGATGTAAGGAGCCTTGCTTTCAGCAGATGACAGCTGACCAACAGTGCTCCCAGTCTCACCAAGCGAGCTCGCGTGCGCTGGGCACTAGGGCCGGGAAGGCCTCCTTATACAGCAGAGCCCAAGTCAGGTGGAGGCGTCTCCCAGCTCCAATGGCTCCACGGCCCACGGCTGCCTGCCGGAGAGCTCATGAAACCAACTTCAGACGAAGGCCCAGCAACGAGGGCTTTCCCAAGGACCAAGCTCACGAATTTTAAAACAGCATAATTGAAGTGAGTTCAGCTCTCTCTTAGTGCAGTAGGCTCCAGGTCTGTTTTGCTCTGAGGGAACCTGAGAGGTCAGATCTCCTGTGCTCTGAGAGGGAGTTCCAGGTGAGATGGGCCTGCTGCCACCAATGGGCTATGACTATTGGTCATCATGACGCTTTAATCCAGAAGAAACTAAGCACCCTCTCTGCTCTGCAGTGGGAAAAGAATGGCGCAAGCATACTTGGCTTAATCAAGAGCAAGATACGTATTGGGGTCAACTCTGAATCTAAAATGCCTCCCATCATCTTGGTCTCTTCCGTGGTCTTTGGCATGAGCGTGGACGAGCTGCGTGGACATCCACACGCGAGTTGGGCTTCATTTCTAGAAAGCACCGCCAATGGTGGCAAGTCCCCCAGCCCAGTGTCCCAATAGTGTTACGAGGAAGACAGTGGCTATCAGGTGACTTCCAGAGGATCTCTGCCCCATCTGCTTGGCAAGGAATAATTTTACAACAGCTGTTTCATGATCTTTCCTGACTTCAGGCCTCACTTCCCATGTAGCTGGGTTCTTTGTAAATGTCATCTGGCAACCAAGCCATTCTCCCACCAGTCGCGGTGAGGTGGACGTAGGCATGGTGACGTGGACACAGACATGGTGACACGGGCACAGGCATGGTGACGTGGACAGGCGTGGTGACGACACAGATATGGTGAAGTAGACACAGGCGTGACGTGGACACAGATATGGTGACGTAGACATAGATATGGTGACGTGGGCACAGGCATGGTGGGCATGCTCTTGCTCACATTCTCATTTCAGGAGCTGACTTTTGTTCTCCCCACAGGGACTTCAAGGTTCTAGGGTTCTTTATTCACATCCACTCTGCCAGGTTTCTGTGCATTTAAATCTGGGGGAGAGGAGTCATCACCTCCCTGTGCTTGGTAAGTGTAAAACCTCATTCCTTTAGTTACTTTTTCATTTACAAATGATCGAGGAACTTCCCCTAGTTTGCCTTAAGAAACTCTTAAAAACTATGCACCCTCCACTCCACCCAGACACGTGCGCATTACACAGTATTGGCGGTCATTTCAAGCCACTTTCGGATGCTCTAACCCCCATCCGTGCACCACCGGGCCCAGGCTCAGAACTCTTGCACTGGAAGGTAAGCCCTGCTGAGATGTGGCAGTGCTTCTGTTCAGAGGAAGGGAGAGAGCGACTGCACCCAGTGGGTGCTTTGCTGACACTCAGTCCGGCTGCCCCTCGGCCCCTCTGCTGGGTCCCTCCCCTGACATTGCCCGAAGCCCCCAGGCCCTCGGCTCCTCCACTATCTCTGCAGTGCCCCAGCGACCACCCACTCCACAACATTGCAGGACGTCCTTGTGTGTGGGTTCTCAGCTCAAACCTCCGGCTGTGGCTTCTCTGAGCAGTTGATTCGACCAGATGTATGAAGCCAGCTCTCTGACTCTTCTACTGTGCCCCATCTCCACACCAGCCCCGAGTGCCCCAGCTCAGTGAATAGGCACTCACCCACCCCTTAGGCCAATCACCGGCCAATCCTGACTGCAAAACCTTCAGGACGGATGCCATGTCTGACCGTGCCCAGCTCCCTCTTCCCCTCCACTGCCGTACCCTTCCTGCCTGGCTACCTCCCTCTACGTCAGGGACCCTGTAGTACAAACCCCACACCTCTCTGTGCCACTCCCACCTGGCCTCCCGCCTCCGGTGCAGAGGGGAAAGTGACCTCCATTGCATGGGGAGGACGTGGCCTTGGCCACTCCTGAGCCCCTTTCTCTAGGGATACAGCCCCTCCCTGTGATGTGGCTGCACTGGCCCAGGTTCTGCCCCCAGCTCGGTGCTGAGGAAGCAGCCCCTGCCTCCTCCTCAGCCCACTGCTGGTCTCCACCACATCTCGCTTCCTCGGAGGGCCTTTCTGGACCCCTTCGCTTGCTCCCTCCGTTCCCTCATCTTGCTTTACTCTCTGCGGAGCACTGGGAGCATCTCACTGGGGCCCTGTGTCCGTGCTTGCTTGTTTAGTATCATCGTGCATTTCTTACGCACGCTTGTGGGCTCCCAAGGAAGCACCACCCCTTGCCAGGTCGCGGGCCCAGCACGCCAGCAGCCCCCCGTGGACAGGTGCTCGGTAGGGGCCCCCATACAACAGTGCAGCTGGCCCACTGTCAGCCAGCGTGTCAGGGAGAAGTAGGGGACACTGCTCTACACAGTGGGCACCTCCTGCCCACTGTCAGCCTCAGAGGACCCTGGGCTGTCAGGGGTATCCTGTGTCAACGATGCTGCCGTCTAGAGGGGGAGAATTGTTAAACCAGGGTAACACTGCTAAAGACGCTCTGACTTTGCAAAATACAGACAAACAAATAAAAAGCCTTGTGGGTGAGAAGCAGTTCTTACTCTGCCAACCTGAGTTGTAGGACAGCATTTCACGTGTCCTCCAGGCTCCCGGAGACACAGGCCCACCCGGCCGCTCGAAGACAGCTCCTGTCTGCAGCGAGCCCCACCGCGCTGCTGCGCCCGCCTCGCCACTCCTCCCCACCTGCTCACGGTTCCCGGGGGGAGAACCTGCGGGGACCGTGCTGAGCAGAGCCCCGAGATCACAGCAGACTGTCACCTCCACCCCATCACGGGGGTGCTCCCTGGGGGGACTCGGCACACAGAATCCCTAAGGTCCATCTGAGTCCACATTCTCAAGGAGACCCCCGGTAGTAGCCCAAGTGTCCTGACCCTGCTGACAGCCAGCTGTGCCCCCGTCCTGTGTGACCTAGGCCAGTGGATCTCAGAGCAGGGTCCCTGGTCCAACAGCAGCGTCACCCAGAACTTGGGAGGAATGCAGGTTCTCAGCACCACCCCAGAACCACTGAGTCAGAAACCCCAGGGTGGACTGTCTGTTTGGTTGGTGGTCATCTGTCCAAGTGACCTTGCAGTGGAAGCACCACTGCCCCCGACGGTGTTGATGCCAGCTCTCGGGAGACTCAGCCCGGCAGAGGGTGACCCGCTAGCTGGGGTCTCCGCCGGCTCCACTTTCAGGAAAGTTCATTTAATGTGGACTCTAGGACTAATAGGAAAGCTCCCCCTTCCCTCGTCAGGAAGACAACTAAGATGTCCTCAGACTAGAGAGCGAATAATAGGTGTCCCGTAGAAAAGTATGGCTTGAGTCAGTCAGCAAAAGCCAATGGTGAAAACCTATCATCTTTCCGTCAAGTATTTCCAGGGGGAAAAAAAAATAGGTTAAGAAGCCTCAGAGTCCAAGAGTGTTTTTTCCAAATATTCAATGTAATGGTCACCTTTATACTTGAAACTTTTCAAAAGAATTATTTATATTAGCACATTCTAGTGAACACTCAAACTTCCAAGAATTAGGATCGGCTGTTCCAAAACGGCTCACGTCTCAGGGATGGTCTGGCTCAGCCAGCGTTCTCACTCTCTAAAGCCCGATGTCGACATTCGCGGTCCCCCACTGCCGCAGGCCAGAGCCTCCGCGGGTCAGTGAAAGCAACCTACAGCTCAAACTATGTCCACACGCCGCGAAGCCCACGTGTCCTTGCCTCGATCAATGCACAATGGGGGCATTCTAGCTCCACGGCTTTCAATGGCCTTTCTGTCTCCTCCCTCACACATCTGGGGCAGTGCACATTACATTCAGACGCAGGTAGAAAATGTCCCATAAAGAACTTCATTGACAAAAAGGTAAATTTTTAATAACCCTTCAGGAGGCCCCATTCGAGAGGGGGGACTATGTCACGTGAGTAGGATTTTTACAGCTCTCATCAGAATTGTCCACATTAAAAGATGCTTCTAGTTTAGCAAAAACCTAACTGCAAAACATTCCCCAACTGTGACCGTCTGCCCCAGTCTAATACAATGTGGCAGATCTTTGTCCCCGGAACCAGGAATAGGTAGCGTCCTGCTAGCAGATTTTTCCCTTCAGTTCAGAGCTCAACAATATGACCCAAACAGCCAAATTGATTAAAAACCTTTATTGGGAAGGAATAGATTGAGTCTTTCGGACATGCTTAGATAGCTCGTAACATCACTGACACAGCCAACAGACACCAGGGCATCTCCCGGAAGACGGGAGTCCGGACTGCACGGGTTTCCTTGGGAAGATCAGAGACGAACGAGCAGTTAAAACGTGCTGAGCGCTTGTTTCTCCCGCAGCGTGGGAGGCCACGCTGGGGAACGCGTGGAATACCAGCCCTGTGCAAGCACGAAGGGTCACAGGCAGGTTCCCACAAAAGAGCAAATATTGTACTGTTTCTCCAAAAAGGCGTTAAAAGCTGAATCCCAGCATTTGTCCAGCCGGGCTATAAAACAAGTAAGCAGAGACGTCTGGGCATCTGTGATACCTTGGTGGCCAGGGGGTGCGGGGTGAGAAGATTAAATCAAGTGTTTTGTGAAAGTCACGACCCGTGCTGAGACACTCTCTCCGTGGGGACATGTGGGACGTGTGTGAATAGAGTAAGCAGCCTGGATAAACACCTCCACACGCCACGCTGAAATCTCACACTCAGCCCAGACACAGGACCGTCCACACCCCTGCGAGGAGGCGACATGGTTGTCTCGGCGGCCTTGACACAGGTTGGTGCTCAGCAGTGTGTGCTACGTCACTGTGCAGTCACGCCGCGGATGGCCGGCCCGCGTGCTCATGGCCGAGGAGACCGCGGTGTAAGACTCACGTTGTCCTCCACGGAACACAACTGTGAAGCGATTCCTGGTGTTACTACAGAGAACCAGGAAGCGTTTATTTTTAGCTGCCGTGAGCAGACTGCTCCTCTGAGGTTTGTTTCCTCAGCATTTTATTGGCAGAAGTCAGCTCAGCTCCGCTCGCCCTCCAGGATGAGCGGCTTCCTTTCATTCATGGATGTCCTGACCCCCACCACCGTCGTTCCCCACCGACACCCCATGTCCCCTCCTCTCAGAGAGCTCTGGCCACTCCTGGTTTTCTGAAGCCGGATCAATCGCCAGTGCTGGACAAACACTGTTAATTTCCCAAGAACCACAGACAAAAACCAGAGCGAGAAGCCGTCAGCATTTAATCACAGATGAGGTTTAATTTGTTTATTTTTAGCTTCTTCTGAAAGTTGTAATTTTCCCTTCAAAGCCACACAATGAATCCCACTCGCTGTATTCCAGCATGTTGAGAGCGTCATTTGTCCTTGGCTTGCAGGGACACAGGCTGGTCCCAGCTCCTGCTCTGTCCCAGTCGTCACTCTGCCTCCGAGGGCCCCAGGGCTCTGGGTCATCCCTGCTGTCCCGCTTTCTCTTTTGCTGAGTCTGAGCCCCTCACTGCCCGTGTCCCAGTGCAGGAGGACAGGGCCTGGGACGTGCAGGCCAGATGGGTGACTGGGGCCAGTGTGAAGCCACATGGCAGGACTCCAGGTTCACGTTGGGAGACTTCTCGAAGTGCTCCAGCCACGCACACACCCAGGACCCGGGGCTGGCCGAGGCTGGGGTGGATCACAGCATGAGACACTTGTCTCTTTGTCTCTGTCTCTCTCCATGGCAAAAATAAACTTAAAAAAGAAAAGAACATCAGGACATGCCAGACACTTCATGCGCGAGCCGGGGAAGGGAGGAGGAGCCCCAGATGTCCTGGGGGCCCGTTGGCAGCACTGGCCAGAGCCAGACCATGGTTCTCCCGGGGACCTCGATCCAGTCCTGGAGGCTGGGCTTCATTTCCACACTGAACTAAAACTCCAGAAGCCAGACCAGGCATTGCCACCAACAGCTGAGCAGGCGGCGCCAAGTAAGGCAGCCCTCTGGGCCTCAGTTTCCCCTGCTGTAAGATGCAACCCTGGGACCAGACCTTGGTCTTCAGTGTCTGCAGCACCATAGCTCTGTGCTCTGGGCCACGCTCCTGAGAGGCCGGGACTAACGTGCTGCCTCTCCCACGCAGCGTCCCAGGACCTTCAGATCATCACTCCCAGGCCTTCAGAAGGGAGTCGCTAAAGCCATAAGCAAGTCTAGTCTGGGGCTTCTGCTGCGGGGGCAGGTCCCTCCCGAGGGGATCTGGCCCACCACAATGCCCAGGGCCTGTTCCCTCCCTGAGCTGATGCTTTTCTCAGGGAGGAAGTGGGACTCCGTCCAAGGTTGCCTGAGGGCCTGGGAGTGGGTTAGCCCTAGTGGGCTGGCCAAGACTCGTGTGCCAGCCTGTGCCCTCCTGGTCCCTGGCGCCGCTGCCAAAGCTGCTTTCACTACACTGCGAGGGCTGGGCAGCCAGAGCCTTCTCACAGCCCCTCGCTGCAGGACAGCCTTGGCGGGCACCCAGCAGGGGCTGCTTTGTCCTCACTATCCTTGCTTCTCATCCCCTGGCTCCACTGTGGCCTGCCGTGGGCACGCCAGGAGCCCGCAGCGCCATCCTGGGTGCCGTCTCACTGGGCACTCGGACGGCCTCCCACGCCCCCGGGAGCTCTATCTCACTGTGTCCGAAAAATTGTAAACACTTAGAATTGCTGCTCTTGGGGCCAGTTCCCAGTGTGGGGATGGGGAGATCACCCCACTTACCCTGAAGGAGTGATGAAGGCACGTGGGGTCAGGGTGAGATGCACCACCGAGGGCCAGGCCTCTAGAATTGGCCCCGGCCGCGCAGGACTGGTGTGCTGACAAGCTCACTGCAAATGGCTGCATTTCCCTCATCTCTGGGGATCCTCTGAAGCCCTTGGCCCCGGAGTGCTTCACACCTGCCTTTGGTGAGATGTGGACCTGCCTGAGAGTGAAGCACTTGTCTGGCTTTTCCCCAGACCCCTCCAGGAGCCCTGACCCAGAGTCTAGAGCAGGCCGCTTTGACTGGCACTGCCCACAGACTCTAGGGAACTGCGGGAGCACCTCCTCCCTTCCCTTCTTGCTCCCCGGCTCCCTGGCTCCCCGGCCCCGGGAAAGGCCTGCCCACAGGGTTTTCTCTCTCTTCCTCTGTCCCTGCCGTGTGGTCTGTTCCCAGCATTTCTAATGGACTCCTGGGCAATGACCTGGCCACAGAAACCCAGTAGAGCCCTCCAGCAATGAAATGCACCCTGAATAAGAGAAGGGAGCCCTTTGGGAAGTGGGTGGGAGGACCTTGGGAAAAACAAGGCCTAGAACCAGGCGTGGCACACGGGACCCAGCCTGAGACTGGCAGGCAGGGGAGATGGGGCCTTGCCGTCCAGGATGGGGCACCAGCTCCCGTGGTATCCTCATGGCTCTGAGTGGTTCCCCATGAGGCATCTGAGCTGGCTCAAGGGGGTCTCCACAGAGGGGGGGGACAAATGTGATTCTCCATACCAAAAACCAGATTCTCTCAACTGAAACTGAATCTAGAAGAACCCAGGCCTGGAGCAGGGCCTCATTTCCTCCACTCCCCTCCCCTCCAAGCCCCACGTGGTGAGCTCTTCAGGGCAATGAGGTCTTCTCCGCCCTTTTCCCCTCCTTCAACCCTACCCGCCCCTGAAGCATAAGCACCCTCTTAGAGGACACCCTAAGGCCAGCAGCACCTGGCCTGCTGGTCTCCAGGACCTGCCAGTGACAAGACCTACCAGAATCCCCGAGGGGGAACCCAGGAACCCCATGACAAAGAGGCACAACTTGGCTTCTCAGAGAGATGCCCTCCTGCCCGTGTGCACACTGTGAATGGTCTTCACTGAAGGGCAAGCGAGCAGTTCAATTCACGTGGCGCATGCCCGCTTGAGCTGGTTCAGTACTGTCACAGCACTAAAGAAGAGAGGCAAAAATTCAGTTTTAAAAGCTATGGTCTGGTCCAACTGTGCTGGTGCAGGTGGGAGGACACTGTTGCAGCACTGGGGTCCCACAGCAGACCTGAGTTCAGATCCTGGGTCGGCCTGAACACACCAGCCATTTTCACACACCTGTGATCCTGGCTGGCTGGGAGGCTGGGGGAGGGTGGCAGCGTGTGAGACCCTCGAGAGAACCTTTCTCTTTCTCTCACCTCTTCCTCTCATAAAAGAAATAAAATACAATTTAAGGAAAAAGTTACGGTCACAAATTAATATATATAAATGGTGAAAAACAAACGTGCAAAAAAGTTCTTGTTATCACAAGTCATCAGGGAAAATGCAAATCAGAATCATGATGAGACGCCACCTGCGTCCACCGGAATGGCAGAAAACAGAAACACTAGCCAGGGTGGGGCTCTCAGGTATTGTTGATGGGAGAGCAAAATGTTAACCACTATAATTTTGACCCATTAATTCCATTCCTGGCTTTTTATCCAAGAGAAACATTTCTACATAAAATTACTTGTACAGGGGCCAGCAGATGGTGTGATGGTTAAGGTTCTGCATTCCCACAAGGCCAACTTCGTGGTTCGAGTCCTGGACCTGATAGCTTGAAAGTCATGCCAAGTGAGTGTGTGTACATGCCCAAAATCCCAAGAGGAGACTGGAGGAGAAAGGATTGTGGCCTGTCCATCCCTTTAGGGGGTGATTTCTCACTTTCTCTCTCTCTGTGTATCTCTTAGTCTCTCTCCAGCGTGTACATGTGTCCTATGGCAAAAAAATTTAAAAAAAAGAAGAAAGAA
The DNA here is from genome assembly GCA_026018925.1 of Tupaia tana. Taxonomy (NCBI): domain Eukaryota; kingdom Metazoa; phylum Chordata; class Mammalia; order Scandentia; family Tupaiidae; genus Tupaia; species Tupaia tana. The sequence goes on from JAKSZU010000002.1 coordinate 12,673,226, forward strand.
AAAGAAATTACTTGTACAAAATGTCCCTGCACCTTTAGTTACAGTAGCAAAGAACTGGAAATGGACCAAGTGACCACCAGTAGGAGAATGAATGAACAGTGATACATTCATATGGAAGAATTCCACTCATTAGTCGAGGGAGATTACCTGCCTGCGCATGCACCGCCCTGGAAGAAACCCCAGACCCTCCTGCACGACAGAGAACACGCTGTTGACTCCACTTACACGAAGCTCTGGGAAAGGCACGATGGTCTATGGAAAACAACGGCACAGTGGTTACCTGGGTGGGCAGGAACAGACTGGGAGAGCCGGGAGGGAACTTTCTGGGTGACTGGCATGTTCTCTACCTTGGTAGAGGTTTCCTTACATGAGTGTAGGTATTTGTCTAACACTCAGCAAGCACACACATGAAATTTAGGTGCTTCATGACAAATTGAACCTCCAAAGGAAAAACAAACAAACAAAACATTAAGACACATTGGCGAAACAAGTTCTGGTCCCTCCTAGGGACCAGCAGCACAGGAGGAGGCTGTACCCAGCAGGGTGTGAAGGCTTCTGAGTGGAGGCCCAGCACGGCAGGGAGGCACACACCCTTTGCCGCCCTAGTGGACAGTGTCGGAATGTCAGGACAGAACTTCTGAGAACTGATGTGGTTAGGCTGCCCAGCAGCCCCTGCCACTTCCTCTCCCCACTGCCAGCTGCCACCAGAAGGGGCGGTTCCTATCTCAGCAATCAGAAACTCTCAAGCTGAAAGTTTTCAGTGTTGTAGGGGACACTTGAGGTCATCAGCCCCCACTTCTCACCCAACGCCAGAGCCCCAGGCAAAGGCCCCAAACGGGTCGACCAGATGTGCTGTGGCTTCTGGCACGAGGTACCTGGAAGTCCTACCGTGCCTCCCATCCTGAGTTCTCGGTCCATGAGAGGCTGAGCTGATAGCCCATTTACAGGCAGCACAGGGAACTGAGGATCAAGCTCGGGATTCCGAGAAGCAGTCAGAAGAGCCCAGAAGGTGAGAGCATCAGAACTAGCCCTAATAAGCCAGTATTAAAAGAGGAAGGCAGTGCGGGCTAAGCGGGCTTCGAGGGCATGACACCAGTTAAAGCGAATGGCCCCACACTGGTACCGTTTTGAACGAAGCTACTGTACAGAACACTCAGCTTAAACAGACACAGTGTCAGATGAGAAAGTTGGGGATACGGGCAGCGAACCCCGAAGGCTGCAAATGGCGCCTGTATTTTGCCTCCTGAGATACACACACCTATTTTTAAAGAGTACTCAAATTCGTAGTAGTGATCTGAGAGGTAGAAATGATCTTTTCCATTTCTTTAGTAAATGTCTATAATCCATAGGTACTACACCTGTCACGGATTGAATTATGCCCCCCAAAACCCTGTGCTGAAGTTCTGGCTCTCCCCTCCCCAGGACAGCCAGGCCCAGCCTACTGGGACCCGTGGCCATTGCAAGCGCAGCAGGACTAGTCAGGATGCTGTCACTGCAGTAGGGCAGGCCCCGATCCCATGTGAGGGTCGTCCTTAAAAGGGGGCACGTTTGGAGGCAGATGGCAAAGAGGATTCCACGTGAGAAGGAAGGCAGAGCTGGTGCCATGTTCCCGTACTCCACCACACACCATAGCAAGGGCCCCCAGCGAAGCTAGAGAAGCTGTGGCAGCCTGAGACAGAGACTCCCACAGCCCCACAAGGAGCCAGCGCTGTGGACACCTGACCTTGCACTCGCAGCCTCCAGCCTGGGGAGCATACACTGTTACTCAGGCTGCCAAGGGTGAGGGCATTTGTCACCCCAGCCCTAGCAAACAGGCAAGTCTCGAACAATAAAAGCTACTGACATTTAAACGTGAAAGGAGAAAAGCAGGGCCTGAGTGGGGCCCCTGTAGGGTGAATTTGCGGCCAGGCCAGGTGGAGGAGGAGCCTTGGCTGCAGGGATTCAACCAGGGCATCGCCCTTGCAAGAGGCTGGGACTGCTCCACAGCGCCTCTCCCTGCTCCGGCACCCCCAGCTGCGCAGAGGCAGCTCCTGCGTCCCAACTGAGCGCTCCCTCGTGGGTGGTGCTGGGCGCTGTGCAGACTGGCCCCAGTGCCCTCAGAAGGCCACGCCCGGGAGCCCTGAGTCTATTATTATGATGAACCACCTCGTCCTCCCATGACGTGGCCAGACTGGGCCCAGAAACCTGATCCCAGCCCGGCCCCGCAGATCAAAATAACTTCCAAGAATAACCCGCCAGAGGCCTGCCTGAGCCAGCCGGCCCTCCACTTCCTCTCCACTCTCCCAGGAACGGGGTTATCATGTCTCACAAGCTGGAATTCCATAAACCGAAACAATCAGCGGAAGTGTGGCGCTTTCCCCACGTGGGGAGCGAAACGGGGACCCCGCTTATCAAAGGGACAAGATTTACTCAGTTGCAACCCACTTCCAAAGACTTCCTTTCCCAAAAGAAAGGCCGGGAGGAAGGTCATGTCCTTCGGCCCCTCCTCTGAGCCAGGAGCACCATCTGCTCCACTTCAAGCTAATCAGTCAGGTGACTTCTCCCCACCCACCCAGCTCTGGATCCGAACCCACAGCCTAGCCCGCTGGAGGGAGGTGTGCGACCTCTCAGAGGGGCCAGTGAGGAACAGGCAGTGCCTGTCCTGATGGACCACGCTGTTCCCCCCCCCCGCCCCCCCCCCCGCCCCCCCCCCCCCCCCCCGCCCCCCCCGCCCCCCCCGCCCCCCCCCCCCCCCCGCCCTCCCGCGCCCCCCCCGCGCGCCCCCCCCCCCCCGCAGCCTACCTGGGGGGAGGGGGTGGGGAGGAAGAGAGGAAATGGGAGGAGCCCCTCAGGCCCGGATTCCTGGCCTGGCCTGCCTGTCCGCCTGCACCGCCCTCCAGGACCCATGCCCTCTAGCCCAGGCCGCTCACCTCCCTGACTGTTCCCCATCCCTGGCCCCTCTCTCTGCTGGCCTACCGCAGCCTGCACCTCCCCAGATCTCATTTCGCCCATTTGTTTGCCTCCCCCAGCCCCTTCCCTGCAGCTCAGAGAAGACGCCCTCTACCAGATGGACACGGTTCGGGGTCTTGCCCTGCCCTGGGCCCTGGCTCAGGCGGTTCCCTCCCGCAGTGGCTTCTCTCCTTTCTCCTCTCCCAAATGGCCAGGCAGCACCTCTGCCAAGCCCTGCTGCGCTCCCAGGCTCCACCCCGGGTCCCTGCCCTGGGGACTGTGGCCTGCAGACCTCAGCTGTTTGCACACTGTGCTAGGTGTCTGTTGTGTGTTTGACCTTGTCCTGTGGGTATTTACCCAACAGGGGCAGGGGCAGCCCCAGCATCCACAGAGCTGGCTGAGACTAAGGGAAGTCAGCCGGCCCCCACCCCATGGCACCATTAGAGCCATCCCTGCTGCAGGGGGGCGGGACCTGAGACGGGACCTGAGATGCAGGCTGCCCGGTGCTCCTGACCCCTGCACCGCTGCATGCTACGTGAGGTCCTGCCCTGAGCCACCTCCTGAATAGGGGGACACATCTTTCCTCCCTGGGCCTGAAAAGGGGAGCCATGTCAATGTCTCTACCACGTCTGAGCAAGAGGCTGCTCAGCGAGACGGCCCTGTCTCCGCGCTCACAAGGGACTGACAGGAACCTAAGTCAGCTTCTTAGCTGACAATGGAGACAGCCCCCCATGGCACCTGCTGCCTGCCTCTGCCTCTCAGCAGACAAGGCTGTCAGTGGGTTTGGCCTGCCTGAGAGGTGCGTGAACCTGTTGATAGTCTGCTCTGAAGGGGCTCCCAGAGTTTCTTGATCTAAAGTCCAGAGCCAGGCTCTAGATAGGGGCCAGGAATAACCAGCATGAAGCCTCGATTCCCTCCATTTGTGTCCAGCAGATCTTGACCGTTAATAGCAATCAAGACCCGGGTTCCAGTGAAATGCGGACCCAGTTTCAGAATCCTTCCCACCTTCCCACCATGACAAGGCAGTCGGAGCTGGCGTGTGCATGGAGGCCGATGAGCCTGCAAGCCGTTGATGTGGCTTTGCTCCGTGTCCACCGCCCGGTGAAGTGATACCCAAGACAGCCGCTGGGTCCTCTCTTGGGCACTCTCAATGCATCGACCCCTGCTCGGCCTCACATCCAGGCCTCGTGGTTCTCGGCCACACCTGCAGTGCCGAGCCATGGGCCTGCGTGTGGAAACAACAGTCCTACTTATCCCCCTCCAGGCTGGCCGGGCACGTCCCCTGGTGCCTGGACTCCTCAGAGATACTTCTGTGCCGTGACTATGCTTCAAATGATCGATCAGTCGATCGGCATCTAGTCGGACCCCTTCCCCAGGCACCTGAGCCTGTGGGGGCCCAGCTCCACTGGACCTTGTACGGGAAACTAACATGCTGCATTCCTGTGAGTGGAGCGCCCACATCAATAGAGACGTCCAGTGGGAAGTGCCCCAATAAAAAGAACACCCGTTACGCAGCCTAGCTAGAAGTCAGCTACTCGGTGCTCTATCACAGGGCAGGCCAGGTGTGTCCTCACATGCCACGCTGCCCTTGTCCAGCAGCCCTGGCTGTGGGCCTGGAGGGCTGGGTCCGCTCCAGACACCCATGCAAGGACAGTGGCATCTGGTGAAGAAGAGAGCTCTCCCTCACACGTCACCCTCCTTACCAAGAACTGTCTTTCTCAGAAATTCACAGTGAATTCCCTTCGGATCCCGCGTGCGGAGGGAGACGCCCCAGCATTGGCTCAATCCTGCGGGATCTTATCAGAGAAAAGAAAGCCAAGGAGGCTCTGCTGTTGGAAGGTGCACACAGACTGCCTACGATCCATAGGACCCTAACATCTTTCGAGAGAGCCCCCATTAAGGTCCTCTGAGGGCCTGTAGGCTAAACGCTTGTCCCACACGTGGAGAAGCATGCCCCCAGCTAGGGGTGACATCTTGGGGTGCTCATGGGTTGCATAGACGTTCCCGTATAAAGATGACGACAGTACGTGTAAAGCACGGCAGACCAGCCCATGGCCACTGTATGGGTCGAGCGGGAAGAGGGAAGCAGGGTCTGGAAAGACAAGGAAGGGGAGTTGGTGGGAAGGTTGGCCAGAGTCCAGGGGCAGAGAAGGCAGGCAAAGGCGGGGCCAGCGGGCACTCCTCTCCCAGAAAAAGCCCAGGTTTTCACATGGCACAGTTCACAGCCATGGGCAGAGCCGAGCCGCCAGTGGCCCACTGCCGTATTTGTGCTGAGCCCTTTTGATGACAGCGTGAATTCTGAGAACAAAGCTTCCAGGCCGCGGATGTGTAACCAGAGCCCAGGGACAAAAATAGCGTCTCTTCACATGCACACGGAGGGCCCGATCTCATGGCTAGGAAAGAGTTTTTGTCATGTATGGAACTTGGAAGACACTTAAAAACTGCAAATCAGATGAGTGAACATTTTTATTGGGCTAGGTCGATTGTGCGTAAGTTCGTTGAATTATTTGGTTCTTTCCTAATTTTTCCTTCTCATTGAAACATCTGACTTTGGAAGCTATCTTGAGGTACAAGTATATAAAGAATGATTTAGCAGGCTCAAAGCTTCGAGTTCTTGTAATATTAAAGAAGCTATCTGGGAGGCTGGCAGGTGGTGTAGTGGTTAAGTCGCCAGACTCCCACATGGCCAGTCACGGTTCAAGTCCTAGATTTGGCAACCTTTTCTCACTCGCTCGCTCACTCTCTGTTGCTCTTTGGTCAAATTGAAAAAATAATAATGATGACAAATAAAATTAAATAACATATTTCTTTTTAAAAAAAGAAAAAGAAAAAAACTATCTGGGAACTAAGTACAAATCTTGAAAGAATAAGATTTACCTTAAAGAAACAAACTCATGTACTCGGCTGATATTTCTAAACTGAGCAGGAAATGTCCCAAGGAGAGCAAAGCCAGCTGGTGTCTTACTCCAAGGCAGATTTTTATACCCTGATGTAGGTCAATGCAAAATGAATCCCAAGGAGGTGCAGATTCGAAACAGGTAATATGGAGAAATTAAGATCATTTGTCATTTGTATTTTAATATATTTATTAATAAAATAAAACAGATAGTTATACCTAAATTCCCTTACCCATATAAAATAAATTACATTAATCTGTAGCTTTGTCTCATCCTAATTCACATATATAATAGTTTTTAAATATTTATAATAAATTAGTTCAATATATTGTGTTCTACTTAATATTATTTTATATGTAGTCTAGCTTCCCTTTTTTTTTTTTTTTTTTTTTTTTGAGTTAGGGTCTTACCGCATCCAAGTCTCCTTTCAGACCCTCGCAGCTGGGACACAAGCAAATGCCACTATGCCCACCTTATTCTTTTCAGCTTCTTTTTTCCATGAGCAAGGGAGACAGAGAGACAGAGAGAGAGAGCTTCTCAGCGGGGCCTCGGTACTGCGACCCACTCCAGCCTCAGCCGGATCGCAGGTGCGTGTGCACTCGGTGTAGTCAGTCTCCAGACTTGAGCACGAGTGTCTTTCAGCACCATGATTCCCACGGTGCCACCATGTGGCCCTTCCCCAAGTCTCTTTCAGACGGGGTCTCACCATGTTGCTTAGGCAGACTTCAAGCCTGCAGTCCTGCCTCTGCCCCTGGGTCTGGGATTACAGACAAATGCTACAAGCCCGACTCTGCAGTCCGACTGGAAATCAAACCCAGGCCTCCCCTGTGGCCCAGCATGGGGAGCTGGTGTCTTAGCAGCCAGGCCACTCTCATTTTTAATCATCATGCAATGCACTATGGAATTAGTGTGCTATGACAGAGGAACCATTTCTGTATTACTGGATGCTACTTTTTTAAAATTCTCATTAATTCTACTTGCATGCCTCCTTGTAAGCATAGCTTTCATTAATTTGAATTATTTCATGTCAGGAACAGAATCATGGGGTCAAAGTGTAGCATTTATGGCTCTTGATAATAATTGCCAAATTCCTTTCCAAAATAATCGAGCGAATATGCGCTTTCGTCAAGAATGTCTCAGTATTCCTAGTTAAGGGTGGGAGCCCACATCTCGCTTGCATCGTTTCTCTCCATTCCAGACCATTTTTAAAGTTTGTTACAAAGGCATTTGCTGTTTGCTTTGTTTTGTGCTCCATTACTAATGAGTTAAGGACCTTTGTTTCTCACAATGCTCGTTAAATTCATTCATTCACTCTCATTTCCACTTCTGGGAACTGTGAGTTCCTTTCATTGATTGTCTTTTAGGAATTTTTCTACGCTTAGATATTGGTAAGAGCTTTCCGTCTGTTCTTCACGTTGGAGCTCTGTCATTGACGGCAACTGTACTTACACTTACCGGGTTTTTACTGCTACCATTTGTTGTCCTTACTGTGGGCCCCACTGTGTCCTGACACCCTTTATTACAACAACCCTGGAAGGAAGCATCATTGTGCCCATTTTATGGCAGAGGAAACAGAGGCTCCACCTCTCACCTGTGGTGGCCAACATCACGAGGCTGAAATGTCAGGCCTGACGCAGAGCGTTCCACCCGCCTCACACACGTCCCAGGCTTGTCCACGCAGCTTCTGTCTCGGTGTATCTGTGTCCCAGGATCTTACGACATTGCGATTTCTAATTCCACACACCCGTAGATGTTCACATTGTCTTAAGTGTTTTGTTCCTCTGAGATCATATTACCGCCACATACATGTCTGTTGATTTTACCCGACATGGTATTTAATAAGCACCCTATCGGCTTCCATTCTTGTTTTACAGAAGAGTTTTGATGTCCCCGGGGTCACTTGAAGCAGACAGTCATCTATTTGAGGTAGATGTGGAGAACTTCCTAACACACGAAGAGTTTCGTTTCAGAGGAATTCTCTTTTACAACTCCATTTCTCCACCTTCATTTTATAATTAGCATGGGTAATGTGATTTTCTAGCTGGGAGAAGAAAAATGGGACCTTAAAGAGTCGTACTTTGGTTAAGAAAGTGGAAGTGAGGTAAATGGGAAGACTGGTCTGATTCACCCTGATAGGCCCAGGGGCCCTGCCAAGTGCCAGGCCTCAGATGCCGAGCCTTGGAGAGCAATGGTGAGCCTGTCCCGGGCTACACCCTCTGATGGCCTATCTTCCCCAAAACGCATGCGGACGGCCCTGGGCTCCTTGACTCTTGTGGTCTCTCAGCTGTTTACCCCCATCCAGTTCAGACCCAAGCCCTGAGACCCTGGCTTAGGCTTGTCCTTCTCACTGGCACTGTCCCATCTGAGCCCAGCCAGGCCGCTGGCTCTGCTCTCGCCACATGAGCCCCATCTCGGCCGCTGGCCCCGCTCTCCTTTCAGTGTTCTGCAGCCCCAGAGTTGGCAATTCAACCAGCCCCAAGTTCTGAGAACCAAGGCTTCGGCTGCCACGTCTCCGAGGTGACCAAATGCACGGTCACGCTGGGATGCGGACCCAGGATTCCACATCTGCCACCACAGCCCCTGGCAGGGGAGCCGTTCTCAGGCCAGAGAATCAGTTCCCACGGTGTCCCGAGCTGGAGACCCGACTCCCGACAGCTGGCTGTTTTCTGTCTGCCCCCGAGCGTGCCACTACCGCATCGGGTCCTCCTCATCCCACATGCTGCTGGCTCGGGAGACGGCCTCTGGAATATCCCCACACAGACTGCGGTCAAGCTTTTATTTCCTGCTTTAACTCCTTGGCCATGAGCTTGAGCCCGCCTCTTAGTCCAGACTGCCCTACTTTCCAGAGCCTTCGTGTTCACCGATGGACAGGCCTCGGGCACCTTCTCTTTCCTTCCACTGCCCTGGCCACCCACGTAGGCCGTTCCCACTGAGGTCTTATATCCCAGCGGTGCACACGGTTGAGTTCCGGGCAGCTTCAGCTTGTCCCCCAACCTGACTCTCGAGCCTCTGACACACACTGCTCACCCTGCTGGAGACTCTCAGGCCTACAGTGCGTTCTGGGCTGTGAAGACACCCAGCACAGCCAGTGTCTGGTGGCCGTATCCCTGCATTTCTCATGGTGATAAGGCCGTGTTTAGGAGTGAGTGAAACAGGTTGTGTCAGCTTTCGAGGGCTGCAGGAAATAACAAAGCACAAGCTGAGAGGCTTGAAACAACAAAATGTATTCTCATACAGTTCTGGTGGCTGGAAGTCCAAAATACAGGTGCTGGCAGGGCCGTGCCACCTCCTGAGTGTTTAGGAGAGAATCTGGCTTTGGCTCTGAGTTTCTGGCAGCCCCAGGTTTTCCCAGCTTGAAGTGGCATCACCCCGTTCCTTGTCTCCACGGCAGCATGTTCTTGTCTCTCTTCTCCCCCTCTTACAAGGACCCAGTGGAGTAAGGCTCACTTGAACCACCTTATCCTGACTTGATTATGTCTGCAAAACTCCATTCCCGGATAGTCCCATTCACAGGCGGCAGGCTAAGGACTTTCTGGGGTGTCACGACTCAACCCGTCACACAAGCGAAGGTTGTCTTTGGCCTCTTTCCACTTCACTCATCTGCATTTCCTCCCATCTACGCTGGAACCCACCTCCTCTTTCGGGTCTGGATTGCCCGTTCCCCAACTCCATTGAGAACCTCTACCAGCAGGAGGTGAGGAAAGATCTGACACCAGCCCATGGCGAGGTGGACTCAAGGATGAGACGGTAATGACGGAGTGCCAGGTGTCAGTGAGGGAGGACTGAGGAGGAGGCAGACAGCTGGGGTCCCCAGAGAAGCTGACATGAAGGCTGTACCTCTCCCAGAAGCCCTGGAGTCTCCCGTGCTCTGAGCCAGGTCTGTTTCTCCTTATTGGCCGGGGAGCAGCCCTCACTCCTGCAGGGGGTCATCTCCTGGGGAGTCTGAGAACAAGGGAGCCCCCAGACCGTGTTTCACAGCCTGGGTGCACAGGCCGATGTGCAGGCCAAAGGGTTACTTAGGACCGCTCAAGTGGGTCTGGGGCCACCCAACATTCCCAGTTTTTCACAGAGGGACCACGTTGGGGTGAGTGTGCAGACAGGACACAAGAGGGTCCAGACCAGGCCAGCTGGGAGAAGACACAGGCCTCTCGGGCTCCTCGCAGCACCTACAGTCAATGGGATCACAGGCTGACTGACTCCTATGAGCCTGAGCGTGCTCTTGAAATCCTCCCTTGGGGTAGTGCACACAGAACCTGCGATCGAAAGAGTTGACCTGCAAGGACACCCCTCTGCCATCCCCTGCTGGACCTGGAAAGACGATATCCCTCCCATTCTGAGCACGCCACCCTGGTCACTGCTGCCAACCTGACCGCCACGTCAGTTCCTCCTTCCTACTCTGGGAAGTGGGGCAAAGGATGGAGAAGGAAGAGGCCCACAGAGGCCTTGCTACTTTAGGAAGCATGGGGACCTCCCCAGCCCACCTCCGAGGGTGGCAGGGAGCCAGGCCAGAGGCAACCGGGGTGGCTGACTCATTCCTTGGCCTTTGTCCCCTTCCCAGGGTTAAAATGAAGTCCTGCTGGTTCTGGCTCTTGGCTTGCAAGGCTGGTGGTTGGAGGGAGGTTGGAAGTGCTCGTGAATGTGCCATTTGGAAAGTATTCATAGTAGGAGGACAACGTACCTGGAATATTTTGGAGTCAGCCAACCTGCAACACTTTGGGGCTGGGAAATAACTTCTGTCAGTCACAGTTTCCAGCTCACCCTTGGTTCCTGTGTGCTGGCTGGGGGTTCTCTGGGAAGCAGCCGTGGAGGCAGGCAGAGGATAGGAGGTTTATTGGGGTAACACCGGTGGAGATGAAGCAGAGGGAGGCAGGACTGGGGAGGAGCCTCGACTTGGGGCAAACCCTGTGAAGTCTCAGTCAGCTCCACAGGAAGGGGCTCTGGAACAAGGATCACCCACTAGAGGTGCCAGGGGTGGCAGAAAGCCCAGGCTGCCACCTCACGCCCACTGAGCTCACTGGGTGGGGACCCCAAGCCCAGTGTGGCCTTGGCTTGGAGGCCGAATCAGGTTGCGACGGTGCCAGCAGCTTCTCGGAGGAAGAGCCTCAGAGTCCCCCTATAAGACCACCCAGAAGAAGCTCTCTGGGGGAGTGTGTGTGGCTGTGTGTGTTTGTGCATGTATGGGTGTGCATTTGTGCACATTTGAGGTATGTGTGGTGTGTATGTACGTCTTACTTTGCTGCTTTATTTATTTTTTTTGAGAGGTTTTTGCTATAGGGTACTTGCGCTCGTCAGAAAGACAAAGAGAGACAGAGAGACAGAAAGCGAGAAATCACCCCCAGGAGGGATGGCCATGCCACAATCCCTTCTCCTCCATTCTCCTCTAGAGATCTTGGGCACACACGAGCACGCACTCGGCGTGAGTTTAAGCCACCGGGTCCGGCACTTGAACTGTGGTCGGCTACATGGGAGTCCAGTGACATAGTCATTACATTAACTGCTGGTCCCACTTTGCTGCTTTGTTGAGGTCCTTTTAAAAAAAAAAGTCCTAAGAGAGCCAGCCAGTGGTGTGGTTTAAGATGGCTAGATCTCACATGGCTGACTGCATGGTTTGAGTCCACAACCTGGTGGCCTGAAAAACATGCCAGGTGTGTGCACATGCATGCTCAAACTCCCAAGAAGAAAATAGAGAAGAGTTTCTCTTCTCTCCCACACCCCGTCCCGTGCGTGTGTGTATATGTGTGCGTGCGTGCATGTGTGTGTGTGTGTGTCACCAGAAATTGCAGGCACCATCTTCTTGCAAATAAAAAAAAAAGAACCCTCTCTCTTTTGTCCCAGCAGTCCGTGGGAGCCACACGCAGCCGGGAGCTTGCTCCTCCCTGGGGCCCAACATGGCGCCAGGTGAACACTTGGCCAGCATCTAACCAGCCCCCAGCACCACTCCTGTTTCACAAGCACAGAGAAAATCAGACAGCCTTGAGAAACGCCTGTGCATTCAGGTGGGTGCTGCAGCCCAGTCTCAGAGCAAACAGGCCCTCCTCCCACGGGAGAAGCCCCGAGGCAGCCCCGAGGACAGAGAGCAGAGGGGAGTGCCGAAATTCTGCGAATCCTTCTTAGTGCAAATGTGGCCACCTCCAAGTAACACAGGGCCCGGCCGAGGCAGTTCACAAAGGCCTGGCCACCTGGGAAAGCCTGTAAGGACTGGCCTGTCCTCTGCAGCCTTGGAAGGCCTGGTCTCCAGCCCCACCCTCCATCACCCAGCCCCAGGGATAGGCCATCCGATCAGCTCCAGGCTCCTGGGCCACTGTCCCGATGCCCAGGTCTCAACAGCGTGTCAAATACATCCTGTGAAAACATCCCTAAAAATAAGGGCTGATGTCAGGAGTCTGGCAGATGAGGGTGACGGCCAGAGGAAGGTCAAGGAAGCCCTGGGGTGTTCTCGACGCTGTGCCTCTTCTGGGAAAAAAAGCATGAAGCACAGGGAAAGGTGCCCTGGACTCCAGAAGACCAGCGACTCACTCCGCACCAGATAACAGGGGCCACTGAAAGGTGAACTCCTTCCAGCTTGAACTCCCCACGAGCACCCCGCCCCCAGCTGTCCCATCCAGGGCTCCTGGGGCCTGGAGTAACCAGAGCTCTCTGACCCCTGCAGCAAAGGCTGTGTCGTAACCTCCCAGGTTGTCAGAAGGCCCCCTAACGGGCACAAAAAGCAGGGCCAGAGCCAGGGCCTACAGAGGAGAGGGCCTGAAGAGAGAGGTGCTGCAGGGGGGTTTGGGGTGCATTGAGAATCAGCCTCCCCTGGGCCCAGCTCATGCCTCCACTGGCACCTACAAAGAAGCTTCCAGTGGTCGAAGGCCCAGGAAGGCCCACGCGCCAGAGCTCGGCATAGTTTTCCTTTCAAACGTTAACACGCTCGAAGCTCATAACCCAGCCAAGTGGTTATGAGCTCAAAAGCTTTGTGCACGCTTCTCTCCGAGGGCTCGTTAATGTGGTCTTTTAATGGAATACTCCCGAATCCGAATCCTTCGCTGGAGCTATAAATAGGGCTGATAAGTACTTGGCCAGGGCTGGTGAAGCCGCCAAGCTTCTCTGGCCTCCTCGTCCAGGGGCACAGTTTGCAAAGACACAGGAGGGGACAGGGCACCGAGGAGGATGGCAACAGGTCAGTGGGGGAATGTGCATCTTGGCGCTAAAACACATGAGCAGGCAGAGGTGGCACTATGTCCAGAGGGCGGCTTCATGGAGTGGGAGAGGCTCGTTCCCAGTGCCAAGCCCTGTGGAACTGCCTCCCAGCACACCATCAACTGGGATCAATCCCATAAAGGAAGCCAACCATGAATGTGAGCGCTGCCGCCCCACCCCCGGCCCAGCCCGCTGAGCTGCTCAGCAGCTCCTGCCTGGTGACTCACAGGACTTCCTGCGCCCGCCCCCCTGCCTGCAGCCCTGCTTTGAGGCCTCCTGGAGCCTGGGTCTGGTGGAGGGAAACTTCTCAGGATATTTTGGGGAAACAGCTGTTTGTGATTCTCCCGGGAGTTCTGGCTGTGGCAGTGGTGAAGCGGGCTGGGACCGGAACTGGCGTTGGCGAGTGTGGGCAGGGCAACGTGGACTTGGCACTCCCAGGAAAATGGTGCCTCTAGCCCCTTCCTGAGCGAATGGAAGAGATGAAGACTGAAGGACTGGGTGCTCCGGCTGCCTTGGAGGGTGGGGTTGAGGTCAACCCAATCCTAGTCATAAACTGCAGAGATGAAACATCAGACCCTAATGAGGAATTCCTCCTCCTCGGTGCTCAGCTATTCAGGCAGCGACAAGCGGGGGCCTGCAGAGAATGTGCTGGAGCCGGGGCCGCGGTTCTCCTCTGTAATCTGTCTCAGTAACACCCTAAGCCTCGGTGGGCCAACACCTACTCAGCCAGGCCTGCCTTCCGCGGCTGGGCTCACGTGCGTGTTCCTCCTTTATCCTGTCGTGCTTGGTGGCTTTACAAGGAAAATAAGTGGGAGGTGGGGATGAAAGGAATCCTTGGTCAAATGCGATTAGGAAACACGACGTAACTAAATTTCTGTTTTGGATTCTATAGTATACATTAGCATATTAAAAACACCAAAAAGTTTTATAATAAAATTTACGGGGCCAGCACTGTAGCATAGTAGTTAAGTGCTATGCGTCGAAAGCTGGATCCTGTGGTTCAAAGCCCAGCCTTGGTGGCTTGAAAAACACCAGGCACATGTGTATGTGTGCCTGGAACCCTAACTGGATAAAGAAATGGAGGAGAAAAATTGTCATGTGCCTATGTCCCATTAAGGGGACGTTCTCTCTGACAAGCATACACACCCATGGGCAATAAGAAAATAAAGTTTAAAAAAAGAAGCATATAACTTTATTTAACCCAACATTTCCAGTTAATTGTCTAAAAAGGATACTTTTTGTGAAGTGTGGCAGACAGAACACTAGGATGGTCCTCACTGAGGATGTCCGTGTCCTAATTCCCAGGACCTGTACTATGACACCTTATGTGCCCAAAGAGACTTTGCTGATCTGGTTGAGTGAAGGGCTTTGAGTGGGGAGCTTATCCTGCGTTAGCCAGGTAGGCCCACCTTCCAAGGCGCTGGAGAATTCGGCCTCTCAGTCCGCATCGCCCATCCCGTTATTTGAGACGTGGCGATAAGGCAGAATCTTTCTAAGGGAGAGGCAAGAAGCCCAAGTCAAACGAGATGAGGCAACAGATGCAAACGGTGGAGGGATCCGATTTGGTGCAGAGGAAGGGGCCCAGGCAAGGTACGCAGTGACCAGACGCTGGGAGAATTCAGGAAACGGATCCTCTCCAGGAATCCCCCGGAGCACATACTGCTACCACTATGACTAGGACCATCTAGAGTCTGACCTCCAGAACTGTAAGAGACCAGATTCGTGCTGGCGTAGCTCCTCAGGGCGTGGCAATTGATTACAGCATCCACAGGAAACTAAGAACCTATCGACATCTCACATTTGACCGACAGCCTCTGGGAACTGAGGACACTGTTTAATCGCCGTGCCCTGTGAAAGGACCGAACATGCCTCCGAGCACGCCGTCACGCCTGGGCTCCTGCCCCCTGACTGGTGAGAGGGAACCACTCGTTGGAGTCCCACCCTCTAATAAGCCAGTCCCTGTCATCTCCCAGTCCTTCCAAAGGCTGTGGCTGTGCAGCGGCCGTTGCCATGCCTGGCCCACGCCGAGCTGTGGGTCTGTCCTGTGTGGGGATATAACGAGAGAGAGTTGTATCCAAAAGTGTGAAAGTTCCAGCCGGTGGCCACGCGTCTCCAGGAGGTCAGTGCCCTGCTCTTGACATCCTGGTTCTCCTTCTATGGTCTCGGGCAAACTAATCACAGAGACCCTGTAAACTTCTCAGACTTCTCCATAGAATATTCCGGGAAAGGCTATAGCGGGTAAACCCTTAAGGCTGGAAACCACTCCTCTGTCAGCGTTGGAGACCAAGCGTTGAAGCAACCAGGATGCTACATGGACAAGCTGTTTGGATGTGAAGACAGACCAGAGGGGGTTAGGAAAAAATACACAACATGTAAAGCCATCCTACCAAGAGTTTTGTAAAGATTGAAAACAAAATTGCAGAACTAGAATTGGAGCCTTTACTTTTTGCATGTTGAGTCTTGAACACAAGAATTCAGTTGCATGGGGACAAGCAGTTAGCGTAATGGCTACGTCGCTGGACTCCCACGTAGTCGACCACGGTTTGAGTCCCGGACCCGGTGGCTTAAACTCACACTGGGCGCGTGTGTGTGCGTGCCCAGGATCCTGAGAGGAGAATGGAGGAGAAGGGATTGTGGCGTGGCCATCCCCCCGGGGGGTGATTTCTTGCTTTCAGTCTCTCTGTCTTTCTGGCGAGCGATCGCGCCCTATAGCAAAAGAACCTCTCAAAAAAAAAAAAAAAAAAAAAAAAAAAAAAAAAAACGAAAAAGAAAGAAATAAAGAAAAGAAAAAAAAAAAAAGAATTCAGTTGCATGGTGAAGCCCTAGTTTGTATCAGTTATGATGTATTGTCGTTAATGGCCCATCCCACCCCGAGTGGCTAAATGGACCGCTTGCCATGGTGCACACAGCCCACGGTCTGCTCCCCTCTCTGCTCTGTTCCTGCTTTCTTCCCCACTGCCATGGTCCCAGGCTTGTATCTTCAAGGCCCAGAAAGGCCCTGGGCTCCAGGGCAGCAGGTGGCCCATCTCTGCCCCTCTCTGGCCGCCCTCTCTGCACCGGTGTCAGCTCCCTGCATGCCTAAGCGTAAGCCCACTGAGTATTCATCTTCGTCGGGGCTATTTCCACGACCAATGCCGAAACACGCAGTCGCGCGAAGCCTGGTTTGTCTCCTGAGGCCCAGAGCCGGTTTTGCTGGCTGTTGGCCAGCGTCCTTGCCCTTGTGCTCCTCGGTGCGTGAGCTCCCTGGGCTGGCACAGCAGAGGAGCAGACTTCAGGGACAGGAGTCTCCCGGTCCTGGAGGCTGAACGTGGAGTCATGGTGTCCGCAGGGCTGTTCCCTCTGAGACCGTGAGGAGGGCTCTGTCCCATGGCTTGTCCCTGGCTGGGGAGGGTTGCAGGCAGTCGGGAGGTGGGGGTTCTTGACTTGTAGACACTTTGCCCCGTCTCTGCCTGCTTCTGCACGCGGCGTTCTCCCTTTGGGACTGTCTGCTTCCAATCCCCTCCCTGTAAGGACAGCAGACGTGCTGAGCTAGGAGCCTGCTCTGCTCCAGGACAACTCATCCTAACCTGACCTTTCGCATCCACAACAACCCTTTCCCCCCTAAGGTCACGTTCTGAGGTACTGGGGGGGAGGGAGGGGACATGATTCATAATACTTAGCAACAGAGACACCATTGTGCTGGAGGTGGCCACGTGGCCGGCCAGAAATACTTCTCGAGACCTAGTTCTGGCAAATGAGATGTAAGTGAAATTCTATGGCTAGAGCTTCTGGAAAGACTGGTGTAGTTCTTTTCCTGAACATGGATGTGCTGCAGGAGGTAAGGCAGCTGTTTTGCCACAATGAGGATAAAAGCTACGTGCTAAAATGGAGGAGGAAGGAGCCAGAGGGAATCCTGGCCTGTGGCGACTTTTTAAAGTCATTACACTAACTCTGGGCTGATGCCCTTTCACCTCAGGAAAGCAAACCTCTACATATTTGAGTCAGTGACTCCTAACCAGGAATACTTTCCCATCCCCGAGAGACATTTGGCAAGATATGGAGACATTCTGGTCATCATGACTAGAGAGGGACCTACTGAAGCCTGGTGAGCAGAGCCCAAGGGCCAGCCAGCCCCACAGCAGAGAAAGAGCCGGCCCCAAATGTCCGCAGTGCTGAGCTGGGTGCCCCTGGCTACAGGCTACAGGGCTTTGCTCTATGAAAGCTAAACCGACAGGGCACAGCAGAGCCAGAAGCAAGCTAGAAGCAGCAAGCGTAAGCCGTCAGGATGAAACTGCGTTTCTCGGACTCCAAGGCCCTGCCTGCCCTCTCTGCTTCTCTCTCGAGCTTGTCCTGGTCTTTTCTCCCGCTCACCAGGGCCCTCTGCTCCTCGGCAAGTACGGAGCAGACATAAAGTTCCTTCACCTCTCCATGATGTATCCTAAGTTCCAGGCACCAGCAGAAACGGACTTCTCTCTCTGAATTCGATTGCCCACTTTCTGGAATAAAGAATTTGATTGAGCTGCCTCGAGTCAGATTACAGACCAGCTCTGCTGAGGGGAAGCAAGTCCTCCAGCTAAATACAGTTCTGTATTCCTGGCGCAGGGTGCGGGGAAGGCTGGGGAGGGAAATCTCCTAGGAGTGGGGCTCCTGGCTGGGAAGTCTGCCCACAGGGGTATCTCTGTGGAAGGGGGTTTCACCAGCTTGTACCCTCCCTAGTTCCTAGTGCAGGCACATAGTAAGTGCCCAGTGAACACATGGAATGGCTGAGCTGACAAGGAAAGAGCAAAATGCTCTGTAACTGAAGGCCTGTGGCCCGACACAGTTTCCTGGGGAGCCCCAGGGCACTGGGGTGGTTAGGAAAGGCCATTCCGTATCAATTCACAAATATTTATCAAGTGCCAGGTGGTAAGCACCTCCCACCCAACTCCTAACCTGGGCATATTTACTGAACTACTTTTTCCATATTTCCAGAATTCTTTGATTCCTGCTGTGTAGTTACTGTCCTTTTTTTTTTTTTTAAATAAAAATAAAAAAGATGAACATTTAGACCCACCCAATGCATTAAATTAAGAATTCTTTGCCCAGGAAGCTATCAGACGATGAATAAAGGTGTTGAGCGTATTGTGGAAAAGGGCTAACATTGTTTGAAGATGAGTGTGTCCTAGCCTCACAGCCTTTGGGACACATTGGCTACATTGCCGTTCTCTCCCACAGCCCCAGCCCTACCCACCTCCACCCAGATTCTCCTTCCTACTCCCAAGGTCAGCCCACACCACCCCCTCCACACTGGGCTGCAGTTGTCCAGTGTCAGCGCCCTGCTGATAAACCGACTGCTGCAAATGGGGCCCCAGCTGGGCCGGGCCTCCTTTTCCTGGCCTGGAGGAGGCTCGTGCTTCACCAGGAGACGTCCAAGGACAAAACCTCGACTGAGCGGGGGCAGGAGCTTTTTCCGCTAGCTCAGATCAGTGGGGGAGACTTTGCTGGTTGAGGGACCTTTCCCAGGACCACCACACCTCCACCCCAGTGGAGCACCTGTTGGTACTTGATAGGTATGCACCTTACAAACACAGCTGTACCCTCGCAGAGCCCCAGAGAGGTGGCCACTGGCATCTGTACTCTGCACATTAGGGACAGAGGGTCACTGGGTGAACCGGTTTCCTTTTCTGAGGCCACACCATGAGCGAGGACCAGACGGAGGCCAAACCCCAGTCCATGTGCTCCTTACCTCAGGCACTGCCCACCCTTCCCCACCTCCCACTGGCTTCTCCATGACAACAGCCTCCTTAGGCATAGACACACATGTCCCCTGCCTGCTCAGGGGGGGATCCCAGCCCCTGTCTCCAGGTTGCTAAGGAAGGGTCCTGTTAGTCCCCCTGCAGAGCTGGCTGCCCAGGAGGACCTGTCCGTCCCCAAGGTCCATCCTGACTCCACATCCACAAAGAGAAGACAGGCCAAACTGCCCAAGGAAGAAAGGACATTCCCAGGGAGCCCCAGGCCAGAGCGACCAAAGCTACTTCTCTTTTGCCTCTGTCTCCACGTTCAGACAGGCACCAGCTCCTGAGCTCCGCCGCCCAGGAAGAGTCTCAGGAGCTGGTGAGACACCGTGCCCGTCGGTTCCTCTTCCGCCCACCCTCTGCCCTCCCCAGGAAACCTACAGAGGGGGGTATCAGTAGGCTCTGGCCACCAAGGAGACCATCAGAATTAACACCCTTCTTGCACACTGCTTTCCCTAGAGATATCTAGTTGAAAGAATTTTTGTAAATCAAATCGTAAGTGTATTAGAATTAATTACACACTATAAAATCCACTGCTGTTGCAAGGTATTGGAAAAGGAAGAATCTCTTTGTAATTAAAAGAGGCAAATTCCAGCACGCCTCTTTGCCTCTTTCACTAGTTTTCTACACTTTTCTTGAGTCTTTCAAAGTGAGGCACTTTCACATTCTGAAAAGTGTGGCTGAAACACAAGGGAAAAATCTACAAGAAAACCCTTGAAAAATGTAGAAATCCCTGACCCTCCCTAAACATCTTCAACAAGGGATTTCAGCCAGCACTTTCCTTCCTGACAAGCTGGGGGTTCTACAGGGAGGGGAGAGGGAAGGGGGCTTGGGACAGAGACACAGAGAAGGGCTGCTCACATCATTCCTGTCTGTGCAGCTGAAGACTTGGTCATGTCAGAATGTCTGAAGCTAGAAATGAACCAGGGGGCAGGCGTGGCCTGGTGGTTGGGCAGCCAGATCCCACATGGACAACTGCAGTTTGAGTCCTGGAGCTGGAAGCTTGAAAAACATGCTGTGTGCGTGTGCATGCGTGCCCCGAATCCCGAGATGTGGGAGAGGTAGAGGAGATGGGATTACAGCCTGACCTTCCCACAGGAGAGTGGTATCTCACTCTCCCTCCATCGGTCTATTCCCGATAAACACACATGGCCTCTGGCAAATTGGGGGGAAAAAGTTGTTTGAAAAATAAAGAAAAAAGAAATGAACCAAAATCTTCGCTGAGCCCAGCAGCACTTGCCCTTGGATAAAGCCTGTGCATGTTTAGTTCCCAAGTCACTGGGTCTGCCCCAGTGAGAAGGTGCTGGAAGCCTGGGTAGTTATGAAGGAATCTGAGGAATGCGAGGGTGTGAGATATTAGCAGCTCTATATAATAATTAGGGAAATGCTTTTTTTTTTTTTTCAGAGTAAAAAGTTGTTATGAGGCTTAAATAGAGGCTGGGGAAAACATTTCCTTTGTTTTTCTTTACATTTCTTTCAGCTCAGTGGGCATCCAAATGTACAAGAACTCTCTGCTCTTGGGCCCGAGTAATGAGGCTGAGGTTTCTGATTATAGCTACGAATGCTTTAAATAGCCATCGCAATTAATTATTAAGAGAAGCTGGCTCCCTTCACATGTAGAAGACTAAAACTGTAAAAAAAAAAATTAAAAATTAAAAAAAAAGTTATACGAGGGTTGCTCCGTGATCTCTTCTAAGGCACAGAGCTTTAATGGGACCCACACCAGTCAGCATTTCAGGAGGGGATGACACTTTTGAGGAAGTGTTTCCAGAAGATATTTTGCCCTCAAAAAGTCCTGCCGAAGACAGCGCTGTGCTGTCCTCCCGCTGCCACGTCTCCCGGGGGGGACGGGCAGGAAACGCAGATGCTGCTCCGTGTTTTTCCTTTCTGCTGGTGACCCAGGAGGTTCCGACCCACAGAAATCACACACCAGACATGGGAGAAGCTGGCCCCTCTGCAGCAGCGAAAGGAGCGGGTCTAGACAGTGCCCAGGGTCTGGCAGGCCAGCAGCGGGAGGGCAGAGAGGAAGGCAGCCAGCTAGCTTCGTTTCCTCTTTTGATGTTCGGGAGGCCGACTTTCATTTCCCCAAAGAACATGCTGAGTTGGCATGGAGGCCCCCCACTCCCCCACTCCCGGCTGGGCATACAACCTGGGGGTCTGGGGCTGAGCTTGTAGAAACACAAACCTCCAAAACCCCTTCCCACCTCAAGGCACCCTGCTTCACGGCCACGTGACGCTACCACACGGGCAGTGTTCCACGTTGGGTAGGGGACAGTGTCGGAGCATGTGGCACCCACGTGTGCTAAGTGTGGCTTTGCACACGGTCGCCTCTGTGTGTGGTTGTGTGGTCTGTGCTTTGTTGCAAAGGAGAAAGATCCTGAAAAGCCTTTGGACACTCCGGCCGGACGTGAAGGGTTTTTGTCTTTTTTTGTCTTCTTGACTACAAATGCCCAGAGGGACTGAATTCACACTTGCCGCTGACTTCATCCCCGGTTCTGAGCAATCCCACCAGCCATTCAGGGGAGGCTTCCTGGGGACTGACGGGTATAGGAGGTGCCAAGGGAGGGGTGCAGCTGCTCCCCCACACCACCCTGCTGGCTGTTCCTGCATGCTGCAGTTGGCAACGCCAGCTTGATGGAGGGCTGAGGTCTTCCATCCCCAACTACGACGTGCCCTGGAGGACAAGATCCAGCGACAGGGTGGACAGGGGTCACAGGACCGTGGCACTGCTGGGGGTTTCCTGTGACCCTGCCATGGGAATTAGTTGCCCAACAGAATCAACAAAGCATCAATCTTTGATGACTTTTGCCAAACTGCAGATAAATTGAACGTCTTATCTTGAACCAATGACGATGATAAATGACTTTTATTAAATCAATAGATCAATTCAAAGCCAATAAGTCAAGACATCCAGAGGTCAATGAAAGCAATAACCTACCACGTGGAGCCCAAAGGTCAGCTCCCCAGGAGACAGGCCCTGGACACCCATGATGGCCTGCTAGTGCCCAGTTACAGGCCACACTCTGGTCCCTCCTCCTCTCTCTCCTTCAGTGTCTGAGAACCCCAGAACCAGGCAGTACTGCGCAGTTACAAACATCACATGCACATTTTAGGGCCCGGGGAGAGAACTGCCCAAGATCACAGTGTTTCATGTTCGGCCAGGCCCCTTCTCCCCTCGTCCACCTCATCCAGGCCTCACATTTGCAGCAGGTACGGTCACCGTTTCACTGGTCAGGAAGTCGCTCCAAGAGGGGTGCTCGAAACGTGAAGGAGGAACACAAGGCGCCGAGTGTGGGTCACAAACACCTTACCAGAAGGCCCAGGGCTGCAGCAGGGTGGGGTCCTGCGGCTGCAGAGGAAGGGGAGCCACAGACAGAGCGCTTCCCTGCAGGGCTGCCCTGCCCCGGGCTGTGGCTGAGAGGTGGCCTCTGCACAGCTGGGACTGGTTCTCCACATGCACACAACACAGGTGCACACGCACACGTGCACTGTCATGGACATGCACAGCCACACGTAGTCACATGTGTACACGTACAGACACACACGGAGACACACACACAAGCACACACTCACACCTACCTATAGTCACAGACATACACACAGAGTCACATACATGGTCACACTCGTGCATGCACATAAACATGTACACACAAATAGATTGCCCTCACATGCACTCTCATACACAGACACACTCTCCCACATACACACAAACACATACATGATCTCATATCCACACTGACACAGATACACACACATAAGCCACACTCACACATAATGCACACATACCAACACAGACACACATACACACATTCACACATAAATGTGCATGCTCACAAACACATACAGATTATCACAGGCAAATGCACACACACTTACACGCACTCACATACGTACTCATACATGTACCGAACATCTCAGCAATGCTGGCGTGGGCTCCCTGCCTTCTTTGGCCCTACCCTAGCTGCCCCCCACGTGGCAAGACGGAGTCCGAAAAGCCCGCTGTTCCTCAGGTGGACCAGGCAGGGAGCAGGTGGGTGCTGCCAGAGGGAAGGGCCAGCTCTCAGAGCGGCCTCCCTGTGCGTTCACAGCCCTGTGCCCGATTGCAGCCTGGGCATGGTGCACCAGGCATAGAGAGGACAGGGGACTGGGAGCGTTTGTTCTCTTTTCCTTTTCTTTTCTTTTTTAAGAGAGATTTTTGCTATAAGGCATGTGTACTTGCCAAAGAGACTGAAAGTGAGAAATCGCCCCCCATGCCCCACCGCCAGTGGCCTGCCACAAGCCCTTCTCCTCCAGTCTCCTCTGGGGTTTTGGGCACATATGCACATGTGTCTGGCCTGAGTCTTTTTGTTTTTGCCCCCCCCCCCCCCCCCCCGCCAATGGCTGGTCCAAGTTTATTTGGGCGACCTGGGACCTCCCAGAGCCTGGGAGAAGGTGCTGGGCCTCTTGGTGGTGAAGTGTGGCTTTTGCTGGCACTGTAGGATCAGTGGGGCAGTGGGAACCTGATCTGGGGGTCGGGGAGCTGCTGACCAGCCCACGGCCCTTGCTCGGGATCCCCTCCGCTGTCTGATCTGGATGGAGTGGGCGCGGGCTTGCCCATGACGTGGCGGCCCTGGGTGACGGCACTGGGCGTGGGGGGGGTCCCAGTACTTGCGGTACGTGTGGGGGTGCCGCTGTGGGGGGGTCGGAGCGCAGCGGGATGCAAAGTTCTTCACCCACAGCCGCGACTTCTCTAACACCTGCCCACAGCAACAATCTCCCCCAAGGACTTCTTCGGCTGAGTTACCAAGTACCAGGAGCAGGACTTGGCAACCAGGTGGTTAGGGGCAGCACAGTGCACTGGGGTGTGGGCAGGCAGCGCCCCACCACCTTGTACTCCCCAAGGGTGCCTGAGACCTTCATGGCGCTCTCTCCACTCTCACTGAAAAGCCTGACATGAATTTTTAAGCTGCTGGGTCCGGGACTCAAACCACGATCGACTATGTGGGAGTCCAGCGACATAACCATTACACCATCTGCTGGTCCCTAGAGTGACAGTTTTTTTTTTTTTTTAATTTTTAAGAATTTTTTATTTATTTATTACTTCATTTATTTTAGTTTGACCAGAGAGAGAGAGACACAGAGAGAGAGAAGAAAGCAAACTGCCAGGCCAGGGACTTGAGCCGTGGTCAGCCATGTGGGAGTGTCCAGCACCTTAACCACCACGCCACCTGCTGGTCCCTAGAGTGACAGTTTTTAGAGCTTCCCTCTGGAGAAGAGCCATCTGGGAAGTGTGGGGCGGGTTTACCTTGTCTAACTGAGCTGGGGAAAGCAGCCTCAGTTGATGGCATGGTATCCCCGACCAGGGACACTGCCCGGGCATTCTACTCCGGGCTTCTCTAGCGAAGCCTCTGGTCTGGCCTGTGGCTCTCTATTCACATATTAGCTGGGGCTGGTGGGTCAGACCTGACCAGGAGGAAGACACGATGTCCTAGGAGAGGCTCGTCAGGGGACACCCGGCTGCACTGTTAACTGTGGAGGGAAATGCCAAACCCTAACCAGGCAGCACCAACACCTTTTTAGAAACACCCAGGAAGAGGACCTGTGTTAACAAGCTGAAAACGAATGTTTTTAATTAGACAGTCGTTGTGTTCAAAAAACAGTTTATCAAGTGACAGTTATTTTAAAAAATAGTTGCACAAAAACACTTTATTAAATTCCATGTTTATGAATAAAATGTTCCAAGACACGGAGCCTGGACCCAGAAAGCTTACGTTCAAATCAAGTGCAGAAACAAAGAAAGTGCTCTTCACAGCTGTTCGGACGCTCAGGGTGGCTGAGATCACCGAGTGATCTGGAGCTGAAGAATCGGGCAAAAGCATCTTCGAGGAGCTTGAAGGTGGCGAATGAGGCTGGGGTGCAGGAGGTGGGCAGGACCAGGGTCCGACGGCACAAGGTAGGAAGCATTAAGTCAGTGGCCAGGGCTGGCCAGGACCAAACAGAGCAGGCCTCCTAGGTGGGCCGGGCCTGGAGGTTGGCCATGAAGACCCTGACCAAGAGCCTTGGTTTACACGGGAGGAAACCGAGACATCGAGGCTCCCCAGGCAATGGCCCAATGCCAGGGGAAGGC
The DNA here is from genome assembly GCA_026018925.1 of Tupaia tana. Classification (NCBI taxonomy): domain Eukaryota; kingdom Metazoa; phylum Chordata; class Mammalia; order Scandentia; family Tupaiidae; genus Tupaia; species Tupaia tana. Next base: position 12,698,089 of record JAKSZU010000002.1, read on the forward strand.
CTGAGGCCACAGGGTGGGCAGGGCAAGCTTGGGCTCCCCCACTGTGTGGCGAGTAGACATGGCAGCCAGTCAGAGATGGCAGAACCTTGCAGACGTGGGCCAGGCGTGCTCAGGCAGCCCGGGAGCCGCAGAGAGAACTGAAGGAAAACACCTGGCAGGTGACCAGGCTCTGGGAGGACTTTCTGCCTCTGTCTCTTTCATCATGTGCCCTCTGGCATTAAAAAAAGTATCCATTATCAATATGACACCACTGGCGACATGACCTTGATCACCCGGGTGACGAAGGCTTGCCAGGCGAGTACGGTCTTCCCTCCTCCAGACTGTCGTCTTTAGGAGGAAGTCACTGAGTCAGCCGCCTTTGGCCCAGGGAGGCGGTGGCGAAATCTCTCCATGCCTTGGAGCGGGGAGCATCTAAGAAAAGGGTCTGGCGCTCTCTGTAAGCAATGTGTGTCCCTACTGCCACTCACTCACGTCCATACAGACTTGTGGGTACTTACTCCACACTTGGAGTGACAGCACAGTACTACGGTATTTACTTGTTTGCTCACTTCTTACAGCTTTGGCCCAGACAGCTTTCTCGGGTGGCTCTGGAGTCCCGTGGAGGTGCCCACTCCTGACAGTATTTGAGCACCGCCCCCCCTTCCCGCTGCTACCCCAGCCGCAGGCTCATGGTGTATTTCCCCAGCCCAAGCCAGGAACAACCACAGAACCCAGCTTCCTTATATTGCAAAATGACGCTTAGAAACCAAGATGTGGACTCAGGTGTGCTTGGAGGTACTGCGGTGTCCTGGCTAGGACCTCTCAGGAGACAAAGCGAGGTAGGACATGAAGTGCCCACACCAACTCGCGCACACACACCTCGTTATTTCTGCGTCCACTCTACGATGAGCACGAGTCCGTCCTGTCCCCTCTGACCCTCGTCCAGCCTGTCCTCCTGCGTACCTGCAGCTTCCCCATCTGATGGGGAGGAAACTGCCTCCTGACATCTGCCTCTGTCCCTGCTCAACCCCAGCGTACACGATAGCTGTTTCAGCATGAACCTGTACCCCTGTGGCACACGTACCTATACCCCTGCCTTTGACACACAAAATGTCCATGAGTTAAATTTGTGCACAATAAAAGCTTGGAGGAAACAAAAAGGGACATGAAAGAATCGGGATTGAAAGAAATTCTAGCAATCAGCTAGAATAACAAATCCAGATATTAATAAAAATATGAATTAACACAAGAGTTCAAAAATAAACAGATGACATCTGTAGAGAATAATAGAGCCCAGGCTTGCCAGCGAATCCCATCAGGCGGGCAGGGAGGGAGGGATTTGGTCGACCACGAGCTCCGGGCGTGAGGGTGCTGCTAAACAAAGCCGTGCACCCCCGTCTGCACTGCTGAAGATAGAATTTTCCACAAAGGCAGGAAAACGGCCCAGCGGCCTGTGCAGCAGTCAGACGACGTGGCCACAGGTGCACACATTTATATCCATCCTTTAGGCGAGTGCATGAGGAGAGGGGAAGGGCCATGCAAGAGGGATAGGATCACACGCCTAAAATACTGACAGGGATTAGATGTACCCTGGGCCGCTCCAGAGGACAGAACCAAGACTGCGCGTCTGAAGATCGCTCCCCACGGATGGCGCTGAGCAAGGGTAGGGTGATGACCTTTTCCGTGTCCTGATTTGGGGGCCTCGTACTCTTAGCATAACCAGGACCCAGGAGACTGGGGCAGCACCGGCAGCCATGTGCTAGACAAGCTGCCAGAGAAGGCTGCAAAGGATCACCCGACTGGTTATTAGTGACAAGGTTTTGGTGAAAAATGCAAATGAGGAGAGGAAACCAGATGAGGGAGGTCAAGGGGCCAGGAAAGCTAAGGAACTGGAGGAGAAGGGGCTGGGGGTTCCTGAGCGCCCCGTTCCAGCCCCGTGTCTAATGCCAGCATTGCCCCCCCGGCAAGCCAAGGCCAAGGAAACTGGAGCGAAATGAGCAGACTTGGATGGTTAGGGCTGGCAGAGCCTATCTGATCAGAAGGAAACCCTCCAACCATCAGAGCTTCCATAAATGAAGCCACAGGCCTGCCAAGAGGGTCTCAAGCAGGACTGGCCCTGCAGCTTCGGCGGGGCAGCCCAGGCCCCTGAAGTGCAGAGACACCTGTGGTCTGCTGGGATCGGAGGGCAACTCTCCAGCGGGACCTGATAGGGATCCCATGGAAGTAGGCAGCATACTCAGAGACCCGGGACGACGAAGTGTGCACAGGTGCCGTCTGGTGCCCACGTGAAATCTGTTTGACTTGAGTGGCATTAGAAGTCGCTATTGCTCTTTTGCATATATAGTTTTATTAAAAAGATAACATTTTTAAAAATAGGTACACAGAGTCAGCCATCTGGCCTAGTGGGTAAGGGACCTGGGTCCCACGTGGCTGACCATGTGGTTAGAATCCCAGCTCCTGTGGCTTGAAAAACACACTGGGCCCATGTGCGTGCATGCCCCAAATCCCTGATGAAAAAAATGGAGAAGGGATTGTGGTTTAACCATACCCCACAGAGGGTGCTTTCTCCCTTTGTCTCCTCTCTGTCTCTCTCTGGTGAGCACACACTCCCTCTGGAAGAGGGATCCGCATTCCAAAGAGCAGCCAAGAGCCAGGAGTCTAATCCTGACTCAGGATAGACACTCCCCCTTCATAGGGCCTCAGGCGAGTCACTTGCCTTTCTGAACCTTGGTTTCTTGGACTAGGAGATCTCTAACTCTCATGCAGCTCTAGTTTTGATAGGAGGAGAGTCTGTCATTCAAGACAAGACTATGGGGACCAGCAGTTAGCGTAATGGCTATGTCGCTGGACTCCCATGTAGTCGACCGCGGTTCGAGTCCCAGACCCGGTGGCTTAAACTCACGCCGGGCGCGTGTGTGTGTGCCCAAGATCCCAATAGGAGAAAGGAGGAGAAGGGATTGCGGCGTGGCCATTCCCCCTGGGGGGTGATTTCTCGCTTTCTATCTCTCTGTCTGTCTGGTAAGCGCACGTGCCCTATAGCAAAAACCTCTCAAAAAAAAAAAAAAAAAAAAAAAAAAAAAAAAGACAAGACTATGTACGTGTTACTTTCCTAGAACGCAACTGAGCCCTTCCTCCAAGCCTGGGTAACTTTCCTTAGTATCTTTGTGAGCAAAAAGAAAATGTATTGGAAACCACAAGAAATAGCCTGTGTGTGACCCCTCCCCCCCACCAGGGAAGTAGTTCAAATGAGCAGTGATGAGGAGGAAAACCATGAATGAATTCAAAGTTTACAAATAAAAGAGCCAAAAAAGTCGCTGTGGATCTGTGACAGTACTTGGCAACGTGTGCCTGGAGCGAGTTGAGACTCCATGCCAAGGCGGTTCAGGAAGGAACTTGATGCTCAAGGGCCAGCTGTCTGGTCTGCGCATGGACAGACATCTTGTCTGGGGACGTTACGTCCTGTGTGAGCCCCTCGGGGTGCGGTAACACGAAGGGATCCCAGGGGAATAAAGGAAGACCAGGAGTGGGAATGACCACAGGAGCTACCAGGAGAGCAGGTGCAGCGGGAGGCGGGCACCCCAGAGAGGCGTGGCACAGGTGGCCGGGCCAGCAGTTCCGAGGTGATGTTCAATGTGTAGAAGGCACATGAGCACACCTCCAGGGTGAGCCGAACCCAATCTGAGCACCCCGCCCTGCCCATACCCTCACACATGTGAAGGAACTTCAGGAAGCTCATGAAAAATGGAATTAAAGTTCAAGTTTATTTTGCTGTAAGAAATTTTCATAGTACGCATTTTCCGTGAACTGTTTGAAGACGTTGCATGGTATATTTACCATGAACTAGTCTTCAAACAGCTCATGGAAAGTGTGCATTTTGAAAAAACTATGCATGGATTTCAAAAACTTTGGCACCAAAATAAAGTTGTACTTTAATTCCATTTTTCTTTTTTTCTTCTTTTTTGTTACAAGTCACGTGTGCTTGTCAGAAAGAGAAAGAGAAAGCACTTCCCGTGGGGTGTGGCCACGCTGCAATCCTTTTTCCTGTTTCGCCGCCCTGCCAGGATTTTGAGCATACATGCACATATGCCTTGTGTGTTTTATCAAGCCTCTGGGACCAGGAATCGAGCCATGTGAGATCCAGCTTTCAATACACAAGGCTTAACCGTTGTACTATGGGGCCAGCTCTTTCACACAAAGTTTTTGAAGTCCCCATATATGTCATTTGTGAAAATGTGTAAGGACCTGGACCAAGAGTCTAAGCAAAAGCTTGAAGATTACATTAAATGCATGCAGAGCCATCAGCGAAAGGACTCTGGTGATGAGGGGACAGTGAAATGATTAGTATTTTCCAAGAGGATTAGCCCAAGACTGTGGCACAGTGGTAAGGCATGACACCGCGAGGTTGACTGCAGGGGGAGGTTTCTGGTGTGTGTCCGGAGACCCCCCTGAGTACGCCAGGCAGGGTGTCCCCACAGTCCTGCACTGGCGTAAGCTAAGCCCTGTGACCACGATCCCAGGGATGGGTCATGGCACTGAGACCCAGTTGGGGTGCTGTTTCCCTCTCCTGCACACATTCATGGAAGAGGTGGACAAACAAATGAGTAAACGTAAAAGAAAATTCATACTGGGAAAACCCTCACTTGTGTGTTGTGGAAGGAGGTCCCTCTCAAACCAGGAGTCTGTCCCAGAACTGTTCCGTCGCTCCTTTCTGCATCTGCTCAGGTCTAAATGGCCCACGTGCTGACTTACCACACGGCCAGCCCGTGGCCCTGGGAGAGGTGACATCAGCCATCTCAGACCTTCCCCCACCCTGCACTTGTGGGGAAGGCAGTAATTTAAATGAAAGAAAAACATGGGCTTGGAAAGTCTCCGTCATTAGTGTCTTTCAGCAAATATCCTGAGCTTCCAAGGTAGACGACAGACGGGGCTGATGAGACCGCTGAAATAGAGACTCAGATCACACTAGAAGGGAAGGAAAACAATGCAAACAGAGCATTTACTTTTAAAATTCATCACTTTAGAAAGTGTGAAAGTGGGGCCAGCAGGCAGTGTGGTGGCTGGGGCACTGGACTACTACCTAGCTGACCACAGTTCAAGTCCTGGACCTGGCAGCTTGAAAAACACACTGGACATGGGTGCATGCATGATCAAAATCCCAGGAGACTGGAGAAGAAGGGATTGCAGTATAGCGATCCCCCCCAGGGGGATGATTGCTCACTTTCCCTCTCTGTGTCTCTCTCTCTGTCTCTCTCCAGCAAGCACACACACCTTATGCCAAAACATTATTAAAAAAAAAAAAGTGTGAAAGTAACAATAAAGAGTTATACAGAAATTATTTGCAAATAAGATATGTGCTTATTGAATAGTTTGGTCTGACCAAACGGAATCCAAACACACCGAAGTGCTTTTCTTAAGAACTCCGGAAGCTGAGGGTGGAGGTGAGCCCTTTGCAACTTCCAGGCCAGGTGCACTGTGTGTGGTCTGCTCTAACTCCGATAAAAAATGTGGGAGCCAAGGTGGGCAGGGCCAGTCTCAGTGTATGGAAGAGAACTCTGAGCCTCAGGGAAGTCTGTCCCTTGCTCAAGCTCCCACTGCTAAAAGGAGCAGCAGAGATTCAAACCTACACTGGTCTCCCCAAGCTCTTTCCACGGATCTGTGTGGACACGTGATGTGCCCGAATGTTGTGGAATAGAAATCAGTTTTAGGGCTGGCCCTGTGGCACAGGAGTTAAGCACTATGCAGAGGAAACTGGATGCCTCATGGCCCACCAGGGTTCAAGTCCTGACCCCAAAGTCTTGACAAATATGCTAGGTGTGCACACACACATGCAGAGGAGCCTAAGAGGATGGCAAAGGATTTGGGCCTAACCAGGCCCCACTGAGGAATATGCGCGCGCTCGCTCTCTCTCTCTCTCTTTCTCTGTTTTTTGTAATTGTGACCTTTGGTATAAAAAAAAGAAGAAAAGTTTTAAAAAAAAGAAATCAAATCTACAACATGTCGATGTAGTTGTGAGAAACAAGTGAGAAGGCGTGAGGTCTAATCTCAGACACTTCAGGCAGGAAGATTTCATCGAAAGCTCTGCAGATGGGCTGTGAGTTCACCACAGGTGAGCGGTGATTTGGGGGAGAGCTCAGCTCTGCCTTTCACCAGGTGCTTGTTCACAGCAATGTCCTCCACCAAGCTCGGCCTCAGGATCTGGGGAAGCCTTGAGGGGGCATCTGCCATCCGGAGAGTCTGAGGGGGGAGAAGCATGGCCTGGAGGCTCCTCCCACTCCCCTTCCCAAGGATTTTGCCAGTCAGTCAGAGGTTGGGACCCCTGGAGCAAAAGTTGAAGAGAGGTTTCCTTTACTCCTTTTGGAACTTAGATTTGGGACTAATCGGGACTAACAAAGTTGTCACACCCCCAGGGCTACTTGCAGTGTCCCCCCACAGAGAGGGAGGAACTGAGGGGATGGGTAGACCTGTTTTCCTCTTTTGGGCTCCATTTGTCACTGCCTTTTCCTCCTTCCCACGGAGAACAGGGCTGCACGGGTAATTAATTCTAGAGATGAAGATTTCATCTTCTCCAAGTGGGAACTTGCTGCGAGCACAGGGTTAAACTAAAGTCACTTTGGAATGTGAATGTCATATTTAAGAGCCTCGAAGCTTTCGAGAACACTGTCTGAGATTTCCACATTGAAATATGGAATTCTGGAAGTAAGAAATGGGACTAACTGCAGCTCTGCTCCACCATGGTTCCCAGGGTAAGCCCACACTGTGAGTCGCCAAGCCTCCCAAGGCCCTGGCCACTGCACCAAGCCTGGCCTGATGTCCAGGCTCGACTTCATGGTGTGGGATGATGTGGGAAAAGTCACTTGATTTCCTTGGCTTCAGGTCCAGATCTGAAATCTGGAAGTCCTTGACCTGACCTTCAGAGTCCATGCTCCCAGGCTTCAGCTTTGGCATTTCGCTTTCAACGTGGATACAGATAATTAAATTCCTCATTACATATCTGCAGAATGAATGTATGAATGCATGCATGCCAGTCAAAGGCTCCAAAAATCATTTCGTTTCCCTGAAAACTTTGAAAGAACAATCAGAGGCAAAGTTCAGCAACCAAAAATGGAAGACTTTGATTTACTGTCACCGAACAAGTTGAAAAATCTTAGTAAGAGACACTTGAACCTTTTAAGTATCATCTTGTGGTAATAATGACCTCTCATGCATATTTATACACTTAGCTTTATAATAACCACTTGAAAGACTAGATTTTTCCCCCCAGGGAATGAAGCTATGTGAAGTGTAACAAAATATTCCAAGTTCAAAGGTCCAAATATGTAAAATACAAAATGTTGGAATTCCTTTGCCAGACAGAGAGTGCCCCGGTGCTTAAGCAAGCCAGCCCATGTCTTTATTGATTCAGGAGCCTGTGAACACTCAGATAATCCTGGCGAGCCTCACACGCCGGCCTCCCCTGGACGCCGGCCTCCCCTGGACGCCGCATTCTTTCTGAGGGATGGGCCTCTCTGCTGAAGTGCAGGCAATCTGGACTGGTCAAGACTGTCCACAGCACAGGTGGGGAGAGCCGGTTCCATGGTAGCTCTTTAACAACCAGCTCCAGGCGGGCCTCCAGCCGGAGTTGTTTTGCAAAATCTTTTTGTTATAGCTACGTAATATCATTCATTACCCTCTCAAAGTAAATGCTATGACCCTCATTTCCTTGGTAAGTTAATCATTTTATTTCTTTCTATGAGGCCAAACACTACCTTTTTTTGCTAATTAATATGCTAAAATTAGGTTGTACCATTCTGACATGTATAATTGAATTTAATGCTTTCAAAAATATTTTGTAAAGGAAGCTAAAAATAAATGCCTTAAACATCTTCTCTTTTTTCCCACTGAGTGTAAGTTTCCTTCCTATAAAACCCATTCCTTCCTGCTGGTATAACTGACATAATGCCACTTATTTCCAAAGGGACGGGAAATAATAATGAGACATTGGGCTCATTTTCAAAATTCAGATATTTAATAGTTGGGAAAAATTTTTTAAACCAAAAATACAAGGAAAGAAAGAGATACGCATCCAATGAGTTTCAGGACCCAGATCACTAAATACCAAATGAGAATTCTCTATTTTTGGACCAGTTTTAAGCACTTAAGGTTTTTTTTTTTTTCTTTTTTTCTTTTCCCCTTGATCAAAGTGAAACTATAATGGGAAATTCAGAAATTTCTCTCCTTGAAGAAAAGTGAGATGACACGTCCATCCTAGAGAGAGACGGCATGAAAGATTCATCAGACAGTGGACACAAAATGACTACCCGGCTGTCTCAGTTCTTCCTTCTCTAATGAAATTCCACCTGCTACAGCTGCCATCGCACTCTGTTAATTACTTTTCTATTTATTTAGTAGATCTACAGGTGGAAAGCAATCTACTGCCCAGGAATTGTTTGACTCCTATGCTAAGTACGGCATTCCAATCCTGTGAGGCTGAAGGCACAAGCAGAACCCTTATCTCATTGCCATGTCAAATTAACACCCACCAGGCCCTCCACATGTGGGGGGATTTTTCTCCTCCCTGAAAAACACACACCTTCCTGAAGTCAGGGAGCTGATGCTGGGTGTTTGCTGTTTCCTGTCTTGTCAGCCCCTGGAAGTGACAGAAGGACCGAGTGTAGGGTTTACATGGTGAGGGGGTGGGGTCCTCAGGCCAGATCTAAATCTAAATGTAAGACCTCAGCCTTTTAAATACATGATGCGAAATGTGCTTTGAAAAACATGCAGAGTTGGGCCAGGTGGTGACATGGTAGTTAAGGCGGCTGGAACCCACATGGCCAACTGTGTGGTTCAAGTCCCAGATCTGGCAGCTTGGAAAACATACGAGGAGTGTGTGCATGCATGCCCAAAATCCCAAGAGGAGAATGAAGGAGAAAGAATTGCAAAAGCGTGGCCATCTCCCCTGGGGTTGCTTTTTCACTTTCCTTCTTTCTCCTGTTTCTCTCTGACAAGTACAGACTTCCTAAAGCAAATTTTAAAAAGAAGGAGAAAAAAAGTGTAGCGTGTCTCAGAGGTGAATGACAGAGCATGTCGTGTCTAAATAACTCAGAAGGCCACAGATGGTTTTATTCCTTTGCATCATTGGGTCTTCATCAAGCAAATGTGTGGCTCTGTGGCCACACTAATGTAGGCCTGGCCTGCTTCTTGACTCTGGGGTCACTTGGTGGTCAACTCGAAGGCAGACAGAGGCAGAGATAAGGTCTGTCTCTGTGACCCCCTTAGGTTTCCCAGGAGCTGGGGAAGAAGCTAATAGCAGTTATTTAAGGCAAAGAGGAAGGAGCGCTCATCTGATAACAATGGAGGATCAGCCCAGACTTCTCCTTGCTCTGACAACAGAGAGATCCTCTCTATCCAAGACAGACAGTAAGACCCTCTCTCCATTTCAGTCTCCACTCACAATCCTGTCTAAACCTCCATCTCCCCTGGTAAGGCTGCAAGCCACCTCATCTCTTTCCTGCACATTGAAATAAGTCCAGAGAGGGGCCAGGAGGTGACGCAGTGGCAGCACAGCTGGACTCACATGAGAAAGGCCCTGGGTACACGCTGGGCCCTTCCGGAGCACACAGGCGCAAGCTTGCTGTAGGGGGGCTGAGGCTGGGGATGGACTGGCAGGGACCTTGTTGGGGAGGACTCTCAATCGCCTTCATAATGGAAAGCAAATAATGAACATAAAAAAGAAAGAAAGCCCAGGGAAGAGGAGCCGGTATAGACCGCTGGCAGCAAAGACAGCTACGACTAACATTCGGCTTCCTGTCTCCATCTTCAGGGCAGGCTCGTTCCTTCGCTCCAGTCACCTGGCTGCTGAGTGGCCACCTAAGTGTGGAGATGGCCTAGAACTAGAACTCGGAGCCACCCGGCTGGCCCGCCCTAGGTCAGTCTCTCTCCCCACCCAGCCCCTGCCTCTCCTGTGTCCCAGGGCTCCCTGCCCACTCACTCATCCGGGACCTCCATTTCCTGCTGCCTTCAAGAGCACAGCCCGGCTCCAAGCTCCTCTGCATTTGGAGCTTGACCTGCCGTCCCTACCAGCCCATTTCTGGTCCTAGAAACAGGACCCCAGGGGCCAGCAGATGGTGTAATGGCTATGTCACTGGACTCCCACATAGTCGACCGTGGTTCAAGTCCCGGACCCAGCAGCTTAAAACACACTGGGCGCATATTGCATTCCCAAAATCCCAAGGGAGAATGGCGGAGAAGGGATTGCTACGCGGCCATCCCCCTGGGGGATGATTTCTCACTTTCTGTCTCTCTGTCTCTCTGGCTAGTGCACACATCCTATAGCAAAAATCTCTCAAAAAAGAGAACGAAGAAAGAGAAAGAAAGAAAGTGGACCGCAGTTTCCCACAGGGCTGGCATGACACTGGGCCCCATAAGCCCTGAAAGGCAAAGTGGCCCAAGATACCTCTCCTGCCTCCAAGCCTCAGACCCAAATGTGAAGCCCCCAGTCCCTTCGGCCTCTGTGGCTTCCCTTTCCCTCCTTCCACTTCCTGTGAACTGGGACCCCGTCCTCTTCACTGTCTTTTCCCAGGTCAGTCTCTGTTCCCTGCTGCAGAGCTCCAGCCCCAGGGCTTTGTGACTATCATTAAGTCTATTTTTATGGTGTCTGCAAAAGCCTCTAAATGAAAGAGATGTGTCCCACCAACCCTCCAGACCACCTTCCCTAGGGCTGACACTCCCATCCTCTCCCCAACCCCACCTGGCAGTGCAGAGAACCTCCCCCCCTTGCCCCGTCTGTGGGATAGGCACCCCCTCATTATGGGAATGTTACTTTTGCAAGGGCTGGGATTAGATTCGCTCTCTTTTTTCTCCCGGTGGGAGAGTCAATTATGCATCAGAGTCTATTAATCTTATAAACAGTTATGGAGCTGAAGAGGCTGAATCGAACAGCTGAGGTTTTAAAGAAGTTGGAGTACCAGGGCCATTATTATAATGAAGCTCCATGATGTATAACCATGTCTCTGGGTGACCAGGCCCAATTCTTTAAGTCTGAGAAATCGTGCATGGTGTGTAGTTTGAGGTTTGTTGTTGTCATTGTTTCAATGTATACAAAGCAGCCTCCCCAGAGTGTGTGCTGAGGACCAGCACCCCCAGGGCCCCTCCCTGGGGGCCGCATGCCCTCGGCCAGGTCAGCGGTCCTCTTGTCCTCCGTGTTTCGGTCCCTGTGCCGCCAGCAGGCCCAGAGCCACAGAGCATCTGCTCCTCCTGTGCTGCCCAGGAGGGACGGAGAGCTGGTGGCCAGGATGAAGAAGGGTGTGCGCTGCTGTCTTCTTGCATTAGGACCTGTTTGTTTGTCTGTCTCTTAAATTTGGTTCGGTGGCACAAAAAAGGAATTTATCTTTCTCCCCAGATGCAACAAACAGATGCCGGAGACTAGAGACCTTGCATAGTCAATAAAAGATAAGTTATAAAATCTATAAAACTGCTGAAAGAAATCAGAATTTCAGCAAATTCCAGTTTTTTTCAGGCTGCTCCTTTTGATCAACTATGGGGAGAGGGGGGAAAAGCCAGTCGTGCATAAAATTCCATCTGCTATTACTGCACGGAATGAACGTGTCGGGAGCGGACTGGAGGGTGACACAATATTGGAGCTGGAATTTTGACAAAGCAGAGACAGAGCATGGCGCCAGCGATGAAGACGAAGCTGTCATAATCAATTAGCATTTATCTTTTTGTAAAGATCTTTGAGGCGATGGGTTCTTTAGATTTTAATGTGCATCTTCAAAGTAATTTTGTAAGCCATTTAAATGATGCTCCCTTTTTACGACTCTACATAATTTGATTATACGAACCATCCTCCAATCCTTGGATATGCAAATGCAACATCAAAATGATTTTTTTCCATATTTTGATAGAATTTGATGTTTGTTGCAGTGATAAGAAGTGACACAGATTGCAGCAGGGCATCAGTAGCCCATTCATCTGGCATATTCGGGCCATTCAGATTTTTAAATAACTGCTTATTGAAAATCACCCTTAAGCAAAAAGTTCGGAAACCAAAGGTAGACAGGGACTAGAATTTGGAGTCAAAGTGCCTTGAATTCTAATCCCAAGGCCACAGGGAGGCTGAGCTTGCAAATGAAATGCTCAGAGCATCAGTCTCCCCCCTGTAAAGTGGGGATGACAAGACGGCTGATGGAAACGCTGTGAGGGTTGGCTCCAGGGCGGAAGCATCGGGCAGAACATAGAGGACGCACACGGTGGCAGCTACTCTGACACGGCCGTGACCGTGACTGTCGATAAGACACTGGTTCCCCTCCTCAAGGTCATATTCAAACAAGTGTCCGATGCTGTTGTGAGGCTGAGGTCAGCCACTGATCAAAGGTTTTGTCCTGCTTTTGTGCTCCTTAAACTTCCCCTAAAGCAGCAGTCCCCAACTTTCCCAGCAGCAGGGACTGGCCTTGTGGAAGGCAATCCCTCCACAGATGGAGGGCGGGGTGGGAGAAGGTGCAGGGATAATCCAGGCGCATCACATCCACGGAGCACCCCATCCCACCACTACCACCGCAGTATACAGTGACGATCGCTCGGCAGAGTCTGTGCTCCCATGAGAACCCAACACCATCACTGACCCGACAGGAGGTGGAGCCACCAGGGAGGGTCAGGGCTGGGCAACAGGCCATGGACCAGGGCACTCCACCGAGGGGGCGCTGGGGACCCCTGTCCTGAGCAGCGCCCGCATGAGAGGAAACATCAGTCCGTTACAGGGCAGCAGTTGCTGATTCTCCTAGGAAACTGAGTGAGTTCGCTTATTTCCATAATTAAGCTAAAAACTAATGTGTCTTTCTCTTCAGAAGTTTAAATAGAATCAGAACTTCAGGAAAACAAGCCCTCTGTGTAATCCAGGATGAGATGTGTGACCAGGCTGGGGATCACTGAAGAACGTCAAGCAGGAGAATGGCACGCACGTGTGTAGACTGGTCACCTGTCACCCGGACTGCACCAGGACAGGTCACTGCCCAGCGCTGAAAACCCACAAGCCCAGAGGGCCGCTTCAGCATCCAGGTCACAGCCATAAGCCTGAGCCGTGCCCAGCAGCGGTAGGTCAGGAGACGGACTGTTAGGAGAGGCCAGGCAGAGACATCAGAGATTCCAAAGGCTCGGACTTTGCCACGTACCTGCTGTGTGGCCTCAGGAAAGTCACTTGACCACTCTGACCCAAGAGTAAGAGGCCCTGGACCCCCAGCTCTCACATCCCGAGCCTCTCGGCAGGAGGAAAGCCTTTCTGGTGGGTCACATGGTGGTGTGGTCTCAGTAGTCAGGCGGAGTCCTGGCTGGGCCCAGTATCCCAAACATAGCACAATCAAGAGCTTGAGGGAGGCCCATGGAATTTAGCAGCATTGAGCTTAATTTCCCATGTTCATGACTTCATTCCTTTGAGTCTTGAGAGCTGTTCTGGCCTTCGAGAGTCCCTTATTACACGAATCTAAATTCCTTATCAGCTACCTTCACAGGCTTGCGAGAACCCTTGGCTGGGCCAGCAGGAATGCGACCTCAGAGGACAGGAGGGAGCCAGCTCGCTTTGCCAGGCACAAACACATGAAGACCTGCAAACATGCTTGTTTACCATTGATTTGGGTGCGGTGCATTCCCTGGGGTCACACAGCACTCTGCAAAACCACAGAAGGTTCTTCTCTATCTTCCCAAGGGCCTCCACCATTGAGCAAAACGTACATGAAGAGAGAGCACCGTTGTGGAGCCCAGGGCCTCTGTTCTGCAGGCTCAGAGTGTTCTTCCTTCCATTAACATGACCCTGAGAGAGGCTCTCCAGTCTGCGTCCTCAGGTATGAATGACATAATTCAAAGAGACGACCTCACAGCCCCTTGCAGCCCCTCACAGCTCCCCGGCTCTCAGTTGGGGTGACTATGGGAGGTGAGCGGTGGCTCTGAGCTGGCTCTACGTAACGACAGGGCACAGGCCCCACGTGGAGTTCTAGCTGGCAAATGCAAAGCTGGAGCGGCCAGGTGAGGCCAGGGGCTGCTGGTGGCTGTCTGGGTCAAAGCGCTGCCTTGCCCACTAGGAGACTCCCCCGTGGGAGGAAGTGCCCAGGCACCCTGGGGTGGGGGTAGGTAGGACAGGCCAGAGGAGTAAGGCGGGGAAAAGCCACAACCAGGAGAGCTGGGTCTTGCTGGGGATTCTTGGACCCCCGGAAGCAATTCCTGTGGGCCCGTTGGTGGGAAGACGGACCCCCAACCTAAGGGTTGCTCCTTGGACTCCCAACCTTCGTCCCCAGGAGAGTTTTGTGAACTCTCTTTCCACCCTACGTCACTGCGGTCATTCTTCGAGTGAGAAACACTCACATCATGCGTCAGGGCCTCCTGAAGGCCAAACCGCCTGGCCCGGTGCCTGGCCTGTGTGCACGAGCTTCTGCAGCAGCCCCTGCACTGGACCGTGGTGGCTCGTCCTGCGTACCCACCTCACAGCAGGCCTGGTGGCCAGTCAGGTAGCTGGCTGTCACTGGAAGGAAGCGAGGGCCGTGCATCCTTGGGGGAGCCAGCCAGGCCTGAGGTGACATCCACACTTGTTCCTAGGCTCCTAGGCTCGGGGAGGCAGGGGTCAGGGGTCAGCCAAGCTGGTGCTAGGAGGGAGATTCAGAAGGTTGGAAGCATATTGATGGACTTTTGATCATTTATGAACATTAAAAACTTAGATTTGTTATATATGAAATATTCATAAACTGGCCCAATTTCACGTTATTGATTGGTGTGGAGAGAGAGGTATCTCAGCAATACGATTCGTGGATACCATAAAAGATGACTCTTGATAATTATCTTTGCTGACACACCTACTGCATGGTCTGAGACAGTGTCCCCACAGACTGTTACCAGGCAGCTCCTGAGAAAAATACCCCGGGACCTGCCAACACTCACACCCACTCAGGCTCCTGCACTGCTTACTTCTTGTCTCGTCTGGTGAGCCCGACTCAGCATCCAGTCCCCTCTTGGAGCCAGGGCCTCCACTTTGGCCTCAGGGTTCCGAGGCCAGTTCTCAGGCCCTGATCAGCCATCAGATCTGTGATCTGCTGCCCCAGGGGCTGAGCCAGTGGGCTCTCCCGGCATTCCTGCTGGGACTGAGCTTAAGCACAGTGAGAAAGTTTGAGTTACTACTCACACCAGACATTGTCCTAAGCACTCATCCATGGATTGTCTCCTTAGTCCTCCTGACAACTTCAGGAGGAGGGCACCACTGTTTAGCAGTGAAGAGCTGCAGGCATTGCAAACTCAGCCTGCTTTAGGGCTGTGCCAACGGCTCTCCAGGAGTGGTCTGGGAACCCTGGGCAAGGCCTTTTCTAGGGGTCTCCAGGTCAAAACTCACCCAGCATAGCACAAAGTCGCTACCCATGGCCTCCACTCTCACTCCAGGACTGTGCAGTGCATCTTCTGCCCGAAGAGGGCTAACACGGTGTTCTTCTGTCTTAAAAATGTCTTGGGCTAAATTCCTTTTTATTAAATTATTTTCTTTGTTCATGATTGACTATGTATGTGCATCTATGTGAGAGGGAGAGAAGCACCCAGTATGGGGTCTGGTCGTGCTGTGACCCCTCCCTCCAGTCCTCCAGTCGACCAGGGCTTGGGCACTGCATGTGTGAGGTGGGCTGGGCCAGGCTGATCCAGCTTCTCTTGGGCATTCATTAGCACCACATCATGGAGCTGGCCCTCAGGCTTACTTCTAATAAAGGACGCTTAATAGATACAGACCACCTCTTTGGGGTCCTCAACCATTTTTGAGAGTCCCAAAAAGCCCTCACATGTAGCAGTTCAAAAGCCACTGCCTGTACGCCCCACCTCAAGTCTGCTCCCACTTTGCCTCTGCCAGCGCACCCCAGTCCTACTTCTAGTCCCGGCAGTCCAGCGCTGGCCCAATTGTGAAAGCCTGGGCCCTTTGGCCACCCTCTGCCACCTAACTGGTGAGCACCACTTCCCTAGGCCCAGGAGGCGTCACTTCTCAGCTCCCAGTGTCTGCAACGGCTGTGCTATGCCATGCCCCATCAGCCCTTTCACTTGATCTGGGCCAATCAGATTCTCCTTCAGGAACCTGAACCTCCAATGGGAAGCAAGAAGGGTGTCAGAGGGGCAGAGCTGTAGGAAATGGTTGAGTTCAAGGGCAGAATCTGCTCTGCTCTATACCTGTTCCAGAAGTAGCTCATTCTGCTCTCTGTTCACTCCGAGCCACCCCAGTAGCTGTCATATGTCCTTTTATCACTTAAGGTTGACTGGTAAAAAAAGAAGCTTAACTGATAGGGAAATTTAATATAGCTTCCCTGGGCTCCCCACTCCATCTGCTTATGATAATCTATAATTTGCCTTGGGGCCCTGTCAACTGGCGATCACTCATCTCCTGCCTGAAACTGCCACACGTGTTCACCACTGAATGGTGCCCACCTGGCCACACGTCCCAGACTGGCCCAGCAGCCCCCTCCGAGCTACCTGCTCCAGTGGGTGGTCTGTGCTCCCTTCCTGGCCCATCCCACAGCTCCTTACAGAAAGCATCACACCTCAAGCTTGAGCATCAGGATGGGACAGACAAAGCCTATGCTGTGACTGTCCAGGTGTCCTTTGGGGTAACTGGCTGTTTTCAGTCCACTCTGAAAACCTGGACACCATTCTCCTTGAAGCACCCCAATTATTGGCATGAAATCCTCCCCTGGAAATAAACCATCACTATGCAGCAAAAAAAAAAAAAAAAAGTTTAATCAGAGGGAGATTAGCAACACATTAACCATGATGCAACAGGAGAGGCACAAGAGCCCCTGCTCCACCAGGAGTACTCCCCGTCACTGATCACCATCTGAGTGTGTTGAGTGGTGGCCCCTGCAAAAAGCCCACTTCCTAACCCCAGAAACCTGTGAATGTGAGCTTCCTTGGAACTGGTGTCTTTGCTATGAGATTACATTAAGGGCATTGAATGAGTTCATCTGGATTACCCAGGTGGGCCCTAAATGACCAATGTCTTTGTGAGCTACACAAAGGAGATACAGAAAGAGGAGACGATACATGGAGATGGGGCAGAGACTGGGGAACACCTGCAACCACCAGAAGGGGAAAAGGGCAGGGACGGTCTCCGGCAGAGCCTCTGGAGAGAGGAAGCCCTGTGGACACCTTTATTCTAGAGCTCTGCGCCACGGACTTGAGAGGCTGAGTTGCTGTTTTAAGCCACCTGGTCAGACACAACTTGTCACAGCAGCCCTAGAAAACTGGCATGTCATCTTAGCTGGAGAGCCTGTGGCTCAGGGACCACCCTGCTGGGGGCCAGCCCTCTGCTCTGAGAGGTGTCATGCAGCACTGTCGGCAGCCCTGGTCACCCCTTTCTTGGCCTCGCTCTCAGCCAGCGCAGGGAAGGCCTGCCCCTCCTTCTGTGCAGCTTCTGAGGGCAGAGATCCTCGACGTGGCTGTCTCCATCTTTCCTCGCCTTTGGTCACTGCTCCACCTGACCTTCGAAGTTGCCCGATGACGTCCATAGCGCTCCCTGCAACACAACTACTTTAAGATTGTTTCTGGTTTTGATTTTGATACAACAATCATGACACATGTGAGCTTCAGCAAGAAAAACAAAAGGGAGTTTATTCCTTAGATAAATAGTTCCCCAGGGCCGGAAACCCAGTCAGCCCCGACAAGGACAGATAACAGATGCTGATAAGCCTCTCTTATCAGAGCTCCTCTCTGTCCTGCGTCTCCCTCCCTCTGAGTGCAGCTTGCCTTGCCTCTGTCAAACAGCTAACCATGGCCACCCAGACATCACTTCCAGCCTCCCAGGAACCTCGGCTCCAGGTAGCAGGAGAGAGCACCTCGATTCCGATTCCAAATTCCTGGAGAGAACCAAATTGGAAGAGACCTCTGGAGAAGACCAAATGGATAGAAACATGTCACACAAACATGACGAATGGGCACCCTGGAGAGGGCAGAGGGAGTCCTCAGAGAAGGGGTCTGAAGGTCACTTACAGGTACACAGGGAACAAGGGAGACCATGGCGGCGACTTCCCTGGCAGAGGCGCAGTCCTTGCAATCAGGGCCAAGTCCTGGCATCCTCTGCTTACACCTCTGTGCCACTGAAGGCGCATCTCAAACGGTTGTCGTTGAGTCTCATTGTCCCTCTTCACCCTCCAGCCCCTTTCTTTTGACTTATTCCCTCTAAGGCTTATACACGCAAGAAACTGCTGTTGCAAGAACTATGCTCAGACTCTCTCCACCCCTGTATTCTTCCAGCATCCCCAAGTCAGGTTGAACATCTTTTAAAGTTTATTTCATTTCTTTTGAGTGAGGAAGAGACAAACAGACAGATAGCTTCCCTTGACAGGATCTCACCACACCACCGTCCTCCCCTCTACTTCCCAGCCCCTGGGACTGCAGGCATGTCCAGTGTGTTCAAGCTGACTTGGGATCCAAACCTGGGCCTCCTGTATGGCTCCAGTATGATATGGTGGCACCTTATTACCTATACCAGCAGTCCCCAGCCTTGTTGGCACCTGGGACCAGTTTTGTGGAAGACAATTCTCCCAGAACAAGGGTGGTGGTGGGGGGGGATGGTTTCGTATGACTCAAGTGCATTACATTTATTATGCACTTTATTTCTATTACTATTACTTTGTAATATCTAACGAAATAATTCTACAACTCACCACAATGTAGTATTTTTAACTGCTCCCCAGTGCTAGCATCAATGCCTCAGCTCCATCTCAGCTCATCAGGCATTAATTCTCATACAGATGGTGCAAATTAGATCCCTCCCATGTGCCGTTCACAGTAGGGTTCATGGTCCTATGAGAATCTAACACCAGGCTGACAGGAGGTGGAGCTCAGGAAGTAATGACAGCGATGAGGAGTGACTGCAAATACAGATGGAGTTTTGCATGCTCACCTGCTGCTCACCTTCTGCTGTGTGCCCTGGTTTTCCAATAGGTCAAAGACCTGTGCTGGTCCATAGCCCGGGGAATGAGGATGCCTGATCTACAACACTGCAGTGAGGCCCAAGGGTTGAGCACCATTTAGTCAAGAGTGTCCATTAAAGCCTGTCTGCTAACAAACCCTGCACCCTACTCCTACCCCTTGTACCCTCCTTTCTTTTTTTAAACAAATTATTTATTATTTAAGAGCAAGAGAGAGGTTTGACAGAGCCTTGCCATGTCACTGTCTCCTTCCTCAACTTCCTATTAGCTAGGACCACTGTGCACATCACTGCCACCAGGCTGTGTAAGCCAAACTGAGTCAAAACGCTCAAGTCATGGATGCTTGCAAAGCTACCAGCAGAAGTGAAAAGGCGAAAATCAAGAGCCACGGTTGACTGTTAAGATACATGTGATGTCTTATAAAGTGATCTTTCATGCCAAATTGTAATTTGGTAAATAATTAAAACGTTAAGAATTATCACAATAAAAAAATGCGAGGCCTCACTCTGGGCCCATGTTTAAGGACACGTGCTTGGAGACTCATGACCGCGTCCCCTCTGCACAAGCGGGAAGGAGATCAGGATGCAGAGGTCACGGACGTGGACAGGCTTTGATTCCTGGAACTTTAAAGAAGGAAAGGATTCTGGTTTTGCATTTAAGCATATGTATGGAGCTAAATATGCAGTGCAAAAATTAAAACTCAGATCCTCAAGGAAGCAAAGACAGGAAGCAGGAACCCAGAAGCCTCCACCTGTGGAGTCAGGTGGCCTCGGAGTCCTCTCTCTCTGCTGCCCAGCCTGTGGCCAGAGAGCAGAAGGAGAAAGTGCCTTTGAGCAAAGGGCAGAGCACCCTGTTCGGAGCGAAATGAATAACTATGAACCCCAGGCTTAGTCCTGGTTGGATGAAGATAAATACAATTAAAATTCGGAAATTTGCTTTAAATGGGCTGTTAATTGCTGTTGAGCTTTAAATATTTGAGTTTATTAATTTCTCCCTCACCCCTGAATTATATCTCGGCAACATTCCCCTGTTATTAGGCTATTAAATCAGACATATCAAAAAGGAAGCATTTATTTATATCTTCAGAGACATGTACATCTAATTAAGATAGTGTTACTGTGCATATTTTATATTAGGCAAATGCTGCCTGTGATTTCCGTCTAATCAGCTCTGAAGGGCCTGAATAAGTGTTGGGAAGATGTGACTTAGGCTGGATGAGGAGGTGCCCTGCATCTTTCTGGGCGGTAATTGCTTGACAACCTTTGTCTTCAGAAGCCGCCATTCCTAGACAGTGGAAAGTGTCCTCTTGAAGAATTCAAAATGGCAACCTCCAGGAAACTGAAGATTTAGAAACAGGCGGCACTACCAGAATGTTTCTGTGTGAATAAAAAGAATAAAACCAACAGGGCAAGCTGGTGGCATGGTGATTAAGGGGACTGGAACCCACATGGCGACTGTGTGGTTTGAACCCCACACCTGGCAGCTTGAAAAATACACATGGCATGTGCGTGAGTGTGTGCCCCAAATCCCGAGATGGGAATGGAGAAAGGATTGCGGTGTGGCCACGCCCCCAGGGAGTGCTTTCTCTCTCTCCCCTCAGCCAGTGCACATGCCCTCTGGTAAGATTAAAACGAAACAAGCCAGAATGAAACCAGCCCGCATTTAGAGATCACCTGCCGTATTCCACAAGCTCTTAGTGAATATTCATTACCTCATGTAGTCCTCACAACCACCCAAGGGGAGGGAGAGAGAATATTTCCCCCATTTTACAGATGAGCTAAGCAGAGGCTGAAAGAGATGAAGCCATTTGCCCAGAAGCCAGGACTGACAGGAAGCCCTGCCTGCGGGGCTCTGCTGTTGCCATTTCTGCCCCGCTAATGTCAAGAAGCACTCATCCATCCTAGCACATCTCAACCAGGAGTACTCAGACCCTTTCTGCCCCAGAAGGGGAAAATAGTCTTGAGAAGTAAAAAACTTATATCCTGGAAAGCACTGGTATGCATACGTACCGTGCATAAGCAGATATACTGCATTATCTGTGGTAGTAAAACTTCCAGAGAGTGGAAAAATAGCAAATGGTGTCTAAAACAGCCCTTCAGAGAGACGGCCGTGGACTTGTGTGAGAGACCCCGTGCTAGAGCAGCTGCAGGAAAGTGTTGCCCCGCATGGGCGCTGCGCCTACCCCTACACCAGGAGGGGCCTTGCTGCGCCCCTCCCTGTCCCTGTCATTGTTTCACTTCTACAGCTCAGATAAGCTGGCTACGAGCTCAGAGTGAGCACACCATAATATGAGGGGTCTCCAGAGAATCCATGGAAAATACACAGTAGGAAAAAACATGCACAGATTTAAACAATTTTGCACTGAAATAAACTTGTACTTTCATTCCATTTTCTACAAACTTCTTGAGTCCCCTCATGGAAGAACCCAAGCATGGCATTAGCCTGCAGATTTCATGTGGTTGTGGTGACATCCTTATCTGGTTCCTTTTCAAGGCACAGATCCCCATTTCTAAAGGATGCTCTAGCTGCCCTTGTGAAGCCACTCCGAATCATGGAAACCATCATCCATGCTCCCATTTGTTTACATTTTGGGGCTTCTTTGGTCCTTTTTGGGTCCTGTGGTAAGGGTGATGGTGGAGGTGGAGTCTAAACCATCTCAGAAACACTCTGGATTCTCTCATGGCTCTACTCTCGGCTCGAAGAGTCCGCTTTTCCTGTGGTAAACCCAAACCCAACTGCAGGCCAAGTGTTTCACACGTCTCACCCCAGGCCTGCTCTGTCCAATATGGTAGCCGCTGGTCATATGTGGCTATTTAAATTTAGTAAAATTAAATAAAATGTAAAATTTTATTCCTCAGCCACTCTGACCACATTTCAAGGGCTCAGTAGCCACACGTGTAGCGGTTAGTGAGTGTACAACACAGAACAAGAACATTTCCATCATACCAGAAAATCCCAGCGGGCAGCACTGTTCTGGAGACTCTGAACACCACCACAGGAGCCAAGTCAGCAAGGAGACGGTTATTTTGCATTTAGCACATTTGGCATGAGATCTGACTGTGCACACACCCTGTTCTAAGCACAAGAGATGATTGCAGCTAGCTGGGCCACCACCATAGCCTGGGGTGCTGAGGGAACCTGTGAGTCCTGGGCTGACTCTGGTCTCCTGGCGCACACCTGGCACATGCCGGTGTTTCCAGCTGGGACTGGGGGTGGGTCACTGAGTGGGAACCCCACTGGAGGTGCCCTCTTCTCTCTTCCTCTTCCGTGGAAGAAGTAAATAAAGAAACTTATAAAAGAGAGAGAAAGAGATTCAGGATCAGAACAGAATTCCTCCCCTAAAGGAGGCATTGCCATGACAGGTTTTCACCATTTCCTAGTGAGTGAGGAGACAGTGGCTGTGCCCCAACAGCAGATGAGGCTGAGCAGCGTGAACTGCAGTCTGAGTGGAGCCATACGGCCTCTCTGAGACTTTGTTTCCTCGTCTGTAAAGTGGGTGTGCTAATAACTTCACAGGATGGCTGCAAAGATTGACTGAGGATTAAATGGGTGTAAAGGGTTTGACACAAGGTCTGGCACAGTAGGTGCTCAGTAAATTATTTCTCTTCTTATAAAATAAAAATCAGTTCTCGTAATTGCTAATGTGTGCACATAATGAAATAGTTTGAGTTTGTTATTTAAGACTCTATCCATAGTCCTACAGGTGATTTGACAAAATAATACTAAAGTCATTGTTTTAGTCCGTTCTCTGTTGCTTAATAACTAATCACCAGACACTGGGTGATTTATAAGAATAGAGACTTACTGAGCTCACAGTTTTGGAGATCTAAAGTCAAGGGCCACATCTGGAGAGGGTCTCTTTGCTGGCGGGGACCCTGCAGAGTCCCAGCATAGTATGGGCATCATGTGGTGGGTGAGACAGGGCAAAAGCTCGCACGTCTGTGTCCTTGAGTCTGTCTCGTTCCCTCTCCTGAACAACCAGGATTCAAACATGGGACCTCACTCTGATGACCTTAATCTAATCACATCCCAAGGTCCCACCTCTTAATCCCAGGTTTGGATTAAGTTTTCACCCTCTTAATCTCATCACAGCAAGTTTCATCACATGGATTTTTTTCCAGGGCTGGGTGTGTGTGTGTGTGGGGGGGGGGGCACATTCAAACCGTAGCAGTTGTGTTTAAAATGCTATAGGAATCTATCCTTTCATTCACACTTGAGAGTTAACTGTTCACATAATAATCTTAGCGACATTCTTTCTGGTATCAGTTGCTCTAATCACAGATTCTTGGGGCTCGAAGAGATGTTAGGGTCCAGTTCAACTTGCCTCTTATAAAGATAAGGAAAGTGAAACTCAGAGAGAAGGAGTGATTTGCCCAAAGTCACATGGCAATTTCTCGGCAAAAAAGGGATTAGGATTCAGATCTTTAATCACCAAATACAGTGTTCCCGGCATTTCAATAACTTCTCTCCACTCTCTATCTCGTTGGCAGTGGCTCTCTTCTTAAAACAAAATCACAATGAACGCTCTGCCATCGTGAAGCAAGTAAGCCTTCATTTTCCCTGTCACCAACGTCAGTTTATTTGAAATAGCACATCATTTAACCTGGGAAGCATTCTGGGGCTGGCTGAGGCACCTGTCCCCTCCCTAGTTTTACTTGTGGCTTCTCTGCCACTTCCTCCTCACCCCCTATTCTTCTCTCCGAACTACGAGTTCAGAGAGGAGACACTTTTCCCAGCACATTTATTTCACCTGGAGAGTGCTTGGCATCACCTAACAGGAGATATGGCAGAGTTACTCCTTCTTCTGTCACTGGGTAGAAAAGAATCATGTGCTTCAATCATTTTTACTGATGTTCTCAAATTTTCACAGAAAGAGAATTAACATGAAGAGAAATCACACATATAAATCCTTGAGTGCAAAGGAAAGAACACAGTCCTCAACCACATTTGAACTTTCCTGCCAGAAAATATAAAGTTCTACAAAAGTGATAAATTTTACCTGCTGGGCAATGAGGTCATGAATAAGAAAGGCTTTCTTTTCTTCTTCTTCTTCTTCTTTTTTTTTTTTGTTAAAAAGGACATTTTCTTGTTTCCTTGTCCTCCAGAGGTTGAAACTTTTTATATTCCCACTAGAAACTAGCAAAGAAAATGAAAATTGCAGCTGGATTATTCATGGACCACCTGGATCTTTTTCATCTCCTGTCACCAAGCTCAGTCTCCATCCAATTCTTTGGTTCCAGTTGGAGAGTGAGGTGGGACTCTCCTCTCTCTTCCCCTCCTTCCCTCCAGCACTGAGGGGACGGGAAGAGACAAGAGCAGGGCATTTCACAGCCCCCTGACATCTCAGAGCCAAACAGCCAACTCCACCACCAAACTACCCAACATGGATGTGTGCAAACATTGAGTCCCATGTGTGTTGGATTTTTCAGGGAGAAAATGTTCCAAAAAATTAAACAATTTAATGTCTGAGCAGCAGATCTCAATGTAGGTTTGCCTTTGTCTGAGCCAAGTATGGTGTTATAGATCAATGGCATTTCCAGAGGCAAGAGAATTATACTTGGGCTTTGAGATGTTTCGCTTTTAAGGCACATGGCTAGTATTTATAATGTGATTGACTTTGTAACCAGAAAGCTTAGCCTTGCAGCTGGACTCTGATTCAGGCGATCCTAAGTGCTTGTATTTCCTTTAGACTCTTACGGCATTTGGCATGTATGGAAAGGTCCTGGCAGGACGAGGGCAGGAAGCGTGTGGATGGTGAGACAGAGCACGGCCGCCATGCCATCCCTCGCCTGCGCACACCCAGAGTGTGCAGTCCTCCCCTCACCACGTGGGGACAGTACCTTTAACCGCGGGGCTGCTCTCCCGTGGAAGGCCCTCTGCATGATCTGCAGGGTTTCTCAGAAGCGGGATTGATTTCTATTTGGATAAAGGTAACGTGATTAAACCTGAAATTGGCTCTGTGTGTATCATGACTTGTTTGGGATTAGAATAACTAAAGAGTAGAATTTCTGCCCATCTGTGACAAGCTTTAAATTAGATTTCAGAATTAACTTGGGGAATCCCTGGGAGCCTGTGGAATGATCTAGTAAATGAGTGAGCAAGCTTTTGTCTACAGCGTTTGAGGGGCCTGGTTCCCTTTCAGCCCCAGTGAGGTCAGCTCAGTCCCAAGCCAACGAGCACAAACACCTCCATGACCTTGGACAGAGTGGCCGGTGGCACTCTCTAGTCCCTCTTGGCTCCCTGTGTCCCAGCACCACTCGTTCTGGCTCCAGAAGGCAGCCCCTGGTTTTCCAATAGTTACTTTAATTTATGACATGGCTTGGACTCCCTCGCTGGCCATGACCTTGGCCCTCACCCCAGGATATTATTTTCAGCATTTATCCTCTGGCAGTCGCACTGTACCCAGAGGTGGGAGGTGCTCCATCCTGTCAGGGCCCCACTCTTTAGGCCTGGAGAGACCAAGGCCAGGACAAACCTACCCCAGTGCCTGGTGCCCTATGGCAGGTCAGGTAAGAGGTGCAGACGAAGTGGGCAGAGCAGCAAAGCAGCGGGCGTTGTCTGCTGTGCATCCTACTTTTTTGGAGAGGTTTTTGCTATAGGGCACGTGCACTTGCCAGACAGATGGAGAGAGACAGAGAGACAGAAAGCGAGAAATCACCGCCCAGGGGGATGGCCACGCTGCAATCCCTTCTCCTCCATTCTCCTCTTGGGATCTTGGGCACACACGTACACGTGCCCAGTGTGAGTTTAAGCCACTGGGTCTGGGACTCGAACCACGGTCGACTACATGGGAGTCCTGTGTCAGCCATTACGCTAACTGCTGGTCCCCTGTGCATCCTACTTTTATAATGACTTGCCAAATGCTCCTTTTCTGGCACCAAATGCTTTTCTGCTGCCCACCCTCCTGCAAAGAAACATGGCGCTGGCTCAGGTTCTAACCCTTGGAGAGACAAAGCGTACAACGTGGCAGCTTGAGAAGAGGCACCAGCTATACCTGAGGACTGGCATGAAGGATGCCCAAGTCCCATAGTCATGTAGAATCAAACGGAACCCTAGAGCAAGGGTCAATTAGAAGGGTCCCAGAGGGGCAGGTTTCCATGGGTCTCGAAGGGTGCAGTGGACCTGGGTGGGCAGTGAGGGGTGGGTAGAGGTGCCCGCCAGGGCCGGTACCCATCTGGGCCAACTCAGAGCAGCTGGGGCTCGCTGACTTTGAAGTGAGTGAGCACAAGTAACGCCACACAAGGGCCGCAGCTATCGCCACACAGATTTGGGTTGCAGAGTGGAGAAACGTCTCCCCAGAGAAGGTGGTTCTAGAGTAGAAAACTCTCCCACCAGGCTGGATGGACGGGCGGCAATGTGACCTAAAGTAGAGCCGAGATGACCCTCCGTGCTGTTGTTCTGCTGTGCTGTCTGGAGCAGACACAAAACACAGGCAACTGTGTATATGCCATAAATTATGTCATTTGCAATTTACATTTTTCTAATTGAAAAAATTTCAGAGGTTGCCCCAAGTAAATCTTGTGCATGATTTAACAGGCGAAGAATCACATTTTAACTCTGAAAAAGACATGAAACAGTGCTGTGTCCTAACAAAACAGAACTAAAGAGTGGTCTTCATCCCTGCTCTGTACATCTATAAGATTGCAAACAGGGATGGTTCAGGGTACAGGCACCGACCAGACGCAGAGAGCGAACTAGACTCAGCTCACCTCTGGTTAGTATAGCACTTTAAAGCTGTTTTATTTTTAATTGGCAAGTAACGTATACTATATATATATATATACACACACACACACATACATATATATATACCTGTGTATACACACACACACACACACAGAACACACTGTGATGTTTTGATGCCTGTGTATATTGCAGAATGATCAAATCAGGAGAATTAACATTACCTGTCACCCCATATACTTATTATTTCTTTATGATGAGGACATTTCAAGTCCATTCCTTTAGCTATTTTGAATTCACAATATGTTTCAGCCCTTTGCATTTTCTAAGTAAGGCCTTTTAGATCTATTCTGTAATTTGTTCCCCACTTCCACCAGAGAAGACAGGGTTGATTTAGCTTTTCCCACTTGACAGAGAGCTTGGTCCCTTGGCCAGAGGACACCCTCATTCAAGAGTGGGAAGAAAGGAGGACGGAGGTGGGGTTGGCCCTCTGCCCTGTGCCAAGCGTTGATTGTTGACTGCCCCGATCCTTTCTCTTCCCTGAGGAGGCCACTGCTCTCCTTTGAGAAAGTTGGTTCTCCCCTGCTCTAACCTTCTGGTTCCAATGGTGGCTCCCATTAGGCCCTGCCCAGTTGAACCAGCACAACTATGAGTTTTCTCTGGACCTCAACTAGTTTGGGGTGAAGAGGTGAGCAACTATAACCGTGGTCCATCCTTCCTTTCTCATCTGGCAGCAAAGTTGTGAGACATGGGAGCGGAGCAGCTGGTGGCCATCCACCCTGCCACGTGTCGGACGTTGTCTGAGAGAATAAAGCCGTGTGCGACAAGGAAAGACCAAGTGTCCTCAGCGTTCAGGCTGCTGGTTCTGGTGGTCTGTGAGGTACCCTCTCCATGGCTACTTGGAACTCTCTTTTTGTAATTTTCCAGAGGGTATGTGCGCTTGCTGAAGAAAGAGAGAGGGAGAGAGAAACAGCCTCCGTGGGAGACGGCCACGGCACAACCCATGCTCCTACACCACTCCCTGCTTTTGAGACCTGGGAAAGCACGCACACATGCCTGGTGTGTTCTCTAAGCTGCCAGAGTCAGGACTGGACCCACATAGTCAGCCATGTGCGGCCTAGCTGCCTTAACCCCATGCCACTGGCTAGCCTGGGGAATAATAGAGCACTGTTTTTTTCTTTGAACTATGGCAAGTTAGATTCATGTTACAGGCAGTCCTCACTTAATGAACGAGTCCCATTCCTACCACTAGGTCGTTATGTGGATTGATTGGTAAATGAGGAGCTTGATGGTGGATACCTCATGGTATGTCATGGCACCATAGGGTGTGCATTTTTCAATAGATACTGTGCAACATCACACTGGAATAATGTCATTCTATCCACACAGAAAACATACATTAGATAAGCTCCAGAAAGCTTCAAGACACCTCACAACACAATAACACAAATCCAACATAATCGCTTTAATTTATTCTGAATATTAGGGGTGCACAATGAAGTATACATGTATAACTAAAATATGTAGTCTTGTAAGACTGCAAACACTTGGTGTCCTACGGGTCCCCAACCCCTGGGCTGCTGACTGCTCAATCATGCACGAGATTCACCTGGGGACCATTAGGAACAGGGTGCACAGGTGAGGGGCAGGTGAGCGAGTGAAGCTTCATGTGCGTTTAAAGCCACCCCCCAACGCACCGGCTAACTGCCTGAGCTACCCCTCCAGTCAGATCAGAGGCAACACGAGGTTCTCATAGGAGCCCCCAGATGGGACTGTCTAGTTGCAGGTTCTGCATTGTTGTGAGTTGTATAATTATTCATTATATATTACGATGTAATAATAACAGAAATAAAGTACATGATAACTATAATGCACTTGAGTCATCCCAAAACCATCCCCCCTACCAGTCTGTGGAAAAATGTTCTACGAAATTGGCCCCTGGTGCCAAAAAGGTGGAGGACCTCTGGTGGGGTGACTACCAACCTACTGAGGAACAAGACAAAGACTGAAAAGGGGATTCTAGAGACTCACACAGACCAAGAGAGAAGGTTCCTAGTATTGGAGAAATGGTCTGAAGTCAGAGTGGTCCACACAGAAAGGCCACGGAGCAAGGAGAGGCTGTACCTAAATAAGCAAGCGCGTGACTAACGGATCCATCGCTGAGGTTACACTGCAAGATGGGCTGGGCCTGGAGCCCAGCAGTTAGGAGAGCTGGGTCCCACGTGGCCCTGGCCACTTGAAAAACCCACCGTGTGTGTGTGTCCAAGACCTCAAGATGTCCAAGAGGATGGAGAAGTGGAGCAGGGATTGTGGCGTGCCCACGGCCCATCGGGAGTGCTTCCCCCTCACCTTCTCCCTCTCCCTGCTTTTCTGTCTCTCCGGTAAGTGCACCTTTCTCTGGCCATCAAAACCCTACAGTCTAACTTCCACGCTCACGAATCTGTTATAGTCCCACTTCATGTATGAAAAAATATGAATCAGTAAAGTTAAATCAATTACCCCAAATCCTAGATTGAGTCATTGGTATAATTTTGTTTTTTTTACCAGTATGTGTTGTGAGGGCCCTATACGTGTAATTATGTAATTAATAAAGATTTTTTCTAATTTTCTTTCTTTCCTTTATGAGATAGAGGAAAGGAGAAGGAAAGAGAGAAGGAGGTACTCTTGCCAGGGTCTTGGCACACGGTGGTCCTTGCCCTGCCTCCCAGCCATCCAGACTCAGGGTGCACAGGTGTGCCGGCACCAGCACCCAGGCCTCCCAGGTGGCTTTGGCAGCACCCAGCATGCCCTCGCACTTGTGCCATCACAGCTCAGCTGAGGTCCTTTGATTTTATAAGAAGCCCTTGAGCAGATTGAATAAGCATTAATAGCTCTTATCAGCTTGGACGCGTTAGGTGACTTGTGCACTGTTCATCAGCACGTGAAAAATGAGACACAGTTTGAGCCGTGACTCACGACATAACGTCCGGTGTTCCCCTGCCCATATCTCACTGTGCATGTGTGCTCACTACAGACACACAACACACACACATGCACACACACACGGGTTCATTTCAATGAACAATAACAATCAGAACCAATGACAGAAGTATCCTTCTCAGGATTATTTTTTAAAATGTTTTCATTATTTGTTCTTTTCTATGCTGCCAAAATATTGGGTTAGAAATCACCTAACTCTTCTGCAGTTCTAACTGGGATAAAATATTTCCCATTATCTTGAGGCTGGATAAAATATAAATAGCTTGTACTTTGTCTCCCTTGGTTTTGATACCTAATGAAATGTGAAAAAGCAAGATGACACATAAAAGAAAAGCAAAAGATAACTAATTCGGAGATTAACTTTGGGAAAGCTCCAAAATTAGCTCATGTAATTAGTTCATAGTTTAGAAGCCTTTGCTGGAATTACATTTATGCAAACAAATTCCATTCACATAGTTGAGGAAGACTGAATGATTTTTACAGATGTGTTATGCTTAGAACTGAGGTTATGTAAGTCCTATTCCTCATTTTCTCTATCATAGCAATTGATTTTAATAATCAGGAGAAGCCAAGAACTGTCACTCAGTTGCTTGTTGGAAACATCAGTGGTGGGTCCTGAACTGGTGGAAAGCAGGCTGCAAGAAAGCTAAATGACAGTGACACTTATGGGCATAAATACTCCTGAGGCAAGTAGCCAAGGTGGTAGGCTCTGGATTGGATCTCCCTGGTTTTCACGTTGTTGTGCAATTCTGTACAGGGGTGAAATGAGTATAGGGCGAGATTGGCTCACTGGTTTCCAAGTTGTGTTTTTGCTATTGTCGATTCGGGAAGTCCAACATATGAAACAGTCCAAGGTGGACTTGCTGAGATCGTGGGGGTGCGGGAAGAGGACACAGAAGCCCAGGGCTTTCCCAGAGCCACCAGCCAGGATGAGCTCTGCAGAGCTTCCCCGCTGAAGCATTTATGACTCAGCAGTAGCAGCGTTTAACCATCTTCTTAAATATTAATTACTGTAAAATGATTGTACCTAAAAACATTGCTCAATAGCAACTCTTCCTCAGATGTCAGATTCAATATGCAGATAACTCAATGACGAACCAGTTGAGACAAATCACACCATTAAGTTGATTCACCAACAATTTTAAAGGACACCTTTTCCCCCCTCACTGAATTGTCTGTGTGGAGAGAATAAAATAATCATTTCACTGTGGGATATTTCTTGGATAGCTTCTCCCCTGTTTACAAACCAACTCTCTTTAGACGAGTGTATGCATGTTCACACTGTCAGAGAACAGACGAAGACAGGTCAGGGTAGTTTCGAATTTGGCATTTAGCCAGGAAACCTTCAAATTCAGTTTGGATTCGGGCTCAGCTGTGAAACCTCTGCCTCAGTCTCAGGCAACAGCAGCTCTAAGTTGGAGAACTCCGTGTGTCACCGGAGATCCGGGCGCCTCCATGGAAACAGCTCACCATGTGTGAGAATGATGTGTAAACACCCCGAAATCGGCAGTATTTTCTAACTTTTCCACGAGTTGGCTGAAGGTTTTAAGGATCAAATATTTGCAAATACTTGAGAAGCAAAAATCACGCCATGATAGAAACCTCTGTGAGAAAAGAGACAATGCAAAACTGTCATTTCTAAAAATACTTTGGTTCTGAATGAAGACTTCAGAGATGTATTTCCATGTATTCCTTGCTGTTTTCATACAGATTCGGATCAGTTCTGGTTTGGGAAAAGATGATGTTCTGCAACGCTTTTCTATTTGCATGCAGCTCTGTGGTAATGAAATTGCAAGAGCAAAGAGGGAGTGGATGGAGGGGGTGCTCCTGGGGAGGGAGTGGAAACGCTGTGTCCCAGGCGTTCTGTGTGTATTTAGATGTATTTTTGAAAAGCAAATGACAAATCACATATGTACTGTTTTCAGAAATATATTTGAATTCATCAAAACTGAGAGTTTTCATACATTATTCAGCTCATGACCAGCTGTCTGAAACTTTCTGTGTTTTGACATCAGGAGAGGCACGGTCATGAACGAATTTGCACAAAGGTTTCCCCTAGCCCTTGGACCTTAGGACTTTTGACACCAGAGCACATTCCATGGAGTTCTTAGGAAGGACTTTCTCAGTCCGAAGACACCAAGGATGCTTGCTGACCATGGACAAACTTCACCAATACATTTTATTACTGATTTCTCATTGTATAATTAATCTGTGTTTATTACAGAAATTGTAGCTAAACAAAAAATAATAAAAGAAATAATTAAAAACTCTAATTTCTTCCACTTGAAATAATATTGCCCTCTCTTTGCCCATTTGGCTATTCTTACAAAACAATAAGTGGAATTATAGCCCAAAGGCATGCACTATTCTGTTTCGATATCTGTTATCACGTTGCCTTGCAGAAATCTTCTATCAGTTTATAGAATTATCATCCATGTCTGAGAATGTGTGTATTCTTGCCTTGTTAAAAGTGGATAACATAATTAAAAGATAATTTTCAATTTGATGGGTAAAAAAGTCATTTTCATATCAGTTTCGTTTTCCAGGATACACGTCTACACTGTCCCAGTGTGTTTTTCCTGCGCTCTCTCTGTCCCGTGGACATCTCTCTTGTGTCGTCACTCATGCCCCTGCTCCAGCCCCCCCCCCCAAAAAAAAAAAACAGTACCTTGGTTTTCAGGGAACCCCAGTCTAGTACATTCTAGTATGATCTACAGAATACTGTTGCCAGGGTTTGACTGTTCCCTCCGTTGGTGCGTTCTGTGTTTTAAAATACAGATCTCGTTCCATTTCTTTTTTCTTGCTCAGGTTTTTCCCATACACTAATTTCAGTCAAGGACTGACAACTTATACGACATCCTCCCAGAGAACACACATATTTGTTGAAGGCTTAAAACTAATAGGAATTTTAAGGTGTCAAGTCTACTGAGGAGGAACATATCAGACTATCGGAAAACTCATGACACGTTTTTGCACAGAAAAACAAGTCATGATTTTTCTGACAATCCAATCATTTTAGTCAAGAGCAACCTTTCTTAGAAGCCCTCAAACCTATCTTGCAGGTCATGGCCTCTTACTGTGGCCTCTTAACAGACCACTCGCCGGGTTTCGGTTGTCTGCCTGCCCGCCTGTAAGATGCCAGCGTGGCCTTGACCTGGTGTGGGTGGCTGGTCCCCTTACGCCGGCCATGCTGGGGTGACAGTTTCTCTAACACAGCCTCAGCAGCTTGAACTGAGGGACATACGTAGAGCTTTAGGACACACAGTGAATGGCGGTGACGCTACTGTTGCCGCGAATGTCTTTACTTATGCATAAAACTGTGACTACGTTCACGTGTGCATTTATTTCATCAAAGCCCTGAAACATCCATCTGAAAGCATTACCTGGAAGTTTATATCGATTCCAGCGTTCTCTACAAAATGCCCTTCTGAAAGAGCTTCCAAGCAATGCACTTTTCCCCCCAAGGGAGAATGGGGAACAATTTTTGGAACCTTTCACTAAATTTCTCTTCAAAAAACCTAAATGTAGTCTTCTTTAAACTTAGATATAGCCAAACGCCTATTCATTCAGACAAGAAAGTAATAAATGACTGTGAAATAATGCTGAGGAGGACAATTCGCCGTCAGTGGGTCTGATGAAGGACCGTTAACATTTTCTGTGTGAACTTTTTGTCTTAGTTTTTATTGATAAAACTGATGTGAAGATACCCTGGTTATGAGCTAAGAATATGTAAGTGCTTAGATGATAACAATTGTTACATAAACAGACTAGAGTCAGGCAATTACCTGGACGTTGAATAACAGAAGTAACCAGATGTGTGTGCGGGTGTGTGGGGGGGATGGAAAATAGGAGGGTATGTTCTGTATTTTACTTTAACGTGAAATAAATCTTAACAACCAACAATCAGTGCTCAGTGTGAACCGAACGTGTGCAGGGAAGCCTTCTACGTGCTTAAAGGGAAGTTGGAGATTGATTTTCTGCTTCGCCGCCTCTCCGCCGGAGCAGGGGTTTGGGCGGCGGCGGAACCTGGGGAAGGATTTCCCAACCCTTTTTGTACTCTATGAAGATAGATGAAGGGATCCAGGCAAGATATTTTTTACAATCCACACTGAATTTTCAAAAATAACAAGTAAAAACCTTAATTGTCTTGTATGTTAAGACCTATACATAAAAATAAGTGTCAGTTGGGGGGTAATACTAAAAACAAATTACACTTTCCAGGCTACTGTCCTGGTGCACAAATATGAAAGATAATGACAGGGTCCCTGACAGGGTTCCATGCCCCTGCCCCTCAGGGCCCTGACTGCCCAGGCAGGGGGGGCGGAAGGAAGATGATTAAAGGCGGGAAAGATGACTGTTCTGGCAGTGGGATGTTAAGGCCATTAATTTGTCTGCATTTCAGTTCTAGTACGCTATCTATTAAAATATCATAAGGAGTACATATAATTAAAGATGATTTACACTCTAGACATAATTTCATACAAGCACATGTAGGGCGAGTTCATTTTAAAGTGGAATTTAGCGGAGCAGTATCTAAAGGCCACTGGAAACAGAGAGGAAAAGACACTGTACCTGGGAGGGGGGTACAATAAAAAGCCTAACAGGGCTTTTAGGGGTCCACGCCCCAATAACCTGTGTTGGCAGAGCATGCAGGAAACACTGTTTAAAAGCAAAAGCTGATTAGATTTTCTTCCCTGGTAAACTGTTCCCAATATTGCCACTCTGTCCTCCTCTTCTCTCCCTTCCCGGGAGGAGCCAGGCCACACAGTTCTCCTTTTTCCATGACCACATCTTATTTCACAGTCCGCCCAGACTGGAAACAACAGTTACATTTGCAACTCCAGAAAGCAAAGATGAAACTTTGTTCTCTCTTTTGTGCTGAGCTCTACCATTTATTTCTCTCCTGGCAACAGATTTTAAATCTCTCTTCCTCCCCCTCGCTCCTTTCTTTCTTGTCCTGGGAACTGTTCAGTGAGCGCCGACGTGGGGCTGACAAAGCGCTGCGTGCGTGTGTGTGCGCGCGCGCGTGTGTGTCTCCCCTGCCCGGTTTCTGCCGGGGTGTGCAGACACGCATTCATTAGCGTGATTCCTCAGCACCCAACAAGAGCGCATCAGAAGCCGGGAGAAAGCCTCATGCATATTTAGATGTTCCCGCTACCTTCCAAGCCCAGTGAAAAGGAGTATTTAGTGAGGAGATGGTCTGGCCTAATCTGCATGTGAATCAAGAACCGGGACAAAAGGATGAAAAGGTGGTGGAAACTCGAATACAAACCCTCGGAGCCCCAGGGGGCCATTCATCTCGGGCCTGTCAACACCCTCGCGGTGCCTGGCTTTTTTCTGCGCATGAGCGAACAGAACCGGTTTGCAAAGACAGTTGGCAAAGGATGCGCGCGCTTTGTTCTACAGCGCACTTTAAGCCACGAAATTGCTTTGTCCTTTCTGTTGGACCGGCTTCTTCGTTCTTCGTAGTTGGTTTAACCCACACGAACACTGCATCTATATTTAGAAATGCGTACACATATACAAGAAGGGTGAACAAGATTTTTTGGGGAAGGAACAAAATATCCATTAAAATGACCATTTTTCAAGAGTACGATTCAATGCTATTAACTAAAATAAATTTGCAAGGTTGTGTCACCGTCACCAACTATTTATTTCCAGAACTTTCCCATCATCAAACAATATTTCCCACACACTGAACAACAGTTCTTGACTCTCCACTTCCCCCGGGGTATGAGATGGTTCTTCAAAAAAAGTCCATTTCTTAAAGACTCTTCATGGGCTCAGGGCTCCTGGCACGGGATTCTGGAAAGGCCGTGATGTGCAGAGCAAGGGAGAGTGAGGGAAGGCAAAATTCAAGAGACCAGAGGAGGCTAGAAAAGTCGTTTTTCCTAAGTGGCTTCTCCAGGATAATTAGCTCAAAGCTGGGAAAGAAATACCGAGAAAGAAAACGAGCATGTCAAATGGCCGCGCTGGTTTTCACCAGAATGAAGGAAAATGGTAGTGACCAGTTACACGGTTTTGGATAATTCTCCGTTTTGATAATCAGTCTATTCATGTAAGAATTTCAAATAAAAATTCAAAAATAAAAGCTAAGTAATATTTTACAGTGTTTGAGTCAAAGCGTGTGAATCGTACATTTTCTAGAACTATCCCACCAAATACGTGGGACTTAGTGTCCTTGAACAAGAGACCAAGGTGGGACAGCTGGTGACATGACAGTTAAGGTGATTGGATCTCTCATGGCTGGCCACGTGGTTCAAGTCTTGGACCTGGCAGCTTGAAAAATACGCCAGGTGTGTGTGCATGTATGCCCAAAATCCCGAAAGGAGGGAGAAATGGATGAGGAAGGATTGTGGCATGACCATTTCCCATAGGGGAGTGGGGCTTTCTTGCTTTCCCTCTGTCTCCGTTGTACAAGAGCCCTCTAGAAAAATTAAAACAAAAAACAAACAAACAAAAAAAAACCAACTAAAGTGAAAGCTGGGAGCATAATCTGCATAACTAACTATAACAGTCAAAATGTATTTCCTATATTGCAACTCTCTGGGGTGGCAACTCTATTGCTTTAGAAGAAAAACATGTATCGATAGAAGTATTATTGGTAACATTCCATGAGAAGGAAATTCACGATGGGAGGAAATTCCCAAAAGTTTCCAATCTCCCAAATCTACGACTTCTTCTAGAAATGTTTAGTAATAGAAAAGTTCAGTGCAATTAAAAAAAGTGTGGGTAGTTCTACAGCGTTTGTCCTGATGGAATCTTGTTTTTCCTCGCATGTCTAGCAAGGAATGAGTATCACCAGGGGAGACCACATGCGAGTGACTAATTCTCTTCTTCCCTCAGTGGAAACCATGCCTGTGGCTGTCATTGGTTATTTAAGGAATTTTAATATTGATGTAATGTGAACGTGAGATTATCAAGACGGCCCCCAGGGCAGGTGCTGGGGCAGGGAAGGGATGTTCCTGACTCAGAGGCCTGAGGGAACTGAGGGCCAGGGCAGACTTGGTCAGCTGATAACTCACAGTTCCAAATGCTGGGAAGACTAGCTTTAATCAGCTTAAACAAAAAGGAGACTCCTCACAGCAAGGTAACTGGGAAATGCCAGTCAAACATTAATGAATGCGGGATCCATTCTGTCCCGGGGAATGTTCCCGTTAGACCTGCTGTTCTCCGTCCTGGCTTCTTCCCATGGCAAACTGTTCCCCTGGCCACGGCTCTCCAGCACATCTTGGTCCTCCAAAGGACCCAGCAATCCCAACAGGAAAGAAGCCCCTCCCTCCCGGAAGCCTCAGCAAGGGTTGGAACAATGACCGGTCAACCTGCCTTGGGTCAGGTGGCTACCCCTGAAGTCGCCTCAGTGACCAAGGGCATGGGTTCTGGGCCCTGTGCGAACTGCGTGCCTACTTGGTGGCGAAGGCATTAAACCATGTTGCAGATTTCCCACAAGACAAGTGAGGTTTTCTGTCTGAGAAGATGGTGTGACTGGGTAGACAACAACTGTCTCCAACACTTCCCCACGAGGCTGACCCTCCGGGGCACCCAGGGCACTAGCTGCACTAGCTGCACTAGCACGGGCCAGCTAGGCTGCTGGCCAAATGCAGGCTGGTGAAAGTTCGCTTCTCATTAGGCAACAGCACTGTGCAGTGGGGGGGGCCTGAGAGACGGTTTTCTCTTCACTCTGTTTGGGCCTCTCTATTCCAGCTGGCCTAAGCGGGACTGGCGATGGCACAGGGCAGGGGAGGGTTTTCTGTGCCAGGCGGGGAAGAGATCCACATGGCCTCAGCTCAGAGTACTGGTTGGAACTTGGGCCACTCCTAACTTGACGGGAGACGGTAACGTAGGCTAGTTATGTGCCCAGGAAGAGGAGAAAATGAATTTCAGTGAACGTATCAACCTTTGCCACATTACTCACCACTGTTCTGCAAACGGATTAAAAAACCAGAGGCTTTATAATCATTCCCCATTTCATCCCCACGATAACAGAAGAAGTGGGTTTTACTATTACCCCTGTTTTGCAGCGGCGATCTGTCTGTGCCGGTGTCACATGGCAGAGATATCGCACTGCGTGGCCTTACTGGGCCAACTTCGCTCCATGTCGGCCCTGCAGCCTGCTCTGGGCGGAGGCACAGAGACAACCCGGGGGAGCACGGAAGGCAACCGCAAGACCAGGCAATGACCTGGCAGGCACACTTGTTGGGGAAGGGCACGTGGACAGACTCCCCAAAGCCTCAACCAGGGGGTGCTCGGTGAAGGGCAACGGTGACCAGGACTAGTAGCCTCAAAGCCCAAGGGGCAGGAGGAAAAGTGACTCCTTTGTAACTGGGCTATGGATTCGGCCTGGCCCTCATGAGAATGAGGCACAGAGAAGTCGCAGGGGGACTCTAACTACACAAAAGCTGAGTGTGTGTTTGGAACTACTAGAGGTGGGTGACCCGAGTCCCCACTGAAACAGAAGTGAGGCCAGGCTCTGGGAGTTCTGGGACCTTTTGGCAACCTTGTAATTTCCCCAATGTTGGCAAGTTTTAAAACTCTTTGTTCACTGAACTCCTTTGTCCTTTTTCTAATTCGCGTTTGTTGTGGAGGCAGCAGGGATAGAGGTTGGAGAGGCTGTGTGCATCCCTGCAGAGGGTCCTGGGGGAAGAACCCAAGCAGAGAAGTGGTGGAAGTTCGCAAAGAAGGAGCGAACTGGATCAATGGCCGGGAGGGGGAAGAACAGAGGGTGCAGGGGACCTGCGTGAAGGGCAGATGGCCAGGGAGGCCGCTGGGACACGGGGCGGACACAGTGCTTTTGCTAGCTCTAGCACCCGATGTAGCCCGAGGACCTGTGCTGTACTGAAACTCCTGTTAGCACCTGGAAGAAGCCATGCACTCACGTCTTTGTCACCAGTGCGTTCACATTAGGAAGGAGGCCAGGAGCTCTGCGCATCTCCTGTGAGGGACTCTGGGGGCCAGAGGTACTCGACAGCGGGTATCACTTGACACTTGTCACCACTAAGGTGGAACGCTGGCGCCGGAACTATTTGGTTGAAGCTGCTGGATCATACAAGATGAGACCTAAGTGGGACACTCGGGGAGTCTCAATTAGCAGGAAGACCTCCCCAGGTCCTTCACAGGGGATGGATATAGTGAACGACAGCAGTGTCTAGTTTTCAATCCAGTCATTTCATCTAATTTCAAGTAAAGACGAATGACAGACCCAACAACCCTTTTATTTTGAAAAACTTTTTACTATTTTTTCCATGTTAAAAGTGTTTAGAAACCAGGATGTTTTCTTAGTGATGTAGATCTTGCTGCCAGTTTCCAGGACACAGAATCGAACACAGCATGGCCGTTGGCTCCACCTTAGACCAGCCTGCGCATCAGGAGATGAAGGAGGACTCGGTCCACGTACACACTGTACACACCGTGGAGTTGGGAGATGGGCCAGCCGAGCATTGAGCCAGCAGGCAAGAAGTGGCATTTTGGGATCTAGAACTTGAAAACAAAACTGCTTTTAGATTGTCTTCCTAGTGGTGGTGGTGGGGGGGTGACTTGCCTTTCTGAAACTTACTCATTCTGTCTCCTTCTTTCACTAGCATATTGTTATTGAATACGGTCAACCACCGTGGTAAATCTTATGTTTGCTATTTCTAAAAAAAAAAAAAAAAGCCCTAGTAAGATGCTAACAAAGTTTTACATCTCGGGAGTTTGATGACAGATGTTAAGAACAAGGATAAGAGCCCAGCGGTTGGCACTGCACAGGCCTGCAGGTCTGGAAGTCACATGCCAGCCACCGTTTGAATTCCTGGCCAGCTCAGTTTGAAAACACACCTGGGTTGGATGAGAGTGCCCTGGTTCCTGGCAGGTGGGAGGCCTTGGGGAAGAGGGTCACAGAGTGGCTGGGCCCTGTGAAGAGTGTGTCTCTCTCTTGTCTTTCTTTCTCTAATGCATACTCATGTGCTCTCTCGTTTAAGAAAAGTGTCATCCCTTATGTCTAAAATAAAAAAAGAAAAGAAAAAGAAAAAAACAGCAGTCCCAAGTGGTTAAGCGTAATGCATTAGGAGCTGGATCCCACACGGCCAACCGTGATCTGAATTTGCGGTTTCGGAAAGCATGCTGGGTGCATGTGGGTGTGTGCCCCAAATCCTGACAGAACGGAGAAACGAAAGAGAAAGGACCGTGGCTTGGCCACGTCCCGTTGAGGGGTGCCTTTTCTCTGCTCTCTCTGGGGTGCACTCTCTGACAACTGACAAAAAGAAAAAGGATAAAGTTACGAAGAGTACACATTATACGTAGCATGCATAATACACAGAAATGTAATACACAGTATTTCAAGTGACACATTGTATTATTAAAAAGCCTATCTCATTACACTTTCAAGATAAAAGTAAGTCATAGTGTTTCTGAGCCTCTTCAAGGAGGCTTCGGGGCTGATGGGAAGGACTCTCAGACCAGAGTGATGGCAGAGAGGAGGGAGAAGGCTGAGGCGGGGGCTCCTGAACTTGAGGCTGCGAGGGACACTACGAGGAAGAGCTTTGCCCTGAGTTCAGACTTGTGTCACTAAGTGAATGGCAGCTCAGCAATACAGTGAAATTTTTGTCGTGAGAAGAGGTGTATTTAAACTTTGGCGCTGTGGTCTCTAGCACTCCCCTTACTCGGTGCATAACCGTTGTGTACAGTTACAATAAATCATTTTCGTAAAACTAGATCTCAAGGGGAAAGTTCTTACCAAGTCCCTTGTAACGTCAAGGATTCAATTACAGTGGAGACTGAATCAGGTCCCCAGGTATCTACTGATAACGTTTCGCCTTCTTGGGGAACAAGAAAACATACGACGTGAATGCAAACTTTGTTCAACCGTAGTATTACGAAGGGCTCTGTGATTTGCTATGAAGCCAGACTCGTAACTGAGTCTCAATACTGTTTATTTGAAAGCTGCCTTTTTTTCTTTCAGCCACCCTGATTTAATTGTGCGTGTCTGGCCTTCATTTCGAAATGATGCCTTGAAAGCCTCTTGGGTATCTTGAAAACCACTGAGAAACTGTCACTCGTTACTGTTTTTGGAGGCTATATGCCCAGCGTGGTGGCTGGACACGGGGGTCCGTGGGGTGCGGGGCACCGCAGGTCATGGAAAGCTTAATCTCAGGCATACATTCCCGCTAGGCCCAGCCTTCCGGAGGTTCAGGAGCAATGAAGTTCTCTTCAAGGCAGGTCCAGGGCGCCCCAAGGGAGGCCCTGCCAGCCAGCTGCTCCTTACGTGCGTGATCTACGACCTTGCAGAGGCTGCTGTGCATACGGCGCCATTTTCGTCTCCTCCCATCCCACTCAAATCAAGACCTGCTTTTGTTCACGGTACATGGTTTTTGAAAAGTGGGCTTTTCGTTTTTTTTTTTTTTTTTTTTTTGAGAGGTTTTTGCTATAGGGCGCGTACGCTCGCCAGCCAGACAGAGAGAGACAGAGACAGAAAGCGAGAAATCACCCCCGGGGTGGGGGTGGGGGGGATGGCCACGCCGCAATCCTTTCTCCTCCATTCTCCTCTTGGGATCTTGGGCACGCACACACACATGCCCAGTGTGAGTTTAAGTCACCGGGTCCAGGATTCGAACTGCATGGGAGTCCAGCGACATAGCCATTACGCCAACTGCTGGCCCTGAAAAGTGGGCTTTTCAACATGTTGCTGCCACCATGTCTGGTGGGATGGGAAGAAAACAGGTTGTGCTGAGTGGGCTGATGGGGCAGAGGCCCTTCCCAGTTTCTCACTGCCCCGGCCTACATTATGGCTGCTCTGGGACAGAGCTCAGAGATGCTCTTAAGCCACCCCAGGGCGTCCCCACTCCACGCCTGTGTAGTCCAACAGTGCTTGGGGGCCACCGCTTAGACCATGGTGTACCCCAACCATCAGTGCTAGAGTATCAGAGTAGACTCTTCGTGGCATCCCAGTGAGCCCATGAGTCTCAGGGGACCACAGCTGTCCATGGTTCCTGGGCCTCCCAGGTGTGACCTTCTGAGCTCCCTCAACTAATTGCTGGGCCAGGTCCTGCTAGGGCAAGGCAGGAGAGAGGGCTAGTGTCCCTTTGCCACAGAGCTGCTTCTGCTGTCTGGTAGCTGACACTGGGGCTTGGAGAGTGGGGAGCCCCTGCCTCCACCTCGGCCAACTTTAGATCAACCGTGGCCGCTGCTGACCACACAGCCAGCCTGGGATGGATGAGGCTCCTCCTCCTCGGGTTGTTTGTCCTTTTACTTCCTCATGTCAGCAGTCCTGGGAACAGGAAATGGTTTGTGCAATAGGAAGCAGGAGGAAAAACGATGACTAAATACTTTTGCACTTTGTGGATAAAATTTCACCGTCAATAGAGATATTTACACACATCTCACAACACATGTGCGTTGATAAATAGGAGCTGTCTCCAGGCTTCATTGTTTTCCATTTTAAAATCGATACCGTTTATTGAAAGCTCATTGGGTGCAAGGCATTTTAGGCCTTTTTTTTTTTTTTTTGAAGCACTCCATGTTCACGCACTCATGTGACCCTTCTGCCTAGGTTGCAGTAGCCAGTCTCAGAGGTGAGAGAGACAGGCACGTGTCATCTAAGTGGCTTCCAGTAAACGGCAGGGCCGAGATTCAAACCTAGGCCCTCGCCAGCTGCTCCTCTGGACTCTTGTACCCCGCTGCCTTCTCAAAGGACCAGCAAATTCTTCAAGAGGAATGTTTGAGGACTTTTTTTTTTTTTTTTTTTTTTTTGGAGAGGTTTTTCGCTATAGGGCACGTGCGCTCGCCAGACAGAGAGAGACATAGAGACAAGAAAGCGAGAAATCACCCCCCAGGGGGGATGGTCACGCCGCAATCCCTTCTCCTCCATTCTCCTCTCGGGATCTTGGGCACGCACGCACACGTGCCCAGCGTGAGTTTTAAGCCACAGGGTCCGGGACGCGAACCGCGGTTGACTACGTGGGAGTCCAGAG
The DNA here is from genome assembly GCA_026018925.1 of Tupaia tana. NCBI lineage: Eukaryota > Metazoa > Chordata > Mammalia > Scandentia > Tupaiidae > Tupaia > Tupaia tana. The sequence continues at coordinate 12,740,585 of JAKSZU010000002.1, forward strand.
ACATAGCCATTACACTAACTGCTGGTTCCTGAGGACTTTGTTTTTTATGAGAAAAGAGAGTGAGGGTGGGAGTAGGGGGGAGGAGGAGATAAGAAGGGAGAAAGAGAGAAAGAGAGAAAGAGAGAGACTTTTGACAGGGTCTGACCCTGTTGTGATCCTCTGCCCCAGTCTTCCTGTTAGCTTGGATTTCAGACTTGTTGCCAGCACCCAGCCTATTCAGGCTGGCCTGGGACCTGAACCCGGGCTTCCCATGTGGTGCCAGCCATGTAGCAGTGCTCTACTGCTGCCACCGTGCAGGGCCTGCTCTAGGAGCAGTGCTTCTCGCTCACCTGTAAGGAGCAGTTCTACAGCCTTGGCAGATGGTTACGCTGTGGGGCTAAGGTGTTATTATTTCACATGTTCAGGATGCGAAATGAAGTACTTATTAAAAGGTTCCCAAACCAGTTGTCTGAGCCTGGAGATCAAAGGCCTCCTCCCCAGTCCTGCGAGGGGTGGCCCGACACAGTGAGTGGCCTCCCACTGTCTCAGACTCTCCAGCTGCTCTCTGCCCCCAGACAGGGCAGCAGGGCCAGATCGGGCCTTTTGGCTAAGTGCAAGTATGTCTTCCTGAAACCCGGCATGGGACCAGCTGAAATGTTGAAACTGGTCAGCTGAGGAGAGCTGAAAGTGAAGTGTGGCTGTCGGTCTGTAGAGGTCAAAAGCCTGGCACAGAGAAGGGCCTGCGGCCTCTGCCCACTAAAGCAGACAGCCCACATGGAGCTGGAGGAGCCGTGTCAGCGGATGGGACAGTTCCAAGACTGTCCTGAACTCCTTGAATCCAAGTCCTTTTTCCCTTGCCTGGTTTCATAGTCGAGTGGTTTCTTCTGTTGCCCTGCTCACGTTCTACTCCTTGAAGGGCTTTGCCTGGACCAAGAGGTGGTATGAGCTTGGGCAGAGACTCATCCCATTGCTGGTCTGAGCTGGCAGTTTCTCACTCCTGTTTAACTCAGGCTCACACTGTCAAGACATAACTCCCAGGCACCCCTTGTTGAACTGCTACACGAAAAGTGTTATTCATTTCACCAGTCTACATTTTATTCCCACCCAAAGACCATGCTCCCTACCAATGGATATTGAAAAAAATACAGTCTAATTAATGCCAGTTAATCAAGTTGGTGGCCCTGGAAGATCTATAAATGTAAGTGTAACACATTTTTACAGATTGGCTTAGACAGAATAATTGGAAATGCCAAATGCTGGCGTCCTCAGTATTACTTGTGCAGCTCAGCAAAGGAACGTGAGTGGCTGCGTAGGACCAGGGAGGGAGCAGAACAGAGACACTTGGTGGTGTGAAATATAGAGTTTATCATAAGGAGGATGATTAATCATTTTTCAGTTCTGGCAACAGCCTGTTTTTTAAAGTATTATTTTGGGGAAAATAGAAAGTAAAACTGAAGGCTTTGGCATTTCATTACAACCGGGTAAACATGATTTTCTCAAACCTTCTTTCTACATTTGGATATATATCCAAAGAACCTGGACGTTTTAATTGCATTTAGTAAAAACTAGTAAACCCCAGTTTAATGGACATGAAAATATGAAATAAAATGATTTTCTAAACATGTGAAAAATCTGAACCAATACAAGGAATATTCAAAATGTTTTTAACAGTTGGCATGGCATGGGCCCAAATACTTGAATGTCTGACAGTGCTGGTGGGAGCAGGGTGCTGGACAGAGTGCATTTGGTCACTGGTCAAGGGGAGATCCCATGGGCTCTGGGAGGGGGTTGGGAGTGCCGTTCAGAGCAGGGACTACTAACTGAGTGGTGTGGGAGTATTTTAAAATTGAAAATGGATACAGTGGTGCACTGGTTGAATATCAGTGCTATAAACAATTGCTTGCAAGCTTAAAGGCAAGGAAGTGATAACAAAGCTGATCCTGATAAAACGTTGCTCCACAATACTTTAAGCTTAAAACAAGAGTACACATTTTCTGGACTGTGATAGATTCAGGTGACTGTGGGTGCTTTGGTTCAGAGGCCTCAGAAGGTATGTCTCTTGCTGAGTGAGACGTCTATCACATTCCAAAACAGTTCTTTAGGATCACTGAATCGCATCACTAAAACTGAACATGCAAACACTAACCTCCCACTCTCTACCCCCTTCTATTTTCTCTACGTAACTGAAGGCAAAGACATCTTTTGGATTATCATATGCTCCTATTTATTTGGGGGCGTGTTCCAAACTGGGAGCAGCTTACACAGCTGTGTGCCCTTCGTGAAGTGCAAGTATGGCTATGTGTTTCTTTTTTCTTTAATTCATTCAAAACAAGTAATATTTGAAAGTGGACCTCTTTTAAAGCATCTTAAGGTCAGAAAGAGGAATAAGGCTTATATTCTACCTTCAAGGAATTTTTATGTTCTAGTTGTAGTAAGTTTCTGCACTAAAAACTCTAGATGAAAATATTTAGTATGATTTTGTAAACAAATTGTTACAACTTGTTTAAAGCAACAAAAAATAATAAATTTTAACCCTTTGGAAATTTAAAAAATTGCCTAAGGGAAATAAACATTATATATATATATATACGTGTGTGTGTGTTTGTGTGTGTGTGTATGTGTGTATATATATGTGTGTATATATATATATATATTTTAAAATTTCAATAAGAGTATAAAATTGGACATGTAAAGATTTTAAAATAAATTTCTTACAGTCGTTAAATCCATCTATAGAGAGAGTTATCCTAGGTACAGAAATTAAATCACAACAAAGTCAACCTGGTAATCTCAATGAGAACATTTCAATTGGAATTACAGAATTTTAGAACTTCAAAAGATTGCCAAGATCACTTCATTTGACTGTCATAACTTATGCAATGTTACACAGCTTGTTAAGATAGGACTTGCAAGTCCTTTTTATACCCAGCACAGCAATCTTTTTTCTATACAACATCAGCATTATTTCAATTAGATAATGAGAGCTTCATGTTTTAAAACATTCATTACCACTATCAGCTAGAATATTGGAAAAAAAAAAACAGTAAGAGTCAAAGATGACAGGTATTTTAGTCATTAAAGACATAGCTCCTGAAGTATCCAAATCTAACTTACGAAAGGGCAAGCAGCGTGCCTTAAATCACTCAGGTCTTTGAAGATCTGGTTTGAATCCTGTCCCCAGCATTTACTAGCTCTATGGCATGAGCCACATTGCTTAGTTAACCCTCTGAGCCTCAGCTTCATCAACTGTAAAATAGGGATAATTATTAACTCAGAGCAGTTGTGTACTCAAAAAACTGCAGTGTCTGGCAACTTAGAGGGCTTCTGTAAATGTTACTCCCCTTTTTAGCTGCCTTCCTCATCTCAGTGGGAACTCAGTGAAGGCAAAGATATACAGACATCATTGGAAAAGTACATTTGTGTGCTAAGTTAAATTTTAAATGATGATGGCATTTAACTGAGTATCTGGGATGTAAGTAGTCAGTCATTCCTCTTGCTTGTAAAATGTTTACCCACAGGAGCTATCTAAAACTAACTTACAGACCATGAATCAAACAGTTCCTGTTTAATATGTTTTAAAAAATCAAATCACAGATTCATCCTAGAGGAAAAAAAGGCAACTCAAATCCACCTAGGGGAACACTATTGGAATTATTTCACACTTGTAAAACTAGAAGTCTGAAAATATATCAAAACAAAATGTTTTTAATTCACTCTCATATTCCTATACTTAATATTGGGTTGTTGGGAAAGTCATAATGCATTTTTGCATTGAAAAACAGAAAAATATGACTTTCCCAATGACCTACTAGATGGCTATTTTTTAGTTGAAACTTTTTGCTTAAATATGGAATGAAGCTTGGATGACATGGCCCAAGAACCTGCATCCTGGTTGAGAATGTTTTTACCTCTCAAGATTCATTTAGAGGCATGGGGGTAGAAACCTTACACCTTCAGTTAACATTTACCCACTGTGCTGTGGTTTAAGCTAAACGTTAGTACTGCACCTGGAAATACCATGTCAGTGGTTTAAAAGGCAACACAATTAACATTGGAATGGCTGTGGCGTCATGGTAAACGCCTTCATTTTATAAATGCTGTATTTGTACTAAGAGAGATAAATACGCCTCATTAAAAGGAATCCATGTTAGTATCCGATTAATTTCCTTGTATTAAATAAACCCTCAAACACCCAACTTCCAAGATTCATCTACTCTAGACATTGACATTGGAGGCCAACTGAAATCGGCATGTACTCTCTGTGGTAAGGCCTGCTATTAGCCTGGTGTTTTTCCACTTTTCAAGTTTTCCAGTGCCCTCCCCAGCCCTCTTCTTTCCTCATCCACCTCCAGGGACAGTCTTGCATCTAGGCAGGGACTGGGAATGCTCACGGATATTCTCCTAGTACTAGTCTTTAGCCCTTCTTTGGCAGTTATTAGTTAACTTTTTAAATGTTCGTGCTAGTAACTCCTAGCTTAGTCTGTAAGTGCCTTAGGGTTAATGATATGCATTTACATATAACATTTGATTAATTAATATTTGATTAAGATATTCACACTTGCAATGTGTCATTTTCAATCTTTTAAATAGAAGCTGAGAAACCACTGCACAATTTAAAAACAGAATGCTCTATTCCTTTTTACGAAAATTTGAAGATTAAGGTTTTCAAAAAGGACATTGAGACAAAAAGTCATCAAACACTGAATCTTATGTCAAAGGGATATTTTATCAATAGTTCCTGCAAAAACTCCATGGTGATAAAGAAAGAAATGCTTGGAATACTATAATTTTCTACTTTAAATGTCAAGAATAGCAATAAGCAAAGAGTCAATCAAATTTAAGAGAATAGAAAATATATTGCCACTTGTGGCTAATTACTGATGATAGAATGTGGAATCATTTTTAATGTCAACATTTTAGATGACAATTGGTCACAAGGAAAAAAAGCTATTATAAGGATCTTCAACTGGGAGCTCATTCCACACATATAGTCCACATATGTTGCAACTTATTTTTATTGTACTAAGATAATATTTTTGTCATAATGTAATTACAGAGTCTTTCTACATGAATTAAAAAAAATGAAGCTTCTTGAAGGTAGGTCATACAGTCCAAGTCTTTGTGATGCTCATTGCATCTGCCGTACATTGGGTAATTACTGCTGTCATACATGCCTAAAATGCTTGAGGCAGGCATATGAGAGAGAAGAGGGAGGGCCACAGTGGACACTTGGTCACTAGTCAGTGGTCTCCAATGTCAGACATTACTCTGTACGGACCTAGTTCTCCACCAGTTACTTAGTACTCAGAAGCATCAACCATCTCACCTCTAAAATAAGGCTATTCAAGCCTACCTCAAAGGTTCGCTGCAAAGATCAAAAGCAGCAATGTGGGTAAGGGTTTTACAGAGTACCTGGCTTGTGTCAAGGACTTCGTAGTTCTGAACAGATGTTCACTGAATGCCTACATGCAGTCTTCATTCTCACGAAGTTCCCAGTGCAGTGGCAAAGGGCAAACTCACCCACAGATGTAACATCCAGGTGGAGTTACATGCTATGGTTACATGCTACTGCCCAGGTAGTAAGCAATAGAATAATACAGGTGTCATTTACAGGGAAACCTTCTCTAGTAAGACCTGAGAAAAGTGTGGGACCAGCTTTTCAAGCAAAGAACACATGTAGCGTCCTGGAGTAGGAAAGCATGCACAGAATGTTTAAGGATTGAGGAGGATTCCGGGTAGCTGAGGGTCTAGAAAGGACAGAGTCTGGATGTGCAGGGGCCCAATCATGTGGGGTCTCACAGGCTTTGGTAAACTCTGGATGTTTTTCTGAGAGGAAACCATTGAAGAACTGTGAGCAGAGAAGTGAAAAACATCCACATATATTTGAAAAGATTATATGTGGTAGTCATTATCAAGTGCTGTAACCATAAAGGACTTAATACATGGAAAAGGAATATTGCCTATCATTGTTCTTTCATGTGATTCAATGAGATTATAATAAGCAATTGAGTCTTATGAAATTGCAGTTTTGGGGCGGACAGATGGTGTAGTGGTTAAAGACACTAGACTCCTACATGGTTAACCATGGTTCGAGTCCCCAACCTGGTGGCTTGCTTTCTCACTATCCCTCTCTCTGGTCAAATAAAAAATAATAAAGTTAAATAATACATATAAAAATAAATTCATTTCTATGGGTCAAAAAGGTAGAATAACATCAAGAAGTTCAGCTGGATTTATGGGGTAGGTCAGTGAAAAAGTAAAGAACATAGACTTTAGAATAATAAATATAATTGGATTCGAATCTCAGACTCAGACTCATTCTCTCTAGTCTTAGGTAAGTTATTTAATCTCTTTGCCCTTGGTTTTCTCCTTACATACAACGGGGATAAGAATATGACCCAAGCCAAAAAGTTATACTGATGGTGTGTGTATTTAGCACAGGGCCTAGGAGCTTAATAAAAGAGCCAATTATGGAGTAATTTTGCATCAAAATCTTTAAAACTTTTTCTAGGTATTGAAGCATACTTCATGTTACATAGTGATAACAGCTTTTTGATCAAATTACTATTCCCTTCATTTATACACTTCATCCTTGGATAATTAAGTGGGAGAATATCTTACGGTTGTAAAAACAGTTATGGCCGTTGGACAATTTAAAGTATTTGATGAGTTACATGCTTTTTTTTTTTTTAACTTAGTCTACCAAGGCAATTCCATTTCCTCTATTAAAGTAACCTAATTTAAAAAAAAAAAAGAAAAAAGTCCTGTGTTCTTTAAGTGAAATGGCCAGATGCTACTGGCTACTCAAGAGTATTTGTTTAAAACTCCTTTAGAAGCTTCAATATAACTCAAAACTGTTCCTCAGAATTTGTGTAAAGCAAAATTTTATTTAAAAGACCCACTTATGTTTAGTTAAAACACAGTAAGAAATAATTAACGAAATTTCAGCAACATATAATTCTCATAATGGTCAATTGATATGGAATAACTGTCTACATTAACCGAAGGATTTGACATTAAAATACAGATGCAGACTTAGTGACTGACAGCTTCTATGAATCACAGAGGACTTCACTGATGCTGTTCAGAAAATTATGTTCCCAACAAACATAAACATTTGCAAACCATCACAACCTATGAAAAATCCTCTTGCCGGCTGCATTACTTTTTTCCAGCATGTAAAAATAAACGGTGACTTTCGCTCTTCAAACCATGTGCACGCCTTTATTTCACACTGTGGCTTCGTTTTACCGTTTACTTCGGGCTCAGGGAAGCAAAGCCATTTCACCTACTATGCATGCGCCCCCGCACTTAGGACTCCACCTTGCAGGCCCCTAGACCAGCGTGCAGAATAACCGAATGCTGCAACAGCACCTCCACCCACCCCGAGTGCGCGCCGCACGCCAGGGCTCCGGTGCCGGTACTCCGCACCCACGCCACCGCCCGTGGGTGCGCACGCGTGTCTGCGCGCGGGCCCCCGGTCGCTTCCCGCCCTGGGCATCCTGAGGTTTCTCTCCAGCATCCTAGCAAATCACGGAGGGCGAAGGGGGCTGAGGAGACGAAGCGAGTTCGTCACGCGCGGTCCCCTCAGCGAGAGCGGGAGCCCGGCGCCCTGTTGCAGTCCCGCAGAGGAAGCAGCGGCAGCGGCGGGCGCAGAGAACCCCAAATTCCTCTCGGACTCTCTGCCCAGCCAGGGCACCGCAGCAGGGACCGCACTAAGCAGTGCTCGGAGTCCGGCGCGGCGGAGGGTCCGACGGCCACTACGCGGTGGGCGACGCGCAAGAGCCAGGCGGCCAGGGCCGGGAAGGGCCGTGCCCGGCCCCGCGGCGCCCGGGCCCCCGCCCCACGCAGGCGCGCTCCGGGCCTCCCCTCCCCCACCGCGTGCTCGCGGGGCCGACGGGGGCGGGGCGACCCTTGGAAGGGGCGTGGCCACCAGCCCCCGACGCGCGCACGCGCGCTCGAGCCCCAGGGCTACGTGTCGGGCCACGTGACGCCCACCCGAAAGTCCCCGGTGAAGCAACAGGACGTTAAAAAAATTTCCTCTTCTGGGGGGTGGACGACAGGCTTTGAAAAACTATAGTAACGGGAGGTGCGGCGGCGGCGGCGGGCGCGGCCCGCTGGAATCCCTCCCGCCTCACGCGCTCGCCGACCGCGCCCGCGGCCCGCCCCGTGGAAAGCCCCGGCGCCCGCGCCCCGCCCGCCCCTCCCGGCGGCGCCCCGCGGCCCGCACGCCCCCTCCCCCCCCCAGGCCTCGCCCGCACTCCCGCGACCCCGTCCCGCGTCCAGGCCCGGCCCTGAGCGCCGCCCCCGCCACCGCGGGGCGCAGCAAGGCGAAGGGAGCACGGCGCCGGCGACCCGGGCCGGGGGGCGGCGGCGGCGGCGGGAGCGCGCCGGCCGGGCCCCGCTAACGGCCGCCCTGCGCGGCCCCGCCCGCCGCCCGCCCCCGGCCCTCCCCGCGCCGCCGCCCCTCCCCCAGCCGCCGCCGCCGCCGCCGCCGCTGCCGCCGCCGCTGGCAGCGCCGCCTGAACTGAGGCGAACTCCGCCGCCAAGTGAGTGAGGAGGAGGCGGCGGCGAGGAGGAGGAGGAAGAGGAGGAGCGCAGTCAGAGCGCGGCGGCACGGCAGAGGCGCCGCGGCGGGGACCAGCCCAGAGAGACCCCGAGCCCGCGGCACAGCGGCGGCGGCGCTCAGCGGCGCGACCAGCCGAGCGAGCGGCGGCGGCCCCGGCTCCTCCTCGTCCGGCGCCAGCGGCCCGCGCCCGCGCCCGCACTCGGCCCGCCGAGACCCGCCTCCCGCCCGCCGGCCTCGTGAGAGACGCGCCAAGCCGGGCGGCCGAGGAGCGGCGGCCGGAGCGGGTCGGGCCCGGGCGGAAAGTGCCTGCGGGGGGCGGGCGAGCGCGCGGTGCCGGCCGCCCCGGGGCTCGGCGCGGGAGCCGGAGCCGGAGCCGGAGCCGGAGCCGGAGCGGGAGCCGGAGCCGGAGCGGGAGCGGGAGCGGGAGCCGGCGCGGAGCGGGACGCCGAGTCCCGAGCGGCCGGCGGCCGGGGCTCGCCCCCGCCCCTCCCTCCTCTCCGGCGGCGGCGGCGGGCGGAGTGAACTGCGGAGCCTGGAATATGGTCGGGGAAATGGAAACGAAGGAGAAGCCGAAGCCCACCCCAGATTACCTGATGCAGCTGATGAACGACAAGAAGCTCATGAGCAGCCTGCCCAACTTCTGCGGGATCTTCAACCACCTCGAGCGGCTGCTGGACGAAGGTGAGCCGCCTTCCCGGCCCGGCTCGGCCCCGGCCCAGACCCCGGCCCCGGCCCCGCTGAGGCCGGCCCTTCTCCCCGCTCGGGATGGTGGGGCGGGCGGGAAGGTCACGGCCGGGCGGGACCGCGCGCCCCTGGGGACTGGGAGGCTGGGAGGCGCACAAAGGCGGCGGCGGGCAGGCGGGCCGGGGCCGGGGCCGGGGCCGGGGCCGGGCGGAGCCGCCGGGGCAGGACGCCCCCCGCCCGGCCGGGACCCCGCGCCGCTGGCGCCCAAGTTTTGAGCTGGGGAAGGCTGCGGGAGACTCTCCCGGCCCCTTCAGTGGTTTTCCACCCCACGGTTCCGAAAACGGGGCGGGGGCTGTCCGGGCCCGGGGGTCCTCGCCGACCCCTCCCCACCAGGGCCCGGACCGCACGCCGGCCTAAAGGACGCAAGTGTCCCCGCCCGGCCCGCTGGCCCCCGGCCTCCCCGAGCCGCGGTACGCGACTGCGAGCCCTCCTGGCTCCGGAGCGAGGACTTGGGGGCTTCCCACGCGGGAGGGGTTGGTGGCATTTCTGTATCTTTGGAGTTTGTGTAGCCGGTAAAATACTCCAGTGGAAGTCGTTGTGGGGCTTAATTGAAAGAAATCCCGTAACAGACCGAAAGTAATGCTGATGCAGCCGAAGGCGAGGACAAAATGACAGCAGAAGCACTTCTTGTCCTTTTGTTTGGGGAAGCGAGAACTGTTGGGGAGTTTAACTTCACTTTTCGGGGGGAGGGTGTGGAGTACGAAATACCGCGATGACAGATCTGAACGCAGTCGCGAGTTTGAAAGAACTTGGGTGGAGGGTTTGCTCCCGGGGACGCAGCCGCTGGAGTTGGTAGGACTGAGAATCGAGACGTTTAAAGAGAAGAAGAGAGAATAGAACAAAAGTTTGCACAAAGCTTCGTTGGTGGAGCGCTGTGGGAGCGAGGCGTGACAAGATTAATGTTGGCTAACTCTGGCGTTTCCTTAAGTTCTCGTAGCGAGACCCGGCGTATTAATTTCGGGTAGCCGTACGTTTCTGAGAACGCCTAGAGAAAAAGAAAATACGACCGACACAAAAGTCTGCTTTGAAAATCGAATGACAAGGAGTTTCTTCTTTTCTGGGTGAAAGTATCACCAGAGATTGTTCAAAGAAAGCCAAAAAACTGTTGTAGAGATGAACAATGGAGTTTAGATTTTTCACAGCAGTTTTGGCTACTTTAAATAATATTGCTGAGATGTGAGAGTTTGAAGCTTAGGGCGTTGGAATGTCACTAAAGAACAAAAGACCGGAAATGTCTCTGTGATAAAAGATGGTTAAAGATGAATCCCAGGGAGCTTTAGTTGCTCCGAAAGTCATGGGAACGATTTAAAAGTAGAAAACGGGTATTATTGCTTTCTCGTTGTATGTTAAACAGAACAGCAGTTATCTAGGTTGAAATGGGCATTTTCTACAGTTAGAACAACAAATCTGTTAATTTCAAGTTGCTCCAGAGAAAACTTGACCTGTCCCTTTAAGGGATTCTGCTTTTCCTATTTGTGTTGGCCCTTTGAAAGAGTGTGGAGGCAGAAAACTTTCTGGAATGTCAAAAAAAAAAAAAAAAAAAAAAAAAAAAATCGCTGGAACTCTTAAAATGAGTATTTCCAAATGTGAGCGCTAAGGGGCGCCAGTTAATATTTTTTAAACCATGGAAATGTTTGGAACAAAATGTGTGACATACTCAGTAATCTGACATGTATTAAATTTAGTTGACGTTTACAGTATAAGTGATTTCCTCTGTCTTTGTGTGTCCATAGTGTGTTTCCAAACATTGAAAACACTTTCTTTAAAATAACTCGTGTATCTTTTACCACTTTTCAAAAATAATGCGTTTTTTTCCTTTGGCATGTTTTGGATAGGTTTATGTTGTGGTAGTATTTGTAACTGTTTCTGGTGAAGGTTTTTTCTTAAGTGTGGTTTAGAAGGCATTCCTTAGAGACATTAAAATAGGACATGATGATATTAATTGTTAAATTGAATTTTAGAGGTTATAACCTTATGCGTAGTTTATAAAACTAAATAATTTGAGTTTCTTTGATTAGTTCTCAGAGGCTTGTGTTTTTATGTTTATTTAAAATCTTTAAATAATCCAGAGTTGGTTCCCTGTTACAAAGTTTCTAACTTTTGGACTTTATTAAATTTTTAATCTTCCAAATATAGGAATGCCAATCATGTCATTTCTAACAAAGGTTTATTTCTCTCTGGTTTAAATTAGTAACCACTTGAGTTTTAAATGTAGGAGACTACTAGTTTGGGGTAATATATTCTAAATACTGTTTCTTTCCCTTTTAATGTGGCTTCCTCCGTCTCTCATCACACTCTGTCTTAGCTCCTCAATGTAAAGATTGTTTCTGTGTGGTAGCTAGTATGTTTAAAATGGGCAGCATAGAGACTGGGAAGTTTGTTTTTTATCAGATCAGTACAAACTTGCAGGAAAAAGGACTATTCCTTAGTATGGAATAAGCGGTTTCCTGTAATTGTTATCCTTATTATGAACTTTTTTTAAAGAATTATGTTATTAATTTTTAATTTGACTAGAGAGAGAGAGAAAGATAAAGATAAGAGAGGGGAAGTGAGAAAGCAAGCCATCAGGTCCAGGACTTGAACCTTGGTCAGCCCAATAGGAGTCCTGTACTTTCACCACCATGCCACATGACATAAGAAAAATATTAGTTTCTGAAGTGCATCACATTTTTTCCTAGCTGGATGATTTAATTGTGAAATTTGGCAAGTTATGCTTTACTCCTTTGTGGTTTGTCATTGTCCAAAACAAATTAATCATGTCCAAAACAAATTAATCATGATTTCTGCATGTGGTTAGAAATTGTATTTTCTATTGTCTATAATGCTTGGCTAAAAAAACTACTTCTGAATTTAGATAATAAATTGTTTAATGATTATTTTAATGAAGTTAAGATACTGTACTTAGAGTTATTTCATGTAAGGTATATTTAATGAAACATTTTAACAATTTCTTTTTTAAATACCCAAATAACTAAAAAAATTTGCTTGTCAGTTTGAAATTTTTTACTTGAGAATTTAAAAATTGGGGAATTGAATGTGCTAGGTTATTTTTAGTTGAGTAAAACTTAAGTGCTTTATAATGAGCATTTTAAGTTAACCTTTAATCTGTGTCTTGACTATGGATGATTTTGTTTTATTGTTCTTGTTTGGGGAGAGGTCAGATTTTCCTCCCACATACCTTCCATGTAGCTGTTACTTCAGAAGATGGGAGTACATCAGATTGGGCCATCATATGGAGGACATAACTTCAGTTGTTAATTTCTTTAAAGAAGCTTATGCTGAAGGTAGAGGAGATTAAAGATAAAACAGGTTTTAAACCAACCTCTTTTCATAGAGAAATTTTAAGCTGAACCCAAGATCATCCTGGGAAAGAGCATTTACTACACAGTTTTGTTTTTTTTTTAAAAATTCTTCTTTGTCATGAAAATGAAACTTCAACAACTGAAGTTGAATGCTGTTCTCTTTCTATAATGAAGTTTTACAATTAAGAATTGAGAAGGTGAAGAGTAAAGTCAGTTTGATTTAAAAATCCCAAATAGGAGAAAATGGAGGGATGGGGATTTTAAAATCACCTTTCGATTTTTCTTTTTTTTCTTTGTATAGGAGAGATTAAAGTTGCTGATGTGAAAATAAATGTATAATGTGGTTTGTTAAAGAGATCAGTTTAAATCTTTTTATCGTGGATATCAGAAAAATTAGTGTGTACCTCAGTAAAAGTGAGAAAACATGTTAGATTGGATTTTACATTACTGACTTGAAAAATACTTTTTTTTCCTGATTTTTTTTTTTTCTTTTTTGTAAAATTTTTCTTTTTGGTCTCAGTTTAGTTTCTCTCCCTACCTGCTTCCCTTTTCCTATAAAATGAGAACAAATATATTTTAAATTAAAACTTACATTAGTAGTGATATTTTTCCATGTTAATTCATTGTTGAATATATCATATTTTAAATTTCCTTACACTTTTTATTTATTTTTTTGAGAAACCTTGTCTACAAAAACTTCCGTTTAAAAGTGATATATGGTTCTTGATATTGAGAAAACCTTTGCTATATAAATTTCTTAGACTTTCAGTTTTTTTTTCCTGAAGAACCAATTGCTGTCGACAGTAATCAATATCCGTGACAGACATTTTACATGAGATAAAGTAATTACTCTTTTTTAGAACCAAGATTTTGCTTTTGTGCACAAACTCATTGAATTCCTTATAAAAAGAAGGACATTACAATAATATTTGTCTTTGGTTCTTCCCTTTATCTGTTTGATTTCTCCTCACCCAGGAGGTGTCACCAGCTATATGTGGCAATAATAGAAATGATCTTTTGCATTGTATTATAGTTTGTTTTCTGTTTGTTCTGTACTTGGGAAACTTAACTGTCTTGTAGGTGGAAGGTGTTTCCCTTTTTTCAACTTTGTTCAGTTTACCTGTTGTATGGTAAAAGTTGTATCCTAATGAAATAATAGAGTTAATGGAACTAGATGTTTCAGCTAGTCACGGTTACTATTTAATATGAACACTTTTTCTTAAGTGACTTGGAGGATATCAAAACAGTTTGTTTAGATGCTCTGTGCACATTACACTTCTGTTGTTACAGCCTCACTAGTCACTGTCACACAGTGGATTGAGATTTGTCAGTTTTCAGTAAGAACAAATGGTTTTGGTTTTCTTTTTAAGGTAATAGTTTCCTGTGACGAAATAAGTGTAATAAGCACGTCCCCACCCCTTTATTTTTACCTGGCCTTTATTGAAGTATGATCCACGTGTTCCTTTTTTGAGGCCAGTATACTCAGACATAAAAGGTTTTTCTTCTGCATTTTTGTATTTTCTTATTAAAGGAATTATCAATAATTATACCAGTGTCATCTTACGGGCAGTTTGTAATAAACCTGGAACTCCATTTTAATTTAATCGATAAATTTGGTGTAGCTGGTATGATTTATTTGTTTGTTGGTGCATTTGTAAGCAAAACTTGTTCTTCTCTGTTGGAGGTGAAAAATGCTGTGATGTTGTTGGGTTTTATTTGACTTAAAAGATAGCCCACTGAGCAGCTTTCTGCCATTGGCATGTCAACTGCCCTGAAAATTTTCAGGGATCTATTTTAAGGCCAGGGGATGGGACTTAATGATTGGGTCCTTGTCAAAAGGTCATAATCAGAATTATGGCCTGTTTTAGTTACAGGATTTACAGGAGTTCATTATATTCTCCGACCCCTACTTAACGTGACGTTAAAGTACTTCAGTGTGAGTTTTAAATTTAATACCCTTTTTTTTTTTTTTTTAATGAGAATAGTAATTCTTGTACCCTTTTTAAAAATTGGCATTTCAGTTTTGGGGCCGTTAAATGCTAGGTTATTTGATATCCAGGTAAGATTTTTACAGCTGTATTTTCATTTAACAAAGCAAAAATAGCATTAACATTTTAATAGTGAATCTAGTTTATGTTAGTGTGACTGTATTAAGAAATTTGTAAATATAATCCCATTCTACGTTAGGTTTTACTTTCTTCGTAATTTTGTATTTAACAGTGAAATATTACCATTTGCCTCATATCCGTCTACTCTGTTAGAATTAGTTCCTTGAGGGACCAGCAGATGGCATATGTTACTGGACTCCCACATGGCCTTCTGAGGTTCAAGTCCTGGACCTGGAGGCTTCAAACTCAGCTGGGTGCCTGTGCCTTCATGCCCAGAATTCCAAGAGGAGAATGGAGGAGAAGGGATTGCAGTGTGGCCATCCCCCCTGGGGGGTGATTTCTTGCTTTCTGTCTATTTTTCTGTCTCTTCAGGTGGCACTCACACCATCAAAAAACCTCTTAAAAATAAAATAGAGAATTAGTTCCTTGGAGATGCCCACCTCAAAGCCTGACATATGTGCAGTCTCAGATATTTACTAGTAAACATGTTGACACCTTATATTCTAGGTTCTCTAAAATATGGGATATATACATAAATTTTTTTAAAGGAAAATACAGAAGTGACATTGTAAGCATTGTCTGTTACCTTTAAGAAATTAAAACAATTAGTAAAATTACTGGTGATAGTTTTGGGCACTTGAGTAAAAAGTACATGTATTTTTTTAAAAAAACAACTATTTTATGTTACTTGTGCTACTTTCACTGAAAGTGATCATTCCGAATTTTACTTTACTGGTATAGGTGTGAGTGAGAATTAGAAAAAGTTGTTTACTTATGTAGGGTTTCTAGCCAGTCTTTACATGAGAGTATATCATTTCATAAGCAGAGGAAAACTATCAGCATTCATTTTAGCTTTTGAAAGGTTTGACTTTTATTTAATTATATAGGTAAACTTTCCCCCTCAGCATTATCAATAGAATCAACATAGATATAGGTTTTGTACTTGTATGCCAGACAGGATAAGTAGGAAAGATATCTTGTTCAGAAGTGTTCCTGTGGTGCGTTTGGAATAAGTAAAGATTAATTGAGTGGTTTTAGTTTAGAAAAGAGCTGAGTATAAGGTGATGTGGCAGCTATTTGTGTCAATTAACACAGCCAGTTCTTAAAAACATAGGTGCATCTTGAAGATATTTGAAATAGTGTATTGACTTAGAAGATGGATAAGTTGAAAATTGAAACTTTTATTTCTAAAAGGAATTTCCTTCACTGCTTTAGCAATAATAGTGTTTGAAAATCTGTGATGAATTTAAAAAGATAGGTTGTAGAAAATAAGTTCCTTATCCAGAATTTCTCTAGCAAGTAAATTACTGTACTTAATGTTTTCACTATTTCTTTTATTTTTTATTGGAGAAATTAGTTGGAAAATTCAGCAATCCTTTCAGGTCCAACAAAATAGGCAGAATTTTATGTTCATAATGTTTCCTCATATAGTGATTCTAATCTCTCTGTTTTATTGAACTAAATTTTGAGACTGGTGAAATGAATGAATATATTGTAAAATTTCTATCACATTTTGATAAGCAGAACTTGTCAGGTTGAGTTGTCTTGGATCCTTTTCAAAGATATTGAAGGGTCAGAAAAAAACATCAAAATGCAGTTAAATCCATACGGTTCTAGGTTGTGGTCTCTATTTGAGGAAAGGATGTGTACGTGTGCTGTTGTGTGTGTGTGCAGGTGTGTATGTCTGAAGGGGTGAAGCATGCAGTGGATATGAGTTGGCCTAGATGTTTTTGAGTGTTGTTGCTGGGACTGATGAAGTTCCAAGATGAAGGAGGTTTTCAAAATATGATATACCTGGTTGGCCCCTGGATTTAGAAGGTAGCAGGTCTTAGTTAAACACCTTGTTTGTGGCTTCAGGGCAGGACAGATCCTTGTAACTGGTGGCTGGGGATATCTAAATGGCATACCGTGGAGCTTTGGCTTTTAAGCTAATGTTACAGTTTGAAATTTATAAGAAAAATTAAACTAGGGAAATGTACCATAAACAACAAACAACTTTTTAATTTGAGCCTTTTTTGATAAACTTTTAATGTCGTAACTTATGAGGTCTCAGTTGTATTACAAACAATATTTGAAGGGATGTATAGAGAAAAAGAAAAATGTGGAACATTTCTTCTTGGATGTGGTTGAGTGTATGGGAAATCAAAGTAATATTAGAAGATCATTATTTCAGAGCTGCAGGGGACCTGAGTGGGTAGCTTCATTTCATAGATGGAGAAACTGAGGTCTGAAGAGTTTGGGACGTGTCCACATTACAAGGCAAAGCCAAAGCAAAGCTGGAGTAAGACACTCAGTTCTACCTTAAGATTTGTTTTGTGATATGCCACTTTGTAGTGGACCTGGGGATTGTGGCAGACTATTTTCATAAGTTGAAAAGCATGTAGCTGTTGCTTTAGTTTGTGAACATGAAGAAGAAAAAGGAAGTTAAATTTTTTGCTAATGTTGTCATATATTGGACTTGAATAAATCTTGCTATAGGGTGCTTGTGGGGAGGGAGGGGAGGGAGAGAGAGAGAGAGAGATAGAGAGATAGATAGATAGATATCACCTCCCTGGGGGATAGCTATGCCACAGTTTTCTTCCATTCTTTTCTTGGTATTTTGGGCATACACACACATAGGTGTCTAGTGTGTGTGTGTTTTAATAATTGTTTATTTAATTTTATTCATTTCATTTAAAAAAATTTTGACCAGAGAGAGAGAGAGAGAGAGAGAGAGAGAAAATACCATAATCACCATGCCATCTGCTTGTCTCCTGGTGTGTTTTTTAAGCCACTTGGGTCCAGGACTTGAACCACACAGTTGGCCATGTTGGATCTAGCTGCCTTTTGTGCCACCTGTTGGTCCCGTATTGCTTTTATAATTTTTTTCTTAAACCCTATATCTTAATTAAGAGGCTGGAAGTAAAAAAACTGAAGGTATTTTTAGAGCATTTCAATTCATTCACTTAAAGTTCTTTGTAACTAAAAGATAGAGGCTCAGTTCTCTAATAATGTACGAATAAATCCAATGTGTATTTGATAATGATGCTGTTATTGTTAGTGTTATTTTTAGTAAGTACTCTAGAGGAAACATCACTTCTGATCGGGAAATTTAATGTAGATGTCTAACACTGCTAAATGACTTAAGTCAGGAAAGGATACTGTATTTATATCAGTGTTAGATCAGAATGGATAAATAGCCCAGTGATCCATCAGCCCAGTAGGTAACAGAAGCATGACAGCCCAGGGGGGAGTGTGTGTCATGAACTGAGTGGTGGTGGGTGCTACTCTCAACCACTACATCTCATTCCTAATGCCAGCACCTAGAGGAGGATTACTCATTCCAAGTATATTTAGAGGTATGAAGTATAAGGCACAGTTTTTTGTTTTCCATGTTACAGTAATTGTATCTCAGAATTGTTGCTACATGCCAGGTGGATGGATTTTTTTTAAGAAAACATAAAAATTTCAAATCTAGGACAGATAAATCCTGAAATTAATTGTATCTAATTTTCTGCTGTTGTCACAATGATACTTAATTGTGACAGGTGTTAACTCTGCTTGTGTCCTTGCACATGAGTAAGACATCATTAAGATGAAAATGAGACTGGGGAAGTGGTAGAATTCTTTACCTATGGAATGGGAGTTAATCATGACTTCATTTAGCTAATTAGTTTGGTGATTGTGGATAGATATCTAACCTTTTTTTAATCTCAGTTCTTCATCTGTAAGTGCAATTGTCAACTCTCTGCATCCTCAAACCCATATTCCCTGGTACTGATGAGTATCATATGCAAAAGAGTTTTATATACTAAAAGGTAGTAATCTCATCAGGCTTTTGGGCACACATGTACGTGAGCCAGACATGTCTTCAAGTCACCTGGGCCAGTCTTCAAACCACAGTTGGCCCTTTAGGATCCAGTTTACTATATATAGGTCTTAACTGCTGCACGGTGGGCCAGCCCATCAGCTAGTTTTTATGGGCTTGGGAATCTCTGCTAGAGCTCTTGGAGTTCAGTAGAAGTCACTTTGAATTGACATATTTAGTAAAGTGTTTTTTTTAAGAAGTGGAACCTGTGTTGGTATTAACCATTGATAGGATATAATGAGGTGCACGGGAAGGTAGAGGATGTTCCAGCAGGAGGGAAGGTGCAGCAGTTTCAGGATGGTGGTTTGATGAACAGGACTGCAATACTTGTCCAGGGCATGTCTATAGATTCTGTTAGTTAGAATGGCAGATGCATTGTAGCAGGAGGTAGTGGGAATTAAGGCTAGAGAGCAAACACTAGGTTAGCTAGATTGTGGAGGGCCTTTAAAAAAAAAAAAAAAAAAAGAATATTTACTTAATTTTATTTATTCATTCATTTATTTTAATTTGACCAGAGAGAGACACAGAAAGAGAGGGAAAGTGAGAAAGGAAGCCACCAGGTCGGGGACTCGAACTGTGGTCAGCCATTTGAGAATGTCCAGCGCCTTAACCACTACGCCACCTGCTGGCCCTGTGGAGGGCCTTTTATGCTAGAATAAATAATTTAATTCTGAAAGTTATAAGGAAACGTTGAAGGCTTGGCTTATTTGGAGGACGTCATAATTAATTTTTTGTAGGTAAATTAACAAGAATGTATAGAATATATGGGTTTACAGAAGTGGAAATTGGATAGTGTGAAGAGTTAAGCTATGGGTTTACCATGATGAAAATGTTTTTGGAAAGTTAAATTTTCTCAAAACAGTATTTAATAAGACTTTTTATATTTTGAGCTTTCTGTATTTTAGGTGGAAACTTTAGAAATGTGTTTTAACTGGAAAGAACATGCACAAAGTTTTTTGTTTGTTTGTTTGTTTGTTTGTTTTTTTAAATCTATCCTTAGTGTATTCTTCCTGAGGTAGTGATAACATGTAGGGCTCATTTGTTCAGCTGTCAGCCCGACTTTTTGCAGCTTAGAATTTATCTTGTGGTTCTTTGTGGGTTAAGTTGGAGCAACTCTTGGTTTGGGAAGATATTAGGAATTGTTGAATTCATTTGCATTCGAGAAAATTTGTCTCAATCTCACTGAACTGTTAAATCTGTATGTTTACCAGAAATAGTGAAGACTTTGAGAACTTTTCTACAACTATCGTCCATCTTATTTACTTTTTACTTAATTTTATTTATATCTTATTTTAAGTAAATTAGAGATATCTTGATACTCTACCCCTATAAATTTGTATACTTTTTTGAAACTTAAGATTTTCCTGCATAGTGATATCACATGAATAAAATGGGTTAATCCTACACATAGTGTAATAACTAGTCTATATTCAGATTTCTGTAGTGGTTCCTAAAATAGTCTATATTACTTTGAGCTGAACTGTCCAAACCAGGATCTTAAATTCCTTAAATCTGTTTGTTAGAACTTTTAAGTCTTTTAAAATCTAGTATTAGCTCTTTTTGCCGTACGGCATGTGCACTCGCTGGAGGGACAGACAGAAAATGAGAAATCACCCCCTAAGAGAGGTGGCCACACTGCAATCCCTTTTTCTCCAGTCTTTTCTTGGGATTTTGGGCATGCATGCACATGTGCTTGGTATGAGTTTCAAGCTGCTTTGTTAGGGTCTTGAGCTGTGGTTGGCCACGTGAGACTCCAGCTTCTTAACCACTACACCAACTGCTGGCTTATATTTTTATGATTTTTAATGTCATAAAACTTCTCATATTTAATGTCCTTGTCCAGAACTTGTATCTTTATACCCTATATATCTAATATGTTGGAATTTAGATGTACAGGATGAAGTAGGTTGAGGTGTTACACCTCGGACTGGAGTATTATAGGCAGGTGCTCTGTGCACTCTGTGTTGCATTGCAACACTCAGGAGGCACAGTAACTGGCTCAACCATTAGTAAAGCCAAGATTGGTACATGGATTAGAGTGCTGTTGGAGTTATCCTTCCAGAAAGAAAAGTTAGGTATTTTTTTTTATTTTTGTCTTGAGCCCTTATGTTAGACAAACTCAAGCTTTCCATTGCCCCATCAACAATTCACACTATGGTTTTAGTTGTTTATCTTTGCCTGACTTGATTTCATTAGAACTTTGAAGATTTTCTAATTGTACTGTTCTTTCTACGATTATTAGTTGACATTCTTTGAATGACACCAAAAGGGAATCTGTTGCTATTTTGAAATAAATTCCTAATGGGAAAGCCAGAAAGGCTTCCAGAAAGACTTTATTTTTACTAATCATCAGCTCCCGAAGTAAAGTATTGGTTTGCTAGCTGTCTCAGATGTTGACTAGTTAATTTTTTCGGTCTCTTTCATGATCATCATTATAGGCTCATGGATTTCATAGATTTAGTATTTTTAAATAATAATAATTATTTTTTGTTTTTAAATTGTCACACTTTGGCCAGTGACAATCCAACTAGCTCCCATGTCTTTTGGATCTTCCTTCTTTCTGGGTCAGTGTGATGTTCCAAGTTCCCCTTATACCTTTCCAGTCCTGCAGCTAGAATTTGCTGTTTATCTCAAGTTCTTTTCAGTGGGCATGGCATTACAGACTTGAATTTGGGTGCTGAATGCATTCAGAGTTTTGGCATTGTTGATTTTCACGTTCATTAGTTCATGTTTATTTTCATGGTAATTTTAACAATGCTGTTAATTTTATATCATTTTGCCTGCCACAGCAAACTAATGTTCCTGATGGTGACATAATTACTTTTTTGCTTTTCGTACAATATAAAGAAAATACCTTCAAAAATATTAATATTACTCAAGTATCACAGTGAAATAGTTGAATGTATCACCACAATATTCTATTGTGATTGTTTCTATTACCTTTTATTGCAATGCCCAGCAGAAGTTAGAGGAAAATACATGTGCTTATATTTTAAAATCAGATAGGGTAGGTGTGTGTCTGTGTATGTGTTATGGCAGTATGACCCAGAAAGATAACTTCATTAGGAGAAGATTGTTCTGTTTAGGCTAGTGCTTTGTAACTTAACCCTGAAGGGTAGAAAAAGAAGAGAACAGGTAAAATGTTTTAATGTAGTGAATTCTTCTGAATAATGTTGGTAAGAGAATACACAGAGCTCTTTAAACTTTTAAACCCTTATGGGGTAGAGAAAACTGCTATGTAGAAATTTAGTGTTGAGTGGTATTTTTAAGTAGTTGAAAAATTTCTGCTGTGATCTTTTTGTCTTTCTTTAATAAACTTTCGATAGTTAGGAACTTATGTTCCAGCAGATGGGGATGTTAGTACACAAAAGAGAGCATTTAGTGATTAAAATGTGTTGAGAAATAACCCTTCTGCCAGAATAGGAATTTTTTTCCTTTAAATTTTAAGGAAAGTGTTACTCAGAAATATGATAAATAGTAGTTTTTTTCATTTAATATTTGGGCGGCATATGAACAAGTTGTGCTATTTCCTTAATGATGTTTTTTAAAGAGACCTTATGTTGATATGTTGACTACATTAGACGTAATTGGTTTAGTATATTGGATTGATCATAGCAATTTTCTGAAATAGTTTCTTCCTTTACAGCTTTGTTGTTTGAAGGGGGTGTGTGTGTGTGTTGGTGGAGGGTTAAGTACCATATATGGATAGTGAATCCTGTTTGTTTATTATCTTTGCAACTCTGAAGTCTTCAACCCAGGTAATTGACTTAGGGTTTTTAATGTAAGTCATAGTTTACTAATATATGTTATGCGAAGAGAGTTATTTTGGGATCATAGTTTTATCGTAGTAATAAAAATTATCTGCAATGAAAAGATAATGCTATCTCTCTTTATTATTGTAGTTTATAGCTTTATAACATTCCTTGTCAGTTTCTCTTTAGTTAAGTAAATAATATGTTTTATTTTAAAATAATGCTTTGTAGTTGAAGAAATATTACCCATGTGAGCTCCTTACATACTTGGAAGTATGTGTTTTCATTACTAATTAACATATTTATTTTATTTCTGTCATGTTGAACTTTTAAAAAAAAATTGTCAGGGCATTTGCAAAATAATGTTAAGTATACCTTATCCAAAGTTCTGGATTTTGGATTTTTTAAAATTTTGAAATATTTGCATATATGTAATGAGATTTTGAGGACGAGACCCAAGTCTGAACATGCTGTTTATGTTTCATGTGCATCTTAGCTTGAAGGTAATTTTATGCAGTACTCGTGTACTGCAGCATTTTGACTGTGACCTTTCACAGGAGGTCAGGTGTGGAATTTTCCACTTGTGATATTTTTCCTGTTGGTGCTCAAAATATTTTACATTTTGGAGCATTTTGAATTTTGGATATTCACATTAGAAATGTTCAACCTATACCTTTTCTCCTTCAATTACTTGAAATTGAACTTTAGACACTCTTTAGAGAAGAATGTCTTTGGTTTTATGTAGAGAGCCAGGGAGAAAGAGATGGCTGATACCTTTGTAAAATGCAGCTGATAACTTGCATTTTACTTTTTTTTTCCTTCTAGACAGTTATTTTATCATTTTTATTATTATTAAATGTAGAAGGTTAACAATCCTAACATTTTCAGTTCATCATTGGTGGTAGCATGATTTGTGGCCGCCTCAGTCATGGGAGAGGAGATAGTGGTGGGACAGAGATCTTAGCACATTGCCTTTGAACCTTAATGGGAATTATTAATTTTCAGGGAAATCTTGGAAATGGCTAGTTTGAGTATTCATTTTTAAGGTAGTTTTCTATAATTGTTTGATGGTTTAATACAAGTTTGAATTTCTTGCTTCTCCTAATCATTAAAAGTTGTGGTTAGGGGGCAGTCCCATAGCCTAGTGGTTAACAGAGCTGGATCACATGTGGCCTTTTGGGGTTTGAACTCTGGCCTGTGGCTTGAAAAACATACTGGGTGTTGTATATTAGTGCCCCTAACCCCAGCAGGATGGAGAAGTGGAGGAGAATGAATTGAAACCTCCCTCTGGAGAAATGGAGGAGAATGAATTGAAACCTCCCTCATCGCATCCTGTCTCCCTCTGGTGAGCACAGGTGACATTTCTGCAGTTAAAAAAGTGTGATTTGAAAGAACTACATATATTTATTCTTATCATAATATTCTCTCATGGGAAAAAACTAAAATGTATCAGTTAAGTGAAAGTCCCCTGTAGTTCAGTAATGAAACATTCAGCATTTTGCTGAATTTCCTCTTAACTTCCTACCCATTCTTTTTATGGATATAACAAGATTATAGTCCTGCTGTAATACTATACTTGTGTTTTCTTTTAAAAAGTAAGTTAAATCATGAGCATTTCCTCTGCCATTTTATATTCTTTATATACTTTTTATGGTAACATTTTATGTTTTCAAGATTAATAATTTAGCTAGTCTCTATTGGAAATGCCACTTTGCTTTCAGAAAGTATGTGTAATGATTACATGAAATAGTTTCAGAAGTTCATTACTCACTTTGAAAAAAAGGCTTAAGTTTCTAAATATTGGGCTTCTAATTACTGGGCTCCATGAATACCAAACTCTTAACTTTTTCAATGGATTTGATCTGAAATGAACATTTTATGCTGTATTGCAGTGGAAAGTGATTATGTAATTGTTGAATTGTTGTATTATGTAATTGTTGAATAATGTTAGAGTTGCATATTTTACATACTAGTTTTTAATGATTTACCTTAACCTAAACTTTTTATTTTATTCCATAAATATTTGAGGGCAAAGTGTATATATATTTGGGATGTTGTGAGGGACACATCAGAGTTTCGGATGACATTCCTTGCCTTCAGGTTGTCTGAGTAGTTGGTTAAATAGTGTGAAAGGAAATGTGACATAAGGTAGTATAAGCATACTAAGAGGACTAAAGACTGGTACTGAAAAGGTTGCTGTAAGGGGAGGTTATGGAATGTTTCAGGAGAAACAACTGTGTAGTTTCTTGAAGGGAAGGTGATAGTTTCAAGTGGAGAAAAAAGTAAAGCAGTGGTATTCTAGGCATTGGGGATCATAGTCTCCTTGAATGTGAGAACATTCTTTGTAGGAAGTAGGAAATTACCTTTCTGAGAAGGCTTTAAATGCCTGGAGTTCAGATTCTGTCCTATTGGCTACAGGAAACTCATTTTAGGCTTTTCTTTTTCTCTCTCTTCTTGTATATATCTCTATATTTCTGCTTTTAGTTTAGGTCTTTATATTTGTAGCCTATGTAGACATTGATTTATACTTTTACATCTAAATATGATAGACTGCTATGCTTGCAATTTAGTCTTTCTCTTTGTTAGATTTTTTTCTTGACTGACTCTCTTAGGTTTGCAGTTATTAGGTTAGAAAGGAGAAAATGAAGAGCTGCTAATGTAACTTTTTACTGAGGGCTTTAGCGAAGTGTTTGCAAAGTGTATTCATAGAACCCTGGTCCCCTCAGGTAGTTTGAGAGCAGAAGTGGTCAAAGATGTTTTGCATACCCCATTTGGAGTTAGTCTTAAATCTGGTGTGGGGGACCAGCAGTTAGCGTAATGGCTATGTCGCTGGACTCCCACATACTCAACCGTGGTTCAAGTCCCGGACCTGGTGGCTTAAACTCACGCCGGGCGCGTGTGCGTGCGTGCCCAAGATCCCGAGAGGAGAATGGAGGAGAAGGGATTGCGGCATGGCCATCCCCTCTGGGGGGTGATTTCTCGCTTTCTATCTCTCTGTCTCTGTCTGTCTGTCTGGTGAGCGCACGCGCCCTATAGCAAAACCTCTCCCCCCCAAAAAAAGAAAAAAAAAATCTGGTGTGGATGTATTAAGTATACAGGATCTGCAGTAAAGAAGGTTAAGTTGGTTTAACTGAGTATTTTCTGAAATTACTTGATAAAGAAATACCTTTTCTTGGAACTAGGTTCAGAGAATACACTGTGGGAAATTTTAGAGGATTAATGGAGGCAGGCTTAAATAATTGTTTTGAGAACTTTATTTTTGAAAGGGAATGTTGGTTAAAGTCAGATGAAATTACCCTTTGAAAAAGTTAAATTTTACTTGTCTCCGGCTTCAAGTTTTAGCTGAAAGGAAGCAAGAAAAAGTATCTTTTTTGGCTTTAACTAATTAACAATTTCAGTCACATGGATTCAGTAACAGATATTATTTAATTCAATTGTATTTTTTATTTAAATAAAATTTGCCAGGGCCGGCAGGTGGCATGGTATTTAAGAGCACTGGACTCTCACATGGCTGACCACGGTTTGAGTCCTGGACCTAGTGTCTTGCTTTCTCACTTTCTCTCACTCTGTCCCTCTCTGTTCAAATTAAAATAAGTAAATAAACAAATAAAATTAAATAAAATAATTCTTAAAACATACTTTAAATAAAATTTACCATGCTGTTTTTTTAAAAAAACCTCTAAATACAAGAAAATTAACATAGAATCCTGACAACTTATACATCAAATTGAAACTTGCTTTAAAATAGATGTAGTCAGAGAATTGTGCTCATTTTCTAATATATGCTAGGTTTCAGTCTTAAAACTTTTAAAATTGAGTATTACTGAATTGTGAGGTAAAGAGGAATTACTAAATTTTGAAAAGAAAAACACTTGTCTTTGTTTTGATCATTTAAACATTAAGATACAGTGATGCATGGGACCAGCAGATGATGTAGCAGTTACATTGCTGGACTTCCACATGGCCAACCATGGTTTGAGTCCTGGACCTAGTGGCTTGAAAATCATGCCAGGTGTGTGTGCATGCATGTCCCGAATCCCAGGAGGAGAATGGAGGAGAAGAGATTGTGGCATAGCTATCCCTTCTGGGAGGTGATTTCTCACTTTCCCTCTCACCGAGTGTGTCTTTCTGTCCAGCTAGTGCACATGCCCTAACTCGAAAAAAGAAAAGATACAGTAATACAGAAGTTTTGTGAGATTTGTCAGACAGTAACCACCTGAGTTTTTCCTGCAAATTTAGATTTTAATTTATGAATATATGAACTTTTATCCATTTTTCCTCTGTTTTGGTAGTTGTTATATAGTCATACGATAACACATAAGTTTGATGACCTTTTTAGTTTACAGCAGCTTTAAAAGAAGTTAAAAGGTAGATGATAGAGTAGTATTTAATTTAGAAGGCCCAAGGGATTTCTATATTGGGAACCAGCAGTTAGCGTAATGGCATTGTCTCTGGACTCCCACGTAGTCGACTGCGGTTCGTGTCCCGGACCTGGTGGCTTAAAACTCACGCCGGGCGCGTGTGCGTGTGTGCCCAAGATCCCGAGAGGAGAATGGAGCAGAAGGGATTACAGCGTGACCATCCCCCCCTAGGGGGTAATTTCTCGCTTTCTGTCTCTATGTCTCTCTCTGTCTGTCTGGTGAGCGCACACGCCCTATATTGAAAACCTCTCTCAAAAAAAAAAAAAAGGATTTCTATATTAAAAAAAAAAAACTTGTAAATCAGAGATTTTAAAGCTGAATGGATCTTAGAATCAATCACAGTTGTCTTCTTTATTATATATGTAAAAGAACTTTAGTTTCAAAGGGTATGAGGAAATTTTACAGGTTTTAAATTGCTATTTTCAGGAATGGTAGACCGACCATCTGGCTCTTGGTGATGATCAGATAATATATCTGTTATGTTATTAGCAAATCAGGGTGCCATTGGACTTGATCCTCCAATGAGAATTCTGTCATAGACTGATCATTTGTGGAGTGTGGCTAACTTCTAATGTGAACAGACTTAATTATTAATTTTATTTCATTGGTTGGAATGAATCAGGATATTTTTAACTTTTCCTCTAAATAAAGAATAAAATTAAACATCTAATACACATATTATACTGATGTTAAACCAAAGATATAGGGCTCCTGTAGGTTCATAGGAGTTTTCATTGGCATTTTTGAGCAGGATGAATTTAGGTCTGGGAACAGTTCAGTGTATTTTTGTAAAGTGGTTTTCACTGTCCATGTTCCACACAATATAAATAACTTGAAATGTTTTGTTAGAGTGGGCTGTTTATTTTCTCTACTTTTCCTCATAGATGTAGATCATTTTATATAAAATAATGTGAAAAAATTCTAAGGTAAAGAAAAGAGGGTCAGTTCTGTGGCTCAGTGATTACACCGTGTGTGTGGAGAGTGGATTGATCATGTGACTGACCGTGGCTTGAGTCCAGGTCCAGATCCTTGAAAGCCATGCCTGACTTTGTGCGAGTGCACGTGTGTGTCCCAAATCCTGATGAGATAGAGAAATGACAAGAAGGGATTTTGGTGTGACTGTGCCCTATGGGCTGGTGTGTGTGTGTGTGTGTTGGGGGGGGCATTGTCTCTCCATACCTCTCCCTGTCTATCTCTGGTGAATACATGTGCCTTTTGGCAAAAAGGAGAGTAGAAAAAGTTCTTCTGCTAGTGCTAGACTAATATTTAGATAGGTTTGTGTTGACGTTCTGCACACAGTATATAGATTTATAGCCTAGGATAGGCTTATCTAAATTTTTCTAAATTAATTGAGGAAAGAGGCCTAAAAACACATTAAGTTGTTCTTTCATAAATCTTGAATAAAAGAAATGCGATAAAGAGAGTACCGAGATAAATAAATTAAGATTTGAGTTAGAAAACCCTAGGTCTATTTTTAGGTTATTTGAAAATGATTTATTTTACGTGGTCTAAAGGATATGGGAAACTTATTTTTCACATTTCATTTTTATTCAAATGAAACTTCTGATATTTGTTGGGTTCTTTTATTGATATATATGTTAGCTGAATGTCATAGTAGAGTAACATTGCCTTCTTTCTATGTGGTAAACCCAGATGAGTCTCAAGTTGACCAACTTTGAATATTAAATTATTGGTTACTTTATGTATGTTTATTGACAGATCTGGCTTGTAGCCTAGAAGGAGTGAACGTATTAGAGTAAATGGTGGTAATTATGAGGATTCTTAAGAGCATGTCTTTGATTTTGTGACTGGAGGGTCTCTTTGTAATGTTACTGTTCTAATACAACAAGTGCATATATCCTGATAGTGTGTGAACCAGAAAAGGTAGCACATGTCTTAAAACTTTAAATTTCTACCTAGAAATAGAATTATTTTGTTATGAGCTAAAATATATACAGACATATATATATATATGTATAACTAAACTACAAAAGTGAAAGTTCATCAAATATTTGTACTACCTCTGATGCAATGTAGTATTTTCGTTTTATTTCATCTAAAAAAAACTCTGTGCTTAATAATAGTGACTTTTAGTTCAGTGGGTTGTGACTGTGTATCTTTAGTAAAACTGACATTGACTCCTGTTTTAATTTTGCTTTTTTTGGTATACTCTCTCTTAATTCTTTAAATCCAGAACTTCATTGGATACTGGAGATACAAAGATGAATTGAAAATAGTCTTTGATCTTCAAGGAGCCATGTAGTGGTATGGGGGAAAAAATGGAAATAAGAAACTGCAATGCCTTTACTGCTGAAATTGAGGCATGTCCAGCTCCAGGTGGCTGAGACCTACCTCATCATTCCCTAGCAGGAAAATAAAAATTTCCTCTTGGTTCATGTAGCTGTATGTATATCTTTCTAATCATCCCTCTTATTATAGGTTTAACTTACTATAAAATTTAGTTCTCTGGTATTTACCTCTGTAAATACTAAAATGAGTAGTACTCAAGTTTACTCTAAAGTAGGAGATTTCTGAATTTTTGTCTTACTAGCCAAGTTCGTTAAAGTAAATGTTAATTATGTAGGTAGTCTTTAATAAAAATTAAATCTCACAAATGAATAATACTATTTCTGAATATAGATGGTGATTGGCTTCAATATCATTATTTGGGAAATAAAGATTTTTTTAATTGCCGAGAGGTGCCTCTGCTTGCAGAGAGAAAGGGAGGGAGCACTCCCTCACAGGGCAGTCATGCTGCAGTCAGTCCCTTCTCCTTGTCTCCATCCTGTCCGGATCTGTGGAATGCACCCATGTCAAACGGGTGTGTTTCTGAAGCCTCTGGTGCCCCGATTAAAACTGATCAGTTACGTTGGGATCTGGCTCCCTTTAACCACTAAGTATAGGGATGACCCTAGGAAAATTTAATTTTTCTGACTTTTTTTTCTTTTTGATGACCTGTTAAAAAGGTAAAAAGTCAGATAGAAGTGTAACATTAGCCATATATATTTTTCGCTATTGGCTATTTGCCCAGATGGTGAAAGTTAAAGTATAAAACAATGAAAAAAATGGATATTTAATTGTTTGATACTTAATGATTGTTTCGTTGTTGCAATTTAGATGTATTCTGTCTTGATTTTTCATCTTGAGGCTAATTCATTTATGGTAACACTAGATCTAAAGATAGAAGTTTAAAAAACTGGAAGTTAAAGCATGACGTTTTTATAGAATCTAGTTTCTGTTGGTTACACAGTTGTTACAGGTTTTTTCTGTGAGTGATAGGCTACTACATCAGGTTGAAGAAGCTAATGTCTG
This sequence comes from Tupaia tana, assembly GCA_026018925.1. Taxonomy (NCBI): domain Eukaryota; kingdom Metazoa; phylum Chordata; class Mammalia; order Scandentia; family Tupaiidae; genus Tupaia; species Tupaia tana. The sequence goes on from JAKSZU010000002.1 coordinate 12,770,619, forward strand.
AGTGGATGTGGTAGTTGCCTTAGAATGATTTTGCCGTTAGCAGTGAAAAATGTTTTTCTTATAGTTCTTGTGCAGCAGGCCATGGAGTAAAGCACATTTTTATAATAAAGGTGATGAATTTAATCGCAAACTGGCAGCCAAATGGAAATTGCAGACCTTGATACTGGGAGAAAATTGCCTATAAAGCAACTTTTGAGAGAGCAGGCTTTAAATTTATCCACCCATTTCGACATTGAGGAGAACGTAGGAATCATAGGATACTTTGCTTGGCCTGCTTAGCTCAGATGAATGACACTTGAGTGTTCTATTTAAGAGCTAGAGATGGTGGGGTTAAAGTTGTTTAAGCTTTCTGTACATAAAGCCTTTGACACATACGTTTTATATCTTATTAAATAACTAAAATATTGCAATATTTTTATTTCAGCACATGATATGCCTAATGAATCAAAATCAGTTTACTACATTTCTAGTCTTATGATGTGTATTTCATGTTCCTACAGTGAGATAAACTGTAAAGGATGCCAAATATTCTGGATTTATAAAAGACATTCGATTGGTAGAATATCTATCTGATAAACTCTTCAGTCTTAGTATACTATTTCATGTTATATTTACACAGTTTATATTATAAAATTTAACACCGGGACCAGCAGTTGGTATAATGGGCATGTCGCTGATGTAGTTGACCGCAGTTCGAGTCACAGACCCGGTGACTTAAATTCACACTGGGTGTACATGCGTGCCATTCCCCCTGGGGGGTGATTTCTCGCTTTCTGTCTCTCTGTCTCTCTCTGACTTTCTGGTGAGCCCATGTGCCCTATAGCAAAAACCTCAAAAAAAAAAAAATAACACTGAATGGGGAACTTCTACTCTGGGAATTCTGGACTTTGTGTGCGTTGCAGAATGTGTTTTTGGATAAATTTGCCCCATGATGTATGTATTTCTTAACAGGTAGCCATGTCCAAGGTCAGAGGATTATGTGTGACTATTGGACAGTGAAACCTATCTAAGGACCATAGTTGATTAAAATGTAAAATGCTAATGTAAAATTAACTTTTTAAAATTTTGCTTGCTGAAGGTGAGTTGTAAAGAGAAATCAGAGATAAGTTGTAGATTATTAGATTTTGCTTAGATGCGTAATTCTGTTCTATTTGACTATTTTCTGGACAGCATGGTATATTAAAATCTCAAGTATACAGCTGTGATAAATTTCTGTTCCCTATGTATAGAATTATAGAAATGTTTAGTTTTAAAGCAAATGTGGGAACTCAGTGTTTGATAATTGGGGGAAGCAAGAATAGAAAGAAAAATATATACAGATTCTCTATATTCAAGAAACCTTTATTAAGATTGTGGATATGAGACTGAAGGTATGAAAACTAAGAAGAAATAGGAGCATTTCTCTTTTTTTTGTTAAAATAAGAATCAGTAATTGTACTTCTGTCTTTGAAAATACTTTAAGTGCTAGGATTGATTATATTCATATGAGAAGAAAGTTTAACATGTAATGTGTTACAGATACATTTGAATGTTTAGCCATTTCTGAGATTTGCATGGAGAGTATAGTTGAAAATAAATCAATTTCATTATCGCCCTATCAGTGATATAGATGCTTGGTCATTTGACTTATTTGGCTTAAGGTAAGCTGTGTTTAGAATTCAGAGAGTGCCTATAGATTAATATCCTATATGCTAAGTTTATGTGAGACAAATACAGTATAATTATCTTAACATTAGTGCTCCCAAACTAGAAAATCAAAATGTAGACAGCTTTATTGTCACTTTTAGATGAAAACTGAGATTTTATGTATATAAGATGGAACTAGAATAAGAGGGAGTGTTTGTATATATACACGTGTATATATGTACACAAAATGTGTAGTATGTATATAATGTATACATATATATAATACTTATATATATAAGTATTATGTATATAGTATTTACATTAAAATTAATTTTTCTTGATTCATCAGGTGGCTGAGGGTGCTGAATCCCCATGGCCGATTTCATGGTTTGAGTCTCGGACTTGGCCTAAAAAACACGCCAGGGACGTCTGTGTGTATGCTTCAAATTCTGAGAGGAGAATGAATGAGAAGGGACTGTGGTGTGGCCATCCCCCCGGGTGGTGATTTCTCATTTTCTCCCTCCCTCTCTCTCTGGCTAGCACATGCATGTGCCCTGCGGCAAAAATCTTTCTCTCTCTCTGTATATATACACATGCACACACATACACACACACACACACACATATATACATACACACATACATACATATACATGTACATATATACACACACACACACATATATATATACATATATATATTATTGTAACAGGCTGTAACTCTAGTCTATTGAGTGTTAAAATACAATTGGCTTAGTATAATCAATTGTTTATAAGCTGATACTAAATTCAGTTCCCATAGACACATGTAGTGGTTTGCTTTTTAAAAATAATTCCACCAGGAACCAGCAGTTAGCGTAATGGCTATGTCGCTGGACTCCCACGTAGTCGACCGTGGTTCGCGTCCCGGACCCGGTGGCTTAAAACTCACGCCGGGCGCGTGTGCGTGCGTGCCCAAGATCCCGAGAGGAGAATGGAGGAGAAGGGATTGCGGCGTGACCATCCCCCCCTGGGGGGTGATTTCTCGCTTTCTGTCTCTATGTCTCTCTCTGTCTGTCTGGCGAGCGCACGCGCCCTATAGTGAAAAACCTCTCTCCCCAAAAAGAAAAAAAAATTCCGCCAGAGGACACATTAACTTGCTGGAGAGAGAGAGAGGAGTGGAAAGTGAGAAAGCACTTAAGAGGAATGTCCCTGCACAGTCCCTTCTCCTCCATCTTCCCCTCTATTGGGATTTTGGGCACACATGCATACTTGCTCGGCTTGTTTCTCAAGGCATCTATCTGTTCCATACTTGAACTGCAGTGTTGGCTATGGTGGGATCTATTTCTCTTGACCACCAGGCCATGGACTGGCCTTGTGGTTTACTTTTTAAAGGGGTTTTCTTGTGATATGCTTAAATCCATATCCCAAGCACAGTTAATTATTGTAGTATATTTCAGGATTTTTATGCCAGAGTCTGAAACAGCTGAGATTTTGAGATGATGTGAAAGGATTTTAGAATCATGTGTTTTAACAGTCATATCACTAAACTAGCACAAGATAATAGAATTCTCAGGGCTTTGAAAAGTGAGATGGGTGATCACAGAAAAATAGTTTCAAATGGCTAGAATAAGATTCTCTTCTATTCTCTCTTCTTCTTCTTCTTCTTCTTCTTCTTCTTTTTTTTTTTTTTTTTTTTTTTTTTTTTTTATAGAGGATTTTGCTATAGGGTGTGTGTGCTCGCCAGAAAGACAGAAAGAGACATAGAGACAGAAAGCAAGAAATCACCCCCCCCCCCCAGAGGGAATGGCCATGCCACAGTCCCTTCTTTCTCCTCCATTCTCCTCTGAGGATCTTGGGCATGCATGCACATGTGCCCGGTGTGAGTTTAATCTACCGGGTCCGGGACTCGAACCGCGGTCGACTTCATGGTAGTCCAGCGACATAGCCATTGTGCCAACTGCTGGTCCCTTCTCTTTGTTTTCATTTAAATAACTACTTTAAAGTTTTGAGGTACAGTTATGTAAATATAATGACAGTGATGCAGCTGCATGTTATAAAATTATGCAAGTGTTATTATAAGTCAGAATGTCTCCCATCAAGCCTCCTCCCCTGAAAATAATCTTTTGAGCTTGCATCAACCTTAAAACTCCAGGAGTGATTAGATCAAAAAAAGTCCAATCCTGGAACAAAAGTCTAACATTTTAAGAGGTTATGTTGTAGGAAAAAGTACTATAGAGACCATTCGCTCTCAGGTATTGAGGGTCATTTTTAATAATCTGAGTATACTGTGGAGTTTGTATTTGAATAGTTTGTTAATTTTCTGGATTATATAGAAGAGGAGCTTAGTAAAAATGAGTTGGAAAAGATAACGTGCTTTTTTATATTCTACCTTCATTTTCTTAGGATGATTTTGCATGTGAAAAGTCATTTGCAAATAGCTTTTAGTAGTCACCTTTTCTGAGTGTTTTACTCATGTAGCTGGTGGAAAAGACCAGTTTTAGATTTCAGATAGCCATAATAAATATTAGATCAGATACTGTCTTTTATAACTTAACTATTAGACTACAGTATTTCCAAAAGATATAATTTTACATTATAGTTATCATTCGTAATTATGATATTGAGACTCATATTACTGTTGTTTTGGATATGTGTGTGTATACATATATTATGTGTGTGTGTGTGTGTGTGTGTGTGTATATATATATTTTTTTTTTTTTTTTTTTTGGAGAGGTTTTTGCTATAGGGCATGTGTGTTTGCCAGAGAGACAGAGAGACAGAAAGCAAGAAATCACCCCCCGGGGGGGATGGCCACGCCGCAGTCCTTTCTCCTCCTCCATTCTCCTCTTGGGATCTTGGGCACACATGCACACGCACCCGATGTGAGTTTAAGCCACTGGGTCCTGGACTTGAACTGTGGTCGACTACATGGGAGTTCAGTGACATAGCCATTATGCCAACTGCTGGTCCCTTGTACATATATATTTTTACATGTGTGTCATCAGTCAGCCACTTAATACACACACACACACACACACACACACACAAACAAATCTTGTTTTATCTTTAATAGAAAAAGTTCTTGACCTGAGAATAACTCCATTTTACAGATGATGAAATAGAGGCAAACTGAAACATTACAGTTATGATTTATTTTTTTAAATTGTGCTCTTGGTAGATTTTTCCATTTATTACAGATAGAGTCAAGTTGTCAGCTGTTTTATTTATTTATTTTTAAGAGAAATGTTTGCTATAGGGCATGTGCGTTCACCAGAGGGACAAAAAGTGTGAAAACACCCCCCCCCCCCCCCCCCCCCCCCGGGAAAACGGCCACGCCACAATCCCTTTTCCTCCATCTTCTCTCAGGATTTTTTTTTTTTTTTTTTTTGGAGAGGTTTTTCGCTATAGGGCGCGTGCGCTCGCCAGACAGACAGAGAGAGACGTAGAGACAGAAAGCGAGAAATCACCCCCCAGGGGGGATGGTCACGCCGCAATCCCTTCTCCTCCATTCTCCTCTCGGGATCCTGGGCACGCACGCACACGCGCCCGGTGAGAGTTGTAAGCCACCGGGTCCGAGATGCGAACCGCGGTCGACTACGTGGGAGTCCAGCGACATAGCCATTATGCTAACTGCTGGTTCCCTCTTCTCTCAGGATTTTGAGCACACACACACACACACACACACACATACACACACACACCCAGAATGAGCTTTAAGTTGCTGGGTCCGAGACTCAAACTGCATTCGACTACACGGAAGTTTAGCGACATAACTGTTAAGCCATCTGCTGATCTCTGTCAGCTGTTTTATTATAACTTTTAAAGATTAAATTTTACCTACCTTGTGAACTGCTAGCTTAGTTCTGGGCAGGTACTTAGAGGGTTTTTCTCCTCTCTGCTGTTGTCTTCCTCTATATGTATTATATTATATTAAATTGCCTCTAGCTATTATGATTACAGCTCTAAGAAAAGTCTTTTTGCAAATAGTGATAAGGAAGTGTCATTCTTTTCACAAGAGAAAAGACAGCACAACATATTCAGAATGGAGGAAGTATATTAAATTCTTTCAATACTTACTCCGTTTAGTACTGATCTTAAAGTGGGTTCACTTGGCGTACATTTTGATATGCTGATGTTCCTCAGTAATAGTTACTATTAATGTCTCAGGCCCCTGTGAATTTGCCTGGTTTTTAGAGATTGTACTGCCTCTACCATTTCCCTGCTTTGGGAAAAGTGAACTGGGAATTTATAAAGGTGTATTTAGCCTTTGTTGCTTGTGAAATTATCCACCTGAAGATGGTAGCCCTTGCTGTACTTCCTCTTCCTAGGAGTGTTTGGTTTTAAATCACAATTAGTTTGTGATGGAGTATTGTGTGAAATACATCTCTCTCTCTTTCTCTTTAATAGAGGTTTTTGCCTTAGGGCATGTGTTCTTACCAGAGAGAGAGAGGGACAGAAGAGACAGAGGGAAAGTGAGAAATCACCTCCTAGGAGATGGCTTTGCAGAAATCTTTCCTCCATTCTCCTCTTGGCATCTTGGGCACTCATACACATGCATCTATGTGGTTTTCAAGCCACTTGGTCTGTGACTTGAACCACAGCCAGCCATGTGGGAGTCCAGTAATGTAACCACCATGCTATCTCTTAGCCCCTAAATAATAAATAAAATTGTAAATATAATTTATTTTAATGGTCTGGGAGAGTGGTCGGGGGAGAGAAAGCATCCCTCAGTGGAGCATAGTCACACCACAGTCTTTTTTTTTTTTCCATTTTTCATCCTATCAGTCACTTGAATCTGAACTTGAACTGTGGTTGGTCACGTAGGTTCCAGCATCCTATGTTGAGGGCATAATTACTATGCTCTGGGGCTGACTAGAAATCACTTTGTCTCTTTTTCAATTGAGAGAGGGTGTGTGTATGAGAGAGAGGGAAAAAAGGAGAGGAGTAAAGCACCCTCCAGTGGAGCATGATCATGTTGTAATTCCTTCTCCATTTCTTCATCCTGTTGGGATTTGGGGCAGGCATGCACACACAACTAGCATTTTTTTTTAAACTTCTGGGGCCAGGACTGGGGTTGGGAATGGAACTGTGGTTAACTAACTATGTGAGATTTGGCTCCCTTAACCACTAGGCTATGGGCTGGCTTGATAAATCTTTTTTAAAAGATTTCTGTTCATATTGATGGTTTTCCACTTGTCTCTAAGGGCAGGCCTTTGTGAAGACAAGACAAGTCTTTGTTCTTAGAAATTATTTTCATTATGAATTTGCTATTAAAAAATATATATACTTGTTTCAAGGAACAAATACCTAATTTAAATAATAACTCGTATGCCTAAACCTTGGCATGACTACTGTAAAATACAGAACTGTTCATTGACTTCCATCTTTGAGAAGCTTCTGAATAAATTAAAAAAAATACCTTGGACCAAAAAACATTACTACTTCCCTGGATAGTCATAAGTGTTACCTTAAAATATCACTCTGATACAAAGATGGAATTGAGTCAGAAACTAAAGTTTGAGAGACATCCTTGAGGTGGGCAGAAGCATTTTATTAAAGGTTTTATTTTTTTTTTCATGTATAAGATCAGTCATCATAATTGCCTTCAGAGTAGTAAGTATGTATTTGTGTTTTTCCCACGTTTATTCTCCTTTCTTTCATAGTAATTAAACTGAGAGTTTAAGTGTCTATAATACAGTTTTCCCATACATTGTTTTTTCTTTTGTAGCCACCAAACAAAACCATAGTACTTTGGCTGACTTTTTTTTTTTTCTTACATTTTTATTAAGATTTTTGCTATAGCGGCACATCTGCTCACTGGAGAGAGATGGAGAGAGAGGGAAAGTGAGAAATCATCTGCTGGAGGGGATGGACATGACACAGTTCCTTCTTCCTCATTTTCCTCTCTGGATTTTGGGCACACACAACACTCGCACTCAGTGTGATTTTCAAGCTGCCTGCTGGGGGCTTGAACTGTGGTCGACCATTGTGAGTCCAGTGTCTTAAGCCAGCATGCTATCTGCTGGCTCCTGGCTGACTCTTTAAAAACTTTTTTTTTCCTCTAGGGGCCAACAGGTGGTATGGCTAAGGCACTGGACTCCCACGCGGTTGACTGTGGTTTGAGCCCTTCACCCGGCAGCTTTGAAAATCATGCTGGGTTCATGTGCATGTGCTTGTGTACCCAAAATCCTGAGAGTAGAATGGAAGAGAAGGGATTGCACTGTGGCTGTCATTACCTGGGGGTGATTTCTCACTTTCCCTCTCTGTACCACCTTTTCCTCCCTGCTTAAGTGCACGTACCCTCTAACAAAAATCTAAAAAATTTTAAAAATTGCTTTTTTTTAATTTTTTTTTTTTATAGAGAGGTTTTTGCTATAGGGCACATGCGCTCACAAGAGAGACAGAGAAAGACAGAGAGACAGAAAGCGAGAAATCACTCTCCAGGGAGGATGGCCACACCGCAAGCCCTTCTCCTCCATTCTCCTCTTGGGATCTTGGGCACGCACACACAGTGTGCCCAGCGTGAGTTTAAGCCACTGGGTCCGGGACTCGAACCGTGGTCGGCTACATGGGAGTCCAGAGATATAGCCATTACGCCATCTGCTGGTCCCAAAAAATTGCTTTGTCTAGTGTTCAGGTTCAGGTATTTATGTCTTAGGAAACTAAACCTCATTTGTCAATCATCCCTAACCTTCTAATCTATTTACATTGAAATCAGTTCTTAATGCTAGATGAGCTGTGATGGCAGGAACCATCTCAGTGTGCTCCCAGTGTTCTCCTGGCACAGTGCCTGACATCATAGGAAACACCGCAGGCTCTCCTATCCAGGGGTTCCTCATCCATGGATCCCTCTAGCTGTTGCTCAAAAATATATTAAAACAGCAAACAAATTACTACAAATAAACAATACAGTACAACAGTTACCTATTTAGCATTTACATTGTACTAGGTATTATAAGTAATATAGAGATGATTTGAAGTGTGGGGCAGGATGTGGGTAGGTTATATGCAGATACTGTGCATTTCTATTTTCTCTTATTCAGAACCCTAGTTTCTCCTCTTCCCTGTCTCTCTTTGGCTCTCTTACCCTTTATCATACTGCTTTTCCCACTATCATAAACACTTAATAGCAAACAAATTTAATTGTGGGGAATAGAGCAGTAATGTAGAGAAGCCTTGGAGTATGAGTAACAGAATACAGCTTTTGGAATTGGTCCTAGAATTTAGTCCTGACTTTTTCACTTACAAGTTACGTGATCTTGGGTAAAAATTCTTAATTCCTTACTCTAAAATGAAGATGAGGATAGTATTTACCTGTAAGGAAATACATCTGACCTGCAAGGCAGACTTCTTAGACTCTGTGGAAAGAAGTTAGGCTTCTGTAGGCTTCTGTACTCTAGATTCTGAATTTGGAAGTGGTCCCCATCCCTTCACTGATGGTATGCTGCCATTACCACTGCTACAGGATTCTGCTGCATTCCCCGTAACATCCTGCTGTGACACGTAAAGGAGTCTTTAAGAAAGGTTTGGGTAATGGGGAAGTAGAGACTTGTAGGTGGATAATATGTTTACAGAGAACAGTTTATTTTCAGCTCTGTTCCTGTTAGATGCCTCCTTATGCAATGTCTGGTTGGCTTTCTGGAGAGTCATCAGTCTACTTTCCAGAGCCCATTTCAAGCACCAGTGTCAAGTCTATAGGAAGCAGGAGCTCACTCAGGAATCTGACTTCTGGTTTTCCATCCAAGGACTCAGTTTTCCTTAGGTAATTAATTCAGAGCGTGTCTACCTCCTAGCCATATAGATCATTTTACCACTTAATCCAATGTAGTATTTTTTTCATATTTGCATAACGTCCTTAGATTATGTCATAGAATGATAATGAGGAATAGAAATTCAATGAAAGGTAAGATTATTCTATTTCACATTATGAGACATGTTAAGAGGCACTTTCAAAAGAGGCCATCTCTGGATACTCTGTCTCAGCTGTTATTTTTGCTTGCTTAATTTCTGGAACAGAAACTATGTCTCTGTATTTGCATACTACTGTATCCCAAGAGCCTTAACTAGTGTCTGGTTCATAGTGGGTATATAATACATATTTGTCAGATGAATATATAAAAAGCCATTTTATTATATCACTGATTATTAAGACATTTAAAAAAATAAAAATATACTCAGATCAGTTCTGTTTTATTAACAGTTTGTACTTCAGGATATTAAAAAGCTTTTATTTTATTCTGAACATTTTTACTAAATATGCTTTGAATGTAGGGATGATTAGAACTGATAGGCTATAAATATATGGATTATGAAAAAACTCAAGAGGGAATATCATTACAGTTCCTTTAATACAGTATTGGTAAGGTTAGCCATTTTCTTATGGATTAGATTTTTTAAAAGTGAAAACCAGTCATTTTGATGCCTGTGCATTTTATCTTTCCACCTGATCTACGATAGGCTAAAGGAGTTTATTAACATTGGTGAAATGGACGTTTCATATTCTGAAAATTTTGTAAATCCTCACAAGTCCAGAATAGAGCAACCTCTTTTCAGAAAAGCAGTGCATTTATGTTATCTTTAAAGGGGAAGGGAATAAGTTTAGTACAGTTATCAAGTGAATGGCTCTGTTGATGCTTGAGTGCAGTTACCAGAATATTTTTTAGTTTCACATACTGTTTTTGCTAATAGTCCTAGTAACAGTTCAAAAAGTATTTTTTCTTTTTTTTCTTGCTCCCTAAGGATCTAGATGTTGGCAATATAGCAAAAGGCAAAAGGCAAAAAAAAAAAAAAAAAAAAAAAAAAGGAAAGGAAAGAAAGGAAAAAAGAAAGAAAAAAGAAAAAAATCTGCAATCTACCCTCCTGGAGTTTTACATTCTGCTATGAGAAATAGGCAATGAGCAGTAAATAACTATTTTATATAGTATGTTAGGCACTATGAGTTAAGGTAGTAAATTGGAAAGGATAAAGGGGATCTTAAATGTTATAAGAGATTGGGGCAAGTTGCAGTTTGAAAGCGGGAGATCAAAGTTGGCCTCTGAGAAATTGACATAGCAGAGATTTGAAGGAGATGATGGAGTGAGTCATACAGTTCTCTGGAATAACTTTCCTAGGAGGTGGAGAGAGAAGAGTCAGTGTAAAAACTGAAGACAGGGACAGCAATTCCTTTGTGGCTGTCTCTGTAAGTGAATGGAGGTGGGGGTAAGATGGGTTAGGAGAGAAGTAGAGGTCAGAAAGAAAAGAGAGGATGGGACCAGCAGTTAGTGTAATGGCTATGTCTCTGGACTCCCACTTAGTCGATTACAGTTCTAGTCCCGGACCTGGCGGCTTAAACTCACTCCAGGCGCATGTGTGTGCGTGCCCAAGATCCCGAGAGGAGAATGGAGGAGAAGGGATTGCGGCGGGGCCACCCACCCCCCCCCCCCGGGGGGGGGGGAGTTATTTCTCGCTTTCTGTCTCTCTGGCGAGCGCATGCGCCCTATAACAAAAACCTCTCCAAAAAAAAGAAAAATATTTCGAAAGGAAAGAGGGGTGAGTATCAAAGGGAACCCATCTGGTTGTTTGTTGGCCCTTATCAGATCTTTGTGAGGATCTGGGCTTTACAGCCCTGAGGTGGGAAATCGTTAGAGCAGTAGTTCTCAAAAGTGATTCTGAGCATCTTTTTATAGTGGATCTGTGAAGTCTAAACTATCTTTGTGATTATAACAAGGCGTTACTTGCTTTTTTCCTATCATTCTCACTTGAGTGTACATTGGAATTTTTCTTGAGTTTATGTGCTCTGTGATATTTTGACACCTAGTAGTCAGAAGGTAGGAGGTACTAGCTGTCTCTTTTAAAGACATTACAAAGATTTATGAAAATGCAAAAAATACCAACTGTTTTTTATGATTAATTTTTATTGCCATTGCATTTGCCAGAGAGAAATCAAGTTTGAGAATGGGTGCATTAGAGTTGGAGCAGAGGAGTGACATCTTGCCTGGACTTAAGCATGCTAACTCTGGTTTGATGGGGAATAGACTGCCGGGGCAGTGGTGGGCAAGACCATTTATGTTATTGCAGTACAAGAACTAGTAAAATGTTCTTGACTACAACTGGGGTGATAGGGGTTGAAGTGGTGAGAGGAAGCAAAATTCAGGATACATTCTGGATGTTGAGTACACAGTATTTGCTAGTGGTGGATTAAGAAGTATGAGAATGGACTTGCCAGTTTCTGAGGTCAGGGGCAACATACTTTGGAGAAGAGTTGGAGTTCGATTTTGAATGTGTTGTGTAGACATATGGAAAAGGCAGTTGGGAGGTAGTTGTTGGGAGTTCAGGATAGAGAGTTATTCTGGAATGCCCTTTACCAGGATTTTTGTTGGATTGTTTGAGTAATTTCTGTTTTTAAATTATACAGTTTAGCTTCCGTTTTAATAAATAAGCTTTCACAATCTCAAAGAGTGCTGTATTCTCATCTTAAAAATTTGTCCTCAGATTACGTTCCAAGAATGTTGTTGTATGATAGTAGAATGTACACTTTAAACTTGTAAAGACAGTACAAATAGTTCTGCTAGTAGCATTTTGTCAGTAGCATAACATTACTTAAGAGTTTTTAATGTATAATAGTACTTTGTAAAGTAAACCAACTGTGGTTTAATTAAAGGGGATCCTGTTGCTCACTATATTATCAGGATGTTGGGAAAGTCATGACACATTTTTGCATAGAGAAACAGAAAAATCCATCATGACTTTCCTGACAACCTAATGAAATAATGTTTTGATACCATTTACTTTGGCATCTGATGGCACATGGTAATTTTTTGCTGAAGTTTTATTTCCTTTTTAGTTCAGTCTTGCTATTTACTTTGAAGAACATTTTGGAATATTGTACAAGAGGACTTTAAAAAGTTTGTTGAAAAATGGAAGTATGAGCAAAATATTTTGAGATCCAGCTTTTTTTTTTTTTCCATGCTAGGCATTTTTTGAAGAGGGGCGTGTGTGTAGGTGTAGAATATTCATTATGGTTTACAATACTCTCAACTTTTTCAAAGTATGAGAAAATCCTCTGTACCCATGCTGCTGTGCCATCTGTGAGTATTGTCATTATTTGCTTTTGTTTATGGAATTCTGGTGGTGCCCATATAACCTGTGGGGTATGATTATAGATCTTAGGTCCTCCTATCCCCTGAACTTAGATGGAATTTGGGATTCCAATTTTAAAGTATAATTAAAATCAAATAGTTACCTAAAAATAGCAACTCACCCTTCTGTCTACATGGACATAACTGACATAACTCCTGGACATAACGCCTTTAAAATGTGAGGGAGATATATTACATTTTATTCTGGTTTACCAAATTTCTTTTAGCGTTCTGAGGGATCTGGAACCTCAAGGATATAAAACACCTAGTGACAGACCTTTCTCACCTTCCCAAATGCCAATTTAGAAGGATGGTTATTTGAAGACTTGGTGCTTTTTATCATTTAAAGTAAATCTTGGTGCCTGGTAGTTAAAAACGTTTTGGGAGTAAAATTTCAAAAGGACAGGGCTTGATTTACACAGCGATTCTCAGTTGGTCATTGAGTTTATGCAGCTCTTGCCTGTAGGGTATTAATCCAGAGAAGGTTTTTTCTGCTATAGGGCGTGTGCGCTTGCCAGACAGACAGAGAAAGACATAGAGACAGAAAGCGAGAAATCACCCCCAAGGGGGGATGGTCACGCTGCAATCCCTTCTCCTCCATTCTCCTCTCCCGATCTTGGGCACGCACGCACACGCGCCCGGGGTGAGTTTTAAGCCACCGGGTCCGGGACGCGAACTTCGGTCAATTACGTGGGAGTCCAGCGACATAGCCATTACGCTAACTGCTGGTTCCCTCCTCTTATATTTCTGTAATCAGTTATTTTCAGTTTGGTCTCAATGGGTTACTGTTACTATAAGTACTGTAAGTAAAAACTTCTAAGAAAAGAATTTATTTTTCAAAAATTAATACATTAGGATAATTATAACTTCAGATGGTCAAGAAGAGTACATTGTGAAAAGTCTTTTTTCCTCCTGTATCTTGGGTACCTATTTCCATGGTTGTGAATTTAGTTTTTTACTTTTTCAGAAATATTAAAAGGATTGGAGAAAGAATTTCTAATAAAGTTTGTTAGATTTTCAAGTATTATATTTTATGTGGATTCTGATGATGTATACTCAATTACCGTGCTGCATCTCTTTTGATGACAAATGTTTCTTAACTAGTTCACCTTCAAATTTAACATTAAATATAATATAATGGGTATTATATAGAGAGGTTTGTTTTCCCCTTAGTATTCTAAGAAACTGACCAGAAGGCAGCATTTTTGTTAAATAATACTTAAAGTGTAGGGATTTAAATGAGGAAGGCTGCCTATCTCAATTGCATTTTGGTTTTTATTCAAGTTGTTCCCTCCTCTTCTGTATTTTCTGATGGCCTGTTTTACCTTCTTTTGTATACCAGTAAGTAGCATGCACATACTCATTAAGGATTGTCACTCTAGAAATCCAGACCTGGAGTTCTTTAACAGATCTTTGTTCCGTTGGAATGGAGTAAAAAGAGGACTGTAAAAACCCTTTTTCATTTTGGTAGTCACTATTTAAAACAGTGAACCTGGGGCCAGCAGGAGACATGGAGGTTATGCTGACTGTATCTCACATAGCTAACCCCACAGTTTGAATCCCAGATCCAATGGCTTGAAAATCATGCTGTATGTGTTGTGTGTGTGTACGTGTGCACACATGCCCAAAATCCTGAGAAGAGAATGGAGAAGAGATTGCGGCATGGCCATCCCCCCAGGGAGTGATTTCCCACACTCCTTCTTTTTCTATGTCTCTGTCTCTCCCTGGTGAGTGTACATATTGTACAGCAAAAACAAAAAAAAAATGAAACAAACACACTGAACCTACTGGACTACACTTGTTAGTACAATGAATAATAAACCAAAAGTTGTTTTGCTTAATTTTCAATTTTCTATTCTCTAATTACCTTTTTTTTTTTTTTTTTTTTTTTTTTTTTTTTTTTTTTTTTTTTTTTTTAATTTTCAAGGAAACAGAGTCTCATTCCATTTCTCAGGCTAACCTCAAACTGGGAACCCTTTTGCCTCACCAAGTAGCTGGGACTACAGGGCCATGCCTCTGTACCAGGCTTATTCTCTATGAAATTCTTAATAAAACTGGTTGGATTAGCTATGACCTGGAACCGATTCTTCAGTCTCTGAACATTAACTTCTTTTCTGCCCCCCCCCCCCCCCCCCAACCCCTGCGGTTTTTCTTTTGCTTCTTCTTCCTCCTCATCCTTTTTTGGGGGAGAGGGTAAATGAATATTATAATATAACTTCTAGTTTTTGGTAAAGATCAGTTGATTGATGTAAAAAACTAATTTGATAGGTTTTTATGGTTTATTTTAAAAGAACTGGAGTCAGTTACTTAATCCTTACTATACTTCTTTTATATGGGCAGCTTGATATTACATGCAGCTTGAAGTCTACCTTTCTAGTTTTTAATTTTTTGGCCAGAGTATGTGTGTGCTGGCCAGAGGGAGACAGGAACACAGGGAGAAAGCACTGACCCTTGGGGCACAGTAACGCCACAAGCCATCTTTTCCATTTCTCCCTCCTTTCAATATTTTGGGCATGTATGAGTGCATATGTGACTGGCGTAGTTTTCAAGCCACTGGGGCCAAGATTCGAACCATAGGCCATATAGAACCTGGCCTAAATCAGTAAGCTGTGAAGTTTGTTCATGTAATTTTCTGGTAAGTGATTATTGTTAAAAAAACAATTAGTATATTGGGTTGTCAATAAAAATCATGACTCATTTTTGTCTAGAAAGATGGAAAAACATGTCATGACTTTTCCAGTGACCCAGTAGTAATGCGAAAGCCAAATTGTCTTATAAATTCGTTTTCTAGAGATTATTATTGTTGATAGTTGTTACATATTTTTAGACCTTTATGTGTCTAGCAAAAAATATATATGTATACTTAAGTCTAAACTGGATTATATAATGAACATTGCTTTTTGTAGCTTTCCAGAAAGAGCCTTTCCAGAAACGTGCTGTCTACATTAAAAAGTTTCACAATGAAAAACTGCTGCTGAGACCAATCAGGGAAATAAAGTAGACTCAACATTGTTGTGTAGTTTTTGTGTTTCATATTTGTGTATGTGGAACTTATCAACAGTACAGTTGTTAATTTTGGCAACATAAAGAAGGATTCTGTTGAATTTAATTTTGTTGTTTTTGTATTTATAATTCTGGAAATACAGAGTACAGTTTAATCCCAGAATAAAGTACCATCTAGAGAATTACTGATAGCTTGAGTTTTTTTTTCTTGACAGTTTGAAAGTAGCCTTGAAATTAAATAAGATTCAATTTACTTGGTGGTTAAAATCAGCAAAATGGGTACCACTTGATAGTGTATATATACTCCCTAGTAAAGTGCTTTTTAATTTATTTGCTCTCTGTGTCTTGTGGATGTGGCTTCTTAAAAAATGAGCATATTGGGGACCAGCAGTTAACGTAATGGCTATGTTGCTGAACTCCCATGTAGTTGACCGCGGTTCCAGTCCCGGTGGCTTAAACTTAAGCTGGGCATGTTTGCGTGTGTGCCCGAGATCCTGAGAGGAAATTGGAGGAGAAGGGATTGCGGCGTGGCCATCCTCCCTGGGGGGTGATTTCTCGCTTTCTGTCTCTCTGTCTTTCTCACTCTCTCTTGAGAGCGCATGTGCCCTATTGCAAAAACCTCTCCAATAAATAAATAAATAAATAAATGAGCATAGTCCTTATATTCTATGAATTTTTTTCTCTCAAAATAAATGAGAACTTTTCCTGTTCTTAGAAAACTCTGAACTGTAAGTATTTCTTCTTTCTACGTTTCTCTCTTCCATGAGTGAGAAAGAAAGAAAGAGTGCATGCAACCCCAGTGAGATTTTGATGCTGCTAACCATTCTAGCCTCAGGCAGCCCTGCGTCATAGGCATGCATCCAGCATATTCAGGGAGGTCTCTGGACTTGAAATGGGAACCTTCCTCTGTGAGATTGTCTTGAAGAACATTGCATTTTACCACTGTGCTACCTACTGTGTGGCCCCTAAAAATTTTATTTTATAGAGAGATCTTTGTTAACCCACAAGTACAAAAAGATATATAACAGCTGTTTCTGTATGAAGTGGCAGTTATAAATAGGTTGAAAATATGTGTCCATGCTTCCCTGTGGCAGCAAAGAATTGAAGCACAAGGAAACAAGCTGAGCACAAGATTTATTGAGAGAGAGATGGTACCACAGAGAGATTGGGTCAGTGCAAAAGAAGGCAAAAGACAGGGTCCCCTTTTATCCTAGTTTTTAGATTCTTTGTTTACTCAAAATACATGTTTCAAGATCTCCTCCAGCTTGCTACTTTTTGTCTTGCTTTCCCATTTTATTTTCATTTTTAAAAATTTTTAAAAGAATTTAATTTTAATTTTATTTATTGTTATTATTTTCTTTGATTTGCTACAGGGCATGTGAGCTCACCAGAGAGAGAGAGACAGAGACAGAGACACAGACAGCGACAGTGAAAGCAAGCCACCGGGTTTGGAACTGGAATCCTGTCAGCCATGTGGGAGTCCAGCACCTTAGCCACTATGCCACATGCTGATCCTGTTTTCCCATTTTATTTTGAGAGTTTGTTGAATGTTACAAAGTATATGGTGCTACTGGCCCTCCTTAACCTTTTGTATTCCTGGTATTCTAACCAACACCTAACAAATAGACTTCCAATATTATTGTTTTAAGATTTGGTAAGTATTATATAAATAAAAAGTATCAGGTTGTTGGAAAAGTCATGAAGTTTTTTAAATTTTTCTATGCAAAAATGTGTCATGACTTTCCCGACCACCCATTTGTAACTGGTTAAGATCTAAAATAATTAAAATCTTTGCTACTTGAATGTCCAGCAAGAGGTAGATTGCAGATAAGAAATACCGGCACCCATTTAGACACGAGTTGTAATGATCAGAGCTCTCATTTTAACTTTCCCTTTAAAATACTCTGGGGATGGGAAACCAGCAGTTAGCGTAATGGCTATGTCGCTGGACTCCCACGTAGTCAACCGCGGTTCGCGTCCCGGACCCAGTGGCTTAAAACTCACGCCGGGCACATGTGCGTGCGTGCCCAAGATCCCTAGAGGAGAATGGAGGAGAAGGGATTGCGGCGTGACCATCCCCCCTGGGGGATGGTTTCTCGCTTTCTGTCTCTCTGTCTGTCTCTGTCTGTCTGGCGAGCGCACGCGCCCTATAGTGAAAACCTCTCCAAAAAAAAAAAAAAAAGTTACTCTGGGGTTAGCTAGTGGCATGGTAGATAAGGTGGCTGGAGCTCACATGTGAGTCCCACAGTCTGTGGCTTGAAAAACACACTAGGCACATATCTGTGCATGCCCCAGATCCCAAGAGGAGATTGAAGGAGATGGAATTCAGTGCACAAAGAAAAAGCCACATAGATACAAGCCACGTAGATACCTGCATAAAATGTATGGTGTCTATAATGTCAGCAGAGCTGCTTAAGCACGTGCAGTCAGCTGCTATAACACTCAGTGCAAGGAACATTTTGTATGAAAGGTATTTAGTGTTTTGAAAAGTCTTTTTTTTTTTAATTTGCATTATTACAAATACTGAAGATAATTCTTTTATTCATACTGTTTTTATAGTTGAGTATAAATCTTTGTTGTTTATGATAAGGTACTAAATTTTTTTTTATATTTTATTTCCTAATTTTTGGTTTAAATTTGTTGAAAAAATTTTAAAGCTGAAAGCAAAATAGTGTTATTGATGCACTTTATCCTTGACCTAGTCTTCCAACATCACATTGTCGAATTTATACATAGTTTTAGTTATCTGTGAATTTATGCATTTTGGGAGATGATTGCTTGATTCTAAAAGTTAGATTTCTCAGCATAAATATTTTTCTGTTCTGATATTTGTGTTATCCTTAATTCTGATAGTCTACTTCTTAATGATCTGTTAGTTAATCCAATAATTCAGATTTTTAAAAGAATATGTGCAAAATTTTAAGGTAGCAGAAGGGGTGGGTTGCACATACAACCATTCAGATACAGAATAAGGGGCCAGCAAGTTGTGAAGTGGTTAAGGTGTTGGACTTCCACATGGCCAACTGTGGTTTGAGTCCTGGACCTAGTGACCTGAAACTCACATGGGAACATACGTGCGTGCGTGCCCAAAATCCTGAGAGGAGAATGGATGAGAAGAGATTGTAGTGTGGCCATCTCTTCTGTGGGGTGATAATTCTTGTTTTCTCTCTCTTTCTCTGGCGAGCACATATGCCCTATAGCAGAACATCTCTCTCTATTTAAAAAAGAAAAGAAAAGAAAAGAAAAGAAAAGAAAAGAAAAGAAAAGAAAAAAGCCAAAAACAAAAATGAGGTTAGACTTATGAAACCTAAGGATAATTTAAAAATCTTTTAGCTAAAATTCCTAATTGGGTGAATTAATGGGAAGGGTAAAGGGTTAACTAAATGTCATCTTACTAGGTCACTTAAAAGAACTGTACAATGACTGTTTCCTCACTTATTTTGAAAACAGAATTAACTGACAGTTGAGCATTAGTTTGAAAAAGAAAAAAAAATCACCATTATTAAAGCAGAGAAACGTGAGGAGACGATAAGTAATATAATTGAAACACGTTTTCAGGGCCCGATAGTTTTCAACATACTGAAATTTGAAAAAAAAAAAAATTAGCTAGCTATTCAAAGAAACATGGAACATAGGAGAAAACCCAAATGCTGTCAAGTTTAATACTTCCAAAAGCTGAAAATTTCATATTCTAAACTTGATGACACAATCCGTAGGTTCCAAATTTATTATTTTCTGACACCTGGTAGATTTAACAAGTTTAGGTCTAGTGTAGCTTGAGATTTCACAGGTAGTCAAAAAGGTGTGCCTGTATTTTGGTGTACATGCTAGAGAAATAGTGATGTGTGAAACTGCAGTTGAATTCCTGTTTCAGGGAGTAGTCATCTATAAAGAAAGTCAACAGCCTGTTGGTGGAAAAGATATGTGTAGTAGAGAGCAACCAGGAGAAAGCAATCCTAAAGAAGCAGTCATGAATAAGGAATGGTGGAGACTTGCCTCACCACCTTCAGCAAAATGTCAGATGTAATGTGATTGCCAAGAAAGCAAGGTGTTCATAAACCACACTGATGGAGGGTTCAGACCTAGAAACGGACATCCTCATTACACATACTCATTTGTTGCTGTAAAATGTGTGGTTTGGGGTTTTATGCCTGGAAAGGGATTGAGATAAACAAGAGTGTGTCTACACAAGTGGGAGTGTCTGAACCATGCTATAGTTTAGAGAAGAGGATATTTAGGTGTTACAGGTCTTTTCAGGTATTTGTGGGGTTGCTGTGTTGGCTAGCAGATGAAATTTTAGATTTCAGTTTGGTATAACAAACTTGTAACATGCAGGGTTTTCAGAGATGTCTAAAACACATTGTCTTGGTATTACAGTTATTCAGTTAGACCATACATATATGCCCAATTAGGGGATGGTTATAATAAGAATTTTAAGATTAGCTGATTAAACAAATGATTCTGAACTTTTTAGTTCTTTATACCATTGTTGCATGTTGATGGGGAGACGTTAGAGCATTAGTATGTAATGTTTGATACAACCAAAGAATATACACAGCATTTTAATTATGAACCATTCCTAAGTTAACACCCACTACTTTAGAAAGGACTATAGAGTGTTCTCCAGACCCATACTCATTGCATGTTTCTGTAATAGTCTGGCTATAACGTAATTTTTTCATCTTGATAGGATAACACTGACAGAAGCTCTGATTGCTAAAACTCATGGAATGAACAGTTTTGGAGACACAACATTTTAAAATATTGGCGTCATGGAGGAAAATAGTAAATGGGCTTCTTACATACTAAGGCTGGAAACCAGTGGATTTAGTTGTCATTCAGCAGGCAACTTCTCCTTTCATTAGGCACAGACACAGAAAGATTGACGAGACTTACATAATAACATCAGAAAGAATTACTGTTAACACTGGACTCAGAACTTATCAATGCTGGTAATTTCCTGGCTTGAGAGGCATTTGGTTTTTTTTTTGTTTCCATGAGAGAGAGCAAGAGTCAGCAGGGTCCCCATGCTTCAGTTCACTCCTAGCCAGCTCAAATCATGGGCATGCGTATATGCTCCTTGTGCACAAGGAGGCTCTGGAACTAGAATCCAGGACCCTCCCATGTGAGTTCAGCATCATAGAGCAGTCTATTACTGCTCTTCCACTACTTACCCTTAGAAAGATAATGTTGATAAAAGTGGTACACAAGCTATTTTGACCTGGTTAAGATTGCAGATTTAATCTTCTCATTTCCATCAGTATTGCTTTGTATATACTTTTATGTTCTGTTATTAAATTGAATGATATATTTTAGAGACTGAAAAAAATCCAGGCAGAAAGACTTTTTTTTTTTTTTAATTTTAAATTTTAGATTTTGCCTTAGGGAGACAGAGGGGGAAAGTAAGAAACTCTCCCCAACTCCCTCCAGGGGGATTGCCACTGAAGTTCCTTTTCCTCTGTTCTCCTCTAGGGATTTGGGTATGCATACACAGATGCCTGGGGTGATTTTCAAGCCTCCAGTCCCCAGTCCAGGAGACTCATACTGCAGTTGCTCTGTGGGAGTCTAGCTCCTTAACCACCATTCCAGGTGCCTGGTCCCCTGGGAAGACTTTTTAATCTATCTCTCATACGGAATTGTTTGAGCACTGGAACCATGCATGACTTACGTAACTTTAATGCTTCTGAACCTAGTTCATTTCTCTTCCTCCTTGACTTATCTGTCTTTCCAACTCACTAAGTAGTTATGGATGATCATCTGTTTTCCGGGAGGTATTCTAGGAGCTGAGGCCATAGTGGGTGATAAACTTTCATGGAATTTTTAGTTATTAATCTAATAATTACACAAATGTTGAGGTATGACTTCAGTGGGAAATGCATTGTATCACTTAAGTGTGTGTGTGTATTCAAAGGTTATTGGTTTTACATATTTATTTATTTGATTGTCAGAAAAGTCATCATGTGTTTTTCTGTTTCTCTGGGCAAAAATGCCTCATGACTTTTCTGATGACCCAATAGTTTTTAATCTAGTCATCTAAGTTTTCTTACCACTTATAGTGAATTCCTTTGGCTTTCCTATGCTTGATAAATTTGGTTCCTTTCTGCTTGATTTATTATATTACTGTGGTTACTTATACAATAATAATAGGTTTTTACATTCATGATATAAATTTTACTTTGTACATGTAAAAATATGCTGGTGGATTCATTTAGGGTGTTTATATATATATACAAACAAATTTTGTCTATAGTTTCCTTTTTATGCTGTAATTGTCGGATTTTTATATTGATAGTATGCTGCCCTCATGACAAGAATTGGGCAATTTCTGAAGAAGAAATTTAAGTGATGGGGGCCAGCAGAGGGTGTCACAGTTACATTGCTGGACTCCCACATGGCTGACTGCAGTTCCAGTCCTGGTGGCTTGAAACTCATGCAGGGCACTTATATATGCTTGCCCAAGATCCTGGGAGAATGGAGAAGGGATTGCGGAGTAGTCATCCCCCTTGAGGGATAATTTCTACTCACCCTTTTACTGTCTCTGTTTCTCTTGCTCTCTAGTGAGCGCATGTGCTCTAAGGCAAAAATCTCTACTTGCCCCCCTCAAAAAAAAAAAAAAAGAAATTAAAGTGATGATACATTATTAATATTACTGAAAATGCTTTTTTTAAAAAACAGAGATCTGGACTGAAGGATATTTTAATTAGATTAAATGTTTCTCATGCCTTTTTTTTTTTTTTTTTTGGAAGATGTTTTTGCTATAGGGCACACGTGCTCACCATAAAGACAAAGAGATACAGACAGAAAGCGAGAAATCACCCCCCCAGGGGGGATGGCCATGCCACAATCCCTTCTCCATTCTTCTCTTGGGATCCTGGGCATGCATGCACACATGCCTGGCGTGAGTTTAAGCCACCGGTTCCAGGACTCAAACTGTAGACTACATGGGAGTCCAGCGACATAGCCATTACGCCAACTGTTGGTCCCTCTAATGCCTTTTGATTATTTGATGTAATTATGTAAATAATCATTTGTGTTTACATTATTATGTGGACATTGAAAACTTGATTTGAGAATTGCTCTCCCATGCTAATTTAAGATACACACTAATTTGATACTGGACATTATTAGGAAAACATTTATTATAAAATAGGAGTATTAAAAGAATTTTAAGAGAGAATAAAGTCTTGCCCTTTCAGTGTAGTCATATCCAAAGTGTTCTCTTTTAATTTTTGGTGATTTCATTTGCTACTCCGAGATAAGCATTTGACAGACTTTGACAAGAAAAGTGTTACTCAGGATTTGTAATAAAATTAATATTTCTATCACTGAGGTAGAAAATGTATTATAGTGAATTTTTAAAAGCTGATTAAGATTTTATAACTGAATAAGACTATCTTTGATCATATGCCTTTCACAGTTGTATTTCATTATCGATTTAAATAATACGTTAGGAAAATTAAAGAATACATTCGTATTTGATAGTTTAATATTGGATTGAAATTTTATGTTTGGAAGGCATATAATATACATTTTAAAAATAAAAGGCATTTTATTTTAAATATTAATGATTGCAAGCCTTTCTCCTAAGGGGACATAATTTGTAGGGTAGAAAGAAAAGTACATACGTGACAGCCCTTGTTAGTATCTTTCAGTGGGCAGCAGCCTACATTCTAGCACATAGTTGAAGCTTAATAAGTAATTCTTGAAAGAACTAATCTATTTTCTTTATAGGCCTAAATTTATTAAATATAATTTGCCTACTTTTTTCTTGAAAACTATTTTCAGTTATATCTGAAACTAATTTTTTTTTAAACGGTCATTGATTTAATATATCTCATTAACCCAGTGTACTTTGATTTCCTTTACTGTCTTTCCCTTTAACCTTCTTTGATCACCAGTAGCTTAGTGGTCAAATCTAGGGTCCTATCTTTGCTCTTTCCCTTATCATACTTTTGTAATACTTGACACTGTTGGATTACCCTGTCTTTGAATTTCTCACTTTTTAGCTTCTGTGACACCTCTTTTTCCCTAGTTCTCCTGTCTACCTCCATTTCTTCTTGGTTTGGATCTTCTTTTCACCATCCCTTGAATGTTACCTTTCCTTGGGTTCATTTAGTCATTCCTTTTCATCTTTACCCTCTCTTAAGACTTAATAATTTTAACTACTAACTTTGTGCTACTACTAACTCAAGACTTTTGCCGAATTTACAGTTCTGTTGTCTCTTGGATGTTCTAAAGATCTCTTAAAAAAAAATCTATCTAAGTGGTTCAGTTTAAATCTTGTTCAGACAGATTAGTAATGAAGTATAAACCAGTCTTTGGTATTTTCTCTGATAGGCCTATGATAGTTATTTGACTGGAGCTATCATTTGGACTGGCCTCATGTAGGCATAGGGAAATAAGGTAAAATAACAAGTGTGTATCATATTGGTTAAGCATTCAGGTTCTGAAGTTAGTTTAAATAAGATAGGTTATTTGGTTGGCATAAATTTGATTTGTGGTAGAAATTAATTAAGGCTATAGTCCTATTGAACGTGGACTTAACCCAGAGAATGGCAGAGTAGATTAGTAGTTCTTGACTTGAATTTTAGCACTTTATCAATCAAATCCTTCCCTGCCCTCCCCCTCCCCACCGGACTAGCAAGAATATTTTTTTGTCTAACACATTTAAAATTTTTACTTTTAACAGAAATTAGCAGAGTACGGAAAGACATGTACAATGACACATTAAATGGCAGTACAGAAAAAAGGAGTGCAGAGTTGCCTGATGCTGTGGGACCTATTGTTCAGTTACAAGAGAAACTTTATGTGCCTGTAAAAGAATACCCAGATGTAAGTATATTTTGTTGCTTTATTCAATATATTTTTTCTGCTTCACATGCTTGGGAAGGGATATATTTGGTGGTAAATACTTAAGCATCATCAACCACTTTAAAAACAATTCATGTTGAGGGGCTGGAGGTACAAATAATTTGTTATGAATAATTTTAAAAATTTCAAAATATGTTTCTAATGGATTGTGGTTATGTCACTTTTGGAAATGCACATGGTTAACATTGTTTCAGATTTCAGAGGCCAGGTATCATGGAAAGAGCTTTGGCCTGAATTCAAACAGCAGCACCAAGTACGAGTTTCTGCTCATCTTTAATCAGATCTCAGAGAAGCCACACCTTGGGCCACATCATTCTTTCTGTAGAATGAAGGTGTTGGACTGTAAGGTTCCTTTCAGCTCTAAAATTTTTATCAAAACTACTGTTTGTAATCTCTCTTTTTTAAAATCTTAGTTTATTGCTTAATTATTCTCTCTCAGCATCCTTTTGCAAATAATCTCCCTGTCCTATACCAGGTAATTTCTAACTAACCTAGACTTTGCCTTTTGATACAAAGCCCTACATGATGCTGTCAGTTCTGTTTCTTTCACCTCATCTTAATGATTTCCTCTCTTTCACTACACTGTAATCACTTGGCCTTCTCTTGGCTTTTAGAAAAATCACATCCATTACTAGCCTTAGGGACCTGTATGTTAGCTGTAGCTTGATCTCTACTGTCCAGATTCTTTCTATCATTAAGATTGTAGCTTAATGTCAGTCACTTCAGAGAAGCCACTGCTGGCCATTTTATCTAAAGGCATCTGGTTACTCATTGTTTCACATAATTTTCTTTTTCCTCTGCAACAATACTTGGTATTTTTCTTGATTGTTTATTTTTCTATACCTCCCCAGGTGTAGAATGCAAGGTACAAAAAACAAGAACCTTGGTTGTTTAGTGCTGTATCACCCAAAATATTGGCACAGAAGAGGAATCTATTACCTATGAATGAATAAAGAAAAAGCGGTGGCTTTTTTGTTAGGTTTCAGAGGACTTCTCTGAAAGCAAATGAAAGGAGGAATTGATATTATAAGGTCAAAAATGTGATGTATGCTCTAAGATTTTTTGGTTGCTGGTCTGCAAATGGGAAATAAAACACTTAGATTGGATTAATGGGAAAACGTTTTTATAAAGTTGTTTCCCCTTGTTGGTGGTTTTGTTTTCCACAGTTTGAGTAACCTTGTATGGTCAACTGGTTGGTACGGTGCACTGGGATATTTTAAGAAAGACTATATTCACATAACTTGTATGTCAGTATGTTGCTGTAATTGTTCTGTTTTATTGTTAACTATTACTATGCCTAATTTATAAATTAACCTTTATCACAGAGTCTGGTACTATGGTTTCAGGTGTTCACGGGGGGTCTTGGAATGTATCCCTCCTATGGATTAGGGGAAACTGGTATTTTATAATTTGCATTTCTAATACATATTTTTAAAGCTTGTATATTTTTTGATATGTATTTTGTTGGAAGATTATTGAGTAATACAAAGAATTAAAGGAATAGCTAGAAAACCAAGCTTCATATAAGGCAAGAGCCAGGCCATCTCTGAGAATTTTAGCAGTGGGCATTTATGAACCTTCTCTGTTGAAAGCCTTGCTCTTAACCTAGGTTGGCATCAGTGCCTTCCAAAGTTTATGTTCAACTTTTTGATTCTTAGAAGTGTTTTGATCTGTTTTCCTATGACTAGGAAGAGATGTTACCTGCTATAATCTAGACATAGCCACCATGGGCCTACCCTGGGGATTGTGATTATTCCTAGAGATGAGAAAATATGATTTGGGCAGCTCCTCCAATTGGGGTCTACTGTTTGGTGTTTCAGAATCCCCTGAAAGATGTCATACTTCTCATCTACTTGTTTAAATCCTAAAGCAATAGTCATTAACATAGAATAAGACCATAGTAAGATTTTGATAGAGAGTAAAACCTTGATCTGTTGCTGGAAGCCGTGCTCCAGCCAGGGTGGGTGCACAGGAAGGCGACACGGGTGAACAAAATCAGGCCAAGACCTCAATGCCCCTTAGCATGTTCTCAGCCGGCTGTAGCTCTGTTGCATCTCTTTAAAAAGCTAAACAAGGGACCAGCAGTTAGCGTAATGGCTATGTCGCTGGACTCCCACGTAGTCGACCGCGGTTCGCGTCCCGGACCCGGTGGCTTAAACTCACGCCGGGCGCGTGTGTGTGCGTGCCCAAGATCCCGAGAGGAGAATGGAGGAGAAGGGATTGCGGCGTGGCCATCCCCCCTGGGGGGTGATTTCCTGCTTTCTATCTCTCTGTCTCTCTCTGTCTGTCTGGCGAGCGCACGCGCCCTATAGCAAAAACCTCTCCCCCCCCAAAAAAAAAGAAAAAAAAAAAAAAAGAAAAAAAGAAAAAAAAAATAAAAAGCTAAACAAAATCCATTCGGGAAGGGATATTTATGTTGCATTATTTTAAAAACATCTGTTCTATATAGCCTTATTTATTAAGACCTGGATCCAGAGGGCACCATTTATTATATTGTTTTCCTTCTTCCACCAGTTGTGACTCATTGCCAGAGTGCTTGTGGCTGATGGTTAACATTGTCTAGATAAATGGTTCTCAAAATGTGGATCATGGTTTCTGTACGTCCTAGGTACTTGTAATTACTTGGTCACATCTTGTCCTAGTCAAGTTAAATCAGAAACTCTGGAGGAGAGATATAAGCAGTCTGCCTTTTACTGAGCCCTGTAGATGGTTCTGATACATGCTAAGATTTGAAATCGCTGCTCTTATTTTATTTGTCAGAGTGAGCCAGACTACCAGGTAAGTGATTGTGAACATGGTCATTTTGTCAGGCATCATTTCAGGAGGTGGGTAGAGTGGTTAACTCAACAGTGTTTCAGTGGAGGGGGCATTTCAGTAACAGAGATAAACAGTGAACAAATATTGGCTTGTTGGAAAAGCCATGACATACTTTTTTAAGAATTATTTTATTGTATGTATGTATGTATTTATTTAAATTTGACCAGAGAAGGAGAGAATAAGAGAGAAGGAGAGGGAAAGTGAGAAAGCAAGCCGCTGGGTCTGGGACTCAAACCACTGTTGGCTGTGTGGGAGTCCAGTGCCCTTAACCACCACGCCACCTGCCAGCCCCCATGACATATTTTTCTATTCAAAAAATGCATCATGATCTTTCTGATGACCCAATATATACTTTTGGGTAGAGTCAATACTGTGAAGAAACATAAGGGTAAACAGATGATTGATGACTCTGTGTGGGGGAAGGTGTTTATGTTTACGGGTAATCAAAGAAATAATTTCTTATAAGATGATGGGAATGGAAAGATAAGAACAGAGTGGTGGAGGAGAAGGCATGAAAATCATCTGGGAAAAAACTTTTCAAGTCAGAGTGAACAGCAAGTGCATAGGGACTCAGGTCTGAGCCTGCTTTGGAGGTGTGCTAAGACAGGAGAGTTTAGAGTAAGCAGAAGGGCCATGTTATGTAGAGCCTGGTAGTCTCACTAGGAATTTTAGACACTATTTGAATGAAATGGGAAGCCATCCCAATATTTTGAGGAATGAGAAAAGCTCTGGGTAATGGTGGAAGCAGGGAGACTAGTTAGGCAAGGAAGGGGACTTGAGCAAGAGAAATCGAAGGGACATTAATTCTGCATGAATTTCTATTTTAGAACCCATAGGATTTGCTGCTAGATTAGATAAAGAGGTGTTAGTGAAAGTTAGGGATGGCCCAGAGGTTTTGATCAGTTGCAGTAGTGAAATTGCCAGTTCCTGAGATAGGAAACGGTGAGACACAGGGTATGATTTGGGGAAAGTGGGTAGTCAGCACTTCTAATTCCACAGTGTTATGTTAGAAGTCAGACATCCAGATGTAAGGGGTATCAAGTAGGCAGATGGATGTATGAATTTGGGGTTACCTTCTTGGCATCTAAAAATGTCTATTTTAATCACAGTTTTAAAATTAGAAATGTAGCTGAAATTCATAGGAGAGAAGTATAAGTGAGTACTAACTTTTGTGGTCTATATTAGGAAGCTTATCTTTTAAAAAATGAATAGTATTGGGAACCAGCAGTTAGCATAATGGCTATGTTGCTGGACTCCCATGTAGTCGACCGTGGTTTGCGTCCCGGACCCGGTGGCTTAAAACTCCTGCCGGGCGCATGTGCGTGCGTGCCCAAGACCCCGAGAGGAGAATGGAGGAGAAGGGATTGCGGCATGACCATCCCCCCTGGGGGGTGATTTCTCGCTTTCTGTCTCTATGTCTGTCTCTGTCTGTCTGGCGAGTGCAAGTGCCCTATAGCGAAAAAAAACCTCTCCAAAATAAATAAATAAATAAATAAATAAATAAATAAATAAATAAAATTGAATAGTATTAAAAATGAAACAAGGGAAGCTGTCAGATTTTATCAGTATGGGAAAAGATTTTTTTTTAGCATAAAAAGTACTTTTATATTTTTCTTTCTCTTAGTTACTTAGTTCATTGTTTTATCTATAATGCCAATTTTATAAATAAGTATAAAATATAAAAAATGTCATTAAAGTCATTTAGTCTGTAAATAAGAGTTACCTCTTAAAATCTGGTTGAAACAGGACTGAAAATAAACAAATGGTTCTGCTTTAAAATTAATTAAGAAAATTTTTATTGAGTCTTTTCTATATGTTATCACCATTTTAAAGGTAGAAGAGTAAATAAGAGACCTCTGGCTTTAGGATGTTTGCATCTGAGAGAAAAAGGCATTCTTTTCTTCCATTCTAGGGGCCCGTGTAGACTTCATGTTGGGATATAAACAGAAATCACCTGCTATATTCCTTGACTCCCTTTGCTAAGTTGTAGGAACTTCTCAAGCAAATGCAACTATAAAAATGCTGCCTCAGGAATTAGTATTTCTCAATTAAAAATTAAGGGGAAAAGATTAATTTCAGAAATATGAATTAGATACTAGCTATATGATACACATATGCACTCTTCTTACCCTTACTTTTTCTTCATATTATTAATACATCTTGGAGATCATTCAGAATGCCTCTCTTCCTCCATGCCCATGTGAATATAAACTTGATTTTGTGGGTGAATTTATCATACTAGTTAATAATAAAATAATCTGTTCAGAGGGACAGCTTAGCAGAAGCTATCCAGAAGTACAGCTTAGCAGAAGCTATCCAGAAGTATGAACTTAGACCCATACTCTTGGCTAGCTTGGCTACTTGTTTGGATACTTTGGCAGATGGCGTTCTTGCTGCTCAGTTTCTTCATCTGTAATAGAGGTATTAAGTCTCTCATAGGGTTATGAGGACTGAATGTATTTGTATGTGTAAAGTGCTTGGAAATGCCGTTATGTAAGTGTTCAGCAGAATGTAAGCTCTAGAAGTTTACAGTCTTTTTCCCGCTGGCTTCCAATACGCTGGTAGGTGCACAATAGCATTTAGCTGCACATATTTGTTTGAAACTAATTATTTCAAATATTGCTAAACATTTTTAAAAACCTGGTATCTTTTGCATTTGCACATCACTCATAGAAGACAGTTTTAAGCTGGAAGGGGTGTTTTAAGTTTGGCTGTACAGTGCTCTGGGACTGATTTAATTATAAGAAAGCCTTAAATTCAGTGTCTGAGAAATGAAGTAATACTGTTAATATATACTGCCCTTCACATTGTTTTTGAACTGTTGGCTTGATGATGTGAGAATGAAAAGTTAATATGAAGAGCATGTTGAAATGTGTTAGGTTTTTTTTTTTTCTCCCACAATTAATATTTACTTATATTTATTAAGAAAGCAGACTTTGGGCTGACGCTGTAGCCTAGTGTTAAAGGAGTTGGATTCCTCATGACCAATTCAAATCCTGGCCCAGATGGCTTAAAAAACACACCGGATGTGTGTGTGTGTGTGTGTGTGTGTGTGTGTGCCCATCCCAAATCTAAGCAGAGTGGAAAAACGGAGGATAGACTGTGGTGTGATGATGCCCCATTGGAAACACTTTCTTTCTTTTATCTCCTTCTCTTTCTCTGGCAAGTGCACATGCCCCTCTGGAAATTAAAAAAAAAAAAAAAAAAAAAAAAGATTTGCTGGATCTCGATTGTATGCAAAGCATATCCTAGAGATAGGGATGTTAATTCAGTTGAAAAAAATCTTTGAGGTTGTCATAATAGTGGATTTTTGAGTCAGGCAGATACAGGTTTTGAATACTGGTTTACTAATCCTTACTGATGTCAACAGTGGCCACAATAGTGCTTTAAAATAAAATACCCTAAAAGCATGGTGGCTTAAAATAATGACTTTTTTTTTTTTTTGTCCCCTCTGTCTATGGATCTGGTCTGTATGTTGGCTGAGGTTCTGTAAATTGAAGCTGAACCTAGGTTGGGTGGGGGGTACTCAGATCTTCTTTGGGCCCAGATTGAAGAGTCAGTGGCTGTTGGGGAGACGCTCTTGTCATGGCAGATCACTGGATACCAGAGCCAAGCAGCACTGAAGCATGCGTAAGGCCTCTGCTCCTGTCCTATCTGCCAGCATTCCATTAACCCAGTGATTCTCACCTGGGGGCAGTTTTACCTCTAGGGACATTATGTCTGGAAATAATTATTGGTTGCCGAAGCTTGAGAGAAAGAGGTACTATTGACAACTGGTGAGTAGATACTGGGGATACTGCTAAACACTCTTACAGTTCCCCCTTACCCCATCAAGGAATTTTTCTGTCCTGAATGTCTATGTTGAGGTTGAGAATCCCTGTAGTAACTATATCAAATCATTTTCCACAGCACAAAGGGAACTGAAATAATCCCTGAAAAATAGATTATCATATTGGTTTTGAGCATATGTTAACTATTTAGGATGTATTTCTTTGTATATAAAGTTATAAGATCTAATTGTTATGTAAGTAACGATAAATATGTGGCACCCAGAAAAGCACTGAATGTGATCATGAACAAGAAAAAAAATCCAATTATTGAAGGAGCACATAGTCTTGTATGAAAGATGAATGATACTGAGTTATGGGGACCAGCAGGTGGTGTAGTAGTTAAGGTAGTGGACTTCCAAATGCTGACCAGAGTTCGAACTTGGGCCCAGCAGCTTGAAAATCATGCAGGAGAATGAAGGAGAAGGGATTGTGGCATCGATATCCTCCCTGGAGGATATCTTTCCCTCTCTGTCTCTGACTTTCTTTGTCAAGTGCATCTGCTCTATGGCAAAAACCTTTAAAAAAAATTTGAGTTAAATGTCAGACTTAACACTATTCTTACATTTACCATGTATTCATAAAACTGTAGACATGATTAAAGATTAAAGAAACATTTAGACTATCCAACTGGTAATTTGGTCTGTTAAGTTTGAATCCATGAAGATCTTATAAATGTTGTACAAGTGGAGTTAACTCTGGTTGATGTAAAAAGTGTTAGGTTTCAAATGAATTAGTAATAATCTTGTCATTAAATTACCTAGTTACCAATTTTGAGTTGTTAAAAGTTGTTTTATAGGATCTGTCAGAATAGCAGAAAAGTTCCAAATATTGGCACTGGTCTATCTGTTAGGATATTCTGTCGTCCCACATATACAGAATGGATTAGGTTGATGAACTGATTGCTTGGGAAATGGATTTGCCAATAAAATTTTAGTGAGTTTTTTTTTTTTTTTTTTTTTTTTTTTTTTTGGTGAGGATTTTATGTGAAGGAAGCTGGCATTTTTGTTTTTGTTTGGTTTTTGTTTCAAAAATGGGTTTTAAATTTTGTGTGGTTTCCCTAAAAACATTTCTTGAATATAGGCCATTGTGGTGACATACACTGTCAAAAGGCTTGTAAAATGGATAAAAGTCTTTTAAAGTTTTTCCACCCCAGCTTGTAGGATTATAGCCTGGCAGGTATAATTAATAGTTTAAGTTTATAATGTTATCCACAATAATCTCTGCAGTCTGTTTTACAACAGTAATTTATATTAATGGGAGAGCATGAGTTGTAAGTTTCTATTTTCTTGGGTTCACAGATAAAATATGGCTAGTCATAGTTACTGAGTTAGTATAGTGTGGTTTAGTAATGTTCTTTCACTTTGCAAGATTGGCACCTGCAATTGGCTGTTGAGCTGGCTTTTATTTTAGAGGGATTATAAGAAGAGAGGTCAGTGAAGTTAGTTATCTTTCCTTAGGTGTTCCTTTGACTATTGTGGCTTTCTTATGGCGTTCAAGGATTAACCAAGCGCCTTTAGGAGTCTTGATATAAACTGCTTTCACCTTTGTTCTTATTCATAACAACTGGATGTTAAATCCAAATTTAATCAGTAGTCTCCTTTTTCAGTACCTTGGTTAACCCTTCATTTTTTCCTTGACATGAGTGAAGATACAGTGTTTTAAATAAAATCTGTGTGTCTCTCTTTGATAGTTTTTTTTTTGTAGGAAATCAATTAAAGATTGCTTTTCTAATAATATTAGATGTATTTTTATTGAATGGAGTTTTGAATTGTTTCAGATTAAGAATTAACCTGTTGGGGGCTAAAATTTAGCATAATGATTTGATAATGGGAAACATACTTAAAAAGTTTGTGGAAAAGACATGAAAAAATTACACATGTGATTTCAAAGGTTTTTTTTTTTTTTTTTTCCCCATCAAAATAAACACACTGGAGCCAGCGGGTGGCAGAGTGGTTACGGTGCTGCACTCCCACATGACTGTCTGTGGTTTGAGTCTCAGACCCAGTGGCTTGAAAATCACACTGGGTATGGGTCAGTATATGCCCAAAATCCCTAGAGGACAAAGGATTGTGGCGTGGCCATTCCCTCTAGGGGATGGTTTCTCATTTTCTCTGTCTCTGAACGTCTTTGTCTCCTTCTCATCAAGCATACCCACACCCTATGACAAAAACAAACAAACAAACAAAACAACAAAATTCTGATACTTTAATTTCAGTTTTCCATGTACTTTTTAAAGTCCCCTTTGTATAGTGTATCTCCTTAGGAAAACTTGTTGCTGACTTAGAACTTCAACCAGATTAATTTAGTGGAGGTCAGTTTCATGATTTTGTTTTGAAGTATTCCTTTTTATTTCACATTATAAGGTTATATTGAGAGCCTGTTGTATACCAAACGTATAATAAGGTGCTTATGGCTTGGAATATACTAACACTTTTAGGATGTTAGTAGATATTATTCTAGAAAGATTTTTCAAGACAGTTTGAATGCAATAAATTTGGTTTTTCTCAGTGTTCTGTTTTAACAATTTCTTAAAAAACCTTCTTAGAGTCTTAAAAATCAGGTGCTTTCTTTCGGAAGTAACTTATTATTTAAAAGGAACCAATGCACAGAAAAACAAACTAAAAGATAGAGTTAATTTTTAGGGAAGAATTGTTTCTTGTAAGCCTATGTTTCCGAGTGAGGGTCACCCTGCTTCTTGGTGCTATTTGTATTCTAGAAACATTGAGCTGTTTCTGATAGGAATTAAAGAACAGCATAAGGTTGCTGGTCTGCTGTCACCCCATCTTGAGAGAACAGTGTTTCTTGGAGCTTAGTGAAGCAGTTAATAATAGAGTTTTCCTAATCCTAACCCTTTGCTCTCCCTAGATTGACAAAGAAATGGGCTGTGAAAGAGTCAAAGATGATACCATTTATTTTGGTACCTAAATTCACTTTGTAAGTGAATGAAATAATGTCTTTTTTTGAAAACTATTTTTAATTGACATGTACTTGTATATACTTATATAGGATACAGTATTTTTTTTTTTTTTAATATGAACACTGTGATCGTAGGGTAAAGCATTTCCATTATGTCATTGTTGGGAACATTCAAACTCCTCTGTAATAGCCGTTTTGAAATACACAATAAATTGTTAACTGAAGTCATCTTACTGTACTGTAAACCACTAGAATTTACTCCTCTTATCTGGCTTCTAACTTTGTATCCTTTAACCCCAGTATCTCTTTACCTGCTCTCTACTCCCACTCTTTCTAGCTCTAGTAACCACTATTGTATTCTCCACTTCTGTGAGGTCAACTACTTTCATTTCCATGTGTGAGTTCAAACATGAGGTATTTCCTTTTTGTATATGGCTTATTTAAATTAATCTAACATATTCCAGGCTTATCCTGTTGCCTTGAATGACAGCATTTCATTCTTTTTACTGACGAAATAGTATTCCATGTGCACATATGTCATTTTATTGATCCATTTGTCTGTTAATGGGGGTACTCAGGTTAATTCCATATCTTACATTTATACCCTTTTTTATTTCATTTTGTCTGAACAGAAAAATTACCTTAGTTTTTGAGAGAATCTGCCATAGATTTACCATAGGGATGTTGAAATTGAACTTTCAGTTATTAGCCATGGAATTAAATTATTTCATTGGAAAATGTCTTAATAACCTAGCCCTTTAGAACAAAACAGTTTGTAAATAATTTAAGGACTTCCTAAAATATAGTTTTGAGTACCCTAAAAACTGCTTCTCCTTAAGTCCAAAATCTGTATCTTCACCAGTAACCTAGCTATCATGAACTTGACAATTTCCTTGTGTTAACTTAATATGATAGTTTTAAATTTATTGTTTGGTAAAGAATTAAGCTAAAAAAATGTATCTGTATTACAATGTTTAGAGTTATAGGACAGTGATTATTTTTACTAATTTCTTGTCTTTTTACTTGAAAGATGGTATATAAACAGTATAAAATCGACATTGTAAAAGCAAATTAAAACAAAAAAGTAAACAAAATTTTAAAGAATTAGTCCCCCCAAATCCCTTCTGACCAACTGGATCAAGGTAGGAGGCCATCTGCAATGTGTGGCTGTGTTTCACTCCCTCTCTCACATCCCTCATCCACCTCTCCCACCCCATGTCTGTTATTGGAAGGAAGCGACTTTCTATCTTCCAGGTGTTTTGTTTTGCCTCCCATTTCCCCCCACACCCCTCAATCCAGTCTGAGCAAAAGAGGAGGCTGGCTGCCAGGCAATGGGCAGTGCATGACTTGTGTTCTACTACTTCATGTCCTGCCTACCCAGCTCAACCCACAACTAAATTGGGGCTGAAAAGTTTGTGAAAGGAGCCAACTCCCTGAAAATACTGCAGCTCTAGAGGAATTATCGCCCACCCCATTCTCTAGAGGAGAAAAAGGAGAGAACCCTCTGAAATTCTGAACCTCCAAACTCCCTCTGTGAGTTCCAGCACTTCCACCTCCAAAAGAATGCAGAAATATGACATGGAGCTAACACACACCATAGGGAAGTGCACAACTGCAGAAACCTATACAAAAAAATTAGGAAAAAGTGAATACTTCACCATATGCCCAAAAATCAAAGCAGAGCCCCCAGAAATATGAGGAAACCAGCTGCTATCTTTCCCTCAAAGGACATAATAACTTTCCACCGTTGGAAAGAACACAGGAAATCACAGAAATGTCAGAAAAAGAATTCAGAATATTCATTGTAGTAAAACTCAATGAGATGTAAGAGAAATCATATAACTAGTTCCAGGAGATGAAAACATTATTCTGTGACTTGAAGGAGGAATTCCATAAAGAGATAAGACACCCTAAAAAAGAATCAAACAGTTCTGGAAATGAAGAATACAATACAGGAAATCAGAACCTCCCTTGAATGTATTAATGGTAGATTAGACCATGAGGAATGTCCATTATGCTCAAATTAATTTAGATTGTGATATCGGTCAAATTGCCAGTGACATTCTTCATAGGCCTTGAATAAAAAACCCTCCATTTTAGTCCAAGCCACCAAAAAGAATGGAAAAAACTTTTACAAATGAGGACAACAGGGGCCATCAGGTGGCATAGTGGTTAAAGCGCTGCATTCCCACATGGCGAACCACAGTTCAAGTCCCGGACCTGCTGGCTTGTCTTCTCACTTTCCTTCTCTATCTCTGGTCAAATTTTAAATACTAATAATAATAAATTAAATTAAATAAATAATTATTTAGGAAAAATGAGGACAAAATGCAGGAAATTCTAGACACCATTAAGAATGACATTATCCTTCAAATGACTTCAAAACTACTGCAGAAATTGAGACTGGAATTAAAAAGATTTATTGAAACTAATGATAATGAACATGTGACTCTTCAGAATCTTTGGGATGCAGTGAAATTAGTCAGTTGTTAGAGGGAAATTTACAGCAGTTAATGCTCACAAGAAAAAAATAGGTGGCACATAAATAAAAAGCTGTGTTTTTGAGAGGATAAACAAAAATTGGCACTCTATTAGCTAGACTGATCAAGAAAAACAGATAAAAGAATTAGATAAATGAGATTAGGAATGAAGCTGGTACTATTATTAAGGACATATCAAAAATAGAAATAGTTATGAGAAAATATTATGAATGACTGTATAACAGCAAACTAAAGGTCATGTATGAAATGGAGAATTTCTTGGACACATACAAGTTGTCTAAATTGAACCAGGAAGAAATAGATTCCCTGAATAGACAAGTAACAAACAGGGAGATTGGATCATTGGAGATTGGGTGATAAATCTCCCAACAAGGAAAAGTCCAGATTTTGATGGTGTCACTTCTGCATTTTACAATACTTTCAAAAAAGAATCAGTCTTGATTCTCCTCAAGCTATATTTAAAGATCCAAAAAAGAAGGAACCATTTTATACTCATTCTATGAAGCCTCCATTATCTTTTTTTTAACCCTTCCCCGTGTCTCCGCCTCTCTTCTGCCTAGCAGGTCCTGGCCTGTCTCCTCCTCAGGGTGGCGACACAGGGCTACCCTGAGCTGGCAACTGCCAAGTGCTGTTCCACCTGGAAGAGCAGCTGCCCCTTCTACAGTGAGCTGCAAGGCTCAAGCGCCCACAGCCCAGACGAAGTCCACCACACAGCCTGACCCTGGGCTGGTGGGAGGCTGGAGCAGATGGGACAGGCCGGGGCAGGACAGGAGGGGCAGCTACTCTAGGGCTGGAGCCACCCAGGCCCGGCAGGCAGGCACAGAGGACCCTGGCGGGTGGGACTCCCTGGGTCAGGTCAGCTCAGCTCAGCTCAGCCCAGCCCAGCCCAGCCCAGCCCTCCATTATCTTGATACCAAAAGCAGACAAAGATGTAATAGAAAAAGAAAACTACTGACCAGTATCTCTGATGAATACAGATGCAGAAAGCCACAACTAGGAACTATTAAACAGAATCTAACAGCAAGCACATCAAAAAGATATACACCATTACCAGGTAAGCTTTATCTCACGGATGCAAGATTGCTTCAACATATGCAAAGCAGTAACTATAATAGATCATATTAACAAATGGAAAAGATAAGAACATAAGATCATATCAATTGATGCAGAAAAATCATGTGACAAAAATACCAATACCCTTTCTCAATTAGCACTGTCGGCAAAAATAGGTTTAGAAGAGACATTTCTCAACATAATAAGAGCGATATACCACAACCCCATTGCTAATATAATACTGAGTGGAGAAAAAAGGCTTTCCCACTAAAAAGTGGAACAAGACATAGTGCTAGAAGTCTTAGCCAACACAATCAGATAAGAGAGTAAAATAAAAAGCATTTGAGTAGGAAGAGAAGCTTAGGTGGTCCCTATTTGTAGATTATATGATCATGTAAATAGAAAACCCAAAAGAGTCCACCCAAAATTCCTAAAACTGATAGAAAATCAGTATACAAAAATCTATAGCATTTTTATACACCAGTAAGGAACAAACAGACAGAATTGAAGAAAGAAGTACCATTTACATTAGCTACAAAAGAAAATACCTAGGAATAAACCTAACCAAAGAGGTGTAAGACCTCTACAAGGGAAAGTATGAAACACTGAAAAAGGAAAATTGAATATTATACCCCTCCCCCCAAAAAAAGAAGGAAAGGCATTGCTTGTTCTTGGATGGAAAGAATCATTATAATTAAAATGTCAGTTCTGTTCACATTAATGTACAGATTCAGTGTGATTCCAGTTAAGTTATTAGTGACATTCTTCACAGAAATAGAGTGCTCAAA
The DNA here is from genome assembly GCA_026018925.1 of Tupaia tana. NCBI lineage: Eukaryota > Metazoa > Chordata > Mammalia > Scandentia > Tupaiidae > Tupaia > Tupaia tana. The sequence goes on from JAKSZU010000002.1 coordinate 12,809,122, forward strand.
ATTATCTGGAATAAAAAACAAACAAAAATACCTGTATCGCCAGGGTGGTACTACAAAAAAGAGTAAAGTAGGAGGCATCTGACTACCTGACCTCCAAATATATTACAAAGGTGTATAAAACAGCATGCTGCTAACACAGAAACAGATACACAGACCAGTGGAACAGAATAGAGAATCTAGGAATAATCCCCCAATCGTACAGCCAGCTGACCTTTGACAAAGGGCACAAGACAGCAGTGGAGAAAAGAAAGTCATTTCAACAAATACTGCTGGAAGAACTGGTTATCCACCCACAAAACAGTGAAACTGGATCCTTATCTCTCACTGTTAACTCTAGGACTCAAAATGGATTAAAAAAATTTAAATACAAAGTCTCAAAAGCTATTGGTGGAAAACACAGGGGAAACGCTTGAAGTTATTATAGTAGGTGATTATTTTTAAAATAAGATTAATAAAGGATGGGCAGTAATCCCCAAAATTGACAAGTGGGACTACATCAAACTAAAAAGTTTCTACACAGCAAAGGAAATAATAAATAGAGTGAACAGACAACCCACAGAATGGGAGAACATATTTGCAGCATGTGCTTCAGATAAGGAATTGATAACCAAAATACATAGGGAACTCAAGCAGCTCACCTACTCCACCCCCCCAAAAAAAAATTTAAAGAAGAGAAAATGAACTGAACAGACAACTCTCTAAGAAAGACATGTGAATGGCCAGGATGCATACAAACAATGTTCATCATCTTTTCATAAAGCAAATACAGATCAAAACAGCAATGAGATACCAGTTACCTTCCTTTAGAATGGCTTATGATAAAAAATAAATAATGACAAGCGCTGGTGAGGTTGTCGCGAGAATGGAGCCCTCCTGCACTGTTGGTAGGAATGTAATTTTGTACAGCCACTGTGGAAAACAAGGAGGTGCCTCAACAACCTACAAATAGGATTAACCATATGACTTATTAATCCCACTCCTTGATATTTACCTTAAGGATAGGAAAGCACTCAGCTGGGAATATCACTTGCACTTCTATGTTTTTCCAGCATTATTTGCAGTTGCAAAGACCTGGAATCAACATAAATGCCCACTAACTGATTATTAGGTTGAAAAATTGGGGCACATATAATTTATATAATGCTGTTCAGCCTCAAGAAACAATGAGACACTTATTTGACTCAAAATGGTTGATTAAGTAAGACTTAACCATTCTGTGAAGTAAACCATACTTTGAAAGACAGTATGTCTCCGCTCAATATGTACCGAATGTCTGCAAAACTAGAAAGATCTGAAGATACAATACAGGGAGACTATGTGTTGATAACAGAGTCTGTAAGGGAGAGGAGTGCCCAGTGAGGGGTGGATGGCAGGGGCAAAGGGAAGAAACATGTAACAAACCCAAGAGTGTAAAATTGTCTTTTGGAAACGATGTATATGGTAATATCCTTGATTTGATTGTTAAAAATAATTAAATTATAACATTTTAAAAATTGTAATTAGAAACATGAAAGTTAAAAACAAGATCCACATATAAAACTGCAAAATTTCAGCATCTTTTTTTCTTTTTTTGGGGGGAGGGAGAGGATTTCTGGTATTGGACATGTGTGCTTGCTAGAGAGACAGAAAGTGAGAAATCACCCCCGTGTGTGTGTGTGGGGGGGGGATGTGAGTGGGTTATGGCCATGCTACAGTTCCTTCTCCATTCTCCTTTTGGGATTTGGGGCACACATGCATATATATATCTGGCATGAGTTTAAGCCACCAGGTCCGGGACTCGAATTGTGATTGACTGCATGGGAGTCCAGCAACATAACCCTTATGCCATCTGCTGATTCCCTTTTTTTTTTTTTTTTTTTTAATTCTAGAGTTGTTTTGTGTGTGCTCTATACTAGGAACAGGCCACAGGATTAAGAAAAGGCATAGTCTTTACTTTTGTGGTACTGCTACAGCCACAAGTTCAGGTAGAGCATAATGTGAACCCAAACAAAGATAATTGCAGTTGAAATGAAGAGAAATGAATTAAGTAGTGAAAATCTTGAGATTTATTAATCTGTTACATATGGAGATAAAGAGGGTGAGAGCACTTTTTTGGTGTTTTCTGGTTCCATTTATTGAGAGTAAAGAATATAGGAATAGGAGACGATCTTACTGCATTTGTGAATAGCCACTAACATTGCTCCCTTATCTTGACCTTGTGAATATTGCTGCAGTGGACAGAGGGGGCAGACATCTCTGACATACTGATTTCATTACTTTTGGATAAATATTCAGAAGTAAGAATAATGGACCATATGGTAGCTTGCTCTATTTATTTATTTATTTATTTATTTATTTAATTTTTGAGAGGTTTTTGCTGTAGGGCGCGTGCGCTTGCCAGAAAGAGAAAGACGAGAAATAGAAAGCGAGAAATCACCCCCCAGGGAGAATGGCCACACCACAATCCCTTCTCCTCCAGTCTCCTCTCCTGATCTTAGGCTTGCACGCACATGCACCCTGCGTGAGTTTTAAGCCACCGGGTCCAGGACTTGAACTGTGGTCGACCACATGGGAGTTCAGCGGCATAGCCATTACGCTAACTGCTGGTCCTACTACATACTGTTTTGATTACTGACTTTGTTACAGACTTGAAATCAGAAATTGATACCTCCAACTTTGTTCCTTCTCAGGATTCCTTTGACTGTTTTGGGGTTTCTCTCTCTCTCTTTTTTTTTTTCTTTTTTCTTTTTTTGATTCCTTAGAAATTGTAAGAATATTCTTCCCTTTTTTTAAACTTTTTTTTTTTTTTTTTTTTTTTTGCCATAAAGTGCACGTGCCCACTAAAGAGAGGGAAAATGAGAAATCACCCACTGGGGGGGGGGGGGGGGCTACCCCACAATCCCTTCTTTATTCTCCTCTGAGGACCTCAGGCATGTATGCACACATGACTGGAATGTCCTTCAGACTTCCCAGTCGTGATTCCAACCATAGAGTCAGTCGTGGTCTTCAACACATTGTGCACCAAGCTATCCACTGGCCCCAGGAGGGTTTTTTTTTTTTTTTTTTTTTTAAATCTGTGAAAAATGTCCTTGGAATTTTGATATAGGGAAAGAAAGACTTGAATCTGTTGATTGCTTTGGATAGTACATTTACACAATATTAATTCTTTCACCCTCTTTCACAAATATCTTTACGTTTATTTGTGTCTTCAGTATCTTTTATGTATATTTCATAATTTTCAGTGAAGAGATCTTTCACCTCCTTGGTAAAATTTATTTTTAAGTATTCTTTTGAGGCTATGATAAATGGTGTTGCTCTCTTAACTTCTTTTTTGGGATAACTTGTTAGTTTATAGACAGAACTGATTTTTGTCCTGTCACTCTGCTGCTTTGTTTATAATGACAGTTTTTGGATAGTTTTGTTTTGTTTTTAGGGTTTTCTATATATAACATTACACGTTTTAATATTAACAATCTATTGCTTGTATGGCTATACACAAGGGTAATAGCAAAAACAAGGACTCGAAAAGAATCTTCTAAAATGCCTTGTGCATTCTTACTAATATTGTCATCCTCTCATGTCACAAAACCCTTTCAGCTTAAATATTTTAATTTTAATTGGTTATTTCTTCCTATTTTTCTAATTGTTATTTAGTTCCTAGAATGATAATCATTTCTTTTTCATCTGAGTTCGTTTTTTTTCTTTTCTTTTCGGAGAGGTTTTTGCTATTGGGCACGTGCTCTCGCTGGAAAGACAGAGAGAGACAGTAGGCAAAAAATCACCCCCCCAGGGGGAATGGCCACGCTGCAATCCCTTCTCCTCCATTCTCTTCTTGAGATCTTGGGCAGGCACACATACGCGCCCGGTGTGAGCTTAAGCCACCGGGTCTGGGACTCGAACTGCAGTCGACTATGTGGGAGTTAAGGACATAGCCATTACACTAACTACTGGTCCCCTCATCTGAGTTAGTTTTGAATGATTTTAGCATCTTGACCTTATTATAGATATACTCAAAGAATGATTTGCCATGATTTAGGATATCCAAATCATATGGCACCAGTTTCAAACTTTGGTTATAACTGGTTACCAGTTTTCCTTCTTTGCAGCTGCTGGTATTCATGATCATCTTTCATAGAACTTGTGCATACATGTGCTATGAATAAAAGTGTTTATAGAAGGCCTAGTATGTGTGGACCAGCTGCACTAGTGCACGCTGGTAGATGCTGCTACTTGGTAGTTTGAGGCCATGTGGGAGGCCCAAATTCCATTCCTGGCCTACCTTAAAAGCAGAGTGCAGTGATGTGTGTCTTCAGTTCCAGTTACTTTGTGAGACATAGGCAGTAGGATTGCAACATAAGATTTGCCTTCCCTCAAAAGGCCTGATATGGGGAAGGTTTGTCCAGATAGTTCATGTAGTAATAACGAGGCCATGCAAATTAGCAGTTTCTCTAGGAGACATTTTTGGTCACTTAGCTATTGATAGAATTAGTATGAATAGAAAAGGGATAAAACATTTGTTTCTCCAAAAAACACAGGGCATTTTGATGCATTCATTCTGCTTTGCTTAAAAACAGTTGTACCAGTAAGTAGTCATGACTCTTACCTAATTTGCCTAAGATGGGCTCACTAATGTGGGCTAGATTAGAGGTGGCCCATTTTTTGTCTTCTAAGTGAAAGATTTTCTCAGCAAATGTACCCACACCGACACTTGGCATGTGTGTATTTGCTACCTATTATGTTATTTATGATATAATAATGTAAGGTTTATCTAATGTGAATAATTTTAGAAATAGCAGACACAGTATTTGAAAACAGATAATCAGTGTGTTGTTCAAATAGCAATCGAAGGAAGTTATGTAAATTTTTTTACTATTTCAAAATTTCTCACAGTGGTTACTCTTCAACAGTACTTTAAAGGGATTCACTGATGGGACCAGCAGTTGGTGTAATGGCTATGTTGCTGGACTTCCATGTAGTTGACTGCAGTTCGAGTCCCGGAGCTGGTGGCTTAAACTCATGCTGGGTGTGTGTATGTGCCTGCCCAAGATCTCGAGAGGAGAATGGAGGAGAAGGGATTGCGGCATGGCCATATTCCCTGGGGGTTGATTTCTCACTTTCCTTCTTTCTGGCGAGTGCACGTGACCTATAGCAAAATCCTCTCAAAAAAAAAAAAAAAGTGATCCACTGAGATGCTTTTGTAAATCCATTTTTTATTATCCGTTTTGATAGTGCATCACAAGAGATCTATCTTTAATTATAGAATTCTTAAAAGGTTACTGGAAAGACTTTTCATAATACTTTACATTTTGTCATTGGGAGAAATCTATCATTTCTGTATAAAATGAGGTGAGTAGCAATGGATAACATTAGATGTGATAGTTGTTAAGGCTCTTCACAAATTAACATGCCACTTGGCAGAAATATAATTGATGAGTCACAGAGAAGGTCTGTACTTAAATAGTAGGGTTAATGAGTATGATTTTTTTTTTTCTTTTTCTTCTCCTTCTTTTGGCCTTTGAAGTTGTATTTAGCTCAGACTGCTTGAAATGACTTTCTTTGAAAGTGTTGTGACATTGTTTTAATTGAATGAAGCTGCGGAACTGGCATGATAAATCAACACAGAATGAATTTTAATGCCAGACAAATGATATTAACTTGGAAATTGGTTGCAGTAGACAAAGCAGCTGCTATGATGATTATTTTTTTCATTCTCTACTTACAACATTTTTAGAAGGATGACCTTGACAGTTTTCATTGTATGAGGATCCCAGTGGTATACACTTTAACATACTTAAGCTGCTGTTTGCTGGTTCTTGGAATCATAGCAATTAGTTCATTTTTAAAGTTAGGAAAATTTTGTGTCACAGATTTAATGTTTTGGTCTCAACTGGTTTTAAAACATTTTTTAATTTAGTAAATATTAATTGTAATGATTAATTAGCCATGGTTAGAAGTTTTTCTTTCTGTGTTAATCTTAATGTTGTGGTTACAGCAATGTGTGAAAAGGATAGGATGTGCTGAAGAGGGTCCACTAAGTGGTTACGAAGTGTAGATCCATTGGTTTGACAAAAGAATACAGGTCCAAATAATTAGATGTTATTAAGTGTTGAAGTATCTTCATTCATAATGCCTATTTCCAGGTTTTTTGTCATATTTGAGATATGTGGTGTATAATATGTGAGTTGATTTCGAAAAGAATTTATATAGAGTATGACTATTAGTAAGGAGTAGCTGGCAAGACTACTTACTATAAGGTAATACATTTAGTAAAGTCATTTTCACAGACTTCCTGAGAGCAGAGAGTGAGTTAGCATCCTTTCCATCCCCCAGATCTGTTTTACTCTTTACCTCTTAACAAGCCTTGAATAAATGTTTTGTTAAATTAAATTTGAAAATGAAAGGCTATTCCTTGTTTTTCTGAAACATACCATCACAAAACAAAGTAGGTGAGTGATGAGTATTGCTTTTTGGGGGAGGGGTGCTTATGGATTGTTTTTTTGGTCTACATCTAGGTTTTACTGTTTTGGGGATTGGTGTTATGGACTCTATGACTGTTTAAATAAGCTTAAGTTTAAAAAGTTCCAGAAAGGTAGAAAGAGTTTATTAGAGATGGAAATAGGGCTAGGTATGTTCATAGATTTTCTGTGATGTTTCTGTTTTCCTTAGATCTTCATTTCAATCTATTACAACACTAATCTCAAACTGTCTGAAGTTAATTCTGTTATAGGCCTGTTTAGATTAAAAGGCAGCCTCTTTAAAAGTGCCAGTGGACTTCAGTGTTTGTTAAAGATTGTCAAGGCATTTCAGATCAGTTTAACAATTCCAATAAAATAGGACACTGTAGAAAAAAATACCTGCTTGAATGCATCAGAAGCCTATCAAGATTGTATAGTTCTAGTTAAGGATCCTCAGGAGGTCAGATAATTAAGGATGTAAGCCTGGCTATTGGGGTCTCTTTCTGCCACGTATATGTTTGCTGAATCTGGAGGGGGCAGCTGAGAGCTTGAGCTTTGAGGGGACAAGGATTAAGAGTCTATAGTCTATGGACCCTCTTCAATCCCCTCCTCACCAAGTCTTTGCTTTAAGTGGGGCCATTGATGGGTGTGGTCTGTCAGAGTAGGAGTAAGCCAGAAGATCCCAGGCCTTCATAGAAATTATACTTTTATTAGAATTGTTTGTCTCAGTAAATGAAATTGTATTTAGATGATCTCAGATTGCTAGTGACAGTTACTACCTGGCAAGAGCTGATATATATTCTTTCCTAAGGAAGGTAATATTTTTATTTCTTTAAGCTGTTTTGTAAGTATATTGTCAGTCACACACTAGAAAATAACTAAGTATATACTAGAAAGCAAGATGACTTCAGAAATTTGAAGACAAAACAAAATGATAGAAACAGATGTGTGGAGTAATATTATCAGACCTAGACTTTATAAAAGCTATGTCTACTATGTGTGAGGAGACAGAATACAAGGCAGAGAAATGGAAACTAGTATTTTAATACTATTAACTCAGCAGGTGGGTGTATCAGAAGATTAGAAGCATTTGAAGAGAGAATTTGGTAAACAGGAAGATAGCTTAGAAGAAAATAATCATCATGGAGAGGCAGATGAGTGGGAAAAAATGGAATTAGAATTTGAGGGGAATAGGATTAAGCATTTTAAAACCAAAGCAGAGTTACAAGTTTGTGAAATTGAATCCTAAGCATGATGAGTATAAAGAAAACTACACCTAAGAATAGCATAGTAAAAGTGCTAAAAACTAATGATGACAGGAAAATCCTAAAATAGCAAACAGAAGGATCATCTGGTGGTGTAATAGTTCAGGCAGCTGAATCTCACATGGCTAACAGCATGGTTAGAGTCCTAGTCCCGGCAATTGAAAAATACCTGGGCACATGTGCCCAAAAATCCCAAGAGGAGAATGATGGAGAAGGGACTGCTGTGCATGGCTGTCCTTCCAGGGGGTGATTTCTCACTTTACCTGCCTCTCTCCCTACTAGCACTCACACACTACAGCAAAAAGTTAAAACAAAAACAGCCAGAAGGAGGAAATGATCACTTTCAAAGAATCAGCAGGACTTAGAGCATACTTCTCAGAAGTATGAGTTGAGTCAGAGGCAGTGTAAAGAATCTTTAAGGTGCTGGAGAAAAATAAATATCAGACTAGAATCTTGCCCATCAGAAATAAGACATTTCAGATAAGGAAAAATGGAGAGATTTTATCATTATAAGACATTGATTAAAGGAAATGCTGAAGTCTTTTCAAGCAGAAGGAAATAACCTTTGTTGGAAAGTCACAGATGCAGAAAGTATAAATAGCAATGGAAATGATAAATATGTTGGTAAATCTAAGTGCTTATCTGTCTGAAGATATAATAATGGACTGTTGAGTTTAATATATATATAGAATTTGAAAAACCAGTGCCATTTAAGCTGGATTGGGGATAAATGATCTTAAGGATTCTGGGGTCTTTGTATTAAATGGAGAAGGAATAGAAAATACAGATGAAGAGTAGTGTTTAATAAGTCAGTGATGTATGTTGTGACCTCCACAGTAAACAGGCATTTAATTTACAAGCTAATAGAAGGAAAGGGGGTAAAAAAAAAGAAGTGAAAAAACCTGCTTATTTGCAGCCCCTCATCTCCATAAACAGACAAGAAAAAGGCAGGAAAGAAAAGGAATAGAAAGAGAACATGTAGTAGGCATATAGTGTGAAAGTAGGTGTAAACCATATAGTACACATGGTCTACACTTTCCAGTTAAAATTTGAGATTGAATGCATAAAGAAACAAAACTTGTCTTTATGCTTTTTACCACAGTTCCATTTAAAATATAAAGACAAAGGTTGAAAGTAACAGGATCAGGAAAGATAACATCATGAAAAATCAAAACAAAACATTTGTATCTCTATATTAATATTATTTTAGGCTTAATGGCAAAAGACATTAATTAGAGGTAAAGAGGGACACTTCATAATGATAGAAAATACAATTTTGCATTTGTATATATCAAATATCATACCTTCTAAACAGATATAAAACACAAAAGAAATGAAAGGTATACACAAGTTTCTCACAATAGATTTTGCTTTTCAAGCAGCTATGGAATATTTACAAAAATTTACCGTGTTCTGTACTGAAGCAAGTCTGAACAAATATTAATGAACTGATACTTAATATGTTTTCTGATTATGATGTAGGAAGCTAGAATCAGAAACAAAGACAATTAGCAAATTCTTATATATGTAAAATGAGAAAAACATTTAAATACTACCTTTCAAAACATGAGATACAGCTAACTCTAGTTTAGGGAGTGTTTGTAAGACTTTAAGTGTATATATCAGAAAAGAAAGGGTATAAAACATAATTAAAATATCCATTTCTGTAAGTCAGAATAAGGATACCTGATTAAACCTTAAGAAAACAGAAGGAAGGAAATAATAAATCTAGTAGTGAAAAATCAATGAAAGAGAAGAAAATACGCAATGAAGAGGACCAATATGTCAGTTAGCCTTTGCTGCATTATAACAAATCAACTAAAAAACTTAAAATATGCCACCAAGTTCAGCTCCATGGTGAATAGTAATTCCCTGCTCAAGAGAAACTGGATCTCACATGGTGTCCATATTTTGAATCCCTAATCTGGCCAGCCTGAAACATGCTAGGCACATGTGCTAGTGCCCCCACCCTCCTCCATCCAATGGACTGGAGGAGTGCTGAAGAGGTTCATGGGGTGACCAGACCCTGTAGAAGGTGCTCCCCTGTCCTTCTCTGTCCTTATCACCCCCACTCCATGTATGGTACTCTGTTATGTATAAAGGGAAAACAAAACAAAACCAACTTTAAGTAAGTGATTGAGCTCCTACTTCTATGGTTGGTTCAGGTGAGCAGTTCTGTTTTACATCAACAGTCACTTTAAATCAGTCAGACAGCTCTGCTTTTGGGAGTTACGTGGCTGTGGCCATTGATGTCACTGGGTCATGTGTCTTTCATTTCCCAGGTGTTAGTTCAAGCATGTTTACTTGAGAATAATAGAATCCTAATATATTGGAACCACGTAACACTGACACTAGGCTTTTAACTGGCATATAATTCTTTCTGTTGATACTACATTGTATTGCCTGAACAGGTAACAGTGCAAGTCCAGATTCAGGGTGTGGGAGGAGGTGCAAATTTATATTTTAAGTGGCACAGATGTATGGACAGGTAGAGAACTATGGCCATTTTGGAAATCAGTTTATCTTATTCAGCTAAAGCAAAAGTAGGTTCTTTGGGGAGACTGGATGGCTAATCAAGAAGAAAACATAGACAAACAATCATGAATGAAAAAGGAACATCACTTTAAATCTTAAAGTGTTTAAAAGAAAAATTAGACATGAACTTTAAGTGAAAAATATAAAATTTTAGACAAAACAGACAGATTTCTAGATAAACACAGTTGACCAAAAGTGACATAGGAAGGAATAGAAAATCTGAACTATGGAAACTTTTTTTATAATTAAAAACCTTCCAACAAGAAAACCCTAGGTTCATGTGACTTCACTGATGAATTCTGTTCGATATTTAGGGTCTTTTAAAAGCTTATCCAAAGAGTAGAAAAAGAGTGAATATGTCCCAACATGTTTCAAAACTGTATAACCTGGATGCCAAAATCTGAGAAGCACATTGTGAATGACAAAAATTACATGCCATATCTGTTCATCAATGTAAACTTCTCAAAAGTATGAAAATGCTAGAAAATAATCTAGAAATTTATGAAAAGAATAATACATCATGATCAAATTGAATTTATTTTAAAGAATATGAGGTTAGTGTAACATTTGACAGTTAGTTGGAATCTACTGCATTAACAGAATTACGACTATTTCAAATGTTTCAATAGATATTAAAAAAAAATAAATGTAGCTATCCACTTGTGATTTAAAGAAAACTCTTAGGGGAACCAGCAGTTAGCGTAATGGCTATGTCGCTGGACTCCCATGTAGTCGACCGTGGTTCGCGTCCCGGACCCGGTGGCTTAAAACTCATACCGGGCGCGTGTGCGTGCGTGCCCAAGATCCCGAGAGGAGAATGGAGGAGAAGGGATTGCGGCGTGACCATCCCCCCTGGGGGGTGATTTCTCGCTTTCTGTCTCTATGTCTTTCTCTCTCTGTCTGGCGAGCCCACGCGCCCTATAGCGAAAACCTCTCCAAAAAAAAAAAAAAAAAAAAGAAAAAGAAAACTCTTAGCAAATTAGGGAATGGAGGGAATTTTTTTTTAATCTGATAAAAACACAGCTATAAAAAGTGTACAGATTACTGCAGACTTTATGATGAACTGTTAAAACCTTTAGTTTTGAAATCTGAAGTAAGTTGGGGATGATACACTCTTATTTGACTGTAGCCTCAAGATATGCTGGCTAGCTCCATAAGAATAGCAAGAAAAATTAAAACAGTTTCAAAGCAAGGAAAGTAAATAAATACAACTGTCATTTGCAATTTATATGATTATTTACATAAAGAATATGAAGAATCTACAGAACTTATGAGAATCATAATAAACAAGATTTTTTTGTTGGTTACAGGGCTGATAAAGAGAAACCAATAATGTGGTCATATACCAGAAACTGAAAGTGGAATTTAAAAAATATGATATATAATAGTAGACAAAACTTCTGGGAATGAATCTAACCAAAAATGAATAGGCACTCAGAACAACTTTACATTAATGAGAAAAACCAAAGGTGACTTAACCAAATGTAGAAATTATACTATGTTCATGGTTTGAAATCTCTATTGTAGTCATATATTGATCCCAGTGAATTTCTGCAAGTATTATTTTAGAAATTGGTAGCTTATTATGGACTATATTAGAAATACAAGGGGCCAGGAATAGCGAAGATACTCTTGAAGAAAAGCAAGTTAGAAGAACTTCCTGTCTTTTAAAGGTACAGTAGTTAACAGTGTGATATTCAAGCAAAGATAAATATATTGAAAGAATAAAGAGCTGTGAAATAGACCTATATGAATGTTTGTTTATGACAATTATGACACCACAGAGCAGTTGGAAAAGGATGGTCTTTTCAGTAAAATGTGCTAGAATATCTGGATAGAAAATAATAGAGAGGGCAAGCAGATGGCATAGCAGTTATATCATTGGACTCCTATTTGGCTGACCGTAGTTTGGGTCCTGAATCCAGTGGCTTGAAAATCACATCGGGCACATTTGAGTGCTTGCCCAAGATCCTGGGAGGAAAAGAGATTCGAGTATTTGGCTATCTCCTGTGGGGGTAATTTCTCACTTTCTCTCTCACTTCTCTGTCTCTCTCTTTGGCTAGTACACATGCCCTAAGGCAAAATCCTCTTAACAAAACAAAACAAAAAAAGGGACCAGCAGATGGTGTACTGTTAAATGTTGCTGAATTCCCACGTAGTTGACTGCAATTCGAGTCCCAGACCTAGACCCGTTGGCTTAAAACTCACACCGGGTGTGTGTGCATGTATTCCCAAGATCCCGAGAAGAGAATGAAGGAGAAGGGATTGCATTGTGGCCATCCCCCAAGGAGGGTGATTTCTTGCTTTCTGTCTGTCTCTCCAGCCAGCACATGTGCCCTATAGCAAAAATTGCTTGGGGGAAGAAAAAGAAAAAGAAAGTTGTCTTATGTATCAGTTTCTTGGATGCTGTGGACATATCCTGGAAACCATAGCAATAAAGCTTGAGAAAGATAATATAGGATACCTTGATGACCTTGGTGTGGGGAAAGACTTCTTTTGAACAGGACGTAGGAAACACTAACCATAAAGAGAACAATAACTTGAACTGCGTTAAAATCACAGTCTTTGTCATCATACACTATTAAAGAGGGAGAAAGTAAACAGAGGGTGGGAAAAGATACATTTTCAGCTTCTTCAGCAATTGGAGGTATGGTAATTTATATATTTAATAAATGTCCCAGAATGACGTAAAAAATATACCCACTAGCCATTCGAGGTTTTGGGGAGTAGGCAGAGCAAAACATTTTAATTTTGTTCTGTTGGGGGCATAATGTGTACAGCCATTTTAGGAAATAGTAATATCTACTACATTTATTTATTTATTTTGGTTTTTTAAAAAAAGTCTTTATTCAGCAGAGTATTCTTTCTTTCTTTCTTTTTTTTTTTTTGGAAGAGGTTTTTATGCTATAGGGTGAGTGCGCTCACCAGAAAGAGAGACAGAAGGTGAGAGATCACCCTCCAGGGGGGATGGCCATGCCTCAGTTTCTTCTCCTCTTGGGATCTTAGGCACACATGCACATGCGCCTGGCGTGAGTCTAAGCCACTGGGTCTGTGACTCAAACTACAGTCAACTACATGGGAGTCCAGGGACATAGCCATTAGGCCAACTGCTGGTCTAGGGTATTATTTCTTAAGGATCAGTTGTTTGTTCTGCTTCTTTACCTTGTACTATCTCTTTCATGTTAGAGGTCTTTGGTGAACCTTGTCTGTAAGAATAGACATTTGAGTATATTTGAGTATAAAGTACTGCACAGTTGAATTAGAAGCTTGTGCTCACAAACAGAGCATGTCCACTACAGGCTTCTATGTGAGGTAATCACCTCAAGAACAACCTTTGAGATGGTGGTCAAATGCTGCAACTTGAAAGTCTTTTCTCTGGAATGTTTTAATTTTTCTGGAGACGAAAACTCTAGATTACCCGCAAGTTAGGTGCCTGGTTATTGGTGTTCTCTGTGTTATTTTCACATTTTCTTTATTGTTTTCTGCAGAATTCAGGTATCTGAGTGTAAAGTTTCTCTGGATTTTTGTAGGGCAAATTTTCTATTGATGATACCCCCTTCTAAAACATGCTGTATGAAATTGTAAAGACCTGAGGTTTCCTAAAGAAATTTGTACTGGACTTGGTAGGCTATTAATTGTTTATTATATGCCATACTTTGTACTGGCCCTTGTATTGTGCTTTGTGTACACATGCATGCACATTCACTCATCACTGCAGTTAGCATTATCTTCTCTGTGTAATTGATGTTTGTTTGGTGTGACATTCAAATTCTAATTTATAATTCATATTTGAACTCAGATACCAGGTAGAGTCTGTGTCCTTTCAAACTTTGAATACTTGATCTATTGTATACTACTTGAATTTATTCAGATTGGAGATGTGGGAAGGTCAAGTTGACTTGTGATTCTAAATTACAAATGAGTATCTTGTTAAAATGTATAATGGGATTTTAGGTTGGATAAAGAGGTAGATAATTATATCCTGAGGGCAGTATACATGCAAAGATAAAGGGCTTTATTTGAATATAAAGACATGGTTTGGGCAAATTTCAGAACTTGGGATCTAGTAGAGCTAGCTCAAATACCTATAGCTCTAAAGCTGTGGGTCTCAAGATGAGATGAAAGGAATTGTGTCAGAATCCCCTGCAGGGAGTGATGGCTGTCTTCAGAAGACACCCGTGTACTTCTCATTTGAAACTCACTTTCTAAGATGTGGCAGTACTGGTGAACAACTTTGTGAGGCCAAGTAGGAACAATTAGAGAGCCAGAAATCGAAGAAGTACCCGGCATCTTAAGCTTGGAATTTCTAGCATGTTACTTTTATGTAATGATACACTAACAATAAGATAAATTTAGGAAAGAAGTGAATAACTTGGTATGCTTAAGAGAATCAGTATCTATTTGGTTAAGTAAATGAAAACTGCTAATGATTTTTTGTGGAACTGATGCTAAACACTTTTTGTTTTTTTTGGTCATTTATGTAGGTGTCATGTGTCCTAGACCTATCTCAGTTAATAACAGAAATACTCAAGTCTAGGTAATTTATAAAGAGTAGAGGTTTATTTAGCTGAAGGTTTTGGAGATCAAAGGTTAAAGGGCTGCTTCTGGTGAGGGTCCTCATGTTGATGGTGACTCTTCAGAGTCTCCAGGGTGGTACAGGGCATCAAACGTCAAAAGCTGGAGCAGAGCATGTATTCGTGTCTCTGTTCCTATAATGCTACCAGGAATCAGTCCTGAGGGCTGCATCATGATGACCTCACCTAATCCCAGTTATCTCCCAAAGGTCTTCTCTTTCAGCACCAGAGTTGGACAAAGTCTGACCTCTTAACTCTTTTATGAAGGCCTACCAAATTTCAACATGTCAACTTCTTGAGGGACACATTCAAAACATAGCAGCATGTGAATACTTTTCAGTATTCATAGACTGTTCTTTCGATTGACTTTTTTTTTTTTTTTTTTTTTTTAAAAAGAGAGAAATTTTTGCTGTAGGACGTGTGCGCTTGCCAGAGAGACAGACAGACAAAAAGCAAGAAATCACCCCCTGGGGACTGACCATACCGCAGTCCTTTTTGCTCTCTTTTCCTCTTGGGATTTTGGGCATGCACACAAATGCAGCTGGTGTGAGTTTGATGCTTCTAGGTCTGGAACTCAACCACGGTCAACTATGTGGGAGTCCACGACGTAACCATTATGCCATATGAGGTCCCCTGGCTGACCTTTATAAAAGCTTACATACAAATATTAAAAGTTTTGCTTCATTATGAAAAAGACAGTTGGAAAATTTGTGGAAAGGATTCTCATTTTTGGGTGGCATCTGGTATTTCATCAAGATATACTCTGGTTTAGATAACATACTGATGAACAGTTCAGTATAGTACCTGTTTTAACTGGATACTGTTTTTCAAAATTCACTTTGTATTAATACATATAAATATTTTATGCAAAACAATGAACTATTGTAATTATACCTCAAACTTGGCCAGAAATTGATGAAGTCTCTTATGTTTTATTTCAACTTAGTATTAAAGGATTTAATGTGAATAATAACATACACACACACATACATGCTTTAAAATAATCATAAGAATAATCATAAGAACTATAATTTCCAGCAAGTAAATAATATGTGGTGACTTTTTTCCCCAGTTTAATTTTGTTGGAAGAATCCTTGGACCTAGAGGACTTACAGCCAAACAGCTTGAAGCAGAAACAGGATGTAAAATAATGGTCCGAGGCAAAGGCTCAATGAGAGATAAAAAGAAGGTAAGTCCATGAAAACGGGACAGGTCTCTATATCAGTAATTTATTATGTTTTTGCATTCTAACAATTAAACATCCAGAATTTTTGTGCATAAAAACCTGTATTCTATGTCAGAAACTTGTGAACTTTTTAGAGATATTGTCATGATTTTCCGTAATTAATTTCCATTTTTCACTTGTAAACTAGACAATAATTCATCATGTTAACTGACCTTAATATTTAAAATACTACAGATGAACATGCATCGGAAATAATTAATTTGAATGGCTATTGTATGTTTGATATTATGGTAAGTGAATTCTGTGAAGGATTTTTATGTCAATTTATAACATCAAGAATGTCCTCCATGATTAAAATCATCTTGATTTACACTGTAGTTACTCCGTGTACTCTTTCTTTTTTTAAAGAAAGATTTTTGCTATAAGGCTTGTGTATTCACTGGAGACAGACAGAAAGTGAGAAATCACCTCCCGGGGAGATGCCACACCATAATCCCTTCTCATTCATTCTCCTCCCCAGATTTTGAGCATGCATGTGCATGCACCTGGTGTGAGTTTGAAGCTCCTGAGTCTTGGATTCGAACTACTGTCAGCCATGTGGGAGTCCAGCAATGTAACCGTTACACCGTCTGCTAGTCCCACTCTCTCTTGTACTCTTAAAAGTAACCGAAGTAAAATGAAAATGAAGGCTGCTTAGGTTTGAACAGTGGTGCGGTGGTAACTTATGTAATCCTTTGTGAGGCTGACCCACATTGAAAGGTTTTGGGTTTGTGTCTGGAGACATCCCTGAATGCACTGGGTACAAGCATGGCCATTATCCAGGGCTGGCTAAAGCTGGGGGTGGATCATGGCATGAGGATTCTGTTGAGTGCCTTCCTTCTTCCTTCTTTCCTGCCTTTCACTTTTGCTTTCTCATGGAAGAAAGAAATAAGCTTTTAAGAAAAAGATAAACAAAAAAACCTTTTAGAATGGAAAGTGCTCTTATTTGTTGCTTGGGTGTTATTTTGGTAAAAACATGGTTAACCGAGAGAAAAAAATATTGGTACAATAAATGAAGCTGATGGGGGTTTTAGAAAGGAAAAGCTATTTGGTTTTAAGCTTTTCTGGAATTGCTAATATGTATGAAAAGGTAGAAAACTAGAAAATAAATCTTAATTTATTGATTGCCTAGTTCACATTTAATAAAAATATGATAGAGATGCTGTTTGTTGAGCTGAACCCTCCAGAAAGCTAGTATGCTCATGCAAGAACAGACTGTGTCTGTTTCATGGAGTATTTCTTTGGTGCTTGGTGAGTACCTGGTCTAAAGTAATCAGTAGGAAAAATACCTATGAAAGGAATGACTGGTTCAGCTAACTGAAAAGCATAAATGTACCTTGCCCCATCCCCCTCTAAAAGGTTTTGAAAAAAGAGAAAATTGTAAACACTGTGTGCTTTCATTCTTTTGGGAAGGTAGGGAGTACTGTATTATGCTAAGTTGCTGGATTTAAGCAGACAGTTAATAACACAGTACTTAATACACCACTTTAATTTTCACTCTCAGATTGTATTCAGCATTATAGACGTGCTCAGTAGCATTGAATCTTGTATATAAATACCTAGTGGAATCGTACTGGGTAACATCATGGAATCTAAGAACTATAGTCAGACTTCATAAGAGACTGCTCAGGGCTTGGAAAATTATTAGGAACTTTTCTCTATACTAGGCAGCATAAGGTAGTGCTGATCTGTAGCAGGCAGACAGTATTCTCTATCTCCAAAAATGAATATAACGTAATAGGACATGATTTGAAAATATTTTGCAAATGATAATACTTTTTCTATGCATAAGTCTTCTGATTTGTATTGTGTACTTTGTGTCAAGCATTATTCCAAGTATCTTACATACATTTGTTTTAATTACCCATGGTTTTATTATTCCTATTTTTAGGGGAGAAGTTGAGGCTCAGGAAAGTTTAGTAATTTGTCAACAGAGACATGCCACATTACTTTCTAATCATCAACCTTTTAAAATTTTAAGTTGGTATTTATTTATTTACTTAATATCACATTTAATCACATCTATATTTATAGTGTGTAACATTCCTTTTTCCAGCACAGTCACCATGCATATCAGTCAAGACAAAGACGTTACTATACACATCATTATTAGTAAATAGCTTTTCATTTTTTTGTCAATTAAGTATACTTTTTTATTCTTCTCCTGTTTCCCTCCTTCCCTATATCCCTCCATTACCCACCCCTTTATTACCCCATTCTTACTATCTCTAGTATCTACTATTGCCTTCCCTGCTACGATACCTTCCAAACTTTCAGTTTCTGCCAAAGAGCGTAGATAATCAGTATATATTGAGTGGGGACATGCTGAGTCTTTTATAGTCTGACTTGCTTTGCTTAGCATTAAGTCTTCCATATTCGTCCACTTTGTGTTAAATATTAGGGTTTCTTTTTTTTTATTGCTGAGTAGTATTCCATAGAGTACATATGCCACATTTTCTCAATCTAATCATCTATTTTTGGACATTTGGGTTGATTCCATGTCCTAGCGATTGTAAATGATGTGGCAATAAACATGGATGTGCAAGTGTTTTTCCAATTGACGTTTTTTCTATCCTTTGGGTAAATAGCTAAAAGTGGAGTTACTGGGTCATATGGTAGTTCTGTTAATAAGTTTCTAAGAAATCTCCATATCATTCTCCAAAGCGGTTGTACTAATTTACATTCCCACCAACAGTGCAGGAGAGTTCTTTTTCACCACTGCCCCTCACTAGCACTTATCATTATTTATCTTCTTAATTTTAGCCATTCTGACTGGGGTTCAGTGGTATCTCATTGTGGTTTTCATTTACCTTTCCCTTATGATAAGAGGTGTTGAGCATGTTTTCATAGGCTTTTTGGCATTTGTATGTCGTCTTCAGAGAGATGTCTGTCCAGCTCTTTGTCACATGTTTTAATTGGATTGATTTGTTGTGTGTGTGTGTGTGTGTGTGTGTGTGTGTGTGTAAGCTGCTTGAGTTCCCTGTAAATTCAGGTTATCAGTCCCCTACCTGAGGTATAATTTTTGTTAGTGGTGAGAGATAAGGATCTAGGTTCATTCTTCTGCAGCTTGATATCCAGTTCTCACAGCACCATTTGCTGAAGAGATTTCTTTTTCCCTAAACGTTTTCTAAGAGCGGTATCAGCTTCAAAAATACTAGAACAACCTGAATACTGGGTAATGTAAATGTTGATTATGAGGTTTATATAAATATGTTTTGTAAAATTTCTCTAAATTTTTTGTTTTTTTTTTCCCCTTAGTGATAATATACTTGAATAAGTATGATGGAGAAAACCAAAATATACTTCCTAGTCTAACACCACTCAGTGCAGTATTTTGACACCCAACGTGTGGGGATTTTTCCTCACACACCAAATAATGAGTTCTCCACGGGACACCAACTAAGTCCCCTATAATTCAGTTCTGATACTATCTAGGTGACGTGTGCGTATGGCCAACTAACTATAAATCTGTTTTCCCATGAGCCCTTCCTCGGGTTTGATGAATTTGCTAGAGTGCTTTACATAACTCAAGGAAACACTTCGCTATGTTTATTCATTTATTATAAAGGATATTACAGAGGATATAGATGAACGACCAGATGGAAGAGGTGTACAAGATAGTGTCTGGGAGAAGGGGTGCATAGCTCTCTAAACACAGAATTACTATGTCCATGGACATGATTGATTACATCACTGACCATTGGGGGTCCTCTCAATATTCATCCTCTCCCCACTCCCCAGAGGTAAAGGGCAGAGCTGAAAGTCTCACTAATTATATAGTTGGTTACCTCTGCAGCTAGGCCCCATTCTGAAGCTATACAGCAGCCTCCGGCAGTTAGTTATCTCTTTAGTATATAGAATACACGTATTACTTTGGAAAATCCAAGAGGTTTAAGAGCTGTGTACCAGGAAATGCAGACTAAATCCTGTATGTCTTCTTATCAGTCATAATATACTATTACTCCTTTGTTTTTTCAGGAATGTTTCCTGAAGTATTTAATCCCATATTGTCTAATAGAAAACTATATACTTGAGCTGATTACAGATGCTAGGGAAGATTGTTGTGGAGTGATTTATTAAAGGGTAAACAACAGTCCATCTTTTGGGGCGTCTGTGTGAATGGTCTTTGCAGGACAAACGATTTGCAGATTTGTTTTAAGAGTCCTATAGTCTTCAGGTCTTCTCTGAGGCCTCCTCTATCATAAGTAAGAGAGGGCTAAGTACCATGCTTAAGAGTGTCTGCTTTTCACCCTTTATTATTGTCCTGTTCCTCCCAGCCAATCAAATGTGGTAGTGGATGCAGTGTTTTTAGTTGATCAAAACCAGATCAGTTCAAATGTTGTATTTTCTTTTTTTTTTTGCTGAAAGGGTATCATTTACTGAATTAAATAATACAATTTTGTATCAGTACTTGATGTCTTTTGATTAAAAATAAAAAGACACTTTGCAACTTTGCATTAGGTCACCACAAGCAGATTTATATATAACCATCAACAGTAAAAGAACACAAGAAAGTTTTTGTGTGATCTCAGAGGTACCCTGTCCTTACTCAGAAGAAAACAAAATGTTTTTTAAAGTTAAAGCTATGAAGTTACTAGAAATACAAAACACTTTAAGCAAAAACTTTTTAAGAAAAAAGGACATTTTCTCATCTTCTAATCATGGCATAAATTTAAATTCTTTTCAATGGAACCAAAACTACTCCTTTCAGCTATTATAGGGTACATGAGCTCGCCAGAAAGAGAGAGAGACAGAAAGCAAGAAATCAACCCCCAGGGGGGATGGCCATGCTGCAATCCCTTCTCCTCCGTTCTCCTTTTGGGATCTTGGGAACGCACGCACGTGTTCCCGGCGTGAGTTTAAGCCACCGGGGCCGGGACTCAAACCGCAGTTGACTACATGGGAGTCCAGTGACATAGCCATTACGCCATCTACTGGTCCCTATCTTTTTTTTAAAAAATAATTTTATTTATTAATTTTAATTATTATTTATACATTTAATTGCTAAACATAATTTAGCAAACAAAAACAGTTTTTTCATTATGGAAAATTTTAAACACTAGGAAGATAAATAATCAGTAAGCTGCCATTTGCCCATCAATCTGGGTCAGCACTGTCTCCTTCTTTCTGTCTGTCAGTTCATTTAAGGAGCAAATTCCACACATAGGATTTCAATTATAAATATTTTATCAAATATCTTTAAAATGGACTATTTAATGATACCATCTTTCTAAAGGTGCCTTAGGACATGTTCCCTTACCTGAGAGAGAAAAGACAGAGAGAGGCAATGAGAGGGCAAGTGAGAAATCAACACGCCTCACCCCTCCTCAGGGAGCATGGCCATGCCATAGTCCCTTCTCTTCCATTGTCCTCTTGGGATTCTGGGCATACATGTACATGTGACCAGCATGTTTTTTAAGCCTGTAGGTCTGGGACTCATACTGAGAAGTTGGCCATATTGATACCCTGTGTTGCAACCACCACACTACCTGCTGGCCTCTTAAGTGTTCTTTTAAAAAAAGTTTGAGCATCCTAATGAGGATCTTCTATGTACATTGCAGATGGTTGGTGACTCTCTTAAGGGATTGTCCCATTCACTCCATTTCTCATTCTTGGGATTTGTTAACTATTGAGTGATTTGTCCTGAAGAATTTCCATGAAAGATTTGCTAGTATTTTCACAGTGGTTTTATATAATTTATCTCTTTGTCTTGTATTTCTTGTAAAGGTGATAGTGACAAAGGTTTAATCAGATTCAGATCTCCTGTTTTCTCTTTGGTCTTTTGAAAGAATATTTTCTAAGTAGTGTAATGAGGTGGTATATTAAGTCTGATGTCCCCTGTCTATGATTTAAACAATCATTGTTGATTATTTTCTGGGTCTTTTATTTCGGTAGGAGTTTGCAAAATAGCTGTATTTGTTTTCTTATTAAGTCTAGATACAGTTTTTGTAAGAAAGACTGAATAAATTCTTAGTTGCTTGCTCACTAGTTTTTACTGAACTGGTTCCCAGGAATCCTCCAAAGGTGAAGAGTTGAGTTTTTTGTTTTGTTTTCTCAGCATGATGACTGCATTTAGAAGGTTTTGATAGGTTTTAGTTTATTACAGTTATTATTTTCAACTGGTACTTAAGTGGTTTGGCCATTGGGGGTCTCTTCAGGTTGCTTTCTAAATATTTCTAAATCCTTTATTTAATTTATTTAATTTCATTTGTTATTGTTACTATTTTTAATTTGATCACACAGAGAAAGAGAGAGAAAAAGTGAGAAAGCAAGCCACCAGGTCCAGGACTTGAACCACAGTTGGCCATGTGGGAATCCAGTGCCTTTAACCACCACACCACCTGCTGGCCCCATTTCTAAATCCTTTTGACAAAATCCTGATAGTTTAGGGATAGTAACTTTGCTTTCTGGTATGATATGATAGTTTAGACTCATCTTGTTAAGATTTCCCGTCTTGGAATTAGCAGATTGCAGAATGATTATGTCACCGGACTTCCATGTAGTTGACTGTGGTTCGATTCCTGGACTCAGTGGCTTAAATTCCCGCCCAGCACATATGTGTGCATGCCCAAAATCCCTAGAGGAGACTGAAGGAGAAGGGATTGCGGTGTGGCTACCCCTTCCTCTGGAGGGGGGTGGTTTCTCGCTTCGTGTCTCTCTGTCTTTGGTGAGTATATGCTCCCTATACCAAAAAATCTGTCTTAAAGAAAAAGATTTTTCAAAATCTGTCTTAAAGAAAAAGATTTTTCTCCTGACTTGGTGTCAGCTAATTTTTAAATGAAAACTGGTTATTTTTAATCAGAAATATTAGGTCGTTAGTAAAATCACGATGTATTTTTCTGTTTTTCTAATCAAAAATGGGTCATGACTTTCCTGACGACCCAATAGTATGGGGACTGCAGTCTGGGCCCTAGTAATACTTATTATTCATAAACCACGTTAAGAAAAGCTATGAATTACCACGTACACACTTTCAGAAGTTTCCTCTCTTGCAAATTCAGGACTACAGTGTTTTTATTTAATTATTCTTGTATCTGTGTCATTTTTCTTTTTTGTTCTCTTTTGTTATAGACAGGGTCTCGTGATATACTTCTCTTTCCTTGGCTTCTGAGTAGCTGGGTCTGTAGGTACACACTTTCATGCTCAACTTCGCATCTTTCTTTCCTCCTGAAAATTCTGGTCCTCAGTAATACAAAATAACCAATTATTTGAATTATTCTAAAATGTACAGTGTCTTGGAAAAAACAATGAAAACACTCCTGCCAAAATACAGTTAGTGAAAACTCTTATTCTCAGCTCTTACTGTTTTTAGCATATATTCCACTAGAGATACAAGTTATTCTTCTAAAACATCTTGAAAAATGTTTTTAGTAAATAATAGTTATGCCATCATGTGGAGCCATAAGTAAATTCATTTCTCATGCTTGGTTTTCTAGGAAGTTTAAGCAATTTTTAGGAATTGCTTAAAGTGCTTTACTGTTTTATACTTTGTAGTCTTTACATGGTTCCAAAGTCAAATCTTCAAAGCAGGGAATTGTCAGGGAAGTCTGGCTTTATCCCTGGCATCTTTAACCTATTCCTTCTCTTCCATTGTGTAGAGATATTTTTATTTTAGTTTTTGGTTTATCCTTCTATTTCTTTTCTTTTTTCTTTTTCTTTTTTTTTTTTTTTTTTTTTTTTTAATTAAGGTTTTTGTCACAGGGCATGTCTGTTGCCATAGAGAGACAGAGACAGTGAGAAGGAAAGTGGGAACTCACTCTCCAGGAAAGGTGGCCAGGCTGCAATCCCTTCTCCTCCATTCTCCTTCTAGGATTTTGAGTATACACATACCATGCACTTGGCGTGATTTTCAAACCACCAGGTCTGGGACTTAAACTGCAGTTGACCATCTGTGAGCCCACTGTCTTAACCACCACACTGCCTGCTGGTTTGTTCGTTTGTTCTTTTGATCGATCCATCTATCTACCAACCTACCTTTTTTTTTTTGAAGAGAAGGTTTGGCTATAGGGCACGTATACTCTCTGGAAAGAGAGAGACAGAAAGCAAGAAATCATCCCCCATGGGGACGACCTTGCCGCAGTTCCTTCTCCATTTTCTTCTTGGGGTATTGGGCACACACCAAACGTACCTGGCGTGGATTGAAGTTGCTAGGTCTGGGACTTGAACAGTGGTCGATTACATGGGAGTCCAGCGATGTAACAGTCCGTCATCTGCTGGTCCCTCTATTTCTTTTTTTAAATGTCAACAGTTATACAGCAGTTGTGCATTCATGTGTATGTGTGATTTCTCACTCCTTTCATAGATTGTTAAATATTCAGCACTTTCCTGCAGCATCTTTTGTTTCTTAAAAATGTATTCTTGAGATCACATAATGAGAGTCTATATTTCTTTAATAACTGAATCATTTTTCATTATGTGGTTATGCTATATATAAATTATTCAAACAGTGTCTTTAGTGAACATTTAGATTGCTTTTAGTCTTTTGCTGTTAAAATCATAATGCTGTATCTAGTAGTCTTTTATGTATGTATTTATGTGTAAGTGCTAGTGTAAGTGCTAGTTTACTTTATGATAGAATTAAGTAGTATATGGTTTTGCTAGCTAGTGCTAAATTCCTCTGTCTGGGTGTTGTCCTCGGTTTGCATTACATCACTGATGTGTAAGAGTACCAGTTTATGCATAGCTTCACCAACAGGGTCAATCTTTTGTATGATTAAGTCTCTGTTCTGTTAAGGCACTTTTACAAGAGCCATTTCAAATGTATGTATGTATTTGTGTGTGTATGTAAAAGTTGTTGTGAGCAGGTAACCAGCAGTTAGTGTAATGGCTATGTCGCTGGACTCCCACGTAGTCGACCACGGTTCGTGTCCCGGACCCGGTGGCTTAAAACTCACACCAGTCGCATGTGCATGCGTGCCCAAGATCCCGAGAGGAGAATGGAGAAGAAGGGATTGCGGCGTGACCATCCCTCCTTGGGGGTGATTTCTCGCTTTCTGTCTCTCTGTCGCTGTCTGTCTGGCAAGCACACGGGCCCTATAGCAAAAACCTCTCAAAAAAAAAAAAAGTTGTTGTGAGTAGTGAGACCATCACTGGTTTTCCAATCAGTCATTCGTAGGATGTTTCTTAATTTCTCATTGAATAGTTTGTAAATATTGATTAGACCACAGCTGAAATGGCACCATTACAGTTGGCCTTAGGGTGCATCATATTGGGGCGTCGGGAATGGTTGTTGTGACAACATTTTTTACAGAAAAACAGAAACATACGTCTTGATTTTCCTAATCACCTAATAATTTTAATTTTAGAATGGGCCTAAAATTATTATTTAAAATGTTGTAAGAGGGTATGTACTGTGATTTTTTTTCTGTTAGCTTATAAGCCTTTCTTAGCTAGGATTTTGTAACTGAACAATAGAGCATAGGAATTATTGTTTTACTACAATGGTCCATTAAGAGTATAGTGTTATAAGAGAGAAGTTTATAATATAATTTATGTATTGGGCTGGGAGTCCTTAGTCAGAAAGGCCGCACCCTTTGGATAATATTTTTTTCTCTCTGCATTTTATATTCCTGCCTCATGATCAAAATACATCTCTCCTCCCTGCAACTCCCTCACTGGTACTTTTTGATAAGATGAACTAGAGAAAGGAACTGCTAGACATTCTTAAAGTGTTAATCTTTTAAATTGCATAAATTTTCATGAATCTCATTGAGAAGTAGTGTTTAGCTCTAAAAATCTATCAGTTGCTTTAGAAGAGTGACTGAAATTTATATTATATGATCTTATTTATAAGGAACTTCTTAAATTCATGAAGTCTAACTATCTCTGCTTTTGTTCTTTGTCCTCCTCAGTTTTGCTTTGTAGGGGTTTTTTGTTTGTTTGTTTGTTTTTAAGATAGATTTTTGTTACGGGGTGTGTGGGCTTGCCAGAGATACAGAAAGCAAGAAATCATCCTCTGGGGTGATGGCCACACTGCAGCCCCATCTCCTCCATGCTCCTCTCAGGATCTTGGGCATACACGGTACACGCACCCAGTGTGAGTTTTAAGTTGCTGGGTCCGGGTCTGGAACTGTGGTTGACTATGTGGGAGTCCAGAGATGTAACCAGTAAGCCATCTGCTGGTCCATTGGCCTGTGTTTTTAAAGTAAAATTCATTATAGAATGCTGACTAGTTTAATTTTCGGTTCTATTTCTGGTTACATACTCATTATGGACTCACATGGCTTAGCTTTGTTTTAATGTAGAAGAAAATAAAGTAGTGCAATAAAAATTAAATATTTACTTCAGTGTGATTTTATATTTGAGCTACTGCTTTTTGTGCATTAATTGTTAAGAAAGACTGGGACTATTTGAAATAAAAATTCTACTACTGTTTATTTTAAAATAGTTACTATTGTGAGAAACTTTTTGAGGGATAAAAAGATGGACCAAATGAGATTAAACTTTTATTTCCATTAGTAAAGTAACACTCTGAAGTAACTTGTAAAACTTAAATAATTCTCTTCCATATATCTATCACCCGGATGAGTTAATTGTTCATGTCTAATGAAATAAGACATGAGTTTCAGTGAAAAAGGAGAGTCCATCTCATCACTAGATGCTCTTAATGAGCCTTTTTAAATTAAGTGCTGAAAAAAAAATTAAGTGTTGCTTGTATTGCAGTCAATTTATTGTAGTTAAATATTTGAGCACCTTGTATTTGTGTTGTATGTAATTAACTTTCTTTTAGAGGATTCAGAGTCAGTAGTAAATTGTTGCTTGTGTTTATATGACGCTGCGTCAATTGATTTATCTTTCAAACTTCTTTAACAAGAAACTTTGGAAGATGTTTTTTAGTCATATTAATGACCAATTATTAGGCAGTTTAATAAGCCTATTGAGCCATTCTATTTTATCTTACTGATTTTATTTTTCTAGTTTACTCCTACAATTATGAAATACCACTACTGAATTATTTTGTTTCTCTT
The DNA here is from genome assembly GCA_026018925.1 of Tupaia tana. Classification (NCBI taxonomy): domain Eukaryota; kingdom Metazoa; phylum Chordata; class Mammalia; order Scandentia; family Tupaiidae; genus Tupaia; species Tupaia tana. The sequence continues at coordinate 12,836,122 of JAKSZU010000002.1, forward strand.
TTGACTTTAAAACGTGTTCCTTATGATTTTAAAGCATGCAGTTAATGTCTTTTATTTTAAAGATGTATCATTTTTAGTGTTTTTTTTTTTAATTGCAGGTTGTCATAAGGCCAGGATGTCATAGCCTGCAGATCTAAAAAAAATTAAAACTGAATCTCAAATTATTGAATATCTTCATTTTGTGAATTGTTTGTATTTTTAATTTAAAAAATAGTAAATAAGAGTTATAGCAGATAGGAATCTTTTTAAGAAGTCTATATACATTTTCTAATTCGGATATTTGCTGTATTAAAATACATGTACACTGAAGAGGAGTAATCACAAAAAAATAAATGATTTTAGGAGTCTAACATGAAGGAAGTTTTGTATAGTTTTACCTTTTAACTAATAAAATTAATTAAAATTGTGTTCATGTAAGTTCTGAGATTATTGAGTAATAAAAAGCACCTGAATAATCAAAAGTCTATGATCATGGGAAGATGTGTAAGATCAACCATTACATTAATAAATTGTTTAAACTGTCAAGACTAAATAGGAATCAAAAGTAATAAAAACAAATACTTTATCTTTAATAAAATAAAAATGAATTTTTGACTCAATTAGAAAGCAGGAAATCACCCCCCATGGCCACGCCGCAATCCCTTCTCCTCCATTCTCCTCTATTGTTTTTAGTCGACTAGAGTCCAAAAGCCATTACGCTAACTGTGTCCCCTGACTTTTGTTTTTATAAATGCTATAATGTTCTTCATTTAGAGGTAGATGTTAATAAATATTTTGAGACCATATGATTTGTGACTTGATATATTAGGTCATTGGAAAGGTCACAACACATATGTAATGACTTTTCCAACAACCTGGTAGCTTGCCTAAGAATATTATATCTATGTCAACAAAAATTTAGTGTTTTTTTAATTGCCAGAGGGCATGTGCTTGAGAGGGTGGGAGAAAAAGAGAGGTAGAATATGAATCCTCCAGTGAGGCATAGTCACTCATGCCACAGTCTTATTTCATCCATTATATACTCCATCAAGATTTTGGGTATACATGCACAAGTACCTGATATGTTTTTCTGGCTACTGGAGCTGAGATTCCGACTGCAGTCTGCCTCCTTGTGCACAGGATCTAAGTATTGTCCTAGGCTGATCCATCCATTGTATGTCATTTTTAATGGCTATAAATAGTATTTAAGTATACACGTATATTGAGATGCGCATTGTGTGTTAAAGATTTAAAAATCATTGTTTCAGTTTGAAAATGTTATGAAAAACATCACATATTATTAAAATAAATTTATAGAAATGTGATTGGTTGGTTGAAAATGTATTGTTAGGCTGGCTCTGTGGCCTGGGAGTTAAGACAGCCGGATCTCACATAGCTGACCCAACAGTTCCAGTCCTGATCCCTGTGGCTTGAGAAATACGCTGTGTGTGTGTGTGTGTGTGTGTCCCAGATCCTGATGGATGGAGGGGAATGAATTTTGTGGTCTGACCCACCCCATTAGGGGTCCTTTCTCACTCTGCCTCTCTCTCTGGTGAAAATACATACCCTCTGTCAAAATTTTAAAAAGAGAACTTATATTACCAATATTCTCTTTTAATGGCACTGTTCGAAATTGTAAGGCAGTCCCCTATCCCAAGCAGTTATTGGAAATATTTGTATGGCGAATCTTCTACTTTTTTAAAGGGACAAAATATATTCTGTTACTTTGAATACCTTTGGTTAATTAGGTTAAATCTATCTAGGTTATCTTGTCTATCTTATCTGTCTAGAAATTAATGTTCACTTTTCTGTTGTCCTTCACTGCTATAGCTCACTACTCCCTGCTACTTATTCTTTTAATTGTTCATTTACAAAAATAAAAAATTACACCTGCAGCATAGTTGTAAGAATAGAGTACAGTGAATTCATACATACTCTTAACCTAGATTTGTCCATTAGTTGATTCTTATCATTTGCAGATTTGGCATTAACTAATTTACCTACTCGTTAAAACTTATTCGCAACCTCCAAATCAAGACTAGTGATGCTTTCATAATTATTCATGGACATGTGCACTGAGAGAGAGCATTCATGTTGTCCTGATGCTCTTGTTCCCAAACGCTATGGAACAAGATGACATATTGCTGTCCTTTTTCAGCTCTCCTGCTCTAAACAAGTGTTTTTCTTTTTCCACTGTCTACTTAAGCGTCTTCCCCCCCCCCCCCCCCCCCCCCCCACTTTTGTGCTTTTTGTTGGTGATTTTACTGTTAAATGAGGCTCCATGCACTGTTCAGGTGTGGCCTTGTGTTCCTGAGAGCAAGAAGCCTACCTTGTGCCTTGGGGAGAAAGTATGTGAGTTAAAGAAGCATGGTTCAGGCATGAGCTGGCCATTCAACCATTGATTCAGCAGTATAGATTAGATAAGCATAAAACACACTTAAAACAGTTATATATTGATTAGTTTGTGACAATTTTGAGACCAGAGGTTCATGATAGCCTTTTTCTAGGAGCAGTGATAGTATTCACTAATTCAGTGTTCCTGGAGATTTTTCCATGGGTAATTAGTACTAACTGTGTGCATGCATGTATGTGTATGCGCATGTACATGTGTGCCCACAGGTGTACATGTGTACCTAAGCATATACATAAAATAATTACTACTATTTTGTTTGCCAAGCCAATTGAGAGTAAGTACCAGAGTATGATCCTTCCTATTTTTATAACTCATTTTCTAAGAATAAGGACATTCTTTTATGTAATCAGAGTAACTTTATCAACCTCTGTAGGTTTAATACTGTTTTAGTATTGTTACTTGGTAGAAATACTAAATTCTCATGTCTTCAATTTTCCATTCATTGAAAATTCTTTCTGACTCACGCATCCAACCCCACAAAGTATTTGTTTGTCTTATCTCTTGGTCTCTGATTGGAAAGTTTCCCAGGTTTATCAGCTTCTTGCTACCTTTCTAATAAGGCTGTGCATTTTGGGCCAGAATGTTTAAGAGATATATATATCCTACTCAATACATTGTACTAGTGGTTAGATGATGTTAGTTTGCCCAATTTTTGGTGATGTTAACTTTGATCATTTGTTTAAAATGGTGTCAGTCATGTTTTTTCACTGTAAAGTTGATTCTTACTTTTCTTTAACGTTTTAAATTTATAACTAACCTAAGGAGAAATACACTGACAATATAAATACCCTTTTCCTTACAGATTTTTGCTTAATAGGCTTATCATTGGTCGATGATTCCTGTTAAAGTCAGTCATCACTATTTCATATTTTTCTATCATTCTCTTTAGATTTGTTAGTTGAATTTGTAATGAAGATATTTCCTGTCATTTCTGATAGGTTAAGATCTCTTTTTACTATATATTACACATATTCTCCTACTCCCCCTTTGTTGTTTTTAGAGTTTATATCTCCTATGGTCTCTCCCTCCTGAATTCCAGACTACTTAGCTGCTGTCACTACTAGGTGGTGGTGGTGACAACACTGACAGGTTGATGATGATGTTATGGGCTGCAAAATGCTAAGTTGTGATAGGCACTGCTATCACCATTTCCTGTGAATTAACCTGTTTAATCTTCAAGCAATTCTCTGGTTCAGCTACTGTTGTTATTCTAATTTTGTGGATGAGGAAGGAAATGAGGTAAACTACCATCTCTGGCTAGTGATTTGTCTAGCCAGATTTGAACCCAGCCAGCTTGAGCACTTTGGTTTGACTGCTACATTTTGCTTTTCCTCAGTAATCGTCTAATTTTTGTATTTTTGCTCTTTCTGTTGCCCTTTATCATCCAGGGTGAATTTTAAAAATAAGTCTCTAATATATTAACATGTGTTCAGTATGAGTCCTTTACTCTGGCTAACAAGGCCTTACCTGCTCTTGTGGCTTGTTGCTTTTTCTGTTTTCTTCTACTCTCCAAGCTCCTCCTATTTTTTGCTCTCATAAATACAGATACTCTCTTAGAGGGCTTCTGTACTGCTGTTCCCTTTGCTTAGAGTACTTTTGTACTCTTATCTGAGTAACTTGATCCCTCACTTCATTTCAGATTTCTGTTCAGTATCACTTTGTAGAGAAACTTTCTATAACCATGTGGCACCAAAGTAGCAAATCCTGACATCTCTCCACTGTCTCTTCCTCTAAAGTTCCTGTATTTTTCATCTTAGCCATCCACACTTCTGACATGTTCTAAACAGATTTGTTTACCATCCTCTCTAGGGGATATGCTCATTGAAGGTAGAGATTTCTCTATTATTCACTACTCTGTCCACAGTGATAGAACTGTACATGCCTCCCATGTAGTTAGTACCTCAGTAAATATGTGATGAAGGCAGGAATAGTTTGTCTTTCAATTTTGCTTATGATTAATTTGCATAAAGAAATTATCAGTTGAACAGTTAAAAACTCCATTTTATTGTGATTTTCTAGATTTTTGTCTTTAGTGTCATGCTTGATGTCCTTTCCTACCCGAGTAGTTTATAGGTATTTATCATTTTATAATATCATGATACCTTTATTTATTGTTAGATCATAAATTTCTTTAGAAATTATTTTATTCTAGAGGGTAGGATTAGAAATTCTACTCTTTCTTATTTTGCTTTTTTTCTCTTTTTGAGAGGTTTTTGCTATATAGGGCACATGCGCTCGCCAGAAAGACAGAGAGAGAGAGAGAGAGACAGAAAGCGAGAAATCACCCCCTAGAGGAGATGGCCATGCTGCAGTCCCTTCTCCTCCTCTCGGGATCTTGGGCATGCACGCACATGCGCCCAGCATGAGTTTAAGCCACCGAATCTGGGACTCGAACAACGGTTGACTACGTAGGAGTCTAGTGATATAGCCATTACACCAACTGCTGGTCCCTTATTTTGCTTTTTAAAAGCAAGACAATTAAAAATGTTTTTAAGAGATTTTTTCCTATAGGGCATGGGTGCTTACTGGAGAGACAGAAAGTGAGAAATCACCCACCCCCAGAAGAAGATGGGCACTCCACACTCCCTTCTCTATTCTTTCTGAATTTGGGGCCCGCATAGTCACATCCAGCATGAGTTTCAAGCCCCCCCACCCCACCCCCCAGTCAGGGACTTGAACGACAGTCCACCATGTGGGAGTCCAGTACCTTGCTATGCAATCTGCTGTCCCCAAAAAATTAAATTTTAAATTGCTTTTGGTAATTGTGTAGTTTACTTCTATTCAGTATATGAAAATGCAAAATTCACTTTTTTTTTTTTTTTTTTTAAGAGGTTTTTGCCCAGACAGACAGAGACAGAAAGTGAAAAATCACCACTCAGTGAGGATGGCCATGCCGCAGTCCCTTCTCCATTCTCCTCTCAGGATCCTGGGCGCGCGCACACACACACGCACCCTGCGTGAGTTTAAGCCACTGGGTCTGGGACTTGAACCACGGTCGACTACATGGGAGTTCAGTGACTTAGCCATTACGCCAGTTGCTGGTCCCCAAAATTCACATTTTGAAATTCTTAATTTAAAACATTTCTTTATAAGAAATCATTTTTGGTGCAGTGACTTAGTTTTGGAATGTATTGGCTTTTACTGTGTAAGTAAGAATTTACTCATGCAGTTCTATTTTCTTTTTTTTTTTTTTTTTTTTTTTTTTTTTTGGAGAGATTTTCGCTGTAGGGCGCGGGTGCTCGCCAGACAGAGAGAGACATAGAGACAGAAAGCGAGAAATCACCCCCAGGGGGGATGGTCATGCCGCAATCCCTTCTCCTCTTGGGCACGCATGCACACGCGCCCGGCGTGAGTTTTAAGCCACCCGGACCCGGTGGGCTAAAAATGCTAAACCAATTGGTTAATAATTCTGGTCAAAGTCAATTATCACTTTTTTTATATTTCTGTTATTCTAAATTTATTATTAGAAGACCTGGGAAAAATAACATTGTTTGATTTTTTTAAAAAATAGTATTTCTAAATCACATTACCTCATAGCATGCTAGATTTTTTTTCTTCTCAGTATAGTTCTGTGGTAAGGTGTCATTAAGTTTTTTCCTGGGACTATTTCAGCTGTACTTACTGTATAGGCGTAATTATGAGTAGTATCTTTGTTCACTTTCAAGGTATCTGGGTTTGGATGGATTATAAATTTCATTGTCATCATAAGATTTGGTGTCATTTTGGTGTCTACAGTTTGCTTCTACAAAACAGCAGGAGCATCCCCCCCCCCACCCCCCGTCTCTGTTTTTTTTTTTTTTTTTTTTTTTTTGCTATTGGGCCAGTGCCCTCACTGGAGCGACAAGAGATAGAAAGCAAGAAATCACCCCTCAGGAGAGATGGCCATGCCATAATTCATTCTCTTTCATTCTCCTTTCGGGTTTTGGTCACGCACACACACATGCTTGGCGTGATTTTTAAGCCACTGGTCCGGCACTCAAACCTTAGTTAACTATGTAAGTCCAAGAATAAAACCATTACGCCATCTACTGGTCCCCCGTCAGCATCATGCTTAAATTTACTTTCGTTTTAACTTGTCTTGGGGTTTGTAATGCAATGATATAGTGGTCTTAAGTTTTTGATATAAAATGAAGATGTTATTTTAAGTATGATTATTTCATCAGCGTGTTGCTGTAAGAACTAAATTTTGTATTATTTTGGAGAAAATAAAGTGCAGAAAAATATATATAAGTCAGTCTATTTTGTCCTCAGTACCTGATTCTTGTTCATTTATAAGATTTTATTTCATGTTCTTTATTAGTTTGTTCTCATGGTGTAGAAAAGGGGGGGTGGTTGTGTGTGTATCTATATATGAGGCATTCTTGACTCTCTTCTACCCTCAGTAAGCTCGGTAACAGATTTGCACAGCCATGCAACCTGTCCTCTGGTGTGACTGTCCTCGCACCCCCCTCCCTGCCCGGTCTTGGGCTAGCCTTGTGCTAGTATTATTTTTTGCCTTTTCTTGTGCAGTCATCTTTTGACTACTCTTCCACCTCCACAGTAATTTTCACAGTTTAAACATTTTTTTAGTTAATTTGTTTGTTATTGCCTGTATCTTGTTGGTGTTTCTGTGTGTTTTTATCTGTCTGTTTATGTATAAGGTCGTAGTACTTCACGCAGGAAAATAAAACAGCTGTATTTCACTCACTGCCATGTACTTACTTGCCCTGTTTCTATGACCTGATTCACCTTTATTCACTTTAAACTTTTATTTGGTTATATTAGCTGTGTAGATCACTTATCCAGTAAATATAATCTCACCTATCAGTGTCTAGAATGTTCATTGTGAAGACAGTACACTTCTTTATACTTGTCGGTATGAAACAGTGGAAGATTTTTGTATCAACCTGTCTTAACAATTTGGATCATTTCCTTTATCTTAAAACTTCAGGAATTTAGGAAACCAGCAGTTAGCGTAATGGCTATGTCGCTGGACTCCCACGTAGTAGTCAACCGCGGTTCCTGTCCCGGACCCAGTGGCTTAAAACTCACGCTGGGCGTGTGTGTGTGCGTGCCCAAGATCCCGAGAGGAGAATGGAGGAGAAGGGATTGCGGCGTGACCATCCCCCCTGGGGGGTGATTTCTCGCTTTCTGTCTCTATGTCTCTCTCTATCTGTCTAGCGAGTGCATGCGCCCTATAGCGAAAACCTCTCAAAAAAAAATTCAGGAATTTATATCTATTTAGAAGGATTTTTTATCCCATTGTTTTAGAATATAAAATGTTTTATAAAATATGCTTTTTGCGGACAAGCAGGTGGCGTGGTGGTTTAGGCACTCCCACATAGTTGACCATGGTTCGAGTCCCAGATCTGGTGGCTTGCTTCTTCACTTTCTCCCCCCAACCCCCGTGTGTGTGTGTCACTCTTTCTAGTCAAATTAAAATACATGAATGAATAAGTAAAATTAAATAAATAATTATTTTTGAAAATATATACTTTTTTTTTTTTGAGAGGTTTTCGCTATAGGGCGCATGCGCTCACCAGACAGACAGAGAGAGACATAGAGACAGAAAGCGAGAAATCACCCTCCAGGGGGGATGGTCATGCCGCAGTCCCTTTGCCTCCATTCTCCTTTCGGGATCTTGGTCACGCACGCACACATGCCTGGCGTGAATTCTAAGCCACCGGGTCCGGGGTGGGAACCACGGTCGACTACGTGGGAGTCCAGCGACATAGCCATTACGCTAACTGCTGGTTCCCAAAAATATATACTTTTAACAGCAGATTATAATTATCAGCAGAAAATAATGAAGACATCATGGACAGTAGTAAATGAATTAATGTTTTGAGAATTACACATATATAGAACTAATTGGTAGAAGCGTTTTTGAATTGTAAAACTACTTTATATTTGGGCATGACATCAGTAATCCCTTGGCAAGAAATAAACATTATTATTCCAATGAAACATACTCAAATTGGGGGCCAGCAGGTAGCATGGTGGTTAAAGTGCTGGACTCCTACATGGCTGACTGAGATATGAGTCCCAGACCCGGTGGCTTGAAAATCATGCTAGGCACTTGTATGTGTGTGCCCCAAATCCTGGAGAATGGAGAAGGGACTGTGACATGGCCATTCTCCACCCTCCCCTGAGGGGTGATTTCTCATTTTCTCTCTTTCTCTTTCTCTCTCTCTGTTTCTAGCAAGTGTACATGCCTTGTGGTAAAGAACAAAAACAAAATTGTAAAAAACCTTCAAAGTGGAGGAAGCATTGCATTGTAGTGAGGTGTATGTAAATATTCTAAAATAATCTTTCTTGTCCTCTCATCACTAGAGAATATCTTATGACTATCTCTGTGACAAAGGTTAGAACATTTGCTATTCCTAACCTCCTTCACCTCAAAGTAAGGTCCTGAGTCCTACATTTGTTTAATAAGAAACTGTTTTGAGCTATACCCAAATTTAAAAGGGTATTATTATTCGACATTAACTAATCTTAGTCTGTGGACAGCTTGTACAAATGAAATGCCTAAGTCTTTGCTGTTTAGTAGGGTATCAGAGGTTAGTGCTGTTATAAAAAATTTTGAGTCTGGGTAATTTATAAAAAACAGTTCTGGAGGCTAGGAATTCCTAATACTACGATGCTAGCAGGTTCAGTGTCTAATGATAAGCAGTCTCCTCTTCCAAAATGGCATCATGTTGGTTCATCCTCGGTGGGCATGGGATGGGGAGAGGGAGAAGTGCTGTGTCTTTTCATTGCAGAAGGGACTGAAGGAATGAAAGTGGACCAAACTTCTTTCATCAAGCCCTTTTATAAAGGCATTGATTCCTTCATGAGGGCTGAGCTCTCATTACCAGAATACTTCCCAGTAGGCCCCAACTTCCAACACTGTTACATTGAGGATTAAGATGTCAATACACAAGGTTTGGGGGACACATTCAGACCATGGCGAGTAGCCACTAGCCATACCTGACAATTTAACCTAAAGTTGCATAAAGGAAAGAAGTTACTCCGTTGTATGGTTATGTGGAAGTACTCAGTAGTGACATATGTCTAGTGGCTGCCCTTTTGTATACAACACATATAGACCATTTTCATTGTCAAAAGTTTTGTCGGACAATGCTGGCTTAGGCACAGCAGATTATATACGAAATATGGAGAACTAAAGTTTGGGACAAATAATTCCTCTTTTAAACATTGCATTTTGAAATAATTTTCTGACTTGCAGACGAATTGTAAAAATACAGTTCAGAGTTTCCATACATCTTTCACCTCATTTACCAGTTATATAGATACCACATTTGACACTTTTCTATGCTAGTATCTGTTAGAATGTGAACCAGATTTTAGAGGTGCTCATTTAGTTTTTTAGATCTTTTCTTCCTTGTCATTTGAGTAGACAAATGGAATATTTAGTAATACTGTACTTCGTAATATTGTTTGTTAATTATATAGGTGTCATTTAATAGAAAAAGTTTTCAGTTGTATATTAAAAGACATTTGAAACATTTCATGGCAAGGCTTAAAGTATCCAACATTCATTAGATAATGTGAGTTAAGGAAGGTTCTTTACTCTGGTCACCTACTGTGCATCCCCCACCCCACACCCACACACAGGGTTGCTAAGAGTGATTGAGTCTGCAGATGTGATTTGAATGTTTTAACATTAAGGGAGAAAAAATCAAAACCCAAAGCATTTGAGGCAGAGATATTTTTTAGACAATAGTTGTTTAATGAGCTGCTTGTATATACAGGAGAAGAGAATGGGCCTGATTGCTCACAATCTGACGTTTGAAAAATTATTTTTCCGGATCTTACGCATTTACATATCTAATTGCTATGTAATCAAAACTAAGTGAACTGAAGCTACTTAAAACTCTAAAATGAAAGGCAATCATCTTTGCAGGGAGGCGGAGGAACTCCCTTACTTGCAGGCTAGCCTGAATATTAGCATCATAGTCTTCTTGTGTTTAATTATAGGTGTCTGACTGAGCAGTAAATTTATGCTTGTGTAATAAAAGAAGTGAATGTGACCCTGAAATACCAGCTCAGCTTTGTTGTAACTGAGCATTGGTTTTGTGAGAAGTTAGCATCCATTGTGTATTTTGATGATAAGGGATTGTTCCAGAATAACTGTAAATTACCTGCTTTGTTTGATAGGGAGAGTAGTGAGTGTTTCCACAGGATCCTTCCCACCAGTGACAGCATTCAGCTACAAACTTGTACTAAGCAGCTAAAATGCTGTTTGTTAGGAAGACATGAGATGAAGAAAGTTAACTTTATTTTTTTCAATTATTATTTGTAGTTTTGTTATTGATAAATCTTGTGAGGATAAACAATTGTTTATCATAAGACAGGCCAGACAGTGGCTCAGTGGTAATCCAACTGGACCTACATGGGAAAGGTCGTGGGTTAGTGTCCCTGGACCTCCTTGAACACTTTAGAAGTGCCTATGTCTGTGAGTTAGGCTGGCCGAGACTGGGTATTGGATTGCAGCAAGACCCTGTTTGGAGTGCCCCCTCCCTTGGAAGAAGTAAATGAATAGTGCTGGCTCCTCTGTGGCCTCCTTAAGGCAGTTGAATTGCACATGGCCTACTACATGGTTGACTCCTGGACTCGGTGGCTTGAGAAGAAGCTAGATGCATTTGTATGCATGTCAGAGATGGAGAAGGGATTGTGGTGAGACCTTTCCCCATGAGGGGTGCTTTCTTTTCTTTCCTTCCCCCCTATCCCTCATGGTCACACGTGCCCTCTAGCAACCAAAAAGGAAAAAGAGAAAAGAAACAAACTTAGGAAAATGTTTACCATAAGAATTGCCCTTTATGCTTTTATAGACTTCAAATATTATATTTATTTGTTGCTGCCTAATAAAAGTCCCCTCCCCCAGGCGCTGTTTACTCTCTGGAGAGACAGAGAGAGAGAATGTGAGAAAATCATACCCCTGTGGGATGGCCACACTGCAGTCCCTTCTCCTCCTTTTCTTTTAGAGCTTTTTTTTGGGAGAGGTTTTTCTTTTTGCTGTAGGGTGCGTGCACTTGCCTGAAGGAGTGAGAGAGACAGAAAGCGAGAAATCACACCCCCCCCCCCCCCCCCCCCCCCCCGCCGGAGCATGGCCACACCACAATCCCTTCTCCTCCATTCTCCACTCGGGATCTTGGGCATGCATGCACACGTGCCTGGTGTGAGTTTAAGCCACTGTGTCTGGGACTTGAACCACGGTCGAGTCCAGCAACATAGCCATTATGCCAACTGCTGGTCCCCGTTTAGGGCTTTTTAGGCAGGCACGTGTGCACACACACACACAAACACACACCTGGCATGTTTCTTAAGCCACTGGTTCCAGAACTAAATCTGTGTAGTCAGCCTTATAGAATTCAGCTCCCTCAACTGCCATGCCCCCTGTCTGGCCAAAGGGTTATTAATCTAAGAGAGATATTCTTAACTGTCTTTCAAAAGTTTTGTAGTCAGACTTCAAAGTTTAACCCACTTGAACTTCTGAATTTAACACAGTTTAAAAGTTTGTTTTGTTTTTTTTGTTTGTTTGTTTTTTTTAGTTTTGTTAATTTCAAATTAGTAATTGGTTCTTAGACATTTAAAACTCTTACAAGAGAGAGAACAGGTTATGCCTAGGACCAAGGATAAGATAAGGGATTCTGGACCAGATAAGAATTGAACACTTGGGTGGTACTTGAACTGATTTTTAGAAAGCTCCTGAAAATTATATTCTGCTAATTTGATTACTTTAAAAAAGAGTCCATTGTAGTATGAATTTAAGAGGAAAATAGTGATTGTGTTTATTGTGCGTAGGGTGACCTTGAAATAAATATTATTGTCATTTTAACCTTAACTTTTACACATGTATTTAATTTTCCCTTCTCTCCTTTATAAAAAGTTTTTAACTTCTGAATCCAAACATTTACTGTTAAGTTTAATTCAGTAAAAACACTGTTCATTAACATTTCCACATTTCCATCCTAGCATTGGGTACACTCTATAATTGAGCAGTAGCATTATCTAAGTAACCTTGTAATGTACTCAGTGCCTGGCACTTGTAGACCTCAAGTATTCTTAATTAATGTGACCCTTAGTATCTTATATTCGAGTTAATCATTGAAGTGTTTTATATTTACCATTAAATAATTTATTATATTTATACATAATTATAGTTCTGTCAGTACTATGTTTTACATTGTCTGCCTATTTCCCACCTTTACCTGCCAGCAACAGTGTTATTCAATGTGGGATTTATATTTTTATCCCCCTGTGAACTAAAACACATAGCTGTATGCAAGGACTAAAGTAGAAGACCCATTCATTTCTAGGGTGAGAAAGGCACAGTGTTCAGAAAATTGACTCTCAACACGGGCAATGGGTATTTAGTCTCACAGGCATAAGGAGGGATTTAGATGGGCTGCTTGAATAGAAACTGAAAGCCATGCCTGTCACCTAGGAAATGTTTGCAGAGGGAAGGAAAGATAGTAATGTAAATAGAACTGGGCAAAGCTGCCTCATGGTTTGAGTACTGGTTTATTGATATTCCAATGGAAAACAGAATTTTGAACTGTCAAAATAACAACTTTGGGTGCTTCTGCTTACGGTAATGGATGAGTTAATTTTTTATCAGACTGACTTTCCCATAGCAAGCAACTCTCGTATATATGTATGTGTGTGTATTTAAAATATAATAACAGCCTTCTCCAAGAAGCTGTAGATTTCCAAGAAACACAAGCAAAACCTGGAATGGAATTAGTCCTTCCAGGGAAGTTAGCACAGTAAATACTTGTTTTGCCTGGCTTTTTACCTTGTGGCAAGGCATAGCAGGCAACTGTAATTCCAACCTGGGGGAATACTTATTATTGTAGAGAAAAGGGGATAAAACAGGAAATCCCCAAATTATAGCTGACCTCTGGATTATACTTGTGTAGGATGGATTTAAAGTGTTTCAGCTAAAGATGACCAGCGTTGGCATCCACCCAAGTAACAGTTTATAGTTGTCAGTGACACCAAAACAATTGCCTACTAGGAAAAAAAAAAGAAAAAGAAAAAATGAAAACCTATCAAAAGCAAAACTCTGAAAAAGAAAAATAACAAATGCCAGAATCATACAATTCAAAATTCAAATCTGAAAGTAAATCACATTCTCAGAATAAAATTAACCAATACTAACCTCCACTTTCTTAAACTCAAGAGAGAGCTCGTCTAAATAACAATTCTTATAAATTAAGTTGAAATATTATTAAAGAAAAAATTGACAGTCCTAGCAGAGATATAAAAACCATAAAGAAGCCCAGATGTAAAATTCAAAACTGAATATAGAATATCTTAAATAAAAATTTACTTGGTGTGCCTAATTGCTGAGGAAAGGATATAAATTTCAAAATAAAGCTGTAGCAGTTTTCCCTCTTACAGATCAAAGAGAAGGAAAATGAAAAAGATATGGAATAACAATTAGAGTTGCCTAACATAGTCAAACTGGAATCCCAGGAAAAGAGAGAGTGAGACAGAAACTATACTTGAAAAAATAATGGCCGAGAATCTCACAAATTTTGAAAGACATAACTGTACAAATTTAAGATACTTAATAAACAACAAAAGCAGAATGAACACAAATAAGACTATAGTAGGCACATTAGTCAAACTGTTGAAAACCAAAGGTTAAAGAACCAATCTTGAAGCAGCCAAAGGAAAAAAGACATATATAGAGAGGAACAATATTATGATTAGTGACTGACTTCTGTTGAAAAGTACAACCCAGAAGAGTTAAGTATTTTTTAAATACTAGAAGTAAAAAATTGTCATCCCTGAGTTCTATAGCCCATCAAAAGATCTTCAAAAGGAAACTGAAAGCCATTTTGAATAAAAGATAACAGAGAAATAATTGTCACTATATACTTGCACACTAGCAAATACTAAATTTTTCTGACTAAAGAAAAGTGAGAACAGATAGAAAGTTGATTTGTTAAAAATGGTAAACACCAGTTATGGTAAATATCTGAGTAAACATTGTTTTTTTTTGTTCTTCTGTTTTTTTTTTTTTTTTTAAACAACATGTATGACTTATTTAATAAGGGCAGAATTAACATTGTCCGCCTTAGTTTTTAACTTACACATGTGTTAGCATGGATCTGTATGGTTGCAAGGGTTCTGTATATTATAAGAAATGGTAAAATTTTCATTGTAAGTAGACCTTGAAAATTGAAGGTAATGGAGAGATGTAGACGTAAACAGCCACTAAAGATAACTTAAACACTAAAATAAAATTTAAAAAAATGTATATGTATAGTGTGTGTGTGAAAGCTTGGGGGGAATAAAAACAAGGGCTGCAGATAGCCATTAATGAAAGTGTTAGGTATAAACCTGATTATGTTTATAAAAAATTGCATCAACGGCAGTTGGAAGCAGCACTCCAACAAAAAAGTCAGAAATTGTCAAAGTGGATTTACAAAAAAAAAAAAAAAAAAAGGCAAACCCAGTTATATACTGTCTACAAAAGAAATGCTAAAATAAAAGCGAACAATGATCCTTAATCCATGTGGAAGATTTCTGTGAAATCTGACAGTTTCACAGTCAGATTGCGGTTTTTAACACATCTGTTTCAGCAGTTGATGCAACAAAAAATAATAAATGACTTAGAAGATCTGAATTTTATTATCTGCCACAGTGGTCTTACTGTATTTATGAAACACTTGAGAAGTAGAGAGCTCACATGTGTACATGGTACATTGCTGGGATAGAGCATATACTCTGTTATAAGGTGAAAAAGATTAAAATTATATAGAACATGGGCTCTGACTGCAATGCTGTTCAATTCCAGATATTTGGAAGGGATATAGCATACTTGTCCATAAGCCATTGGTCAAGAGATGTTACAGGGAAATTAGAAAATGGTTTAAAGTGAATGATAGTGAAAATACAAAATAACAAAATAGTGAGAGAAAATTCATACAATATTTAGATTAATTTGTGTCTCTAAATGTTGATATTAGAAAACACCTGAACCAATTATATGTCTTATCTAGTTAAAAGTGAGGAATGGAAAATGACCAACTAAATCCTACATGATTAAGTAGAAATAATGACAGTAAATATTGAAACAGAAAAATGGGTAGAAAAAAAAGATCACTATTATGAAAATAATGCAGAAATTCTCAACAAAATTTTAGCACACGGAGTCCAGTGACATAGGAAAAGGATGCAACTAGAACAGTAAAGCAGGGAAAAGAAGAAGACATACAGAATGAAAAGGAAAAAGTGAAATGCTATTTGCAGATTTTTTGATGATTCAAATAGAAAATTCTAAGGTATATAAAAAGATGATCCAAAGAGAGATCATAATTTTAAGTCTGTATATACAAATAACATAACTTGAAAATGTATAAGGCAAAAATGATCAGAACTAAAAGTAGAAATATGCAGATCTACAATTGTGCTTTTAACATAATTCCTGGTAACTTACAGAGCGAACAGACAAAACTTGGTGAGAATGTAGATGATCTGAGCAGCACAACTAGCAGACTTGGCCCAGTAGTCAAAACAACACATTGCACCCAACAATAACATAATTCTTGTTCTTTTTAGATTTCTGGGTGTGTCGGGACCAGACAGTGGTCCAGTGATGATGTTCTACTAGGCAGTCCCACACAGGAAGATTCCTTGTTCATATCCCTGGGCAGGTACTTGCCCATAATCCGAGGCTTGCTGAGGTCTGGGGTGGATTATGGCATCAAGACACCGTTGGGGGTACTGTCTCCATTTCCTCCTCTCCTCTTTCTCTACTGCTTATAGAAGAAATAAACTAAAAACTCAAGTGTACATGGAACATTTAATCAAATTGACCATTAACTAGCTAAGAAAGCCATAGCAAATTTTAGAAGTCTTAAGTTATTCACAGTATGTTCTTTAATCACAGTGGAATTTAGTTGGAAATGAAAAATTAAGGGTTGGCCACAAAGGGGCTCCTTTCAATTTAAGAATCCAGCAAAAACAGTAAAGTGATCAGAATCAAGGGTAAAGGAAAAAGTAAAAGCAAAGAGCAAAATTTAATAAGCAGGAATGTACTGAGTATTATATTGATGATTAAAATAAAGCATGTTTATTTTGAAAATTCACAAAGTAGATTAATTTGTATAAAACTGATTAAGAAAAAAAGAAGAGTAGAACTGAATTTGGTGTCATTAATTATAGCACCATTATTTTACATACCACCAAGAAGAAAAAGCAACCAGTTGACAGCTTGAAGTTCACATAGAATTTTTATTTATGTATGAAATAGCTTTCTCTAGACCTAGTTTCATTTTTTTAGCACATTACATGATAATCATTAAAAGGAAAACATAAGTGAAATTAGTTATTTACATTTTCTCATAGAGTTCTATATCATACTCAGTCCTGTTTTTCATGCCATATAGCAATCTGTGCTACTAGGAATGTCGATGTATTTATAAAAGAGTGATCTATTATTCTTTCCTGTAATTTTCTTCCCCAATCCATTCTAAATTTTAGTACTCACTGTTGTCAAAAACTAAAGAGTCTGAGATTTTTATGTCTACTTGTAAGATAACAGTTTTATAGATACTGACAGAAACCCTACACTCCTGGATCAGAAACCAGGTGTTATTATTCATAGAAAAGGCAGTAGCAGAGTGTCAGCACATTTGTGCTGATTCTCTGCGACCTGGTGTACATAGGGTGATGCAGAGACCAGATGGCCCCAGTACTCTGTATGCTGCCTTTCAGAAGAGGAGCTCAGGGCCAAGGTCCCAGCACTCTGTGATCCTGCAGCAGAGAAGACAGTCCCTACCCTGCTCTCTGACCTGCTTAGTTGCTTGTGTGATGACAGAATTGCTCAGTTTGAGAAGCTGGATAAACTTTGTTCTCTTGCACACTTAATAAGAACTTGCAGGGCCACCCAGGGGTCAAGCAGATGACCTCTTCCAGTGCTGGTTAGGCAGGGGTACTGGTTTTATATAGTAGTTTTATACTGCTGTTGAGCTTGCAACATTAGTAAGACATATTAGGTTTAAAAAATGTAAAGACATAAGAGAAATGCCTTAGAATAGGTGGTATACTGTAAGTGGAATTGAGGACCAGATGAGAAATACCATAGTGGCATTTGTTGTTGTTGTTGTTGTTGTTTTTGGTTTTTGTTTGTTTGTTTATTTTTCAGTCATAGGGCACATGTACCCACCAGAGAGAGAGAAAGGGAATGCACATTCATATTTAATAAGAGTAATATGCCATTTGATGCCTTTTAGTTGTCAAAATTTAAATTATTATCTAGATCTATTATATAGAGAAACATTAACTCCCATATAGTGAGGTCAAGAGTGTAAATAGGTCACTTTGGGTAGTAATTTGGCAGTATCTATTAATAGTGGATTTATTATAAATGTATTTTTAGACAGCTCTGTCTTTGTAAGTTCCATAATGTGTTAGTTTCTTAAGACATTCTTGCACTTGTGTTCTGGATAATAGGTATGAGGATGTTTGCTATAGTATTGTTTATAATAATAAATTGGCAGTAATATGATTGGTCACAAATGGAGTGCAGGAAATATAAATTGTGGTCTCTTCATGCAGTAGAACATTATGGGGCAAAGAAGATAAATACATTTAGTCAAATATACTTGATTTAATGCATATAATCTTAATTTTTTGGAGAGTTTTTTGCTATGAGGCATGTGTGCTCATGAGAGAGACAGAGAGTCAGAGAGACAGAAAGTGAGAAATCACTTCCCAGGGGAGATGACCTTGTCTCAATCTCTTCTCCATTCTCTTCTTGGGATTTTGGGCATGCACACACAGGTGCCCTGTGTGAGTTTCAAGCTGCTGGGTCCGGTACACGAACCGTAGGTCAACCACATGGGAGTCCAGCACCTTAACCACTATGCCACCTTCTGGCACCAACACATTTAACCTTGAAACTATAATGATTGAGAAAGAGGCTACCGTTCTTATTCTGTGTACAGGCTGAAAATACATTGATGTATTCTTTGTACATGAAACAATTTATAAAGGAAATGGTATCTTGGGGGATGTGTGATAAAACATGCTGATAGGTCCTTCTATGTATGAAGTGGAATTTCAAGAAATTTTGTTTTATTTTTTAAATATTAAGATGCATAGCATCTGTTATAACTGTTTCTTAATTCAGTAAGAGGGAATGGAGCAAAGGTATGCTGAAAGAGCACTTTCTTTTTGTCTTTGGTGGACTAGTTCTGCAATCACCAGTTGCCTGGTCAAGTACCCTTTCCTTGATCACTGAAAATACTTCCTTGGTCACTGGTAGAACATATTAGAGCCATTATCAAGGCTGTGAAGCAAATAATGGCTTTTTGGTTATGCAGGTATTTGTATGTGGATGTCAGTTGATAACAGGGAGAGGAATTAGATAGTGTCACTTTAGTTCCAGATCTCTGAAACATGAGCGTACTTGGAATGATTTCTAATGACGGAAACAAAACTTAGGTTCTCTGAACTTTTATTTTTTAATTTTCTTAAGCGATTACTCCTTTCTTGGCTTATATGATTGAATTCTGAGGTAATTAAAGTGTAAAATAACAATAAGATCGGCGTGTTTTGTTTTTGTTTTTGTTTTGGAGAGGTTTTTGCTATAGGGCACGTGCACTTGCCAGAAAGAAAGAGAGAGAAAGAGAGACAGAAAGCGAGAAATCACCTCCCAGGGGGGATGGCTATGCCTCAATCCCTTCTCCTCCATTCTCCTCTCGGGATCTTGGGCACGCATGCACACGCACCCGACGTGAGTTTTAAGCCACCGGGTCCGGGACTTGAATCGCGGTCGACTACATGGGAGTCCAGCGACATAGCCATTACACTAACTGCTGGTCCTGAGATCGTTAACATTGAACAATCATTAGTCACTGTAACATTCAATAATGTACAAAGTATAATAAGTGATATTTTGTAGTGGTAAAGTCATGAGTGTAACAAGCTATGTTTATAGTTAGCAAATAGTTCAGGAATTTTTACAGAATAGTTTTTAGGAAAATGATCATTATTGGGTGCATACTTAAAACTCATGAAGGAAGGCATTCATACAGTTAAACAATAGTAAGATGTTATTATACTGTTGAGCTTGATTGCCGCGTATTAGGTTCAAGGCTTGTGGGGTGCTGTTAGCTGTGCTCACACTTAATTGTATTCGGATCATGTTGAAACCTGTCCAAGTTACGCCAACTAGCAACATCACTGAAGGATGTTTTTTTTTCAAAATGCTTTCAGTTTTTAATATTTTTATATGTACACATTAGTCTTACTCTGAGTAGGTTATATTTCAGAAGTACCCAAAGGAAGTAAAATGGGTTCAGTATTTTTTTTTTTCTTTTTTTTTTTTTTGGAGAGGTTTTTGCTGTAGGGCGCGTGCGCTCGCCAGACAGACAGAGAGAGACAGAGAGATAGAAAGCAGGAAATCACCCCCCAGGGGGAATGGCCACGCCGCAATCCCTTCTCCTCCATTCTCCTCTCGGGATCTTGGGCACGCACGCACACGCGCCCGGCGTGAGTTTAAGCCGCCGGGCCCGGGACTCGAACCGCGGTCGACTACGTGGGAGTCCAGCGACATAGCCATTACGCTAACTGCTGGTCCCATGGGTTCAGTATTTTTAACCACAAGGATAAACTGCATTATTTTAATATATGATTCTGCATTAACCATATAACTTTTTGAAGTTTTGTTTTGCTGTCACATTATGATGATGGGCTATACGGTACCACTCCTCCTTTTTTTGGGGGGGGGGGCGGTGAAGGCATACACACTTGCTGGAGAAAGACAGGGGTAAAGTGAGAAATCATCCGCCCGGAGAGGTGGCCACTCCACAATCCCTTCTTTTCCATTCCCCTCTAAAGATTTTGGTCATGCACAAAGCCAAAGTGTTTTTCAAGCCACCAGGTCAGGGACTCAGACTGTGTAGTCAGCCATGTAGGATCCAGTGCCTTAACCATCACACTATCTGCTGGCCCAAGATATCACACTTTATAGGTATATCTTATTAGCCCAATTTTAATAAAGGATTTGAAGAAAAAGCATGGATATTTTCAGGTTTTGGATGGTAGAGGCTTTGTTAAGTACAGTCTTTTCTTGGTATCCATGGGAAGATTGATTCGTGAACCCCTTGCAGATTTAAAAAACCCGTGGTTGTTCCAGTCTCTTACAAAAAATGGTGTAGTATTTGTAAATGATCTTTGTATATCCTCCCATATACTTTAAATTCTCTCTAGATTAGTTATACTACCTAATACTATATAATATTGGGTTGTTGGAAAAGTCATGATGCATGTTTGTGTAGAAAAAAATATGTCTTGACTTTTCTTACAACCCAATAGTTGTTATATTGTACTGCTTAAGGGATAATTACAAGGAAAAAAAAATCTGTGCATATTCAGTACGGATGCAACCACCATAGGCCTGACTACACAGAACATATCAATGATAACTCCATCTAGAGTTGGTGAAGTCTGTGTATGTAGAACCTCTGGGAACAGAGGATACTATACAGGAGAAATAGATATTTAGGGACTCCTAAAGTCACTTATTTCCCCTTAAATACAGGAATCCTTGCTTTTTATCTACCGAGATGTGTGGGTATGTGAAATATATGTTAACACCATGGAATTATTAGGAAAAGAAAGAATTCTCATAATTCGTTAACTATTTAGGCCTTTCAGTATTTTATTTTTATTTCCATTAGACATTATGTCATCCAGATTATTAGTCAAGAAGTATAGAGGTATGCTATTAATGGTAATTAAACCTACTACCACCTGACTGTTGATTAGCAACATATGTAAAGCTTTTTAAAAAGGCACATGCTTTGGACTCCTAGGGTAAGGAGTGGGGTGTGTTGTGGGTACCTACCTCTATATTTTTTCAACTGAAGTCAGAAAGAAAGATACTTTAAGATACTCATATATGCCAAATAATCTTAAATGTTACATTAAGTAAACATCTATAGACTTTTTTTTTTTTTTTTTTTTTTTTTTTTTTTTTTGAGAGGTTTTTGCTATAGGGCTTGTGCGCTCGCCAGAAAGACAGAGAGATAGAAAGCGAAAAATCACCCCCCAAGGGAGATGGCCACCCCGCAATCCCTTCTCCTCTTGGGACCTTGGGCATGCACGCACACGCGCCCAGCGTGAGTTTAAGCCGCCAGTTCCAGGACTTGAACCGCGGTCAACTACGTGGGAGTCCAGCGACATAGCCATTACGCTAGCTGCTGGTCCCACATCTATAGACTTTTAGCTACTGGCTTGTTTTGCTTTTATTCTAATCTTTTTCTTTCTTTTTTTTTTTTTCTTTTTTCTTTTTTTTGTGAGAATTTTTTTTGCTACAGGACACGTGTGTGTGTTTGCTTGCCGGAGACAGACAGAGAGGGAAAGTAAGAATTCACCCTTCATGGAGGATAACCACACTGCAGTCCCTTCTCCTCCAGTCTCCTCGGAATTTCGGAAGCTCACTATGATATAATTTTCAGGCTGTTGAGTCCTGGACTGCTAACTGTGGTCAGCCATGTGGGAGTCCAGCACTTTAACCACCATGCCACTTGCTGGTCCCTAATTTTAGTTCTGAAATTTGCAAAGTTTAAAAGTCACCACCAGGAAAAAATGTAGACATCCTAAATCGTTTGGAGTTGGTACCTGTATTTTTTCATCTAGAGGAATCATTGATTCTTAATTAAAATTTTTTTTTTTTTTTATTTTGCCTTTGGTTTTGAGTTGTTCTGACTAGGACATCCCTGATGCTTATTATGTAAACAAAATGACAGGAAGAAAGTTCTGATAGCTGGAAAAGCCATCTTTTATGGAAGTCACAGGAACGGAACAAGGATAATGAGTTACACGGTTTAAGTGTTAGGTACTATGAGCTAGTCACTCACTGTCTTCAGTGTTCATTTAATCTTCGCAACCTTGTGACTTTACAGGTCAGAAAATAAAATTACAATAAGTAGTTATTATATGCCTTAATCAGTCAGCCCTGGTATGTACTTTTATAGCACAGAAAACTATCACTTCTCCCATTGTAAGTAGGCAGCTATTCTGTAATCACAGTGTGTGTGTCAGGGATGCATTTTAAGAAATACCTTGTTATGCAGTTTTGTTTTGTAAATATCATAAGAGTGTGCTTACACAGACCTAGGTGGGATTGCCTATTCGACACTGAGACTGTGTGATAAAATCTTACAGGACCATTGTCATATACATAGTCCATGATTGACAACACCGTCATTCTGTGGTGCCTGGTGTACTTTTCTGCAAACCTGGCTTCTTGCTAGCCTGCAAGCTCCTCTAGGGCTTTCATATCTGTCCAGTTACCTGTTGTAAACCTTGTTCACTAGCAAGTTACCTTCCATGTAATGGAAACTCAGTTAGTATTTATTAAATAAATGAATGAATGAATACCTTAGTGAGTCACTCAGGCTTACAGAGGTTCTGAAATGAGGCTGGCATTTGTGGCTATGGTCTCTCCCCCATTTAATTACATACCCTTGCACAACTTTCTGGGGTAGGAAATGTGGGACAAGACCACTTAAATATGTTTTCTTTCTACTAACTAGTTGTTTTTATTTGCTCTCTCTTCCTAACAAGCTAGTAATAATTTAGAGTTTGGAGCAAACTTAACACTTTCAGGAAATGCGGGTATTTGGTTAAGTACGGAACATTGTGTTAGGTCCCGTGGAGTATGAAACAATGTGAATTACTGTGCATGATTTTCCTTGCCAAGGATCTCAAAGCTCAGTTACTAACAACATTGCTCTTTAGCATACACACAGATTAGTAAATATTCAACATAAGCTGATTATCATTATTTTACACTGTTGTGTTATTGATACGTTTTATCACTGATGGTGCAGTATTACATTAGGACTGCTGTGAATTAAGATTTGGGCAGTATGAATGCTGTAAATATTCACAGTGGCATAAGATTGAACATGACTTTAAAATAATGGAGCTTCTCTTTATCTTCTGTCCCTAGAAAATAAACCACTTTTTTAAACTTGTGTTTTTAAACTCACGTGCTGTTCGTTTCATACATTTTAGAAATACTAACATACACCCCAGCAGGCTATGATTGATTGATTTAGGAAGTAAGGCAGATTGTATGTGGATCCTTCAAAACAGTTCTTTCTTTGTTGTTGTAAGTCATTGGACTCAGATTCAGCTCTTTATTTTCTATATATGTATTCCTCTCTTTATTTTCTCTGTTTTCTATTTAATTTCCCAGAAGGCAGGTAAAATAATATGTTTTGGTATTGCCAAATTGATACATTTTTTAATAGATCTTGAATTGAATTTTTCAGATATTTTCATTATTTTATCTAACCCACATAGAAAAGTGCACATGTAGAATGTACAAGAAAAGACCATATGGCTTAGGAGCTCAGTGATCATTTAACAGTATTTTTTATGTTACTTGCTATTTTTCGTTTAAAATCTAGAAATTTAATACCAGATGTTTCTTGAGAGCCTAAGTATATGTGAAGTATCTTTGCTAGATATTTTAGGGGAGAAGTTTCTAATATGAGAGGATGTCAGAAAAGTCATGGGTTTTTGTAGATTCCTTCATATATACGAAACAAGATAGCATACACTGAGTAAAGAAAATGTGTAATGATAAAATAACTTTCGTGGTTTCAATAATGCTTTTTAAAAAAATTTATGCGAGAGAAAAAGGAACTGTCTTCATAGAGTTTGTTTTGCCAGGGTCCCCATCCCCAGCCTTCCATCCAGCTAGTGTTGAGGGTGTCCTGGGGGGGGGTGCACCTAGAGTGTTTGGGTTGACCCAGGAAACTGAACCCAGGACTTTGCCATCTGGCTCCTGCATTCTGCCGCAGTGCCCCACTGCTTTTATCACCAGGTTGGGCCTCAGTACTTTTTAAATGTATTTGTATTCTGTTAATTATGGTAGCATGCATATGTTGATGTATTGAGAAACAATTCAGTTTATAAAATGTAGAGCTATTGTGTGTGTCTGTGTAAGACAAATGCAGAAATTAATATTTAAGAAAAATCGATGAATGTATAAAAATAAATACAGGGTACAGAATATGCAGAGTGGAAGAGAAATTAAAATCTTTCGGTTATGTGCCCAACTCTTGCTTTTTTCTTGGTATTTTAAAATGAATTGTGAGTGATAGATAAAGGAACTGTTTTTCCTCTCTAAAGGCTTACTATTCTGAATAACTAGAAGACTAGAGTACAACATTAAGTATAGTTCTATGGAAGCAAAGCAGGAGAGGGAGTTAATTCTGCTAGGGTGGGATAACTCGGAAAGAAATTATTGAAGAGGTAGTATTTGAACTCATTCTTCAGTTTTGTTAATTTCTATACCATTCTTTTTCTTTTTAGTCCATTTTGCATAGACACCATGAAATAATTTTGTTCATGGTTTATTCTTCTTTCTAAAAAACTGTAGTGTTCTTCCTTAATGTATTACTTCAGATCCAAACCCTGCCTGGAGAGCAGTTTGATCAGTGGAGCTCGCTTCTAGTCTAAAACCCCAAAGATTACAGGTGTATTTTTATTGAGCTTTTTCCTTAAAAATTATATTTAAAAATAACTTTGTTTTTATGTAGTATGTTTAATATATTTGAATTCTGTAAAGACAGTATAAAAAATACATTATCTTAAGCTAGTACTCTTCATAGACAAAATACAATTATAAAAATTAAGTTTTAGTTATATCAGTTTATTTGCTGTGCAGTCATCCTTTTTCTGTATTCCTGCTTATGTCATTTTCTACAATTATCTCTCTTTGACTTTAGGTTGCAGCCTATCCAAACCATGGTAACATCAGTTTTATAGCTCTAATGAGATGCAGGATGCTCTCTGCATGGTATTCCAAGGTTTTCACAATTAAATGTAGGTCCTGTACTTAATAGACATCGAGACTGAAGCACAGAAATTGAACACTTTGTGGCTAGTATGTCTAATATCACTTTTTTTTAGAATAGCAACAGTTGAATATTCAAAATTCATATTAACATATTGTAATTGTTTTGAATTTATTGTCAAAATGGAATTCTTTCAGGATAAAGCAGCTTTTGTACATTGAACCATATGCGACTATCTCCTTAAAAGAAACGTTACATAAATCTGTTAGCAAATTTTGCTTTAGATAGACTATATGTGGATTTTTCAGAATAATCATTTTTTTTGGTATTGTTATTTTCAGTGTAGTAATTGTAATCTTAGTTATTTTGTTTCTTAAGCACTATATTTTACCTTCCTCATCTTATTTACTAGTTAGTTATAAGGTCTTTAAAGGTAGAAGTGGCATTATCTGAAGTCATTTTGTGTACATTAAAGCAGGTTTCTGCTTGTCACTGAATTTTATTTTAGAATGAGAAGCGGGTGATTATAATAATATCTACCTCTAAGATTGTTAAAAGAATTGAACTACCTTATAAATGTTGAGTATAAAAACCCAATATGGGTTTTTTTGTTGTTGTTAATAATATTGATAGCTCTGATTTTATTTTTTAATGTGTTGCTGTATTTTAATAAATACTGAATACTTAGGCATTTATTTAAGGTCAGTGGTAAGGGATATGGAGATAAGTCTGATTTTATACTTGGAGCTTTTGAGATATACTGCACTGCACTGAATTACGTTAAAAGAAAAACAATAAAATGAGAATACAGGAAAACATACCCTTTAAAAGATGATTTTTGAAATTGGAATTTTGATGAATTGGGAAGGAAAATGGGTATGGATTATCTTTTATTATCTTCTCTTGGTTTGCCACATACTGAGCATTCTTAATCTGAAAATCTGAAATGTTTCAGAATGTGAAACTTTGGTGTACCAATATGATGCCAGTATTGAAAATTTCACACCTGACCTCGTGTCACAATCATAACACTGCAGTATAGAAATTGTATAAAGTTATGTTCAAGCTGTCTGTGTAAGGTATATGTGAAACATTAATGAATTTTGTTCTTAGATTTGGGTCCCATTCCCAAGATAACTCATTATGCATATATAAATATCTAATATTCCAAGGCATTTTGGATAAGGTATATTCAACCTTAACCCAATTTAATATTTTAAAGTACTCTAAAACAAATGATAGTTTTATTTTTGTGTCTCTAGTAATCTTTTCCATCATCTAGATGGTAGAGAGATTAAGACCTAGTATTCAAAATTGATCATTGGAACTAGTAAAAGGATTCTATTAATACTATATCCCATGGGCAGTAACTACCACACTTTTATATGGTTGGACATTAACAACAGAAATTCAACCCAGTGTTCCAGCAGAATTTTCTACCAGTTCATCATTTCTATCCTCACTATTTTGGTTATACATTAGCCAGGTAGTAATCTTTAAACTTTTGGGGAAATGAAATTCTAAAGAAAAATCACTTGATCATTTTTGTACTTTTCTAGGAAATTCTTTGCACTTACTTATTTTAGTAATGGACTGGAATGTCACTTTTCCCCAGGCTAGCCTTGAACTTGTTTTTCTCCTACTTCAATCTTCCAGGAGTATTACAGGTGCACATCGTTGCGCTGAGCTCTTTGTACATATTTAATTCAGTCTTCTCTGCCGTGACTGTGGTATCAGCAGGATGAAAATTCTTCAGAGCTGGTCTAGTTCAGAGCTACCAGCAACTCTGTTCTGTAGAAATCATACTCATTTTGTCATCATTGAGATAGTTTTATTGAGTAAGGACTGAAGTTACATAAATGTAGTTTAGGCAAACGAGAGTTTAAAAAGGTTTTAGGAAAATGGAATCAAAGGAATAAGTTTATTTTGGTGTAAAAAGTTTTAAATCCACAAATAGTTATTTTCAGAATATACATTTTTCAAGAACTTTTTGAATATTCCTTGTACAGTCATTACTATTTATTAGTGGAATTAACTTATGATAATTGGAAGGAAGATATACCTGGCAGTCTTGTTCCTCTAGGAGATAGATGTTCTTATAAAAGAAATGCATCAGGCATAGTCCTTTTGTATTTGGCTTGGAAAATATTTGACATAAAATAATAAAAGACCTTTGAATTCATCAAGTTGTTTCATTGTACTTAATTTGACAACCATTTGTTAAATGTTTGCAGACTTTCCTATGTGATTTCAACAAGTGTAAATATAAAATTATTCTTATCTTCATATATTATTAGAAAATAATTTGCTTTGAAGGCATGATGGATGTTGGACTCAAATTCAAGTTAAAATTTCTTGAGGTCACTTTTTTTATGGAGTCAGTCAGGAATTGGATTATATAAATTCTATCTTATGATCAATTTCTCGATGAATATTTTATAAACTAAGATATGTACACTGGAATGGTTTTATGTCTAAGCATTAATACTTGGCTTAAAATGTGTATATTCATAATAATTATGTTATTGGAACCTTGACTTGCTTCGATATATAACACTTTTGAATTCTTTTCTAAGAGATTTTGGCATGTGAACTTTCACATTAAGAGCACAGTGGGAGGAAAAGTGTTATGCTTATTTGCCTGAGTACAAATGCATAATTAAAAGAGTCTGTCAGCAGGAGTTGGGACAATCAGTGAGTTCTTAGGCTTCATGTTATAGAATTACTTTGTTGTTCAAACAGATAACAATAATTAGAGCATAATTTTCAACCTCATAAGGCAGTGACTCATCATTTTTCTTAATGAAAAGTCACTCAGAAACAAAATAGTTTACCAATTGTTGAAGGATTTCTTTTTTTAAACTATGTCATTATATACAGCAGCTTTAAAATAAAATGGAAGATAATTTAATTGAAAAGTAGTTGTTAGAGCGTAATGGCTATGTCACTGGACTCCCGTGTGGTCAACCGCGGTTCGATTCCCGGATCCGGTGGCTTAAACTCACGACGACGTGCATGCGTGCATGCGTGCCCAAGATCCCGAGAGGAGATTGGAGAAGGGATTGTGGCGTGGCTATCCCCCCCTGGGGGGTGATTTCTTGCTTTCTGTCTCTCTGTCTGTCTCTGTCTTCATGACGAGCACACGTGCCCTATAGCAAGAGCCTCTCAAAAAAAAAAAAAGAAGAAATTACTTACAGACAATTGTGTTAATTAGCCCTAATTTAGTAATAATGTTGGAAATATACGTTGTGTATTAAAATCGAATTTCAGTTTTAAGAACCTTATATAGGGGCTAGCAAGTGGCACAGTGGTTAAGGTGCTGGACTCCTACATGGCCAACCACAGTTTGAGTTCTGAACCTGGCGGCTTGCTTTCTCACTTTCCCTTCTCTCTCTCACTGGTCAAATTTTAAAAATAATAATAACAAATAAAATATAAATAATTCTTTAAACAAAGGAAACTTATCTACAGAATACTTTAAAGACTGGAGAAATTTTCTGTTAAGGAATTATCTTTTTTGTTCATTTGTGTCATTGAAATTTGATACGTGATTCTCTCTCCCAGGGAAAAATTTTTTGTAGGTGCAGGAGATCTGTTTTGCCAGGTACTTTTCTCCCAATTCTTGATGTGACTTATTCAGGAATTCATTTATGGAAAAAGAGCACTTGGTTTGGAATTAGGAGATAAGACCAGTATGAAAAAACAAAACCTTTGTCAAATAATCTAATTTTCTGTATTTGTATCTAAGTCCCTGTCAGTAGGTTCTACAGTTCTTTGGGGTCAGGATGAACTTAGAATTTTATGCAAAAATGTTTAAAGGTAAAATGATGAAATGGTAAGAATTCTAAAGATTCTAGGACTTCAGGTTTTGTGTTTTGGTTTTCCACTAGTTTATGTTGCTTTTTTTGTTGTTGTTGATGATAGCAAGTAAGGTAATAATCTTTTTTTTTATTTTTTTATTCATAATCTTTATGTTACATTTTACATGTAACTTCACAGTGTATCATGAGAGGTTTTTGCTATAGGGCGCGTGCGCTCGCCAGACAGACAGAGACAGACAGAGAGACAGAAAGCGAGAAATCACCCCCCAGGGGGGATGGCCACGCCGCAATCCCTTCTCCTCCATTCTCCTCTGGGATCTTGGGCACGCACGCACACGCGCCCGGCGTGATTAACACTTGTCGACTACGTTCACAGCCATTACGCTAACTGCTGGTACATTGCTTTTTCAAAAGGGGATGCCATGCATGTCAGTCAATACAGAGACATTAATCTCCCCACTTTATCATTCAATATCTTTTCTATGTTTTTCCCACTCATTCTTATTATTATTCTAATTAATTATTTTTTGAAACAGTCAATCACTATTTCTCATTTTGCTTGTAAAAAGACTTTACCCACCATGAAATACTTCTCAGACCAATCCAGTTGAGAATACTATACATGTCATCATCAAGAGGTAATAAGCCATATCTGTTTATGTTGCTATTTTTTAGAATAGTTTGCTTAATGTTAGGGCTTTCATATGGGTAATGCCTTATGCTAAGCTTTTCTTGTTGAGAGTATCTAAAGTCACTGTCCCTGAATATAGTAGCTTGGCGATACAGCACTTCTGTCTGTATGACTTGAGCAAGACATGTCTGCCTCACCCTCTTTATTATTAATGTTTGTGAGAATAACAGTCCAATACTCATGTGACTTAGGAGAATTGAATGAGGTGATGTATTTATATCGCTTGGCATTGTACTTGGCAAAGCATTAAGTATTTATTAAGGGTTTGGTTACCATCTTTATTTTCATTTTTAAATTTATCATCTCTTGAGAGGCTAAGAATTGTTGGAAATATACACTTGTTAAGAACATAGACTATAATAAAGCATCTTAGTAATTGTGTATGTCTGGTTTATTATCTGGTATGAATGATATTATAAAGTGGTTTAATGTGCCACCAAGCTTTAATTTACTATACAAAGGGTCTTCAGAAAGTTCATGAAAACTGTTAATATGGAAAACAAAACAAAACAAAACAAAAACTATGGGCCAGCCTTATGGTTAAGGAAGCTAGATCCCACATAGGTGAGCATGGCTATTTTAGTCCTGGTCCCAGCAGCTTGAAAAATTTCTAGACACATGTGAGCACTTGTGTATATGTGCTCCAGACCCCGATAGGATCGAAAAGTGGAGAGGGATTACAGTACAGCAGGGCTAGTGCCTACTGAAGGGATGTTTTCTCCCTCTCCCTTTCTCTCTTGGCAAGTACATATACCCTCTAGCAAAATTAAATGGACAAACAAAAACTCTGCATGGATATCAGATTTTTTTTTTTTTTTTTTTTTGGCACCAGAATAGGCTCATACTTGAATTTCATTTCTTCTCAAACTATTTGGTGCTCCCTCGTATGAACGAGGGAGACTGTCTGGAAGATTAAATGGATAGAGACACAGTATTCATTGGCATAGCAGAGCATTGTAAGAAACTGTAGCATATTAATGCAGTTTGATACTTAATTTTAATGATGCACTTCAGTTATGAAAGTTCATTTAATCCCATAAATGTTTTCTAAGGTCAGTTATGTATAAAATCAGTATATATACACTGTCAAGAATAAAAAACAGTGAGATAGGGTTCTGGTATTCAACTGGGAACAAGCTTTGTATAGCTAGAACAAGATAATGCACAGAATACTGTAAGTTTATGTTACAGCAGAAGGGAAATAAAAGTAAATAATAAGGGAAAAGAGATATTCTGGGCAATGTGCATAAAGTTATTGGTATCAAAGTCTGTACTTGGGGAGATAGGCCAATTTATTTTATTTACAGTGTGGGGTAAATGTGAGTGTGTTGTGGGAAAGTGAGTGAGAAATGGCCCCTTTGAGGTTGAAATGAGTGGGTGAATGTTCTGCAGCCAGTCTTTATTAAGGTGACACAGTGAGTTATCACTGCGTTTCAGAGATTTTTCTTTGTAACTCATTGATCCTTAAGTTTTAAAAGTTCACACTTGGAAAATTCATTCAGTACTCATATTAGCTGAGGCCTAATTGTGGAGAGGTTTGGAAAAAGGAAGTAACAGGCTTCAACTTGGTCCGAGTGCCTTAGAGACATCTCAATACCTGCGTTAATTAGGTCGAGGTGTAGGGCTGTACAGTAAATGGTAAACATGAGGCTGTGTCAGTGGCAGAAAAACACCGAGTTCTGTATTGCCAAATTTGCCAAAGATTGGTGCTACTGTCTTGGATGACCATAAAACAGACATTAAATGATTAGTAGTAATAAGCGATTTTTTCCTAATCAGTATCTCAACTATTTACCCTTGAAATGTAACTATAAAAAGAAATGAAAGCCTTGTAGACCACAGTTTCTGATAGATATATCATTTTTGGTATGTATTCATTTTATCATTTCTCCTCTCTGCTTCATGTCTGTCCTTTTGTTTGTCCTGAATTGTTGAAGCAAGAAATTTGGATTTAGGAGTTGTATTCTTACTGTAAGTATTTTAGGTTCAAAAGTAGACATCCTATAATTGTGTGCATTATTTATTTATTTATTCGTTTATTTAATTAATTCAAAATAAAAGAGGGTCTTCATGGACCTGTCTTACTGACTTCTCTGTAACATCTGCCAATTCTAAATTCCCTTTATTATCTGTTTAAGAAACAAAATGAGAACACAGGGAGAAATTATATTTGTGTTGAATAATTACTGGGCTCAAAACTCGCTGTCAAATTAATTTGCTTAACCTTAACACTCTTGAGCTAGAATGAACTACAGTGGGATAAATGCGACTTTTAGGTAGAATAACCTTAAAACTTTTTTTTTAAATGTCATTCATTATGCATATAGACTAAATTTCTGTAAGGTTGAAGTAGAAAATAAGGGTCCCTTTTCCCTTGCTGCTGTCCAGTCACCCCACAGTCTGCTTTCTGCTCTTCAGAAGTGGCTCACTTGGCATTTACTTCCTGTTGCTGCATTTGATGCTTGCATTGCTGCTGGTTGGCTTTGATGATTTCATTTTATTTCTTCACTGTGGTGGGAATTTGGTGAGCTAATCTGGAAGTTCCTATCCTTCAGTTTTGCTTTAAAAGTGTACTGTGTTGATTGATCTCTCTTTTTTTTCTTTCTTTTCTTTCTTTTTTTTCATTTGGTGGGATATTTGTCATTTACTTCCTGAACCTATTGGACTGGTCCTTTAATTTTTTTCCCTTAATTTATGTTAGAAAGAGTGGAGAAGAATCAAACAAGTATATTTACTTTCTTTTATAGTCTTAACTGGTATTTAAGTTTTTGAATTAATTGAGTACACATTTGCCAAGGTGTTTTACAACTCAAAGATATATTCCTTTAACAAAGCACAATGGCAAACCATACTACAACTTTGTTCTCTGATTTTCTTAGTTTTTTTTGTTTGTTCATTTGTTTGTTTTTGTTTTGCCATGAAGTGTGTGTGTTTGCAGGAGAGAAACAGTGAAGGAAAGTGAGAAATTACCCTTCATGGGAGATGGCCATGGCAAACCCTTCTCCATTTTCTTCTCAGGATTCTGGGGACACATGGTGTGTTTTTCAGGGCACTGGGTCCGGGACTCAAAACTGCAGAGTTTGCTATGTGGAATCCAGTCCCTTAAGCACACACCACCTGCTGGCCCCGTCCTCTTTCTGTCATGCAACTAATACCTCATTATTTAAATACTCTGGCTTTAGTCTTCTCCATGTGTGAAAGTTTCTGTGACAGTTGCAATTTTACTTTTTATTCTTAACCTTTTCTGAAATATTTTGTTTTACAAGTGTTCTTCTAACCCTTGTATTAATATCTGTATGAATAAATGTCTGCCTCTCACATGAATATAATAAATTTTTTAGTGTCTTTCTGCTGTTGATACTGTCTGTATCAGTTCTAGGTGAGTTTTGATTGATAAAGATGTGTTGTCTCATCTCAAATATGTTGTATTTCCTACTTTTCTACATGCCTGTTCATTTATTATTATTATTATTTTTTTTTAAGAGAGGTTTTTGCTATAAGGTGTGAGTGCTTGCCCTGGAGAGACAGAAAGCAAGAAATCACTCCCCATTCCCCAGGATGGGGGATGGCCAGCCACAATCCCTTATTCTCCAGTCCTCCTCTTGGGATCTTGGGCAGTCATATACACTTGACTAGGGTGAGTTTTAAGCTACTGAGCCTGGGACTCGAACTGCAGTCAGCTACATGAGAGTCCAGCCACATAACAATTACACCATCTGCTGGTTCTGCATGCCTGTTAATTTCTTTCTTTTTTTTTTTGGAGAGGTTTTTGCTATAGAGCGCGTGTGCTCGCCAGAAAGAGAGAGACAGAGAGAGAGAAAGCGAGAAATCACCCCCCAGAGGGGATGGCCATGCCACAATCCCTTCTCCTCCATTCTCCTCTTGGGATCTTGGGCACGCACGCACACGCGCCCAGTGTGAGTTTAAGCCACCCGGTCCGGGACTCGAACCGCTGTTGACTACATGGAGTCCAGCGGCTTAGCCATTATGCTAACTGCTGATCCCAACGTGCCTGTTAATTTCTGAGTGGAGATAAGAGGCTGTCAGTTTTACCTGGTTGTGTACATATTTTTTGCATTCCTATGGTTGTCCTTGAGCTTTGTTCTGGGACAGTTAATTTTGTTGGAAATAACTTCATCCTTTTAGGTCTTGCTTTTAAAATAAATTTAGGCTGTACTGGAACAATGTGCAGATTAAGTTTAATTTTTCCCACTGCTAAGCAAGACTCTTCTGTGTGCTTTACCTACTGTCTGTCTATGTGTGAGAACCAGGCACTTTGACCTTAAGTCCTTTCAGATGGTTTTTCCTCTGAAAACCCAGAATTTCCTTCCAAGTATAAACTCATTATCAATGTACAGCCAAACACTGATGGGCCCCTTGCGTTTTTCCAGAGGTCTTTGTGGGCAGCTTTGCTTCAAACGGCTGAGCTGTCAGCTTCCCTGCTTCAATTTCCCTGGAATCTGGGTTTATTCTCTCAATTTGGGATTGGTCTGGGTTCTCCCAAGCCTTAAGCTGGAGCAGTCATGTGTTCACGTCGTTCTCCTTCATCTCTTGGCCATCATTGTCCTTAGTTGGCTTACATTCAGTGGCTTGAAACCATTGTCTTAGTGTTTAGTTTATGGTTATTTTAGGCAGGACAGTGAATGTGCTGTTACTTCATTGTTCATGGAATCAGAAATTCCTTATACATATGGATGGAGGCAAACAGATAAACTTTTGGATTTACCAAGTAATTATATAAAAAACTTTACACAGATCCATCTACATTCCCCAAATAAATAAATAGATGTAGAAATTCTGGTGTAAAGATACTGTCATCACTCTTAAACATTTTAAAAAAAATCAAAATCTGAATTTAAAAATTGATTTTCCTTGCTATGATAGAAGTATTTATTCATATTTTCTTTTTTTTTTTCTTTAATTTGTTACACAGTGTGCACTCTCCAGAGATAGAAGAAAGGAGGAATTGTAAGAATGCACCCCCCTCCAAGGAGGGTGGCTATACCACAGTCCCTTCTCTTAAGATTTTGAATACATATTCACATGTTCCTGGTTTCTTTTTCAAGCCTCTGGGTCTGAGACGTCAGTTGCTCAGCTGGCCATGTCAGATCCAGCCACCTTAACTATCCTGCCACTGGCTGGCCGTCTACATTTTATGTTCTTTGCCATACAGATAACCCGCTCTTCTCTCAGTTTATTGATTCATTAACTCCTTAGTTTTTAATAATTTACCCTACATTAAAAAAAAAAGGTCATAATTTCATTTATTGCATATTTACTTCCTGGTGAGTTAAGGTAGCTGTATCCCACAGGGCTAACTGCACAGCTCAAGTCCTGGATCCAGTGGCTTGAAAAACAGTGTTGAGGAGGACCAGCAGATCGTTTAATGGTTATGTTGCTGTACTCTCGCGTAATCGACCGTGGTTTGAGTCCTGGACCAGGCAGCTTAAAACTCAGGCCAGGCGCATGTGTGTGCATATCCAAAATCCCAAAAGGAGACTGGAGAAGAAGGAATTGCGACGTGGCCATCCCCCTTGGCAGGGGGTGATTTCTCACTTTCTATCTCTCTGTCTCTTTTTGTCTCTGGCAAGTGCATGTGCCTTATAGCAAAAATCTCTCACGAGATAAAAGAGAATAAGACACGTTGGGGTGCCCAAAATTCTGAGAGGATGGAGAGATGGGAATAGAGGGACTGCAACATGACTGTTCCTATAGGGGGTGCTTTCTCCTCCTCTCTATTTACGTGTCTGTCTGTCTCTGGCAAATCAAATAAAAAAATTTACTTTTCATGCAAAATAATATTTATATTAAAACATCTTTAATTGAAAAGTATTTTTATTTTGTTTGTGAATAAACACAATATTAATGGCATTTATGTTCTTTTGGGTACTGTTCAAATTCTCAAACTGGGGCATTAGATTGGACATTGTTACCCTCTTTTCTTGTTCCACATGAGTTTTGTGTAGATTTGCTTTTTATTACCACTACCAAAGATCTAGCTTCACAAAGATATTATCAAAAGGGTTATGGCACGATGTCATATAGAAACAATTAAATTTCTTGAGCTAGTAGCTTCAAGGTGTTTGACAGACATTAATTATTGCAGTTTCCTTTGAAACCAAATATCCCATGATTACCCTGTGAATATGTGGTGCTGACAGAGTTCATTCTTGGGGTTCACAGAGAGAGACTCTCACTCTCACAGGATTTTGGCTCTCTTCATGTGTTTTGGCTGATTTCTTTATGCTGAAAAACATGTTGGGTGCATTATCCTACTAAGGATATTGACTGAAAATAAAGAAGAAGCATGTGTTTTCTTGTTGGAACTTAACTTCTGTCTTTACTGACTAAATTCAGACATGCAAGTTTTATTAGCTGCTTTCTTACACGGATTTTATTTTATTGAAATCTCATCATTTAGTCAGTAGTGACCTTTAAGTTACTTTATCTGTACTTTGCTCTGAGCCAAGTACATTTATAAATAACATTTCTGTTATTGATTTATAAACTTATGTTCTTATTTTTAATTACAAATATATACTATTAGTAAATGTTTATATAATTTCTAAAACTTGTAAAAAAAAAAAAAAGGGTAGCTCTGCTGTGCTGAACATACTATATCTTAAGTAAAAGAGAAATGAGACCAACTCTCCTTCTAAACCTCCTTGCGGCTTGACAAAGGTTTTCAACATGGAGATGTTCCTTACTAGGAGGTTTGTAAGACATCAAGAAGATGATGTGTAGAAATTCTCTGTGAAACTAGTGTTTATGACTCAATATAATTCAAGTGATCTTAACGGTTTTAAAGGTCTGATGGAAGAGTGGTTAAAACTATTCTTAGGTTTATCAACCTTGTTATGATTATAATGAAGTGTGTCTATAAGTAGTTGCTACTCAAATACTTAAAACAGATAGCATTTCTTTTACTCAGTAATGTTCATTTGCAAAATACTGTTTTAATATTGAATACATAGATGTCATTGAAAGCATTTGTAATGAAGTGGATTTGAGAGTGCAGTCTTTCAGTGAGCTCCTACATTGGCAGCTTATGAATTGGGTTGTTGGAAAAGTTATGATAAATTTTGTTCTGCGCAACACTGACCTTTCTGACAACCCAATAGCTATGTGACCTTGAGGAATGACTTGTTGACCTGATGACCTTTTTGTTTACTCTGTGAAAGTTTTTTGTAATCAAAATGGAGTAATTTGTGTCAACTTATGGGAAAACCTGACTAAACCAAGCAAGAAAGGCAGTGGATGAGTTATTTTCTCACGCGGGCATGCCTTGACAATAGGACTGTTATTTAGAGAACACTGCCAGAATCACAACTGTGCACAAAGACGACTGCAACCTGTTAAAGAGAATTCTTCTGCACAGCATCTGCCCAAAGATAGTCTGTCTGACCTTGGACTGACACCACCCTTGTTATTGATTCTGGTAGACAAGGATAATTGTCCCAAAACAACTGGTAGAATTCCCTCTCCCTCTCTCCTCCAGTTGTGGATTTTTTCCTTTAAAACCTCTCCAGTGATTAAAGACCTCATTGCACATGTTCAGGCCTGAAATATGCTCATTCTGGCCACAATTGGCTATATTCCTTTTATTTAGCTTAGAGTAAGCCTCTGAAATTTTTGCAGTTTAATTATTTTCTATTGACAACTCATAAGAAAAATGTGGAAATAATGATATACTTTTAGAACAGGGTGATTTTCATGGTAGTTTAAGGATGTAAGTTTCTTAGTAGGTAAGAGCAATGCGGGGCACCAGCAGTTGGCATAATGGCTATGTCGCTGGACTCCCAGGTAGTCGACCGCGCTTTGAGTCCTAGACCTGGTGGCTTAAACTCACACAGGGCTCATGTGCGTGCGTGCCCAAGATCCTGAGAGGAGAATGGAGGTGAAGGGATTGTGATGTGGCCATCTCCCCGGCGGGTGATTTCTCCCTTTCTGTCTCTCTTTATGGCGAGCTCACACGCCCTATAGCGAAAACCTCTTTACAAAAAAAGAGAAATGTGGGAGTTGTGATTGTCTTGATCACTGTTGTGTTCTTAGCACCAGACAACATACCTAGGTTCTCAACAAGTACTTGTTGAATTAACTATCATTTTTTTCCAGTAGTAACATACCTAGGGAAAGAAATGAAAAGGTTTGAAATGTTATAGCAAAATAATGTTGACATAACTTAAATCAGTGGTAGGGAGTTAGTGTAATGAAAAGTGTCCTTTATAATAGTGTCCTTTGTAAACTTTTTAGGAGGAGCAAAATAGAGGCAAGCCCAATTGGGAGCATCTAAATGAAGACTTACATGTACTGATCACTGTGGAAGATGCTCAGAACAGAGCAGAAATTAAACTGAAGAGAGCAGTTGAAGAAGTGAAGAAATTACTGGTTCCTGCAGTAAGTAATAGTTTTCAAATACTAGACTGGGCCTCATCCCCATTTTACTCTACTTTTAAGTTATTTTAATGTTTATATTAATAAAGAATAAGTTATTTGTTAAAGTTTCTACTTAACCACAAACGTAAAAATAATTTATAACTCATTAAATTTACTTTTAATATACACATAGATGTGGCTTAAATTCTTATCTAGAAAAACTGGTTTATTTTTATATTGTGGGCAGGAGCATGTACCCTCACCAGAGAAAGGGAAGAAAGCCCTTGCCCCCACGCCATAATCCCTTAGAGGAACAATTTCTTACTGTGAACACGTGATGAATCAAGAAGTCTGTACAATCGATCTCTGTGCTGAGGGAGCTGTGTTGGCAGTAGCCCATCATCAGAGCTGCCTGTGAGTGCCAGATACTCCCCAACATATCGTTGTCTCCCACAGTCAGATTGAAGGTTCCGTGGTGAAACTTTCCTAACGTTGCCCAGTATACCAGTCATCATTTTGAGGGCTTTTCACACTTTACTGTTATTTCTAAGATAATGAAAAGTATCATTGCTCATATTTAGGGGCTTTAGATAAAACATTGAAAGTAATTTTGGAGGATGACCTAAAAAACTACCAGGTCACTTTTTGTTCTCATCCTCCCTCCTTTCTGTTCTCTTTCTGCATCTCCTATTTAGTCTGTTTTCCTGGGTCTGCCTCTTATTAGTATGTAATCGTTTAGGAACTCTAGAAATGAGTGCTGAATTACTACTAGAGTATTACCTTTCCAACAAGAAATGCAAAATAAATTACAGGCTTTCTGAATCTTTGTGACATTTTTTTGTTTTGTTTTCCTAATTTTTTTTTTTTTTTTTTTTTTTTTTTTTTTTTTTTTGCCGGAGAGCATGTGCATAGCTAGAGCACAAGATAGAAAGTACTCCATAATGGGACATGGTCATTCCACAATTCTTTTTTTTCCCCCCTTATCCCATTAGGATTTGGGGGCATGCACACATACATGCCCAACATGCTTTTTTCAAGCGACCAGGACTAGAATTCAGACTGCAGTTGCCCAAGGGGGACTATACACTCCCAGTGTATAACACTTAACTATCGTTCTGTATGGCCAGGTTGGTCTTTTCTTTTGTTAGTAAAAAATTAATTAATTAAATGTGGTGGACCCTAACTTGCTATTGGAAAAGCTAGGAGTATGTCGGCATCTACATACATAAACATGATATCTACTGTTTTTTATTTCTTAGATATTCTGTTCTTTATTATCCTTATAAGAGTCTATATTCTATAGGTAGACAAATCATAAGTTAACTTTTAGGAAGAAAAAATTTTTATGTAAATTCTGTTAGTAAGTCTTACAAGGAATTTAAACAAACAGGTTAAATATTAACTAAAATTTATGTTAGTGTAGTATTAAACCATATAATCTTTCCTCTTTCCATTAATAATTGAGCAGTATGGAAATGCTGTGTAGAAAAGGGGAATTTTATAAGTGTACTAGGATCTCATGATCACAAAAAGTTACTGAACATTAGACTTTTATTGCTAAGTATCTCAAAATATGCAGCTCATAATATACTGAGCAAATGTAGTCATATAATCTAGCAGGCAAATAGACAAGTGCATGATAACTAAAACTCTCACATTGATTCAGTTACTCTCATCATTGCATAAGCTGTTGTACTTGTAAGAGGTGTTGTTAACCTGAAAAAGAGCTTGGAATTGGTAGCTGTGTTACTAATTAGTTATGTGTCTATAGGGAAGTTAGTTTTAACTTCTCTGTGTCTATTTTGTCATTTACAAAATGAGAGTTGGAGCAAATGACCTCCGAGGACTTTGTTTTAAAACTTACTCATATTCAGGTAACGAAAGGTGACAGTAAATAAAAAGTGATAGACCTTTAAAATAATTAGGCAATTTACATTTAAAGGAAAACTGCACTTTTGATGATGAATCTATCTGCAGAAGTAGTTTTAGGATTACCATAAAATAGTTAACAATAATTTCATATTGTAGTTTTTAAAATGATTCACCCTGAAGTAGTAAAATGTTTTTAGAATCATAAATTGTAGAATAAAAGTACCTTAAGGTTTGAGTTCCTTACAGTTATTTAAACTTGAAGTAGTTAATTACCTGTGTTCATTTTATTGATATTGATTGTAACATGGATGATATACAAGTACTTGTTTTAGTTAAGGTGAACATTATTAAATATTTGTGATATGAAGATACCGAAGTTTAAACAAAGCAGAAGCTTTTCTGTACTTGAAGCTGCTCCATAATTTGCTGTTTTAATAGTCATCCCTGTGTAGGCTTATCCAGTAGAAAAATGATGTTTGATGTTAGACAAAGTGGTATTTATAACAAATGAAAAGAATGGGTAAACCTTTTTTACTTAAAAAGAAAATCACCAGAGTATAATTTGTGCATCATCATGGACATTTCATACATTTTGATGACATCAGAATGCTTGCTGGTACTCAAAGTTGCCAGTTCTGGGGAGCTTTATAGTACTTCTGGAGTATCTCTATTACACAGGGACATCTGTGGTATTTAGAGTAACCTAGCCACTGCATCCTAAATAAAATACTTTCACTGGTCCATGTGTATAAAAGAAACATTTCATATTCTAGGATAGGTAATGGCTGTCCACACAAAAGGAATAGCTTATACTTCGTATTTATTGACCATTTTTCTTATTTTGACTAAATTTCTGTTTGTTATACAGCATGTATTACTGCTTTACTTCTTGTTGAGAAATATTGATAATTTACTGTTCTTCTTGCCAGTAGAAGGAGAGTTTCATATAATATATGAATCTCATTCAGGCATTTTTATCTTCTTATTTATTTATTTATTTATTTAGAATTATTTCTTTAATTTTATTCATTCGTTCATTCAACACAATTTGACCAGAGAGAGGCACATGGGGGGGTGGGAGGAGCGAGCCACCAGGTCTGGAATTTGAACCAAGACTGGCCATGTGAGAGTGTCCAGCACCTTAACCACTATGCCACCTGCTGGCCCCCATTTTTGTCTTCTAATCTGTTAACCTAATCACTGCCTAGTTCTGCTTGAAACAAAACCTAAGAGATGCTTTTTGTTCTTTTAATACATTTTAGTTTATATTAAATGTATGCTCTTTGTGGAAAGAGTAAAAAATACAGAAAAAAAAGTTTAAAGAGAATTAGTCATATCTGTCAGTGTTGATACTGTAAAGCTGCTGCGGCCTTTTTTTTTTTTTTTTTTTTTTTTTTTTTTCTTTTTTTGGTAAATAATTTTTTGCCCTGGGGTGCATGTGCTCACTGTGGAGAGACAGAGAGGGGAAAATGAGAAGTCACCACCACCACCACCCTCAAGAGGGTTGGCCAAACTGCATTCCCTTCTCCTGAGATTTTGGGCATGCACCTGGCATGATTTTTAAGCCACCAGGTCCAGGATTTGAACTGTGGTCAGTCATGTGGGAATCTAGCACTGTAACTATCACAATACCTGCTGGCCCCACTTTCAGCTTATTTTCTTAGTACATTAATTAAAAATAAAAAGGAATAATCTCTTATTTGTTAATGTTACATGATTATCATTTTCCCATGTCACTAAATGGTCATTAGTACAGACTTTTTACTTGTTTCATATCTTACATTCTGTGTATAATGTAATAGGTATGTTACTACCTATTCATTATTGGATATTTAGGGTGTTTTATACCTTTCTCACACAGTATTATAGATACTGTCTTTGTAAAGAAATATTGGACTTCCTTTCTGTATAGTTTAAAATGAATTTCCAGAAGTAAAACTAGAGGATTAAATTATTATTAAGTGTAAAATTATACTTGCACCAACATCATGTTAAGAGTACCCATTTTACTTTAGTTTTATCTCTAGGTATTGCAATTTGAAAAGCCAGTTTTTTATATTGAAAAATTTTCAGCTGCTATCTCATTGTTGAATTGGAGACTTTCAGGAAACTGGAGAGTTTCAGATTTGCCCTTCTCATTAGGTCACATTTGTATATCCTTTGGATTATCTTTGTCATATCCTTTGTCCAGTTTTCTGTTTGAGTATCTGTATTTTTCTTACTAGTGTTGTATGAACC
Organism: Tupaia tana; assembly: GCA_026018925.1. Lineage (NCBI taxonomy): Eukaryota > Metazoa > Chordata > Mammalia > Scandentia > Tupaiidae > Tupaia > Tupaia tana. The sequence goes on from JAKSZU010000002.1 coordinate 12,878,335, forward strand.
CTCTCTATTAAAGGTTGTATTAAATCTAGTATTTGCTAAATTTTATGGTTGCCTTTTCAATTTTCCTTTTTAAATACATTTTAATTTTTTTATTATGCCAAATAATTTGTCAATTTTTTTATTATGCCATGCATGGGAAAGAAAGAGAAAGTTCCTGTCAGCAGGGCCTAGTCATGACACAATCCTTTTCCCTTCAATTCTTCTTCCTCCTAAGATCCTGGGTGTGTGCCTAGCATATAGGCTGCTGGCACCGGGACCTGAACTGTGGTCAGCTGTGTGAGATTTAGCTTTGTCTGCCATGGACTTCACTGCTACACCGTGGGGCCTAGCCCTAAGTTAGCTGAAGTTGACCTCAGTATGTCAGGTCAGCATCCTACCTGTATAAATTCTGTTGAGCTGGTGGAACCATATATTCAAGCTATGTAGCTTCCATTTCTACTCTTTGTTCTTTTAACATTTGGGTAAATGATTTTCCTGTCTTGTTACTTTCTTCCTGGGACAATTGACTTTGACAGGATTTGTACGTTCCTTTATTTTCATGAACAATAGCTTCATACCCAACCTTTTAGTTTGTTCCTGTTCCTGAAACGTTGATAAATGGTTGTATAGATGCATGTGTAAATTTTTCTATTATTATTTATTTTCATTTTTTGCTTTGTCTGCAAAGGAAAAAGACAATTTTAAGTGTTTATGAGATGTGTAGAGGCCAGCTCTGTGGCCTGGTGGTTGAAGGAGCCAGATCCCACATGGCTGAGTGCATAGTTTGAGCTCCAGCCTCAGTGGTTTGAAAACCATGTAGGGCCGTTTGCGCACAGGTGCCCTAAATCCCATCAGGATGGGAAAATGAAAAGAAAAGATTGAGATGTGACCACACTCCACTGTGGGGAGTGCTGTTCCCTCTCCCCTTTCTCTCTGTTTCTCTAGTGATTGTATTTGTCTTCTGGCAAATTGAAGGCAAAGAAAAAAGTGGGAGGGTGTACAGAATTGGTGCTATTGGTAGAATGTCTTTTTGTTTTAGAGGCTGTCTAAAAGGGAGGAAAGAAATATGAATTAGGTTTCAAAAGATGAGAGAAAAGTTGGGACCAGCAGTTAGCGTAATGACTATGTTGCTGGACTCCCACGTAGTAGACTGCGGTTCGTGTCCCGGACCCGGCGGCTTAAAACTCACGCCGGGCGCGTGTGCGTGCATGCCCAGGATCCCGAGAGGAGAATGGAGGAGAAGGGATTGCGGCTGGCCATCCCCCGGGGGGGAGTTGATTTCTCACTTTCTGTCTTTCTGTCTGTCTCTGTCTGGCAAGTACACACGCCCTATAGCAAAAACCTCTCAAAAAAAAAAAAAAAAGAATGAGAGAAAAGTTAAAATATTGTTCACCTACCAAGTGTGTTTAGAGAGCTACAATAAATTCAGCCTTCTGGATTATAAGATACAGACAGGGTTCATGGGACTAGCAGTTGGCGTAATGGCTATGTCGCTGGACTCCCTTGTGGTCGACCGCGGTTTGAGTCCCGAACCTGGTGGCTTAAACTCACACTGGGCATGTGTGCATGCCCAAGATCCTAGGGGAGAATGGAGGAGATGGGATTGAGGCATGGCCACTCCCCCGTGGGGGGTGATTACTCACTTTCCGTTTCTCTGTCTCTTTCTGGCAACTGCACATGCCCTATAGCAAAAACCTCTTAAAAAAAGATATGAACAGGGTTCTAATGGGAGGTATATTTTGAAAGGCAAGTTGTGGCCATATTATTTAGTGTTCCATGTTAGTCAAAATACAGAAAAGTGAGCTTTACTGGTGTAAGTTGAATGTTTTTTGAACAATTTGTGAAATGAACAGAGCTGTGGCTTTAGAGTGATTTTATTGTCAACAAAGTATAGAATTTAGAAAGCAAGTAAGTTATGAGGGAGGTAAGAGATAATAGCAGTGGTGAGGGAAAGAAAGGTAGCAAATGAGAAAGAGGAAGAATTTGGCATTTTGGCATCTGTTTAGAAGTTGGAAACAAAGAAGAAAGAATTCAGGGTGATTTTGAGATTTCAAATCTTCGTGTTTTGAGAAGTAGTAGATAGTGCTATTAACAGAAATAAGTGTGATAGTAAAAACTATGTTTGTAAGGTTAGATCAAGAGCAGTGGTTCCCAACTTTTGGGTGGGCTTTTGAAAACTAGCCTTTTTACTCAGAATAACGACATAAATAAATTTATAAAATTTGCATTAACTTTAAGCCATTTATGAACCCCTCAGGCCCTGCATTCCCAGTTCCCCAAGGGAATTATAGTCCAGGTTAAAGACCCCCCTGGTCTATACATCTCCTGTTAAAGGTGCTTTTTAGTAGAAGGCTGATGTTGAAAAGGCAGTGAATCATATCCTGTCATTTAGCACAACCTGTTTTTTAGTGTCTGTCCATATGATAAGATATAGGATGTTCATGTCCACCCTTCCATTCTTCACCTCTCCATGGCATACAGAAACATTACTTCTGTGTTTCCTTGCAGTTCTGGTGATTATGATGGTTGTGAGTAGATATTACTTACTGACTAAAACATTTAGTTGGCATCGTAAGGACTTCTGATACTCTTTTCATCCTTCGTTTGTGCCTGAAAAACCTTCTGTTCCAGTTCGTACAGTAACAGGGTAGTGGAGACTCAGCCAGCCTGGGTCCCTGAGTGTTAGTGTAGAGCAGAGCCATTCTCTGCCCCAGAACCTGTGATAGGTAGTTTGCTTTTGAAATAACTGTTGGGTTCAACCATTGTGATTTGGGTTTTGATTGTGTCTGTAGTATAAAGAGTAGTAGAATTGAAAACAATAAAAATAGAAATCTCAAGTTTGTATACTTTGAAAATTAATAAGTATGACCAAGGTAGGAGACCTGCCACAGCAAATTAGCCATAAAACCGTTTCAGTACATAGAAATCCTTCCTCCAGGTGGGGTGGCTCCATTGCCTGTTGGTTAAAGCAGCCAGATCCCACATAACCAACTTGGGGTTTAAGTCCTGGACCCAGCGGCTTGAGAAACACACCAGGCATGATGTGCATGTAATCCAAATCCTGAAAGGAGGGAAAGATGGAGGAAAAGGGATTGTGGTGTGACCATTTATCATGGGGGGTGGTGGCTTGTTCTTCTACTGCCCTCTTTGTCCCTCTCTCTGGTAAATACACTGGCAAAAAAAGCAAGCAAACAAAACAAAACAAAAACCTGGATTCGTCAGTGAGATTTCAAGGTATTGAGTATTTTACCTTGTCATTGTCTACCTCAGTGTCTGGTACCATGTAGACTTTATTTTTTTTAATGAGTTAAAAGTATGATGTAAGAGCTTAAGCTTTCATTAGTATAATTAGTAAATATATTTGCTTGAATTTGCATTATAAAAGAAAATGTTTACATGCTTACTGTAAAAATAAACATGGCTTCTGATTGAGTTTAAAAATCATTTTATCTGTTAAATGAAGAGTTCTCCAAGCACAAAGGAAGGAAAAAAAAAATACTATACGTACCTTAATATATAAGGTAATATATAAATTCGTTAATATTTTCCAACTATTATTCAAATTCTAGCTTTGGGGCTTGTTACTGTCTCCATTTCCTCATCTATAAGATTAGAACATCATTAAGTCCTCTAGTAGTTATTGTGAGAGTGAAAGGAGATAATACATAGAGAATACTTAGCACAATACCTACCACATACTTGCTCTATAAAATTTCACATTACCTAAATAATACTGTTTGGTAAGAGTATAGGTCTATGTATTGTTCTTTCCAAATGCTGATTATGAAATTAATGCATTAATTCAAAATTACAAAAAATATAAGGAAATAGTAGTTTATTGCCAACTCATTATTATTTTTAGGTAAATTGGTTTGATCTCTGTAAAAAATCCAATATAAAGCTCATTAGTCTATCATTGCTTAAATATTTTTAAAACCAAATAGTTTGGCATTGAAAATACTATACAAGTTTGATCTTCTAGTAAGAGTTCACATGTAAATGAAATTGTTTTTCTTGCTATCCTTGTAAAAAAAATTTTTGGAAATTATACAGGGGACAACAGTTATTTTGAAATGTATTATTTAGATGCTTCTCATATAGAATTGATAAATATACAAAATAATTAGTACCCTAACTGAATGGGATTTGACTGAGGGATATTAGAGTCTTAGCAGGAAAGAAACACATTTTCTTTGCCTGAGAGAAACAGAAGGGAAGTGAGAAATCACCTCGGGGGGATGGCCAGGTCTTCGTCCTTTCTCTTCCATTCTCCTCTAGGGATTTTGAACACATATGCACAAGCACCTAGTATGATTCTCAAGCTACTATGTCTGGGACTCAAACTGTGGTCAGCCATGTGAGAATCCAGCACCTTTACCACCATGCCACCTGGTAGCCCCCACATTTTACTAGTATTTATCTTTTAGTTAACCTTGAATTGCCATTCTAGTGATCTGTACTTAGGGTCTAATTTCTTCTTCTTTTGCATAAAAGCTTTTTGAAATTTTCTGTGGTTTTCCTGTGAGAATAAGGGTGGTTAAAATTTTATTGCCATTTCAGTAGCAGATGCTTGCTTACCATGTGAGTTAACAGAAATTACTAGCTTTTTGAATTTGAAGTTGTCAGTTATGCCTTTTCTGTCTCTTCTGACTATTACCATGGCCCAGAACTACACCAACATTCAGTCAGATCCCTTCTACATCCCTCAAATTTGTTCACCACCTTCTTCTTTTTTAAAGTTTATTTATTTATTCTTTGAGAGAGAGAGACGTGGGCAGACAGGAAAAATTCCTGAGAGGGAGGGAGGGAATCCCTAATGGTCTCAACACTGTAATCACCCCCAGCCTAAGCCAGCCCTGGATCATGGGTACTAATGTGCCAAGCATACTCAGGGAGGATTCCCTATGCATACCCAGAATCCCCACCTCCTATTGTGGGCCAGCTTCACGGAGCAACATATTCTGCTCCCACTGTGCCACCATCTAGCCTCTTGCTGAACTATTTTTCCCATTTCTTTACCCTAATTTAAGCCCCAAGTGTCCCAGAACCTCACAATTTGTGTCCTTGCTTCTAGTTGTGGGCCACTCATTTTCATCTTCATGTCACTGTCTATTCATACCTTTCCCCACTTAAAAATCTTTCAGTTGCTCTTACGGTGAGAAAAGAGTAAAAAATTCCTTCTCATGGCCTAAAGGTTTTTTATAATTTATCATACCTTTTGTAGGTTCATTTTTTACTCTTTATCATATCTGAAGTCCACCATATCTTAAGTACACACTTGTATCTACACATATCCACCCCATACTCCATATCGAGTCATTCCGTATTTATTTGAATTTCTTGATCTTTCAGACTTACTCTTACCTCTAGTCAGATGAGAGATTTATTTTGAAAGTTCATTCCACAAACATTTATTACATGCTTACTGTAGGCTAAGCCTTGTGTCAGCTGTTGAGGATACAGAAAACTAAATAAAGCCAACCAACAAAGTGTTTGCCGTCATGAAGCTCATCTTCTGGGGTAGGGGGTTGGGATTGGGTTACTGACTATTAATTAGGATAACAAATATAAGCTATACTTGATTGGACTAAAGTGCTGCGAAGGCAAATAAAGCAGGATGAAGGAATAGAGAACCACAGATTAGAGAAATCACTTTTATATTGGGTATTCAGAGAATGCTTCTGAGAAGGTGACAGTTCTGAGAAGGTGACAACTGAGGGAAAAATTGGAATGTAGTGCAATAATTTTTATAGCCAAGGAGTTTTCAAAGCAAGAAGACAGAAAAGTGAGGCATGCTGGAAGCACATCCAGGGGTACAGTGGGCAGCTGTGAACAGGCCAGAGTGGTGGGAAGTCAGGTCACTGGGGAGAGAAGGCACCACACATGTTCTGTGGGCCATTCTAAGGATAGTGGACCTCAGACTAGGAGTCTGTTTTAGAATTTGAGGAAAGCAATGACGTGGTCTAAGTTGTATCATTCTGGTTATTGGGCTAGGAAGGGACTGTGAAGTCAGTGGTGAAAGCACAGATGCCAACGAGGAAGGATTTGCAGTCTGTATTAGAGATGAATGTGATTTGGACTAGTGTTTAAGATGCTAAGAAGTAGGGACCAGCAGTTACCATAATGGCTATGTCGCTGGATTCCCATGTAGTCCACCGTGGTTCGAGTCCTGGACCCGTGGCTTAAACTCATGCGGGCATGTGTGCGTGTGTGCCCAAGATCCCGAGAGGAGAATGGAGGAGAAGGGATTGCGGTGTGGCCATCTCACTGGGGGGTGATTTCTCACTTTCTGTCTCTCTGTCTTTCTGGCAAGCGCACACGCCCGGTAGCAAAAAAACCTCTCCGAGGGAAAAAAAAAAGATGCTAAGAAGTAGTCAGATTATGAATTTATTTTGAAGGTAAAGCTGACAGGGATTTTCATAGGGTGAATGTGATATGTTTTGACTTTAAGCAATTGGGGTTTTATTTTCACTGTTGGAGAAGCAAGTTTGCGAGAGAAGTTTGGGAGAGAAGTAAAATCGAGTATAGACGTGAAAAGGTTGAGATGCCAAGTATTGAATAGGCATTTGATTTTAATGATCAGGATTTAGGTAAGGAGGTGGAACTAGAATACATAAAATATGGAGTAGTTGTATTATCAAGCAGTGGAATGGAGTTGTAGAAGGAGAGCTCGATGACTGAGCCAGGGCATATTACCATACAGCAGTCAAGAAGAGGAGGCTCAAGTAGAAAATGAAGAAAAACAAGGAGCAAGTGAAGAATTTCTCAGGAAGGAATCAATATTCAGTTGTGTTGCTAAAGATTGCTATTCAAGAAAAAAACAGGAATTAACCATTGCATTTGGCAAGTAGTGGTCCCTGGTGACCTTGCTAGTCATTTTTTTGGGAAGTGAGATTCAGAGCTTGGCATAAGTTTAAGAAAAAATGACATAAGAACTAAAAGAACTATAGTTTTTATTCCCCTAAGAGTTTATTAAGTAATCCTCCTAGGACCTTGGCCTCTGGTATTTTATTGTCACCTTCATTGGACTTCTCCATATCGCCTCTCTCACTCGACCTGTCGACTTGTGGATTACCAATAAAGTAACGCCCCTAAACATAGCAGCAGAATGTTCAGCACGGGACATTTCTCTTTAGTGAAGAGTGGCAAGCAGAGTTAACTTGTGCATGTATATTTGGAGGCTAAATCACCTGAAGGTTAAAGGGTAAGAACATTTAAAATTTTAATAATTCACTCATATTAAAATTTCTAAGTTGCCTTCAACAAAATTTGTGTCAGTTTACAGTCCTGCCTGTATTGTATGAAAATGCCCATTTCTAACACAATCTCAACCCTGGATAACATCCAAATTTTTCATCTTAGCCTTTCTAATAGGATGTGAGTGAAATAATTATTTTTGTTCTTAACTACTTGTGTGTTTTTTTAGATCAGTTTTTGTATTTAAGAGCTAAGTGATATTATAGCTATTTTTATAAAATAAAAACTTTATTGTTACCTTTGTTTATATCTCGAACTGGTATACAGTTTTGTTCCATATTGAGTATAATTAAATTTACATTATCATTTAAAAGATGAATTTAATTCCTAAAAATTCCAGTGAAAGCCTGGAATTTTTCCTGTATAATTTCACTACAAGTGTTTACCTTGAAGATTAAGTTCTTTTTGGAAAGATAGTAGAAAAAGAGTTTTGTGTATTTTAATGATTTTCTTTAATGTTACATAGAAAAGATCCAATTCTGCTTGAGGAAGTGGGGAGCAGAGAAGGGAAGATTTCTATTTACTTTTTTTTTTTTTAGAGAGGTTTTTGCTATAGGGAGCGTGTGTTTGCTAGGAAGACAGAGAGACGGAGAGACAGAAAGCTAGAAATCACTCCCCAGAGGGGATGGCCACGCCACAATCCCTTTCCTCCTTTCTCTTCTCAGAATCTTGAGCACGCATGCACATGCACCCAGCGTGAGTTTAAGCCACGGAGTCTGGGACTTGAACCGCGGTCGACTACGTGGGAGTCTAGCAACATAGCCATTGCTCTAACAGCTGGTCCTGAGAAGGGAAGATTTCTTGATCTAAACTTTCATAATTAAATATATTATATTTTTGTGTCTACTGATTTTTTTTTTAAGGTCCATCAATCTGAGTTCATGGTGATAATGGTTCTAATTTTTCTAGTAATTTTGAAGATTTTGAATGTATCCTTATTGAATTGTAACTTTTTATACGACTAAATGTTTAGTTAGTGAGTTCAGATCCTTCCAGTTCAAATTTAGCTTTCAAAACAACCCTGTGAGGTAGGTTTCCCTAAACTAAGAGAAGCATTATTGAACAATTGATATTTTCCCCCCCTTAGAAAACAGTTTAGTATTCTTACTCCACTGCAGAGATAGTAAGGATTTTGAGATGATCTCAAATCATTCATAAGTGGAGTCAAATAATAATTTTTAATCTTCCTATACCTATCACTTTATTTTTTAGTTTTTTTCACATTTTTTAATTTCATTTTCTTTTATACATTCAATAACATTGTTTAGCTTACAAAATGAATATTTCAATAGGTGAACTTTTCTCCCTAGTCCAGTTGATAAAGCTATAAAATGTCTTCAACAGATAATACCACACTTCTTTGTCTTATTGATGAGTTGCTTCCCTATTTTTCTTCTACACGGCCTTCCTCATACCCTACTCTTTCACACATACTATATCTGTTATTTACATCCATATACTTTGTTTCTATATCCTTTAGTCAATCAGTTTCAGTCACAGAGTGCAGACACTCGGTATATATTAAGTGGGGACATAAAATGTCTCTCCTTCATAGCCTGGCTTTCTTCACTCAGCAGTAAATCTTCCATATTTATCTACTTCCTGTCAAAAGCCAGGTTTTGTTTGTTTGTTTCTTTTTTTAATTTTTTTTAATGGCTGAATAGTATTCCATAGAGTATAGTGGAGTCAAATAATATTTTACCTAGAGAAGTTATTTACTCCAAAAATACCATGTTCATTTTGGCTATTTCTTTAATTTTGATATTCAGTTTTACCTTATTGCTATTTTTTGGAGAGTTTTTTTTTTTTTTTTTTTTGCTATAGGGCGCGTGCGCTCGCCAGACAGAGAGAGAGAGAGAGAGAGAGACATAGAGACAGAAAGCGAGAAATCACCCCCCAGGGGGGATGGTCGCACCGCGATCCCTTTTCCTCCATTCTCCTCTCGGGATCTTGGGCACGCACACACACGCGCCCGGCGTGAGTTTTAAGCCACCGGGTCCAGGGGTCCAGGACGCGAACCGCGGTCGACTACGTGGGAATCCAACAACATAGCCATTACGCTAACTGCTGGTTCCCCTTATTGCTATTTTTGAAATCAAAAATAATTGTGCAATAACTAGGAAAGGATAATGTATCTACATATAACTAGGCAAGAATCATGTCTCTACATATATTGTTTTTATCTGACAAGTCTAAAGTTGTTGCCTTCCAATATCTAATCAGAATATTCTCTTCATCATAAGTCCAGTCATCCAGTTATTTAAATCTCTGTTTCGTAAACCTGAACTATGCCTCCTTCAGATTCCCAATGCCTTCACTATACTGCTGTAATTAGTGTGACTTATGTGGAAACTTTATAACAACTTGAAAAGGACTCAACAGTATCCTGATTTTGTTCATATGGGGAATGGGGACTTAAGTCATCCTTGGCAGAACCTGAATACCAACAAGTCTACCTCCCAGTATTTCTTTTATTTATTTATACACACACACACACACACACACACACACACACACACGTCTACCACCTTGGTTGAAATAATCTCCATTCTTTTAACTTTCACCCCTTTCAGTTTATTCTTCCCCGTATTAGTATGAGTAATTTTTTTTTATTTGAATCGAATACTGTTAGTGATTTATCATTTTACTTAGAATGAAAGTTAATAGGGTAGAAAAACTAGTTTTCTTTATTTTTATGAAGTTTCACAGTGTAGGTTGATGATTTTTGGTATTTATTGTATGACATGCTAATTGTTTTTGCTTGCTAGTAGGAATTACTACAAAGTAGCAAAGTAGCACTATTATTATCTTAAACTTTGCTTTTCTACAAACTTTTGTTTCTGTAATGAAACTGTATGTGATGCAATTACTAATAAACATAGTCCTTATCATAAATTATTTGGTAATTAGACAAATGGCATTTAAACTATATTATTAGGTTTCTAATTTTGTATATTTAAACTTTGAATAGAGACAACTTAAAAATTTATTTGTTGAGCTAGTTTATTATAATTAAAAACCTTTACAAGCTATTTTAATGCTTACTTTTATTCACATTACTATTATACTTTGATCCCTCAAAAAAACTGTTACATTAGCCTTCTTGGCTGAAAATTCATCTTAGACTTAATTCATCTTAGACTTAACTTAAAGGATTCATCACCTAATCCTTTTACAAGTAAAAACTACAAAATTCGGTGAACTGTGAAATAATAATTTATCTTATATAGCACTTTGTTTTATTATTTATTTATTTATTTTAGTTTTTTTTTTTTTTTCCGTAGGGCAGGTGCACTCACCAGAGAGACAGAGAGAAGGACAGAAGAAAGTGAGAAAGCACTCCTCCAAAGGGGATGGCTAGACTGCTGTTCCTTTTCTCCTGGGATTGTGGATACACATGCATGCACACATGCCCGGCGTGTGATTTTTCAGCCACCAGGTCCAGGACTTGAACTGTGGTTGGTCATGTGGGAATCCAGCACCTCATTCACTGTGCCACCTACTGGCCCCTCAGTACCTTTTAAATCACATTAACATGTATTTGATTCTCACAGAAAGCTTATGTTAAAATAATTTACTCATTTTCCAATTCTATCATCACATGTTTTTAGTTATTTTTGCTGCACTGATGTTATGTTATAAATTTCTAGTTTGTTTTGCTTTTCATAACCCAGTGTCTAAACCTGCTTGTTATTTGGTCTTGGTAGACTGATTAAGATGATTGATTATTGTGTCTCCATGTTTTCATCATATTTTTAGTAATTATTTTGTCTTTTCTGCTGTAGGGCATGTGTGCTTTCGGGGGGGGGGGGGGGGGGAGAAAGATAGCGAAAGAGAGAATTCACCTCCCTCACTCCCAGAAGGATGGCCATGCTGTAGTCCTTTATCCTCTAGTCTTGTCTTGAGATTTTGGGTACATATGCATACACACCTGGCATGTTTTTTGCTGCCAATTCCAGGACTTGAAGCATGCAGTCAGTTATGTGGAATCCAGTCACCTTAACTACCGCTCCACTTGACTGGCCCTCTTTTTTTTTTTTTTTTTTTTTTTTTTTTTTTTTTTTACTAACCAAGTTAAAACAGTTCATTATATATTTTAGGTATAAATCCTATGTGAAAAAATATTTTTTCCAGTCTGTGTACCTTTTTGTTTTTTTGAAAAGGCTTTTAATTACAAATTCAATTTCTTTTTTTTCTTTTTTTTTTTTTTTTTTTTTTTTTTTTTTTGAGAGAGAGAGATTTTCACTATAGGGCACGAGAAAGCGAGAAATGACCCCCTGGGGGGATGGTCACGCCGCAATCCCTTCTCCTCCATTCTCCTCTCGGGATCTTGGGCACGCACGCACACGCGCCCGGCGTGAGTTTTAAGCCACCGGGTCCAGGACATGAACCACGGTCGACTACGTGGGAGTCCAGCGACATAGCCATTACGTTAACTGCTGGTTCCCAACAAATTCAATTTCTTAAATAAATGTAGAGCTATTCAGGTTTTCTTGTTTTGTATTTTTCAAGGACTCTATGCTTGTCATCTGAGTTGTTGAAATTTTTGTTATGAGGTTGTTTATAGTATTTCTTTTTAAAGAAAGAAATCGTCCTAAGATCTGTAATATCTGTAGTAGTACACTTATTTTTATTTATGATGATAGTAATTTGTGACTTTTTTTATTCTTCAATCTAGCTGTAAAGCTTTATCAGTTTTGTCATTTCTAAGTATCACATTTTGGTTTTGTTCATTTTTATTTACTCCTATATATTTAATTGATTTTGGCTTTTATACTTCTATTTTATTTGACCTTAATTTTATTTTTTGAGTGTCCTAAAGGTAGGACATTACTGATTTGAGGTCTTTCTTTTGTACTTTTGAGATCTTTTAAAGATGCAGTTATGTTCCTACATCCCCAGTCCATGGAGGGATTGTTTTTCTTGAGGCCATTCCCTAGTGCTGGGAAGGTTGGGAACTGCTGGTTTATACAACCTGTATGAAGAGGGTTTAGAATCTCTCTTCATTCCGTATAGTAGCAAGGTTCTCCTTATTTTAACTTTGAGGTCTTTATTTTTTTTTCTCCCAAAATCCCAGTTATTTCATGCAGCTTCATGCAGCATGTTTCCTATAGATGGTATCAATTGATGTGCCTCAGTTGCCTTACAGGGATTTTGTAAAAGTAATAATTACTGTTTGAGTTATGTGGAAGTGCAAAACTCAGATTCTCTTTTCTCTCTAGTATTTCATGTTCTGTGTGGACTGGTTACAGCAGGTGCCGAATTGACCATGACAATTGAAAGTTCAGTTTCTGATCACAGGAAGCATTACAGCAAAAGAAATTAGTTTTGTTCCCTGCCTGTAAATTCTGTTAGTCGATTATCTCAGCTAGCTATCTTCCTTCCTTCCTACCAACCAGCTTTTATTTTCAGTGGCATAGAAGGCAAAAAAAAAAAAAAAACTCTAAATCAACTATATTAACATTACTAGAACATGATGTCCTGTATGAAAGCCCTCCCCCCACATACACACATCATGTGCACACATACACATGTATATTATGAGAGTGTATCTCAGATATCAGGTACCATTCTTCTTTTAATTGATTCTCATTCCATTTAGTTGAAAAATAATAATGCCATTTGTTAGTCTCCTTACCACCACCCCCCCCCCCCAAAAAAAAAATGTAAGGATAGGGTTTCACGGTGTCATTGGTCCAGTCTTGAACTTGTGATCCTCCTGCCTCAGCCTCCCACATGGTTGGAATTACAAGCACTCTCAGCCTTTAGGTTAGACCAGGAATTAAACATGGGCCACCTATATGCCCCCAGTCTGCATAGCACAGTGTCTTAGCAGTGTTAACCAGTGTAGTTGGGCTCATCTTAGCCAATTTTTTTTTATGATTCCATAATTTATATAGCCTGTCATCTTTTCTAGTCTTCTCAGAAGGGGCCTCTAAAAAACAACACAGCAGTAAAATTGCAGTAATGTTGTGCTGGACTATGCTGAAATGAAGACTAAGAAGTAAAGGTGAGGGACAGATGCCCAAATCTCTTTTTTCTTACTATAGTTTTTCTCCTTTTGATAGGAATAGAGGGGAACCAGCAGTTAGCGTAATGGCTATGTCGCTGGACTCCCACGTAGTCGACCGTGGTTCGCGTCTCGGACCCGGTGGCTTACAACTCACGCCGGGCGCGTGTGCGTGCGTGCCCAAGATCCCGAGAGGAGAATGGAGGAGAAGGGATTGCGGCGTGACCATCCCCCCTGGGGGGTGATTTCTCGCTTTCTGTCTCTATGTCTCTCTCTGTCTGTCTGGCGAGCGCACGCGCCCTATAGCGAAAAACCTCTCCAAAAAAAAAAAAAAAAAGAGGAATAGAGGTAAAAGGTTTCTACTGGGGAGATAGAATTCTAAACTGGAAGAACTAAACTGGTAACACTAACCTGGTATTAAAGAAATTAAGTGATTTCAGGCCATTGAAATTTACGTTGTCACGTAATTTAAGACAGACTTTGGTACATGATATGTCACCATTCTGACAATTAATTGTTTATCTACGGGATGTTTTACTTTGTGATGAGTGGAACTGAGTCCTTTTTTATTTATCTTCTCTATGTATTATAGGCATTTGAGAACTTGAATATGAATCGACTTTTTAATATATAGCTGATCTCTTTATAAAAGCATTTATGTAGATAAAGATCAGTAGTATTAAATAATCTGGCCCAGCCATGGTGTCACAAGTGGGAGGGTACCACTGCTTGCTGACCAGGGCCACATGGATTCTTCTGGTCCAACCTGAAGACTAACCATGGTGACCTGCACTTATGGTCCTAGATACCTGAGAGGGTGGGACACGATTACAACACAGTGAGACCATCAGAAATACCTCTCACTTTTTATCTTGCATACATTTCACTTTTTATCTTGCATACATTTTTAAAAAAGAGATCTAACTACATGAAGTAATTGCCAGTTACTTCAATGATATGATAAAATTAGAAAATATTTATTAAAGCAAAAGTAATTTTGATTTACTTTTAAACAATACTACAGATGTCAGTGTCAGCAATATTTGGAGGAGTAGTGCAGAGAAAGGCGTCTGTTACACCTTTTTTTTTTTTTTTTAAGAAAAGTTTGCTTTTCTCGTTTCCCAGAGGGGGTCTGTTCTAGTATCATATACTCATTTTACTCATAATTAACTGTGTATTCATTATAATTTGAAGATAAACGAATTAGTGAATGAGATAGAGACACAATGACTCTTAAAGTAGGTTTAGGATGAACTTAAAGTTTTTTTATTGAATTGTTAATGAACTGATGGTACTACATTTAGTTCTTGACCAAGTTATCAGTAATTAAAATCTACAGTATTGTTGGTCTCCTTTTCATTTTATTGAGAGGAAAGGTACGGTATTAGTTGTAATGTAGTTGCTCCTTGATAGAGCTGTTCTGAGAGAGCATCTCTCTTATGTAAAGAAAGGTGTTGCTACTGATTTCCGTCATGCACAACCATTTTAATCTGAATGGGAAATCTGTCTAGGGACCCAGAGTACAGTAATTAGCAGTCTCTTCAGAGTGTCAGAGCAGAATTACCATTGTAATGGTTTAGCTGCAGGATAAAAGGATTGAATTTGGGTCTGCCTGTCTGCCAAACTAAATGAGTTGCCATGGGAATTTTCAAATGTGAGAGGCGTTTACTTAGAGCAATTTGGCGGGTATGAATAAACTCATAAATTATAGGTTTGAAAGAAGCCAGTCTTTGCTTCCTTTCATATAGGCAGGACTATATAGAAGGTTGGTAGCTTCTTAAATTCTTAATGAGAATGAGTTGATACATGTGTCCATGCAGGCAATCAGCTATTATGGGTTGTTTTTCACTAAATATAGTACAGTAAGCAAATTTAAGGAAATAATTTTGTTCCAAATCTCTAGTGTAAAAAAAAAAAAGGACAACTCTAGACAGAATTTTCCTTTGGTAAACTAAATGTAACTTTATGTAATCTATTAAAATGTTTTGTTGTTGTTGTCTTAATAAATATTAACCTTATATTGACTTTCATTTTACTCAGTGCATGTAATAAATATATATTATTTGTCTTTCAAAGTAAGATGAACATATGCAGTGTTTTTGGAAAACAAGGCACTCAGGCTCAACGACTTTCAGAGAGAGCTTTGGCTCTTTGTCTCTCCTCTGCCTCAAAAGGGTTGGATTTTAGTGTGATGACTTTAGTGAGCAAATGCTCCCTTAAATGTCTAAGGTGATGAACATTGCTTAATGCTTGTATGACCTCACTTATCCTCAGCATATCAGTAATAGTAACAGTTCTTGCATTAGTTGTTTATATCTACCCTCCAGAAAAACGCTCATAGTGAAATTTAAGTTTTAAAACTTTGAGGCTATAGAATACTCATTTTTTTCTTTTTCTTTTTAGTTTTCTTTTTATTTAATTCCACTTGTTGTTGTTATTTTTAATTTGACCAGAGAAAGAGAGAGAGGGAAAGCGAGAAAGCAAGCTGCCAAGTCTGGGACTTGAACCATGGTTGGCCGTGTTGCAATCAATCCAGTGCCTTTAACCACTGCGCCACCTGCCAGCCCCTAGTATACTCTTAAATAAGATTTTCTGAGGTCTATTAATATTTTCAAGTCATTAGGTTATAGTTTTATAAAGAAAATAATAATTTGGTTGCTGTTAACCCTAGTAGCATGTAGATGCATCTTTCAGAAATATACTACCAAGGCCAGCAGGTGGTGTGGTGATTATGGTGCTGGCTTCCCACTTGGCCAACGGTTGCTTGAGTCTCGGACCTGGCGGCTTGAAACTCATGCAAGGTACATGTATGTGCATACCCAAAATCTCGAGAATGCAGGGGAGGGGATTGTGGCATGGCCATCCCCCAAGGGGTGATGTCTCACTTTGTCTCTCCAGTGAGTGCTCACACCATTTAGCAAAAATCTCTCACTCTCAAAAAAAAAAAAAAAAAAGTATTACCAGGGCAGTACAAGTTTATTGGGAGAGAATGATTATTTGTTTATTTTCCGGAGGGTGTGTCTGCTTATGAGGGGGGCAGAGGGAGGGAGGGAAGGAAGGAAAAGAGAAGAAGATACTGTCCCGTCCCCCCCCCCACCCCCCCCCCCCAGCGGTGGGGAAAAAGGACACCACAGTCCTTTTACTCCATTTCTCCCTCCTGCGGGAATTCTGGGCATGCATGCATGTATGAGTACTGTGCCTTTTTTGTTGTTGTTGTTGTTTTGTTTGTTTGTTTTTTGAGAGTTTTTTTTTTTTGCTATAGGGCACGTGCGTTCACCAGAAAGATAGACAGAAAGTGAGAAATTACCCCGTAGGGGATATGGCCACGCTGCAATCCCTTCTCTTCCATTCTCTTCTCAGGATCTTGGGTGCGAGCGCACACGCGCCCGACTTGAGTTTAAGCCACCAAGGGCCTGGGACTTGAACCGCGGTTGACTATATGGGAGTCCAGCAACATAGTCATTACGCCAACTGCTAGTCGCGAGTGCTATGCTTTTCAAGTTGCTGTGGCTGGAATTCAGACTGCAATTGGCCTTGCGGGATCCTGCTCCCCTTGCACAGGGCTAAACCACTGTTCTGTGGGGCCAGTCTGAGAATGGCTGTTTAATTCATATGAGAAAAAATAAAGTTAGTATTTTTAAAAGTACAATAAATAGGGACCAGCAGAGGGCATAATGTTTCTATTGCTGGACTCCCATGTAGTTGACCCTGGTTCAAGTCCTGGACCTGGCAGCAGGTGGTGTGGTGGTTATGGTGCTGGATTCCCACTTGGCCAACCGTTGCTTGAGTCTCGGACCTGGTGGCTTAAAACTCATGCCAGGTGCATGTGTGTGCATGCCCAAAATCCTGAGTTGAGAATGGAGGAGAAGGGATTGCAGTGAGGTAATCATCCCTGGGGAGTGATTTCTCGTTTTCTATCTCTCCAGCAAAGCACATTTACCCTTTAGCAAAAAATCTCTTTAAAAAAAGTGTGGTAAATATAGTTTTGTTTATATATGATTCTCTATTCCTTAACATCAAAGTAGTCTGATTCAAATTCTATTATTCTAAGATTACTTTTGAACAGCTGGTAAAACTTGACTCAGTGCCACATAAGATACTAAAATCTCATGATAAGAGACCTTCCTGGCAGGCCTACTGGAGATCTCGGTAGTGCATGGAAAGCTCCTCAGCATGTGTAGTCATGCTGAGTGTGGTGTGTATAAGCTCGTCTGGTGGGTGTGTGTTGCTTTGGGAAACATGAGTATGTGAAAGCACTTAGGGAAATTAAATATGCTGATGAATTTTTTTTCTTGTGAAGGGGGACAGTTCCAAATAACATTCAGTCCAGTTCTGTATCATATCTGTATTTTAGTTGTGTGTTTTCTGTGTCAGGACAACACTGTTCCAGTGAGAATTTGCACAAATAATTAAAAATGTATCTAAAGATAGTAACACAGACAAAGTTACAAAATGTGACAAGGTGTAGGTTTAAGTCTTTAGCCAATGTTTTACTATAATTATATAAACCACTGAGCAACTGTATGAGCTCTGTTTACTGTCTGTCCAGCCATAAGGTTGTCTGGCAGTGGCTCAGGCTTTTTATAAACAACAGAGGGGCTTTTCCCCAAACTTGGAGCTGAGTTTGATGAAGCTCCTTGGTGATGATAATAAAATATGTCATGTATATGGTAACTGTGAACAAGCTGTCACAAGTGTAGACTTCATGAATAACATACTCCTTTTAGTTCTTTTTTTTTGTAATTGCCAGAGGGCATGTGTACTTGCCAGAGAGAGAGAAAAAGAAAGTACTCCCTGATGGATCACGGTAGCTCCACAGTCCTTTTTCTTCCATTTCTCTGTTCTGTCAAGATTTGAGGCACACAGACACATGTGCCTGGCATGTTTTTCAAGACACTGGGGCTGAGATCTGAGTTGTGGTAGCCACGTGGGATTTGGCTTTTCAGTGGACAGTGCTCAACTGCTGGCCCTCATGTAGATTCTTGTAAGGATTCGTTGAATAACTGCTCCTCCCAACACAAGGTCTTATTCCGGTGGACAGACAGTTTGGTGACTTTATAACTCTAAATTAGTGGTGTTACAAATATAAAATAAGGAGATCCTAGGCATAGCATAATAGGACAGTGTTGTGAACTTATTTACTAAGCAGTTTATTTCGGAAGTCCTTCCACAACCTTGTATTCTGTTCATCCTTCAGAATGTGCACTATGAATCTATTGTGTAACATTTTCTAATTGCTTACATTTGTTAATTCTTTAAATATGATCGTTTATTTCCCATAATTAAGCTTCCCACTGACTGGGATAATGCATTTAATTTTTTTTTTTTTTTTTACATATCCTTAGTAAGTGTATGGTATTCTTCATAGATGATAAAATTAATTTAAACATATTGATTTTTTTTATTTTTTAAATAAGTAAAATGTCTGTGGTAGAAGAAAAATAGGTTAGTGATTTCTCACTGTATTTTTTTTAGTTCAATTTTTTTCATACATCCCTTTAATTTGTTTGCATGCCCTTCTGATGGTTGGTAAGTAGCATCATGTTCCTTATATATAGGCAAAGCATTTGTAATCCGTTCACTTTATATTAATGTACATTGAAATTGAATTGGCAAAAGAGCTAAGAAAACCAAATGCCCCTTATTTTATTAAATTTGTTTGTCTTTTTCAACTCATATTTAATTTTTGACATTTCAGATGTTTTGATGTTATATTAAAATTACTTGGATAGTTACTGTCATGACATTTTAATACTATGTGAATTCATTTAGATAAACATTTTACTATATATTAAGATTGCTTCAAATAAGCAATTTGGTAACTCATAGCTTGATATTCTTCTGTATTTTTGTTAACTAAATTTTGAAAATTCAATTTCAAAGGTGACTGTTAGATTATCCTACTTATTAGCAATAAGACTCTTTCATGGGAATTAACTCTGACCATATTACTGAATTAAGTGTGTGTGTGTGTGTGTGTGTGTGTGTATGTGTTTGTATAAATTCTTTTAACTTTTAATGCCTTCTCATAAAATTTTAATGTATAAATTAAACATAGGGTATATATTGTTTCTGGTTATGCCTTTAAATCAACACAGCACCAGCTTATTTTGGTATTGCTTTTTGTAGTATATAATATCGCTGAGCAAGTTAACAAAATCATGAATTAGCTTACTTTAATACTAATTTATGAATTCTCTAGTGAAGAATGGTAATATGCTCAGTTTAAATAAAATGCTCATTTTAAATAAAATACTTCAATTGCTGAATTTAGCATTTGTGTAACTAAATAAACCTGTAGAAATTTTAAAAAGCATTAAGTGACTGCCAAAACAATTCATTTCCCTTCTACTGAGAATCACTGTTTACCAGGCTAGAAAACAGGACTTCGGTATATAGACTTGTGGTGAGGTTATATTGAAAATGTAATTTTAAAATGCAGTTAACACACCTAATCCACTGAACCTTATAACTTAGCCTAGCCTTACCTTAAGCATGTCCAGAACACTGATGTTAACCTGTGGCTTGGCAAGATGATCTAACACAAAGCTTATTTGTAATGAAGTGGTGAGTATCTCATGTAATTTATGAAAGTATTTTAGTAGAGTACAGTCTCAGTTGTTGACCTTCACACTTGAATGACCGACTGGGTGCTGTGACTTTGCTTTCACCATCCAGAATCACAAAAATGTATTGTATTATATATTGCTAACCTAGGAAAAGATCAACATTAAAAACTTGAAGTACAGATGCTACTGAATGTGTATCACTTTCACACTGTTGTGATTTTGAACAAGCATAAGACAAACCATTGTAAGTTGGAGATTATCTGTATAAAATATTTAGACTTACTGATGTAAATTGGACAAACATTACTGAGTTTCCTAATTCCTTATGTGATCACTTGATGTTTGCTCTTAAGAAGTGTCATACTATCACTAAAGTTAGGTACTTCTCAGATTGGTCTTCTCTCACTTCCAATTTGCTCTTCCTGGGTATTGTCATCCATGACCATACTTCTAGGTACCCTGCAGTGAGTACTCTTCAGTGTGCTTCTAATAAGGAATTGCAACATGGAAACACCTCAAGTATAACATTTCTAAGACATTTCATTTTCATACAGCAGTTCTTCCCTTTTTTTTTTTTTTTTTTATAGGACTGACATTTGTTGTTTCGGAGTCATCCAGCTTCATTTCCCCTCCATTTATATTTAAAGCTGCAAATAAAAACGTACTTACTTTGGAGCATCCATCAGATTTTAACCAATAGGGCCAGGCAGTATGAATGTTATTCTCAAATTTATTAATGCCTGATTCCATTTCATCTCATGAAAATTTTCCTGTTAGAAAATTCTGGATATTGGGACCAGCAGTTAGCGTGATGACTATGTTGCTGGACTCTCATGTAGTTGAACGCGGTTCTAGTCCTGGACTCAGTGGCTTAAACTCACGCTGGGCGCGTGTGCATGTGTGCCCAAAATCCCGAGAGGAGAATGGAGGAGAAGGGATTGTGGTGTGGCTTTCCCCCCTGGGGGGTGATTTCTCGCTTTTTGTGTCTCTGTCTCTCTGTCTTTATGGTGCGCACACGCACCCTATAGCGAAAACCTCTCCAAAAAAAGAAAGAAAAGAAAATTCTGATATTTGTTAATTGGTGAGTACAAGGACACAGGAAAAACAAACTCAGTCTGGTCACCAAAAGGTACAGGGATGCTCATCACCAGCAATCAATCTACTCCCCCCACCCCTTTTTTAACAGGTTTTTGCCATAGGGTACATGTGTTCCAGAGAGAGAGAGAATGAGAAATCACCCATCCTCACCCTTAGAAGGCATGGTCATGCTGCAGTCCCTTCTCTATTCTCCTCTTGGGATTTTGGACGTGCATGCATACACTACCAGCATGATTTTCAAGTCAGCAGGTCTGGGACTTGAACTATGGTCAGTTGTGTGGGACTCCAGTGCCTTAACTCTTAACACCACCTACTGGCCCCTCAAACAGCAGCTCTGAAAACTGATTCTCCACTGAATGCCACAGCTGGGTGTCTTCTGACTCTGTTCTGACACTTTACCTGGAGATAGCACCCGATTGCACAGCTTGAGGGCTCAGGCCCTCAAAATTACCTCCACTTCAGATACCAATCACCTGTGCTTCTGAACTACACAACCCACCATACATGTAAAGAATTTGCTAGAGTGTCTTACAGAACTCAGAGAAACACCTACTTATATTTACCCATTATAAAGGATGTTATAAAGATACAGATGAATAGCCTGATAAAGTGATGCTTGGGAGAGGTAATGAGAAGGGATGTTTTCTCTTTGGGCACACCTCCCTCCAGGTGCACATGTACAGCTGTTCGGAAGTCCTTTAAACTCTGTTTTTGGAGGTTATTATGGAAGCTTCGTTACATAGGCATGGTTGATTATATCATTGGCCATTGATGATCAGGTGGGACTGAAAGTCCTACCTTCATGCCTTGATCTTTCCCTGTGACCACCCCCTTTTCTAGGGGCCTCTAACTACCAGTTATCTCACTGACATACCAAAAAAAAAAAAAAAAAAACCACTCTTATTACTTCAGAGATTCAAGGATTTTTGGAAAGCAAGGGAGGATGATCGAATGCCTATTTCTGAATATCACCGTGCAGTTGTCCCTACTTACAGTAATCACTCAAAAGTGGAGCATTGGAGCTTGGCGAAATGAAGAAACGCTGCACCTGTAGTTTAAACACCAGGTAACACAAGTGGTGGTTCTTAGATTTGATTGTGATTACAGTTATGAGCCAGTCACAATGGCTTCAAGCCACTCAACTTAATTTTTTTTGTGGCTGTTCTTAATTTAAATTTATTTCAAGAGTTTCTAAAGCATATTTCTATTATATATACCTCATTTTATCTACTGGTTTATGTAAATTTAAAACATTTTAATAAAATTCGTTATAGAAATGTAATGTATTTAAGAGCATATTAATCTCGTATATATTTGTGATATTTTTTATAATAAGAAATACAGATAACTTTAAAAAATTATATATTACATATACATAAACACTAAAACTGAGTCAAAATACAAACAATATTTCTACTCTTAACATTTTCTTTGTTACTGACTGTCTTACAGATGAGTAATGCAAGGCACAGAGTGACCATTCCATTTATATATTTGTAGCCTTTATAGAACTAGCTATCATCTTTTAATGCAATCTTGGCAGACAGCAAGTTTTATGAAAAAATGGGAAGTTTTACAACTTCCATTCAAGGAACTCAGTGGCATTTTTCCTATTCAGTTAGCAGTTACTTTGTTTTGTTTATTTTTTTTTAATTAAGCACACTAATTAAAGGAGCCATACACGTGAGCACCTCTAACTTTATACAAGCATGTATATTGAAAACGTTAGAATGAAGTGAGCTTAAACAGATGCATTTGTTCTTGACATTGACATTTATTCTGAAATTATCCCAAGTCAGGGAAGTAATTTATGATCATGTTCTTTTTTTTTTTTTTTTTTTTTTTTTTTGGAGAGACATTTTTGCTATAGGGTTCACGCTCTTGCCAAAGACAGAGAAATCATCCTGCAGTGCGAAGAGCCACACCACAATCCCTTCTCTTCTATTCTCCTCTTGGGATCTTAGGCACACGCATACACACGCATCCAGCGTGAGTTTTAAGCAGCCAGGTCCAGGACTCAAACTGCACTTGAGTACGTGGGAGTCCAGCAGCATAACCATTATGTATCAGCTGGTCCCATTCTTGTATTCTTTTAAATTTTCTCTCTCTCTCGGAGAGAGAGAGAGAGAGAGAGCGAGAGAGAGAGCGAGAACCACAAAAGTACCCTCAACAGGGTTTCACAAAGAGATACACCCCTCACCCTGGATTACAGGTCACCTGGCATGTACATGTCAACTCCCAGAAACAAACCTCCATCTTCCATACGGCTTCCTCATTGCCAGTGATCCTGGGTCCTGTAACAGTTTTTTCTGTAAAAGTAAAGATTAATTCTAAGTGGTAGAAGAACCATTCAACCATGGTTTAGACTAAAAGTTTTATAAATATTCAGAATATTTTTGCTAGCATCTCTCACCTTCATCTCATCTACACAGTAATTATCCTGGTTCAGGATGTCATCATTTGTTGCCGGGATTAGGAATCCATGATTACCTCTTAATCTGTGTGATCTTTCTGCCTTAGTTTTACCTTTACCTAATAGTCTGTTTGAACAGCATTCCTAAAACACAACTCTAATCATGTCTTTCCTCAAGTTAAAATAGTTGAGTGACTTTTAGGAATAAGTTCCACTGCTGAACATGGCATGCAGACTACTGTTACCTTACACTTGATTCTGTGTTTTTGATGATTTTTTTCCTTCCCAGTACTACCTTCACCTTCTCCTCTCTAGCTTTTTTAAAATTTTTTTGGAGAGGTTTTTGCTATAGGGCGCGTTCGCTCGCCAGAAAGACAGAGAGAGAAATCAATCCCCAGAAAGGATGGCCACACTGCAATTCCTTCTCCTCCATTCTCCTCTCGAAATCTTGGGTACGCACGCACACACACCTGCCATGAGTTTTTAAGCCATCAGGTCTGGGACTCGAACCACAGTCAACTACTTGGGAGTCCAGTGACATAGCCATTACACCAACTGCTGGTCCCCTCCTCTCTAGCTTTAATTCTTATTTATCCCTTGGGCCTCTGATTATAAATCATTGTATATTTCATGCACAACTTTTACTACTGCTCCAGACTTAGCTTGTTACTCTTGCAAATATGTTCTGAAAAGTCCCTATTATCAGTTTTTATTAATTGTTTAATTGTCTTCTTCCACCTCCAGTGAGTTCTGAAGAGGGTAGAATTTATCTCTCTTCACTGAAATCTGTCCTAGAGAGGCCAGCTGGTGGCTCGGCAGTAATGCAATGCTTTGTGATGCTAGACCATTATGGGTCGGTCTCAGGTTCCCATCCCAAGGCTTCCCTGTGCTGCCTGTGTGCATACACATATGTTCATGATTCAGAGTGGCTTCAGCTAGGGGTGGATTGTGTTGCAAAGACACTCTTGGGGATGCCTTGCTCTCTCACATGGAAAAACTAAACCAAAAAAAAAAACCCCACTCATCCCAGAGAATAATGTTTTAATAAACTTTTCAAACAAATACAATTTTTTAAAGTTTCAAAGACTGTAATTTTTTTAAAAATGTTTTTTTTGGGGGGGTGTACATTGTAAAAATAGTAAAATATAGGCTGTACCACATTTGATGCAGCCATTGAAATGAGAACTGTGGGCCCAGCCAATTATCAACTGATACAACTTAGATTAAAAAATTATAAACCTCACAGAATGTAATTGCTAGGGCCCTTGATCCAGACTCTCCGTTCGGGCCCTTTTCCTATCTCTCAGTAGTGTACTTTTGCTTTTACTTAATCTTTGCTTTGCACCTAAATAAATAAAAACAAAACAGTAAAATATAAAATTAAATAACTATTAAAGAAAAATTTCTGCTCTAAACAAGATTTACATGGTAATGAAAATATTATTTTCCTAAAGCATAGATGATGGATAAGTTTTAAAATACAAATTGAAATGCAATACAGACCCTCCTAGGTTTGGAAATAAGAGTGAATCCATTTATAAGTCCAGGTTGATGAAGGTAGTTGTCTTCTTTCAGTTCTTGGACATGTCCCACTAAATGGAAGTATGGTGCTGCTTTTATGGTTTAAGCCTTTGTCGTTGTCACTGTTTTCTTCCTTCTTGGTATGGTATATCATTGATACCTTTTTCAAAACACATCAGTTTTGTGTATGTGGAAAAACATCTGGTGAGGCAGATAACTCCCTTGGCTATCTCTTCAACTACCGGAGGGGCTAGGCATTCTTTGGCAGCAGGAGCATACCTGACCCATTCTAGTCCTGTTGACATTATGTACAGCTGAAATGTTCACTCAGATTTTGAAGTCAGACAACGTTATCATGGCTTAGGACAATTTTGTCAGCTCATAACTCTTCAGTTCTTAAAGTACTTTCCAGTATTTATCACTTTCTTAGCACTTCCCAACTTTTGTTTCTATTGATAATCATGTGTTACTAAAAGTTCACAGACTCATGTTATCACATGAATAGATATGGTGCAATTCTTAATATTCATTAAATGCTTAAAAATACAGTGTAAACATGACAGCCACAATACCAAGTCCTCCAAAATGGCTGCATAATTAGCTTGCCTAAGGAGATGGTTTTATTGATTAACTGTAACTGTTCCATGAAATTCAGAATTTCCAAGTAGAGGAGCTTCTCAGCTTGTTTTCCTCTAAAGTAACATGTGATGCCCACCTGGGCAGCTATTGTGCTCACTGTATTGTGCTCACTATCTACTCTCCTGTAGAGGACAAAGTCCTTAGGTTTTAATTCTGTACCTAAGTCTACTTCCCAACAGTTATTCCTGTACTTGACTTTCCACTCATTTATTTTATGCTTACTTTAAAATGAATTATCTAGATTGCTATATAGATTGTAGATTATTTCCCACTTGAGAAAAAGGGGGATATCTGTCATTTACTTTAAAAGTAAAATTTTTTATAACTTAATGTGTTTTTTACATTCTTAAGTTTTATTTACTGTCATTTGATTTTTTTCAAGTGTGCCTCAACCAAACCTTACCTAATAGTTCTTGTTGGATATCTAAGCAAAATAAGTATGCAAGTGCTTTATTAACAAAGTGACACAATTTCCTGTGTTTTTAAATTCTGAAATGCAGCCAGTGGAAGAGAAATTATACCCATTATAATACATTACAGAGTTGTGAGAAAGATTAAATGAGATCAGAAAGGTTAACTCCTTTTTTAAATTAATTTTACTTACTATTGTTATTATTTTAATTTGCTATAGGGCAAGTGTTCTCACAAGAGATAGAGAAAGAGTGAGAGAGAGAAAGAAATGAGAAAGCAAGCCACCAAGTCCAGGAATAGAACCACAGTTGGCCACGTGGAAGTTTAGTGCCTTGACCACTATGCCATCAACTGGTCCGAGGTTAAATTCTTTATAAACACTTAAAATACAGCCTTTTGGGCCAGCAGATGGC
Source organism: Tupaia tana (assembly GCA_026018925.1). Classification (NCBI taxonomy): domain Eukaryota; kingdom Metazoa; phylum Chordata; class Mammalia; order Scandentia; family Tupaiidae; genus Tupaia; species Tupaia tana. The sequence continues at coordinate 12,904,645 of JAKSZU010000002.1, forward strand.
ATAATGGTTATGTCACTGGATTCTAATATGGCCCACAGTGGTTCGAATCCCAGGCCTGGCAGCTTAACTCATGCTGGGCGCACGTGTGTGCCCAAATCCCAAGAGGAGAATGGAGGAGAAGGGATTGTGGTATGGCTGTCCCCCCTGTTGGGTGATTTCTTGCTTTTTCTCTCTTTATCTGTCTCTGTCTTTCTGGGGGTATGCACACACCCTATAGCAAAAGTCTTTCTTAAAAAATAAAAATACAACCTTGTACTCAAATCTAAGAAAAAGGCCTTTTGTAAAATGAAGTGTTTAATTTTTTTCCTGACCAGAGAAAAGTCCATTGGAGTCTCATAGTCTAGAACAAGAACTATAGTGTACAGGCCTAGTGCTGTCTGCCTTCACTATCATTTGTGTCCTAGAGGCCAGATGCTGCCAAGCCGACATGTGAGACCTCAGCCTTTCCTTTCCTTTACCTTGGTCTAACCCTGTGGTCCCAAGTGTCAGTCAGTTACTTAACTGAAGATAGACTTTAGATACCTTATGAAACAACAATAAAAATAAAGTAGGAAGAAAACAAAATCAGTTGCCTCAGTGTCACCTTGATGACTCCATCTAAAAATTAACTGGCCATACTGAAACACTAATACTGGTGACTTAAAATTGTTCTGAATGCCAGCAAGCTTCCTACCTGTACTCTTCTTTGAGGTCATCAAGACTGCGCTTAATGGCTCAGAAATCTCATATCTCCTAGTGAAAAATGTGTTACTTTGAAAAGTTCTCCAGAAGATTATACCTTGAAAGTTTTGCAAAAAGAGGTGGAGCGAATTAACAGTTTCATCACAGACCTTCATGGGAAAACTTAGTTAACTCATAATTAACCCTCTAAAAATGCTGCAACTTTTTAAATAGTTTTTTCTTCCAAGAGGGGGAGAGAGAAGCATCACCAGCAGCAGGGTCCCCACACCATGATCCATCTTACCACCCAGGCCCTTTCCCACGTGGGTCCTGTTGTATTTCTACCACACCACCACCTGGTCCTGTTTGCAACATATTTTGTTTGTATACTTAATGTGTGCTTTCCAGAGAAGATACCTATCCTTACCATCAGGTCTTCAAAGCTACTTCTTTTCCTTTCTCCATGACTTTTCACTTGGTTTTCCCATACAGCTATACGGTTACACTTTGTTGAACTTGCTTATTTAACCTTACTGTCTCACTAGACTGTGAGTTGCTAAGGTAAGGACCATGCCTAATTCTTTATATCCCTAGGTAAGGGTTTGGTTCTTTTTACTTCCTGTAAACTAAATGAGTGTTCTGAATATATTTAACATATGCTTTCGGAATTTTTGTCAGACGCTCATTATCACATCCTGCACACGGTCTTCCCATCTCCAAGTCCCCTGCCTGTCACACCACAGCCATTATGTATATCCTTTACCTTTTGCCTCTCTCCCCACCATTTATCGATTTTCATCTTTTTCAGGCTCCTGCTTTTCTCTTTATCTTTTACTGTAGAACATGGTTTCCTTAAATTTGCAATTTATATCTATCTGCTTTCCTAACTTCCAGCCCAACCATCTAATCTAATTATATCTACTTAAAAATATGATCAACTTGGGACCAGCAGTTAGCGTAATGGCTATGTCTCTGGACTCCCATGTAGTAGTCGACCGCAGTTCGAGTCCCGGACCTGGCGGCTTAAACTCACACCGGGCGCGTGTGCATGCGTGCCCAAGATCCCAACAGGAGAATGGAGGAAAAGGGATTGCGGCGTGGCCATCCCCCCCCCCCCCCCCCCAGGGAGGGGTGATTTCTCGCTTTCTGTCTGTCTCTTTCTGTCTTTCTGGCGAGCGCACATGCCCTATAGCAAAAAACCTCTCCCAAAAAAAAGAAAAAAAAATGATCAACTTTAGAGGTCTTTTCTATGTACAAAATAATGATGTGGCTCTATTGATAATTTATGTGTAGCCTGAATTGTGGATCATATAAATTATTCAAAAATTTGTCATTTTAATACAGCCTAGCTTGGGTCTTAACAGTATTTAGCACTAGAAGAAATGAGTGTTTATTATTGAGATCTGGCTTTTCCTGTGTGAGATCATCACTGCTTTTAAATGGGTGTATTTATATACTTTATTGAAGAAAGACAGAACATACTATCCTGAGGTAAAAATCTTTATTTTACATAGGTATTAAATGGCTGTAGCCTCATGTATGGATGAGAGTGTGCTGAGCTTTTCTGCTTGAAGTGCCTCGTACTTTCTCATCCTCCCTTACCTTGCTTTAGCTGTGGAAAGTTGTTACCGAACAAGGAACTTTGATTAAGTGGGGAGTCTGTCAGCATACTAGGAAATAGAAAAAGATGTGAAGTCTTTGTCCCTTATTATGTGTGTATTTAACATTTTAGCACATAATATTGTCAGTGAAATGGCACCACCATTTTTGCTTATCGTTTGAATTCGGCACTTTGAAAAGTTAAGTGAGCTCACGTTGCTCAGGTGCAGCAGAGGTGTTCTCTGCCAGGCACGGCCAGCCCTTACCATCTCTTCAACATTGGTTCCAGTCGTTGTCCTGAGAGTTACGCACAGAATCTACATGGTACAGGTGTGCCTCAGCCATTTGTTCAGTAACTGAAGATGGAAAACTAGAGAAATAGAGGAGCATGGAATCAAGGCAGATTTAAAAATCATCTGAAAGAAATAGCAACCACATGTCATTGGCACATGGAGTTCACAGAGACTTTTTGGTGCATAGTGTGATTGGTGATGTAAGAGCAGAAAAGGTTGACCTGACCATGAATGCCAGTTCAGGGAATTCAGATTGTACACAGTAGTCACAGGGAGCCAGTGTCTTTATTATTATTATTTTTTTTTTTTTAGGAGAGGTTTTTGCTATAGGGCATGTGCACTCACCAGAGAGAGAGAGAGAGAGAGAAAGCGAGAAATCACCCCCCAGGGGGGATGGCCACGCCACAATCCCTTCTCCTCCATTCTCCTCTGGGGATCTTGGGCATGCATGCACGCACACGCGCCCGGCGTGAGTTTAAGCCACCGGGTCTGGGACTCGAACCACGGTCGACTATGTAGGAGTCCAGCGACATAGCCATTATGCCAATTGCTGGTCCTGCCTGTTGTCTTCTTTATCAGTCAGGACAACAAGCCTGATAAGTATTTCAACTGAAGGAATTAATAGGGAATTGATTAAACAGTTGTTAAGAACTGAAAAAGGAGAAAGGGGGACAGCCTGTCACACAGATCTAGAAACTGCAGGAAGCAGCTGTTATTCCAGAGTTGAGAGATAAAAGAGAAGAGGTTGGTACTATTATTGGTTCTTAGACACTTCTGCTTTGAGAATGCTGTGGAGAGGTGAACTGTGATCTCAGACTAGGTGCCACCGGGCTGTTCTTGAAGCAGCCTCAGGCACACAGAGGAATAGACATTGCCTGGCTGATGCTGGTAGCAGGTTGGAGGGTTATGGGGAAAGCTGCAGAATGAAACCAGATTTCAGACTGGAAACCTCTGCCTCCTGCCATCTAACACATGGATTGCTTAAAGGAGCTGCGCATAGGAAGGAATCTGTACATCTCCTCCTATTCAGTTCCTTGGTCTTGCTTTAACACTCCTCACATGGCTCATTTGTAAGGCCTCACAGAAAACCAGCTGGCAAAGAAATAATTGTAGAGTGCTAGAGCAAGCATTTGAAAGCATGTGGCAGATCAGTTTGGAGCTTAGTAACTATTACAGCATCATGGAGAAAACTCTGAAAATGGTGTGAGAGCATTGTTTTTCTACCGACTATAGGATAAGTTGGAGTAAGTCAGCTTCACATCCATACTCAGCTACCTACCTGACACCTCCACTTAGACACCTACATTAAGTATCTTAAACTTAACTTTTCAAAACAACTTTTATCATCTCATTAAATGGAACCACTGTCTGCCTACTTTATCACCTAATCAAAAACCTAAACATCATTCCTTAATTTCTTCTTTTTCTTACCCCCCACATCCAGTGGATCAGGGTGTAGTTTTTATTGCTCTCAAAAGGCTTGGTATTCAGATGCACTATGTGCTGCTGGTGGTCTCTCCACCCCAGCCCAGTTCCTCTTGTGCTTCTGGGACTGTACTAAAGTGTGTGGTTGATCTCCTCACTAATCATACTGGAGCCCCCAACTGCCCATTCACCAATACCCGATGGGCCTTTAAAAACAAATCATATGTCACTGTCTTCTTTAAAACCTGGCATTTAAAGTTAAGTTAGTTTAGTTCTTTGGTTGCCAAAGGACAAATGAACGCAATAAATGATATTAAAATTCTTTATAAAATTTGGTTACTTGTCTTTTTTCTCTACTAATTTGTTGTTCAGCTCTTAATCTCCAAGGAAATTAGTTATGTACTTCATGTGTTTGTAAAACCTTTCTTCCCATTATTTCAAAATTACAGAAGAGTAAGAGTCAAGTTTTTAAAATGTATTGAGCACACACACATTTGCAAGGCATTGGGAGCTAGATAGAAGACTGGTTTATTGGTCACTGGTTAATCTTTGTATACAAATCACCTGGGAGATTTCTTCTAAACATCTTCAGAAAATTGAAAGATGAATTAGCATGTGGCTGTGTATGATTGAGTATACATGTGATTCAGCTCTTTGAATTATTGTAGTTTTTTTAATATATATGCTTTTTAGATTTAAAAATAGTAATAAACATGATTTTCTTTGATTCCAACATAAGACCTTTGATTAATTCAAAAAACTTCCCAATTGAAAGCGTCACAGCATTGGAGAAGCTGTGATGTAGTAGTTAAACATGAGCACTTTGAATTGGATACTCTTGATTGAGAGCCAGTTTTGCCCTGTGACCTTGTGTAGCTTTGGATAAGCTACCTAGCCTATCTGTGCCCAAAGGATGTACAATACCAGTATCATAGTTTAAGCTAAATGCTTACATGATGAAAACTAATATGTAGTTCTAGTAAAGTAGAACAATCTTTAAATTGTTGTGCTTGTAATATAAAAACCTATTACTCATTATTAAATTACATGACCTATTTGTCACTTTAACATAGCCATTAAATTCAGCTGATAGTGTACTTATAACTTCCTGTGATATGTGCATAATTTAAAAATATTTACACAGATCTGCAATCTCATCCATAATTGCAAACCCTCAGAAGTTCAAAAGAGTGTTTATAATTGGTCTTTGCCCCCCTTAGTTTATCTTTCTGTATGTTACAGACTGGATTACAGGAAATGTTCTCCCAGACCCTGCTGGGACTACTGTGTAATCTATGGTTATATTAACTTTCTACAAATCTGAAAAATGGTGAAATTTTTAGGACACTTCTCTGATGCCACAACTTTTGGCTATTAATAAATGTGTGTTATGGATTTCAGCATTTACATTTCAAAAGTAAAGGTGTTATTTATAATGCTTTAGTCGTTTTTGCATAATTTCCATGGGAAATATTTATCCACCCTGTGACCCAGCAGCTTCCTAGGTGGTGATCCAAGATAAATGAAAATTTATATTCTACTAAAAGCCTTATACAGGAATTTTCATAATGGCTTTTTAAATATAATATCTAAAAAACTAAAAGCAACCAAATGTCTGTAGTGGGAGAATGGAAACAAAAACACTACTCGGCCTCAGTTATTGAAAATAAAACTCATACTTGCAGAATATGAGGATATTAATATGCCAAAAGGAACTGGACACAAAATATCATATGACTTCATTGTATGAAATTCTAGAATAGGCAAAGTAAACTGATTGTTGAAATCAGACTGGTTGTTGGGACTTGAGGCACAAAGGAACTTTTCTGGCTTAGGGGAAATGTCCTGTGACTTGATGTACATTCATTAGAACAGAATGAACGCAGCACTTACGATCACATGGTTTCATTGCATGTAAATTACACCTTAATTTTTTAAATGATAAATAAAGGAAAAAATACTTAGAAGTTCTAAAATTCCAGACGAACACTTGATAAATTCAACTTTGTAAAATATGACTTTATGACCTTGTGTTGGTTTCTTAAGAGCAGTTTCCATTGTTAAAATGGAATGTCAGGGGCCAGCAGGTGGCGTAGTAAAGACACTAGACTCCCATATGGCCTATTGTGGTTCAAGTCCTGGACCTGGCAGTTTTAAAATCATGCTGGGCATGTATGTGTGTGTGCCTAAAATCCTGAGAGGGGAATGAAGGAGAAGAGATTGTGATGTGACCATCCCCCCTGGGAGAAGATTTCTCAATTTCCCTTTCACTGCCTCTCCCTCCTTCCCTCCCTCTCTCTCTCCCTCTGTACCCCTTATCCCCTCCTCCTCTCTCTCCCTCTCTTCCCCCCCTCCCTCCCCCTCTCTTTCTCTCGAGAACACATGTGCCCTATTACCAAAACCTAAAACAAAAGAAGTCAGTGTTCCATCTCCCTAGAGGTGGTTGTCCCTAATCAGGATTCTGTAACACACCTTGTGGAATGTTGAGAGTTGAGATGTACAACTTGAAGACATTTTTATTTGACCAGTTTGCTGTCTTTGAGAGAAGAAGAGAGGTCAGTTAAACTCCTGGTCTAAAGTTTGACTAATAAAGACTTCTTATCTGAACTTCATTTTGAAAAAAAGTAGCATACTCCTTCAACAGTGTGAGGGCAAGTGCATGCTGCTCAGTTCGTCGTGGAAACCAGGACTACAGGGTTGAAACAACCACTTCCGGGTTGAAACAACCACTTCCGTGTTAAAGCAGTTCTAAAATGAACTCTATTGTCTGGAGACACACAGCACCATGCTCATGAGAGTGTAGACTGGTATGCATAGGAAGGACCCGAGGGCAAATCTCATCTTGGAGTGAGATCACCTGGTTCAGATTCCAGGTCTACTCACCACATCCTGGCTCTCTGGGAGGCAGTAGTGTAGCCCCCATAACGTGCTCTGTAATCCAGTGTAACACTGTCACCTCCAGTGACATCATTGTGGCAGGCTGCACCAACATCTTTAGTGAAGGCTGCACTGCTCTAATTGTTATTTCCCTCTTGTGGCTATCTCTGCTGTTGCCAGTACTCTGCACACTGTAAGAGACGTGTGTGTGCTCACACATGCATTTCTTCCGCCATCTTTCTCTTTGGCTTTCTCCCATATTTGACATCCCCTCACCAACTAATGAGTGGTTATTTAGTTATCCAAAAGAAGCAATTCAATTCAGACATGCTTTCAAGCACCCATTCTCTCTGCACAAGACTCTTCTTTCATCTTTACTCCTTTAATGGAGGTAAACTTGCCCTCTTAATTTGCTGACGTTTTCAATCTTGCACCATCGCTTTCTCACTGGAGAAGACTTACTACTTCCCTTTTTGTTTATATAGAGTATCATTTCTAAAACTTCTGGTACTCTTCCATTGCTGTAAACTTGTTTGAAACAATTCTTAATCAGTTTTAAATTTCAGTGTCCATTTTTAGTGAACCAATTTATTTTATCATAGTCGATTTCTGATTCTTCACTTCCTGTTGTAGCTCATTTTTTCCCTTCAGTTCTTTGAAAGATTTATTAAAATTTCCCTCAGCAGTTCTGCTTATTACATATTGTGTATGCCACCCACCGCTCAGTGCCACAGAGAGGTCTGTGTACTGATCATTTCAGTTACGATAGGAAGGAACACTGAGAAGCTTGTCATTTGTCCTAGTCCTGTCCCTTTTTTGAATTAGGGAAGAACAAAATTATATATATAAAACAAAATATCATTATGTTACTTTCTTTTTAAATAATATATCCTGAATTAGGTGACGGATAAAAGCAAGGGCAGTTAGTTCTCTCTTTCCTGCCATTTTTAGGGAAAGCCTTAATAGATGCACCTTCATCTATTTCCTTATTTTATTGTCTATTTTTTTCCCCTTTAGTTTGCTAAAGGGTGTGTGCCCTTGCAGCAGAGAGAAGAGAGGGGATAAAATGTAGAGAGGATAAAATGCAGCAGGGGTGATGGCCAGGCCACCCACCATCTTTTGTCCTCAGTCTCCAGGTCTGGGGCTGGAACTGTGCAGTCAGCCCTGTGGAATTCACCTTTATCTCCACCCATTCTGTTGGCCTTACTGCATCCTTTGGGACTAGTAAAAGGTTATTTTACAGGACTTACACATTTAGTACTTGGAATAGAGATTTCACACCTATCATTTAAAGAGTTAGTCCTAACGGATCCAGCAGCAGGTTGCATGGTGGTTAAGGGTGCTGGACTCCCACATGGCCGACCAGATGCGAGTCCCACACCAGGCAGCTTTCTCTCTCTCTCACTCTCACTCTCACCTCTGTGGTTGAATAAAAAATAGAGAGAGAGAGATGTGAAAATAATTCCTAAAAATAAATAGTCCTAGCAAATACCTTGGGCCAGAGGGGTTGTCCAGGATTAGGCAATGATGCATAAGAAATAGGCTCTATTGTCACAGAACTTATTTTGTGAGCCTTGCTATTCCAGGCAGCAACATCATATTGTAAGGGTGGCCTTGTAGAAGGTAGCATTTGGAAGGAGGGAGTAGAATGGAATACAAAGGAATATATGCAGTGGAGGAAGGGAAAATTGAACAAAGGTGTATAATGGGGAGCAACCTGGTTTGATTGGTAACATTAGGTTTGTGTATAGAGTAGTGGTAGATTGATCGGTTTAACTTGAAATAGTTTGGGATCAGATCATAAGTAGCTTAAGACTTATATTTCTAGATAGTAAGAAAACAGAACAGACACCATTAATACAATAGAATATGTCGATACTTTCAGTATTTCGTCAGTAATGATTAAAAACAAGGTAACAGCAGTAAATGGGAAGGGTGGTTTGAATCTAAGATAAATGGGGTTGCCAGACATTTTGATGATAAGAGACGGTCCAGGTTTATGTCTCTTTGTAGCGTAATTATTAGTGCCCCTGTTTTGCTTTTAAATGTTTCCTGGTTAGGACAGTATATCATATGTTGATGTTAAGGGTGAGTGTCACAAAATTGATAGTACTTGATTTGATTGAGGAAGAAGATAGACAAGCATTAAGAGAGCAGAATATACAATTTTTAGGAAAAAAATTTTTTAAATAAAAATTTTGCCAGAGGGTGTGTTTGTTCAAAGTGGGAGGAAGGGAAAAGGTGAGAAGGCGCCTCTTCGCGGGGAACGTCACACCACAGTCCCTTCTCCTTTCTGGCCTTTGGGCATCCACACACATGTGCCCAGTGTTACTAAGTCCCTGTGTCGAGACCCAACTGTACAGTTAGCCATGTGGGCTCTAGCTCCCTGTACCACCATGCCAAGGACTGGTCCAATAATTCTTACAATTATTATAATTTCACTAAATTTTCATTTTGGAGGGAGTAATCATAAAATCGCTTACCTGAATATCACATTCAAATTTTGTATGTTTAAAATACAGTGTTTTTTTCCCTTCCCTATTAATGAGCACATCTGAGTTTTGGAATATTCTGCAGAGTAGTAGATGATGAAGATAATATGCTGTATTTAATCTTATTTTCATTTCATTTAAAAGCTAAGTTTTTCAGGAGAACTTTAATAAATCATAGTATAGCTTACCTAGACATCTTACAAATAGGCTTGCAGCTGGCTGCCATTGAGAGTGTCCCATGCGCTCGTGCATGCACGTACACACACCCACACATCCACTGGGAGAATGGTTGCGGGGTCCCCCCTCTGTTTTCTCCTGATTTAAGTAGGTGGCTGTAGTCACATGACACCTGTCTTAAGGCTTTAGTGTGGACACAGCTGTGATGTATGTGGGCTGTCTCAAATGCTACTGCTCTTGTGTTTTCCTTTTACAGGCAGAAGGAGAGGACAGCCTGAAGAAGATGCAGCTGATGGAGCTTGCGATTCTGAATGGCACCTACAGAGATGCCAACATTAAATCACGTAAGAATGATCCTGAGGCCCAGGGTTATAGCTTTTTTAGCTGTTTAGTCTATAAAGCTTTCTCCTTTTGGCAGCACAACACATGAATAGTGGAAGTGAGCATTGAAGTGATTGTCTCACTTCATTTGGGATTAACAGTCCTATTTTTAATATTTTGGTGATTTCAGAATACTATCTTGATTTTATTTTATGACAGCATGTGTAAGTTTTGTGTTTGTAAATTTTAATTCTTTTGATGAAATATCAACTACTGAGTTCAAGAGTTTTGGACTGGTGTTTATAGCCTAGTGGTTGGGGGAACCAGTCCCCACATGGTTAGCTATGGTTTGAATCTTACCCGTAGCATGAGGACAAGGGATTGCCGTGCGACCACCCCCAGTTGGGGTTGCTCTCTTGCCCTCTCCCTCTGTCTTCCTCTAACAATCGCATACCCCCTTTAGCAATTAAAAAAATATTGCAAGAAATTTCCTACTCTTTTAATTTCAGGTTTAAAGCTTCCAGCTTATTTCGTTACCTTTATGCAGAAGACAAAATTTTGAAACCCATTTTTTTCTAATTTGAAGTATATCTGAATGAAATGACCTTTCTGTTGGATTCTTTCAGCCTCTCATCTTGCTTGCATGTTTCCCTCCAGTATTTTGCCCTTATTGATTTCATATGTGAGTTCACAGAGATCAGTGGGTGATTACTATTTTCAGTTCCATTTTTTCCTTTCTATTAGGTTGTCGGGAAAGTCATGATGTATTTTTCAACGTTTTTCTATGCAAAAGTGTGTCATGACCCGACGACCCAGTATTTACTTATATATACATGTTTTTATAAGCCATAAGAGGATTGTTTTTCTTTATTTAAAGGAGATAATGTGAAATTTATATTTTGAGACAATCTAAGGTCTACACATCATTTATATGAACATAGTATGTATAAATTACTAATTATTAAAGGAAATAGGATTTTAAAGTCCTAACCAACTTTCCAGACAGTAGGCTTAGATGTATCATATTTACAAATAGTTGACTTTATTTATTCATGAGAATGTGAGTATATCATTAATAGCCAGGAATTTTAAAATGGGACTTTTTATATTGTTTTCCTGTGAAGCTAATTTCTAAAGATTCAGGAAATTTATATATACACTTATTAGTTTGGCCAACTTAATACAATGAAAATTACTCTTCCTCTGAAACTGGATATACTTTGGACACATACCAAAACTGTGTTTCTGTGGACTCCAATTACCAATTATTTTTTTAACATCTTTTAATGCAAACGTTCTCTTGTGCTTCTGCATGCACCTTTAGTTTCATGAAGTGTTAAAAACACAGATTTATCCAGTATATGAGCTATATATAACCTATTTTAATGGTCTTTTTTTTACAGTAACTTTTAAATTTTTGTACATTTATTCTTAATTCAGTTTGGGAAAGGGAAAGCTGTTTGCATTTAAGTGGTGTGCTATGGCATTTTTGTGTGATCAGCGCATGTACTAATTATTTCCTTTTATTTTTCCTTTTTCCTGCTTTTTCCTTTCTTTCTCCTACTCCTCTCTCATTTTTCCATATGTTATACTGCTATCTCTACACCTTCTCTCTGAATTTCTTTGCTTACTGTAGCAGCCCTTGCCTTTTCTCTTGCAGCAACAGCCCAGGCTGCTCCAAGGATCATTACTGGGCCAGCGCCTGTTCTCCCACCAGCTGCCCTGCGTACTCCTACGCCAGCTGGCCCTACCATAATGCCTTTGATCAGACAGATACAGACCGCTGTCATGCCAAACGGAACTCCTCACCCAACTGCTGCAATAGTTCCTCCAGGGCCAGAAGCTGGTTTAATCTACACGCCCTATGAATACCCCTACACGTTGGCACCAGCTACATCAATCCTTGAGTATCCTATTGAACCTAGTGGTGTATTAGGTAAGTTCTCCCTGTGTGGTTAAAAACTTTTCTCTTCATAAACTTTGCTGCCCTAGACTTTGCAGTGATTTAATCAGTTTTAGAAAGGCAAGACAAATTGCTGTTGGACAAAACTAAAAACTAAATTTTGTCTTTATTTCAGTCTCTCATAGGGTTCCTTTTTTAAATAATTGCACTTTAAATGTGTTCAGATTCAGTTTGGTAACTCGGAATCAGTTTGGGTAAATTTGTTATGTGTATTTCAAACAGAAAATACTCTTCATATTTGATGTTACTGAGGCCATTCTGAATTTAAAGCCCCACCTCCTTGGCCTACTAGTCTCTTTTAGTTTCATCTTCCAAAGTTAGATTCTATTGTCTCACACATGTATTTAGTGTATTTACTTGTTAGCTTAATTTTAAATTTCTGTGTAAAAGTATTTTCAGATGTTTATAAGGTGATAATGTGTGTGTTTTAAAATATTTGCGATCACTTCAAATACGAAAGGGGCTAGATAAATAGTTGCATTCTTAAGATTTTTCAGTTTTTGTCTTTCGAAGTCCTAGTTAATTAAATGAGAGCTACTCTTAATTTCAGTAGTACAATATTATTATGTGAGTAAATACCACGTCTGATTCAGAATCACACTTGAGGCAAAAATTAAGGTCATTCTATGAACACTTGGTTTTACATGAACAAAAAAGTGGTGTGCTCGAAAAAGACATTACTGCTGCCTTTTTTTTATAGAGTGGATTGAAATGCCAGTCATGCCTGATATTTCAGCCCATTGACTTGCTGGAGGAAGGACTAGAATACAGCAGCTGTTATAACACGACCAGTCAATGTGGAACAGACTGTTTCTGTGCAACCCCTTTGTTTTACCAGACACAATTTGAATACTTTTTTTTTCCCTGAATTGTATATGACCTTGGTGCTGCATGCATGCTGTTGACTTTTAGGACTTTGATCATTTAAGGTGTTTTTTTTTCCAGCATTAATACTGATTTATAAAGATTTGAAAGTTTTTAATGGACACTGGACACTAAGATTTAAACTTAAAAATTCATTGTTCAATTAAAGAAATCCAGAATGCTCTGTATGTTATCTGTGTGTGTGCATGCACTCAGGTGCCTTTTGTTTTATGAACAAATACAATTTATTGTGTATGTTTTCCGTTTATCTCTAAATCATTGTATAAAGTAATTAGGTCAAAATTATACCAGAGAACTGTTTATAAGAGGCTTGTTTCTGTTGCACATTTCTTGAAGCATTTTTAGAATAACATGTAACCTGTAACCTTGTTTAAGTTTTCCTTTCTATTAATACTCTGTCCTGTGGCCCTGTGCATGCTCCTTCCCCCTGAACTCCTCTCTGCTGCACCCACAGCATCTGTTCCCTGAGGAGTTACGACTTGAGTTCCTTGTAGGGTCGGGGCTCTTAGCCACCAGCTGCTAATCTAGCGTTTTCAATGCAAGAGCTCCCTGATTTTGCCACACGGAGTTATACTTACATATGACTAGCTTATCTAAAATTAAAAAGGGTGATGGACCAGTTTACTGCTTAGAAACAGCAACAGGCACTGCAGTAAAACTTGTTTCTCATTGTAGAACATGACTTTTTTGTTGTCGGGAAATTTTTATATATAAAAGCTTAAGGATTAGATGGGCAAAATTAAGAATAAACTATGCAGGTGCCTAGTTGGCATTCATGATGATTAATAGTACTAAATGAAAAAATTCATTATAATCAACCTTATTTCTTGCTTTGCCACCTAAGCAGTAAAACATGATATCGACCACTTGGAAAACTGAGAAAATTATTTTAAATTGCTAAGTTATAATAAATCTGCACACAGATAACATGCATGCTATATATCAAGTCTCACATTAAATTATTTTTAAAATAAGCAGTGCCCTTCAAAACAGATGCAGACATGTGTGTTGGTGGTAGTGAGGAGATTGGTATTAGCATCAAGTCTTCATTGATGACTAATTTTTAATTCCCTTCCTTTTATCTTTAGGTATGGCTTTCCCAACGAAAGGCTAAGAATTCAAGAACGGTCTTAACTGAACCCTCATCAGATCTGAATTTAACAAATGCTTAGTCTCAGCAGCCTCCGGGGGAAAAAAAAGCTTAGCCTAGCAGTCAGTGACTTACTTGCACTTTTTGCACATAGATATAAAGTAAAATTATGCTTAATTTGGTTTAGTCTGTAATATGACAAAGTAACGGTAATTTATAAAGGAGTGTATAGTAGTATACTGACTGCTAAGTGTACTATACTGTTTGCTTTACTAATCACCTAATTCATTGCAGTTCATACTTATTGACTCAAAGTTTAAAACCACAATCTGTAGGCTTTAAGAATGCTTTTAAACCTTTTTAAGTGGTAAACTCTAGAAGTGGTCTTAAGGTTAGCAAATAATTGTCAGTATTAAACACGGCATTAAGTAGTCCTGCTGCAAGAAAGGCACTTCAGTGAATATGTGACTAGTAAAGCTTGAATATGTTTGGATCTAATAGAGCTCATGAGATACTGTAACTTGGGAAATGTAAATGAATGGATAAACTAGGTTAAGGCCAAGATATTTGAAATGAATGCAATATTAATAGATGCATATATATGTGACGTATTAGGGTAATATTAAAACTACTGTGCCTTAACGTGTTTCTTAAAGCAAACTTTTGTAGTAAATGAATATTTGAAATCCATTTTGATAAACCTGCTGTTAATGTTCTGTTTTGTTTTGTTTTGTTTTTCCCTCCTCATGAATGTTTTCTAACTTTGTCTTGGTAATTGCAATTTAACTAGGTGCGGTGGCTACTAAAGTTCGAAGGCACGATATGCGTGTCCATCCTTACCAAAGGATTGTGACCGCAGACCGAGGTTAGTTTAGTTCTGCAGTTATTGTTTATAAGAAATGCCTTGGGTGTCCATAAAATTTGCAACACCACACCTGATGGAAAAATGTAACTGCTTACATGCACACTGATTCTTTTCTTTTTCTAAATTTATTTGTAATAATTGACAGATTTAAGGGTTGGGTTGGGTTTTTCGTTTCATATTTTCACCCTTCATATTTTAACTTAATTAAACCTTTTATTATTATGTACTATGATTTATTCCTACTAAAACATAAATTAGTCAATTTGGGGAGCTATTAAATTTTGATGTTGCCTTAATTATTTTTCAGTAATAACTTTTGCTAAAATCTACCTTTTACTTGTTCTGAAATTTCGGGTTGGTATTGCAAAATGAATTGAATGGATGGTGCTTTAATGAGAGAAGTAAAGGAATATATGCCTCCTGTGTCCTTCTGGAGAAAACTGAAGATTTAGTTTCCATTTTTTCTTTATAATAGTTGAGCCACTGTGTAAACATGAGCATGGATATGTCAAGTACTTAGCTGAAATCCACAAAGTAAGGACTGTGAAGATAATTTTCGTGTAGTTGGATTATTTTTTTATAAATTAGAAAATCAGTTCCCTTTTATTCTTACATTCTCTTGCCAAAATGGATCCTTTGATTTTTGTTATTTGCTGCTAAAATATATTATCTGAAGGTAAACTATCTCTTGACGTTTTGTGGTGATATGAGATCCAGCTGTTTGAATATAAGCCTTTTTGACTAACCTGTGACTGGAAAATAAGTCTTCACTTTTCTCCTTTTCAACATTTGTAATTTCTGTCCTGTATATGCCCTTGGACCCTTTTATAAATTATTTATGCTTATTGAGGAGTGATATTTTCGGTTTATTGACATTGGGTTGTTTTCTAAGTTTTTTATCACAAGATGAGAATCACAAGCATGGGAAAAAGACTTTTTAAAGGTTTCTCTTATGGCACATTTATTACCTACTAATTAAAAGGATTGCAGTCTAATATTAGTGGGAGAAATGTGCTGAATTTACACTAAGTGTACACCCATGAATTAATGAAAGACTTCCCCACTGCACACAGTTACCTTGAATACCAATGGTAAATATGGGACATAGCCATTGTCCACATCAGAGGTAAAATGCCGTTCCAAAGACATTGATAACATTTACTTAGAATCATTCGTAATGAAAGAGCCTTAAAGACTTCTAACTACTATATACATTATCTTTATTGATTATTCATCAACAAAATAAACCCCAAACTCAGTGATTATCTGTGAGGATGCTATTCCATGTCATTGTGTTATGTACGAGCATATACAACGCTGTCATGTCATATCACAGCAAGCCTTCTAGTGATGGGAAATTTAAAAAAGAAAAGCATTATCCCATTAATAATTTATACTGCTAATGTCTAAGATAGTTCTAAAGACTATTTTAAAGTAGTTTTTCTTCTGTTCATCTTTTCTTGCATGCCCCCTTTTCAGAGATTTCTTATGATTTTGTTTCACTCCAATTATTATTGGCCTACTTAATACTCCAGTGCCTTGAGGTAGTTGAAAATATTAGAGGAAGATTTTATTGTATTTGGAAAATGACAGCACATTCCATGCATGGCTCTTTCGTTGTTACATGTGTCTTTATCAGTCCTGTCACTATTTGAAATGCAATGTCAGCAAACCGAAAGGCTAACTTTTTAAATAACAGTACTCTCTATACTTACTCTCACTGTGTGCACTCACTGGGTCTAAGGGAGATGTCTGAAGTCCTTCACTTAAATTATTTTATGATACTACTGTTTTCTCTATTTTTGAGGTTTTTAAATTATTTTTTAAAAATCTTTTGAAGAGAAGATTATTATAAGCCTTTATTTAATACAAAGATACTCAGCCCTTGGACATAAAACCATGTAATTCTATATGAATATTTAGAGTACTACATGGTTGACAAACACCTAGTTCTCTACTAAAAGTAAACCCACCTTCACACGTATTTCAGAACTCAATTTGAAGCTGATGTAAGGTCAAATGACTTGTTAGGTGTACTGAACTATAAGTGGTTTTGCATGATTGACACACCTGTGTGTACTGTAGGGGCCAGGACTTGGCAGAGGATGTATGTGAGGTGTTCTGATATATATAAGTGGTAGTTCACTTTGTTTATATATTCCACACTCAACCATAATCAGGTTTTTTTTGAGTAATGATTTTGCAAAAATCTTACATAATTTGTATAAGAAATTTAAACAGTTTTAATCAGTTATAGGTAATATCAAAAGTGCTTTAAGAGTCTGTATTTTAGAGTATCTGTATTACTATGACTACATCATCGTAAGTATTTATTTTCTCCTTCGATGAACAACAGTTTTTATTTTAAGTAAAATTCCACTTTTTAAATTCAGGGAAGATTTGGTCGCATTGAAGATACAATATTTTTGTAGTATTTATAAACTGTCCTAAATGATAGACTATAGAAAGCATTTTTTTCACATGAAGGTAAATCAGTCCATTATATATAGCTCATTTAAACTCTGTGAACATTATACCTACTGGGCTTTGATTTGTGAAATGCACAAATTCTAACTGCACTGAATACTCTCTTATTCACATCTCCTCTGCCTTAGTCATAATGGCAACAGTACAGAAAATTCTATCAAACCTCAGAATATAGTAGAAATAATTAAGCTGTTGAATGAGTCTTAAAAAATCATACTACTGTTAAGTGGACCAAGTTTGGTGAAGCAGAATGTGACAGAGGTCGATTAAGAAAGGAGTAACTCAAGGACATTGAGAATGATAACTTTTCCACTTGAGAACTACTTTGTTTTACTGTAATTTTTAAAAATTTTTTTGTTCTTTTTGTTATTTTGCAAAAGAAAATAGTATTTACAGGTGGCTTCTTTTAAAATATAAAAATATAAAGCAGGAATGTATATGAAATGTCAGATTTTATTGTATTTGCAGAGTATTAGCTTTGAAATTGAATAAAGAAAGCTGTTTGTAGTTTTAAAATGCCTTATTGGTATCAATTAGAAATTTCTTCTATTTTTTGATGTAATTAGAGCTTTTTGAGTATAGAATTTTAAATGGCAGGATTTTACAGTGTTTACATGCAAGTGCATTTTATAAGTGTTCTATATGTGTAAAATAGTATTTTCAACTGGAAAGTGTTGGCTAGTGCAAAAGACCTGGCCTTTTTCTGGTTCCCATGATGTTGCCTATACTGCTAGACTACAGTTTAGTATTGCTTTGTATCATGAGGCCAAGAAATTCCATGTTGTTTGTAAATAGAATAATTGAAAAAGCAATAAACATCTATTGAACAAAAGAAACCTTGTTTGGCCCAGAGTTTATGTTGAACCAAAATTTTCACAGAAATTTAAATTTCTTTAGATTCATTTCTGTTAATCATCAGTTATTAATAATCACATCCATCATTAATAGTTGCTTTAATGCTTGCATCTGAGAGAATACTAATGCTTAATAGCAGTCAGATACTGATAACTGCACTGACTGTTTCCAAATTCTGTATACCAAACCTATTCATTGTTGTTTTCCAATTTTCTTCATTGACTGCTACTAACTATTAGTTGTTAGTTGTATTTTATTTCTATTTTTTCCTGTTAACCAATTTTATTATTTTTTGTTTCGTTTTATTTTTTTGCGGGAGTGGGCTCTTCTTCATTTGTTCAAATCATGATATGAAATTGTCATGATTTTTATTGTATTCTGTAGATGGTGTCAATCAGTTTGTCAGAATTAAACATGCTTTTTTTTTTTTATTAGTTGTGATTAGTTTTCATGTTGTCATTAAGCCGTCACTAGCTGGAACTAATCTCTTCTCTATCTTTTCTTTTCTTTTTTTGTTTTGTTTTTTGTTTCTAACCACCCAGCCGCCACCGGCAACTAACCTATGACCTTCTGACCTCTGAACTCTTCACCCAATGATGACCTGACCATGCCTGCCTGCTGATCAGTTAACTGGTAATCGCCTTTGCTTGCCTGTCGTCAGTGCAGCGAGCTGAGGCACTTGTCCGTTCGTCTTACCATCTAACCAAACAAAAGACAAAGAAATTGTCCTCCAACTCAGCTTTTTTTTTTTTTTTTTTTTTTTTTTTTTTCCGTTTGGGTGAAAGTGGTTCTAGAACCTGCACTGAATAGTCGTAAAGCAATAAGGCCCAATTCATCCCACAGCACTGGTCATCTTTTCATGTCCTACCCCACGTGAACGGTAAGAAGGGGAGACAGATGGCCCTTAACTACTCCATGGCAGAGGCAGTTACTGTGAGCGACTCCTAGGGATCCTCCTCTTCTCATAGCGAAGGCAAGCGCTCTCTGAATGTACTGTGTGATGATGCATCATGCATGGACCTCTTTGGTCAGGGATGTCACTGGGGAAGTGCTCTCAAAAAGTATTCAAAATTTGATACGCTCTTTAGTCACTACAGTGCCCTCAAAGGGCAGAAGTTGCAGCCTTTTTTATATTGCCTGCCAAAATTTGAAGTATTAGAAGAAAGTGTGCCATGAGAGAGAAACTTAACAAGGAGTTTTGAAAAGTAATGCAAAGAACAAAACTGCAACACTATTTTTTAAAAGATCAATATTTGAGTTAAAATTTCTGAATCTTTTATTTTACACCTCCTTCAAAAAATCTATGAGAACAAGGTACATGCATTATGTGTCACATTACTGGGCAAACTGTTCAAGTATTTTTTTTAAACCTCCCTGTATAGAGAAAAATCATTAAGGATGTAAAAGCCATGCTTGCCTATTTGCTGTATACATGTAATGAAATTGTAGATAAAGTGTAGTGCATTGAAACAAATGAACAAAAAGTAGATACTTTTACTATACAAGGGTGCTGGTGCAGAAAAAAAATATATATATTTTTGGAAATGTAGCATTTTATACTTTCAAGTGTTATAAAAAAAAGAAAAAGAACAAAGAAACCCTTTATTTCATTAAATGATTTTTTCTGGTGGTTGTCAAGAAACAAAAGACCAAAAGAGCCTTTTTGTCTTTCTTTTTTATTTTTTAAGTATTGGAATAAGTCTAAAGAAAAGAAAGTGCCTTATTTTCCTTCATGGTCATTTAGTCAAGTGTCTCGTAAGATCAGCTCCTCCCTCAGAGTACAAGTTATGCATGTTACTCAGTCGCCCAGTATGTGAAAGAAGGTATGAGGGGAGACAATGAGTTGATGGTGTGAATTCTGTTCTTTGCCACATTATCTTGATGCAAATTTGCCAAATCTGATACTGTGATAAAATTTGATAACTTTTCTAATGTGTCACTAATAAGCTTTAAAATGTCATTCTTTAAAAAAATCATAAATGAGTTCTTTTTGTTATTGCAGTCTTCAATGTTAGCCCAAAAGATTCTGAGAAAAAAAATTATGTGAGATCTGAACATCAGTTTACAGAACAAAATCAGAGCTTTATTTTATTTGGACAAGGGGGATGCATTGGCTTTTTTTCTTATTAATTGGAGAAAATAGCATACCCAGCAAACTTTTTCACAAAACAAACCTTTGTGGTTTTCATTCTGGAAAACAGTGTTTTTAAATAACCCAAATTTAATCAGACTTCTTTATATCATACCAGATGACTTGAGTAAGTCCATCTCTTTGATGGCTTTCATAACCTCCCCTCCTCCACACCCCGTTCTTTAACTTTAAAAGAATGTGAAAAACTAGCATCATTATGCATATAGATGCTCAACTACATTTCAGTTTAAGCTTCCAGTTTCTCATGAAGCTCAAGCAGTTAGTCCTGTAGTTGATGCAATTTGTGTGCAAAGCCTACATCTAAACACTTGAGTAAATAATCATTAACTGCTCAGTACCAGATGTGGCAAATCTCAAGTGACAGTGGATTCCCAGCTTATCAACTCATTTCCTCTTACATACCTTCACAGCTTCACAGTCTAAGGTCAGCAGTCAGCTCAGCACCTCCACGGTGACCTCCTCCCCCTGTCTCACTCGGAACCGTTTTCAGTTCATTTACTATGCAATAGACACTTGTTTGGTATTCAGCCAGTTTTGGTTTAGTGTGCCACTGCTTTGTCTTTCTGTTACACATACAGTTATTTGATTTATTTACGATATATGCTGTGCCATTTGATTTTTATTTTGTTTGGTTGAATAAATTTGCGACACTCAAACACTTGAGGTGATAGTTGTTAAAAACAGTACCAGTATTTGATCCAGTTTCATCTCAACTGTGTTATACCTGGACATTTTAGGTGTTTATCAAAGGTCTTTTATGGGGAAGAAAGTAAATGTATGGAATAATAAATGTGTGACATTAATGAGTAATGTTGGTTCTGAACAAACTTTTGAAAACTTAGTTGACAAAATTTTGGATCAACTGAAAAAAAGCATGACTTTTGAAATCTCTGAATGCCTTGGTTCTCAGTATTATTCTTTATTGAATTTATTTCTTATTAAAATATGTAGTTTTTAAGACTTTTTTTTTCCTGACAGTATTATGTAATTTTTTAGTGTGGGTAGATGGGAGTGTCGCTTGTATGTTACCGTACAGCTGACATGTATTTTTGTCTATTCTTTATTATCTTAGTAGTTTCATGCTATATATGTACCATAACCAACCTATTGCCTATGAGAAACATGTAAGATAATGTATTTACAGCCATTGTTACAAGTTTATAATGTATTTTTCTATCTTGTTTTATATGTATGTTATATAACATTCAAAAAAATTTTTTTCTTGATTGAGAAAAGGATACAAAATGCAAAATCCACAATTTTGATAACTGAAAATTGCCAATTGTTTTGCAGTACTTTATTATATTGGGTGTCTTGTCTTTCTTGAGCTTTTAGTTAGCTAATGAATGAATACATTAGACATTTTTGGGTTTTAGTTGGGATTTTACATAGCTTGCATTTTAATCTTTGGTTCTTTGCTGTTTCTATTAACCCATAGCATTATTTTAATAAATGTTATAATACCAACCTACTAACTGGACTGTGTCTGTTTATTAACCTTTACATGTTTAATTAAAATAAATGAATAAACACAAAAGAATATAGTTTTGAGTTACTGGACTAACCCTGAAGAACATGACCAGAGATAACATAGTTTGACTTTTTTTTTTTTTTTTTTTTTTTTTAATGTTGTTTGTCAGCTGACAATTCTGCACACTGCTGTTAAAATAGCTTTGATTATTCTGGCCTTTCACCTTGGTCCAGGGGCGGGGAGGTGGATAGAGATAGGAGCAAAGTAGCACTTGTTTGAGGCATTCTCTTCCTAGTCTTGCCACTTGCCTATTAGCATCTACATTACTAATTCCACATTTTCTTTTTTTCTTCTTGTCCAAAATAATCACTGTCTGCTCACAGCATAAAGAGATTTGTTGTAATGATACACCCTGAGAAACCAGTTTGATTCTTTGTTGTACCATTTCTCCATTTCTGTAAGCAGGTAATTTTATGGTCACCTTATAAAGCAAAAAATCGGCTTTATGTATATTTTAATTTTGACTTGGCATTTTTCCTTTGCAAAGCATTGAAATTGTTTAGCCAGCTGCCAGTGGAGCTCAACATAGGTAAAGCCAAAGCCAGCCTGGCTACATTTCTCACATGGTCCGATGTAAAGGACGGACCCACACCTCTTTCCCCAACTCCCTCAGCGCGTTACTGACTTTTTCTTAGGTGTTTTTCTCTGTCATCCTCGTCTAGGTTATAGGCAGACTAGGATATTAATAGAAGAGGTCTAAAGGGGAAGAACACAGGAATTCAACTAGTTTTACCTATGTGATTAATTTCTTGCACACAGATCAACTTGAGAAAGTTTTTAAATATCTTCATGCTTTCTTAGCTGCAAACATGGGTAAACTGACCTAATTATAAATTCTTTAACTCTTGAGGTACATTTTTATTGCACAGATTATTGTCTTTTCTGTGAAACAGTTCACCTGGCTAATAATGAAATTTCTCAGGATGGATTTTTGCATTTGTAAATAATGACTTATATTTGTAAATTACATCTTATTTATATATCTGGCATTCTAATATTTGAGCTGAAATGAGTTAAATGTAATAGGAGACATAACTATACCAATATGTTCCTAACTAATCAAAAGTCTCATATTAGTCTTCTCATATTTACAGCGGATGTACTCAGCACCAAGACAGTTGTATGGGTCGTTCTTCTGTGCAGACAGGTGGGCAGCATACTGTTGGGTCCAGGATCTTTCAGGTGCTTCTCTTTGTAGGAGTTCCCACTGCTCTAAGTTTGTTATTCTGTAGAAATTTGAAGTTGTATGTCAAGCTGCTAACTGCAAGTTTCGTGGTACCATGTCACTTAAATTGATGAATTTCTGTGCAATTCACTATTCTCTGAAGCCTGTGAAGGCAGTTTCATCTCACTTTCAGTTAAGGGTACTTTGTGTCTAATTATGTATTGTCACTTTTTATGTTGAAAAAGGTAGTTTTAAAAGGCGAAAATAGAGTCAGCTAGGTGCATAGTGGTTAAGATGGCTGGATCCCACATGACCAACTGTGCAGGTTGACTCCTGGACCCAGCTGCTTGAAAAACACGCGCACATGTGCGCGTGCCCGAAATCCTAAGAGGAGAATGGAGGAGAAGGGATTGTGGCATGGGGAGGGTGATTTCTTTCTCTCTCTGGCAAATGCACGTGCACTATATATAGCAAATTAAATAAAGGTGAAAACATCACAAATGCCATGTTTATACAGGTTGCAGTAGTAGTAAATATGAAGCTACCAAATTTCTAGAGTGATAAATTCTAGAATCAGTTTATTATTTATACTGTTACTTCACATAGCTGTTGAAAGTTGAGTGTTTTGTCCACAGTTTGTGACCTTAATGTACTCAGTTCACTATTGCTTTTCGTTAGGTAAAATGCCAGGGAGGCTGTAGCATGGAGGGAAGTGTGTGTTCACACCCACTCCAGTGCATGCAGCATCTCCTCACGTGGCAGCGGCATGTGTGAGGAGTCAGGGAAATGCTGGCCGTGCAGTGGAGTTGGGTTTGGAATACACAGAAGAGGTATTGGTTAAGATTTTCTACATAAGACTAGGTAAGGGCTAGATCTGAATTTTCTAGAGCACCAGAAGCAGAGCCAAGTTCAAATGAAATTGCTTAATACTAAATCTCCTTTGACAACAAAGTCTTAACAGTTCTCTGTCGCAACGTGTGAGACACTCTGGTTTCTGCGATGATTGGAGCTTTTCGTTGTCATGTTTGGCTGAGATGGGATGCCTGCCTTTATTCTTTGATAGCAGCTAACTGCTAACAGCATTTGCAGCAAGTGGGTTTGTATAAAATGGGATATATTGCCAAATGATAACTCATTAGTTAACTAAAAGTACTCTAGAAAACTTGAGACACACACATTTTCTAGGTACGTAGGTAATTTTTTGGCATTGTCACAAGTTCTTTACTCCAGTTCTGCAAAATGGAATAAGCAAATCTGACTCATTTTTTAGACAGAACTGTTTTAGAAATAGTCTTGTGGTACATACATCACCTTACCTGTGGCTTCTTCAGCATAAAACCACATAAATGGAAATGTCTGCTACGAAGAGAGGCAGTATGTGATGCACACCTGGTACTCAATGCTGAATCAAACTGGTTCTCCTCGTCATTAAGCGAGATTCACCCCCCCTCCCTTTCTGTGTTTCTGCTGCACTAACTGCCAGGGCGTGGGAGAGGAGGAGGAGGACTGAATCCCTACTAGAAGTGGGCAGGCAGTAGGTGCAATAAATGGAAGCATAGTGTTGACTTCATGTTGTGTAGGATTTTGCTGTCCCTTCATGAAAGAAGATTACCATGTTCTGGGAAGAGCTCAACTCCCAGGGAAAAATGTATTGTTTAAAACATGCTATTAAGTTTTGATTACCAAATACATCTTTTATGGTCTATGTTGTAGTAGTTTGTATAAACACTTAGAACTTCCTGGTGAACAGTGTGTGTGTGTGTGTGTGGGGGGGGGGGGGTAATCCATACAGAAGTTGGCATAGGTGCTCGTCCCCAGATCCCACGTGAACAGAGAATTGCTCATGGCTGTCAATGAAGTGCAATGAGCCAGCTAGAGGAAGTGCATGTGCTTCATCCTCCAGCTACTGCAGATAACTATGCTGCTTACACCCTCTCCTTACCCCCCAAAATATATGTATAAATAGCAGAATAAAAAATGGACATGTACAGTTTTAATTTTTTATTGATGCTTTTGACACTTTTTAGAACTTTGAGAAAATGGCCTTCTGGAATTCTAATATTCACGTAAAAGACAATCATAATCTTTGCTCTGGTTGCGATAATTTTAAAAAGGAAATCAGTAAACAGACTTGTACAGTGTTCCACAGGTGGTCTGGGTTCCCACACAGTTCACATTTCTAATGGCGTTAAGGAACTCTGGTACAATATATATGTCCTTTTTAAATGTAAGGAGGAAAGGTCTGCTGACCAAATCTTGAGCTGGTCAGCTGTGCTCAAAGGGTGTGGCCATTCCCCTTGGGGGGTGATTTCTTGCTTTCTATTTCCCAGGCAAGTGCATGTGCACTGTAGTAAAAATCTCTCTCTCTCACACACACACAAAGGGTTCGTGTCACCAGTTTCTTGAAGTAGAATTGATAAAATGATTGTTTACTGTAGTTTGAAACTTCAAGATGCCTTGTCATCGGTGTTGTGCAACTCTTTGCATTTTAAGGTTTTCAGTCTTTCTCATTTATTCACATAACCTCTAAATTCCTTTGCCTCCTTTCTGCTTATTGGAATCTTGGTTTTCTTTGTTGGTAACTTCCATTTCACACCCTTATTTTTGTTTGTTTGTTTTTAGATTTTTGCCATAGGGTAAAGAGCTTATAGGAGAGAGAGAGAGAAAATGAGCAATCACCCCCCCCCCCACCCCGGGGTATAGCCATGCCACAGTCTCTTCTCCATTCTCCTCTTGGGATTTGGGGTATGTATACACATGTGCTGTGCATGATTTTCAAGCTGCTGGGTCCAAGCTTTAAACTGCTGAGTCAATGACCTGGCCACCTTCTGGCCCCTCCTTTCACACTTGTGAAAGTAGCTAATGGGTAGGATCCACAGCATAGTACAGCCGAGCAGTGCAAGGACATGTTTGGCCTGTGCAGTATGTTTTATCTTTTTAAAGTACGTGGCCAGCAATTAAAGCCTAAAGGTTAGGCCTTTAAAAAAGAGTCTGCTCTTAAAAGATCAGAATATCTAGAAAGCTCGTGTATGTGCTTCCATAGTAGCCATCAACTGAAACAGTAATTTATGCCAAGTGTGCCTTGGCTAGTCACTGCCCCACTGTTTATTTTCCCTGGTATCTGACTTGGGTGGTTGGTTTTCCGACTGTTGTCTTTAGTCTCTTCTCCTCCCTGGAGAAGAGAGGTATTTCTTTAACTAGGGAGGGACTTCTGTAGAATGAATGAAGGGACTAGATGACATTTGAGTTCCTTAGGGAAGTTTTTATAATTATCTGCCACCTCTTTATGGTACTTTTGTGGTCTTGTTAGGAAGTATACTTTTTTTATTCCTTATTTTTTTTGCTATTACAAGTGCACATGCATTTGCTGGTGAGACACACAGAAAGCAAGATATCACCCCCCCCCTTCATGGGGCTGGCCATACCACAGCTCCTCGGGATCTTGGATGCATATGCACACGTTCCCGACGAGAGTGTTAAGACTTGAACCGCAGTTGGCCATGTCGGAGTCCAGCGACATAACCATTATACCATCTGCTGGTCCCAGGAAGCACTCCTAATAGGCTATGAAAATAATAAGACATCTAACAGTTGTATTATGAATATTCCACATGTTAGTCATGATCAGTTTAGGATCATGTCTTTCCAAACAGTGCATATTAAAATTGGGTTATTCTAGTCAAGTGCTTTACTTTGAAAAAATTATATAGTATGTACTCTCATAAAGGCTTATTTTTTACATGTGATGAAACAATTTCAATTTTAGAGAACTCTTAAAATGAGGATGAAATTTTACCGTAGTCCTTTTTTCTTAATGTATATTCTACTGTTTGTATTGGTTATGTGACTAGATATTAATGAAAGTTGTGGGAAGAAATTAAGAGCAAAAGAAAAAATATTTGCAAATGAATAAATTACTCCACAAGTACTTTTTCACAGCGTATTCAAGTCAATACTTCAAAAAAAATCAAGATCACCCATTTAACTTAAAACTTTTGTCCAGGTTGGGAACAAAAGTAATTGAAACCTGAGTTGTAAAAGCTGTTCTTTATAACAGTGCTTCAAATTATTTAGTCTATGAAATTCAAACACTAGCTGTGAAGGTGAAAAGTTGGTTTGAATACATTTTAATTTATTGGGTTGTCAGAAAAAAATACATCTCGACTTCTCTGAAAACCCAATATATTGATACTTTTGTTGTTTTTTCACTTGTATAAAAAGGATTTAGAATTGTCCGTAGTTTAAGCTAGATGATAAGAAAATGTAAAACTTGAAGTCACTGAATGGAGAGCAGTGCATGTAAAAATACCCAAAGCTAAGATTTAAATTGATCTCGGGAGAAAACTACCCTAACTTAGTGTTCAAGCATCACCTTGAGAACTACTCACAGTAAAGTTATTTTCAAAGGGAAAAATGTTTGCAAACAAAAACGTGCTTATGTCCTATCTAGAAGCAGTCTGTCATCAATAAGTATTGTTAGTGCCAAAGGTAAGTATGTCCTATGGAGTTTTAATAAAATAACATGGCATGGAGAGGCAAAAAAATGCAAGTTTTAATTTAAGTCCTTCAAAGTTCTTTGCATTTTCATTGAATTCTATGTGAGCCTATTTGGCAAAGAGATTTTGTACTGTTCATGGAAAACATTGCTGATCTGGACAACACCAAATAAGTGTATGCCATTAATAAATACTGACATGGCCTTGTAAATGCCTTGAATCTCGAGAAGTGTTTACCCTTTCTGAACTGCTGTCATATTCTACTCATGATTCTCCATCTCCATGCTAGAGAAATAGCCAAAATCAGAAAGTAGGTTGTACCTCATCTAAAAGAAGAGAAAGTAATTACCAGGAGGCATAAGTGGTATGAATTATTGAGAAAGAAATGTAATGTTTTTATCTATAGAACTCCACATTTGAGTAAGTTTGCAGTAAGCTATGGCCAGAAAGAGCTTGTCACTAAGATAAGTGGGAAATTCAGTCTTTCTCTACCACTGTATCTCCAAAATTCCAAGAGGAGTACTACTTTCCTAAGACTGCATTTAACAGAGGTCATTGAAAATAAAAATAGAAAAATAAAAATTTAACCAAAGTAATACAAACTTAAAAATGTAGTTGGATATCGTCTCGAAAATACTACATCCTAAGTTTTTATTTGTCATGCGATTAGAGCCGAAGGTGTGAGTGATGCACGCTGTGAGGTCTGTGTCCAACCAGCAGACCACTTGCTGAGATTGGGTCACTGTCAAGGTAAACCTTAGAGCCAGTTCTTCCTTGGCAGACCGTAGGGAGTGCCCTGCAACTTTCAGGCATAGAAGGCTCTTGCTGCTGCTTCAGTGTTTGAATTTCTACCTCTTTCCCCTACGGAAATTCTCTAACTGTAGAATTGTGATAATGGAGTTGAAGTGTAGACACATGAGAGAGAAATGTTAGGCTAGATGTTGGAAGAGGGTGGTCTACCAATTGCTGTAGAGGCTGAATACACCTCTCTCTATTGAATTCAAGCAGTTGTAGAGGAAGCCAGGCCATGCCAGTTGCCATGAAATGGGGGAGGAGGTTGCTCTGCGAAAGAGGATGCTGAAGGAGTTGCTATTTTCCTTTCACTTGTATCCTATGTGAAGGTTACAAGTAATCTTCCAAGCGATTTAAAATATACAAGAGAGTGTGTTTATGTGCAAATACTACATTATTTTATGTAAGAGGCTTGAGCGTCTGTGGATTCTTGAACCCACAGAGTGCCCTGGAATCAATATCTCATGAATAGTAAAGGAGTGGTCTATGAGAAAAAGAGTATAAAATCTCTCAAAGTCTTGCCCGCTTAACCATGTTAGTGAAGATTAACATGTTTGTCAGCTTTTTAAGTGCTTAATTACACATGTTGTTACATGCTACAGTCAGTATGTGATTCAGTAAAGTGAGTAACACAATTTTTTAAAGTCTTGTATGTCAAATGCATTGAAACCAAACTCATGCATCAAAGTCGTATTACGCAAACATGATAAGGCCATATAACAGCATAGATCGAAGATTGATCTTTTATCATCAGAAACCAAAGGGAATCCACATGCCTTGAATATCCATGACTTCCTAAAAATACTCCCTTAGTGACATGCTCATGAAATTTTCTGTGATTAGTGTAAAAACCAAACTGGGCAAAGATCAAAGGTAGAATTTTATTTATTATTTATTTATTTATTTTTGCTATAGGGCGTGTGAACTTGCTGGAGAGAGAGAGAGGAAAAGAAGTCACTCTGCAGAACAGAGAGCCACACCACAATTCCTCCTCCTCCATTCTTGGGATTTGGGGGAATGTATACATGCACCTGAATCTGTCAGGTTGGGGACTTCAACCTCAGTCAACCATGTGAGAGTCCAGCCCCTTAATCACCATGCCACCTGCTGGCCCCAAAGATAGGAATTTTTAATTGAAAACTTCTTTTACATTTTTCAGCTGCTTTCCAAAACTAAAATAATACATTTCTTACTGTTGCCCTTCTTTAAGCTACGTTCTTCAATAGCTCTTAGGAATTTAAAGGAAAACTGTTTGAGAGGCTCCAAGTCAAAAACCAAGTGCACAGACAGATGCTGTGTCTTGTTTTATGTTTTCTGGGTCAACACAAGCCTGCTTTCCACCATTGCACTGAGGACTGGCTGGCAAAAGCATCCAAGTGCCCAAAACCTTGGTGTATTGCAAAGAAAACTGGAAAGGTAGAGAACTTGTGGAAAAATGGAAATAAACTGAGTATATTTTGGTGTAAAAAAAGAATTGAAATGCATGCATAGTAGTTTTGTAATATACACGTTCCATGAACTTTCTGAAAACCTGCACTGGTATAACCTCCTCTTTTGGAGTTTACGTGGTTGGCCAGTTGGCTGTAAGAACTGCATGGCCATTGCCCATTAGAAGAAATAAGGGTGTCGGTTCTACATGCCCACCATCATACTACCCAGCTGGAGTGGAGTGTGTGTACTTACGGAGATAAATCCACACATTGTGTCTGTTACTTGTCCACAGACCTTTCATCACAGAAAATGTCATGGACTAATAGTAGTTGTCTTGTTTTAACATTCTTGATTGCAGTGAAGTGGTGGTTTTTTGTTTATTGGGGTGGTTTTGTTTCATTAAGCTAAAATGTTACGTGTTCTCACCTTTTGGACGTGGAGAAAATTGTCATGCACCAAAGTTATTTCACATCACAAGCTTCAATAGGGGGTGATGCTTAAGGTACAAGTAGGTAAATATGTAGGAATCTAAGACAACTGTCAGTTACATTGTTTAAACAGACAAATCCAATTTGGAACTGCTGATTTATTAAACATTTCAAAGCTGAGTGAAAGAACTCCCAAAGCAGGCCAATTTACTCATTCAAAAAGTATTTATGTACCAAGATGATTGTGCTGAATACCCTGCCTGGCTCTGGGTAGACAAGTGTGAAGATAGTGCTGCTTCCCACAGCTCGAAGTTCAGGGCTGGTGGCAACTGTAACCTGAAATGGTGCAATAGTTTCCTAGCCCAGATGATAGAGTCCCAAGGCCCACCTGTATGCAGAACTCTCTGTTTCTGGTTCTCTTATGAAGAAGCAGCTATGTGTTTTGTAGTGTGTCCACTGAGGAATGTTGAATTGTCAGTAAAGATGGCTAAACACCAGAAAGTTTTACTTTTTGGTATAGCCACATTTGAAGTACCCTCATTCCTTAGAATCATATCTTACCAATTCACTAACAATACCTTTAAAAAGCCACTATGTTTTTGATTGTTCAGCCCTTTAGAAAGTGCCACTTGTCCTCATCCACCTTTGCTTGTTCAGAAAGAAGTTCTCAAGACCAAGCTGGGTGCTGGAGTCCTGGCTCTCCAGGCCTTAAGTGTTTCATTTGAATCCAAAGCTGAGCCCTGGTGAGCCCTGGTGTGATAATAGCCCTGGGGGTAACACTCAGTATGAATTCTGTTATCAGCTCAAAGCCTTTCATATCCCCCTGGACTACAACTCAGTAACACTGACTTCCCCAGCTCTTTAACCTTTACCAAGGTCCTGTCTGAGAAGACGGATTTTTTTTTTCTTATAACAGTGGCCTTGCATTTAAAAACCTTGGCAGTCTGTGTACTTTGGGAGTGACATTCTTTCCTGATAGTCCTTTGGTTCCATCAGTGCAGCCTCAGATGTGAGTGAAAATGCAATGAGAGCACTTTTAAAGATAAGAGCCCTGTTTTCCATCTCTTAGCATTCAATTACAGTTGGAGTGTAAGTGTTCAATAAATATCAGTTAAATGAATTAATGCCACCATAGCCATATTTCCAGAGCTGTTCCTGGACAATTGCAAAGTCAGGCGATAGGTTTGCCCTGAGGTTGGTGAGGAAGCCAGTTGACTGGCCGACTGGAACTTCAGTGAGGCATCTGGCAGCAGAGGAGGTCACCCCTGGGTTCTAAATCCACCGGAGCCCGCACGGACCTTTCCATCTGCAGCACTGACAGTGTAGCCCCCACACGTACTCCAATCAGGGTCGTCTGACTTTTGCCGTCAGGGTACTGTGGCAATGGGGAAGACGAACGGGAAAGACAAGGCTTTGTCCCACTTGCCATAGCTGAGAAATAGGTGTCTTTTCATCATCATCAGAGAAGATTTTTCACTGGGCCAGCTGGCAGAATGGGGAGTTAAGGTGCTGGATCCCACATGGCCAACATTGTGGTTCAGATCCAGACCCAGCAACTTGAGAATCACTCTGGAAGTGTGTGTGTGTGTGTGTGTGTGTGTGTGTGTGTGTGTGCGTGCATGCCCAAAATCCTGAGAGAAGAGCAGGGTTTGCCATGCAGCCATCTTCCTGCGGATGATTTCTCATTTTCTCTCTGCCCCCCTCCCTTTCTTCCCAGTGAGCACATGCACCCCATAGCAAAAACAAACAATAAAAGATGGTTTACCAATAACAAAGAAAAGGTTGACCATAGATGGGCGTGAAAGCAGCTTTGCTGATAGTAAGGACTAGCACTCTGCTGGTCGTAAGTGAGGAAGCAGATGCCCAGAGACATGCGTCTAGGAATGGCAGTCCTGAGTCCAGACATTGCTGACAAAGTGGACTTTTTCTCTCTAGAGACCTTTGCAACCTGCTGAAATAGCACCTTCGGAGCAGACCGCCCGAACGTCGGGCAGTGCTCTCGTAGGACTCCGGCTTCCCCAGCATGAGGAATCGTAGTGCGCTCATACCCTACACTTCAGTCTGGTCCAGCTCTTGTGTCAGGCAGTATTTGCCAAAAGAAAAGTGGGAAACAAAACGGCACTTTTTTTTTTTTTTTAAGTTTTTGTTACAGGGTGCATTTGCAGGAGAGCGATAGAGAGGGAAAGTGAAAAATCACCCCCTGGGGGGATGGCCACACCACAGTCCATTCTCCTGGGATTTGAGGTACATGCGCGTGGTGCCTGGCACGATTTCCAGGCCGCCAGGTCTGGGACTCAAACCCCGGTCAGCCATGTGGGAATCCAGTGCCTTACCCACCATGCCACCTGCTGGCCCCAAGGGCACATTTCTAAAAGACGCTTCTGGTGGAATTCCACAATTGTGGAAGACATGGAGTATGTGCCCAGCCCCTGAAGGAGGAAGTCGGAAGCAGGTGCATGTGTGGAAAAGTCAAGCAGCTGGTTCCTCCTGGTGCTGAACACATGGGAGACGTTGACAGCGTCTGAGGGAGCGCGCTTGCCCCTCTGGGCTTCCCCACTCCATGCTTGAAGGCCCGCAGTAGCTTCTTTCCCCACGGCCTGCCTCTCGTTCACCTCACAGTCCATCCGTCCTTATCCTCCCTGCCAAAAGTGCTCAACCGACAGAATTGTCTCCGTCATTTTGTAATCTCTCACGTCATGTCTATTTTGCTCCATGAAGATGTGAAGTGAGGAGAAAGGGGGATGTTTTGAGGCCCAGCTCCTACCCAGAGCTGGAGTCGTGGGCGCCCACAGAGCGCTTTCCCAGGGTTGCCAGTGATGGTAAGTTCAGAATACATACGTGGGTGATGGGACAGCTGACGAGGCTGCTCACGGCTGGAAGTGGGCTTGGGGCTACCTGGGTGGACAGTATTTCAGATGCATTTATAACCTGTTCCCTTCCTACTGAGGGCAGAGGACGGTAAAGCAGAGCTCCCTGCTACCGTGTGGAAAGGTCACTACCAAGTGTGATGGCCCACGCGAAGTAGAAGGAATTCAGTGTGACACATCATTTGAAAAGCAGGATTGTTAATTAATGTGCTTATTTGGGAAGGATAGGCAAATGTCACATTTTACTATATAAAATTTGCTAATTAAAATCCAGCAGGAGGTATGGTGGTTAAGTCGCTGGACTCCCACATAGCCAACTGCAGTGCAAGCTCCAGACCTGGCAGCTTGCCTTCTCACTTTTCCTCTCTGGTGAGCACATGTTCCTTATAGCAAATTTAGTAATAAATAAATAAATTTAGCAATTCTTTTAAAAATGACTTATTTCACTATTTAAAATTGTTAATATGTTTTGACAATAAGAGGTCGAGCTAGTCTGTTCACTTTTCCTCCAAACATAAGCTCTATCTGTAAGACATGGTTCTTCGTCTCCTGGTGCCCACTACGTAAGTCCCCTCATGGTCCCTACTCACCTTCGCGCTCTGAGCAGCACGCTGTATCATGAGCCAGCCCCTGGGAAGGCGTTTTCCACTGCTGTACGTGTTGATGGGAATATTACCGAGTACTAAAGATTTAGAGAATTCTGTGTGATGAAGCGAGCTTTTTCTCATTTTGACCCACAATGGAGAAGGTCATGATATTAGGAATTTGAAGGGCTATATGGATTCACTGATTATTTGATCCTCGCTGCAACACATCTGCTTTTGAAAAGAATGTATTGTTAATTGATCATTTTACACCTGGTTTCAGTGATTCTGAAATAACTAGGGTTTCGCTCCCTGCCCCTGAAGCTGATTCCAATTCACTATTAAGTTTTTTGTTTTTTTGGGTTCTTTTTTTTAAGATTTTTCTATAGGGTGCCTGTGCTCACCAGAAGGAGAGACAGAGACAGAAAGCAAGAAATCTCCCCCCGGAGGATGGTCACACCTCCATCCCTTCTCCTCCGTTCTCCTTTTGGGATCTTGGGCACGCACGCACACACGCCTGGCATGAGTTTAAGCCACCGGGTCCAGGACTCAAACCGTGGTCGACTACATGGGAGTCCACTGACGTAGCCATTACACCAACTCCTGGTCCCAAGATTCACTATTAGGTTTTATGGGATTGCAGCCTCTGCGGTGAGCAATCTTGGTTCTCTTCCCACAGAATTTAGTTCTCTGTGATGTACAGGACCTCACATCGTGTTCAGTACTGTTCTGTAGACTGTGATGGTTTATTTCTAGAGGAGGCATTTATACCAAGGCATTCTTCAGAAAACAGGTACCTAGTTGGCCTGCGCACTTAAAAAGCTCTTAATCTTGAATGTGAATTTCTCCAAACCACACGGGTAGTTGGCTGTCTGGACATAGCTGAAACCACTGCATAAACACTTTGCCACACCTACATCGAGCCCAGGACTGTACATGATTCCGTCTAGAAATCATTAATAGTGCTAATTATTAGGGAACACAAATCCCTCATGTCCTGAAACAATGGTAGAGATCTCCTTGTTGCTCCTATTTTTAACGATGCACAGAATACTAAAAAGCACGCCATGAGACACATGCCCCACACCTTTCCCTAACACTTGAGCTTCTAGTGAGCGTCCTGCCGTGGCTTTGAGGGCAGCTTGCCTTCCCGTTCTCCGGTCCCAGGTTCTCTCATCTCGCTTTCTGTCCTATTTGGCAGTGCTCTTCTGCATTCTGCTGTGTTTTCAAACATTAGTATAACCCCTGCTTTTAAAGAGTGGGATGAAGGAACTGCAGGTTAAACAGGAGCTTCCACCAGGGCAGCAGCCAACGGAACAGTGGGGGCCACTCTGCCATGGCCCTGCCAAGGGCACCTGGAACAGGCCTGAGGGAGCAGTGCCCAAGATCACGGCTGTGTCCCAGCATCAACCCCGATTTCACGCGTGGCCGCAGTGACGTGTGCAGCTGGTCATATTTCCCCCACGGCGGTAGAGGGAAGGAAGGAGGTTTTCTTTCACGGCCCAGTGGCAGCCCATTCTCCCATCCAGTACCATGGGGTGGAGTTCATGGCAGCTCCCACACCCCCAAATAAGTAACAGTTTTTGAAAGAATAAATCACTCCAAAATTCCAATTAGAAGCCTACATATTTGGGGCCCAGAGGGAGCCAGAGACTTCAATGAGACGATCAAGAGAATGAAGAGAACGGTTGAATCGTTCTCCTAATTGGGCAGCTAGAAGAAAACAGGAAGGCGTAGATCCCTGTTGTCAGTTTTTCTACTTGTAAACGCCTACATTCTAGGGTTTAGTATAGTATACTTCCATGGTTAAGCAAATATGAGGAATAAATGTATTTTTCCTTTGACTAGAATGCTTTTCAGAAAGTAAAAACCTTGTAATTAGCATTGTAGAAGCTTTCTGGGTTCCAGGCTCCAGAACTCACATTCTGTGGACTTGAGTGGAGGAGGTTGGTGTCCGTGAACCGGAGACCACAGTGCAAAGTGTTCAACGAGTAGACCCCTGAGATCAGAACCCTACTTTTAAAATAATGGAGGTGATGATGCCAGAGGTCAGCTGACTAGAATAGCAAAGTGGAGTCAGGACTAGTGCTGGGGAAGATGTGGAAATAGCCAGGTCGTCACGCTGGGGAATCTCAACTTCTACTCCAAATCCCCAGGGGAGTTTTGTGTGCATGACTCCTGGATCTAAAAGCCTGTAAGTTCAAAAACTGCCTCGGTAACCTGGAAGTGAGAGGACGAAATGACTGCGACTATTCTGAAGTGCGGGTGTGACACAACAGCTGCAATCACGAGGTGTCTCACCAAGGCGGCTTCATTATACCTTCCTGCCACTATTTCGTGCATTGAATTCAATACGCTTCCATCCCTGATGCAGGACGTTCCTTCAAAGCTACCGAAAAAGATACTTGAGACCCAACAGGTTGAAGGCTGACCCCGTCTTCCCTTCCAGAATTTCTACCTCGCCCTCCATTAGGACCTTCAGTGTATCAACAGAAACCTAGACGTGAGCCTTGCCGCCTTTCTCGTCCACCCTCCTGGCTTCCCGGTTGTCCATCCTGGCAGTCGTTCTCTGCCCTCCCTTCGTCTCTGCCGGAACTGCTGCCATGCTGCTGTGAGTTCTGCTTGGGACAGGCTGGCACCTTTGCTTCCGTCCAGCCGTCTCCGGCTCCTCGCCGTGCGTCTCAGAAGCCTTCGCAGCACACATCGACGCTTGTGCTGGCTTCCCAGCCCCCAACCCGCCCCCGAATCTCTACTTTTTGTTTGCATTCTGGAGTCCTGGAAGAGCCGCTTTGCAGGATTGTCCTTTCTGTAACACCCAACATGACATTTACTTGCGTCCTCAGGGAACAACTGTTGTCACTGAAGCTGCGTTACACTTAAAGCAGCCGTCCTCTCAGGCAGCCCATTTTAGACATTTTTTCTCTTTCACACAGAGTTCACACCCTTCAGCAGCTGCCTCGCTTGTCCTGTTCATCCCACTCTGTCCGCCCTCCTCTGTTCCAGCCTCACCCGTCACTGGAATCCAGAACCTTCCCCACACAGCTTTATATGAGGGGATGTCAAAAAGTTCACAGAAAAGTGGAATTACAATGAGTTTATTTTGGTGTAAATTTTTTTTTGAAATCCATGTATTGTTTTTTTCATAATATGCATTTGACATGAACTTTTGAAGATGCTACATTCTTCTCCAAATCACCCATGCAAAACAAAAGCACTTTAAAGGACAAGCTAGGCCTATTGTTCCCAATACATATTCTTGGAGGACTTCAAGTCAACCAAACACACAGCTAATTATCTCAGGCTCCTGGCCACACTTAAAAATCCCCTGCTGGTCTCTCCATGGTCATCTCTCCCTGTCTACTCTGCCCCTCCACTCTAAGCTCT
Organism: Tupaia tana; assembly: GCA_026018925.1. Lineage (NCBI taxonomy): Eukaryota > Metazoa > Chordata > Mammalia > Scandentia > Tupaiidae > Tupaia > Tupaia tana. The sequence goes on from JAKSZU010000002.1 coordinate 12,941,464, forward strand.
GGTTCTATTTGAATGACTGCTACTCAGTCTCGCCTCCAAGCTTTGAGCATGCCACTTGCTATTTCTTCTCAAGACCACTATTTGCCTCCTGTTTTGTCTAGATAAGTACTTCTTATTTTGCAGCACTTAAACCAGAAAATCTTATCTTAACTGCCAAAGGGGTTAGTTACCCCTTCCAACACTTTCATGGTTCCCATAAAACATCCTGGGAATATTTGTAGCACTTTGCATACTCGGCTCTGTCTATGTGTTTGTCTCCCTGACTGTATCGTCCTGTCCTTGAGTTAGAACTACATGGTGCTCGTCTTCATTTCTCAGGACCTAGAATAGATTCTAAAGTTTGCAAGATACTCAATGAAGGTTTATTCTGAATTAAACAAATTTGTCTTTAGTATATGTCAAGCTGGGTACACAGACAACACATTTCCACTGAAAACAGCAATTAAATCAATCAATCAATCAATCAATCAAAAGGTTGTATAAACTCTGTGTGTGTGAGTGTGTGTGTATTAAACATTAACAAAACAGCAAGATAGAAGTGAATCCTCTGGTCAAAATTTGGTGAAAGCATGGAATTGGAGAAGTAGCTGTAGTACTGAAACTTGGTTTTGCAAAGGGAATATTTGACAAGTTGGGTCACTTGAGCTTCAATTTTTATCTCTTTTTGAAGTTCAGGATATAGGGCACAAGACTTGGAGTCAGCTCACAGTGGGGTCCCATTGGAGACCTTCATCTGTGTGAGGGCAACTTGGAAGGGACTTGCCCACCCACACAGACACACAAAGATGTGCCTCCTTGTAGCCTTGAGTCTGACTGCTGCAGTGAAAAGGAAGCTGTCCCTGAGCACACAAACTTAACCACGAGCAACCTCACACCAATTTGCAGTCAGAATCTGAACCACATTGCTTGTCTGAAATATAATCTCAAGTACAAATTTAGTTTAAAGAAGTAACTTTCTGGGCCCAGCAGATGGCATAATAGTTACATCACTGGATTCCCACTGAGTTGACCATGGTTTGAGTCTTGGACACGGTGGCTTAAAACTCATACCAGGTGCATGTGCATGCATGCTCAAAATCCTGAGAGAAGAATGGAGGAAAAGGGATTGCAGTGTGGTCATCCCCCCTGCGGGGTGATTTCTCACTTTCTGTGTTTCTGTTTCTCCAGCTAGCACAAGCACCCTATTGCAAAAATCTCTCTAAACAAATGAACAAAAACTTCACACTGAGTACGTATGCATGCATGTCCAAAATTCTGAGAGAAAAAATAGAGGAGAAAGGATTACGGTGTGGCTATTCCCCCGGAGGATGATTTCTCGCCTTCTGTCTCTCTGGCAAGTGCACACACCCTATAGCAACAATCTCTCTTAAAAATAAAAATAAAGAAAAAGGAAAAGGAATAACTTACTAGCACCCTCCAGAGACAAAATTGAATCCTCTATGGAAGTTTTCCTTCATTCTAGGCCTCAGAATATACCAATGAATACAATTCCAAGAAAAATGAGCAGCTCACAGTGAAAATTAATGAATAAAAAAATACATAAATGGGTCTGGCAGGTGGTGTGGTAGTTAAGGGCACTGTACTCCCACATGGTTGACCACAGTTCAAGTCTCGGACCTGGTGGCTTGCTTGCTTACTTTCGCTCTCTCTCTTCCCCTCTCTGATCAAATTAAAATAAATAAATATAAATTAAATAATTTTAAAAATCAGAACAACAACAAAATCACATAAACAAAGAAAAAAGGTACCATGTGTGAAAACTACACTGTGTGTGAATAGAAACACAGATAAGTTATAAATATAGATACCCATATATAAATTCATCAGAAACAGTCACAAAGCCTTCAGGTATGAGACAGAATAGACACCAACTACAAAATTACTATGTTTAATAATTTAACAAAAGAAAGTACAAGTTTGAAAATATATGTAGAGAATAAGAAACTATAAAAATATTCAAGCATATAGACATAACAAATAGAGATTACAGATCACCTCTTTCTGCATGCTTCTGAACGTTCAGATTGAACTTCAAGAATTAGGAAGAAACATGCCATCCATCAGATGACTAGAAATCAACACAGGACCACAAGAAATATGAGAAAGCAAGAAAATACCTCTCCTCTCAGGGAAAAGAATAACTCCTCTTCATCCACAGACAGTTCAAGGGAAATTATGAAAATGTCTGATAAAGAATTTAGAATATTCATAATGGCGAAGCTAAGCAAGATGGAAGAGAAGAGAGACAATGGACTGCAGAAGAGTAAGGAGAAAGGAGGTGAAGAGTTCCAGAAGGTGGGGAAATTCTTGCAAGATCTAAAAGAGGAATTACACACTTTTAAAAAGAATCAAACAGACCTATTAGAGATGAAGGCTATAATACAGGAAGTCAAAATCTCCCTGGAAAGTATTAAAAGCATATTAGATCATACAGAAAATAGAATCTTAGATGCAGAAGAGAAAATTGCTGGCCTAGAAAAATCCACCATGAAGACTGAGAAAATGGTCCCAAAAATGAGAATAATATATGAGAAATACTAGATACTATCAAATGTCCAAACATCCAGATGATTGGCATCCCTGAAGACAAAGAGACTCATAAGGGCATTAGTAATCTATTTCATGAAATCCTGCAAGAAAACTTTCCAAACCTAGAGAGGCATTCAAAGATCCAGTCCAAAGAAATGCAAAAGACCCCAAATAGAATCAACACAAGAAGATCTTCTCCAAGACATACTATAGCCAGATTGACCAAAACCACAAACAAAGACAAGATACTAAGATTGGCAAGAGAAAAACATCAAGTTACCTACAAAGGATATCCCATCAGACTAACAGCAGACCTCTCACTGGATACAATGCAAGCGAGAAAAGAATGGGAAAATATATTCAAACTGTTAAGTGAAAAGCAAGTTCAACCAAGAATACTGTACCCGGGAAGATTATCCTTCATGTGGGAAGAAAAGACAGAACATTCTCAGATAAACAAAACCTGAAACAATTTAGACCAGATCTCCAAGAAGTTCTCAAGGGAGTGTTGTATCAGGAAAATTAAATACAGACACACAGAAATAAGAGTTCAAAAACTAAGAAAATGGCCAACTTAATCACAGGAACAAGTCTGGAGTGAAATATTATATCCCGGAATTTAATCAGGAAAATCGAATGACAACAGAAGATAAAGTACATGAGACTGAATTGGTGAAATAGAATTTTATGACTTTTGACTAAAATACTGCTGATTTTCTTCTAGGCTTTGTTGTCCGGTTTTAAGGATTTGTCCTATCTTGAGATGTCAATAGGTTCATGTACCTACTATTTGAACAGAATCCTAACCTGTTTCCTGGCTTTAAGTTTTAAGCAAAGTTCCTTAGGGTTTCTTTGATTTAAGTTAAAACTGCTTTTCTTGAAATCACCAACTGAACATGCTAATGAAAGCAGTTAGAGTATTTAACAAATTGTGTGATCAATATAATGTGGGGGGAAAAGGAATGAAAGAAGACAACTGTAGACACCAGAGATAGTGTGAGAAGAGGGTGGGAAAGGACAGAGAGTCAGAAATGTTTTCAAAAAAAGTTTCAGAAAAAAAAAAAGAAATAAATAGAATGTCTATTAGTTAAAAATGTAAGAATTGAAAAGAAAAATCCCAATAAATGAGTCTGACAGGAGATTAAATATAGCTAGATGAAGAATTAAGAAATTATCCACATGTAGCACAGATAAAAAATCTGAATGAGACTTAAAAATATGAAGGATAAAGTGACTTCTAAAATATGTTGAATCAGGATTCCAGAAGAAAAGAGATAATCCATTAGGCAAACATTAAGTGAAGAGATGACTATGCCAGCTTCCAAGTACAGTGGTTAAGCCCTGTGCTTAGGATCTGAATCCCACACAACAAGGTGAGGTTCAAATCCTGGTCCTGCCAGCTTTAAAATGTGCAGGCACATATGCATGCCTGCCCCAACCCCGACAAAACAGAAGAAAGGTATTGTGGTATGGACACATCCCGCCGGTGAGTGCTCACTCTCCTCTTTCTGTCTCTCGCTCGCTCTCTCTTTGTTGAGCACATGCTCCCTCTAGAAATAATAAAAGAAACAAAAATGTTACCTAAAAAAAAGAGAGAGTTAATGACTGAGAAGTTTCCAGAACTATTTTTTTTTGGAGAGGTTTTCGCTATAGGGCGCGTGCGCTCGCCAGACAGACAGAGAGAGACAGAGAAACAGAAAGCGAGAAATCACCCCCCTGGGGGGATGGTCACACAGCAATCCCTTCTCCTCCATTCTCCTCTTGGGATCTTGGGCACACACGCACATGCGCCCGCCGTGAGTTTTAAGCCACCGGGTCCGGGACGCGAACCGCGGTCGACTATGTGGGAATCCAGCGACATAGCCATTACGCTAACTGCTGGTTCTCAAGTTTCCAGAACTATTGAAAAAACACCAAATCATAGATTCAAGAAGGTAATTATTTAAATTTAAAAAATTTACATCCAGGCTATCTAACTAAAGTTTATAATTAATTAAAATATGTTTCAAGCATAAGCATAAAATACATTTTCAGATTAACCAAAAGTAAGTTTGCCAACAGATTTATGCTGAAGGAAATTCTAAAAGTTGTATTTCAGGCTGCAGAACAATGACCCTTAATGATACATCTGAAATGCAAATAGAAGTAAAGATCACACAGTTGTTTTTGGGTCTGCCAAAAGTGAGAGAAAATTTAAAGCCCTACAATATGGGATTATAATACTGACTGGGGTTATAATACTGAATAGTTCAGTTTAGGCTGATTTATCCTACAGTAAGAAGCAATCTTTTTTTTTTTTTTTTTTTTTTTTTTTTGAGAGGATTTTGCTATAGGGTGCGTGTGCTCGCCAGACAGACAGAGAGAGACAGAGAGACAGAAAGCGAGAAATCACCCCCCAGGGGAATCCCTTCTCCTCCGTTCTCCTCTCAGGATCTTGGGCACGCACGCACACACGCCCGGCATGAGTTTTAAACCACCAGGTCCGGGACGCAAACCACGGTCGACTACATGGGAGTCTAGCGACATAGCCATTACGCTAACTGCTGGTCCCAGTAAAAAGCAATCTTGAAGTATCAGTGGTTGAACACAAGGAAGCCTTCTTTTCTTATTCAAGAGGACTCCAACAGGTTTGTAGAGGGTTGGCCCTGGAACCTTGTGGTTGAGGAAGCCAGATCCCATATGGCTGACTGAGATTCAAATCCTGGCTCTGATGAATTGAAAAACATTCCAAGCCCATGTGCATGCATGTCCCAAATCCTGATAGGACAGAGAGAAAGAGGGATAGAGATGTGACCATACCCACCAGTGGGTGCTCTCTCATACCCACCGGGGGAAAGCACCCCCTGCCTCTCTTGTGAGCTCATGCACCCTCTAGTAATTAAAAAAAAAGTTTTGGAAAAATGGAATCAACTACAAGTTCATTTTGGTGCAAACATTTTCTAAAGGCCATGTGTAGTTTTTTCATAATACACTTTCCATGAACTAGTTGAAGGCTCCTCATACTACAAGTTCCTGTGTAGGTTGATCCAGTCCATTCAATCATAAACACTCAAGGACCCAGGGTCACGATGTGCAGACTGACATACCTTTCCAAGTTTGTAATGGCAAAGTAAAAAGAATAAGGTGATTGTCTCATCTGCTCTTAAACATAACCTCCTTCACTTTTTATTGACCGAAGAAAGTCATGTGGCTATATCTAAATTCAAGATGTGGGACTGAGGAAGGGCAATCCTACCACAGGACTCCAAGGATGGGTGCTAGACTATTTGTGAACAATTCTAACAATTTCTTGTATTTTGGAAAAAATGATTTCTCCAGAGAAGATTTGTGTTTGTTTCTATAAACATAATAGAATACGATAGGTCAGTCACTAATAGAATAATGACAAAGTATATTGCTTCTATTTTGAGGCCAGAAAAAATAGGATGAGAAAAATCTTCAATCAATTGAAATAAAATTAAAAGAAGATAAAGAAAACAAGCAGGAAAAATAAAAAGCATAAGATAAAGTTGTAGATATAAACGCAAACATGTCAGTTATAAGAAGTGTAAATGAACTAAACCTACAGATAAAACACACACGCAAAAAAGCTTACACTGAGTTTTTAAAAAACTGAATTATATGCTGTTTACAACAGACATATCTGAAACATAAGCAGTTAAAAATATTGAAAGTTAGAGGACAAAAAATACGTATATTAATAGAATTCTAAACAAAAGAAATCAGAATCTCCATATTAATATCAGATAAAATAGACAAAAATATTTACCAGAGATAATAATGAAAGGTTATTTTGTCAATATTTAAAAATTCAAAAAATTTAAGGCAGATACATAAAACAAAAAATTATTAGAACTATAAGAAGGTTTAAGCAAAATTACATGTAAAGGGGGAGTTTTTAATGTATTAATCAATAAAACATGCACTAAAATAAGAATATTGGAAGACGTCAGGCTACTTAAACAATACTACTAAAAATAATGACCTATTGTGCCTATTTCAAATACTATACTCAACAACTGCTGAGTATACATTGCCAGCTTTATACTGTGTCAAAGCAAGTCTTCAAAAGGAGTGAAATTCTTTATACTGTGTTCTCTATCTACAGGACAATTAAGCTAGACATCAATTACATTTTAATAGAAGTCCCTGATATGTTTGAAAACTAAGAAACACTACTGAGGTTATGGATCAAATAATAACAATGAAAATTTAAAATATTTTGAACTGAATAATAGCATAAGTACTGTCTATCAAAATGTATAGGACCAGCTGGTGGTGTGGTGGTTAAGGTAACTGGATCACACATGACTGACTTTCCGTTCGAGTCCTGGCCTGGTGGCTTGACAAACTTGCTAAGTGTGTGTGTGTGTGTGACCAAATCCTGAGAAGAGAACGGAGGAGAAGGGATTGTGACATGTCCATCTGCACTGGGGGGTGATTTATCCTTTCCCTCTCTCCTTATCTCTCTCTCTCTCTTTTTTTTTTTTTTGGAGAGGTTTTTGCTATAGGGCACGTGTGCTCACAGAAAGACAGAGAGAGGCAGAGAGATAGAAAGAGAGAAATCACCCCCCAAGAGGAATGGCCATGCTGCAATCCCTTCTCCTCCATTCTCCTCTCGGGATCCTGGGCACGCATGCACACGTGCTCAGCATTGAGTTTTAAGCCCCCGGGTCCAGGATGCAAGCCACTGTCGACTATGTGGGAGTTCAGCAACATAGCCATTACGCTAACTTCTGGTCCCTTCTTCCCTTATCTCTTAATCTGTCTGTCTTTCTGGTGAGCACACATGCCCTATAGCAAAAACTAAAAAAGAAAAAAAAGTATATGAAATAGCTAAAGTAGTCAATAGAGTGAAAATGATAGCCTTTGATGTTACCTTGCAAAGTAAGATAGACCCAATGACTAAACTAGGTTCAGTAGGGGTGTGGTGGCAGGCACATCTTCATGTTTCTCCTCCTACGACCACACTGAGCAGCAAGAAAAATCTATAAAAATACTAATAATGTACATCTTTTGGTAAAACTGGATGAGATCGCAAACCATCAATATGTTTCTATTAAAAAAGTATCAGAAATCAATATAATCAATACGAGTAGGCACAATCGTGTGACAAGAAGGGAGCAGGTGTTCCCAGAGGATGAATGGAAGCAGAGCCCAAGACACACCAGCATCCAGAGAAAAGGTCTCAAAGAAGAGGACTCCAACTTGAATGAAAATTCTGTGGTCAGGTCAGAAAACGAACAGGACAGGGGATAAACACTAGGGGAGAAGAAATAAAAACTGTGAAAGGTATATGTAATCAAAGATCCCTAGATTAATGAAATTGCTTAAAATTCTAGCAACATGTGAAGTAGCCCTTTAGCTGATTTGAGTTCTATTACGGAAAATCCAACTCACACAAAAATGAATTTCAAAATAAAAGTTTACACCCATAGATTCTATAAGAAAAAGAAAATCAGAGCTGCTTAGCAAAAGAAAAAAAAATCAAAAAATGCATAGAATCCACAAGTAGAAGAAAATCGACATATAATATCCAAGGCAAATTTTTTTTTTATAAAAGTGACATTATTAAACAATTGCAACTCTGAAAAAAAAAATCACAAAAAATAATTCAAAGAAATTCAGAGAAGATGCAGCCATGTTGGTGCAGTAGTAGCATAACACTCTGTCACACTGAAAGCCACATGGAAGATCAGGTTCAGTTCCTGGGTTGACCTCTATAAGCTGGGTACATATATGTACCTGTGATATTAGCTGGCTGGAAGGTTGGTGAGGGGTGGGAGGGATAATGGTGTAGAAACCAACTGCTGGTAACTCCCTTTTTCTTGTCTCAAAAAAAAAAAAAAATTGAGAACAGATGACTGAAACTCAGGAAATTATAAAGAAAAATGCAAAATATTTTTATATTACAAGATGCAGAATAAAGAACAATTATCATGGAAATAAAAGTTAGGGGTGGAACACACTAAAAAGAAAAATCAAGAAAACAGGGCAAAATAGATATAAGAAATTAAAGAAGATAAAAGACAAATATGAGCAAAAGAGATCCAACATCTGTATAATGGACATACTCAAAGAAATAAAACATTGAAATAGAACAGATATTTGAATCTATAATTAAAGAAATCTTCCCTAAAGTTTTTTTTTAATTAGGTAAATGAATCTAGTTTTACAATGAAGAAGAGGTATATGCCTCAGAACGTGCAAGGAATTAGAATAATTAGGGATGACTTGATCTAACAACTAAAAAGCCACTGTCCTCATATCAGTTTGGGAGTTGCATAAGAATGGGCATTTTGCCAGTGGAACAGATAGAGTTTCTAGAAAAATATCTCAAAACCACGGGGATTTAATATTTAACAAAGTAGTATTTCAGGTCTATGCGCGAAAAGTATGTTCCTTCATAGAAATAGTTCTGGACCCACGAAGGGGTCAGAGATGAACGGAGATCTTCCAAGGGGTTGCTTCAAAACCGGTGCCTGGTACCAGCACAGTGGGCCCTTTGTGCCCTCTCTGGCTCCGAGCCTCTCCTTGGGGGAGACTTGAGTTGGCAATTTCCACTGACTGTATGGAGACAGAAGGTGTGATTCTAGAGGCATTACGGGAGGAGAATCATGAGTATTTCTTTCTTTTTGGTCTCCTTATGGGAAGAGGACTGGCACATGAGCTGTCTCAGCAAGTGCGGAAAGAGAGGACCCATAGCATATGGGCAGGTGGCTGTCCCCGATGATTACAGGGACAAACAAATGGAAATCTGAGACCTCCGGCCTCAGATAAATGTCAGACTGCTGGAAGGTGGTGACGGCCATGGGCCTGGGTAGTGTAACCCAGGGCCCTGCGTTTCAGGACTATGACCCTGACAGTGAGGTCTTCCATCAGTGCTTCGGGCAGTTCCAGTACAGAGAAGCAGCCGGGCCTCGTGAAGCTTTCAACAAACTCTGGGAGCTTTGCTGCCATGGCTCAAGCCAAAGACGCGTTCTAAGGAACAAATCCTGGAGCTGCAAATGTTAGACGTGTTCTTCACTATCCTGCCCATGGAGAGAGACCTGGGTGACACTGCCTGGACAACAGAGAAGGAGTCACTGCATTCATAGAAGACTTACAGAGAGAACTCGAGATTCCAGTGCAGCATGTGAGAAAATAATTTGGGATTTTGGATTAGGCCTCAAAGAAGTAGCTGAGGCAGCTGGGAGCAGACCACACATTTTGCCTCTGCGTCACTGGGTCTGAGTCCCAAGATCTCTCCACAGTTCTTTCCTTTTACCTTTTCTTCTGGAATCAGCATATGAACCAGTGGTTCTCAATACTATCAGATGCTATCCCCCTTCTATCAAAAATATTTTTGTGGGAACCAGCAGTTAGCGTAATGGCTATATGGCTGGACTCCCATGTAGTCGACTGCGGTTCGAGTTCCAGACCCAGTGACTTAAACTCACGCCGGGCACGTGTGCGTGCGTGCCCAAGATCCCAAGAGGAGAATGGAGGAGAAGGGATTGCGGCGTGGACATCCCCCCTGGGGGGTGATTTCTCGCTTTCTGTCTCTTTGTCTCTCTCTGTCTGTCTGGCGAGTGCACGCACCCTATAATAAAAACCTCTCCAAAAAAAAAAATATTTTTGTAGCGTCAATATATATATATATATATATATATATATATATATATACACACACACACACACACACACACACATATATATACACACACACACACACACACATATAAATATATATATATATATATATATATATATATATATTACATATAAATATCTCTGGCATAGCCTGTTGTCTGCTTTGTTTGTAGGTTTTTGCAATAGGGTGTGTGTGCTCACTGGAGAGAGACAGAGACAAAGACAGAAAGAGAGAAAGTGAAAAATAACCCCCAAGGGAGATGGCCACACCATAATCCCTTCTCCATTCTCCTCTCAGGATTTTGGGAATGTACGCACACACGTCCAGCATACTTTTCAAGCTGCTGCCCAGTCCAGGACTCGAACTGCGCTCAGCCATATGAGAGACCATAGCCTTAACCACCACTCCACCTGCTGGCCACAGTCTGCTGTCTATTTGTACGAAACAGCAATTATTTCTGAGGTCTCTCTGTGCATGCATGTGTGCTGTGATGCACTGGCTGAGACTAGGGTTGGATCATGTTGGGGTAGTACCTATCTTTCTTTCCCTCGCTGTCTTCCACTCTCATGGACTAAATAAATAAATGCATAAATAAAAATATAATAAAACCTACAAGGCCTTACACCACATACAAAAATTCTGGGTAAATTAAAAATTAAATTTAATAAAGAAAAAAAAAAGCTCACTTTAAGAAAAGTGAGCTACTACATTTACAATCTAGGGGTGATGCTGTGGTTTGAATGTGTCCACAGACGCATGTGTTGGAAATTGAATCCCCAATGCAACAGTGTTGGGAAGTAGCCCATGTGACATCTTCTCTCCTCTGTCTTCTGCTCACATTGTCACATTTTCTCTCTGACTCTGACCCTTCTGCCACCCTCTGATAAAGACCCTGGGGTAGATATTGAGCCCCCTTAAATAATACAACATAACCCCCCACCTCAAAATCCTTAATTTTATCATATTTGCAAAGTCCCTTGGTTCTAAAGGTGACATTCACAAGTTCCGGGGGTTAGGATGTGGACATCTTTGGGGGCACACATTATTCTGTAGGAGAAAGACAGGAAAAAAGTAAGATGCGATGTCAAACAACAATACTCCTTCCTCCAAAAAAGCATTTAGGTTACATAAAATTGTGTGAATATGTCAAAATGTAATTTTTAAAAGGAAAAGTTATTTGAAATAAAAAAAATAAAGAAGGAATCAGAGGAGGAAGAGAGAAAAAGAGGAGAAAGAAGTGGAAAGAAACATACTTTAGAGGAAAAATTTAAGCTAGTATATTCATTCATGCCTCTGGGCAGGAAAAGCATTTTACAAGAAAGCATTTCAAAATTAGATTTTTTTCTCCTGTACTTCAAATTTCAGTTCCCTTGCTGGGAACAGAAAAGCAAGTGAGGGCAAGGATAGGGGGTTTTATTTTAAAAAAGTTCCCAAGGTGCTGCCGCTCTAGAATAGAAACCTGCTACTTTCTCTTCATTAGAGACTTGAACTATTTTTTTTTTTTTTTTGTTCCTTCTGAGCTGGTGTTCATTGAATAGGCTCTGCGTGACGGCCAAGCTAGGCTTCACCTATGAATATGGACAGGTGCCAGGAAGACCTTTAAGAAAGCCAGCTGCCTTTTTTAAAGACGACATTGAGAAAAAGCAGCACCTAAAATAGAATTCTTCGAGAGAATCCCTTGGAAAGAAATGAGCTGAAATTAGATATATAATACCTATTTTTATCTCCTTTTCTTGAAATTCAAATTTTCTGGAAGCGAAAGCAAGATTACTGTGTGAGATTTTCCCCTTACTTAATTCACAAAGAGTTGGAGGAATAACAGCTTCCTTCTTTTATCTTCTCTCCCACTTGAGCCCGAGTTTAGTTCACGGAGGCCACCAGGGGCTGAATCCAGCTCATGAGCATCACAGGGGGGAGGTCTGCCAGCTGCCACGGCCCTCCGCTGTAGATTTCTGGCAGGCTCCAGAATTCTCCCTGCGGTGCTCAGGCTTCACTGGAGTTCACATTCCAGTTGTGAATCTATTTGCTGTCCCTGAAATAGAAAGTTGGCTTGCAAGGCTTGCCCCGGGGCCTACTGGTTAAGAGAGCTGGCTCCTACATGGCTGATCAAGGTGTGATTCCTAGTCCCAGTGACTTGAAAAACACACTGGGCATGTGTGTGTGTGTGTGTGTGTGTGTGTGTGTGTGTGTATGCTGAGATCTATCAGAAGGGAAACAGAAGGACAAGCGCAGAGGGTGAGTGGTTGAAGAAGGCATGGAACAGCGTGGGTGGGACAGTGGTGGGGTATTTCAGAGTGAGGCCTGCAAGGGCAGTGCTCTCAGAGTAGCCGCAAGGGGCTTTGTAGGAGACAAGGATGTTGAAAACTCACAGTGAATCTGGTTGGAAGCTGCTTTGGTGCTCCTTTGGGCTGTGACTCCAGGTGCTGGTCAGAGGTCTAATTTTATTTGTTTCAGATTTTATTTAGAGTCCTAAACAGAACTGGTGGAGTGGTGTGTATGTGTGTATGTGCAGGTTCAGGCATTTCTGTCGTTGTAAGTCTTAGCTCAGGTCGGTCTAGAAGAGTGATTAGTGGTTCTGAGCTCTTGCTGGAGGAATCGACAGCAGCCACCATTTCTTTCGAGTTTTTCTTGATCTAATCCATTCAAGTAATTTGGGCAGATTCTGTAAAAATTCATAGTGGGAACTCCTGAGATACACTGAGGGGGCAGCTTATGGCTACTGACTGTGTAATAAGTGATGGCTTCATGGGTAAGTGGTCTAGTTGGAGGGAACTCTGGGGGTGTGTGCAGTCCAGTCTCCTGGCACGGAAGTGTAGACGTGTTTGGATGTAACACCACCTATACCCTTACCCTCTGCTCTTCAACTCTCGCAGTGAAACAGGATAAGCTTCTTCATCTGTCAGTACATGTTTAAGCCCTAATTGTGAATTCATTTTTTTTATGCTCACTGAAATCTGGATGTTCTTCCCATTGGCCTTGGGTCTACTATTGACAAGTAGAATCATGAAGTGTCTTTCCAGCCTACTGAGACTTTCAAAGGTCTAAACATTCCCAGACCTTTGTTTTTTCTTTTTCTTTTTCTTTTTTGGAGAGTTTTTTTTTGCTTTAGGGCGTGTGTGCTTGCCAGACAGACAGAGAGAGATATAGAGAGGCAGAAAGCGAGAAATCACCCCCCAGGGGGGATGGCCACGCCGCAATCCCTTCTCCTCCATTCTCCTTTTGGGATCTTAGGCACACACACACACACACACACCCAGTGTGAGTTTTAAGCCACCAGATCTGGGACTTGAATCGCGGTTGATTACATGGGTTTCCAGCGACATAGCCATTGCGCCAACTGCTGGTCCTTTCTTTTACCCTTGTTCATGCATGGTAAATACTATTATAGTAATATCAGCAGCTGACAAAAATATCCCCAAATTCCAATCAGCAATGCTTTTATTCCAAGCAATGTTTGGAACAAGAATAGCACAACACAAACACCGAAATAACCACTTGGATGGTACAACTTACAAGACTTTTGACTCCCAATTCTTTCTCTTGTTGGAAATAGAAATAGAAATAAGAAGTAGAAAAGAAATAAAAATGAAGGAGTATTTTTAGCGATATAAATTTCCCAGGTGCTAATAGATGACAAATTGAAGAGGACAGTGGGGTTAAGAATGAATGAAGGGTTACCAGGGAGAGGAGGCAATACGATGAGGATGAGAATACAAGTTTTGCATTATGAGAGACTTTAACATAAACCTACCTCATACTTACTTAGCAGACAGGACAATGTCTATGTATTTCCTCTTTTTCCTCTTGTATTTCTGAGAATATGAAAAAGTTTATGTCAGAATTAATGATGTTGCTAATAAACAATTCAAATCTGAACTTGGAATTTCTTTTTTCAAGTGTTCTTAAGTGAAAAGGGATAAAAGATAAAAATAAAAAGCATTACTCTACCTTAAAAACAAGTAAATTAGGACCAGCAGTTAGTGTAATGGCTATGTTGCTGGACTCCCATGTAGTCGACCGCGGTTTGAGTCCCAGACCCGGTGGCTTAAACTCACGCTGGGCACGAGTGCGTGTGTGCCCAAGATCCCGAGAGGATAATGGAGGAGAAGGGATTGCGGCGTGGCCATCCCCCCTCGGGGGTGATTTCTCGCTTTCTGTCTCTCTGTCTCTCTGGCTAGCGCACGCGGCTTATAGCAAAAAAAAAAAAAAAAAAAAAAAAAAAAACAAAAAAAAAAAAAACAAAAAAAAAAATCCTCTCAAAAAAAAACCCCCAAAAAACAAGTGAATTAAAAAATAGCAAGATTTCAAAGATTAGCAAATTTATTAAGCAAAGCATACATCTCTTTCAAATAAGAGCATCCTTTTATTGTCATTCAAAAAATCGCAATTATAAAATTCAAATATATTTAGCCTTTTCCATCATTTGAATGTGAAAAATCGTCATGTTAAAGTTAAAAAAAAAATGAAAAATTGTGGTTCATTGAAGAGCTAATGTATCATCAACAAGGAACAAGAAAGGAATCTTACTTTTTGCTAAATTTAGCCCATGAATCTGCAAATTTGGTGGACCAATAAAACCTGCTGCTGCCAATAGACACATGTATGTGTTGTTGTTTGGCCAACTTTCAGTTTTTCACATTTCATTCAGAAAATACCACTGTCTAGCATCATCTACATTCATGAAATAATATATAATGGGGTTGGCTCTGATGCCTAGTGGTTCAGGGAACTAGATTCCCACATGGCTAACTGCAGTTCAAATCCTGGCCCTGGCAACTTGACACAGGACATGTGTCTGTGCGTGCCCCAAATCCTGATGGGTTGGAGAAATGACGGAGAAGGGATTGGGGCAGGATCTCACCCCACTGGGAGGTGCTCTCTCCCTCCCCCTCTCTCTCTCTGGTGAGTACAAGTGTCCTCTGCAAATTAAAAAATAAAAGTAACAATAAATGATAATGCAAAATTTAAAAGATACAGTTTCAGAGTAAAAACCAATCCTTTTTTTTAAGGTTTTTGGCCATAGGATGCGTGCGCTCATTGGAGGGAGACAGACAGTGAGAGGGAAAGTGAGAAATCACCTCCAGAGGACGGCCACACTACAATCCCTTCTCCTACATTCTCCTCCTGGGATTTTGGGCACATGCATACATGTCTGGCATGATTTTTTTAAGACTCCATGTCCAGGACTTGACCTCGTTGGGCCACGTGGGAGTTCAGTGCTTTAACCACTATGTCACCTGCTGGCTCAAAGACCAATCCTTTGTACTGAATAAATGAAGCTTTGTAAAAACTTGCTATGTTGTCTTTATTTTTCTACTTTCATTAGGGATTGGAGGAAAAACTTCATCCTGGACCCTAAGAACTTAATGACCCTAAGAGCAGTGTGGATGACCACTTTTGTAAAGGAAGTGCTGCTTTCTATAGAGAAAGGCCTTATCATGTTGACATTGGACAAGGAGATTATGTTAATAAGCTCTTTAACACCATGCACACCCCCTGCAATAAGCAGTTAGCTGCTGCCCTTGAGAACAGACAGATGTGTTGTAGGTGACAGCACAACCTTGTCTTGCTCGCTCTTTTCCCCAGCGCACTGGATGGCTTTATGTGGCCCTGAAGAAATCTGTGTTTCTGGAACTCAGCCTCCTCCTTCTCCCTGCAGCCAGCTCACCGCACCTTCCCCAACCATCATTTGATACACACAAATGCCGATTTTGGGAAAGGACAGAGCTAAGAATATTTTCTTGTTTGGACAAGTGCTTTATATTTTATTCAGTAGATGCTAATCAAATATTAATTTTATACTTCTTATATCTACTTAAAACAAGCAGAAATGTATATAGTATTTTATTTGAACCTCAAAAATAGCATTATTAATAGTAAGCTACTGGTGTTTCCTGATGGCATTCACGTTTTATGTGGGGGAATATTTTGTGATACTTTGTTTAAGCTTGACTATTCATTTAAAGTTTCTGAATGCTTATAACCGATCCTTTATTTCCCCAACACCTGAGAAAGGCTCGAACAACTGCTTTTGTACCAGAAAACTAAGGATCTCAAAATATGGCCTGTTGATAGGCAGGTGACCCTGGAGCTCATTCTTTTGTTCACAGCCCTCATGCCATAGCTCTCCTTTGGCCCTCCCTGTCACCTGGCTGCTTTTTCTTGTCTCCTGGCTCGTGTTTTCTGTACTGAGCATGTGTCAGCAGAGCTCGGCCCTGTTTGAGTAGAGCGCTTTGTCCTCAGGCCACCAATGAGCGTGAGAGTCAGCTGCTCTTGGTTCAGGTCAGGGCCCATGTGTGGCCCAGTCCTCGGAGCCTGCAGACAATGGGTGGCATGTCCAATTGGGAAGGAGGGCTTTGGCTAAAACCAACGGCATACTGGGCACGGTGAGGGAGGCCGATTGGCGAAAGCCATACAGAAGGTTGAGACCTTGTGGCCACAGACCCTGGTGTGCTTGTTCCAGTCTGCAGTCCCGAGAAGCCTGTCTTTCCCCTCCACTCAGGGTCTTCTCTGTCATAAAGAGGACCACGCAAGCTTGCCCATCTGAACAAATCTACAAAGCTCAGAACCTCTCCATCTCCCTCAGCTCTCCAAGGTGACTGTCCCCCACCCACATCCTGGTTTCTTAGGACTTGGACTCTCCAGAAACAACCTGACTAGGGTTATGAGTTTTCAGGGGAGCGACTCTTGTCGGAGCTGAAGTGTGCCCGGCAAAGGTTTGCTCAGCCCATTGCTGCTTCAGCCCAAACTCTGTTTTAAAAGTCAAGGGGTAGAGAAATCCCACACTACACGTTCCCTTCAGCAAGTTACTATTATCCATGAGCGTTAAAAATATGGCCTGCTGGAGAAGGCATTAGAGCTAAGTTATCATTTATGTTTGTTACAGAGGTTGCAAATGTGTAATGAGATTCCAGAGTTAATGTTTTGTACAAAGCATTAGGAGAGCCAGGATGAAAGTGGTTCTGAATTCAGTTGTGGTATTTTAATTAAAGCTACTTTCTAATCAAGGGTGGAGCAAAGGCTGGCTGGAAAGTGTCAGCACATGGGGACCAGCAGCAGCGTAATGGCGGTGTTGTGGGGCTCCCATGTAGTCGAACACGGGGTTTTTTTTTTTTTTTTTGAGAGGTTTTTGTTATAGGGCTCATGCGCTCGCCAGAAAGACAGAAAGAGACATCACAGGATTTCTCGCTTTCTGTCTCTCTGTCTGTCTCTGTCTCTAATCTGATTCCCCAAAATCCAGACCCATGGAGACAGATGGGGTAAGAGGTGGGCACAACAGAGACTGAGGCAAAGAGGGAAGACTATCAGCCTCGAGGGAGAAGACCAACCCTGAATTCTGCACACATGCCCCCAGGCCTGGAGAACGTGTGCTTGTAGGCTCTGCGTCCTCACAGGCCAACCTACAGAACCCGAGCTCAGCCGCCCGCTCTGCATGACTGCGGAGGGGAAGAAGCCACCGTTCTGTGAGACAACAGCAGGCTATGGTCCCCACTCGCCCAAAGTCCAGCCTCAGGGCTTCGTGTCAGATCCACCATCTCTTGATATCCCAACATTGCGAATGGGAGCTAGGCCCTCTCAGGAGCCTCCCTGTCCCCAGAAAGGATCCACAGAAACCAGAGAGACCCCAGAGCTGCCAGGCAGACAGTCGTGAGGAGGCCTGCCACACAGGCTGTATGGACACAGAGCAGGGCGCCCCTCTGCTCCACCTGGCGTGGCATCCACGGGGCAGCTGTCCAGGGCTGATCAGCCAGCAGTCCTGGGACTTGGGGCAGGGGTGCACACGGGGACACTGGCACAGCCACGCCACATGGTAGGAGTTGTGGCCGCACCTTCAGAGGGAAGCCTTGGCCCTGACTCCCTGAGGGCACCTGGGCTGCTGTCAGTGAACGCACTCTCTCTCCCTGGGCCACAGAATTGCTCTGGGCCGGGCTACCACAGCACCAGCGGATGGGACCATGTGCTGTGTGCTTTGAGTATGAAACGAAAAAGCCTAGACAACTTGGTTTTGAATTGCACAAGAGCAGTGAGGTCTCCTGTCCTTATTGGGTAGCATCTGGTGCATGACACAGAAAAGTCACTGGGACAGAGATCAGGGCTCTGGCCTGGTTGCTGGTCTGCGCTTTGCTCCCGTCTAACCACACTTCCTGCTTCCACTCTTAGCAGTCTATGCCTCACAGCTATAAGGTTCTTTGGAACAAATCAGACCGGGTAAATCAGTTGCAGCTAGAACAATAAGGACAAGGACAGGCCCTTCCTACCCTCCCTGGCCACCTGGGACCCCTCTGGACCTCTCTGCCGCTCACTCAGCAGGCTCCCTGGTCACCCCTGTGCTTGCAGAATGCCACACCCACTCCCACTGGGCGGTGTGCAACCAAGAGCCCTGGTCTGAAATCTGGGTTTCCTTGAGAACTAGAGGTTTCTTTCTTGTCATTTTTATCTCAGATCTACCATCTCTTCCTGCTTTGCTTTTGTTTATTTTTAATCACCAGAAGGCACACGAGCTTGCCAGAGAGACAGGAAAACAGAAGGACAGGAGAGCGCCGCCCAGTGGAATATGGCTTTGCTACAGTCTTGTCTCCATGTCCCCATCCTGGTGGGATTTGGGGCATGCACACTTGTGCCTGGAGTGTCCACTGAACCACCGGACCAGGATTCGAATTGCAGTTGGCCGTGTGGGTTCTGCCCTCTTAACCATCAGGCTACGGGCCCGCTCATGTCCTCCTTCCTGACGCCTCTTTGAAAGTACCCTTCAGAGTGATACCCGGTCTCATCACCTGCTCCGTCTCTGGAGCACGTCCTGGCGTTGCTCCCATTTGCCGATGCGCTTGTTCAGGCCTTCCCCCTCCCTGTATATCAGCCTCATGCCCAAGGACTGTGTCTGCCCCCCTCAACTCAGCACCCTCGGACCCAGTACAGCACCTTCAGGAGCGGATTAAACACGTTCTCCATGGAGGACTGAATGGGACGGGGACTGTTCGAGACCATCATGGACTTCGATCCCCTCACTTGTAAGCGGCAGCCCCGATACCAGCCTGCTGACCTCATTGGTCACTGGGAGACCGTAGCACGAAAGAAGTCCTCTGTCACCATGTGCAGTGATTCGGGCCTCCTGAGTCACGCTCAGGTGCATGTACTGCTGTCTGAGACGTCCGAGTCATGCTGTGGGGGAAGGAGGGGACCGCGGCCTTGGCCAGCTCCCCATCCCAGAGCCATGTCGCATGGAGCTGCATTGTGGAGAGGGGCCTCAGGGACTGAGTGCAGGCTGGAGGGCTGGCAGGGCAGACCGAGCGGGCTTGGCGTGCTTCGACACCCGCACGTCACTGCAGACGTGGCAGAGGCCACCCTACAGCTGTCCCCTTCCCAGTGGAGCCGACGTCACTCATGCTGCTGTCCCTGGCTGGCCAGCCCTTCCTCTGCTCTCTCAGGGATGAGGTGTGCTGAGAGGGTGCCTGGCCTGCACCCCACAGCACCCCTCACAGCAATAACAGGAATGGGGCTTCCGTCAGTGCGGGGAGGTGGCTGCCTCATGAGAGCTGACCAGGTGGCAGGCAGCCGGTGACATCGGGCACGCCTCTCTTCATTAAGGTCGCTGTGCGGCCACGGTTGAGCTTAGGGAGGTAACTGAGTATGACATCGAGAAACAGGCAAGGTCGTGGCGACTAGCGGGCCTTGAGGGACTAACTGATGCATACATTTGGTGAAAATGATGTGAAGGGATTTCGTTGCATATTTAAGCATGCAGACTGAAATTCTAGATGGCTGCTATGGTCACTCCGGGATGATCCTAGGAAGGATCTATCCTGCTGAGCGTTAAATGCATTGGGAGGTATATCACAAAGAAGTAAAACTGCAATTGTTTGTTGTCATTGTTGTTGTTTTCTTTAAAAACCTAGCTCTCGAGTGTTTTGTCTCTAATGCGGTCATTTTACTGTTGGCTGCTCTGACGTCAGCACAGGTGAGGTTTATGTGTGAGTTGCCTGAGGTTTTTCCCCTGCCACAATCCAGGGAGGCCTGAATCGCGGTGTGCGCTGGCCAGACTCCTGCCGCCGCAGGGGCCCTACCCAGTCCCGAACTCAACTCCAGGTTCCAGTTCTCTAGCTGCTTGGTTTTCTGGTTCCTGAAATCCCCCTGGTCCTGATACATTCTTGTGGGGCCAAGTTTTGTCTTCTGTTAAAATTCAAAATTCCCTGGGAGGGGACACATTTTAATCTTCATCACTGAGGACAGCCTTCTGTGAATTGACCCCACCTCCCCTATGAGCAGACGTGGAGGCAGGAGGAGTCGGCAGAGGAAGTAAGGTTTCAAGAAGCGAAGGCCAAGGCCGAACCTCATTCACGGACCATCCCCAAAGTCCTGGCCACACGGTGCACATCTGCCTGCCTTGCACATGCATTGGTTTGCACACTCAGATTTTGAACAGTTCACTTTGAAGTTTCAGTCAGAGGATGACGTTTTTTGGGGAAAAAAAAGAATTATTTTATTTAATTTTGTATATTTATTTTAATTTGACCAGAGAGGAACAGAGTGAGAGAGAGTGAGAGAGGGAAAGTGAGAAAGCAAGCCGCCAGGTTCAGGACTTGATCTACAGTCGGCCTTGTGGGAGTCCAGTACCCTCAACCACCATGTCACCTGCCAGCCCCACATTATCCACTTTTACATGTTGATTTAAGCCACCTTTTTGCCATTTTGGTCTCATTTGTATTGTTTTAATATAAAATGCCAAATACTGTTTTCTATTTTCATGCAGGATAGTCACTAAAATTATTTAGCTATATTGGTTAATAACAGTCTGTCATCCAGAAAACTAGTTTGCATTTCATTTGGGGAAAAGATTTTAATAATTAAATATAATCAATAGTGGAATTATCATTCTGGTGCATATCTGAATCTGAGAAAGATGTTGTCAATTTGTGCCTGGCGCTAGCACTATTTATCCCATTAATGGCTTTTAGTTTAACAGGCTTAATCATCTTTATAGGTTCTCTTTGATTCCCTCTCCGTTCCCTGTTTTATTGCATTGCTCATATAAAGGCTTTGGTGGTTTAGATACCATGAGGCGGGGGGAGATGGGCGTTTTTACCACTTGATGCTGGGATCGCCTGATCACGGGGAGGTACATCTTTTAAAGCACATCCATTAAAGATAATGGGGATGCAGACAAAGGCAGCTGCCTGCCCCGCCCAGCATCACTCTCCTCTGTTCCTGGGGTTCTTCAATAGAGCCCGAGCGGGGAGGAGGGAAGGGGCTGGGTGGAAGGCGTCAGCAAGCTGGGCCTGGACCCGAGGGTGACCTCATGCACTGCCCTCACCAAGAGAGTCCTGCTCATCCCCCAGGGCTGCTCACACTGTCCGATGCCACACCCTCATTCTAAGTACATCGTGGTGAGGCCCCGCTTCCCCTCCAGGGCACGTGTGTCCCCCTCAGTGCAGCCACAAGAGCACAGTGGCGAGCACAGGTGCCCCAGATTGAGCAAGTCCCAGGACAGTCACAGCGGCCGCTGGGTACAGGCGGAGGGAGGACGCCCAACCCTCTCCACCTTCCCACTGACTTACTCCCTGGCCCCCTTCAAATGTCCTGGGCACCCTGCCCTGCCCGGGACCCACTGATGCTTCAACAATCATGAGCAGGAAATGTAGCTGAGGTCAGATTCTTGTAGTTTATTTCTACTTACCACTGAAACAAAAATACTTTGTAGCCTCTGACTTTGGGTGTGCAAGTTGTGTTCATAATCATGTGCAATGCACTGATAATTGCATAGATTTCTAGAGAGCACATGTAGCCCTCACATGCCGCCCCTGAACCCTCACACTAAGCGTTCTGGAAGGACCTGACAGCCCATGACTTGACTGCACCTCAGATGTGGGTGGGCCTCAGGTGTGAGTGATCACAGGTGCGGGTAGGCCTCAGGTGTAGGTGGGTCTCAGATGCGAGGGGGCCTCAGGTGTGGGTAGGCCTCAGGTGTGGGTGGGTCTCAGATGCGAGGGGGCCTCAGGTGTGGGTAGGCCTCAAGTGTGAGTGGCTCTCAGGTATGTGCAAACCTCAGGTGTGGGTGGCCCACAGTTGCGGTGGACCCTGGGACCTGAGGAGGCATGGGCTTTATTTTGGAGCAGCACAGCTCCCACCTCTGCCCTAAAGAGCTCACCCCGGAGGCAGCCAGACAGGACCAGCTTTCTCGCCCTGCTGCAGATGGTGCTCTGCAAACCTCTCATAAACAGAACGTCACGCTCGGATGAAAGACACAGCCCTCCGCTGCCCTCGCTCCACCTCCCATGCTGTCTGCTAGTTTTCTGTTGTGCTCCTGCGCCACCATTAGCAGAGTGGGCCTGGAGGCACCTGGCAGGGGTCAGCAGGGCCGCGTTCTTTCTGTGCCCGCGCATCTTCCCAGGCAGCTGTGAGCAGAGGACAGAGGTGCCTCTGCAGAAATTAGAAAAAGCAAACAGGCCCAAAGCTGCTCCCTCCGGAGTCTGATGAGCAGGCGGGGTGGGTGCGGGCCCTGGGAGCTGACTGTGAGTCCTGCATCCCCGGCCCCCCAGAACTGCTGCGCACCCCCACTGTGGCTATTACTGCAGGCCCACGGAGGGCCAGGGTCTTGTGTGCTGGGACGAGGACCTCATGGATTGTATTTCACAGCTGCTTCCTGGAGAAGGGTGGAGGCGACGGGTTCAGCAGACACCCCTTCAGGTGAACTGTAAGAGTAAAACCTGCTTTGTCCACACCTGGAAGTTGGGTGTGAGCTGTGGCTGGACAGCACACTGCCTGTGCAGGCGAGGGACACCCCTTGGGGCTTTCGGGGTCTCACCCAGGTCACGTGCGGTGAGCAATAGCTTCGCAGGAGCACCAAGGGGCTTCCTGGGAGGTGGAGCTGCTCTGTGTGGGCTCAGAGCAGACGAGGGTGTGTTGCTATGTGAGTCCTGCCACTGTCATTAAGGTCACCATTGTCACCATCAAGGTGACAGTGATAATATATGTACAAACCCAGACTGAGGGCCTGTTACAATGAACTGAGTGCGCTGGGGCCCACTCAGAGCATCATGTATGTCAGGCCCCCATGTTCCCTGTGCCCGAGTCCCTGGGGGGCCGGTTACAGGCAGCAGGGCTGGGTGGGGCCCGGGAAGCACATCCCTACCAGTTCCCAGGTCACCCTGATGCTGCTGACTCAGGGGCACTTTAAGAACCACTGAGCTACCGTCACTGTCACCCCTGTAGCCGCCTATAACCCGCAGCGCAGCCCGTCTCTCCATCTCACACTTGAGAAACTCAGACCCAGAGGGACCAAGCGGCCTGCCTGCTCCCGTTGGAGTGGGTCAGCTCCGAAGCCTGCAGCTGTCACTGCGTACTCCATAGCACGTAGCGCCACAGATGTACGGCGAAGGTGGCCAGCCACCAAAGACTCCAGCACCTGGGCTCTCGGAGGCCACTACAAACCAGCTGTTGGCCCCAGACTTATCTTTGGAAATGACTTTTGTGTCTGCCACCGCTGTCCTTAAGCCTCACACTGAGCAGCCTGCCCCGAGTGGTGACAGTGGACCTATGGCGTCTGAGTTCTTCCCACGGAGCTCGGTCACAGGTAAGTCGGCTCCTTCAGTGGGCGGCTCCAGCAGTGCCTTCTGCTGAGATAAAAGAAAAGGGCCAGGTTTTGTTTCTGATCTTTTTTTCCATAAAAGCAAATATCCTCCTAGGGACCAGCAGTTGGCGTAATGGCTATGTCGCTAGACTCTGACGTAGTTGACCGTGATTCGCATCTCGGACCCGGTGGCTTAAAACTTAATGCCAGGCGCATGTGCGTGCGTGCCCAAGATCCCGAGAGGAGAATGGAGGAGAAGGGATTGCGGCGTGGCCATCCCCCCTGGGGGGTGATTTCTCACTTTCTGTCTCTCTGTCTGTCTCTGTCTGTCTGGCGAGCGCACGTGCCCTATAGCAAAAACCTTTCCAAAAAAATAAGCAAATATCTTCCTCTTCCTACTCTCACACAGAGCAAGTTTTCAGCATGCTAACTGACCATTTTTAATGCGTTTAAATATTGTTTTCTTTCATATGTATCATTTTCACTCTATTTGATTTTAAAAAGTTGAAAGATAGATTTAACCTCAAAATCATTCCTAAAAATACCTGAAAGAGAACATAACTTTGAAAGCTAGTGGACTGGATGGGGCCTTTATCATTTGAAGATTCTAGAACTTGTTGAGTCCCAAGAGGATCCTTTATCCATTATAAATCTGTGCTCAGTGTTTATAAAAGTTCCTTGTTTATCATTAAACATTTATTTCCAGATTCTGAATCTGGTCTCCAGACAGACAGCAATATTTTCTGTTTTCTCTGAGGAAATATACCTCAAAATGACGAGTGGCAGGACCCAATTTCTCTACGCAGCCCACCTTGGAGGCACAGTGTCCTTTCAGCAGGGCGGCTTTCCTGGTGTGTGAAAGTGGCACGGATGTGAGGGTGACTATGACACTCAGATGTAATAAAGAGCCCTATCGGGGACCAGCAGTTAGCGTAATGGCTATGTCTCTGGACTCCCATGTAGTCGACCGCGGTTCGAGTCCTGGACCCAGTGGCTTAAACTCACGCTGGGCACATGTGCGTGCGTGCCCAAGATCACGAGAGGAGAACAGAGGAGAAGGGATTGCAGCGTGGCCATCCCCCCTGGGGAGTGATTTTTTGCTCTCTGTCTCTCCGTCTCTGTCTGGTGAGTGCACACGCCCTATAGCAAAAACCTCTCCAAAAAAATAAAAATAAAAATAAAGAGCCCTATCTAGAATTTTCGATGCATGTTGATGTCGACACTAAGATATATAGATGCATGTATAATTTAAAGCAGTCCACGCTGTGCTGTCTCCCGCTCACTGGGCTGGTGCTATTCCTGTGCTCCCCTCCCTTGCGTGGGTTGTGTGCTGGGTTCTTTCGTCAGCTGGGTTTCCTGTGCCTTCCTAACCTTGTGTGAGTGTCCTCCCCACGCACTCCCGCGGGCTCCTCTCTGGGCTGCTTTGCTGTCTCGGGTTGGGGGAGCTATTTCAGTGCCCCTGAAGAGCGGGGTGGCTGGCCCCAGTCCAGTGCCCTCACCGGGGAGGCTGGTCAGCCTGGACCTGCTCTCGTCTTCGTGGAGCTGTGCAGCCTCACTCAGCTCACTCTGGGCCCACGGGGCTCCTCACACAGGGCGCGTGGCTGCATTTCAAAACATCCACTCAGGGCTAACAGGTGGCATGGTGGTTAAGGCACTGGATTCCCACTATGGCCGACTGTGGTTTGAGTTCTGGATCTGGCTGCTTAGAAATCACGCTGGGGGTGTGTGTGTGCCCAAAATCCCAGAAGGAGAATGGAGGAGAAGGGATTGCAGTGTGGCTGTCCCCTCTGGGGGTGTCGTCTCACTTTCTCTCTAACTGTCTCTCTCTCTGGCAAGCACACGAACCCTATGGCAAAAAAAAAAAAAAAAAAGAGAGAGAGAGATGTGATCCCTCACTCCCATGCGATGGGAGGTAGAGGAGGCGAGGTTCTGTGGGCTTCCTTCGTGATCTCGTCCCGAGACCCCAGTCGGGGACCCTGACTAAGCAGAGCAGGTCCCACCCCCTGTGGCCTTGCTGGGGAGGCTTGCCGCAGCAGTGCTGCCTTGTGATGGGGAAAGGGCACCCAGGCACACTGCTCTCAGGGGCGTGGTGGTTAAGGTGCTAGGCTCCCACATGGCAGACCACAGTTTGAGTCCTGGACCTGGTGGCTTGAAAATCACATCAGGCACTTGTGCACCCAAAATCCCAGGAGGAGAATGGAGAAGGGATTGAGGTGTAGTCATCCTCCCTGTGTGTGTGGGGGGTGTGTGTGTGATTTCTCACTTTCCCTCTCTCTCTCTTTCTGGTGAGTGCACCCACCCTATGGCAAAAGCCTTAAAAAGGAGAAAGAGAAAGGAGCAGAGAAAGAAAGAAATGCGGTTCACGGTTGCCACCTGCTCGTCTCATCCACCCCTGCTGAGGGTTTCTGGAGCCTGCTGTAGGTGAGAATGGCAGTTCCCATCGGCTCTAGCTCGGAGACTGCCAGGCAGATCCTG
Source organism: Tupaia tana (assembly GCA_026018925.1). NCBI lineage: Eukaryota > Metazoa > Chordata > Mammalia > Scandentia > Tupaiidae > Tupaia > Tupaia tana. Next base: position 12,967,665 of record JAKSZU010000002.1, read on the forward strand.
TTGCCTTGTATCTGGGATTGCAAGGCCAGTTCACAGAACGCTGGCCCCGTTCCTCCGACGAGCTGGTTGCTGGCATTGTGCCCGTGTGCGTTACCACGTCCTCTCCCCGATACGTGGATGCCTTCCCTGCTGTCTGGGGATGAGTTGCAGATGTCATGCTCTTGTATCCCTAAATTCTTCAGGTTGTATTTCCTGAGGATAATCATGTTCTCTTATAAAAGTGCAATATAATGATTCAAAGCCAGGGTGGCACATTGACATAAACACTGTTATCTAGTCCGAAGCCCATTCTCAAACCCCTTCATTACCCTAATACTGCGTGTGCAGTGACTTCTTTTTCCCAGCCCAGAGCCCAATCCAGGACCCCACATTCCAAGAGTAATGCCATATGGGCTGTGGGTTTTACTTTTTTTTTTTTTTAATGATTTTTAAATTTAATTTATTCATTTATTTTAATTTGACCAGAGAGAGACACAGAAAGAGAGAGAAATGAGAAAGCAAGCCACCAGGTCCAGGACTCAAATCGTGGTTGACTATGTGGGAGTGTCTAGCCCCTTAACCACCATGCCACCTGCTGGTCCCCCCCTCTTTTTTTATTTTTTTTTTTTTAGGCTTTGCCTTTTCTGAAAAACTATTTTTTATTGATTTTATTCATTCAGGCTGCTGGGTTTTATTAACTGGTTCTCACTGTTGGATGTTTACTTTTTTTAAGAATTATTTATTCAATTTATTATTATTTTTTCTTCAATTTGACATAGTGAGAGAGGGTGATCAAACAAACCACCAGGTCTGGCACTCAAACTGTGGGCAGCCATGTGGGGGTCCACTGCCTTCACTACCACACCACCTGCTGGCCCCGATTTCTGATTTTCTTCTCTGTAAGTCATGCTACTGTGAATATCCTTGCTCTTATATTAATATTTTTGTCCCAACCCCCTTAGAAGATGTTCTTAGAATAACATTCAACCATGTGAGGGACCGGCAGTTAGCGTAATGGCTATGTCGCTGGACTCCCACATAGTCGACCGTGGTTCGAGTCCTGGACCCTGTGGCTTAAACTCATGTCGGGCGTGTGTGCGTGTGTTCCCAAGATCCCAAGAGGAGAGCGGAGGAGAAGGGAATACGACGTGGCCATCCCCCCTGGGGGGTGGTTTCTCACTTTCTGTCTTTCTGTCTGTCTGTCTGGTGAGCACACGTGCCCTATAGCAAAAACCTCTCAAAAAAAGAATAACATTTAACCATGTGAAATGGCCAACTTTGCCTCAAGGTGGAGGTCACCGTCCACCGTCCAGAGTGACCCGCCACCCCGTCTGTTTTGTAACTCTCGTTTGGTTTTCTTCCTTCTGCCTCACAGCCACGCAGTTTGGGGGGAGCCGAGCACATGCCCAAATCCAGGGAGCATCGGGGGTTGTTAGCCAACGAGACCTGGAATTTGGTGCCGTGGAGAACCCCGGGGGCACGGGACTGGTGTGGCTCAGTCGGCCCACACGCGTGTGTGGGGGAGGCTGTCTCCCCTGGGGGTCGTAAAAGGAACACACCTCACTCCCAGGAGGGCCTTGGCAACACACCTCGGGAGGAAGCGGACAGCAGCGCAGGGGCGCCAAGAGCGAGGGCCCTCTGCACCCACAGTTCCTGCTCCCTGGCTAGCCCAGGTCTGGGCCCCGCACCTCCCATGAGCCGTTTGGCTCGTGATCTCTGTTCCTGGCAGCTGGAAGTATCCCCCCTGAAACAAACAGTGCCCACCTATTTCTGGGAGGCAGGTTGAGCGGTGGCCCTCAAAGGATGTCCCTGGCCTAGCACCCCGACCCTCCCAGTGTGACCTTATTTGAAAGCGGGCCTTGGCAGAGGTAGTTATTGATGATCGTGAGGTGAGGTCATCCCGGGTTTCTCAGGGAGGCTTCACATCGGACGACAAGTGTCCTTAGACGACGGGAAGACACGCTCACAGAAGAGAAGGCCATGTGACAACGGAGGCCAGGGTCAGACTGATGAGGCTTTGAGCCAAGGGCCACCTGGAGCCTCTAGAAGCTCTTAGAAGCAAAGGAGGAGTCTGTCCTAGAGACTTCTGGGGGCGCGTGTCTGTGCTGGCATCGCCTCTTGGATTCTGGCCTACAGAACTGTGAGAGGGTGACCTGCTGACTTCAGGGGCTAGGTTTGTGTAGGTGCAGCGATCCTGCTGAGAGACCAGCCTTAGCGAACATCTAAATAAAGGGCTGAGACTGCGGCTTGTCCAGCCTGCGGCCCAGGCACCTGGCTCTGCACTGGTACCGCCCTGGGGCGAAGCCTGGCCCGAGTGGCACGTCCTGCCTTCCCTCCTTGGCACTGCCGGTTAGCATCTCGTGCAGAGGCTGTCTTCCTGCTGTTCCCCCCTCTCCAAACATTGCTATGGATTTTCAAGGTGTCAGAGCTGCTTGAAAAGGTTCCATGTGTTGCGGCTTTTGGTCACGTGTGTGGTTTCCAGTCCCATCTTGGATACGCACCTGCAGGAACAAGGGTTGAGCTGATCAGAAAAGGAGAAGCAAGCTGCAAAACCGACGCATTATCATTCGGGAGAGACTTGGGGTAGAGTTATGTTGAAAATTGTCCAATAAATTAATTTTACAGACTTTTAAGGGATAGCTTTTAGATTAATGGAAATATTACTGGAATTTAAATTCAGCCCATTAAGTCATCAATTATATTGTTGTAGCAACATCATGTGTTTGATGTTAATGAAACACACAAATAAAAAAGAAACGATGCAGGCAAGCCATTTGCTTTACTGTTTTGGGTGATTGGAGCCAAATGTCTAATAAATTTACCTTCAGTAGTTAGAGCAGAGCCGGGGCTGTGGGGACGAGGGGAACAGCAGTGGAACCAAGGTCTGTTAGCAAGGGGCAGCCTTCATGTGCCCGGATGGAAGGTCCATCGCATCCCCTGGTCGAGGAAGAGAGTACCTTCTTTCCCTCTTTCTACCTTCCCCACTCTGCTTTTCTTCAGTTTCCCGGATACATTCATTAGTGTGTCCTAATTCCTTTGCTCCTAATTTCATATTTCCCTGTATCCCTTTTCAAATATTGCCCCGTTCAGCTCAGTTTGCTCTACTACAGAATCTTATTTTTTTTTTAATTGCCTAATTGCCAGAGGGTGCGTGTCCCAGAGAGAGAGGGAGAGGGAGAAAGCACGCCTACGATGGGGTGTGGTCACACTGTAATGGGTTCTCCCTCCTTTCCCCACCTGGCTGGGATTTGGGGCGTGTGTGTACAGGTGCCCACGTATTTTCCAGGCCACAGAGCCACATGAACTACAGGGTGGGCCATGTGGGATCTGGCTCCCTAACCACTAGGCGGCAGAGCCAGCCGCATTGCTGGGTCTTCGAGGCCGACCTCCTGACCGCAGTCCCCGCTGCTCTCTTCCATATATTCCTGACTCTCACGGTGACCTTCAGCCCAGCCTAGTGCTTCCGCCCAAATGAGAAAAGGCATCTTCTTTTGGATAGCGGAATTGGAGAATGGCCCTCCCCGTGCGGTCACAGACCCGTGTCATTCCTGACTGTACGTTTCTGTCTCCACAACATTCACACGTGGAAATTCGGGCCCCATGTGAGGTTATGAGGAGGTAGGACTTTGTGAGGGGCTGAGGTCGTGGGATGGCGCTCTCATGGCGGGATTAGAGCCCTCATCAAAGGGACCCCAGGGAGCCCCCTCGCCCTCTTTCTGCGCGAGGACTGGTGAGAAGTCGGTCTCCGGTGAGCCGGGAGCGGCCTCGCTGGACTCTGACCTGGCTGGCACCTGCTCCCAGACTTCCGGCCTCTGGAGCCGTGAGAAAGAAGCTTCTGTTGTCCATGAGCCACTGGCCTGAGCGCACCGAGACGTGCGCGGAGCCCGTCGGGGACAGGGACTGGCCTTCCTCCTGCAGGGCGCACTGGCACTCGTCCTGCAGTCGCTGCTCCGCTCCCGGCTGCCTCTGTCCTCGACCCGTCAGGCTCCTGTGGTCCTCCCAGCCCGAATACCCCGGGCCTCCTGACCAGCCTTTCATGTGTGTTCTCGGGCCAGCTCTGCGGCACGGCAGTTTGCAGAAGCTGGGTTCCACGTGGAGACGGAGGTTTGAATCCCTGGCCCGACTGGCCTGGATGCACTCGGTAGGTGCCCGAGTACCTAAGAACCGCTGGGCGGGAGGCAGTGGAAGGAGGGAGTCATGGCACGACTAAACTCTGAGGAGGGTGCTCTCTCTCTCTCTCTCTCTCTCTCTCTCACGTGCTCTGTCATGAATTTAAAATAAACGCTCAGTGGCGTCTGATTCCTTCCCCTCCTTGCCCTTCTTGCTGGGCGTGCAGAGACCCCCGGGAGCACCGAGGACTGTGCGCTCTGTGGCCGTCAATCCCTGACTGCTGTATGCTGGCAGGATGGCGTTGCCCTTCACAGGTTGCCTTTTTATTTAAAAAAAATTTTTTTAGAGATTTTTATGCTTGCTGGAGAGACAGAGAGTGAGAGGAAGAGAGAGATAGTGAGAAACCATGCCTGGCCATGGTGGGGCGGATGGACACGCTGCAGTCCCTTTTCCTCTCAGGATTTTGGGCATGCATGCACATGTGCTGGGTGCAAATTTCAAGCTTCTGGGCTCGGGATTTGAACTGTGGTTGGCTGTGTGGGAGTCCAGTGCCTTAACCACTACAGCACCTGCTAGCCCCAACAGAGGATGCCTTTTCTGAGTTCGTGTCTGTCAAGTGGATGGAAGCGGTGTTTCCTCCCTCGCAGCCCACCCGAGTGTCCCGGCCCGCTCTCTCCGCCGTTGTGCGCTGCTGGGAAGACGGCGTGTCCAGGCAGGCTGGCGTCGGGGCACGTCTGTGCAGCGGGGCTCGGTCTGCTGAGAGCCCTGTGCTCACGTGGGGCAGCACGCCTCACGGGTCCCACAGAGCCGCTTCCAGACCCCCACTTGAGTGTTCCTTTCTTGGAAGAGAAAGTCTTACCTCCTACTTTACTCAATTACCTTGTGAATATGCGAGGCCATCTGGGTTCTCCCAAGTTCTTTTTTTTTTTTTGGAGAGGTTTTTGCTATAGGGCGCGTGCATTTGCCAGAAAGACAGAGAGATAGAAAATGAGGGGGCAGGGCCACGCTGCAATTCCTTCTCCTCCATTCTCTTCTCGGGATCTTGGGCACACACGCACACGTGCCCTGAGTAAGTTTAAGCCACCGGGTCTCGGACTCGAACCAGTTGAATACATGGGAGTTCAGCAACATAGCCATTATGCTAACTGCTGGTCCCGGTTCTCCCAAGTTCTGTATTCTCCGTGGTCTTCATATCTTTGTGCACTCAACTCCCCCTCGGTAGCTCAGAAAAAGGCACGCCCTTTCTTTTGTCCCAGCTAACCCCTCTGTTCCCACCACTAACTAGAGCCAGCGTTACCATCTTGTCTGCAGACTCGTGCTGTCGATTTTTCCTTCGCCGTGTCCTGTAGAGCTGGCCTCTCGTGCAGGCTCCTCGCCCGCCTTGGTTTCCACACTGGTGGCCTGGTTCTGGTCCTCACCCAGTCTCACCTGGTCACGCAGTATTCTGGCAGCGGCACGGTCTGGAGGGCTCCCTCAGCTCTCCTGCCACTCGCTCCTCCTGCAGAAGCATGGCCTAGGCTGGAGCACTGGCCCTCCAGGACATAGCACAGTGCAAGGCTTGTCAGGCATCAGGACAGAATGGATTCTGAACCACGTAGCTTGTCCTTCAAGGGTCCGTATATCATACTTTGGATTTGGTGGGAAGCTACTTCTAATTCCTGTAATTCTCAATCTCCATTTTTACTACAGCCAATGGAAATATTTTCTCCTGTTCTGTCCTGTGGTTCGAGCCTCTGTTTTCACTCATGTGTACAAGGAGATTTTAAAAATTAAAGTGTGAGTTTATTTTGGTGCAAAGTTTTTTTTTTTTTTTAAATGCATGCATACTTTTCTCGTAAACACACCTCCTGCAGATTCCTGAAGGCCTCTTGCTCATGCTGCCCATGTGCCTTTGCTCCACACCCGCTCGCTCTCAGGGTCTTGTCATCCTCCGTAGCCCCGTAAGCAGCCACGCTTTTCTCTAGGCTTTTCTTGATCTTCCCAGTGAAGAGTGGCCTCTACCTTCTGTGAATTCCTACTGCTGCCATTATGTCCTTTGATGCTCTCTCTCTCACTGTGTCTTAGTTTGTACATTCAGGTCTTATCTGCCCTCTGGACCATATGCTTCCTCAAGGACATGCCCCAGGCAGGCCGTCTTTGTGTGTCCAAAGCCCTGTCACCGTCTCTTGTGTATCGTTTTTCAAAAGATATTTACTGAACTCCATGTTTTTTCTTATTCATCTATTGTTAATATACTGCCTCCTTCTTAAAAGCATTTGGGGCAGCTTACAATAAAGGCCAAGTATATATGGATTGATAAAATAAATATAAAGGTCAAGTCATCTAAAAGAAAAAAGTGGATACACATAGGAACAGACAGCTGGTACTCACATAAGGAGCGAGTGTGCCAGAAGCACTTGCAAACCTTTCCACTTGACTAGCAACTTAAGGAGTGAGACTAAATTAGCAACACAATGGCTTCTCAACAGCAAGTGGTCTACCAGTGTGAAGGGACAGCCCCCGGTAGGCGAGGCCATGGGAAGTGAGCGGTTTATAGACCAGTCTTGTATTCAAATTTACTGCAGACTTTCTGCAGGTCACCCCATCAGTGCTGAGAAAGTCTCACTATCATTGTACACAGCAAGTTTGTTTCAAAGATGTTTCTAAAGAAATAGCTGTGGGTGAACACCAAGATTTGGGTAACACCATTTATCTTATTAGGTAACACGATTTATTTCATGAATGAATAATTTTATTTGCTATTATTTGTTTTTTAATTTGACCAGAAAGACAGAGAAAGTGAGAAAGCCAGCTGCCAGGCCCAGGACTTGAACTGTGCTTGACCATGTGGGAGTTCAGCACCTTAACTACCATGCCACCTGTTGGCCCTATAACGCTGTTTAAATATAAGTATTTGTCCTTTTCCTTACCCTGAAAACCTTTATCTTATTGCCATTGATTTTTATTTGTTTTATCCCTAGTATACACAATTTCAGGTACTGTTAATACTATAACTAATGAAAGCGAGAGACAGCAATGAAGGATTGCCTTGAGGTATTTTGGGCCTTGGAATGTACCCTAATAGGGATATACCACCAGATATTGTGTTCAGGTTATTGTAAAAGTTCTCTCTCTGTGTAGATATGCCATGACTGGATATTCTTTTGGCTTACTTTCAGTTTTTTGAGAGACTGTCTTTTTCTAATGTATTAGGTCATCAGAAAAGTGATGACCTAATTTTTCTGTTTTTCTATGCAAAAATGTGTCATGAGTTTTCTGGCGACCCAGTAATTCTGCTTTTTGAACTTTGAAAACATCGTATAGACTGTCAGGACCTCTGGTAAGGCGTGCACAGTGAGGTCCAGCTTCTGCCCTGGGCCTCTCTCACGTGCTCTCTGCTCCCGTCCTTTGCTCGTTAATGGCGCAGGCTAGTAACCCTGCCTGCACCTGATTCCTTTCCCGTAATCCACCCTGCAGTACTTCAGGGCCAGGAGAGGCGTCTGCCATTCCTCTCACAGCTGGAGTCTTCTGTCGCGTGGGGTTTAATGTGCCTCCGCCCGTGGTGGTTATGAAGGTAACAGCCTGTGCCACCACGGGACTGCTAGAAGGCTGTGCCCGTGTCGCTCTGTGTCTTCGCACCCCTGGGAACAGTCCTGGATGCGGGGTTCACGGGACAAAGTGGTCGTGTGTGTGCTTTTGCCCACTGACGCCTAGTCCCTCCCACAGGGGCTGTGCACTTTCGGGCTCTGCAGGACAGCGCTGTCTCACCAGCCTCGTCCACACCCGGTGTGGAAAGCTGTTAGGTCTTTGCTAAATCGTTGATGAGAAACACATCTGCGTGTAATTCCAACAAGCAATCCTCTTATTGTTAGCAAGGTTCAGCATCTTTTCCCAAGCGTGTCATTTGCATTTCTTTCTTAGGAACTGCCCATTTTTCTACAAGGGCACACTGTTAAGGGTGAAAACTTTTTCCTTTTTTTTTTTCCCCCCTTTCTACTATCTTTGACTGTGAGGGGATGATGTAACTTAAGGAGTAACATGACCTATCAACATAGAGTCATGGACCAGCAGATGGCATAATGGTTAAATTGCTGGACTCCCATGTAGTTGACCGTGGTTTGAGTCCTAGACCTGCTGGCTTAAAACTCATGCCAGGCATGTGTGTGTGCATGCCCAAAATCCTGAGAGGAGAATGGAGGGGAAGGGACTGAGGCATGGCCTTTCTCCCAGGGATTTCTCACTTTGTGTCTCTCTGTCTCTCTGCTGAGCACATGCGCCCTATAGCAAGGATCTCTCTCAAAAAAAGAATCATTACATTTACAGAGTTACCAATTTTACTTCAAGCGTTTCTGCCAAGCTAGGATTTCCACAGCTGTCAGTAGGTCTAATGGCTCGTATTTCATGGGGTCAATGTCCCCCAGCCAAAGACCTCTGGGCACACGACTGTGTTGGAAAAGCTGGGTCTGGTGCTGGCCATGTTGAGGGGGATGCACACCTGGGAGACCGCGGGCCGTGCAGGAAGTAGCTTTGGGAGGGCACTTACAGGATTTGGGCCTTGTCTGGGATGGGGGGCGGGGTTGAGAAAGGAGAGTTTTGCCGGGGATTGGCTGTTTTTGGTTAGTGGGGGTAACTGGGTCTGGGCATATTTGTAAGTCTCATTGGAAAGCAGGAAGACGGGGCCAGGGCGAACGACTCAGCAGCCACTGCTGTTCCAGAACGGGGCAGGTTCTGGGCCGAAGCGTGTCCCCACGATGGCTATGTTGAGACATGATTAGGGGTGGTTTTGTCCATGTCTTGATCCATGTTGATCACAACACAGCTTTGACTAATGGGACATATTGTGAAATTTCATTTGGCCTGAGAACCCCAGAACCCGCCAGGCCGGCTCCTGGCAGAGGGCACCCGACCCCGGGGCCAGGCCAGCTCCTGGGGGTCTGGATGCTCCACTCTTCTCCTTGGGCACCTACAGCCAAGCCTCAGGCCCTGTTCCCTGAGTGCTGAGTGACGCGTTTGTAACGTTCAGTGGGGATGACCCTGGGGACAGGACAGGGCCTATGCAGCCATGCCGTATTGTGTAATCGATCATCACACGGGTCTCCGACCTGAGCGAGGGCCAGCATCCAGAGGAGGCCCTCTGTGTCTGGCTTAGCCTCCCAATCTCCAAAAGGTCTTGTTTACGGTGATTTGATCCGGGAAGAGGCCTGGCTTCAGAGAACGTGAGACTTAGGAGAGGATCAGGAGACGGTTAGGGAGGAGGCGTAGTCGGCTCCCGGGGCCGGGGATTGGGAGCCCTGGGCCCCCTCCTCAGCTCTCCTCGTCCGTAAAGTTCCTGCTTCCTCTTGGCCCTCTCCCTCAGCCCAGCTCTGCTGTCCTCTCACAGTGGCTCTTGCTATGGGGTGAGAGTCAATGGGTAACAAAGCCAAGAAGAGGGACCGGATTGCACTGGAAATCTGGGAGACTGGAGCACTATTTAGGGAGGGTCTAACAAGGAGGTCGTGGTTAGGAGGCTCCGAGGTGCCTTTGGGCTCGACTGGAAATCCTGATGGAACGTGGAAGCTCTGAGCATCTCGAGACAAACAGTTCACATGGCAGGCTTTAAAAATGAAGGTTAGACCCGCACGAGAAAAGGTACTTAGGTAATTAGAAATAGCACCACATACCGAGTCACTGAAAACGGGGACACCGCCACCCGGAACGTTGTCCCACCCTTCTGAACGTGGCTGTTTTCAGCTAGAGGAAGTCTTTCTTGCGTAGCCGTGGTCATGATTCAGTGTGTAATGTTCTACAGCAGCTGGTACGCCTCCCGACACACGGGAAATGCACAGTAAATAGCAGTCGATCGTCAGTGAGTCCGAATGTGTGTCTTAGAAGAAACACTTTCTGCCTCTCGAACAAATCATGATCTGGGCCCTGAAAGCCTCACATGGGGACAGGCCAGCCCCAGGCTCTGCTGCTTGTGCGGTCCTGCTAGCACCTCTCTGTGGGTCCTGGCCTCTGACCCCAGGAGGTGGGGGGTGTGCCTTAGGAGGAGGAGTTGCTCGCAGCCTCTCAAGCCTCCAGGGGCCAGAGTGGATTTGGGCCTGCCGGGGAGAAATGCCACCGTGGAAGGAAAGGAAGGATGAGGTCGGAGCCAGCCTTTTCCACCAGAGCAGCAATGCCTGGCCCTCCGTCTAAGCCTTCTCCTCGCACGTCGTATTTGTCATGAAATCGGATCAAGTGAGCAGAATCAGCAAAACCAGCATTACAAACATCTTTGCATGGCTTCCATTAAGCGAGCTCCTAGGAGAATGTAACCAGTGTTTTCTGCCATTTTCGTCTGCACATTTGTGCCTGCGCCCCGAGGTGCTGACCTCCTGGTTAACCTAGTGCAGTAATCGTCAGGCGTATCTGAGCAAGGCTGGTCTCAGGTCGGTCTGTACCTGAGGGAGCAACGGAGACACAGACCATAGAAAGTTTGGATGGCTTTTTTTCTTTTTAAAATACGAGCTGTTCTGAGAATGGAAATGGTTACCCAGAGGTCGTGTGACTGAAGAAAGTGGGTGAAGTCTTAGATAATCCGGGGTTACTGACTCGACGCTCCTTGTCCCCTCCCCAGTGAGTGGCACGCCACGCACACAGCGGCTTCCGGGCAGGGCCTTGTCCTGCCCCCAGGACTGTGCTAGGCTGCATGGGGAAGGCACTCGGGGTGTGCGTGGGAGGAAGGCTGGTGACTCCGCTGACCTCACGTGGGGAGATTCCCCCGAGTGTCTGGATGGGCCCAGGTAGCCAGGGGCGTCTTTTGGGTGCAAGAGAGTGGCCCAGCTGTGGCAGTGGGTGCTGGACGCTGCTGCTCGGTGGGCTGATGCTCCTTGGAAGGCCTGGGCTTGAACGCTCACCTGCCCTGCAAAGCTGGGTGGGCGGCGTGAGCCTGTAGTCCTGCTGCTCGGAAAGCTGAGGCAGGAGGGCCTCGGCAAGGAGACCTTGCCTAAAAAGAAAACACACACACACACACACACACACACACACGTGTTCACACATACAAATGCATGTACACGCACATATACACACGTGCACACACAAACAGGGAGGCAGGCGGTCAGGATCTGAGGAGGGGATGTGTAAAACCCAACTGGCCACTGCTGGCTCGAATGTGTAGAGCCATGAGCCCAGGAATGTGGGCCCTGCAGGGGCTGGAAACCCGGAGGATTCTCCCCCGGAGCATCCGGGAGGACCCAGCCCGGCTGCTGTCTGACGGCAGCCCTGCGGGATGAGGGCCAGGCTCCTGGCCGCTGGGGCGCTCAGGGAGCATGCTCATATGGTTGCCGGCTGCCATGTCCATGGGGATCGGGCACAGCAGCTGCAGGAAACAAGTCCAGCCCCTTCCACGGTCCAAGCCTACGCTGGCCTTGGGGATGGAGGTGCAGCCGAGGCTTGGCCCAGCCACAATGGACTCCTCGTCTTGGTGAGAGGAGCCAGGGTGACCGCGCTGGAGCTGGGACGCTGTGCAGAGGCCACGTCCTCTGCCTGCCTGTACTCCGACCCGTGACCCACGCAGAGCTGAGAAAGCCCATCCACCCACAGGGAGGAAAGGGCTGGGAAACCGCCGAACGTGGTGAGAAAGACATTACTGAACTCAATGGAGAAGTGGCTGTTTGAAGTAGTTTCTCCAACCTCCTGCACACTCTAGCAAATTGCATTGCACATTAAATATTTTCAGCTGGTTGTTTTGACATCCTGTAGCCCCAGTCTGACTCCTTTCCAATCAACTCTTTGTGTGACCAACAGACTTGACATTTTAGAATTGCGACCAGAGTGAGGTTTTCCCAAGCACCCGTCCACCCAGCAGGGCCAGGGCTCTGGGCTGCTCGGAGAGCAGGGTGTCCCTGCCTGGGGCTTGTCCTCCATGCGAGGCCAGCGCTCCAGCTTGTTGGTGGCAGGTGCTTGAAGCGCATGGTTTGATTTTCTCATCCTGGCAGTCACAGGAGAAGGAGAAAAGAGGCTTGGGACTGGGACAAGCGAGGCAGGAACAGCAACGTCAAGATGGCTGAGAGGCCGCAGGTTGAACCACGACCTGCACAGTAACCTCGACCTGAAGGCCCAGGGCAGTCAGGGCTCGGCCGTGCTGGCCGCCCAGAGAAGAGGCGTCTTTGCCTCACCCGACTGCTGCTGTGCTGCAGGCCAGGCCCGCGGTCAGGCCGCCCACCTGCGTCCTGGGTCTTGGGAACCAGGTGGCCATGCAGGACAGGGAGGCCGTGGAATGTGTCAGTAGTGGCCATGGAGGCCATGAAGAGCGTAGCTCATCCTCACGGCCCCAACTGCCAGCCCTGCAGTCTGGGTCTGGGAATCCACCTTGTGGGGCCCTGAAGGTGCACTTTCCCCAGCCGCTCAAAGCACGTTGGTCTTCATTCTCCTGGCCCACCTTGCGATGTCTGAGATAGGATACGATGATCTGGAGCAGGGCTGGGCGCCTCACCTTGTTCTCTGGGTGTGCGAGGGGCCACCGTGCAGGTCACCGAGCTGCAGACCCTGTCACAGTCTCGCAGCTTATGACGCTTCCCCGACAGGCGCGAATAGTGCTCTGCCTCATAGAATGAGCTCAGTTTTGGCATCTGTGTTCCTGACTTTAGAAGAGCTCTCTTCTTTGTATTCTTTACAAGGAGACTTTAAAAGTTTGTGTAAAATGGAAATAAACTATGATTTTATTCTGGTGCAACACATATTTGAAATCCATGCCGTTTTTCCACAATATGCATTTCCCACGAGTTTGGGGAGACCCTTGCACCTTCTCGGGTCCCAGGTCTGGGGGCTGCAGTGTGCTTTTTGGTGCCTTTGTATTCTGTGTTTTCAAGATGTGTGTCTTTTTGTCGTTCTCATAGTAACTTGATTAAATGCACCCAGGCATTTATTCAGTTATTATGGCTATGGGATGACTTCGTGCCCGGCATTTAGAAACTTTGTGTTCTTTATTCATGATAAAATGCATGTGCAGATGAGAGAGAGAGAGAGAGAGAGAGAGGGAGGGAGGAGGAGCAGCAGCCCCCATAGAGGGTCCCTTCCTCTAGTCCTCCAGCCCACTGGACCTTGGGCACTTGTGCTCTTGCCTGGCATGTTTCAGGGTGAATAGGCTGGGCATCTGAAGCAGGTTGCCACGTGGGACCCTGCTCTCTTAGTATCGCATTGCTGCTGCACCTCAGAGCCAGTCCTGGGCCTGGCATGTTCTAGTCGAGGAAATGATGTGCCAGGAGCCAGTAAACACATCACTGAGGAGTCGGTGGGCGCTCCACGGGCAGGCGGGCAGCAGGGTGTGTGGGGGGCCTAGTCATGGAGGGGTCGGGAAGGACCTCTGCCATGAGAGGAAAGCAAGAGTCTCAGGGACTGAGGCCGAGGGCAAGCCAGCCTTCCTGCAGGGAGTCCACGTGGAGGTGGCAAGGTCGTGGGGCCCTGTCCCTCACACATGAAGGCCTCCCTCCTCGTCATTGTTGTAACTTACCAAGATATTTCTAGCAGGAGTAGGGTGTGGGAGGGCGCAACCGTCCAGAGGGTGGCTTCCCCTTTCCGTGTTGTTTTGCATATGGAGCTGGAGTCTGAGTCAAAGCCTGCTATTGTGAACGCTGCTTAAAACCTATTCTCTCTCGCAGACAGCAAACACTGCAGATGGCTAATATTAAGGATGCTGCTCAGAGCAAAGTTTTGACTTAAGGTTGAAATTAGTTGAGATGTTTGGTGATGCTCAGTGTAGCCTCCCAGTGGGATAGGAATGAGAAAAATGTCATGATCCCATAATATACCCATAGTAACCAAAGTATTAATTTACCAAATAGCGGGTTCTTTCTATTTGCACAGAGATTGCGCTGTCAGAACAGCTAGTGCATAAGATATGAAAAGGAACAATCTTTCCAGGTAATGTAGGGAAAAATGTAATTTTGCAACACTTGATAGAGCACGAGACTAGAAATTGAGACTGAGAATGTTGTTCTCTGTTTAAAGAGCAAGAAAGGTACATGCAGAGAAATATCTCCTCTTTTTTCTTTTTAAGAATTAAAAATGTAAAATGTTGAAGTGTAAGGAGAATGTATCAAGATCCTTTATAGCAGGGTAGGAAATGAAAAGGTAATATCAATAGTAGAATCTAAATTTAGTTTTGTTTTCTGAGAGCAGCTCATAAAATGTCTTCCTGAGTAAAAATTAAATGAGTAAATAAAAGACAATTCTTCCCTAATTTAGGAGTAATTTGACATTTTATTTTATTATTTGTTTCCTTAGTAAATAAATAATATTTATTAATTAGGCTAAGCATTAGACCTAACACCACTTAGAAGGAACCCTTTCGAATTGGCAGTCAGCCAAAGCAGCACATGCTTTTCCCTCCCTTCTCTTCAGGGGTTTTTGCTATAGGGCACATGCACTCGCCAGAAAGAGAGACAGAGAGAGAGACAGCGAGAAATCACCCCCCATGGCGGATGGCCTTGCCGCAATCCCTTCTCCTCCATTCTCTCTCAGGATCTTGGGCATGCACACATACGTGCCCAGCAGGTCCAGGACTCAAACCACAGTTGATTACATGGAAGTCCAGCGACATAGCCATTATGCCAACTACTGGTCCCTGAAATTTTATTTTTAAAGAAAATAGGATATATTGGGAACCAGCAGTTAGCGTAATGGCTATGTCTCTGGACTCCCACGAAGTCAACCGCGGTTCGTGTCCCAGACCCGGTGGCTTAAAACTCACGCCGGGCGCATGTGCGTATGTGCCCAAGATCCCAAGAGGAGAATGGAGGAGAAGGGATTGTGGTGTGACCATCCCCCCTGGGGGGTGATTTCTTGCTTTCTGTCTCTAATGTCTCTCTCTGTCTGTCTGGCAAGCGCATGCACCCTATAGTGAAAATCTCTCCAAAAAAAAAAGAAAATAGGATATAGGTAATGTCTTAGTTATTTGTTGTTATGTAACAAATTAACCCCAAAACTTAATGGTATAAATAACAAAGCTTTATACCCCCGAGTTTCTGTGTGTTAGGTGTCTGTGTGCAGCTTGCTGGTTATCTCTGCCTCTGAGTCTCCCAGATGGCTGTAACCAAAGTCCAGCTGGGCTGCAGTCTCATCTGAAGGGCTGACTGTGGAAGGCTCTCCCTCCAAGTTCCTTCTGTGGTTGTTGGCAGGATGCCGTGTCTTGGCGACTGCCGGCTGAAGCTTGCCTCAGAACCTTGCAGGGTGAGCTTCTCTGTGGAGCAGCTGACAACAGGGAGTGAGCAATGAGGTGCGAGAGAGGGAGTGATGGCACAGGAGAGGAAAGCCACGGGCTCTTTGTGACTTAACCCGGCAGCGGCAGCTCCTAACCTGCCTTCTCTTCATTACAAGCCAGTTACTAGTCCAGTCCTTCCTCGAGGGGAGGGGATTCCATATGGAGCAAATACCAGGAGGGGGTGGTTGGGGCACAGTGTCTCTCCACTACCTGCTTGTGGTCCGTCTACACCAGCAAAAAGCCTTTCCATGAACCTCAGTGTGCTAGTGCTACTTAAGCAGAGAGATCTCCAGAGAGTTCATGTTATTTGATGGAGTGACTGGAAGCATATATTTTTGGGAAAAATGTGTTCTGGATAGTTATGACAGAGGGAAGGAGGCGGGGTGACATCTTGAGGAATTCTAGGCTAAGCATTAGACCTCACACCACTTAGAAGGAACCCTTTCGAATTGGTGGTCAGCAGAAGCAGTACATGCTTTCTCTCCCTGGCCTTCTTATCCTGCACTGGGGACGGCCCAGACGTCTCCTGTTTCCAAGGCCCCGGCTGTGGCAGCCTGTACTGTCGGAGCGCCGGCTTCACCCCACCGTGCTCCCTGCTCAAGGTCCTCTGCTCGGCTGCTCAGGAAGAGGAGTAGCTGGTGTGGCTAGAGGAGCTGGGAATGCCACATTACAGACTCAGGCAAGCAGTTGGTGCCATGCTGCGGTTTGCTGGGGGCAGAGGTGCTGGGAGTGGGGGTGCACAGCGGGGTGCTGCTCCAGGGCTGCGTGTTTCCGAGGAGCTGGAAGAAGAGTGGGAATGTTCTTGCCACACAGAGGTGATAAATGCTCACAGAGATGGATGTACTAAACGCCCCGATGTGACATTGAGCGTGTACAGGTATCGAACCAGCACGCTGCGTCCCATGGATACGCACGGTGACTGTAGGTCATTGAGAGATGAACTTTATAAAACGATGAGTAAGCTATTGAGCTTTTCCTAAAGGAATTCATGTCTACTTTGCTGACGTTGGAAGGGTTCGGTTCTCCCACCAGAACCGACCTGTGCTGTGTTTGTGTTTCTGGGAGGTGCGGGCGGAGCTTGTCCAGTGACCAAGAAGCAGGGAGCGGCCATGGTCCTTGGCGATTGGTGTCCCCACTGAGATAGTCACTGCGGATGTCTGTGTCTGGGAAGTCCCTTGGACGGTCTCTTCCCAGTCAGGCCACATGGGGTGCCTTCTGCTGCTCCCGGAGTTTGCTAGCCCGGGAAGGCGCAGGGCTCCTGAGATGTCCTTGCAGCCATTTCTCCTGAAGCTGCTGCAGTGCCACAGCGTAGGGGTTCTGGCCTTGACATGGCCATGCGCATTGGCCTGGGAGTGGCCGCGGTCGCTGGTCTGGGTGTGGGTGAGAAGGAGCCCTCCTCAGCACTGCCCCCTGCCATCTCTCCCCTGGCCACCTCTCCATGGCCTCTCCTAGCCAGTGGGTTTCTGGCCCGGCTGGCAGAGCATGGCCCTGAGCCCACGGGAGACTCCCCACAACCCTTGTCCTGTCCTGAGTCCTTGCCGGCTCCTTGGGGTGAGGCCTCTCTGGTGGTCCTGGCGGCAGAGTATTCCGGAAGCGGGTGGTGGTGGTGGTGGTGGTGGTGGTGGTGGTGGTGGCATGGCCGTGAGTGCATGTGGGAGCGAGCGTGTGTCTGTGTGTGTGAGCAGGTGTAAGAGAGCGAGTGTGGAAGTTTGTGTACCTTGGTTACGTCCAGTGGTGTTCTTTGGCCTACAAAGAGGGACATCCATGTGAAGTCCCCAGTCCCGAGTGGGGTGTGACAAATGTGACTGGGGAAGTGACTAGTAAGAGGGCGGGGTGTCTGCCCAGGCAGCTGAAAAGGGTTAGAAGCAACCCCAGGGACAGACAGCCTGCCCCGCACCCCCAGGCCAGTGTGCAGCCAGGAGGGCATCCAGATCCAGGGGACGTGCCATCCTTAGAGGGGAGCCCTCCCGGGACTGGGCGGCGTTCAGGACTCGATGTTCGGGACTGCACACTGCGTGTGCAGCAGTGGCAGGGCCCAGTCCTCCCAGCACCTGAGGCGCAGCCCGGGACCTCACACCCCAGGTCTCACTCTGCGGGACAGCTCTGCTCCCTCGGGGGGCCACCTGCTTACTTGGAGTTGAATGGCGCACACCCCAGCCCTGCTGGACACCAGCTTTCTGGAGGCAGAGACCTTGAACACGGTCGGCAGCCATAAACAAGTCCGAGGTAAATACACAATTAAACCTGAAGGAATTAAGTGACATGGGCGATGAAATGAAAAGGCAGGTGGCTCTACTAAGGCCGACCGTCTGTCTAAATGTGGCACTCTGTACGAACCTGACACTTGCGAGCACTCCTGGGGACGCAGACTCATGACTCCCCTGACGGCACGGGCCTCTGACAAACCCTGGCACTCAGACACAGTGATCTGGAGCGAGGAGTTACTGACCGTCCCTTCGGTGAGAACGATTCAGATCGACCTGCCTCTTTCTGAAATGTCAAGTGTAATGTTTACCCGTTGTCTTAGCATCTCGGCTGAGCCAGGAGTCACTGGATAAAGACTGCTCACCCGTCCAGTCCCTGAAGGTGTGCGCCAGCGACCTGGCCCTCGCAGCACCTCGAGAACGTTCTGGGGGGTAACTAAGAGAGGAAAGGGGCAGAGTGAGCGGGCTGGGGCGGCCGGCGTCTGAATGTTTGGAAACACCTGTCAGTTACTTATCACACAGGAGCAGAATCCAGGACTGCTGGGAGTGGTGAGAGGCCCGGAAGATGGGGGGCAGGGAGGGCAGGTGCCCCCCACCAGAGGGCAGACAGCACCAGCCGAGCTCGGTCAGGAGGTCACCAGGACATGAGGTGCGGAGGGACCGAGTCACTCAGAACTCACAGAACGCACTGCCATGTGGGGTACTTAATCCCAGCGACAACCCCATGAGGTGGCCCATTTCACAGATCAGCAAACTAAGTCTCTGAGCGCTAACGTGAGTTTCTCAAGGTTTTGCAAAGAAACCAGAATTTGCACCCGGATATTCCGGCATTTGGATGTGTGCTCTCCCTGCAGCGCGGCGCTGTCGTGGGAGGGTGGTGACTGCCCTGAAAAGGTATGCGAACGCCCCCACCACGGCTCCTGTGCCCGTGCAGAAGCATGCGTGTGTCGTCTGCCTGCCTTCAGACCTGACCGGGGGGAGAGCCCGTGTTCATTAGGTGCCTTCTCGTCTTCCTGTCGCTCGTCTCTTTCCTGAGGGTACTTGGGCTGGACCTTGGGCCGCCGGTGTGTCCTCGTCCTCCAGGCTCTAGCTCCTCACGCTGAGCAGAGCGCGACAGACGTCTTACACCCGGCTTGACTGTCCACGGACATGAGGGCCTTGCTGGACGGTCAGCGCCGGGGCTGGGCCTTCCCGCTAGAGCCTCTCGGCTGCACACCTGTCCACGCAGGCTGTCTCTCCTGCCGGCCGGGCAGCTAGCTGCTCCCTGACACCTGCTGCCGGGAGGAACTGCGTTTCCTGAAGCAGGGCTACGTCGTCTCTTTGCTTGGCGCCCTCAAGCCACACCTAGTGCCAGATTCAGCACCTGCAAGGCTGGCACCCAGCCTGTGCGTCCCCGGGAGAAACCGGCTGAGGCCGTTGTGTCCGCCCTCCTCGGAGTTTCAGATCATTTCAGTGTCTCGTGCCTCAGCGAATGGGGTTTACTATGAGCCTTTCTAAACCTTTCCCTGGAAGGATGTGGGTGTTGAAGTAGGACTGTGAGTACGTAAGTACCCCTCCTTACCAGGCGGCGCCCTCCACTGCGCTCTGCCGAGAGCGCGGCCCAGGCAGCGTCCACGTGCTGCGTCTGTGTGCCGAGTAAGGCGGGACTGGCAGACCGCGTGCAGCGAGTGGGCCTGATGGGCCCCGCATGCTTGGCGAGGTTCGCCTGGGCCGCAGCCACACGCGTTGTGTAAGTGTTGCCCGTGGCTGCTTCGGTGCTAGCACGACAGGGTGGAGCAGGTGCAGCAGACGCCTTACTTAGAGGCTGCAAGCCCACGGCGTTTCCTCCAGGGCCGCTAAGGGAAGATGAAAAGGAAGGCAGCATTGTAGAAATGTAGTTCTAGAACCCGTCCCCTGTAGCGTGGTGGTCAAGTGTGGTGCACTGAGAGCCAGAGCCTACACGGCTGACCACAGTTCAAACCCCAGCCCTGGTAGCTTGAGAAACACCAGATGTGTGTGCATGCATGCCCCGAATCTCGATGGGATGGAGAAATAGGGGAAAAGGGTTTGCAGCATGACCACACTCCATTGGGTAGACTTTGTCTCTGTCTCTGTTTCTCTCTGATGTCCTACAGCAATTAAAAAGAAAGAAAGAAAAACATCGAGGTCCAGAGACAGTTCTGGCCGACCTGGTCAGATTACAGGGACACTCTAAATGTCTTTGCAGGGCATGTTGGGTCAGCGACTGTGTCTACTGTAAGCCATGTCACTTTACACAGAACGTAGCAAGGAGCCCCCTGGATTCAGAAAGCAGGGTTCCCATGGAAGTTCCCCCACCACAGATGTGACCCAAGGGAGCCACGTCAGCTGCAGGAGACAGCACAGCAGCGGCACCGCCTCCCAGCGTGGCCGGGGTCCGCAGCGTAACACACACACGGTTCTTGATCAGGTGCTGTTGCGTGGAGTCTGGGAGGATGGCGTGCGTCGGCAGCAGTTGTTCCAGGGGTTCAGGGGTTGAACCAACGACTCTCTACCATGTCTCTAACCTACCCTCACTTGGGTTTCAGAGTTGTGTGCTATATTATGGATTTATGGTAACTTTCCTGTTATGAGTATGGGAAATAATTATCCATTTGGTCTGAAACTTGGGGGTTGGGAATTGACAATAAAGATACAGTAGCCACAAAAGGAAAACTAGAGAAGAACTGATGCTGCTGTGCTACCTACAAACGGGACACACTGTTTTTTTTTTTTTTAATGTTTTTTGCTGGAGAGCATGTGTACTTGTCAGAGACAGAATCAGAGGGAGAAGATAAAGCACCTCCTCCTAGGGAGTGGTCAGCCTGCATGTCCCTCTCTTCCATCCCTCCCTCCTCTCAGGGTCTTGGGCATGCATGCACGTGCACCCCACATGTTTCCTGAGCGGCTGGCTCTAGGATTTGAACCACTGCTCGGTCTTGTGGGATCTGGCTGTCTCAACCACCAGGTCATGGAGCCAACCAAGACAAGCCTATTTCTAAAACATTCGAGTTAGTAAAATAAGTTCCTTCTTTCCTACTTTGCTCTTAACCCTAACCTCAACTAACTAAACTCTGAAGATATTACTAAGATGATAAAAATCGATACAAAAATAAAATCTAAATTAATTTTCAGCATGGACCAAATACAAGAACCCATAAAGATTTATTGTTATTATTTCAAACACCATTGAAATTAGACTTAATTGTCTGTGCAATTTGCTGGAAATAGCTGTTTAGCATGTTTGATCAAGTATATGTCATTGATTTTAAAATAGAAATGTACCAAGCTGGTTTTTGAAACAGTCCCCAGAAACATAATTTATAAATTGCCTCTGTGGAAAAGTTTTTTTTTTTTTTTTCCTTTTCCTCATCTGAAGTGTTTTACCATCCCTGACTCTTAAATTGGCAAATGAATCCTTTTGGTTTGTTGGTCTTTTTTTTTTAACCGTGACAATTCTGAGTGGCCAGGTGGGGTCACGGAATGCTCAGGATTGTCACAGTAGAGGAATAAGGGCATGGCATTGACTCTGCAGTAACTCCAAACTTTGGAAAGACATTAGTTAATGGCTTTTAAGGATTGGGTTTTTCTTGGGGAGACATTAACCTTGAATTTTTTCAGGTATGCCTATGTCTACACTGAACAAAGAAAAGCTGAAATTTATCAAGTTTATTAATTCAAACATTTCAACTGACTGATCAGACACCGCAGTACATTTGAAAGGCTCGCTTCTATCAAGGGGAGGGTGCTCAGTGTGTGCAGATAGAACCCTTGAGGCTGTGATTTATTTCTCCATGTGCTTTCTTCGTGGAAGTGGTTCCCACAGGTGGAACACACTGGTCCTCTCACACAGCTCCTCTTTGTGAGCTACACACCCCAGGCCAGTTCCGGAATGTCCTCCAAGCCTCCCCTCCAACCCCTACTTTGGTATTTTGGCTCCCTTGGCCTGCTGCCCTATACCTCTGTGGCTCCGGGGTTCCTGCCTTCCAGGTGGTTCTCCTCACTGTCCATCCAACCCACTCTGTTCCTCCTTCCCGCCCTGCTTAGCCTGACTCAGCCCTGCACTCCTTGGCCTTTGACAACCTGTGACGTCCCCCTGTGGGCAGGGGAGGCCAGCATAAGGCGTCCTTGGGCAGCTTCGCTTCACCAGTGAGGAGACTGCAGCAGAGCCCATTGGTGCCCCTTCTTCCTGGCTGTTGTGAGGGGCAGCTTATCCCGGGAGTGTGGACCTAAAGCAGGTTCTTCCGCTCCAACTCAGACCTGTGAATGCAGTTGGGCGACTGGACATCAGTGCATTTAAGGGATGGCGTACTCTCTTGGAGAAGGGCTCCTTCGAAAGAGACTCAGGAAGACAAGCTTGGGTCAAAATCAGAGGAAAAAGAAACTCCAAGGACATCAGGGAGCTTATTACTTGAGTTTGTCTCCTGGTCTAAGATTTTGTGAGCTCAGGTCTGATTTTTGAGTGTGTGTGTGTGTGTGTGTGAGAGAGAGAGAGAGAGAGAGAGAGAACATGAAAAAAGAGAATAAAGTAAAAATAAAAGTCAGTGAGAAGACTGCAACATATGTTCTCAAGTTGCTCCCGTCTAGGTATGGCCACCCCTTTGCAATGGGACTTGGTCATTTCCGCATCAAGACTCCAATTCCATGTCCCCACCCTCCTGGCCCCTTGAGTCTAGGCTGGCCTTGTGATGATGTGCTTTGGCCAACAGAACATAAATGGAGTGACCTTCTTTGACTTCGGAGACTGAACTCTCCCAGATGTGCAGTTTCTGTTTCCCTCTCTTGGAACGCTGTCCTAAAATGACCTTGGGAAGACGCCACATGTCAGCTTATTGGGTGGTGAGAGGCTGTGTGGAGAACAGTACTGCCCAGCCAGCACCCAGTACCAATTCCCAGTGTACCAGTGAGGTCACCTTGGACCTTCCAGGCTGATAAGCCATCTTGATGCAGCCACATGAGTGAAACCAGCAGAAAAACCACAGCCAATCACAGAAATGCAAAATATAAGAAATGTTGTTTAAGTCACTGAGGTTGGGGCCATTTGTTACACAGCAAATGCTGACTGATGAGAATGTTTATGTGGACACCCAGGGTCTTCTGGTTTATCTGTAGTTTCAGAGCATTGAGGACCACAGAGGTTCCAACATGGTGCAGGTTTAGTAATATTGTTGGTGGGGCAGCTAATTTTTTTTTTAATCACCACAAGGATAGGTGGGCAGTAGAGGATTTGATAGCAGGTGCAATGGGGGAGCCAGACCAGAGGACAGGGACAATGATGGGCCTCACATCCTAGCTCTAGGGCCTATTAATACTTGTGTTACACTTCTGGGAGGGCACCAGGGCTAACTGGGGGAGGGGTCCACATGGCATAGCAGGAGCGGAGGGCTGAGGTACAGTATCAAGAGAAGAGAGATCCAGCAAAAATAGTCTGCTCAGATGCTAGAATTCAGTGAAAAGGGGGGAAATTTAGTGAATTTAGTGAAAAATGGGAAAAATACAGGAATGCAGAGAGCCAGCAGTGGGGCTGCTCCTCAGTAAATGCCATTCAGCTGCGATGGTGGCGAATGGACTGGGAAAGGACTCAGCCTGCTGATTTCCAGGTGGTTAATTTACAGTGATTTTTCTGGCTGACTCAGCTGATCCAAGTAGGTCTGAGTTAACTTCCTTTTTAAAAAGATGTGCTCCATTTAGGTTAATAACTACAAATTAGCATTCTTAAGGGTAATTTTATGCATCGCATTAGTTTTCTATTGCCACATAACAAATTACTACAGATTTAGTAGTTTAAAAACAAAACACATTTATTGCTTCACAGTTTCCGTGGGTCAGGAGGTTGGTGTATAGGTGTCCTGGCCCTCTGCTCCAGGTCTCAGCAAACTGAAGGCTCATCTGAGCCTCAGGGCTTCCTCCTAAGCTCTCCTTTCCTTGGCAGGATTAATCTCTTTGTGACTGTTGGGCTGGGGCTGCTCTTGGACACTTGAGGGTACCTGCAATTCCTCTCCAGGTGGCTCCCATGGGCAATGGTCACAGCACGGAGGTTCACTTCCTTCCAGACCAGCATCTGTGACTTCACCTTCCTCACAGTCCTCTCAATGGGTCAGACACAGCAGGATAATTTCCTTTGGCTTACGAAAGACAATAGGTCAGTCATTTACTCACAGAAATCCAACCACTGTCAAAGGAAGAGGTCTTCTCAGAGTGCATACACTAGGGAACAGGATCTTGGGGGCCATCTTGAATTCTGCCTCCCACAGTATGTGTGTGTGGACAATTTGCTCTCAGTTCTTGGAAGAGCATTGTCTCGGTTTGTTTCTGCTGCTATAACAAAATACATTAGACTGGGTAATATATAAAGAACAGAAATCTATTTCTTACAGTTCTTGAGTCTGGGAACTTCAAGATCAAGGTGCCAGCATTTGGTGTCTGGTGAAGGCCTCTTTGTTTCTCACGTGGTAGAAAAGTGGAAGAATGAAGGCTTAGTTCTGTGGAGTCTTCCGATAAGGCACTAATTCCATTCATCAGTATGGAATGTTCTTGACTTAATAACTCCTAAAAGCCCCATCTCTTGATATTATCACATTGCCAATTAAGTTTCAACTTATGAATTTTGGGATAAAGACACATTCAGACCTTATCAGGGCCACTAAAGATTCCATTTATTTCCTACCCTTCTCAGGAGAGTTCTTGGAGGGACCTGCCACTCCCACACAACTTAGTGGCCTCTGATGTTGTCCTTCCTTCTACATGTTAATTGTTCAAGGCCAGCCTGCTCCTCTGACTCCAGGATTGAGGGTCTGGATCTTACCATCACCCAGGGAAATGGGAGAGAGAGGAAGATTTCCCATCCTTTCTAGTTTTACATATCTTACATTTAATTCCAGAGTAGAAGGGAAGACCTAGACTAAGGAAGGAGAACCGGGAGAAATAACTGACCCATGGCCTGCATTTAGAAATCATCCTTTAAGCGACAGGATAGGACTGCCCATCACCGAGTAAGGCCACAGAGACCACATTCACCAGACCCACAGCCATCTTTGGTGCCAGCCCAGCTGCACGGAGGAGTTAGCGTGGTACATGGAGGAGTTACTGGCGCATGGAAAGCAACTCGAGAAACCAAGCGTTAGAGGGTTTACGTCTCGTCAGAGTCTCCTGAGGGCTCCAGATGACGGTTTACCCTCTCCTCCTTTGTTCTTAGCGTGCTGTGCCCGATTAGAGCACAGTCGACTCAAAATCAGCCTCTGCCGTATTTCTGCAGCCGGAGCTCTGAGCATCGAGGTGATTCAGCAAGGTAATTAGCGCCAAACACGAAACAATCAGCATGTGTGGGTGATCAGGTCTAAATAATTCACAAGGAAGTACCTGATGTGTTTGGCATGTTTAGATATAGACTTTCACCTCGTTTGCCTTTACAACAGCCTCATAGATTCCAGGTTGGTTTGTAGATTATGAATAATGAGAATATTACTCATGCCCTGAAAGCATGACATTTGCAAATCACATCACCATTTCAGTCTTAAGAAAATACCGCATTATTCTATTTTGACATATTTTATTTTCAGGAAGGGGAGCAGTTATCTATGCTGGTTCACCTCAAAGTGCCTACAACTGATGGCGCATTACCATATTACATAAATAATTTAGGCTTGAGTGTCATTATAGGTGTAAATCAAAAGGACAACTCATGCCTCCAGATTTGCGGTGTTTGTAAATTCATATTGTGTTAATAAAGAAGTCAGTAGCCTGCAGATCTGCTCAGATGGCTTAACCTGCACTAGCCGCTGGGAGCCAAGCAGCAAAACCAAGAAGCTGCGACTTCAGTAGACAGGTGTTTGCTGTGCAGGTGGGAGAGGACTCCGTCCTGGAACCTGGCTAGCTCTCAGTAGTGGTTCTGGAACTCGAGTGTGCATCAGAATCACCGGGGGACTGATGAACACGGATCACTGGGCTCCACCCCCGCTCCAGTTAAGTGCATTTCTAACCTGGCCCCTGGAGCTGCTGGCCACAGTTTCAGAACCACTTTGCTAGAGAACAAAAGATTCCTCATAGAAAGAAAGTTGGATTTTTCTTTGGGGAAACTCTTTGATATAAGTTTTCTGCTGACAAGTTCCAGACTTCAGACTGGACAGGAATAACCACAGAGAAGTAAGGGGAAGGGAAGAGTGTGCTCTGTGCAGTAAGGTGGGGACGGTGTGTGTTTGCATGTAGCTGGGAAGTACAGAAAATGGAGAAGGATGGAAGGACCCAGGGCGCAGCCTACCATGGTGTGGCAGCCGATCGAGAATGGACATGGCTGATAGAACATTCCCGAGTCAGGAGGGTGGGCGCGTCCCCAGAAACAGTGGCATCTGATGTTCGGTGTGCAATGTCCTCACTCGTGCCCCCCATGCCAGCCTCCACTGCCATCTTCGCATTCACTGAAGAGCTGGTACCTTGAATAGCCCTGTTTGGTTCCTGGATCTTGTACTCAGGTGTGGTCTGTGGGCCTGTAGCACGTCGGCTCCCTGAGAACTGAGAAATGCAGAACCTCAGGCTCCAGCCCAGACCTACTGCATCGAAATCAGATCTTCGCAAGACCCCCAAGGGATGTGCTTGCACGTTAAGGTTTGAGAAGCACCAATGCAGTGGAGGCGTTCGGACTTCTATGACATCAACACCCCAGGACACTTTTTGCCATAGGGCAGGCGCCACCCCCCCCCCCCCCCCCCAGGACACTTTTTAAGCAGACAGAGTGCAGGGCTCCCTCCCTAGCTCTCTGAGTCAGAATGTCTGGAGAGGGGCTGGGAATCTGTGTTTAGCAAGAGGATCAGCTGGTTCTTAAGACCAAGCAAATTTGGGGGAAAACTTCTTAAAGAGAATGAAGGGGAGTTGCTTCTATGCTTGGAGTAAATTGTAGGGGGATGCAGAGGAGCAGCCACAGGAGGCTCCGGGCCAAGAGGGATAATGTGACAGAGGGAAGGGAAGATGATGGAAAGGAGGAACCCGACTGCTAGGAGCCCTCAGACAGCCTCAGCCCCTGGGGGAGAGTGTCTGGCCTTTCCCTTGACCAAGAGTTCTCCAAGTGAAGGCATCTGTGGACACTGTTGGTTGTTGCAAAAGGAGGTGCTACTGGCATCTCGTGGAAGAAGCCAGAGATGCTGCCAGACACCCAAGGCACAGGATGGCCCACCACAAAGGATCATCCAATCCCATCTGGGCTGGAGTGGTGAAACCCTTCTTCTGGGCTGGGGCTCCACATGTGACCCCAGAGTAGGATCAGCGTCCTCTGGGAGCTTGGGAATTCCAGGACCCCTGGGGGTCACCAGCCACCCAAGGTCGGTACATCCTAGCAGGACCATGAGCCCAGCTCACTAGGGAGTCCACCCTTCCTTGGGGCAGCTCTAGGCCCACAACCCCATGGGTGCACGGCGTGTCTGTCCTGTGACGAGGTCATGGAGGGCCCTGTCTGAGACTTGGGTGATGTGGGAGCTCCCCATTGGTGTCCATGGGTCTGGGTTGCTCTCAGTTGCTCCAGCCCAGGGCCTTGCCCAGGCTCTTGCTATTTAGTGATCATTGTACGTCTCTGACGTGTCGGGCATGGTGACAGGGCAGTTGGCACCATGTGGCTCTACGGCAAGACTCCAAAGCATGCCGGGCAGGTGCTGCCCCCATTCCACCAGGAATGCAGACTGGGGGAGGGGAAGGGCTTCATCAAGGTCAGGGCCCAAAGCTCAGCCAGACGTGAAGTCTGGGCTCAGCCTGTGCTCTCCCAGCTCCCACGTCACCAGGCCAGACTGTGAGTGAGGATGGGGCCTCTCGTTCCAGCCCCTCAACTCTGTGTCAGCTCCTAGGACTAATTGAATTATGTAAGTGAAGACTTCCGAGTTCCGAGTGCCCACTACGCGTACCGCACCATACCAGGAACGATGGATTCTGAGCAGCACCAGGGTGTTTTATCAGGTAGAAGATTTGTCTGTATTCTTCTAGCCTTACTCTTAATAATATTCCAAAAATTGGGGGCCTCAATGCAAAAGAGATGTATTTCCAACCCAAACAAGGACAATACTGGAGAACATAAATTATTTTCACGTAAGTCTGTGGCAGAACAGTTAAGAGATCACCAAATGGATTTGCCCTCCACACCCTCAGCTAGATGACATTTACCACCTTCTCTTACAACTGGGTGTTGCCAGCACATCCAGCAGGTGTAACATGAGCCACCTCCATGCCTTCCTCCCGAATTCCCCACAGTGATCCTCGCGTATCCTCTCCTGGCTGGAGCAGCTTAGACTTTATAAACCTACCTACGTTAAAATAAATGAGAGCTGGCCCAAGAGCCAGCACCAGGCTCAGCTCACTGAGCTCAGGTGGTGCCCCGACTTCGTTAGGCGCCAAGGCAGGGATGTTTTCCAACAACAGCTAAATTAAGGGGAAATGATTCTGATGAACAAAGGGGAGTATCAGGGAGCTCCCTGTTAGCTGGCTTTCTTCCGTCCTGGGTCCTTGGCTTCAGGGGACTTGACTGACCTTGACAACTATCATGAGCCTTAGCCTCAAAGAGAAAACAATAGTAGGCAGTCCCTGGGGGGCCGAGAAACCCACCCAGATGTTCTCTCTGTCCTGTGCTGTAGGTCTCTCCGGTATCTCCCAGGCCAGAGAGCACGGAGTCACACCATCCCAAATGTGCACTGTGTTTAGGGCAGGCCATGCCAGAACCGCACTCTCAAGTCTTCTAATAAGGTCAGTCCATAGGAGGTGCCTATATATTTCAGTGAGAACCACAGCCCTGAAAAGCAAAATAGTCCCGGCAAAGATGTGGCCGAGAGTTAGTGTCGCTCCTCGCTCCTCGAAGTGCTCATATGACTTCTAAGCACAAAACTTACCCTCAAGGCTTGGCTTTGGAAGTCCAGTGGGGGAAGGCAGTTTGCACAGCAGTTGAGAGCTGGAGGGTAGAACCAAGTCTGAGAGCAGGATCGCTGAGGACGAGCTATGCGTAATTCAAAGAAGGACTGGAGCCACCGAGCAGCTGTGCTACTGAGGCTGGAAGAGGTGCACTCGGTGCTCAGAACAGGGTTAGAGGTTTGATTTTGTGAAAATGAAGACATTTCTTACACAAGCAAAAAAAAGTAGATGGAAACATTGGTGTGTGGGAGTCAACCGAAGGATTCCAAGCAATTTATTTCAATTAAGTTGAAATTAATTGATCAAGAGATCAGCAGTCATTTATTATTCCCCCTTGTTTTGAAATGTACGTGTTTCCTATTTCTCACCATGGATATAAATAAAGTAAGCCTTTTAGCACCACAATATAGAGTCTTGCTGCAGGAGGACATTTGGGATTGTTCGCCTGCGTCGTGCTTGGGCCTTGCGTGCAGGATGGAGGGGGTGTGGGAGAGACCGGGGGTCGGGCGGGCAGCGCTGACCATGATCATCCACATCGGTGGACGCTACAGCAGGCTGACGCAGCAGAACTGCAAATAATCCTTCTTTTATGCTCTGTGCTGGGCGGTCTGTGGAAAACACACTTTGCAATAGGGGCATTTCATTGGGAGTCCATGATAGAGGTCAGAAGAAGGTCATCGGTGGTCTAAATGTAGAGAATAAAGACCACGAGGAAAGGTTAAAGCAATTCTTAAAGGCTGGCTCCCAGAATAGCGCAGCTGTAGCAGCCCTGGACTTGTCAGGAAGGGAGAGTTCTGGGTGCCTCTGCTGGCTTCCTGAGTCAGAAATGCCAGGGGAGGGCCCAGCAATCTAGTCTAGCAGGATCTCCAGGTGATTCTGATGCAGTCTCAGGTTTGCCAGTACTGGGTTAAGGAGACCAGAGCTCACTAGCGTAGAGAAGGGAAGGCTGAGGGGAGATTTAATATTTCTTCAGTTCAAACTCAAGGTTGGTAGCTGTTCCCCTTATTCCACCCATGTCTCCTAAGGGCAGAACAATGGGCCATACGGTGGTGAAAGGTAAGCCCTAAGGTATTCTGACTCAGGCTGCAGCTCAGAAGCACCTGGGGAACTTTCCTAACAGCGTCACCCTTGGTCACACTGATTTAATGGACATTTTAGGTAACTTATTTTGTAAAGCTCCCCAGATCAGTCTCAGGTGCAGCCAGGGTTGAGCTCCAGCAGTGTGGCAGAGCCTTGGTTGATGGCTGAGGGATTGGGCAGGAGTAGGGGTGCTGCTGCCGTGTGGGGATTCACCTGGAATAGCCATATCCTGAAGGGAGTCCGGTCTGTCAAGGGCGCTTCCAGAATCAGTAGTCCCAGGAGAGGGCCCTGCTAGCTCAGGACTCCTGGAAAGCCTTAGTATTCCTGACTGCACCAGTGCCCTGGTCTTTGCCCAATATGAAGATGACCTTTTTATTTGTCTTTTCTAAAGTAGTAGTAGAGTTTTCCTGCCTTCTCTCCCCCTTCCCCTCCCTGCCCCGAGGCAAACAGCTGTGTTTCCCCTCCCTACCCTGCCACACACTCAGCCCGACATCACTTCCAACCCAACAATACTGAGCTAACGTGAAGTACCAGATTGCCCCACTTGCATTGAAGAGGAAGCGATTTCTTTTGAATGTTCATTCATTTGGCTTTAGATGCAAGGGATTTATTTATTTATTTTAAATGTTGCTCCAGATTTTGGCAAAAGGAAAAAAGCTCTTCTTAAATTATGCACATCTTCATTTTCTCAGCAGCCAGCAAACTATAGATAATAAAGGAGAATTTGCTTCAGAGGTGAAATGAAACCTGCACACGCGTTAGGATTGCCAGACCCTGCTGTTCCATGCTTTCCTCCATAAGTAAGGGTCCTCTCATTTGGAAGCCTGCCTCTGAAGGGACGAGAGCGTGGCATGCCTGCTGGGTGTCACCATCCTGTGCCCCATTCCCACTGGTGTTGAGACTAGATTCTTTTCTCATATGGGGCTTTGATAGCTTCATTCCCTGGATTTCTCTCTGTCCTGCTAAGGATTTTCTGTGAGACCCTCTTGATGATGGTAAGGGGAGCTATTGCTCATCATAGCCATTGGTTTTAGGAGAGTCAACCAGGAGAATAGCTTCGATTCACGCCCACAAAGCTGCAGGCTGCAGGTAGCAGTGTACCCTCAGGGAGGGTCACATATTTTTAAAAGAGGTTTTTGACTTAGGGTGCATGTACTCGCTGGTGGGGCGGGCGTGGCTGGGGGAGAGACAGACAGACACAGTGAGAAGGAAAGTGAGAAATCACCCCCTGCCGGAAGGGGTGGTAGATGGCCACAGTGCAATCCCTTCTCCATTCTCCTCCTAGGATTTTAGGCACACGAGCACACGCACCCAGTGTGATTTTCAAGCCACCAGGTCTGGGACTCGAACCACAGTCAGCCATGAGGGGGTCTAGCAACATAACTGCTATGCCATCTGCTGGCCCTGGGAGTTCCTCTTCTAAGCTGGCACTTGTCACACCTTCAGCAGGCTGCTCCAATGCTCGGTCTAGATAGCACGTTATGGAAAGTCCAGTGCCTTGTGTGTGATTTGACAGGCAGATACGGGATAGCAGACCCACTCGCACAGCTCCAGTGGTCTAACTGTTAGCAGAGATGTCCTGTAGGGATGACGGACATTTGTAGACAGTAGACTGTGAGTAAAGTAGACTATCTTCAGTGACATTGGTGGGCCTCATTCAGTCATTTAAAGAGAAGTGCTGATCTTCTCCAGAAAAGAAGGAATTCATCCCAAGACTAACATAGAAATCTTGCCTGAATTTCTAGTCTGGATTTCAGACTTAGTGTCCCTCGCATTTCCATGAGCCAATTTCTTAAAATAAATGTCCCACCTCTCTCTCTGTCTCTCTGTTTCTTTGGAGAACCCTGATTAACTATATATGCTATGTACATCTTTAGGTAAAGAGTAAACAAATAAGCAAAAAACAACTCTGGAGGAAATGAATAACTCTGGAAAAATAAAAATAAGAAAATTCACTCAATAAGATAATAAAATTATAGTATGCAAATAGAATCCCCCAGAAAAGCCACAAGCAATAATAGAAAACATGGCTGAGTCAGCACAGCAAGCCCCTGGGACTCAGAACACACATGGTTTTACAGTGAGACACCATAATATGTCACAAATTCACACGGGCAATTCCTACCCTACTACAGTGTTTGAGAATGTGCGACAGAATAGGACAGGTTTCCAATTTCATTTTATAGAGGAAGCATAGCCTTGATACAAAAATGTGCCCCAAATGTCAATCATCAATGAGAATGGCAGCAGCAACAACTAGAGCTGAATCTTGTTTAGGAATAGAGGTTTTTCCTTCAAAGAATTACCCTCTAAATTAGTTATTTATTATTATTGTTTTTAATTTTGCTATGGGCATGTGTGCTCACTAGAGAGAGAGAGAGGGAAAGTGAGTAAGCTCCCAGGGATGGGACTTGAACTGCCATTAGCCATGTGGGAGTCCAGTGCCTTAACCACCATGCTGCCTGCTGATCCCTTGACTCTTTTTTTTTTTTTTTTTGGAGAGATTTTTTTTTTTTTTTTCACTTTAGGGCGCGTGAGCTCACCAGACAGACAGAGACATAGAGACAGAAAGAGAGAAATCACCCCCCAGGGGGGATGGTCACGCCACAATCCCTTCTCCTCCATTCTCCTCTTGGAATCTTGGGCACGCATGCACACATGCCCGGCATGAGTTTTAAGCCACCAGATCCGGGACGCGAACCGCGGTCGACTACATGGGAGTCCAGCGACATAGCCATTATGCTAACCGCTGGTTCCCACCCCTTGATTCTTTTTAATAGGATCTCTTGAAGCACAATTAAAACCAAAGAAGCTTTGTCCTAAGAATACAGGAAGGTTTGACCTTAGCTCTAATAATGGGGTCATCAGTAAAGTCATGATGCATTTTTGTGTAGAAAAACAGAAAAATATGTCATGACTTTCCCGACGACCTAATATTTTATTACAGGTCAAAAGGAATAAATAACCATATCATTATACTTTGTAGTAGTGTTTTATAACATTGAAAAGTCATCCTTGGGCCAGCCAGTGATGTGGTGGTT
The DNA here is from genome assembly GCA_026018925.1 of Tupaia tana. Classification (NCBI taxonomy): domain Eukaryota; kingdom Metazoa; phylum Chordata; class Mammalia; order Scandentia; family Tupaiidae; genus Tupaia; species Tupaia tana. The sequence continues at coordinate 13,000,151 of JAKSZU010000002.1, forward strand.
AGGATAGCTGGATCCAACACAGCTGACTGTGTGGTTCGAGTCCTGGATCCGGAGGCTTGAAAAGCACACCAGTCATGTGTGTGCACGCATGCCCCAAATCCCAAAAAGATGGAGAGACAGAGAAGTTGTGATGTGACCTTCCCCATGGAGGATGGCCACTTTCCCTCCTTCTCTGTCTCTCTCCAGTGAGTGCATATGCCCTGTGGCAAATTAAAAAGTCGTCTTTGATGTTTCTCTTTAAGTGCTCCTAGTAAATTAGGGATTAAAGCTTAATTAAATTATAGAGCTGGATTCAAGGCCTGTTAAATAAGTCTCTGGTAGCCCGTGATCACTAACATCCTAACAGCTGTTCATGCCCCCATGAGCACGGGTACAGGAATGTCTATTCAGGAAGCATGTTTGTCTCTCCCAGAACCTGTCACCTGCTCCATGGCTGCCGCACAGTCAGGGAGGATGGATGGCAGCCCAGGAAAGCATGGAGCTGACACCCCTTCCCTGAGGACTCCCTGCTGTCATAGGCAGCCCTGAAGGACAGCGGTCCAAGCAGTGGGTGCCAGTCCTGGAAATCTGAGCGTGTGAGGAGAATTATTGGCAGGCATCTATATGAATGCTTAACAATTTAAAAAATCTGATTGAATTTCTAAATGTATTTTAGATAACATTCTTGAAGTGTGTGTGTATATATATGCATATATATGTACATATATATATGTATATGTACATACATATATGTATATATATTTATAAAGTGGTTCTGCCATAGCAGAAGGATATAGTGGAACCATACTGTTCACACTTAAAAGATACATGAAACTTACTGAATAAGAATGAACTGTCACACAAAGGAATTTTCTTGTAATTCACCTTTAACTATAAATAAGGAGTTCTCTCTCTGATTCCATTTTTTGAGCATTTTATAGGTTATTACTTGGACAAATGGTTGGGATGATGGTCCCACCAATTACCCTGGTGTAATCATATGCACTGCAGTCAGGTGCTGAAAAATCACGTTGCACCTCTGCTAATGCGTACAGTTACTACGTTACTAAAGATTTAAAAAGTTATTAAAATCATGGCACACTCATCTGTCACATACTTTTCTTTCATATTCAGAAAAATGTTCTGTCTTAGTCTTCTAAAGGAAATTTTAAGTGAATAAAAGTGGGGCCGTGGTGGAACCTTTCTAATTTCCCTCAATAGCCTCTTTAAAAGTCCAGTAACCCTCAGTGATAAATAATTGAGTGTGTTTCTGTGTTCATTCCATATTTTTTTCCCAGTGAGCTGGTGACCGTTGAGACTACCAGCAAGTTACAAAAATGAAGGCTTCGTAAGCAGGCAGTAGCCTCAGAGCCAACTGTAAATATCAGGGTTCTTCCTCCTCTTCTTCCTCTTTCCTTTTACTCCCACCTTCCCTCTCTCCCTCCCTTTTATTTCTTTTCTCCACCTCTGAGAGATTTACTCTATTAAAAAATTATCCATTTTATTTATTCATTTATTTTTATTTTAAGTTTGCTACAGATCACGTGTGCTCACTACGGAGAGAGAAAGTAACTGACAAAACAAGCCAGGTCCGGGTCTTGAACTGTGGTCAGCCATGTAGGAGTCCAGGGCCTTAACCACCATGCTATCTGCTGGCCCTGATTTACTCCATTTTAATCTTTCAGTCTTTCATGAGGTGGGGAGGTTTGCCTGCCAGAGTAGTGACCTTGCAGCATGCATGTTGCCTCTGTCCTACACGGTGGCCCGGGCGCAGTGATCTAGGGCTGACGTGGTTCTCCGAGGTATCCGGGCGGGTGACTCCTGCCTGGCAGCTCCACATCTCTAGGGCCTTGGTCTCCGGAAGGCCCAGGAGCCCCCGACTGTGTCCAGACCCCACTCTCGGATGTACGGACATGGTTTCTGCTTACTTGCTCTTGGCCGTGGCTTGGTCACCTGCCACATCTAACCATGGCTGGAGAGAGTGGCCTTTGCTGTTGGATCTCACATTTTCACCTAAAGCTTATGGGATTTACTGTGACAGAAGCAGGGGAAAATAGATATCCAGTGACATCTGAGAGTTTCGTCACAGTTCTTTCTTTCTGCAACCCCCAACCCAGACACACCTTCCTAAGAGAGAGAACCCTACGTCTTGAGTCCCCACTGCACCAGCTCAGAGCCTGCTCGTCCACACCCCAGTCGCTGTGTGGACTCCCTCGGGGAAGGAAGGAGGAATGGGAGGCCCCCGCTGGGAGGAGGAGCTGGCAGCCCTCCCTGGCACACCACTCTCTCCTAGGCCCTTCCTCTCTCCTTGTCCTCCATGGCACATGTGACATGGCTCGGGGACCTGGCCCTTCTGAAGGCCCCTGCTGGCAGGGCTGGGGAAGGAGGGGTTCTGCCTGGTTACAGGTCACAGGCCTCTGTGGTGGCTCTGTGTGACTGGCGATGCAGTCGCCTTGGAAACTTCTGTTTCTCTGTTTTCTCTGCCAGTTCTGCGTGTGTGGACAGCCAGGGTCTCGCCTGGGTAGCTTCCAAGCTCGTGGTTCCTCTGTTTCCCCTCAGGCTTCCCATTCTGCCCTGCTCTCTTTTAAAGATTGTAGTGGCTTCCTTGAGGGTGTTGGAAAAGATGGGCTTGAGTGCAGGCAATATCCTCTGACTTCTTTTTTTTGGTAATTTAATTTAAAAAAGTTATTTATTTTACATTCGTTCACTGTGCATGTATTCACAGCATACAAAATGAGATTTCCCATCCAGAATACACAGTGCATTGGCTTCATCAAGGATTATTGCCATACATGTTATCATCAACTAATAATTTTCCATTTCTTGTTTCTTACATATTTTGCTTCCCCACCCCCGATCCCCTACTTCTCACCCTGCACTGTTTCCCTCTGACTTCTGCCTGCTGGCCTGGCTGCCCAGCTGCCTACTCTTCCAAAGAGGTCACCCAGCCTGGTTGGGGTCGATTTTCTCTCCTGCGGAGGCGCTCCCTCGTTAGAGTCACGTATTACCCCTGTTTCATCTTGGGTCACAGAAGCCTTTGTTGTTTCCAACTGGCAAAGCTGTGGTACCCGCCCGCCAAGACCGCAGGCTGCGGGTGGAGAGAGTCCCTTCGCATGAGTGTGCGGAGGCCCAGAGACCCTTGGGGACTCCTCCCAGGACGGTCTCCTAGTACAGCTGTCTCCAGCTGGGTGTGGAGTTTGTTTGAGGGGTCATGGCAGAGCTATTATGGGGGTGGGGGGAGGCTCAGGTCTCTGTGGTTCCCAAATGTGCTTCCTCTCCGGATTGTGCTGAGGGTTAGGGGAAAGATCCTCTCGGAGGAGGCTGGAGCTGGGGTGCCGAGGACCAGCCTCGGGGTGGGTGGGTTATCTCGATGGAGGCAGCGCAGGTGAACAGAAGACAGAGGCCTCGGTGCCTTTTCATGCATGTCCGATGCCGGACACCCCCCAGAGATCGCTCTCTGGGGAGTGACAACTGCTAGGAATCATCGTGCCTTTTTATTGAAAATGTGTTACATGCAAGTAAAGGGAGAGGGGCTATGTGTTTCAATTATCAGCTCATAAAGTTTTTAACAATAGGGAACATAGATTTTTTCAGGGTTGGATTAAGAGTGGGTCTCGTGCAGTTTAGGGTTGGATTAAGGGTGGGTCTAGTGCAGTTCCGCAATTGTAGGTGGGTCTCCATGGAATTGTAGGTGGGTCTCCATAGAATGCAGTTTTGGGAAAGTGGTTCCGGTAAGCAGAGATGATTATCAGCTGATGCGGCACAGCAGCCATCTTGTGATTACCGGGAATGGTGCTGAGAAAAGAAAATCTCAAGAATAGATATTAGTTCTTATGGATCTTAATAAAGAATGATACTTATATAGTTTTGTAGGGATCTAAACCTTGATTTGAGGAGTCCTAAAATATTTATCTATTTCGCTTGGTGAGGGCGGGGTGTCCTGGGCCAGTTTTGACCTAATCCTATTTTACATCAAGAAAGGATTAAGTTTACCTTAAATGTATTTTGAAGGGCCTTCCAAAAGTCAAGATTATTTCTGCCTAGATAGAACTTCAGCCCACCCTCTATTGTGACCATGGAGATAAAGCTTTGTAATTAATAGTAGGTGATTATAGCAAAGGGGAGCGGTTGGGGACTTCCTGGAAAATTTTATCATATACTCAGGATGTATAAGAGAGCTATGCAATTCTTTTATAGTAGTAAACTGGGGAGTCAGAGGGGGGTCGCTTCCCAGCAAGGATACCAGTTTTCTAGAGCAAATAGCAAGCAGCCTTGCTGACATGCTAATTGACCCAAGCTTTATTCTAAGGTCAGGGGGTGCACATCAGTGGCCTTGCCAGCATGTTGATCCAACCGGAAGCGGAGCTCAAAGGTAGGGGGCTCAGACAGATCCTGGGGCCTCACCGAGTTGGACTCCTCCACTGGGGCAGATGAGGGCCATCCTCGTGCTGTCGGCTGCTGCAGCTCGGTCTCTGTGCAGACCCGTGTTTGTCCTTGAGGGCAAATGTGCCGAGCAGCAAAGTTAGCTCTGCGCGCTCCTCTGCTCTTCTTCCCATGGCTAATGCCTGTTGTAACTGGAGCTGGTCAGTGAGGGTCAGGCTGACCCCTGACTTTATGACAAGTGACCAGGAACAGAGGTGGCCCTGCTGGTGGAGAGTTGGAGCCCCTCTCCTCGGACCTTGGATTTGTGTAATGAAAATCCAGCTGCTGAATCCCATGGGGACCCCGATAAGCACGAGAGGGCAAGGTGGGCAGGAAAGGAAACTTAAATCAAGGAGCAGGTGTCCAGTGAGGCCGAGGTAGATGGCGGCCGAGGGGCTGAGTGCCGACGCCGTCAGTATTTCCTGATCCGTTTCTGATGGAATCGAATGAAATGGGAAATGGAGGCAGCTGTCCTGTCGGGATTTGCAGAATGAACTAGAGGAACAGCGGCTCCTCGCCGTGGCCCCAGCTGTGTGCCCGTCCCTGGCTGCCCACCTCTGCCATGCATCGCCAGGGCTCCCTCGCCACATGCTGTGGGCCGCCCTACTTCCGGCCTCACTCGGGCCACTCAGGGGTCAGGTCTCAGCACAGTAGTCCATTCATTCCCACCCAGTCTCTGGGACACAGGAAAGCAGCGACTGCATTTGCTGACTGCTAGCTTCGCCCTGACCTGTGTGTTTGAGGATGAATCTGGCTGCGTCTTTATTCTGATGCAGAAGTGTGGCCCGAGCGGAGCAGTCCCTGCTCTGCTGCAGTGGGCAGCCTGCAGGCTGGAGGGGACATGAGGAGGACAGGCCCCACAGGCTCAGGGCCAGGCCTGAGAGGACCAGCCGTTCTGCTGTTCACTCCTGGGCTGGAGGGGGATGTCTCTGAGGGACTGCTCAGCAGGAAACTAGCTACACTGAGGACTTAGAGCAAAACAAGGCATCCCCTGGACCAGAGGCTCCGATGCCTGCTGGTGGGAGAGCGCCAACCTCCGGCCCCTTTTGCGCACCTGCCAGCCTCTGAGCAGGTTGTGTCAAGCCTTTGCTCACGGAGACACACTGTGGTCGGAGTGGTGACACGGCCACCTAAAATGACAGAAACAAACCAACAAAATGACGCAAGGCCATGCTGGGCCAAGAGTCAAATGCAAAAGAGGAGCAGGAGGGCGTCCCCAGGAGGCGGTGCAGCAGGAGGCTCTGCTTCCAGTGGTCCCCTCAGCAGGTCACCAGACTTCTTGGTGCCTCGGATTCCCCGAGTGTAAATGGAGGCGATGAAGGCACCTACATGAGCTCCTCACTGAAGCACTTAGAGCACCCAACTCACAGCAAGTGCCCTGATATTACTGGCTACGCTGAGGTCCCCTCCTTGAGGGACAGGGCTTGTAGCAATTCAGGAATGAGCATGCCCATCTAGTTGGGCTTCATGAGGGGCTTCACAGAGGAGGTGTGATATCTGAGCTGGGCCTCAGGAGATGGTTAGGGGCTTGTGAGATGGAGAAAATGAAGTAGGATTTTCCTGGAAAGAAAAGGTATGAGGACAAAGCATGGTGGCTGGGGATGCCGAGAGGCTGCTTGCTTGGACGCTAGGATGGGGTGGTGGGCCCAGTCCTGCGAGGCCGCCTTTCCTGGTGAACTGGCTGCACAAAGCCCAAGAGGATTACAAGAGCTGCAGCAACTCTTCGGCAAACCCCACTGGCTTGTGAGAGCAGAGCAGAGTTCCTGTGCCAGGGACGGGCAGCCAGTTCTGGCTGGAGCAGAGGGCTTATTTGTAACAGTGAGGAAGGCTGGGAACAAGGCCGAAGCAGCCAGTGGTGGAAGGAAGGAAAGGCGGGCAGCATCGAAGGTCAGCGTGGGGTGTTGACCTTCGCCAAACGCCATCTGGATCCAAGTCGACATGGGCCATTTTGAGAGCATCTGGAAATGACTTAGAAGGTGCAGTGGTCTTTCTTGCTAGATCATCCTCCCTGCATCCTCCCGACTCCTTTCAGATCATTCCCTTCGCCAAGCATGTGCCCGTCCTAACTCTTCCCACGTGGAGAACCCTGCTTCTGTAGCTCCCTCCTCTCCTGCTTGAGGACCTTTCTCCTGCAGAGGAGGCCTCCCATGTGTGTCTGTGGCTTTCACCCCATGGCTTTCCCCTTGTTCTCCTGGGCTCTTCCCAGACTTCTGCATATACCCCTCTCGGGAATGTTGGTGGCTCCTTTTCAACAGTCTGGGTGGCATCCCCTCCAGTGTCCTGGGGGACAGTGGGTAGCAGAGCTCAGGGGTGTTGGGCCAGGACTGGTCCCTGGTTGCAGACTTGGAAGCAGGAGCAAGGGTCCCACAATTGGATCATTGGCCAAAATGACTTGGAGCACCGTGTGCAATGAAGGGTTTCCCTAGGGTGTCACTCCAGCCCTCAGTTCGTCACAGATACCCAGGGGCCCTAGAACCTTCCTGTGGGTTCCAGAGAGAAGGCTGGGGCTTTATTGGCACAGCCTGGGAGCAGCTTGAATCTCTGGAAGGTGAAAGCAGGCTTGAAGTAAGAGCCATCTCCAGTGGCAGCAGATGCTTGGGAGTGGCCTGGGAACAGTTTGGCCACACACACAGCAGCGTGCACCCTGCTGGCCTCTGCAGTGACAGTTTTCTGATGAAGCAGTGGGACTCTTCCTCAGGCAGAGGGTGCATTCTAGATGAAAGCCAGTTCTTTATAAACCCTAAGCGCACGAGACTCGACATTGACCAGTTCCGTCAGAATTGGCCTGAAGAGTAGACTGGACTCCTCGGCCAGTGCTCAGTCCTCGAGGTTCCACGAACATGTGGGGAGTGGGGCCACATGAGCATTTCCAGCCCCTGACCCTCACAACTCGATTGCTGAAGGCACTACAAATCTTTCATCAGCCGTCGTTTCCTCAGGATTAAAAATAAATTAAGTAGTGGATTTTGAGTATATGGTCTCTAATGCCCTGACTAATTTGTCTTGAAGGAGAGAAACTATCCACTAGGAATGGAAATTGACAAAAAGGCTTCATCGAATCCATCAGTTAATCAACAGGGATATATTGGCAAGGTGATTAACTCTGCTAGAAGACCTTGGCTCTGGCCAGCTCTGCTCCAGATCCAAGTCAGGCTGGTGGAAAATGTGATTTCTGCTTTGGCCTAACTGCAGTACAGGTGCATATACCACAGGTAGGCCCAGGGAAAGGTGTCTGGGGGAGACAGAATCATTCTTTCATTCCTTGGAAAACTGACGGTCTGCTATGTCTAAGTCACCATTTTTAACATTTTGGGACACACAAACACAGACATACACAGAAAGGCAGGCACACCCTCATGCACAAGCACACACATGTGCGCACACACACACACACACACACACAGAGAAAACCAGACACACATGTACACACCCACAGATACATACACACACAGAGAAAAGCAGATGCACTGTACAAACACACACACACACACACACACACACACACAGAGGCAGACACACTCAGGCACAAGTACACACAAGCATTCCCACTCATACACATAGAGTCACATACACAGGCACACTCACACAGACACAGGCACATACAAAGACACACAGAGACATACGCATACAGAGACACCACTGCACACAGAGGTACACAGTCACAGCTAGGCAACACTCACGTGCAGGCACACATAGACACATTCACAGTCATATGCATGCACACATGCACACACACGCACACACACACACCCACACTGGTTCTCTGCCCTTACAAATTCGACATAGAACTGTCTTTGATCTTTGAATAAATGTATGGCATCAATTTGAAACAATTTGTTTGCAGGGTGGGAAAGTGGTCTGTCTTTTGGGAGACTGGCACAGGCGAGAAGAAAATGGGTGCAAAGACCATCTATTAACATCCCCCTGAGCCTGCAGCTGATACTCCAGCCAGAACTAGCACCCCTCCAGATCCCACCATGGTTCCATTGGATTATGTAATAGACCTCAATAACTCTAAATGAGCTATTATACTCTGCCATATAATTATATATTTAGGACACAAGTATGGTTAAAAAAAGAAACCCACAGGAAAACACTGAAGCGAATCGCAGAGCAATCTCAGTGGCTGATTATATTTAAGCTGCAGTGTGTCAGCTGTTCTCCCATTTTTTCAGAGTTCCCAAATTCGTTAGGCAATATTCTGGAGCTATCAAACATTGCTCTTTATTTTTGAATCAAAGTCATTTTGGAAATGTGAAAAGCCTACTTCCTGATCTTTTCTTTTTGAGACTCATAAAATGTACAAATGGCATCTCATTTTCTTGGACAAGTCTTTTATCTGCCTTGTCTATTCAAATAATAAAAATACAGGCAATAAAAAGTAAAAGCAGTTGTCATTCGCTGGCTCTTACCCCACTGCGTGCCGCGCGTGAGCTTCGCATCACTTCATGTTTCTTCGCCACAGCCCCGGGAGCGAGTCGTGAGTGCGTGCAGACCCTGAGGTGGAGGGAGGATAAGTATCTGGTTTAAGGACACGCAGGCCGGAAACAGCGAAGTCATGACCGGAATTGAGCTGGTCCGTTCTTGCTTTTGGCAGTGACAGCTCACGGCACTCTTCACTTCTGAGCGTGCATTTGCACACGCTCTCGCTGGTCCTCACGGTGATCCTGAGTGCGAATTTTACTGCTACCTGCATTTTCCAGGTGGGAGGCCAAGGTTCTGAGAGATTGTGACTTACCTGAACAAGTGTGCTTCCCAGAGGGCTGCTGGGGCCCTGCGGGGCATATGACACAGCCCCATGCAGATGGGCGCGTCTGACTCCAGCTCCAGTTCACGATCCGCCCTGAAAACACCAAGCTGGCCAGATGGCGGTGCAGAGGTGAAACACAGAGCTCTGCGGGGAAGTCTCCCAGTGGGCAGGTTCCCAGCTCAAGTACTGAGACCTCCCTGAGCACCCTGGCACAGGTGTGACCCTGACGGCTGAAGGGTGGGGCAGAGCACAGCATCAAGACCCTCCTGGGCTCTCTTTTTCTCTGTTTTTCTCGCTCATGGAAGAAATAAATTAGCTTAAAAAACACACACACACACACACACAAAATGACAGAACACATACACATGTGAGCCCACTGATGGCATCCACAGTCTTTTTCCACAAGTATGAGCCAGGCGAGGAGGCGTTTCTTGCTAAGACCTGCAAGAGGAGGCCCAGCTAGCACTGGCTCCCATGACTGAGGCTGTTCTCTTGCCCGCTATGCATCTGCTCTCCTGGCCTGGGGAGGAAGCTGCGGGACAAAGGATCTGGTGGAGCCGGAGGGCTGGGTTTGCCATGGGCACTGGTGCCCCACGGGACTGCCCAGTTTCAGTACCAGGGCAGATCTGGGCAACTAGTTGAACTCGCCTTGACTCTCCTTCCAGGGCAGGGCAGGAGGGGCGGGGGAACAAACCCAGTGAGAGATAGGGAGTGGGTGGGGGCCAGCCGGGATGCAGAGGCTGTGCTGGGGGCGCCGGGGTCATGGTGCACACTGACGTCATGGTGCAAGCCCGGCTACTTTACTTTCAGAATGAGCTCAGAGGTGCATGGGGTGGGGCTGTCACCTCTATTCATTCCTTTAATATATGGTTAGATGTCAGTGCCTGCAATTCCATTTGAGGAAATGACTATTCATAATGGAAGGCCTGGCAAGGATTCTTTCTAATCAGCAAAACAGGGGGTGGAGGGCTCAGCTGCGGCCCCCGTGTGAGAGGCTCTTAATTTACGAGTGATGTTAAATTATGCTAGTGCCAGAGAGTCGGATACGGGAAGTGGTACAATAAGTCACTGGGGATATGCAAGTTTTTCTTTTTTCATTTGACAACCGCAGGAAGTGGCCATTAGCCGAGCCATCTGAGAGAACATCTGAGTGTAGTGCTACGTGCCCGGTGTCTCGAGTAACTCCAGCGGCCTAACAGAAAAGACGGCGAGGCTGGTCTGAACAGGCCTTGCTCAGAAGGATGGAGGGCTTGTTTCCTCAGGCTCCTCTGGGCTGTTCCAGACTGGGTGCTTAGGTTTGGAGAACCAGGAGGCAAACTCTGCATGAACTTACCAACATCTAACTTCCCACTTTGCTCTTCTCCAGAAAGGGCAATTCCACACGAGGAGATTGGAGTCCATTGTTTCTGCATGACGACGGGGTGGACTGCAGACCGGGCAGCGTGTCGTAGCCAGCCTTAACTACGGGCTGCAGAGCGTAGCCTGAAGTCCCTGATGGGGCCTCAGAACGGTTTGGTTGTCACCTACGTCAGAGTGTCTGGGAGAGAAGCACAGCACACGTGTGCTGGAGTAACGTGCAGCTCGTCAAGGCAATTTCTGCACTCCCAGACAAGACACGAACCCCGAGAAAGATGATGCCATATTTGGCCCTTCGAGATGATACTTGGTAACTGACGTGAAGGAAGACGTGTCCCTTGAGGGATGTGCCAGGCTGACATCACAGGGGTGTGTGGAGAGGGGTCCCCATGCTATCTGAGTCACGTGGATAGACTGCAGTTGGCCCTCGCTGCCCGAGGTTAGCTTTCTTTGTTTCCTTCGATGACATGGCCAGCCATCATTCCTTCACTTCCTCGAAGTAAATACTTTTAGGTTAATCAAAAGTGTTCTGTTTTTTAAGTGAGAAAATAAAGAGACTTCAGTTTTTGAACTTTTCATGAGCATTGATCTCTTGGGGCCCTTTATACCAGCCGACGCTTGGCTCTTACCCCTGACATTGTGACTTAATGTTAAGGGCTGCAGACCTGGGCGTTATGAGTTTTTAGAAGCTCCCCTAGTGGTTGCAACATGCAGCGATGTTTGGGAATGACCGCTCTTGTCCTTCACTGTTTGGTAACATACCTTGGCATATTGGCTTATAAATTCCTTAGCAAGGTTTTCAATCTTTTTGTTGTCCTTTTCCCCAACTTGAAGTCTCTGCATTTGCTAGACCTTGTTTGTTAGCATGGTGTTGCAGTCAGTCAGGTTATGTTGTGGTAATAACCCTAATTTGGAGAGGGCAGGGGAAACACAGTCCCACCATGTTGCCCAAAGAAGGAAAGCCAGCAACACTTGAAGAATAGCAGTGACCATTACACAGAGATTGCTGATTTTGCACTCAGGGTTCTTTTAGTTGGGCTAATTCCTTTAAGGATTTTTTTTTTCATTACAGTTTTGAGAATGAAGAGATTAATTTTGCAGCTTCAACAAGGAAATGCTTTCTTGATCTGGAACTAGAAGGGCAATACCCTGGTTTTCTCAGGCTGTTTTGCAAGTATTTTCTTGGTTTAAATTATTTAGCGGTTAGGTTCCCTCCCCCCACTCCCCATAAATACCATAAATCCTATGGGTGGGTCTGGAATAGCTAGCGATTTTTATGCCTCACATGACAGAAGTCTGGGTTCCAGCAGCCCAGGGCTGGTTGGATGCCATTCAGGACTCAGGACTCATATTCCTTCTGAATTTCTGCTCCACTACCCTGAGTGGTTATGCTTTTGTTTTCATGTTTATTGACCTATGGTCACAAGGTAGCTGCTGTTCCTTTAGACTCTGAGTCTGAGATAGATGCAGAACAGAGACAAGGTCACAGAAATGGAAAGGCTTAGGTTTTTTTTTTTCAAGGCTCTACTTTTGCATTTGAGAAGGTGATGCCTCTTCCAGGAGCTGGCCAGGACTGTGGGCTATGCAACCTGGAGGGGAGAGGAGCCACTCACAGAGGAAGAAAGGAGGGCAAACGGCTTCGGTAGGACCAGTGCACAGCGGAGCCATCAGGAGTAGGTTAAACTTGTGCCAGCAACTCCAAGGCTAGGCTTGGACTGTCACCCCGGCTGTCAATAAAAACTCAAGTTAATTCCCAATAGCTTTGTGGCCCACGAGGTGATCTGCAGGCTTTAACTGCTAAAAATAGCTACTGTACTTGATGTCACAGGTAAGTGGCTATTAGGGAATCCAGGCAGCTCCTTGCAACCTACCTACACCTGGGTTTTGGGTCAGGTGCACTAAGCAGAGTTCGATTGATGTTGAAGATCAAAAATGGAAAATGTTTCTACCAAAGTGATCCACGTAATGAAACTACAGTTGAGGGGCTTTTTATAACAGAGCTACCAAATACTGAGACCAGAAGGAAAATGGGCCATGACGCAGCTGAAATTGAGTCCCCTCTGTCGAAGCGAGACAGAGAATTAAAACAACGACCTGGTACTTCAGATGAGAAGAGGAAACGCTTGTCTTTCTGAGAATAACCTCTTTGAGCTCAGGAACTTTCTCTAGGCCACCAAAGATACGTGGGCTATTCCCATCTTTTCCCTGGACTATTGAGTTTTTTCATTTAGAGGAAAATGGCTTTCAGGAGTGAATGGCATTAAGACAAGGCCTGGGTTCTTGGCTGGTAGATCTTCAGTGAAAGCAGATGGCCACAATGGTATTAAAACTAAAGACTGCAGTAAAGCTTTTAATTGAAAACAATTGGGCCCTGCTGGATGGTAATTACTTCGGCTGCTTGCAAATAATATCTTGCCCTGGTGCCATGCAAGAAGGGCGGAGGCAGTGAATGGGATCTGCTTGATCTGAGTCTAATAGGAATGGCGCTCCCCACGCTACTTTCTCTAGGGGTCCCAGTAAAAGGAGTTAGAAATGACGAGGAGAACTGGCTGGAGTGAAAACTGTGAAGACAAAGTATTCATTTATAAAGCAATCTTATGGGTCCCAGAATATTGAAATTCCATCCACCTTCAAAATAAAGAAAAAAAAAAAAAAAAAAAACAAAGACCGTAAATACTTCTTTCTTCTCTCAAGTGATGACAAGCCCTGTGAGGTCAGGTCTCATCTGCATGACCTCTTTGCTGGCTTGGGCTGTGAATGGCTGCCATGCCCGAGAAGGACGTATGCTGGGAAGCCCAGGCTGAACTGGAAGGCCAAGTTCCCACCCACCTCAGATGACATAGGAACATGGCCAACGAATCCACAGGAGAAACAATGATGCCCTCAGCCCCCTGGGGTTAGATGCACCCTGCAAATCTCGACCTTGGGTTCCTGCCCAAACCCAGATGCAGGGGGTCTCAGAATGAAGAACGGGGAGCAGCAGATGCAAAAGGTCCAAGTAAGTTCTGGGCTCTGGGATTCCCAGAAACCCAGCCGGAGATTCTGCCTCAAAGGACTGTCTGTGTGTGTGTGTGTGTGTGTGTGTGTGTGTGTGTGGTTATTCTTTAGTAATCTCCAGGCGACTCTGTGGACAGGTTTGAAGCCCAGGTCGTAGTCCCACCCAGGAGCCTACCAGCACTGGGATTTACATCCCTGGCCACACACACTATGGAGGAGTGAGCATCTCTGGGAGCCAGGTCTCACCTCAGCTGCTCAGACTTGGGCGGTTTAGACAGACACACCCGTCTTGGTGGTGGTTGTTGAGGCTGCTCACTAATACCACACTGCCTGTGTTCAGGAAAGCACTGGGGAGCTACTTCTCTGCCCCTTCAAGGTAGCATGGCCATGTGCCTCGCCACCCGATGAAGTGTGAGTGTCTCCGGGTGGGCTTTCCCAGCTGCCTGCCTGGCTCCAGGCCTCTGCCCTTGGCCTTGGCATGGCTGCACCATCCGTGGGACCAGAGGGGAGCAGGGTTCCTGCCTGACCTGCTTGCTGAGGGTGAGTGACAAGGGCATGTCTCTTCAGAGGGCTGGTAGCTCCTGAGAGCAGGACCTGCTTAGAGGAGGGGCTCTGCTGTGAAGAGATGGAGCAGCGTGAAATGTATGAACACAAACTGCCGATCCTGGAAGGTCCTGGGTGAGGGCTGCCCGAGCACCAGGCCACACAGCGCCTGTCCGCCCGGCGGTCTGGGACCGGGAACCCAGAGAGACCTCTGACACCACCTTCGGCCCTCCCAGTCTTGTTCCTGCACTCACTCTTCGGGCAGCACCACCGCACTAACTAGGCACGGTGTGAAAACTGCCCCAGAACAACGCCAGCCGGTACTGAGTCCATTGAAAAAACCTTGTGGAAGGTTCTCTCTTCTAGAGCAGCCAGGATACGTTCACTGTCAGATATGTGCTGCCTTCAATGGTGACAGCACGTGAAACCATTCTCTCTTGAGAGACAGGCTTGTGGAAGAACCAATGGAAGTCACCCATTTCTCCCCCTCCCAAGGGTGGGATTCCCTTCCGCTCGTCTAGCACACACTGAGTCTTGGCTGGTAGTGATGGGGGCTCTCTGGGCCCCACGATAGCCTCCTTCTGTCCTAAGCGTCCATGTTAGCAAGTCCTTCCTCGCACCGAAACACATTCCCTAGAGTACTCTGGGTCCTGGGAGGATAAGCCTCTTCCCGCTCTGCAGCACCTGTTTAAATACTCGAGGGTAGAGAGCCTGTCCTCCGTGACTTATTTTTGCCATTTGTCCCATCCATTCTTTATGCAGCAGAGCAACTAGCCTTTTTCCGACCATTCCTCGTGTTTGCTTTGGGAAATGGCCCTTTTCAAGAAATGGGCTTTAGAACCGGAGCTTAAGCCATGGGGTGCCTCTCAGTATTAACATGGACGCTGTCGCCCGGAAAGCCGGGTGCAGATGAAGATGTTTTCAAACATTTCATTTCATTTCTCTCATGTCTTGATTTTTTTCCATTTCATTTTCCCTCACCCATTTCTTTGCCCCTTTTTCCTGCCCCACCTCTTGGCCACACAAGCCAGGGATACGTCTGCTGCTGCCGCAGGGAGGGCCTTTCCAAAGCTGCACAGAATCTGCAGCTACAGAAGTTCTGGAGACCAAAGAAGGCACAGGGCCATAGCAGACACATGCAGTGAGAGTGGAACAGGCTTCCTCTCACATGCACTACAGCCTGGACAGAGGTGCCTGGGTGCCTCAAAGGGGTCCCATGAGGGGTGCCCAGGACAACAGGCCACTCCCTCGAGCATGGGGACATGGTCTCTCTGCAGCCTTAGCAGTATCCCACTGGAACCAAGGGAATCCATGCTTCCATTACAATGTTTGAATCATTCGCTTAGTCCCTTTTAGCTCTGAACGACTCACTGTTGGTGACAGGGACAGAACGTGTAAACAGAAGACTGCAAATATATTTCTTGATACTGGATTTTGTTTGAGAAAGACGTAATGGGAAGCAAGTTAGCTTGAAACATCCCATCATTTTTCAAGGGCAGTTAAGATAACTACTTGCTGTTGGTATTGTGCTATTTAATTGTACAGTGTAATTGCTTTTTGCAGTCCCTTAGTATCTATTCTATAACATTCTGTTTTATAGGTATTTTTAAGGTGTATTTTTTATTGATTTGGCACATACACAGCAATAAACCGGTGTTGGATTGATTAGATACTAGAGTGAAGCTGAAACATTTAGTGCATTGATTCTTAATCTATAAAGATGTTTATTTGCAGTTCTGCATGTATTTATTACCCTGATGTAAGTAATGTTAACATTAACAAGAATATCTGGGGTCGTGCAGGGGCCTCGTGATAAATGGGGAGTTCCGTGGCTAGCTCTTTCAAGATACTTCCCAGGAGCATCTTGAACACATAAAGCTATGCACACAGGGTGACTGTCTAGGCAGGGACTGTGCATATTTAGATATTTGCCTGCCCCAGGCGCAGTGCTAGCAACATGGTTGGCACACAGTTAATGTCGGTTGGTCCAATGAACCCTAGGGAGATTACTGTTGAATCTTCCAGAAACGATCACAGTCAAATGATGTATTTCCTCTCCCTTAATTTTCCTTGAGCAAAACCAGGGCGATTCCTGTTGCTTCTTTGAGGAGGAGCCATGCTATCTGTGCAGAATGTTGATAGACCTGCTCACTGGGTCTTGCTGAACACCTACTGCAAGTTCTTTTTCTGTCATCTGTGGTATTTGATTGATGTTTGTCTAGTGACAGCTGCCATTCGTGTATGCAAATGTGGTCTGTCTTTAGACATTATTTTATTTTGATTCATCCCGACTCCTCCTTTCCATTTTGCTTCCCTTGGTGACCAGTGGTGGTAAATTCCACCATGGAATTTAATTTGGGGGTGAATGGCAGAAAGAGGCTTTTGCAATGGAATGGAGTCTTGTTCTTTAAAATGATATTTAGCTTTCAGAGTTGAGTTTAATGCATCAAGTCTTGAGTTTTGGGATATTTTCAATTTCTGTTTCTGCATTTGACTTGGTGAGTAAAGATCAGTGAAGAGGGGGACGATGGCACAGGGCTGGAGGAGGAAGATGGATGGAGAGACACGTGGGGAGAGCAGAGCTAGTCTCCCTGGGCCCGGGCCAGCTCACAGATGGATGTTGGCCCGTAAATGGCTGGAAGAGCCTGATTTAGTTTATCACTGTTAGAGATAGTTGACTGAAGTAGCCAGGAAGCGTTATTCACAGCTCTCTGTAAAGTGAATAATTTACTCCCTTCCCTCCGATGGAATGAAATCTGCAAAGCCTTTGGGACTCTTAGGATGAAGTGCTCTACAAACATGTCAGATGCGTTTGGGTTTTATTACAGAGGAGCCTGGTTAGGATGGAAAATGGGAGTTAAGTTAAACATAAAGATTTATTGCCTGAGGGAGCCTCTTTTAACATAATTATTTTAAGAAAACAAATGTGTGATAAAAGAGTTGAAATCATCTGCATGTTATAAATTTTAGTTGATAGAGCTCCATTTTGAATGCAGGTGCAACTCATTTTTTGGTAAATAATTAATATTGTATCTGTAGTCTTGTAAAGTCTCATGTAATCACTTGACTGTGATTTTTACACACAGTCTCCTGCTAAACTCAGTTCCTGGGTCTTACAGGTGTGCACAGCAAGCACAGTGCACCAATCACTGCTCTCTTTGGGAAACTGGAAAAGCAGGTGGTGTGTGTGTGTGTGTGCACGTGCGTGTATAACACTACTTTGGAGGAAGGAGGAGGCACGGAGGTGGAGGAGGGACAAAAGGTGGAAGAATTAGAGGAGAGAGAGAGAAGAGTCTACAGAGGGATTTAGTCTCCAGTTCTCCATTTCTTCCATAAGATCGGTGCTCAAATCAAACGTGGTGTTAAGAATGTGACCAGGGACCAGCAGTTAGCGTAATGGCTATGTTGCTGGACTCCCATGAAGTCGACCGCGGTTTGCGTCCTGGACCCGGTGGCTTAAAACTCAATGCTGGGCACGTGTGCGTGTGTGCCCAAGATCCCGAGAGGAGAATGGAGGAGAAGGGATTGTGGCGTGGTCATCCCCCCCTGGGGGGTGATTTCTTGCTTTCTGTCTGTGTCTGGCGAGCGCACGCTCCTGAAAACAAAACCCAAAACAAACATAAAAAAACCTCTCCAAAAAAAGATTGTGACCATCGTTCCAGGCAACAGTGAGACATGTTGAAGTGATTTTATAGTGTTGAGGGGGTGAAAATATGGGGTTAAATGGACAAAACACCTGTACTTCTTGGAGAATAGCATGATTAATATCATTAATACCTTCAAAAGAGGAAATGAAAAAGATGAAACTTGACAGTAGGAGAGATCTTCAGTGTGGCATCATGGTCTACTAATGTAATATTAAGTAGATAAGAGTTCTTTCATTTTCTTTCTTTCTTTTTAATTGGTGTTTTCTTATGGCTGCTACAATTGACTATTAGCATAATTCATCAGAAAATAGTTTTAGACCCCAGGTGAGAGCCCTAACTGTGGGTGCCAGTGGGGGGACAGTGAAGGACACATTCTGAGCCTAAGACCAGGACATCTCGGTATTTAAATAACCTCTATCATCTATCTTCGAAATTCTTTACCCCTTAGCTTGTTATCAGAGTTCTTTTCTGATCTACTACTATACATTGTATGTTATATACTATGCAATTGTACACTTGCTATATTTTATAGTATTTACATATAATTCACACATATTTTATGTATAACATATGTTTGTTATATATTTAATCATAAGCCTGGATGTAAAAGCTGACAGCAGCTTCTAGCTATTCATGGCCTGGCAGTGGACTGCTTTGACCCTGTGCCCCGTCCTTTGGGAAACAGAACACTTGAACAAAATATACACACACCACTTTTCTTTTGAAATAATAGTTATTATCAAGCAGTTTATTTTATCTGCTCCCAAAGCCTGTGAATTTTAGCAGCACCAAAGTGGTTGGTTATTTTTGGAAAATATCTTGAACATATCCTGCCATCCCATAATCCCTCTATGTCATTGTCCCTCAAGAGAACCTGACTCTGGGACCATCAATGTGGTTTTGGTCTGAGGGCGTCACATGTACTGCTCCATGTGGAGTGACTTGAGATTCAAATTCAGTTCCATGGATTGAGACTTACTGGGCTCGTCCTTCACCTCAGCATCTGAATTCCAGATGGATGGCTTCAGAAACACCCTTGGGTGCTCGGTGGGTGCCTGGCTATGGGCGACTGATCTGGAGGGCTGGGTTCTCAGCTTTGTTTTTGTTTAATGCTGCATAAGAAAACCCAGACTTTGGCCTGAGATGTTTAAAAACAATTTGCCATTGAAGCAGGTTTCTTCTATCCTTTGATGATTTTCAGAAGAGAAAGGTTGTGAGCCTTTGCTTGGGTTGTTGTTCATTCAAAATAGATCATTATTCCTCTCACGAAACACAGACTAAGTGAGAATGGTTTCCCGGAACGCGGGGTTTGGGGCAGTGGCCTTGGGCTGTAACATTAATGACCATAATAAAATCAGGCTTAACAACCATCTCTGTAGTACTGCTAGAGGAAGTGTCTTTTCAGAAAAACACCAAGTAATGTAGCAAAATAGTGGACTAATGCAGTAACAAAAGACTGACCTGATTGTACTGTGCCACTGGTGGGGTAAAGTGAGTTCCTCGAGAACAAGCATGGATGCTTATTCATTTTGTACTTTCAGCAGTAACTGGTATGTTGTAGCCAGAAGGAAAATGTTTGTTGAATGAATAATTTGAAAAAAAAAAATTCAGAGGTAGAAAACAACAACAATATTGTCTGAGATGCCGGGGACTAGCCTCGGCGTGGGTGGGTTATTTTGACGGAGGCGGCGCAGGTAAACAGAAGACAGAGGCCTCGGTGCCTTTTCACGCACGTCTTTTGCCGGACACTCCTCAAAGATTGCTCTCTGAGGAGTGACAACTGTTAGGAATTATTGTGCCTTTTTATTGAAAATGTGTTACATGCAAGTAAATGGGAGAGGGGCTAAGTGTTTTAATTATTAGCTCATAAAGTTTTTAACAATAGGGAACATAGATTCTATTTAGGATTGGATTAAGGGTGGGTCTCGTGCAGTTCCGCATTTGTAGGTGGGTCTCCATGGAATTGTAGGTGGGTCTTTATAGAATGTAGTTTTGGGAAGGTGGTTTTGGTAAGCGGAGATGATTATTAGCTGATGCGGCGCAGCAGCCATTTTGTGATTACTAGGAATGGCTCTGAGAAAAGAAAATCTCAAGAATAGATATTAGTTCCTCTGGATCTTAATAAAGAATAATACTTATATAGTTTTATAGGGATCTAAAACTTGATTTGAAGAGTCCTAAAATATTTATTTCGTTTAGTGAGGGCGGAAGTGTCCTGGGCCAATTTTGGCCTAATTTTAAGTAAAGAATTAAATTTACCTTAAATGTATTTTAAAGGGCCTTCCAAAGGTCAAAATTATTTCTGCCTAGATAAAACTTTAGCCCACCCTCTATGGTGACTATAGAAATAAAGCATTGTAATTAATAGTAAGTAATTATAGCAAAGGAGAGCGGTCGGGGGAGTTCTTAAAAAATTTTATTATATACTCAGGATGTATAAGAGAGCTATACAATTTTTTTATAGTAGTAAATTGGGGAGTCAGAGGGGAGTCGCTTCCCAGCAAGGCTACCAGTTTTCTAGAGCAAATAGCAAACAGCCTTGCTGACATGCTAATTGACCCAAGCTTTGTTCCAAAGTCAGGGGGTGCACAACAGTGGCCTTGCCAGCATATTAATCTGACTAAAAGCAGAGCTCAAAAGTCGGGGAGCTCAGACAAATCCTAGGGCCTCGCCAGGTCAGACTCCTCCACTGAGACACTGATTACTTATTTCAGTATTGTAATACAACATTAGCTACAGACCCAGTATAGAAAAGCATAGAAGCTTCCTGTCTACCTTGCACATGAAGGGTATAGCGTCAGAATTGTAATATGACTCCAACATCCCACACTTTTTTTTTTTTTTTTTATTAATTACTTTATTTATTTTTGTATATACTTTCAATCATATTGTTTGGCTTACAATGAGACCATTTCGATATGTGAACATTTCTCCCCAGACCCGTTGATCGAAATATCTTCAACAGATAACACCACACCTCCCCATCCCGTCAATGCTCTACCTCTGTATCCCTTCTCCAAATGTCTTTCGTTGGGCCCCACTCCTCCACATACACCTCATCTGACATTCACACCCATCTCTTGTGTTTGTTCAACTGTTGGTCAATCAGTTTCAGACATAGAATGCAGACAAACGGTATATGTTAAGTGGGGACATACAATGTCTCTCCTTCATAGCCTGGCTTGCCTCACTCAGCAGTACATCTTCCATATTCTTCCACTTTCTGTCAAAAGCCAGGGCTCTGTTGGTTTTTATGGCTGAGTAGTATTCCATAGAGTATATGTGCCACAGTTTTTCAATCCATTCCTCCATACGGGGGCATCTGGGTTGGTTCCATGACTTAGCAATTGTGAATAGTGCCGCAATAAACATCGATGTGCAAGCACTTTTCCAATGAAGGATTCTTCTGTCTTTTGGGTAGATACCGAGGAGTGGGATCTCTGGATCATATGGCAGATCTATCTGTAGATTTTTGAGGAATCTCCAAATTATTCTCCACAGTGGTTGGACCAATCTACATTCCCACCAGCAGTGTAAAAGAGTTCCCCTTTCACCACACCCCTGCCAACACTTATCATTTTTTGTTTTTTTAATATTAGACAATCTGACTGGGGTTAGGTGGTACCTCATTGTTGTTTTTATCTGCATTTCCCTTACGATGAGGGAGGTTGAACATTTTTTCATATGCCTTTTGGCCATTCGTATGTCATCTTTAGAGAGTGTTTTCTTCATCTCCTTCTCCCATCTTTTAATAGGGTTGCTCATCTTTTTTCCAAACACCTTTTTTAGTTCCTTGTGTATTCTGGTTATCAGTCCCTTATCTGATGCAACATTTACAAAAATATTTTCCCATTCTGAGGGCTGTCGATTCACACTAACTACTGTGTCTTTGGCCATGCAGAAACTTCTTAGTCTGATGTAATCCCACTTGTCTATTTTGTGGACGATGGACTCTGCTTTGAGGGTCTTCTTTAGGAAGTCTTTCCCTACACCAATGTCTCCCAGAGTTTCCCCAGCATTCTCCAGGAGCAGCTTTATAGTTTGAGGTCTTAGATTTAGATCCTTGATCCACCTTGACTTGATTCTTGTCAAAGGAGAGAGGTAGGGGTTCAGATTCATCTTTCTGCAAGTGGAAGTCCAATTTCTCCAGCACCACTTGCTGAAGAGGCTTTCATTTTCCCACTGGATTGACTGGTACCCCTTGTCAAAGATCAGTTGACTGTATGTTTGGGCACTTATTTCTGGGGACTCTATTCTGTTCCATTGATCCACATGTCTGTTTCTGTGCCAATACCATGCTGTCTTTATTACCACAGCTTTGTAATATATTTTTGGATCGGGGATTGAGATGCCACCCACTCCATTCTTCTTGTGTAGAAGTGCTTTGGCAATACGGGGTCTTTTATGATTCCAGACAATTTTTAAGATTGTCTTTTCTAGATCTGTGAAGAATGTGTCTGGTACTTTGATTGGCATTGCATTAAATAGGTAGATTAATTTGGGTAAAATTGCCATTTTGATTATATTAACTCTTCCAATCCATGAACATGGGATGTCCTTCCATTTTTTTGTGTCATTTTCAATTTCTTTTTTTACCTTCTCATAGTTTTCCTTGTGGAGGTCTTTAACTTCTTTGGTTAGATTTATTCCTAAATATCTTATACTTTTAGTGGCTATGGTAAACGGAATAAGTTTTTTCAGTTCTATCTCAGTCTGCCTGTTATTCGTATATAGAAATGCTATCGATTTCTGTATATTGATTTTATATCCTGCAACTTTACTGAATTCATGTATTACTTCCAGTAGTTTTTCCATGGAGACCATTGGGTCTTCTATGTATACAATCATGTCATCTGCAAATAGAGAGAGTTTCACCTCTTCTTTTCCTATTCGAATGCCCTTTATTTTTTCCTCTTTTCTGATTGCGTTGGCGAGGACTTCCAGTACTATATTGAAAAGGAGAGGAGAAAGTGGGCATCCTTGTCTTGTTCCTGTGTTTAGTGGGAAAGCTTTCAGCTTTTCTCCGTTCAGGATGATGTTCGCTATGGGTTTTTCATAGATGGCTTTTATTGTATTGAGAAATGGCCCTTCTATGCCGATTTTGCTAAGAGTCTTGATCATGAAGGGATGTTGTATCTTATCAAATGCTTTTTCTGCGTCAATAGATATGACCATATGGTTTTTGTCTTTCTTCCTATTAATATGGTGTATTACATTTATGGTTTTGCGTATGTTGAACCAACCTTGCATTCCTGGAATAAAGCCTACCTGATCATGGTGTATGATCTTCTGTATAAGTTGTTGAATACGATTTGCTAGTATCTTGTTGAGAATCTTTGAGTCTATGTTCATCAGAGATATTGGTCTATAGTTTTCCTTCCTTGTCCTGTCTTTATCTGTTTTGAGGATGAGGGTGACAGAGGCTTCATAGAATGAATTAGGGAGAGATTCACCCTTTTGGATCTTTAGAAATAATTTGAGCAGAATGGGAGTTAACTCTTCTTTGAAAGTTTTGTAGAATTCAGAGGTGAATCCATCGGGGCCAGGGCTTTTCTTTGTTGGGAGGTTACTTATTACTGATTCAATCTCCTGGCTTGTTATGGGCCTATTCAGACTTTCTATTTCTTCCTGGCTCATTCTTGGTAGATTATATTTGTCCAGGAATTTGTCCATCTCATCCAGATTATCTTGTTTCTTAGCGTATAGATGTTCAAAGTATCCTCTAATGATGTTTTGAATTTCTACTATGTCTGTTGTTATGTTACCAGCCTCATTGCAGATTTGATTCACCTGGTTCCTTTCTCTCTTCTTCTTAATAAGTCTCGCTAGTGGGGTACCAATTTTGTTTATCCTTTCAAAGAACCAGCTTTTGCTTTCACTTACTTTCTGTATAGTACGTTTATTTTCTATTTCATTTATTTCTGCTCGGATCTTTATTATTTCCTTTCTCCTGTAATTTTTTGGATTTTTTTGCTGTTGCTTTTCCAATTCTCTAAGGCTTGATGTTAGGTGATCCATTAGCCTTTTCTCTGTCTTCTTCTTATGTGCACTAATTGCTATGAACTTCCCTCTTATGACTGCTTTGGCAGTGTCCCAAAGATTATGGAAACTTGTATCTTCATTGTCATTGGCTTCCATGAATCTTTTGATTTCGGACTTTATTTCTTCGGTAATAGTGGAGTCATTCAGGAGTAGGTTATTTAGTTTCCATGTTTTTAGGTATTTTTGAGGAATTCTCTTGAAATTAAACTCAAGTTTAATTCCATCATGGTCAGAGAAGATGCTGGAAATAGTTTCTATGCCTCTGAATCTGCAGAGGCTTGCTTTGTGTCCTATGATGTGGTCAATCTTCGAGAAAGTTCCATGTCGGGGTGAGAAAAAACTATATCTTGTGGTTTTTGGGTGGAAAGTTCTATAGATGTCTGTTAAGTCCAATTGGTTTATGGTATCATTTAGGTCCTTGATCTCTCTACCTATTTTTTGCTTAGATGATCTGTCCAGAGGGGATAATGCGGTGTTGAGATCTCCAACAATTAGTGTGTTGCAGTCTATCTCCCCTTTCAGATCTAACAATCTTTCCTTCACATATTTGGGTGCTCCTGTGTTAGGAGCATAGATATTAATTAGCGTTATATCTTCTCGATCTATAGAGCCTTTTACTATGATATAGTGCCCTTCTTTGTCTCTTCGGACACTTTTTGTTTTAAAGCCTATTTTGTCAGAAATTAGTATCGCAACTCCAGCTCTTTTTTGGTTCCCAACTGCATGGAAAACCTTTTTCCAACCTTTCACTTTCAGTCTATGTATGTCTTTTTCCATGAGGTGGGTTTCTTGTAGGCAACAGATAGAGGGTTTCTGTTTTTTTATCCATTCAGCCAGTCTGTGTCTCTTGATTGGAGAATTTAACCCATTAACATTCAATGTTATTATCGATGTTATAGGGTCTGTACCGACATTTAAGTTAGCCATTGTCTTAGTTGCCTGTTATTTCTTTGTTTCTGGCTGTTGCGTCTTTAGTTTTCCTGAAACAGTACTTTCTTCAGGATTTCTTGAAGAGCTGGTCTGCTGTTGGCAAATTCTTTCAGGTTTTGTTTGTCTGAGAAGATTTTAATCTTTTTTTCCCAAATGAAGGATAATCTTGCAGGGTATAATAGTCTTGGCTGAAATTGTTTCTCTCTTAACACTTTCAGTATGTCTTCCCATTCTTTTCTTGCTTGCATTGTTTCTGATGAGAGGTCTGGTGTTAGTCTTATGGGATGGCCTTTGTAAGTTATTTCTCGTTTCTCTCTTGCCAGTTTTAGTATCATGTCTTTTTCTGTGACGTTAGACAGCCTGGCTAAGATGTGCCTTGGGGAAGATCTTCTGGGGTTGATTCTATTTGGGGTCCTTTGTATTTCTTGGGTCCGGATGGTTCGGTGCCTCTCTAGGCTTGGGAAATTTTCTTCCAAGATGTCATGGAATAGATTTTCCATTCCGCTATTAGTTTCTTCACCTTCTGGGATGCCGATTATTCTGATGTTTGGGCGTCTAATAGAGTCTAGTATTTCTCGTATATTATCCTCATGTTTTTTAGTTATTTTCTCGATCTTTTTGTAGTTTTTTTCTAGATCAGAGGTTTTATCTTCTACATCAGAGATTCGATCTTCAGCATGGTCTAATCGGCTCTTAATACTTTCCAGAGAGTTTTTGATTTCTTGTATTATAGACTTTATCTCTAATAGTTCCACCTGATTCTTTCTCAGAGTATCCATTTCTTCTTTCACATCCTGGAAGGACTTCCTAATTTCCTGTAGTTCGTTGTCTCTTTTTTTTTCCAATTCACAGAATTTGGTCACCATGAATGTTCGGAATTCTGTGTCTGTCATTTTGGCAACGTCCTCCATATTTACGAGACATGGAGGGGCATTTTCCTTTGTTGGAGACATATTTTCTTGTTTATTCAAACCTGAGGCTCTTTTTCTACCTTTAGCCATTGGAGGATTACTTCCCTTTTAAAGACTTCTTGGGAGAACTTTTGTCGCACGAGAAGGAAGAGTCTTTCCTTTTTGATGGGAATAGCTGTTTGTTGAAGTCTCTCTTCTATTGTTTTTACCAATGTGTTTTCAGGCAGAGAACTCTACAGAAATGTCTAACAAGCAGAATCTCCTTTTTCAAAGGGGATCAGTACTAGGGAGGATCCCAAAGACACTTACCTTCCTAGGAAATTTCAGATATATGATTCTAGGCCTGTCTAGGCTGTCTGGCACGGTAAAAAATAAGGAGGAGAGGACAATATGCAACGAAAGGAAAGACAATACTGAAAAATAAAGAAAAAGTCGCGCGCCGCAAAAAAACCCGCCTTAGGTAGATCCTGGCTACCTACCTAGAAGGTGGAGTCTGGGGCCTGGGGGTCTGGAAGTGGGGTGGGGGTCAGAGGTGACCCTCCCTCAGTGTCCCTTGCTGGCCAGAGGCTTGCAGGACACGCTATTGCCTGCTGGCAGTCCAGGAAGGTCTGGGGGGAGAAGGAGGGCTAGGTGTTAAAAAGAGAATGCAGGGGGGTCAAGGGAAAAGAAAAGAGAAAAAAAAAAACCCGCTTTAGGTAGATCCTGGCTACCTACCTAGAAGGTGGAGTCTGGGGCCTGGGGGTCTGGAAGTGGGGTGGGGGTCAGAGGTGACCCTCCCTCAGTGTCCCTTGCTGGCCAGAGGCTTGCAGGACACGCTATTGCCTGCTGGCAGTCCAGGAAGGTCTGGGGGGAGAAGGAGGGCTAGGTGTTAAAAAGAGAATGCAGGGGGGTCAAGGGAAAAGAAAAGAGAAAAAAAAAAACCCGCCTTAAGTAGATCCTGGCTACCTACCTAGAAGGTGGAGTCTGGGGCCTGGGGGTCTGGAAGTGGGGTGGGGGTCAGAGGTGACCCTCCCTCAGTGTCCCTTGCTGGCCAGAGGCTTGCAGGACACGCTATTGCCTGCTGGCAGTCCAGGAAGGTCTAGAAGGTGGAGTCTGGGGCCTGGGGGTCTGGAAGTGGGGTGGGGGTCAGAGGTGACCCTCCCTCAGTGTCCCTTGCTGGCCAGAGGCTTGCAGGACACGCTATTTGACATCCCACACTTTTGTATAATTCCCTCCTCTGGGGTGTGGATGGGATCTTTAACTTGCTTCTAACTAATAAAATACTGCAAAGATTGAGGGAATTTGCAGATGTATTCAATAGTTAAGTTTCCTAACCGGTTACTTTAAAATAATCAAAAGGGAGATTCTCCTATATAGGTCTTACCTAATCAAATGGGCTTTCTGAAGGAGATTCAAACAGTCAGAGACTGAAGAAATCTGAGACTCTACTCTTGGCTGGCCTTGAAGATACAACTGGCATGAGTTCTACAGCTGGAATGGAAGTGACTCTGCCACCAACCAGCATGCTTATCCAAGAACTTAAGCTCAGGTGAGATCCCAGGCCTGGCCAGAGACCTTGGGCAGAGAACTGAAGTCAATCATACCTGGGCTCCTGACCCCAGACTCTGAGGTAATACATGTATATGGTCTTCGTTTTTAATTTTTGATAGAGGGCACGTGCACTCACCAGAGAGAGACTGAGACAATGGAGGAGGAGAAAGCACCCTCCATGAGGAATGCTCACGACGCAAGCCCTCCTCTTCCATCTCCTCCTTTCAGAATTTTGGACACATGCACTTGTGTCCAGTGTTTCTTAAGCCTCCAGGTCTGGGACTCAAACTGTGTGGTTGGCCACGTGGGATCTGGCTGCTTTAACCACCAGGCAGAGTCAGCTCGTGTGTGGTCTTAAGCCAATCTGTAGTGTGGCAGCAGAAAAGGCAACTGCAGGTATTTATGCCATGCTGGGTTGTATCAAAGTGCTATCTAACTATGTGTGATGTGATAGAAACTAATGCTAAGCATGACCTATAGTCTGTGTTTCCTTTCATGGTAACATGCCATCCTGCATGTAGGATCTTGAATCAAATGAAATTTTTTGAAAAGAGATTTTTCTTTCTCTTTCTTGGACTCTATGAACAACCAAGCATTTTCACTACTGCTTTAGATGCCGGTGGAAAAATGGGCATGTGAGGCAGCCTTAAGAGTGTTTCATAAGAAATTGATTAGTTTTCTACAGAATGTCATGTGCTCATAAAATGCTTGCAATTCTTTATATATATTATCTGTAGTTTCAATATTGTTACAGCTGATGATAATGATTATTAGTTTATTAGTTCAGCATCATGGATTCTATCAATTTTCAATTATGCATTTGCTTGATACTTCTTGGATAATTGTGTTTTGCATTTTGGACCTGAGATTATTGACATGACTATCTTGTGGCTTCTTCTAGACCATTACATATAATGTGAAAGAGATAGGGAAGTTATTTGAATTATTTAGTTCTTATGTTAGCCACTCAATAAAAATTGAGCTTTGTTTGAGAGGTAGGAAAAGGGAGAAGTAAAAGAACAGAAAAATAGTGGGTTAAGGAAGTGTTTTACTTGTGTCAATGGGCAACAAACTAGTCTTAATGGAGTTTAAACAGATTACTCTGTATTGATTCTTATGTTTGAGAAGACCTCTCTTCTAATTTTAGGCATTTTCGGTGTTTGTGCGTAGGAAGCAGTTATAGTTTATTGGAAATGAATGCTGAAGGGTGTGTCATGAGGGATTTATGTGTAGATTGGCATTCTTAACTCTTCCTCCCTCTTTCTATTTAGACAAGTTAGTTTGCACTAATCAGATGAACTGATGTGAAATTTGGAAGCTGTTAGTGAGGCAGAAACAATTTCCTGCCCCTTTTTGCTGCTTGCATGTTTTTGTGCTCCAGTATCTGTGCCAAAGTTCCTGGGTTACACGAGGCTACTGTGATTATAACTATGATATCAGCTTCCTGATTCTCTGATGGCAGCCACTGAAATGTGTTCTCCAAACTTGCAGCTCTAGTGGTGGCTTCACAAGGAGTTGTTTCCCCTTCAGGGTAGTTCTAACTTATTATTGGAGTCATACTTATAATGGAAATGCTCTTTCAGGTTTTCCTGGAAATGTTAGGCCCTAATTCATGTATTAAATACTTCACAGTGTTAAGTACCTTGAATAACTTCCAGTGAACCTTGATGTACATGCTTGGTGTTGCATACGTACTGAATACTTTTTATGTATGAATCTTCTCTTTTTGCAATCCTGCAAAAGAATTACTCATTTTAAGCCGTTGTAAAAAACCAGCTTTTATTTTTGCTAATTACCTCTTTGTGTATCTTTGTTTTCTGTTCTTTCATTATTTTTTCTAAATGTTTAGAAGTTTTATCTTGTTCTCTATATAGTTACTTAAGTTGCACACTTGGTTTGTTAATTTCCAGCCTTTTTAAGATTTTTTATGTCTTAAAGAGTTTAAGACTATAAATTCCTTTTTAAATATGGTAAAGCAATAACATGTGAGTTTTGATTTGTAATATATTTATTATTGTTTAGTTCAGAATACTTTGGTTTAGTTCAGAGCATTTTTTAAAGAGAGATTTTTTGCTAGAGGGTGCATGTGCTTGCTGGAGAGACAGAAAGTGAGATATCACCCTCCTCCCCAGGGGTTATGGCCCTGTTGCAATCCCTTCTTTTCCCATTCTCCTCTTAGGATTTTGGGTACACATGCACATGATCCTGGCATGAGTTTTAAGCCACCAGGTCTGGGACTTAACCATCGTTGACTACATGGGAGTCTAGTGACAAAACCATTATGATATCTTTTGGTCCCAGTTAAGAGTATTTTAAAACATCAGTATATATTCTTCTTTGAACTAAGAGCTATTTAGCAAGGTGTTTTAAATTTTACACAACTGAGGAGAGGTTAAAAAACTTTTTTTTTTTTTTTGATTTGTAACTTAATTATACTGGGCCAGAGAATGGTAATAATAATTTTTTAGAGATGTGTTAAAGCTGGGTTTATGGTCCTGAAACATTTGTATACACGTGTATGTATGCTCAAAAAGGAGTCTGCCACTTTAAGGATAAGAAGCATAGTTAATTGTATTGTTTAAATATTTTATAAGTTTTCTCTGATTTAAAAAGTTGCTTGATCTGCCAATTATTTAGGGAGAAATGTGACAATCTTCTTCTATATTGGTGGAATTTTCAATTCCTTTTGAAGTTCTGCTATCTAAAAATATATGTATTTTGAAGTTATATTAATAGATGCACATGGTTAAACTTCTTCTTTGTTAGAAGAAATGATAAAATTAATCATTTTATTATGGCCTAGAGACCCAATTTATCTATATTAATGCTTATTGCTTTAAAGATGTTTTTTCCTATTATTAATGCTAATTATTTTGGTTAGCATTTTTTGTATATTTTTCTATTTTCAACTTCTTTGAGTCTTTTTGTTTTAAGTGTATCTTCAGTAGATTGTGTAATATAACTTTGAATAAAGATGCATTCTGACAATCTGTGCCTTTTAACTGATGAGTTTAATCCACTTATATTTATTGTGATTATTGATGTAGTTTATATATTTATACCATCTTATTTTTGTGCTTTCTGTTTCTTCATCTTTCTTAGTACTTTCTTTCTTTCTAACTTTTATATTTACTGGGATTTTTTCCCATTTCATTTTTGCTATATATTTTTCCTCTATCAGTTGGAAATAATGTGTTATCTTGCAGTTGGTTTCACTTAAAAAATTAAAATATATTTAAGTTAGCAAAATCTAAACTTAATATCATTACTTTCTTCCTAAGGAATATAACCTTAGCATGTGTTAATTCTAATTATGACCCTCTCAGTTATTAAAGTGTTGTTCTTCAGTGTTTCAGTATTTATTTTCCTACTTGAAATTTGCTTGCATTTTTGAATCTGAAGATTTGTTTGTCATTCACTTGAAAAAAATGCTTAATCAATATCTCTGCAGATATTTTTCTTTATTGTATAATATCACTTATAAATTTCAGCTAAATGTCTATTACCATATTCTATTACCATATTTCTCAATTCCTTACTAATATTTTCTTTTTTCTCTTTGTATCTCTGTAACTCATTATGGAATATTTCCTCAAAAATGTCTTTCAGTTTATTCTTTCTTTAGAGATGTCTAATTTTTTATGTTAACCCATCCTTTGCATTTCTAAATTTATTTATTCATTTTTTTACATATTTTAATTTAAAAGAATATATTTTTTCAAGTCTTCACAATTATTTAGTACTTTTGCATCATGAATTTGGCATTTTATTTAATTTCTTCTAAAATACTAGATATGTACTTTTAATTTTGTATTTGATAATCCTAAAATCTACTTCATTGTGACTTTGTTTTTGTGTTTATTGCTTTCTTTCTTTTTCAAAAAGAATTATTTTATTTAACTTTATTTATTTCAATTTGACCAGAGAAGGAGGGAGGAAGGGAAGTGTGGGGGAGAGAGAGAGAGCGAGCAAGTGAGCGCAAGCACAACCCTCTAGGTCCAAGACTCGAACCACAGTCAGCCATGTGGAAGTACAGCACCCTTAACTACCACACCACCTGCCAGCCCCAGTGCTTATTACTTTAATTGATTATTATTTATGGTGGCATGTATCCTTGTATGCATTACTTGATTTGAATTACAAATGTATTACTTGGAAAGTTATGCATAGAAATTCTTTGAGATCTGTGTTCTTGACTTTTCCCCCTACTCCTGTGGACATAAACACCAAGGACTGAAGGGATTACACAAATAACATAAATTCTGGCTCCAAACACAGTAGGATCAGAATGTGGTTAGAAAGTCTCAGGGTATTTTCCCCTTCTATTCAAAAACAATGTTGAAGCAATCTTTCCTACTGATTCTCTCTTGTGTATATTGTTTTCTAAGAGTCTTGGTGTTTATTATACAGTGGTCTCTTATCTGATTTAATCCCTTACATAAGTCCTAGACTTTCTGTTCTATTTTCTCTGCATAGTTCCAGACATTAGCGGTTGGATGAATTTTTCTATTCAGAATTCACCATCATTTTTGGTATGTCAGAGTTTCCTTTACATTCTGGCCAGTTTAGTTATAAAAAGAATTAAAGATGAATGTTGTGTATACTACTTGTAATAGTTTTGTATCTGGAGGCTTTTGAACATGTTTCATTGGTTATCTTAATGAGAATGGATAGTACTAGAGTCCTACTGGAGGTTACATTCCCCTGATATAGTCAATTAGGTTGTGACTTCCCTAGGGCATCTATTGTATAATATAGAGCCTTATAATGAATATGAAAGAACACAGGCAAGAGTTTGGACTCAAGCTAGAGTACTCCAAGGTTTAAGTCACTTGAAAAGTATCACAACAGGAGATCCTTATTTTTTCTTGTTATTAATTTGGTTTAATAGTGACTAATCAATGGAAGAATGACTAGTCCTCTTGGAAACCCTCTTCTTTCCTTATCATCATCTTTATTAAATCAGACACTGCTATGCAAATACACTCAAAACACTGACAAAGTGAAATTTTGAATCTGACAATAAAGGCAGGATTATATGAAGTTGATAAAGTGACATTGGAGAACTGTTCAAATCTCATGCAAAGCCCTTGAAAAGTGAGTCCCTTAAAAGGTTTTACCAGCTAATAAGAGAAGAGTAGAAAATCGGCAAGGACGGTGGCAAGTTCAAATGATTAAGAGGATGCTTAGAAGCATTGATATTT
Source organism: Tupaia tana (assembly GCA_026018925.1). Classification (NCBI taxonomy): domain Eukaryota; kingdom Metazoa; phylum Chordata; class Mammalia; order Scandentia; family Tupaiidae; genus Tupaia; species Tupaia tana. The sequence goes on from JAKSZU010000002.1 coordinate 13,032,462, forward strand.
TTGCAAAACCAAGTCTCTTTTTGATTGTGCCACAGGAGGTAAATGTAAAATGTAGGTTGTCTTTCTGTGATACCTCCCATTAACATTTGGTTCATCATTCATTTAAACATAACCAAAAAGTATATTAAATTGATAAAACCCAATTTGTTTTAATTTCCACTCAAAATAAACCCCAGTTGACTGGTCATGAAATACTGTCTCCTGTTTTAAGTGGGTTAATGCAAGCTGGATTTTCCTCCTGTACCAACTTGAGCTAATGAGGCCTTCTGTGTAACAAACAATATTTATCATAATCCTGGTGTAGACATTGGAATCTATACCAGGGAACTGGTGAAGCTCATGGCCAGGAGAGGCAAGAGCACATGGAATGTGGATCTGGGTGCCTCTTTCTCTCCCTCTCTTTCTTTCTTTTTTTTTTTTTTTTTTGGAGAGGTTTTTTATATAGGGTTTGTGTGCTCACTAGAAAGACAGAGAGACAGAAAGTGAGAAATAACCCCCCAAGGGGGATGACCATACCACAATCCTTTCTCCTCCATTTCCCTCTTGGATCTTGGGCACGTGTACCTGGCATGAGTTTGAGTCACCGGGTCTGGGATTTGAACCGTGGTCAACTACATGGGAGTCCAGCAACATAGCCATTATGTCAACTGCTGATGCCAATGCCTGATCTCTCTTGTGGTCCAGACTTAGATGTCTCTCATGGCTGTATGCCACGCACATCAGCTTTTATAGGGTCACTTTGGTGTTTGAGGACCTTTGTCTTTGTAGGAAAAATTCAGTCTGCCTTGGTGAATATCCAAGATTTACTTAGAGTATTAAATGCTTCCCAATGGTGTTTCAGAAGTCTTTCCTCCAACGTGGCTGTCAATTGGTCACTACTTTCTTTTAGCTATGGGGGGTGCCACTTTGCTCTGGAAGGGGACACAGATCTGATCAGATGCTTCAGCAGTTTCTGTTGTTGTGTTTTTGTGACTTGTCATCAAAGTGCTGGGGTAATGGAGAACATTTCTCTTATCCACAGGTGGATAAACAGAATAACCACTAGTTGAAATTCAGGTTTAGAATGGATTCTGCAAATTGGACAGAGACCTGCCTGAAGTCTTGACTCTTCCTTAGTAGGCAGCAGAAGGTAGCCCTTGGAAGGTGCTAATACTCTCATAATGACCAGGATGAGAAGCAGTTTATGGGACCAGAGAGCCCACATCCGAATTCAAATTCCACCCCTCCCAAGGTGTATGGCTCTGTGGCTGGGTCACTTCACCTGTAGAAAGAGCATAATTATTGTCTATCAGTAGATATGTTATAGGGACCACCATGAGCTACCATCTGTGTGTGCAGTGTCTGTCAAAGTGTATGCAACACCAGGCCCCTGATGTTCAGGATGAATGAATTCTGAGATTTGAGACATACAGTTGCACAGAGCAGCTGAAGGGAGTGTGTGTTTGAAGATGATTTTGAATTAAGGAGCACTCAGCTCCATTAAACCTTCCTCAAATGTCAGAGTCCAATATTGGCACACAGAAAGGGAAGCAAGTATTTGCTGGGACTACAGGATTCTAAATTATTCATGAAGGCTTTGCAATCTTGAATCCTTTAATTCCATCACATCTCTAGTACAAAAGGCAAAGCCAATGTTTTCTGGTTATAGATTTTGTAAGATAAAATCCTTCAGCTGTGCCAACCTGGTGAAACTATTCTTTTAATATAAGGTATCAGCTGTTGTATCTATTGCTTCAATTAATGCCTACCACTGGAGAAAAACCAGGAGAAACCTAACTCCATGGAAAAACATCATGAACAGAGGCGTTTTTAATCTCTGGATGTGCTATTAAGCTTGTGGGGCTGTGCTTTGGGATTTCTATACAAAGACAAAGGCTCAGGATGGTAAATTAATTCCTTCCTAAGAGAAGCACTACGGCTTGGTTCCTAGAGCTGGAGACTGACATTTGGGGCTTTCTTACCGGCCTGGTGCCATTACTGCATTCCTGGCTTCTGTACCCCTTCACCCGGGCGGGCCTGCCGGCCATTCCCTCTCTTTTGTTTTCTTCTCCACGTCTGCAATACTGGGTATTTGTTAAACCCCAGCCAGGGTTCATCCCTTCCAAGGCACCCCTCAAGGGATCCTCTTCATCAGGGCATGTGGAGCACGTTGTTGGGTACTGTCTGTCTGTCTCATTTTTCAGCTAGAATGTAGCTTCGATGAGGACAGCCAATGAGGAGTTCTAGGTGCACTTCTTAGAATCCCCACGCTGCCAAGCATAACAAGGCAGGCACAGTCCCCAAAGGCAGGACTCTGGGGCTGTCAAGTATCATCCTGGCTCTGCCATCAACTTGCTGAAGTCACTGTTTTTTTTTAAAAAAAAAAAGTCTCTTCTAGGGAACCAGCAGTTAGCGTAATGGCTATGTCGCTGGACTCCCACGTAGTCGACCGCGGTTCGCATCCCGGACCCGATGGCTTAAAACTCACGCCGGGCGCGTGTGCGTGCGTGCCCAAGATCCCGAGAGGAGAATGGAGGAGAAGGGATTGCGGCGTGACCATCCCCCCTGGGGGGTGATTTCTCGCTTTCTATCTCTCTGTCTCTCTCTGTCTGTCTGGCGAGCGCACGCACCCTATAGTGAAAAACCTCTCAAAAAAAAAAAAGTCTCTTCCTTTTTCCATGAGTGAGAGAGAAAGAGAGAGAGAGAATATTCCCAACTAGGTCTTTTTTTTTTTTGAAGAGGTTTTCGCTATAGGGCGCATGCGCTCGCCAGACAGACAGAGACAGAGAGACAGAAAGCGAGAAATCACCCCCCGGGAGAGGATGGCCATGCCACAATCCCTTCTCCTCCATTCTCCTCTCAGGATCTTGGGCACACACGCACACGCGCCTGGCGTGAGTTTAAGCTGCCGGGTCCAGGACTTGAACCATGGTCGACTACGTGGGAGTCCAGCGACATAGCCATTACGCTAACTGCTGGTCCCCCCAACTAGGTCGTGATGCCACAATCCACCCCCAGCTTCAGCCAGCCTCAGATCATGGGCATGTGCATGTCCAGAATACTCAGGGCGGGCTCTGGTGTGAACCTGGAACTTTACCATGTGGGACAGTCTGGTCCACTGTGCACCATCCAGCCCCATGGCTGACACACAGCCACGTGCACTGTCACACAAATATGACTTACACGATCATCATCCATGATAAGCATAATCAGAATGATAACGCAGCATAGATAACACGAGTGAGTGGTTACGGTCTCGCATCATTCTCAGCTTTCTACGTGTTAGCTAACTGAGCAGGTACCGTTGGCCATCCTTTTATAGACGGGGAAACAGTGGCACCCAGCTGTGGCATCACTTGCCCAAGGGCCCAGAACTGGTAGTAAGTGGCAGTCCCAGAGCTCAGACCCAACCTGATGCCGATAATGACAATATCAGTGGTGGCTTCGGGCACGTTAACTTGGATACGTTAACAGTTCACAGGCTTCTGCAGAAGTGACTGTCCCTCCCCACAGTGGGAGCAGTGTGAGTGCGACGGCCAGCCTCCCACACCTGCCCTCAGCCAGAGTGCAGTGCCGGCTTGCACGGGGTGCTCTGTGTTTGTGGGTGTCTTGGGCCGACTTGGAAGGGGTTACATTTCTGATTTTTCTAGTCAGGAGCTTGGATTTTCTTAAGGGTATTTTGATGAGTGCTTTTAAGCCAAGGACATGAGATGGCCAAAAACTAGGACTGGGGACACTCACACGATGGCTGTCCCTGACTGTCTCACTGCAGCACCTCGCCCTTGTCCCCTCGGTCTCAAAGTGAGCATGTGCGTGCATGTGCGTGTGTGTGAGTCTTTTCCCGGACACAGTCATTTATCAGAAGCCCAGACTTGAATAAATGTCTGTTCACAGTAACCAGAGATTACTGTGTAACCGTGGAAATGCTAGGGTCTCAGGAACCTTCTCCAGAATATCCAGGCCAATCAATTGAAGTAGCATCAGGATAATGTGTCTTTCTCTCTGTCCTGTCCTCTTTGCCTTTTTTGAAACAACCAACCAAACAAACACACCCTACCTCCTCAGGCCTGGCAGTCCTGCTCTCTGGGGTGGCAGGTGGCAGCACGCAGGTGTTTAGGGGACAGCCAGGCAGCAGAGGCATGGTGCTGAGGCCTGTCTTCCTCTGATGGTGTTCCAGGGCAGAACTGCTGGGTTGGCTGATCCCGCCTCGGGGTGTGGAAGGCAGGGACACCTTGCTGCTCTGTGTGTGTACACGCCACGCCACTATTTCTCCGCCTGGGGGATTTGATCAGGAACTTCGCTGTTAACACCATCGAGTGTGCCAAGTGGGAGCTGAATGTCACACAGACCTGCGAACGCACACGTGAGCCGTGCCCACGTGAGGACAGCGTGGCCCTGGCAGTGCCTGGTGTTTGAGACAACCTTGTGTGCCGCGTGTAGACGACTCAGGCTGTCCTTCCAGCAGAAAAACCCGAATGGAATTCCACAAAAACTAATTCTGCGTTTAAAGGAAAGGTGGTGATGGTGGTGATGGGCATGGTTTTAAGTTCAGTTCTATGGTTTTCTTGTGAAGTAGAAGAAATCAAATACTTTGGATCCTTTCTATGTCCATGTAGGCTCTTGTGCGCACACATGTGCAGTAACATCCAAGGCTGTGACGGTTTGTGGCCTAACTAGATTTCATTTTTCCTAATGATAACCTGTGACCTTTTCAATCATTCCTTAATGTAAAGACAGAGGAGGTGTCAGGTAAAGGGATTTACAGACGTGCTCTCTGCTCCCCTCTGAACTCGCTTTAGAATTCTCTGTCCACTGATCGCTTCGGCACCACATATACTAAAATCAGAACAATTCCGAGGAGGCGAGCGTGGCCCCTGTGCCAGGATGACGTGCAAATTATGAAGTGTCCCGTATTTTTGTGTTTCATGAAAAAAAAAAAAGTTCTACATCAAGATCAAAAAAATGTTCCATTTAAACTATTACGTAAAACGTGACCCTACCTGTTTTGAGGGACACCAGCATTTTAGAGATTAGTCAAGTTTTGGCTCACTAAAGAATCAAAACCTTGAGAAAAAAAGAGTTTATTTTTCTGTTTGAAATTTGTGGTGCAGGGTGAGAGGCTGAGTGAGGGAAACTGAGGCCCAGCCCAGCATGCTTCTGTGTCTTTGCCCCGGAGCATCTCCCATGTTACAGATGGGAAGCTGGCCTAAGGAGCTTAAAGCTCGCTTTTCCTCCATTGTCAGAGGTTAGGAGGCCGTGGCTCCCAGACGGGGCTGCTACAGATATGATCCCAGGGATCCGGAAGCTCTTTGCAAGCTGCAGCTGGGAGGCTCTGGGCAGGGCCACGTCAGAACAGGCCAGGAACAGGCCAGGGACATAACTCAGAGCTTCCTCCGTAACCAAGGTTAGTGTGGTATCGTCAGTTAACTGGCTTTCATATGGAAAGACATTAGATGTCCCCACAGACGACTTCCTGAGGCGTTTTAGGGCTTCTTTAGGGAAGAACAGCAGGGTCACTCATTGCTCCGGGGTGCACCGGGGCCATGCCTGAGCCTCCTGGTGCTCAGCTTCCTCATCACATCCTGCCAGGTTTTCAGTCCTCCTCCCGAGCCTGGCCTACAGTGGGCATTTAATAAGTATCAGCATCTCCTGCTAGGAGAGCCAGGAGCGTCTCCAGGAAAGCGCAGGGCTAGTCACTGCTGGCTGGCCGCTCTGAGCTGACAGACAGGGCTGTGGTCGTGTTTAGGTGATTCTGCTGGGAAGCGTTAAATGCTCAGAAGGCTCGGACAGTTTCGCTAGAAGAAAAATTACAGTTGAACCCTGTGTAGTGTTAATCTGACCCTTAAATGAAAAGCTGTATTCAATTCCGTAAAATGTCAATCAAATCATTTACGTCTCCCACCCATTGCAGTGCGTCACAGAGTGCTGACAGCTTAGGGGGACAGACTCACAATGACAGATATGACAGTGCAGTCAGCTGACCACGTGACCTCAGAACTGGGCCGTGCAAGGAGAGCCGGGAGGGGCTTCTGTGGTCAGACTGCTTTGAGCTGAGTTTTGGAAGATCTCAGGGGTTTAGCTGCGTGGGGTGGGGAGAGGAGAAGGCAGTGGTGGGAGGGATAGTTTTCAGGCGTTGCAGAGGTGACTGGCTCTCCCTAACGTGTGATGCCAGAGGTCTAGGTGTTTGTCCTGAGGTCCAGTAGGTGAGTCAGTCCAGGTGCTCAGGGCCGGGGTGGGGTGTGAGTGGAGCTCTTCCCTTTGAGACAAAGTGGCACTCTCAGGGAAGGCCAAGTCCAGGAGCTCGGGACAAGCTAAGCCTGCAGCGGGCCATGGCTCCTGCTTGCAGATGTGTAGGTCGACTTTGAAAACCAGGCCCCTCAGTCACAGCTGCGTGCACCTGGGGGAAGTGCCAGGCCCAAACAGGTCTTGATGAGAAGTGCCTCAGGAGAGCAGCCCCCTCTGGGTCATCTCTCAGCAGTTCCCAAATGGAAGGTCTATTTGCAGCCACCCCATGAGTGCAGATTGGCTTTTGGAATCAGAGACACCCCAGCTGACAGCCGGCAGCCGTGGAGTTCACATCAGGCCACTGTGTTCCAGGCCTTGAGAGAGGACGGCCACCAAACTGAGGCTCACAGGCCGTCCCACATCCTCCTGCTACTGGGGGCCAGTATGTGACTCGCCTTGTGTGGAGTGACAGCCGTTTTGAAATCACGGATGACTTTCCTTTTATCTTCCTACCTTTATTAAATGATCTGTCCCATCTTAAACTTTTTACTTATTTATGGGGAAGGGTCACCCAACAGGTCTGGTCACAGTGCGAGCTTCTTCCCCAGCTGTCTAGCTGGTCGGAATCTTAGGTGCACATGTGGGGCTGGTGTGTCTCAGGTCACCTCGGGTGGAAAGCTGCCGTCAGCCACATGGGTTCTGGCACTGCAGGTCAGTGTGCTACTGTCTGCACCACCATAGCTGGGCCTAAATCTTTAGAAAAGAAAACCTGTATTAACATAGGCTCTGGAAGCAATCTTGAGGTTCACTAAGAACTGGTGGTATCATTAAGAAGAATGAAAACAAATTTAACTCATTTATTTTGAAGAGGAGATCTTTAAAATGTATTAAATATCTTTTCCTTTAATTAAAAAATATTTACTTACTGTTCATTTATTCTTTTTAAGTTTTGCCCATAGGGTACATGCACTCACCAGAGAGACAGAAAGACAGAAAGGGAGAAATCACCCACCAGGGGGACCGGCTATGCTGCAATCCATTCTCCCCCATTTTCCTCTTGGGATTTTGAGTACACACACACACACACACACACACACACACACACACACAGAGTGATTTTCAAGCGACTAGGTCTGAGACTCGAACCATGATTGACCATGTGGGAATCCTGCTGCCTTAACCACCATGCTACTTGCTGTCTCTGTATTTAGCATTTTAATAAAGCATGAATGTGAGAGATCGAATACTTAAAAACCATACAACCATTTGCATTCCATGTGTACCCACCTATGTGCACACATGGATCTTGAGTGAACCTGTCTCTCAGTCACTGGAGACAGATTAGCACATCTTCCCTCTCACTGCTTCCAACGGAGTTGAGAGAAAGATGACTCAACTACGGTTGTCTCGTTGTGTGCTAATGCAGCAGCCCTGCGTCCTCCAGCATTTACTGGACACTTGCTAAATGCCAGTGTGTGTCAAAGGCCTTTGCATTCAGAATACATCCGCATTTATCCTCTCATCTATTCCTGCAGCTGTACATGGCGGGTGCTGTGATTACTTCCATTTCCCAGATCTATAAACCTACGCTTACAGGGATTAAGTGAATTGTTTAAGGTGAGAGGCAGCCAGTCAAGGGGGCAGTCTGAATTCAAACCCAGGCAATCTGAGTCTAAACCCCTATTTTACTTGACAATCTCTCCTGCTAGACGGAAAGCTCCATGCCTATTACGGTACCTGTAGATAAGTATAGCGAGTGTTGGTGGAGTCGATTTGCACCCCAGAGTATTTCCTATCTGAGTCCAGCGGTAAATAAAATGTGCTTCAGGGGTTTTCAGCTGGGGCCGTTTTGCTCCAAGGTACACGCGACAGTGGTGGGTACAGTTCTGGTTGTCACAAATGCAGGAGGCAGTTCTTCCAGCATCTCGTGGGTAGAGGTCAGGCATGCTGCCAAACATTGTACCACGCACACGATCGCTCTTACAACTAAACTAAACTAAGTTATTTGGTTGAAAATTCTGCCATATGCATCATCGTGGTAACTCTTGGTGAAGTACCAGGCAAGCGGGCCCCTAACAATCACAGCAGCAAAATTCGTGCTCTATCGCCCGTTTTCTGAGGAGGTTTTGAGCATGTTCATTGTTGAATCTCTTCTTTGAGCAATCGCTGGTGTTACAAATGAAGACTCATCTTTGCCATTTTCCCGAGAGAGAATATTAGCAGGCAGATCCCTGGTGTTATGGAAATGCTGCACCACCACAGATGCCTGGCTTCATTGAGGGTTTTGTCACATTTTTCCTTGTGCAGCTTTTAAACCTTGAAGAAAGGTATATGAGTATATTTCTAGTGTGGCTACTTCCTGAAAAGCCCCGTTGCAAACATGGCTGACCTGGCCAACCGGATTAGACTGGCTGCATGCCCACGGATCACCAAACACAGTAAAGCGGTCACTAGATTCTGTGTATGTTTATGCTCACTTGCAATTATAGATGGAGATGTGCCTGCTGTATGCTGATCGGTATACGACGAGCATAAACTACAGTAAATTCAGGCATTTCTTCTGATATTCTCCACGAGAAGCTTAAGTATTGGTGATTGGTTATATTCATAATTTATCCATGTACTATCAAATAATACTTTACACCACTATAAACTTTCCTGTAAATGACACCTTCTAGATAAATGTCTCTTTGTAATAATGAACTATGCATGATACCTATTTCTTAGTGGAAAAAACAAACCCCCAAGTCCCCTGGATCACATTGCTTGGTTTGCCAGCTCCTAGTACAATAAATTGATCAGGTTATTATTTGCTACAGTCACACATTTTGGAGATTCAGGGTGGCCTGTGGTCAACTGTATGTCCCACTGGTCTCAAAAGCAGGAATTCCACTGTCTCCTTTTGAGACCTTCTTCCCCTTCCCTCCACGGAAATCTCACAGAATCTGAGTCATTCTTAGTTCAGAAATAAACTTCATGTGGGAGCTGCAGGGGCTAAGCAGCTCAGTGGGGCTCGGGGTGGTGGTGGCACTTACACGGCAGTGGAAGCCACGTGGGTCCTGCCCAAAGAAATGACAGCAACTGCCGCGAGGGTGCTCCGGTTGGACCAGTGACTGTGGGCCCACGCGCTGCCTCTGTCTTGGAGATGGTGACGGGGGATCTTCCAGTTTACACGCACTTTTGCAGTCACTCCTCCCCAACCACCATCCTTGCACAGCTGGGTCTGAAGAGACTACCAGATTTCATTTCGGATCCTGAAATTTTGGAATATTGTGTTGAATTAGAGAGCCAGTTTTCCTCCTTTTTTACTGGACCCCCACCCCCCCAATGATTTTTGCATCAGTTGCTATCAGTGGAAAGTTGGCTGGGAGCATCTCAGATCCTTACAGAGTTTAAATATCCTATCATTGCATTGCAAAAGAGAAGGAGTGAGGCTCGCTCTCCTCCCCTTCCTGGGGGGCCCCATGTGCTTATGTAAAATTTAGCAACTCCAGCTCTGGACAGTAGGATGTTTGGTTAGGCAATAAAAGGTCCTCTAATGTAATGGCCTTAGGTTTACCTAAGTAGGTGAATTTCCAAAAAAAAAAAAAAAAGAAAAGAAAACCACAAAAAAACCAAAAACCCATAAAAATAAACTTCAGGGTGACCTGTTGCCTCTCTGTAACTTTTACATGATGATGAACATGGCAGGTTTATATATTTATAAGATAAACTGATACATGGAAATTTGAATTTGGAAAGAAACATAATAGTAAGTTGGTGTAAAATGATAAAATGTGCTTTCCAGTTGCAAAAGGTTTTTCCCAATATACATGACAGTTTTCAAGCACACTTCTACAATCCCTTGTCCCGTGCACCGCGTCCCAGCCTCTGATGCACATGCAAAGGTCTTGCACTTGCGTTTCATAATCTGTGATTATGACACATTGGATGCTGTTTTATGAGTTCGGGCTGGGTTCTTAAGTAGCAATAATAAATGGGACAGAAGCTATGATTGTAGTCTTTTCAAGAGAGGGTGTGACACGCTACCACAGAATGACAGTTGGGAATGGGAAAAAAAAAGAGAATGAAATAAAAGATAATTTTGACTATAAAATGGGCAAGATTTGGTGTCTATTGATCTTAGCTAATAGGGAATGTAAAAATGCAATGGGTTGGACAGAGTGGGAGTGGGGCAATGAGATGTTGACCTACTTTCTTGTGGGGGAGGATGATACCCTATTTTGTTTCAGAAAAAAAATGAGGTTACCAAATAAGCTTAGTTCTGTACGAGTAGCATAAGAGGCATATGTGGTAGAAATGCCTACGAAGATTTTGAAAATCTGGATCCGCAGCTCAGGAGGGAGGCAGGGTGTAAATATTGATATTGTGGTCAGAGGAAAAATGAATTCACCTTGGAAGGAAAATCAAATGAGAAGAAGAGGGGGTAGGACAGAACTCTGGGAAAAGCAACATCAACAAGGCAACAGCCAGAGAGTTGAGAGGAGAACTGGGAATTTATCTGGCTGAAAGCACTGGTGAAGAGAATTTGAGAAGCCTGGAGTTTTAGAAAGTGCCAAATTCTGCTACGAAGTGAGTTGTTGGAAAATTCTCGCTTTTGCATAGAAAAAAATATGACTTTTCCGAAAACCCAGTAGATAAGGTAAGTACAAGAAAGGGGTGATTTATTAGCATCTTAGGGTTACTGGAAAGAAGTACCATAAACTAGGTGGCTCAACACAACCGAAATTTATTCTCTCACAGACATGGAGGCCGGAATTCTAATCAAGGTGTGGGCAGAGCCATGCTCCTCTGACGGCCTCTGGGGAGAATCCTTCCTTCCTTCTGACTTCAGCTGGTGGCCATCAGTCCTCGGCCTTCCTTGACTTGTGACACATGACACTAAGCTCTGCCTCCATCATCCCATGACATCCGGCCTGAGTGTCTCTGCGTGTGTCATCTTTTTTTATAAAGTTACCAGTCATATTGGGTTAGGGGTCCACCTAATGACCCTGTCTTAGCTTGCTGACATCTGCAAAGACCCTAGTTCCAAATAGGTCACATTTAAGGTTCTGGGCAGATGTGACTTTTTAGGGGACACTCTTCGTCCTGGCACCGGGCATCTTCAGAGAGGATTGGAGACAGAGCAGTCTCCATAAGTAGAGTGGGTGGGTGCATTGGCTATCCGAAAAGTAATGATGGATATTTGCATGGAAAAATATAGGGAAGGTACGCCATGACTGCTGACAATCCTAATAGATTGCTCTGGTTGGAGGTGTGAGCGGTGAGTGTGTGATTGGCTCTCTGCGGTACTGGCCCACGGAGGGAGGGATGAGCGTGACAGTGTTGGGCAAGGAGGGAAGTAAAGGTGTTTCCTTTTTCTTTTCTTCTGGATGGAGTAAGTGGGGGCAGGTTTATGCACTGGGGTAAAGATCCAGTAAACAGAGAAAGAACCACAGTTTGAGAGTGGGGGAGGTCAATGGATGGACCCTGCCCTGGGAAAGGGAGGATGTCACGGGATCTGGCTCAGGACTGGAGGAGTGAGTTCAAAGGGAGGCGCAGTGAGCCTGGATGAGAGTCAGCCCAGGGGCCATGTGGTCATCACACCGTGGGGCAGACGGAGCCGGACAGGCTGCAGCCACACAGAGGCTGCTCTCTTTTCCCTCTCTGTGGGTCTGGGTCTGTTCTGTGCTCACATTCTCACCACCTGCAGCCTTTTGCTTGCTTCAGAAGCAGTGATTAAGCAGTCACTGTTGCTTTTTGAACAATGAGTACCCCTGGGGTCCCCGTGGGAGGCCACTTCCCCTGTATGTAGAGAAGAATTGGGAAACCAGGGGGAGGACATCCCAGGCCTCAGAATAGTGAGCCAAGCTGACTAATAGCAAGCCCAGAGCTTTATTTATTTTGGGGTGGGGTTGTAGGCTTGGAGTCCCAGTCAGAGGAAGTTAAGGAATTTCTCATGAGTAACTGTTGGCAGACAATCATCTCTGCCTTCTGAGTCCGGTGGGCTGATGTTTCACACAAAGCACAAGTTTTTGTTGATCTTTCTTTCAAGATGATGTGTTGGGAGCGGAGGGTTGAGGGAGTCAATTTTCTCATTCCCTTTGAATCAAAAATTCGTGGAAGAAGATACATAGCATTCAAATATAGCCAAACTTGCTCTTTGCAGGAAAACCTGGATAGAATTGGGCTCACATACAGAGCCAAATGAGCTTCCTACCCTTTTCTTCTAGACGGAACTTCCAGGCTCAGTTTCTGGGTCAGGCAGATGGACAAGGCTGCCACGTGATCTGATGGTCACGGCTCAGGCCGTTCCAGTAGAGCGCCGAGAAGAGCTGAGGAAGCTCCTCTAGCCCCAACTCTCAGAGAGCTGAGGGCCACGGGTTGTCAGAGTCTCATTTCATGGATCTCTTTTTCACCCTCCTCAGGGAAGAGCAACAAGTACTGCTGAGTGGCTGAAAGTGTTAGTGGAAATGTAATTTTATGCGTTGGCTGGGAGGTAGAAAGATGGATAGGCCCCCTTCAGAGTACCCTATTGGGAACAGCAGTTAGTGTAATGGCTATGTTGCTGAACTCCCATATAGTTGACCATGGTTTGATCTGGACCCAGTGGCTTAAACTCACGCTGGGCGCATGTGCGTGTGTGCCCAAGATCCCGAAAGGAGAATGGAGGAGAAGGGATTGCGGCATGGCCATCCCCCCGGGGGGTGATTTCTCGCTTTCTGTCTCTCTTTTTGGCGAGTGCACATGCCCTATAGAAAACACTTCTCCAGGAAAAAAAAAAAAAAGAGTACCCTATTATTTAATTTTTAAAAAATGTATTTATTCAGAGAGAGACAGAGAGAATGAGAGAGAGAAAGAGAATGAACACTCCCAATAGAGTCTTGCTGCTGTGGTTGAACCCTAGCCTCAGTCAGCCCAGACCATAGGCACGTGTATGCCTGGCACACTCAGAGAGGTCCCTAGATGTGAACCCAGAACCTTCTTGTGTGGATCAGCCTTGCAGAGCATTGCGTTTTACACTGAGGCAACATCTGCCCCCCAAATACCCTATTATTAGATATGCATTATGATATACATTTCCATTGTAGGGCTTATTTTTCTTTATAATACCCAAGACCTATGGAAGACTATCTTCCTGGGAAAAGATACCACATAGGTGAGAACTCCTGGGACTCAGAATCAGGCAGCTAATTTCATATCCTGGGTTTGCTATATAGCAGGCAATGGGATTTTGGACAATTTACTCAAACGTCTCCCAGCTACAGTCTTCTATCTCTAAGATGAAGACAAGACCACCTTGATTGGGAACCACACACCACTAACACTTACTGAACTAGTCGGGATGGGTGAGGTTATGCTGCAGATACAATCGCAAATCTCAGTGGCCTACTGAACATGTTCCCTTCTCTCTCATATGCACTCTGCTGCAGGTCTGGGTGACCCCAGGGCAGCTGGTGTCTATGTGCTGGTTTGGGGATACAGACTGTTCCCATCCTGAGGCACCCCTGTTTTTCCACCTGCTTCTGTGATTGCTGTGGCAGAGATTACAGGAGTTGTTCACTGGCAATGCACTGCCAGAGCTGGCCAACGTCCTGCCTCACCACGGGCATGGCCGGTACAGACAGGCGTCCTGTGTGTCCATATGGTCCTGATGAAGATGTCTCAGGGTCCTGGGTGCCTTTCTGTTCACCAAAAAAAATGATGCTGGCTCAGTGGTAAGAGACTATGGAGCTGAGTGCCTGCCACTCAGCCTTCTTCACTGTGGACGTAACTGTGGTGTGGTCAAGTCTCCCCATTGTGATTCTTTTTTTTTTTTCTGGTCAGGAAGTTTTATTTATTTATTTATTTTTACAATTATTTTGTAAATACATACAATCACTGTATATCATTAACAGTCCAGTTATTATACACATTGCCATCAATAATTTTCCATTTTTGTGCCTATTAACTGTTTTGCTTCCTTTCCCTTTGATTCCATCCCTTTCCCCCTCCGCCATTCTTACAAGTGGAGTGAACGTTTGACTCAAACGTCCATATGCCGGTACTAACCTTTCCTTGATTTTCCTAAATAGTACTGGATTCAAATAATTTGTCCTCACCTATCTCAGGTTTGGATTTGAAAATATCCGATGCTTTTTATAGCCAAAGATAAAGTGATCTCGTAGCTCTGACTAGGACAAGAGTAGGGGCTTCTTCTTTTGGGGGCGCAGCCTTGCCCGGCCTTGGAGAGCCTTGATTTCCTGGAGGATTAATTGACTGAAGCCCATCTCTCACTCATCTCTCGAGACACCGTGTTTGTTCTCACCTTTTTCAGCTCATCTGATTTCTTATTCGGAAAGAGTCTCCCTCCTCTCCGTTTGTTCCCTCCCCAAACTTGAGTCACAAGTGCGTGTACCACCTCATTCCTAGTTTTGCTTGATGATTCCAGTGCTTAACAAAGCTTCCCCACTTCTCCAATCTCCTCAGCACTTGGAATCTGTACCATGTAATTTAGATGTTAATTATATCCTATTTAGTTCTCAAATTGTCATTGTGTTTAGTCCTGTCTTCTTGTTGACTGTAACATGTTTTGAGAGCTAGGTCCATCTTCCCAATGTATCCTGCTTCCCAATGTATCCAGCTGGGACATAGTGCCCATCCTTGACAAATACATAATTTGGTGGAGGACAAATCTATGAATTAATCACTTGGCTGAATATAATAAGGCTTTCGGGTAGTTGTGAAATCAACTGCCTTGGGAATTGGGAAGGAGGGACTTTAAGCTGAGAGGTTGAGCCCTTGTCTTCTGAGCGAGGGAAATGACCTTATAGTGGTTTAGGAATTAGGTAGGAATGGCTCTGTATTTTAAAGGATGGGATGGATGTTGGGTAAGTAAAAGAGGTTATTCTACAAAGAAGGAAGGGCATGAGAAAAGATCTGGGAGCAGGTGCTTGGGGAATGGTGAGAATATTTTGGCCAGTGAATAGCTTACATTTGGTGGGAGGGAAAGCTGGATATCACCAGGGGAAAATTAAGCTATCTTGAGGTTTGGAGCAACGTGGAGGTAGAGATGCTAGTTAGACAGCAGTGACAACATCCCCAGTAAGAGAATGGCATAACCTAGGATGGCAGAAGTGAGAAGAGGAAAGGACAAATGGAATCCACTTACAGAAGTGGAGTTAAGAGAATTATGTCTAGTGTACTAGACTTCAAGAGGAACGTTTTAAGGAGGGGAAGTGAAGTTGACAGTGTCTCTTTCTTCAGAAAATGTAGGAGACTCTTGGATTTGGTTGTCAGGTGTTTAGTAACAGGTAACAGTGGGGCCTAATGCAGTTATGAGCATAAAGAAAATGATTAAAACTTATTTGATTTTTGTAGTTCTTATCTCATTTGCTATGAAATTTCTTCTCAAAATTGTTATCATTTCATGTATAACAAGTGTCTTCTAAAATCAATGCCTTATTATGTCTCATAATTTTGTGGATCAGGCATTGAGACAGAGGCTGGTTCAGCAATTCTGTTCCACACAGAGTCTGCTCCACCCAGAGTAGACAGGGGTCACGAGGTGGTCATAAGTGGGAAGGGGGCCAGCCTGGAGGATTGAAGATGGCTTTCCATGTGTGCCTGAGGCCTGGGAGGGTCCCCTGGGAAGCCTCACTTATGTGGACCATCTTCTCCACACTCACAGATGTCCGTGAGTTGCACAAACCTTCTTTATCTTTACAGGTCTGTGAGAGGTTGCTCTGGAAGTATGCCCTACAATTCTTGAAGCCATCTATTTTAGTAGAGGCCTTTGAGGTGTGCCTTGAACTTCCTTAGCAGGACTTTCATCTACCTGAAATGATCTAGGAGATGCTACCCTAGATCTTCTGGTGTCTTAATAAAGAATGTTGCAATAACATCTTAGATTTGATTTTGGCTCTGTGGCAGTTGAGGACCATTTTCTGGGAGAGGCTAGGGATAAAAAAGAGTTTTATTTTCAAACCTACCAACTGCTGGCTCCTTTATATTTCTTCTGCATTTTGCTGAAAAATAAAAAGGATTTTTTTTTTAATTTTTCTTTTTTCTTTTTTGTCTTCTTGAATTTTATCATTAGCAACCAGAAGAGTGATGAGTGCTACCTGGAAAGCTCCTCCACCCAACTCCTGAATTCATAGGTACGCCTTCTATTTTCCAGTTACTCCAGGGATGCCTATGCTAAGCTCTGGCCACACTCAGCAGATGTCATGTTTCTTCCAGTCTCCATTACAACCTCTCCCTGTCCCTCCTCCCTGACTACTAGATGCTTTCAGGATTTTCAGACCTCCCTGCTCCTCCACCACCAGGCCCCCAACTCAATGCCAAATGTGATTTTTGTTTTTGATCCTCTCACATTCAGGTAACAAGTGTCTTTTGGTAACCAGTTGTTGTCTAGCAAGCTACCCTAAAACTTAGGGTCAGAAAACACGTTCAGTTCTAGTACTACATTTCCTAATTTGGCAAGTGAGGACTCTGAGCAGGTCTCAGCAGATGATCCTTCTATTCCATGATGTGTTGACTGGGGACTCCTAGAACCATGGGCTGAATGTTTGTGTTTTAATAATCCTTATGTTGAAATTCTAACTCCCAAAGTGATAATATTCAGAGATGTGGGCTTTGGGAGGTGAATGGGTCATGAGGATACAATCCTTATTAGTGCCCTATAGGGACAGACTTGAGACCTTGCTTTGCTTTCCCTCCACTGTCTATTCTGTGAGGATACAAGGAGAAGGTGGCCATCTGCCAAACAGAATGCTAGTTCTTAACAGACCCTGGACCTTCTGGTGCCTTGATCTCATGGACTTCCCAGCCTCCAGAACTGTGAGAAGTCAGTGTCTGTGGTGTAAGCTCCCCAGTCTTTGGTGTTCTGTTCCAGCAACATGAAGTGATTAAGGCAACTGGCATTATCTATCTGGTATCTAGGCTGGCTTTGGCGGGGGCTGAGGCCTGGCACTTTGATAGGGACAGGTGGAGGTCTGGGCTCAGCAGTTGCTCTCCTTCTCTGCTCATCTCAGGCTCCCATGAGCCCTGAAGCAGAACGTGAGCCTCCTCTACATGGCAAGTGCAGAACTCTGGGAAATCAAGGTGGAAGCTGCCAGTCCTTTAGAAGGCTGGGCGTAGATCTGGCCTATCACCACTCTCACCATGGCCTACCAGTCAGAGAGTCACAGACTTGCCCAGAACCTAGGGGAAGAGAAATAGTCCCCTTCCTTTATTGGGAGAGTGTGCAAGACCACACGGTCACTTTTAATCTTCCATAATAACTCATCATTCAAGTTGACCAATCAAAAAATGATCAGCACTTGTGTTCTGTCAGTGTTTAGCACATAGTAGGCATTTTGCAAATACTTCTCAATTTACTAAATGAAGCACACTAGTGGATTATCCAAGAGAAATTACAGAGATCAGAGGGAACTTTGGATCATTGTAGAGTCTTGGCTTTTAATGAACTTGCTCTGTGAACCTCTGTAAGTCTCTCAGCCTCACTGAGCTGCAGTTCCTTTATTCATAAAATGTAAATAATATCTTATTACATACCACATAAAGTGGTTCTACGATGTGCTGCATAAACATCTTTGGTAAAATATGTCGAGGACTTTGGAAGTTCGAAATCATTCAATGTTCATCATATCTTCAGCGATTAAGCAAAGAACTTTGGAGTAGTCCTCCCTGCATTTCACCATGTCTATGTGGCCTCAGTCAGCTCTTCAATACCTTGGAGTCCTGTTTCTGTTGATTGGGCAATGGGTGTTACAGTCCCTATTTCCTGTTGTACCTGAAGCATAGCAGATGCAGTACATGATTCTATTATTTTTGTTGTCCTTGTTACCATTTTGTGCTCTGAGACTATAAATCAAGGCTACACTGTGTGTGCCTGTGTGGACAAGTCTATCGTGCGCCAAACACACTACTGTGGCATGTATGACTTAAACAATGGTGTAGGCAAGGTATTTTAAAAATTTTATCCCAGTTTGCTGTCATGCATCCGAAAATTTAACAACTAAAAATACCCTCAGAAACGAGTTTCTTCCATAGTCTTTTGATTTCCAATGAGACAGCTTGTTATTACTTGTTAAATACCTGATTTGGCAGTTATGTCAAAAGTCCTTCACTATTACATGGTTAATCTCAGTGGGTATGCTTTTAGTAATCAATTGGTGTTTAATTAACATGTGAGAACTTTCCTGGTTAGTCTAAATTAAATTTGTAGTAAGTCTATGTGAGATAACTTGGAAATGTTGTCAGGACCACATTTTCCTTGGCTGACATGCTCTGTTGTTGGCCTCAGTTCTGGAGTCTGGAATGTTAACTCGAAGAACCTAAGGGAAGCCTTTCCAAGGAAGGCCTCTCGACATGGTTTAACGTGCTCATTAATAACGGGGTCCAACTCCCGACTGTCCTTCTCTTTGTGAAAAACTGCAGCTCAGACCTGGCCCACCCTCGGCGTGCAGTGTAGCGTCCTGCAGTGCTGGGAGCCACGCGGCCTGTTGTGGGTTTGGCTTCCTAGCCTGGTCCACCTAAACAAATACCCAAGCACCTGTGTGTGTGCCCAGGATTCTGCTCAGCTGTGGGGCTTGGGGAAGGGGTTACTATGGCATGACAAGACCCTGTCAAGGGCACCGCTTTTCCTTCCCTTGTGTGTGCATGTGCTTTCATGAATGAAAATAAAATACTTAAAGGTCTGAGCTAAGCAGTCACTCTAAAATGAGCTTCCCGAGCCAGCAGTATCTCAGCACCTGTTAGAAATGCAGGTTCTTGGGCCCTACTCCAGACCCACTGAATCGGAAACTCTGGCATGACCCAGTAATCTGGATCTTCTAAAGCCTTCAGGTGACTCTTATGTCTGCAGTTGCAGAACCACTAAGCTGGGGTCTGGTATCAGGACAGTGAATATGATGAACACAAACCATTCTTCAAAGCTAAATTCACTCAATCCTCACCTGGAAAGCTGCCTCCACCCTGAGGAGATCTGTATCTTGGCAAGATTTTCTTTCCTTTGTGTGTCTTTATTATATATAAAGTGTCAGTCAAAAATACCTGGTTCCCATAGCGATGAGTAAGTAATTGGGATATAAATGCATGGGCACAGATATAAATTCTGAAATCCTTGCAGGAGTTGAATATTTGCTTTCCATTCAGTGGGAGAAGAATGCCACTGGCTTCTGCCTGGCTTGTGTTTTCCCCTTCCTTCTGTAAATCGGTTTAGCCACATCCTTTACTTTATCTGTTCCCCTCTCCCGTAGCTCTAGAGTCCAGGTACACTAGACACCATCCATAAACCCCAGTGAGGTCGGTGGTAAAGTCAGGCTGGAGCACTGAAGACAAGCTGTGCAAGAGCAGAGGGAAGAGAAAGCAGCCTTTTGCGGGGTGGGTGGCAATTTTTAGGAAGTATTTGCAGAGCCGTAGAAGTAAGGCAAGAGGGAAGAGCAGGCATTTCTCAGTCCCTGGAGCAGGCCACACCTACGACAGGCATGATCTTGAGGCAGAGGCTCTTCTCAAACAGGCTCCGTCAGCACACCTGTTGTTGCAGAAAGCTGTGAGCGACGTCTCACCGAAGACACGGAGTGGACCACCGGGCAGAAAGCAGCGCCAGGGGAGGTTCCTGGGAAGGAGTTACAGAATGTTTTCTCTGGCACGTAGGGCTGACTGTGAAGGCAGAAAGACAAGCAGATCTCTAGATCTCTTCATGTCCTTAAGGACATGAACAAAAAGGAGAGCAGGAGGAAGCACATCCCAACACTGACAGGGAGCCAGGAGGCGGCTTTGACCAAGTCGCTGAGGGAAGCCCAGCTGCATCTAGATTGGCGGAGGACCTGCCCTTATTTGTCACACAGATGGAATTTTGACTAGTGACATGGAGATTCTATGGAAAGGAAGCAGGGCTCTTCTGCTTTAAGGGCATGTGTAAGAATGTCCTCAGCTCAATGCTGTATCTTGAGATTTTCCCTCTTTTATCTCTAAGAGATTATCCCTTTTCAAAAACAAGAGAGCCTGGGTAGAGAATGAAATAGTTGTGTTGGACACTCCAACAGGTCACTGCTGTAGTGACAGGGTATTAAAACATGGTCTTGGGACAGCAGTTGGTGTAATGGCTATGTCGCTCAGCTCTCACATAGTCAACTGTGGTTCGAGTCCCAGACCCAGTGGCTTAAACTCATGCCGGGCGAGTGTGTGTGCATGCCCAAGATCCCAACAGGAGAATGGAGGAGAAGGGATTGTGGCATGGCCATCCCCCCTGGGGGGTGACTTCTCACTTTCTGTCTCTTTCTGTCTTTCTGGTGAGTGCACGCGCCCTATAGCAAAAACCTCTCCAAAAAAAAAAAAAAAAAAGAAAGAAAGAAAGACAGAAAAACACAGTCTAACATGCTTATTGTTTCTAGCAGTGTCACCACAGATGCCCTTCTGAGTGAGGAAGACGTCGTGGCCCTGGCGGGCGGGGCTGTATACAGAACCATGACTATGACTTTTATCAGTTGCTGCGTGGTGTGTGGGGGCCGACCTATGTTGTCACATAGAAATAACGAGACCTGACCGTCTGGACTATGTGACAGGGAACCTCTCACAGGGAAGGGGTCTACCCTCGTCACCGCAGCGGTGGGGAACATCCTGTAACAAGTGCACGAGCGAGGTGGCCTCGACTGCAGCAGGTGCGGTAATTGGCAACGGCAGGTGTTTCTTTACCCCAGACACTGTCAAGGGGAAGACTGTGAGTGGCAAGGGGACTCGGGTGGGAGATGAGGCGCCCGTCGTCCTGGTGTCTGAGCTGACACCTGCCTTGCTTCCATGGGGCACTCAGCGTCTGGGCTGAACGGCCTTGTTCCCCAGCAGGTTCTGCAGCCTCTCACGTCAGGCTGGCTCTCGTGCCTGTGGTGCCGAGTGGTTGTTCGAGATTCATGTCAAGCACCATGCCTGCTTATGAGTGTCCTGTGAGATTTTCATAGGGCACTTTGTCTTCACAACCAGATCTTGAAAGGAGAGGGCCTCTCTAGCTAATGTTTCTTTAAATGAGCTTAATTTACGAGCAGATAACTCAGAGAGACTACTCAGACCTTCTCTGAAGAACCCTAATGGAGCTGGGCATGAACCACTTGTAGACATTCTGGGTTCTCTTTCCCAGAAACTGCAAAAGGGAACAGCGTGGGCACCAAACATCCCAGGTGATCGACTGCTGTCACCCCCACCCTTCACTCTCACAGCCAAAGGGGGTGACCCAGTCATGGCTGAGCTCATGTGCATTGCCCTCAGTGTGGTGATCAGCCTGCCATGTCCCGGATGCTGCTGGCCATGATGGCGTCCCTAGGCCCTGCTCCCTGCTCTGGCCAGCCGTGTCCAGGGACCCTGTCCATTCACTGGACGGGGGATCAAGAGAGGGCCAGAAGCAGAGGCTCTCTGCAGGGTGAGGGGAGGACCTAGGTTAGAGACACCAGGATTTTTATAACCGTTTTTAAAGAGAGAGGTGGGCGGCTGGTGGGAGGAGAGACCCCCCATGTCTCCTTGCACCCTCCCTGAAGCCCTCAGGGATGTCGGAGGAGATGGCAGGTTAGGGAGTCCTTTCCATGAGACTGCTTCATCAAGCAGGAACATTCCAAGGCAGCTTTTGATTGTCGGGAGCTTCCTGACCTCCCTCCCCCCTGGTTCAGGCTCCGCTTTGTGTTGAGCACTCCGGAGCCCAGAGCCGGAGCCATATCCTGTAAGGAGCAGCCTCACCTTCCTTCCTGCAGCAGAGGAGACCAGGCAGCCCCCAGGGAGGGCAGGAGGCAGCATTTTCCCTTCTTCTCAGGGAGGTTCCCTGCAGTTTGGCTCCAACTGCGACAAATCAGGGAAGCCATGCAGGAGGCAGGCAGGAGGGAGCCAGTGACCGACTTGCAAAAGTGATCCTGGCTTCTCCTCATCCCCTGCCAGACCTGGAGTCTTTCCCTGCTGGATCTGAGCAGCTTGGGACAAAAGAGTCCAGGCCCTCCAGTTCTTGTGCGGGGTCCCCGCGCACCCAGTCCTGCTGCGGTGAGGGCCTGGAGGGACGCGCTGTTTCCTGTCGGGGCAGCACAGGCAGGGAAGGGTCGCCGTTCTCTGTGGCCCTGCAGAGGCTCCAGGGCTGCAGCGTACATGGCTCTTCAGCCTCCAAACGGCACACCCGACGGCATATCTCTTTCTAGAGGTCAGGGAGAGACAGGTATTTTCAGCTGGTTGTTGAAATTTAGCAGCATTTTGAAGACTAACCTAAGCATTATTATCAGGAATAGGTAAACGTGATTTTGAGATAAATTAGCGATAAGGAGCCCTCTCCTTTTAAGATCTGATTATAAAAATAAGATGCCTTCTTAAAGGCATAAAGTGGTACGGCATATGAAATGAACATCAAAATAATACTTATACTAAAACTTATATTTAAATAGCTCAAATATATTTAAAAAAATGTTGCCAGAGGGCATGTGTGCTCCTTGGACAGAGACAGAAAGTGAGGGAGAGAAAGGGAGAAAGTACTCGCTGGGGGATAGTGAAACCAACACCCTTCCACCTGCATTCTCGCGGGATTTGTGGCATGCATGCACATATGCCCGGTGTGTTTTTTAAGCCTCTGTGTCCAGGACTTGAACTGCACAGTTGACCATGTGGGACCTGGTCCCTTTAACCAGCAGGCTGGCCCACTTTGGATACTTTTCTCCTTGATTTTTGTAACCATTTTAAAATCCTTTTTATAACAATAGCCCAACCTTCATGTTTCATAGATACAGAAAAAAAATCAGCAAGACTGTTTCTGAGACTAGTCAACCTGGCTGTGAATCTGGGTCACTTGGAAATTAACAAAAACAAGTGAACAAAAGCCAGACCGACAGAACCCTGGGCTGCCCCTCCACTCTGCCGCATCAGAGTCTCAGCCCAGGTCTGTACGTCAGACAGCGACCGACCGGGCACACGTGCCGGCACCTCACACAGCTGCCGCGCAGGGAGCAGCAGAGGTGGGGACCTCCGGAGCTGCAGGAACAGGTGGGGAGTCACAGGTCTGGCTGGGGCTGAGGGGCTGCTATGGGTTTCACACCTCGTTTCTCAACTCCTGGCTGTTTTCTTGGATTTCCTGCTGTTTCTTCCTTTCATAAAGGCCTCATTATTTATTTATTATTATTAACACTTCAGTCAGCACAAGAAAGGCAGTCTTTCTTCCTCTCCACACAGTGTATTTCTCCAAGGAGCCCACGACTCTCAGCCGTCCCAGCATGAGTCAGAGAAAGCGTTTTTTAACCCTTGCACCCATGCACCTTAGTGCAGAATGTGTGTGACTGTGTCGAGGATGAAATGTCCCAGCTCAGAGCTCCTTGTGACACTAGCTCTTAGCTGTGCACGTGGGCATTCTTGGTCCACAGGACACTGGAGGGGGATGGAGCATCTGTGAGGAGGTGCAAAGGAAGGGGTGAAGCAGAACTCCGGCAGAACGTGGTGGGGAAACAAGAAACCCTTTCAGTCTTTAGCCTTACTTAACAGCACGTAGCAGGACCAGGACTCCTCTCCCCTCTTCCGTCTTGGCATTAAGTCTAGCTCAGATGCCTTTGTGTATCTTAAAACGTGTCAACCTACTGTGCACAAAACACTTTGGTACGGTGCTGATACTCAGGGTAGAAAAACAGCCATAACCCGCTCTGGAATGGACGGGATCAAGGGAAAGGTCACAGGCCTGCTGGATGGTTGCTGGAACGCTCCACACCCATCACCGCAGAAGGAAATTTGCTTCCAGGGCATCCTCTGAGCAGGCGTTTCCAGCCAGCTAGAACTCTCTGTCCTCCCCTTCAGAGGGAACGCTGTATTTTCAATCCCAGATGAGAAAGGCAGATGTTTTTTGCATCTCCACCCACTCCACCGCCTTTGGGTGCCAAGTCAGTGGGACAGGACACACAGAATGGCCATTGGGAGGGGTGCAGCACATGCAGAATGACCTCCGGTGATCATCAGGGGCTTTGCCTCAGCCCCGCCTGCTGGTGCAGAGACGCACCTTCTGTCACTCACCATCCTCGTTGGGTGTGGAAGGAGGGAAGAACCACGTGGGAGGCTGGCGTCCTGCTGAACTTTGACTTTAAGGCCAAGGCAGGGTTTGAAAGGGTGGGAAAAAATACTGCATGCTGGGTGTGCGAACAATATTTGCTATATTTAGAGCCATTTATATTCAGTTCTGAGCTTTGTGGTATTTTTGAAGCAAACACAATTCATTTTCTGGCAGGGAAATGATGCTTAGAAGAAGAGGAGAAAAAAACAAGGAGAAATGCATTAAGTAGCACTGGCATAAGACCCCTTGATGAGGGACGGATTTCATGGCGCTCATCAACCATCCTGTAAAGTGCATCCCGACTCTGCAAATGCAAGGAATGAGATGAGAACACAGGGAGTGTTGCGCCGCCCTACCCAAACAGCCACTGCTGGCCTCTTCCGGCTCGGGCAGTGGGCAGTGGGGCTGAGCCACCGCTGAGAGGCTGCGCTGGTGTCTGGGCCCCTTTCCCTGTATATAGACTTGGACCCTGGAAGGGCGTTTTCCCAGCGAAGCTCTCTGCTCCAGCCAGCCTGACTGCCCCCTGGGACCCAAACATGGAGATGGGGGTGGGGGACTCAGGGAGGCCCCACAGGGCAGCATGGTGGGGCAGGATGGAGGGAGCAGGCAGGCCTATTAATTTCAGGAGCACAGTGGGGCAG
This sequence comes from Tupaia tana, assembly GCA_026018925.1. Classification (NCBI taxonomy): domain Eukaryota; kingdom Metazoa; phylum Chordata; class Mammalia; order Scandentia; family Tupaiidae; genus Tupaia; species Tupaia tana. Next base: position 13,057,320 of record JAKSZU010000002.1, read on the forward strand.
AGGCCCGAGGTACTCTCCGAGCTGTGGTCCCTGCCGACCTCCTCTGAGGACTCCTTCCTGAGAGGCCTACACTGCCTGGTGTTGAGAACTGCAGTGTGGACACACCGGAGTGGCAGCGTCCGACCTGCCCGTGCTTCTCCATGTGGCCATGCACACACGGGCAGGACAGGGTTCTGAACGGTCATGGCCAGACTGCGAGGACACGTGTGGTCCTGTGACAGGGCCCGATCCTGCTTCCCTCCCCTTGACATGTGTGTCAGTCCAGGCCCGAAGTCACTCCCAGCTGTAGGCTGAGTGTTGGGGTTCCTGGGGAAGTCCCCACGTGCAGGTGAACCTCCTTTTTCTCAGGTGTTCTCAGTGGGGGACCTGCCTGCTGCTCCAGTTACGGTCTCCTTGTTCTTCATGGCCTGCTCTAAACCTCTTCCAGGGGACACTCCTCTTCCTGGACAACTCCAGCGGTTTCCCCAGGGCCCTGGGACCCATGCCCTGCCTGCGGTCTTGTCCTGGCTTAGGAGAGACCCCAGTTCCTCTCAGGTCTCTGCTGGCTCCCACAGCCCAAGAGAGGCCAGACGTGAAGTGGGCTCAACTGCTCAGTCACCCGACACAGCGTCCTCCTACTCAACCTGCCACCTTTCCCGCCACTCAGTGGCCCCCTCAGCCCTCCACCCCTTCCACCACTCAGAGACCCCCACTCAGTCCTCCACACCTCCCTCCCACTCAGGGCCCCCCACTCAATCGTCCATCCCTCCTTTCCCCACCTGCTCAGTGGCCCCTACTCTGTCCTCTGCCCCTCCTTCCTTCTCCCCTCCATCCCCAATCCACCCAGTCCTCTACTCCTCTATACTCCCCAGCTCCACTCACTCCTCCCCACCTAACTGGTGAGACTGAAGAGTTACAGCTATCTCCCGAGTGACCGAAACATGAAGACCCTCCCCGTCTCTCTAGGATTGCTCCCTTTCCTTCACACTCTCTCCTCCCCCTACCCTTCCTTGCCCCTCTCATTTTATTGCCCTCCCCTCTCCCTCCTGTCCTCCCTTCAGCTCCACCCCTCACCCCATTCTCCTTGGAGCATCTGGCTGCTAGGCTGGGATCTCTCTAGCGACCCTGCTCTTCTGTAGGAGGGCCCAAAGACCAGGCTTGTTGGGAGGCAGGAGCAAGCCCTAAGCTTGACCTTGGGCTAAGCCCAGTTTTCTGGAGGGGAGGCCCATATCTGGGGGTGCAAGAGCAGAACCTAGGGGGAAAGGAATTCCAAGACGACAGCAATCTGGTGGTTGTCAGGAGCACAGCTCTCGGGAGGTGGACGGGCAGGAAGAGGAAGCAGCCGTTTGCAGGGAGGAGAGGTGGGAGGGAGAGGTGACAGAACCAAGGAGAAGGACCTCATTGCCAGGTTCATGACCCGTGTGAGACGAGGTGGATGTAGGGAGAGAGAGGCCCATGCAGGGGACCGTGGTTCGTGCTGGCTTCAGAGATGAGCAGCCTGGGGAACAGGGTGGTCAGGACCAAGGTGGCAGCTGGAGACAGTGGCTCTGAGGAGCAGGAGGGGCGATTCACAAGCCTGTGTTACAATGGGACCGAGCTTCTGTGGTCTAAGTGAGCCCTCTCCAAATTCACATGCTGAAATGCTGATTCCTGAGGGATGATATTAGGAGATACTCCTTTGGGGGGTTATAAGATCATGAAGATGGGCCCTCGGGCCTGGGGTTAGTGCCATTAGGAAAGAGACTTCAGAGAGCTCTCTTGTGTCTTGGGCCATGTGAGGCGATGGCAAAAAAAGTGCCACCTAGGAGCCTGGAAATGGCCCTTTCCAGCCATGGAATCTATTGGCATCTTTTTTTTTTTTTTTTTTTTTTTGAGAGATTTTTGCCATAATGTATGTGCACTCACTGGAGAGACAGAGACAGAAAGCAAGAAATCACCCACCAGAGGGAATGACCATACCACAATCCCTTTTCCATTTTCCTCTCGGCATTTGGGGCACACACACACATGCGCCTGGCATGTATTTCAAGCTGCAAGGTCTGAGACTCAGACCGCGGTGGGCCACGTGGGAGTCCAGTGCCTTAACCACTACACCACCTGCTGCCCCTCTACCGGCATCTTGATCTTAGACTGCTAGCCTCCAGAACTGTGATAAATAAATTTGCTTTTTACAAGTCACCTGGTCTATAGTAGCTTATTATAGAGGTGGAACCAACTAAGACAGGGGCTCCTCACTCCCCCACTGTGTCGCCTTGGACACCCTCACTCAGAACCTGAAGAGGGGGAGACTGAATTGCTCCAGGTCTGCAGCAGCTCTTAGGGAGTGTGGTGGGTTCCCAGTGAAACCGGCTTTCTTTTCATGAAGTCTGTCACCTGCTCGCTAATAGTATTTCCACAGCCGCCAGAGACGTTTAACGCCCACGAAACTCTGTGTTTACAGGGAATGTGTACAGGGAATGTCCACCGGAGGAGGATGCGTTTACGGAAGGTCACTGTGGTGGGCATGGTCACTTTGCAGTTTGGTTTGCAAGCTGCGGCGTGAGCCTTTCCTTCATGGTTCAGCTTCCTTCCTGTGCGGCTAGGTCCAGAGCTGCCTGCAGTGGAGTCGGGGTGATTTCTAGCAACGCTGTAGATTAAAACAGAGCTGGAAAGCCAAAGTACGATGGTGTCTAACTTACATGCTTACTCACCAAGAGGGTTTGCAATTTAGAGAGAGAGCAGAATGCTGTCTGTATTTCTTGGGGACAGGTGGGCACTGTTTCTGCCCCTTGCCCATGCCCCAGCACATGAACGCCTGGGCACCTTCCCAACACACGTGAGCCTTCTCAGAGTTAAAGTCTCTTCTGGGACTGCCAAGGACAGCAATGATTTTGAACTTGGTGCTTCGAGGTAGTTTTCAATGCTAGATGCCCTTTAAGGTTTTGATCTCTCTGGGGAAGGCTTAATGAACTCCCAAATTATATTTTATCCATTGTGAATTTGCATTTGTCATTCACGTTTCCACTCTGGTCTCTGCCTTTCTCTCCCTTGGGGCAGGACAAGTGGGTGAGAACGGAAGCTGGGGCTCTCTCCTGCCTGCCTTAGCCAGAGAGGTCCTGCTCAGAGCCCGCACCTTCTCCGCAGCTCCAGGGGCCCCGGGGGCCTCTGAGTCTCTCCTAAATTGGCCTCTGAGTTTTCAAAAGGCTAATTCCGGGAACCAGCAGTTAGCGTAATGGCTATGTCGCTGGGCTCCCACGTAGTCGACCGTGGTTCGCGTCCCAGACCCGGTGGCTTAAAACTCACGCCGGGCGCATGTGTGTGCGTGCCCAAGATCCTATGAGGAGAATGGAGGAGAAGGGATTGCGGCGTGACCATCCCCCCGGGGGGTGATTTCTTGCTTTCTGTCTCTATGTCTCTCTCTCTCTCTGTCTGGCGAGCGCACGCGCCCTATAGCGAAAACCTCTCCAAAAAATAAAAAATAAATAAATAAATTAAAAAAAGGCCAATTCCCTCTGTTGCTCCTACTTTTTAGGCACATTTAAGCAAAGCTCAGGTGTAGGTAAGAACCCAAGAGAAGCTCCTGCAGCCGGCTGTGGCATCTGCGGAGGAAGGAGCCCTGAGCTCTCCTGACTGGCACCAGGGGTTGTCACTCCCCTGAGCAGCTGGGGCCGCCCCTCGCAGGCCTTCATGGGCATCTGCTCCTGCAGTCCTTGCCATCATGCTGTGATGTCACTCATTCCATCTTCCTGCCCATGAGGATGAGTAACGCCTGGTCCAGGTCTCAGTGCTTCTGAGAGGCGCATGGGGTCATGACCCAGGGCCACGTTCTTAGAGCCACGTCAGGCTTCCTCTGACACTAGCTGCCAATTCTCTCTCGTAGGGCAGTCCCTAGAAAGCCGTCCAGTGAATCGTTGGGTGTCGTGAGCAGCCAGCGCCCTGGGCCAGCCTGCAGAGGCCGTCTGAACAGCTCCCACTGCCCCCTCCTTGCCTCTGCCGCACCCTTGCGTGCTCTGCTTCTCCCTCCCAACATGCTGCTGGAGTTATGGTGGGTTAGGCTGTGCCGGGCTAACAACCCCAAGCCTTATGGCTTCACATCACTTTACTCTCTCTCTCTTTGCCCAGCATTTGCATATCTGTGCTCTATATATTTCATTGCTTGAGCAGTGAAAGTGTGTTTTTTGCTGGGACTAGACCCCAAGCCTCCTGGTCCTTGTCCAGTGGGGGCCAGCCTGGGGTGCTCTGTGACCCTGTCTTCATGTCGCCCCTGCAACTCAACAGGGGAAGGGAGGGGACCTGTGAGGTATGCACTGTTAGTTTCACTTTTCACTCTCCGCAGCAAGTCACGAATGTGTGGTCTTCTAGGGGACATGCAGGTGAGAGGGACAGGGGAGTGTAGCGTCCCTGGTCAGGGCCCCACCATGTACCTGCGCTGCACTCGCCTTCCCAGGGTTCTGCTCCCGCCTCCCCAGGGTTCTGCACCCACCTCCCCAGGGTTCTGCACCCGCCTCCCCAGGGTTCTGCTCCCGCCTCCCCAGGGTTCTGCACCCGCCTCCCCAGGGTTCTGCACCCGCCTCCCCAGGGTTCTGCACCCGCCTCCCCAGGGTTCTGCTCTAGTTATGCCTCTGTGAGAGAGCAGGGGCTGCTTTCCCATCCAGGGCTCACTGTAAGAGCCACCCTGTTAGTGACCTTCCTGACCAGACAAAATAAAATTACACCTGCTGGCCATGGTCATAGCACTTTACTCTCTCTCTTTGCCCAGAATTTGCATCTCTGTGAGCTATATATTTATCATACCTCTCCATCTTTGTCACCTATCATCTACGCTTCATGTCTGTCCCTCTCTGCTTATGCTTCTGTCAATCATCTGTCTCTGTCTCTCTCTGTCTCTGTCTCTGTCATCCCTCACTATCTCTATCTGCTACTTATCACATCTGTCTCACATTATCACCTGTCATCTCTCGTCTGTCTCTCTACCTCTGTCATCTGTCTAGCTCTGTCTGTCTGTCTGCCTAATCTATAATAGCCACTTTTAGGAAGAGCCTCTCAGTCTACTTTTCCCTGTGTTACTCCCAGGTTCTAGCTGTATCTGCCCCATGGCAGGTGCTTAGCAAGTACTTGGCAAATGCATGTTTGAATGAACAGCCTAGGACCAAGGAGGATCAGGTGTGCTGGCACTTACTGACCCCGCGTTGGTCCCTTGTTCCTCTGCAGAGAGCTGGGCAGGCCATGGGTTTTGTGGTGAAGGAGAGAAGCAGCGTGGCCGACAGAGGCTGTCCCCAGGGATTAGATGGAATGTAGATGTGAAGGGAAAGAACATCTGGGCAGCTGTTCTCTGCTAGTTCATGTTTTCAGGATGCTTTTAAATATCTGGAATTTTTGGCAATGCCTTTGAAGAGTTTAAAAGTCTAAAATCACCACTAAACACAGGAGAAACATGGTCTGCCACCCATGTGAGTTTCCTGGGGCTGTGGTAACAAAGTACCCTGACAACCACAGAAGAACACTCTCACAGTTCCGGAGTCCACAGGCCCACTGTCAAGGTGTCACCAGGGCCTGTGGCTCTGAAACCCATGGGGAGGATCCTTCAGCTTTTGACAGTGGCCAGTGATCCTTGGACTTCCTTGGCTTTTAGACGCATCGCTCCCATCTCCGCCTCTGTCCTCGTGTGGCCTCTCCCTGTGTGTCTTCACGTCCTCGCTCTGAGCACACGTGTCTCCCTTGACTTTTTCTCTCTTAATAAAACACCAGCCATATGGAAACTAGGGCCCATCCTCACTGGCCTTCTTAACTTGGTAATATCTGCAAGACCTTATTTCTAAATGGGCTCACATTCACAAGTCCTGGGGGTTGAGACATCAACATAACCTTTAGAGGACACGTGCAAACCTGGACGACATTCTGCCCCACTCTTGGGTACTCACAAGTGTGTTTCAATGAGTTAGTGTATTTTTCATGAGGACTGGACTGTGTGCCCCAAGTACCCTTGTTTTCCAGGACAGCTCAGCTCAGCACTTACTCTGACTGACACTGTCGAACAGTGGGTTTGCTCGATTGAATCAAGTGGCCAAAATTTGGGGTCACTTGTGGCTGCAGAGTATTTTAGCATGCAGGTACCAGGAGTGAGGACCATCAGCTGGTGAGGGGGAAATTACCAGAATGGTCTGTTATATTGAGTAGTCAGAAAAGTCATGTTCTTTCTATGCAAAAATACGTCATGGCTTTTGTGATGACCCAGTATTTCCTGACAGTTAGGAAAGACCATTGCACTGGAATTGGGAGGCCTGGCCTAGCCTACTTTTGTTATGTGGTCTTAGGAAAGTTTCTCCCCAACTCTGGGCCTCCATCTCTGTAAAACTGGAGGGCAGATGGGTCGGCTCCATGGCACAGCAGTAATGCGTTGCTCGAGAGAAGCTGGATTCCACATGGCTACCATGGTACGAATCCCTGGCCTGGTCAGCCTGAAACACCTGGGCACACATGAGCACCCAGGATGCGACACACTGGAGGACTGGAGGAAGGGGATTGTGGTGTGTCCAGCCTCCACCCGTGGAGGGTGCTCCTCTCTCTCTCTTAATCTCATATATCATGCATGTGGTCTGTCATGGATAAGAAAAAAGAAAGGAACTAGGGAATAGAAGCAGGAGACTCTAAGGTCAAGTCCAGCTCTGTAACTTCAACAAATCTGTAAATTTGGGAGAAGACAAGCCAATCCCTGAACTCTCTTCAATTAAAGGTGTTGGAATGTTTTTTAAAAGCCCATAGGTTGGTTTGTAGAGCCAGATAATCAAATTTGAATGACTTTTCACTTACTCACCTTGAATAACACATGCCCCTCTAGGGGCCAAGATGTCTCAATTTCAAATCAGAGTTTCCAAATCATTAATGAATTCATTCAATAACTCAGTCAAGGACCAAAATGCCAATCAAGATACAAAAAGAACACGCAGCCCCTTGCTCTTAGCTCTGAAGCCAGCCACTCACGGTGGCCTTGGTGGAATCTGCTGTGTGTGCAGCCTGCTTGGTACAGGGGGTGCAGATGTCGGGCAGAGAAGGCACCACAGGTGCTGTAGGTCTGGGGCCCAGATGCTGCAGGGACTGTGACAACTGCGGCTCAGCCCCTGTGGCACAGGCAGCCCTGACGTGAGCTCTGAAGGAGCACGGTCCGGTTGTGGGGGGATGTCAGCAGATGGAGGGTGTGCTTCCTGACATGCAGGCCTCTCCCGCTCGGGGAGGCAGGTGTGAACCGGCCAACACTGTGCGTCTCTCCTTCTGTCTTGACTTTCTGGGACCTTCTGCTCAGCTGCTCTCTGTATCTCCCGGTCCCAGCCTGCCCTCCTTGGGAGTGCGGGGGGTTGTGTGTCAGATCTGGAGGAGCAGCCGAGGGGGGAAAGGGCACCAGGACCCCCTGGCACGGCTGAAGACTGAGGGAGGTGGATCAAACACATGTTTCAAGCCTCGGTGTGCAGCTTGGCTGGGAGCCAGGGCTTCCTCCTGGTCGGCACATCTGTGAGGACTTCCGCTCTCACAGGGAGTGTTCCAGGAGTGCTGTCAGAAAAGCTAAGACAACTACATGTTTGCACAGTTGGAGCCAGTGTTTCTCAAAATTAAATAATGGGTAAATCCCTTTAAAGGACCTCCTGTTTTGACTTAATTATGTTTACTATTCTGTTACGTTAGTAAGTACAGATATAAAACTAACAAAGAAACTTCTCGTGTGACTGAACTACTATAAAGTGAAAATGTACAAATTTAGCATGGAGAAAATGGTAAAAACAAGTCACATTCAGATTGGCATTAATTTATGGAGATGACCGATGCCTTGCTGAAGAGAGACCAGACCCACTGAATTTCTTTTTAACTGCCAATTGTTGTTTTGATAGGTGAATTAATTTATTGGTGCATTCCATGATGTAATACTGAAAATTTCCAAAAAGCCTTTACCAAAAGTCCCTCCTTGAAACATTGGCTGTGTTACTCGCTGTTATTAATGGTTATAACAAGTCAACGTGCACCCAGTTGCATGCTGAGAATATGTCTGCTCCAAAAATAAATGGATAGTAAGTTGACTAATGCAAAAATAAACTAATGCTAGTCACTGATTCTGAGTTCAGCCTGTGTTACTGATGGTTCTGATGACAGTTTCATTCTTCTTTAATATCGTCTTCTCAAAGTATTGCAAAACTTCGGTCTGCATTGTGAGGTGGGAACACAATGCTTGCATATTAAGACTGTAGCTTCTGGTCTTTACTCACTGGTTCCCCAAATCATAACAATAACAATAAAATTTTATCTCATTGGATAGAAGATACTTTGCGATTTGTGGACCTTTAAGAACACTGCTGCCAATTAAAATACAAAGCAATATTAATTAAAAGATGTGAAAAATATGCTTCATAGACTAACTCAGCAATTTGAGCAAATGTTTGTATAGTGTCTATGTGCTAGCACTTATGTGTTTGTGTACACTAATTCACGTAATCCTCACAACTCCCTGTGAGGAAAGGTACCAGCCAGAACAGGCTAGCTTACGTGCAGTAACAAACACCACCAAGGTCTCAGCGGCTTAACTGCAGCAGTGTTTACTTCTTGTGCATATCAGGTCCTTTGTGGGTCTGGGCAACTGTCCAGGGTTGTCGAAGTGGAGAGGCTCAGCTTTCTGGGCCGTTCCCATCTTTGCCACCTCCAGCTCAACTTCAGCTCTCTTGATTCTCTTCCTAGGGGATGAGAACTTGGAAAATTATGCACCAGCTTTTAGATATTTCTCCCCTAAAGTAACTAACGTCCCTTCCACTGAGATTTCATTGGCTGTACCTCACTCCATTGGGTCTTGTACTTAGCCAAGAGGAAAACTGGGAATCTCTCTGAGAGTATCGTTTGCCACAAGTACGTTATACCCACTTTACAGTTCAGAAAACGAAGGCACAGGCAGGTGAGGTCACTTCCCCAGACCCCTCAGCTATGTGGCAGCACTAGGGTTTGAACCAGCCACCGTAGCTCCAGAGTTGTGATGTTAGCCTCCAGACCATTGAACATCACACCCTCATACTGCTGGATTTCATGATGTGAAATACAATCTCTTCAATATTTGAAAAACCAGACCTGTAGTATTTGAAAGTGATTTCTGGAGAATTATCATTTTGAAAATAAATTGTATTTAAAAATTAATTATTAAAAGAAAACTGAGCATGAGCACAGCGGAGGATGCCGGATGACTGGCTGTCTACTTGGCAGGTGAGCTGAGCACAGCTGGAGGGGCTGGCAAGTTCACGGGTACACGGAGTTAGGACACCCCTGGGCGCTCGGATGGGCGGGCTGCGGAGCCGAGAGGTAAGCCCGCGGCTGTCCTCATGACTCTGGCTGGCTGAGGTTGGGGTTTCAGCACGAATTAAGACCCTGTTGGGGGTCCTGTCTGTCTTTCTGTCTCCTTTTTGGAAGAAATAAATAAAGGACAAAAACAAACAAAAGAAATCCTGGACATAGGATTTCTCAAGCTTTGAAATAGTGCAGTGGGCTGGCCTTGGGCCTAGTGGTTAAGGAAACCAGATCCCACATAGTGGATCATGGTTCGAATCCTGGCTCTGATTGCTTGACCAACACGCAGGGTGTATGTATACACGTGTGCCCCAAATCCTTACAGGACGGAGAAACAGAGGAAGAAGGATTGTGGTGTGACCATGCCCTGTTGGGGCGTTCTCTCTCTCACTCTCTCTGGTGAGTGTATGTACCCTCTGGCAGTAATAATAATAATAATAATAATAATAATAATAAGTACAGAGGCCAGGAGGTGGTGTAGTGGTTAAGATGCGGGACTCCCAGATGACTGACCATGGTTCAAGTCCCAGACCCAGCAGCTTGAAAATCAAGCTGGGTGCATGTGTGTGTGACCACAATCCCAGGAGGAGCATGGAAGAGAGGAGATGGTGGTATGGCCATCCCCACTGAGGGATGATTTCTCATTTTCCCTCTCATTGTCCCTGACTCTATAGTGAGCACACATGCCCTATGACAAAACCTTAAAAGAAAAAAAAAAGAGTACGATGAAACTTAGTGCTCAATCATTTGCATCATCTGAGCAAGACTACCTCTGTGTGTGTGTATGTGTGTGTTCACACACACACACATGTTACATGTATCTTATATATTTATACATTGGGTCCATCAGGAAAGTCATGAGGCATTTTGTATAAAAAAAACCAGAAAAATATGTCATAACTTTCCGGACAACCTAATATTTTATAGATTTTTATGTATGCATATATACTTAAACATATTTTGAAAGATTTTTCTCAAGACACGGAAAAGGAAAATACATTCTTTTTTTTTTTTTTTTTTTTTTTGAGAGGTTTTTGCTATAGGGCATGTACGCTCCCCAGAAAGACAGAAAGCGAGAAATCACCCTCCAGTGGGGATAGCCACACTGCAATCCCCTCTCCTCCATTCTCCCCTCAGGATCTTGGGCACGCACGCACATGCGCCTGGAGTGAGTTTAAGCCACCGGTTCCAGGACTCAAATTGCGGTCAACTGCATGGGAGTCCAGCGACACAGCCATTATGCTAACTACTGGTCCCAAGGAAAATATATTCTGAGAGCTAGTGTTCACACTTCCAAAACCGACACGTGCACTTCGGTTTGAGACATAGAACTGAGAAGATTTCAGAGCTGACCAGAGCGCAGAGAGCCCGCTGCGAGGTGTGGACGCTGGTCTTCTCATGTCTGTGTGCTGGCTGGTATTACCGGCTGGTATTCCACTGCCATGAATTAGTCTTTGATATATGCAGAGATCACTGATGGCATGTGATTATCGAGACACCGAATACCGAAGATCCCCTTGGCTTGCTCTGAATTTGTCATTCACTTACCAATGCTCTTTTTATAGCGCTGTCAAGTGGGGGTTGTGAATCACTTCAGAAAATGTGAGTCCTTAAACTCATGACCTTGCAAAATGACATGTGGTAGTTTTTCTCCGCTCTAAGGCTTCTGATTTGAAGTTTGGCTCTATTTTATTACTTCCTCCCCCAAAAACCCTTCAATAAGAGTTTTTAAAAATAGCCCGCACATGTGGAACTGTGGACGGGTGGGAGGGTTGTGAGATAGGGCGGGGAGCCCTCAGGAGGCCCCTCCATGCAGCAGGGCAGGCCAGGAGGGAGGAGGGTGGAAGTGTGATGGTGCAGGTGATAACACGGATGCTTCTCATGGGTGGAACAGTCTTCTCTGGGCAGAGCGAAGCCAGCATAGGTATAGCTGTGCCATTTTAAGACGAGTTAATTACTACCTTGGGGCTTCCAACCATTATTTCCACCTAAAACTATACCCCATCAAACCAAATCATCAGGGTGGTTACCTCGCAGTTTGCAGGAGCAACGTCTGATGTTCTGTGGACAATTTCTGATTGGCGAGACCATACCCGGACTAGATAAAGCCCCTCTACTATGCAGCCATGTTTGCTTATTAATTTAGGAGAGACCTGGGAGTTCGGCTAAAGGAAAGCTCGAACTCCCGGGAAGAGGAGGAGCTAGGTGGAGCTGCCCTGCCCTCGAGACCCAGGCTCGTGCTGTGGAAGGCAGACCACGGTGCCTCTCATTTAGGTACCTCTGCAGTGGCTTCCACCGGGGTCCTCGGGGCCATGTGTGGAGGTGGGTCACAGCGTGGCCCTCAGGCAGAGGCCCCAGGAACTACACCTTCCAGGCTACCTTCTCCTCATCAGCTCTTATTCTCTAAAGAAGGAGCACGTGGGATTTCGTCCCTGTGAGCCGGGCCAGAACTGCGGGCTCATTTCTTGTGAACGCCTACGATTTGCACATTTCAACTCTGGGAACCCATGTGCGCTCTCGGTGAGGCTGTGGGGCGGGTGCTACTGTATGCTCTGCACACTGCCGAGGAACTGGCACGCTGAAAGGGGAATGAGTTGCCCAAGGCACAGACCCCTTCGTCATCCAATGCTGCCCTTACAAAGGACACATTGTTTTCATCAATACTTTTCAAAATATTGCAGTTTTCAGCAGAGCGTACGCTGAGGTCTTGTGTATAAGAAGTATGTTTAATTCATTATTCGTTCACTCTCCCTATGGAGTTCAGGAAGGAAAACCATCCCAGCTGGGATGACCGTGTGGCCTGCAGACAGGTGGGCCTTGAAGACCGTGCAGGAAGAAGGGAGTGAGAATCAGAGGTTAGGTTTGTCCAAGAGCATGTGGGCAGGAGGCTTTGGGGATGGGGTGAGTGACATTTCCCTCGCCGTGCTGCAGTTCTGGGGAAGTGGACCGACACACGACAGAGATATCTGGGTCAACCGTGGACAAGCCCAGAGTCGTCAGATGGACCTTTGTGCGTCCTGAGTGCAGGCGGATGGAGCAGCGGAAGTGGGGGTGGGGTGGGCTGCAGACTGCGAGGAGGAGGTGCTGGGGTAGAGGTGAGCACGGCTCACCCCGAGGCCCGCCCTGCCGCCCTGCAAGCACCAGCCCTTGGAAACCACTGTGCCGCTGGGAATAGATACGGAGCCATTCCAGCAGTGACGCTCCCAGCTTGTCGGGATTTGGGAGGGCTCTGTGGGGTTGGGGACCTGGTTCCTCACTCATGCTACTCGAGCGAGTTCAACTTCATTCTCTCCCTTGAGCCAGCAGGTGGACACACACCATCCGCTGATTCCAATGGTGGACAAAGCTGTCGTTCTTCCCGAATGTAGGCAGAGCAGGGTCTTTGTCCCTAAAACACGCGTGGGTAGGGTGGCCACGAAGAGGCTGAAGTGACATGCGTGTGCCTCTGTAAGTGTGGCCGATGCTGGGAGTCATCGAGCGCTGTGAGAGGACAGGGACCCGGTTCACGCTCAGGGAGCCTTCTGCTGAACATGAACGGACGTCGGCTGACATGTCTCAGAGGAAAGAGGCTCAAAGCTCCAAGCCTTCAGTAATTTGTCTTCTCATTCTAAACAAGTACTCGTGTTCAAGCCGAACTTTTTATTCATTGTTTCGTGGGCTTTTTCTTCATTTTATTTCTTCCATGAGAGAGCAGAGGGGGGAAAGAGAGAGAAAGAGATAAAAAGAAGCAGGGAGAGGGAGAGAGGGAGAATGCCCAGGAGGGTCTCGATGCCTCAGTGCCCCTCAGCCTCTGCCGCAGGACCGTGGGCACGTGTGCCTGCTGTGTTCAGGGCGTGTGTCTCCCTGCTCTAGTCAGGCCTGGTAAGTCTGCACACTGTTCACACATTGCTCAGCACATCGGGTCTGTGTGTTGTGTGTCCGGGTACCCGAACCTCCCACATGGGCCAGCCTCACAGCCCATCACTGGCCCCTCGTGGCCTTTCTCTGAAGGGTGCCCCACATTATTTAAGATTCAGGCCCCTGAATTTGACGTGCTCCTGCTTAGAATGCTTGGTGGGGCGGGGCCCGCTGACACCCCTTGGCTTAGCCCCTTTGGCCCACTCTCACACCCTCTTATAGCGGCAACCTGGAAGGAGAGGTGGGGTCACCAGGTGAGACTGAGCAGCAGGAGTAGGGAGAGGAGGGGAGTCGCCTCCGGGCCTGGAGAGGGGCTCACGTGTGCTGCAGCAGGTCAGGCTTGGGGAGGTCAGGGGCTTGCTCCTTCCGAGTTCGTGGGTGAGTCAGAGTGCATGGCCACTCCCCCTCCTCCCCTTCTCCCCGCACTGACCTTTGTCGGCATCACTAAAACATCAAAAACAGGTTGAGAAATGGAAGGTCTATACGGAGAGGGGTGAAGGAGGGCAGGCCTGGGCACTCCCGAGCTGGGCTGGCCAAGCTCAGCGCTGACAGGCCCCAGATCCGGGGCCCCACACGCTGCCACCCGCTCTCACGTCCTCGCCACCGCAGACGGCTTCTTAAGTGGCAGCCCGGACCCCGGGCCGCAGTCCCTCTGTATCCCGCAGTATCCAGCATAGACCTGCTGACAGAGACCTCGTCGGCAGTCAGGTGTCAGTGGTCGACGCTGCCCACGACCCTTTACCTGCACCGTAGCCCCCAAGCTGGAGCGCGTGTCTCACACGTGGAGAAACTGGAGAACCCAGAGTAAGCGACTTGCAGGAGCGTGTAACCAGACCGATTCATCACTCGACACAGCCTAAACTACATGGCACAAAAAATTAAGGCACCTTGGTGCTTTGAGAAGAGCTTGGTCATGCCCGATGTTCACGGGCACTAAGCCTGACGTTTCTGCACCAGGGGACACCTAGGCTAGGTGGCCATTGGCCAGCCGGGTGTGGGAAGGCTCTATGCTGAGCAATGTGTGAACAATGTGCAGACTTACCAGGCCTGACTAGAGCAGGGAGACAAAACGTGTGCCTGTGTACATATGTGTGCTGCGCGTGCACATGTATGTTGTGTGTGCATATGTGTATGTGTGTGAGTGCCTGTGTGTGGGGAGGTGCGTGTGCAGGGAGGGGAAGGATTGGTGTGGCCGGGGCAGGGCGGGGGGATGTGAGGCTGCAGCACCATCCGCCCGTGATGACGACCCTGTGAGGATTCTGGCTTTCTCAGGTCACTGCGTCTCCTCGGTGTGTGTGGGGACCGGGCGCCACGCGGGCTGGGAAGGCTGGTGACTGAGATGTCTGGCTTCTCGCTCTGACAGCCCGAATGTGATCCATATGATGCGTGGCCCTCCGGCCAGGTGAGAGCGAAGCCGACCAAGAAAAACAATTATTCGGGCGGGCAGGGGGCCCCAGTGACTCCTGCGGACCAAGATCAAGCTGCAAGTGCAGAGAGATTTCTCAAAATCAGGTAATAAATTGGAGAAATTGGGCCTGCGAGGAAATCCGCTGTGGTTCCCCGCGAGCCGGCAGCGGTGTGGAGCTGCTGTCGAGCGGCTGTTCTGCCCGCACTTTTCTGGCATGTGGGAGCAGAGCGGCTCCTGGCTGGCTTCCAGACACCCCAAACTCGAATGGATGGGTCCTGCCAGGAGGGGTGCCGGCTAGTGGGAAGTGTGAAGGATGAAGCCCGTTTCCTTTCCCCTCGTTCCCTTTCCTTAGAAGAGAGTTTGCTCCCAGCCCAGACCGAGATGGTGCCGTGTTCACCACTCTCCCGTCCTCTCCCTCCGGGGATGACTTACACCGACTTCCGATCTGTTCTGCGGTTCCAGCCCACTGGGCTCATCAGTTTATTCAACCGACTTTTTAAATGGCCTCATTTTTCCTGACATGGGGAAAAGAGGCAACAGTGAAACTGCAGGAAAATACCTGGCAGCCCTTGCCCTGGGCGGCGTTTTCATCTCTGCGGGCTTTCCTTTGGCAGCAGGCCCTGGGTGCAGCTCGGGCCCCTTCAGCTGTTCTGTGAGCTGAGCTGTGGGGACAGTGCGGGCCACTGCAGCTCGTGGGCAGCTGTGCCAGCCCTGGGCTCCTGCCCTTAGCCTCAGGCGGGCCGCCCCTGCCCAGGCCAGGGCACAGGGCCTCTCTGGAGAGCGGGAGGCAGGAAGCCTGACCAGTGGTGGTAGCTGTGCTCTCCCACTTGCCTTGGCTCTCTCCTTTCTCGGCGAAACAAACACGGTCGGTGAGGCCGTGAGAGCTGCTGGCAGACTGGTGAGCAGGACAGGAGGGGTTAGACCGGCTCTGAGCTCTTTGCCCGGCTCCACACCGTGGCTGAGTGGCTGTCAGTGCAGGGGCTCGGACTTGGTGTCCTCTCAGCATGAGGTGGGCAGGAGGGGCACTTGGACCCCAACAGTCACAGCTGAGACTCTGCCCCTGCCACTTCCTCCTTATTTATGTGGCCTTGGCATGCCACTGGGGACCTCAGTTTCCTCATCCAAAAATAGTGAAAACAGCACCCCCTTGTAAAGGCCATGGAAGAACTGCAGGCATGCCGGCCCAGCACGGGTACCTGGTAGCCTGAGCCCTGGCTTGATGTGTGTTTCCGGGATACAGGCACAGAGAACAACCCCTGTAAACCCCTGTATGTGGTGGCCAATATTTGAGATTACGTTCACGCACAGGTGTGAAAATGGGCAAATTTCAGTTAATTGACCAACATACACTACTGCAAAGATCCTGGTCTTCTTGAGAAGATGTGGTGTGGAAGATAATGGAGTCTTGGAGACTGGATGGCAGGCACAGGCCAGGAGTAAACGCCAGCTCCAGCAGAGGCGCCTCCTTCTCCCAAATACGCAATGATGTTTTATTCAGAAGCCCCTCAAGTACACCGTAAAGGTGTACAGCTTTATCTTCAAGAGGTTGGCCATTTTGATAAAATTGGGTCTTTTTCTAATTTTAACTTACATTTGGAAACATATCCAAAAATATGAGAAATCATACAGTTTTATCACTTAGAAATCTCCTTAAATGTTCTTCCTTTTTTTCTTCTTTACTGCTAATAATTCCTTATCTTCTTGGCTTCTAACCCACGGATGTTGCACTAGCTTGAGGGGTGTTGTTCAGGCTTAGAAAATATGCCTTTGCTGACACAGGAACAGATTTCCATTTCCATACTTCGCAAGAAATTGAGATCCAATCAGCCGGGATTGCTCCTAGTTACAAAATTATGTTATTCTCTGGACCTAAACCAAATAAATAATCGACAGTTGTCATCTTTGGGTTTATCAATTCTGATTCCCTAATCTTTTTTTTTTTATTATTTTTTTGAGAGGTTTTGACTATGGGGCACGTGAGCTCACCAGAAAGACAGAGAGAGACAGAGAGACAGAAAGCAAGAAATCCCCCCCCCCCCCCCCCCCCCAGGGGGGATGGCCACGCTGCAATCCCTTCTCCTCCATTCTCCTCTTGGGATCTTGAACACGCACGCACACGCGCCCGGTGTGAGTTTAAGCCACTGGGTCCGGGACTCGAACCGTAGTCGACTACATGGGAGTCCAGCGACATAAGACATAGCCATTATGCCAACTGCTGGTCCCAATCCCCTAATCTTAACCTGCCTCTTTTATTAGGCTTACCTCCAGCAAAGAGCAAGTCGCGGTGTTGGTGACGATGGTAGGAGTCTTTCCTTCAGTGTGGGGAGAAGAGCAGGTTTCCTAGTTTATTGGGTCATTGTGGACTAATCCTGAATAAGCATTCGTGATCATACGATAGTCACACAAAAAGCCACCAACCGTTTCAACTTTGTTTATCAAGAATAAGTATGCACCAAGGACTTGAAAGTACATTAAATTTAAAGGCAGGAGACCTCGGGGCTGAGCCAAGGCAGCTTGATTGCCAACTACTTTTAGTAAAATTGCCTCATCTTGGGTCACCTTGTAGCATTTTATTTTCAAAAGGGTCTGCGTCAGTTTCTTGTTTTGTAGGGACACTTCTTTGTGGAGAAGGATTCATATGGCTGAAATGACTGAGAAAAAAAAAAAAAAACAACAGAAAAACTGCACCTTCACCCACTTTAACCCGCATTTTAATTTCACAGTAACAGAAGTGCACCGTGAACCCTGCTCTGTCTTCCCTTCTCGTTGTTGAAGCAGGAATTGGGGCCTGTTCCATAGCTGCTGCCTTTTCAGACAGCGTCACGGTCACCGCTATGTGTGCACGTGGCTTATTTTAACTGGTGTCCTTTGAAAGGCAAGTGAGTGGTTTCCAGTCTGCTATCACAATAAGGCTGCAGTAGGCATATGGCCTTTAAAGAGGGTTTTCTGCCCGATAAGTCCTTTTATCCTTCCTCGTGGGGTGTGCTCTAGGTCAGAAAGCTTCCAATCAGGTGTGGCGTCAGGACCGTGGATTCATTGTGGGTGTCTCCCGGGCTCCACGTTGGCCCGCCCCCTCTTCTCTGCACACCGTGTCTGCAGGAGTGTGGGACCCAGGACCCTCTTGGTGACTGGATAACAGGCACAGACCAGGAATGTTTACTTCTGCAGGGGAAACAAATTCCTGCAGAAGCTCCTCCTTTTTCCAAATAAAAAATAGTTTTTTATTAGGAAACCCTTGAAGTACACTTTAATGATATCCAACCTCACGTTCAAAAAGTTGATCATTTTGATAAAGTTTGGTCTTTTTCTAATTTTAGCTTACATTTGATAACTTATCTCCAAATGAGAAACTATATTTTTTTTATTGCTTAAAAATCTTAAATGTTCTTCCTTTCTCTCTCGGATATTGTTAATGATTCCTTATATTCTTAGCTTTGAGTCTGACATTCTCGAGCTTGAGATGTGGTTGCCTGGTTTTCTAGTCGCTCAGGGTTGCTATTTCCTATCGCTTTCCCCAAGTCAGTGCTTCTCACCTGGGGCAATTTGGCTCTCGGGGGACATTTGGCCATGTGTGGATTGTCACCACATTGGAGGCATGATTACGACTGGTCTCTAGTGCCTAAAAGCGAGGATGCTGTGAAACACCTGACAACGCACAGGATGGTCCCTGCCACAAAGGCATCGGTCTGACATGCCAATGGCTGCTGTGAAGAGACCTTGGGTGAAGTTTTCTTCATAAAAGGTAGAAGATCAGTTTGCAGGTCTAGAGGGTGCCTTGGACTCAACTTTCTGCTGCATTTTGGAGTTAGTTAGAGATCAAGTTTGGTCAGGCTGAATCAGAGCTGGAGGCATGGCAGGTCCAGAATAGGAGGAGCCTGGACCAACTTCCACAGGCTGCAGGTGAAGGTCCTCGGTCACTGCATTGGTAGCTGGTCACTGCTAGTGCCAACGGCGTCTCTCAGGGATAGTGCCTTGACACTCGTAACCTGAGTGTGGAGACCTAGATGCCAGTCGAGCTTTTTAGGTGACACTGTTGCAAGCTGTCAACCTTCTTGCCAAGAGTAGGGTGAATGTAAGGAAGAGGGGCTCTCAGCTCCTGTTACTCTGGTTAGGACTGCAGCGCTGGCCGCCATGATTGCTGTAGTGACCAGTCAGAGGAAGAAGACAGCAGGCAGGGAAGGAGCGCAGTGATGAGAGCAGCTCATTCCCTTCCTTGAGGCACTCTAATTCCCAGAGAAGGGAGATCTAATCTTCTACTCATTGTTTTGACAGGGCTGTGGGGAAGTCTGAGTGGAGTGTTTAAGGACTGGGTGGCAGGACCAAAGATAAGGTATTATGAGAAATCCCAAAGGCCCCTCCCTTCCCCAGGCTTTCCAGATGAAGAAGGATCACACCTGCAGATTGGATGCAACAATCTGGGCCCTTTCTGCTCCTGAAGCGAACAAAAAAGTGATTCTTCTACACTCTAACTATCCCTCCTCCTTTCTCTTTCATTTTTCTTATCAGAGGCTATTTTCTTAATAGGTCTTGAGGGAGCCCCAGGCAGACTATCTATTTGTAACCTACCTAAGGTGGTTGAGTTGCCATTGATTACTTTACTAAAAGCCAGACCAAATCCCTTAGTGCCTATCTTGCTCTGTTTATAATTATATGGAATAAGCTCTTCTTTTGCATAATTGACATTGATTTGAGAACATGCCAGGCTTTACCTAGGCTTTTGGTGATAAGAATGAAACAGAAGTGGGAAGATAAAGTGGGACTTCCAGGAATTTATTATCTGCACCATTCAACACGGTAGTATTCAGCATTTCAAAATCTGTCACCAACTGTGACCAACTGGCTACTTCCCAGCTGCAGGGAGGGAGAGTCTGCCTTTGGATGTGCCACCTGCTGGAAATTACTTGAAGATGGAAGATGTATCAATTGTCCTTTGGGAGCATTCTTGCCCTCTCTTAAATGAGTTCTATCAGAAGCAGCATTTGATAGACTATCCCTAGTGGGAGATCAATCTGTTCTTTGAGTTCAGGACTAATTATCCTTAGGGAATGGGCTGAGTGGAGAGCAAGAGGAGGTAGCCAGGAAGTGCACCTGTAGCCCCACTTGGACTGCACAGACAGAGCCAGCCATGCCATGGCCCTCAGGCCTCCGGCCTCCTCTGAGAGGACAGGAAGGACTTCAGGAGGGCTCGAGGTTCTGTGTGAGAAATCACAGCTCAGCACTGGAATTCTGGGAATGAAACACGTTGGGAAGTAGATAATACCTGTCCTTGTGGTGATTTGTAAGACGTCCTCAGGCATAAGGATTCATGTGGTTTCCCCATCCAGAGTGCCAAGATGTTTCTCTCTCTCCACTTGTAGACAGAAGAATGAACCCCCAAGTTGTTCTTGTTTGGCCAGCTCATATGGCAGATGTGTGTGTGTGCAAACTCTCGCATGTATCTTGGGTCATCCAAGTGGGTCTGATTTAATGGGATCCTTATAAGCAAGAGGCTTGTAGTCAGTAGAAAATGATGCGAAGCAGAGGCTGGGGTAATGTGGAGAAAGATCATGAGCTCTGGAAGCTACATTTAATGATTAATTAAGGATGTCAGTTTGGATCAAGGGGTACTTGGATGGCTGGTGATGCATTGTTCCTGGGTGTGTTTGTCAAAGTGTTGCCTGACAAGATTGGAACATGAGTGAGTAGGTCAGAAGGAAGATCTATTTTCAAGTCGATTCCATCCAATCAACTAGGAGCATAGGAGGGACAAATAGAGGACGTGGGTTCCTGTTTGCTCTCCCCCACGCCTTGACCCTTCTTCCGTAGCAAGATCTGTGTTCTACACCTCTGCCTGTTCTTCCTCTGCTCCTCCACTGGGCCCTTGGCTATGTTTCTTCTTGCCAGCTCCTGGCCCTTGTGCCCCTCCAGTCAGACAGACTTCCAAGTTCTTTAGTCTTTGAACTCTGAACTCATACCAGCAGCCACCTGAGGGCACTAACGCTTACAGCTTTCTGAGAGCCCCTTTCAGGCCTCAGCTTCCCTGCTTCGAAGTTTTCCAGCAGTTTATTTAACTCTCAGATGGCCTATCATGGGGTTCCTCCACCTATATAATTCCTATAATAAATTCCCATCATCTATCTATCTATCTATCATCTATCATCTCTATCTATCTCAATCTATCTATATCTATCTATCTATATATCTATCATCTATCATCTATCTATACCTATCATCTATCTATCTTATCTATCTCTATCTGTATCTATATATCTATATCTATATCTATATCATCTATATCTATATCTATATCTATATCTATATCTATATCTATATCTATATCTATATCTATATCATCTATCTATCTATGTGTATCTGTATCTCTCTATCATTTCTTTTGTTGGTTCTGTTTCTCTGGAGAGCCCTGACCAATATACTAGCACAGGCAAGAAAGCAACTCTTCCTCAGAGTCTCCAGAAGGAACAAGTCCTACCAACACCTTGGTTTTAACCCGTGTTGGATTTTAGACCTCCATAATTTTAAGATGATAACTTTGTGTGCCACTAAGTGTGTGGTAGTTTGCTATAAACCAATATACCAGGGATGGCAGGTGGAGTGGTGGTTAATGGCACTGAACTCCCCACATGGCCAACTGTAGTTCATGTCCCAGACCAGGCAGCTTGCTTTCTCACTTTCCCTCTCTCTCTCTCTTTCACTCTGTCTCTTTCTGGTCAAATTAAAAAAAAAAAAAAAAAAAAAAGGTAAAATATACATATATTTTTTAAAGAAACCAATACACCATTTTACTTATCTCTTTACCATTCACGGCTGTCCAAGAGGGTCCTGATGTCGGGAACCAGCAGTTAGCGTAATGGCTATGTCGCTGGACTCCCACGTAGTCGACCGCGGTTCGCGTCTCGAACCCGGTGGCTTAAAACTCACGCCGGGCGCGTGTGCGTGCGTGCCCAAGATCCCGAGAGGAGAATGGAGGAGAAGGGATTGCGGCGTGACCATCCCCCCTGGGGGGTGATTTCTCGCTTTCTGTCTCTATGTCTCTCTCTGTCTGTCTGGCGAGCGCACGCGCCCTATAGCGAAAAACCTCTCCAAAAAAAAAAAAAAGAAAAAAAAAAAGAAAAAGAGGGTCCTGATGTCTTCCTTATGTGTCTTGTTACTCTGCCATGAGAACACGCTCCACCAGGGCAGTTTGGTCTGTGCGGTTGTGCGTCCTGGAGCAGCACTTGGTGCATAGTCAGCATTCGGTCATGAAGGGACGTCTGATGCAGGGCTTGTCCTCATCTTTTGCCTATTTACTCCTCACTAGCCTGTTGAGCACCTGCTATGGGCCAGACTTGGTACTCGGCATTGGAGAGTCACCATTCTGGCCAGCAAGGGTCTCTGGTCTGAGGCCACAGAGGGGGACAGACACAAGTGCTGAGTCACGCTGGGGGCTGAGTGGAAAGCAGTTCTACTTTCTGGGCCACAAAACAATAGAGCCCATGTGGTCAGGGCCAGGGGCAGGGCCCGGAAGTATAGGCAGAGGCTTGGCCAAGTCCCATAGATGAGTATGGGGTCCCTAGGCACAGAAGGGGGAGAGGCATAGCCGGGGGAGCAGCATAGCAGGAGGAAGGCCAAGAACCCTACAGAGTGCAGCCTCTCAGGGAAAGACTAAGGGTTGCTTGCAGCTGGGGGAGGTGTGGGAGGAGGGGCTGCGAGAGACAGCTCACGTAGGCCTGGAAGGATGGCTGAAGGCTTGGACTTTATTCTGTAAGCAGTGAAGGCCTCTTACAGGTCATCTGCCAGGGTACACGCTGCTCAGATTTGCATTTTCATAATCTACCTGGGCAGTGTCTGATGAATGACTTGATGTGTGCACGGCTCTGGGCCTCAGGAGCCGTCACAGCTGACACGTGTGGATCATGCTGAGTGCTGGCATCTGAGAGCCTCACAAGGACCAAAGCCTGCAGCCACCCAGTGAGATGACAAATGCCGTTATCATCACCCCGGTTTAGTAGACAAAGAAGTCAAGGCACCAAGTCAGGCCACTAGTAATTAGTAACAGATCCAGGGCCGGGCCCCTGCCAGTGTGACCCTGAAGGCCAGCTCTGCTCCCTGGTCAGGCTCCTAGAGGACGCTGAGACCAGGGAGGGTGAACCAAGGCGGTAGCAGTGGAGAGAAGAGGTGAATGATTACACAAGCTGCACTCTCTGCCCTCCTAGATGTGGGTCGTTGAGGCCCGCTGGGAGGACCCACAGCCCCTGGGCCTGATCCAGGGTGTATGTGTCCATCCAAGCACTAGCACATGGCATGAGCTCAGGGCAAGGGCTTGAGTACGACTTATTTATGCATAAGGCACATAAGTGGATTAATTTCCCTTCCAACCCATAGAGTAGATAGTGACCATGGGGCTGTCTGTCAGCTTAGGCTTCGGGCCCCGGGCCCACCTCTGGCTATGTGCCCCGAGCGTTGTAATTTCGTGGTATTGTTGTTGTCAGGGTTGAATGGAATATCTGTGTGACAATCCTGCTAGAACAGGGATTGGCACATAGTAGGTGCTCAGCTTGCCAGTTGCTTTCTGTTTCTTTACCTCTAGTCACTTGCTGAGTTAATTTAAGGAACCTCATTTATGTTAGCATGAAAACAAGCCTCTCCCCACTGCCAGGGCTGGAGAGGATCATCGTGCCACGCTCCCTGTGGTCTGTGCTCCCGGGAGGCTCAGTGCTCAGGCGCAGTGGCTCACGCTGTCCCCGCCGCAGTCTGGCCGCTCTTTTTCCCTCCTACGTCTTTCAGCCTTTGTTTCTCATTTTGCCTTGTCCTAATTACTATAACCTAAGCATTTGAGGTTTTACCGCTGTTTCCAGTCTTTTTTTTCTCTTTTTTTTTTAGAAATAGAAAGAACATAAATATAAAGTTAAATATAGATTTCACAAATCAGTTCTCTGTCTCACACGTTAAGTGAATTGTATAATGTGAGGAAGGAAAAAAAAAAAAAAAAACGGTGGAAATATTTGCTGAGTTTTGGACCTCATTCTGATTTTGTTCCAGTAAAACGCCTTCCTCTCGTCTGGCACACGTTTGGACGTAAATGAGAGAATATTATCACAGAGGGCGGTGACCTGGGCGCCCAGGGCACTGAGCGGCTGAAACCGTCCAGAGTCTCCTCCATGCCTCTTTCTCTCAAGGGCATTGGCCCCATTTTCACCTTGGTTCTTTCATCTGTAAAATGGAGGCGTGGAGCTGAAGCATTTCTACGTTCTCTTTATTTCTGTCAGTTTGAAATCCACAGACCAAGGTTTTATGTTCTCATGCTTGGGTGACTTACTTCCATAAGCTCCAGCTTAGATTCCTCCTTCCTGTAGCTCTTTCCCTGGTCTGACCAATGGAACTCAGCTAGTCTTGTTTAGAAAAGTACCTTCCCCTGTCCTTGCCCTGGGGGATCTGGTCTACCCTGTAAGACTGGTATTCAAGTTCCTCAGTTTAGAAACGAAAAACCGAGCTTTGGCAGGTTTAAGTAGCTCGTCCATGGCCCCTTACACAGTAACAGGGAAAGGACCCTGAGTGCAACTGCAGCCCTTTGCTCTGTGTGTGTGCCGGTGTGTGTATCTGTGTGTGCACGTATGCGTGTACCTGCAGTGTGTCACATATGTGTGTACCTGCAGTGTGTTTCTTCAGTCATGATCTTGCTATGTTGCCCATGGTGGCCACCGGTTTGTGGCCCTCCTGCCTTAGCTTCCAGAGTAGCTGGGATTCCAGGTGCCCACCACTGCACCTGGGTTTTAGGGTGGACTGGGAATCGAACCCTGGCCTTCTGTGTCATGTCAGCTACTGGGCAGCCACATCCCGAGCGTGCATCCTCAGCTGACTCCCTTTGTTCTTTCTTGACTCTTACAGTTCACAAAATTCTCTGGATCTGCTGAGGAGCCTCCAGGGCCACCTTGGGATTTATCTGTTTTACGTGTTGGGGCTCTTTGAAGATTTTCTGTGATAAGAGGGTCTTGCTTTTTGAGTTAGAAAACAATCACATGACACTTTGGTGTTTCCTCATTTTATTTCTGTGTAAATGAAAGTAAAATGTAGAACCTCATCTTCATACCCCTCAACCATGCACATACCACCAGTCCTTGCCCGGCACAGCCCCTTTGCTTCTGGAACAGCCTCCTCCATGTGGCCGAATGCTGGCCTCTCTGCATCCACATTTCCTCACCTTTCAGACCATGTCCCCTCAGGCTGTCCTGCCCATTCTCAGAGCCCAGTGTTCTTGCTGCTCTCGTCCCCACTGTGTGCTGAGTTTACGCAGTTTCCTGGTAGTAATGCTTGCCCTGCTTAGACCTGAGAGCTCTTCTGCTTACGCATCAATATGGTTGACATGAAGCTACTTTGGAAAATTAGAATCTTGACACAAATTATGTTTTTCAAGCTTTTCGTTTTGAGATAATTGTAGACTCTTAGGCAGTTGTGAGAAATAGTACAGATAGATATGTATATCCTCAACGAGGTCTCCCAAGGTCGTGTAGCTACATTCCAGCCTGAAAATTGGCATGGACATAATCAACCCACCTTATTCAGATTTCACAAGTTTTACATGCACATATGTGTGCTCTGTGTGTGTGTATTCCCACAGAAGAGTGGCACAAGGGATCCTCGTATGAACCATTCTGTAGTTTGTGGTGGTCACCCCACAGTCTACGTGGTGTGGTGAAATTTCAGCTGTTACGTTTTTACATTTCTCCTAACTCTGTCTCCCTCCTGATATCCAGGGAGGCTGCACACATCCTAACTGCTGGATTAATAGGCAGCAAAGCAACAACGAATGCTGTTTCTTAATAGCAGTGGCTCATGAGTCTGAGACCTGATCTCAAAAGTGCTTCCCTTTGGAAGGGTATTCCACAGAGTAGATGTAACCTTCAACCTGAAGCAGGAGGCTGGAACTCAAGGACTGCTTTAGCCTCCAGTTGAGAGGATTCCCTGCATCATTGGACCTTGGGGTCTTGGTGTTTAAAGTGAGGAAGCCCAATTAATAATTGCTATGGTCCCTTCCAACATTAAAGACCTTATCATTCTAAAAATGGTTATATCATTTAACATTTTAAACCTGCCTCTTCCTCTTGAAATGCTTTTTGTCTTGTTCTTTGAGTATGTTGGCATGGAGTTTAATTTTCTTGCTTTGAACCACGGAAGAAAAATAATCTTCTACTTGATTTCTTACCAACTCAGAGGTGACACGAAAGATCTCATTTGCATGAAGCTCCAAGCGCGGATTCAGGTCAGAAGACACAGAACTGTTGGAACAGTGGATGTGTGTGGGGCGTGGTCCAGCCCAGGAAGCAGTGCAGTCCTGAGCTGGCCTGCTGCACCCATCCCCTTCCCCGGCCTTCTCGGCACAGTTCCTGTGTCAGACAGAACAGGTGAGGTTATTTGTAGGAAGATACACCACTGGCCTCTGTGCTGACACGGGGAAGTTTCTTCCTCTGTCATGCACAGGTCTCTGAGAGCATGGGCAGCCTTCCTGGGTGCGCCTCCGTCCCCAACTGCTCTGACTGTGAGGTCACCCATATCCACGTGGCCATCATGATCTCTGCAGCAGGGGAGGACACTGCCAGGGAGCCTGGCTTCGGCAGCTCAGGGCCCTGGTGCCATCGACATACACCTGTGCGTGTGTCTTACTGGTCAAAGTCAGGTCACACGACTGCGCCTGTTTTCCAGGGCATAGGAGTCAGATGGGGTGAACTCCAGAAAGGTCTATCACGGGGTTTTTCTGTGCAAAGAATGAGCATGTTTGAAAACCACAGACTAAGCACACCTGGACATTTGTGTTACGCTTGAAGCTTTAGGACCTGGAGGTGACCTGTCTATCAGAATCCACTCCTGACTAGTAGATATGGATAGAAAGTGACCACAGAGAAAGAGAGAAGCTTTATAAACACACAGAGTGTGATGCATGCTCAGCCAGCCAGCTGCCCGAGTGTGGAACGGAGGGAGGTGGAGGCAGGGGCTCCTGTCCCAGCTCCCAGCCCTCCCCCCTCTCAGGTTCTGGACATGCGAAATGGGAAAGGCAACTTTACTGCTAAATTAAGTGCATATGGGTAAAGAGTCTGGAGGGCGAGCAGCACCAGATGTGTATCAAATACTCCATAAATGTCACCTCCTAAGGTGGCCATCCCCTCTGTAAACACCCTCAGCCACTAGGCCTTGTGGCTGGAAGGCCAAGCCTCAGGGGCAGAGCTAGGGGGAAGGGTGGGAAGCTGGGGAAGGAGATTCCGGTTTCCCTTTAGGCTTCTGAGTGACATCGAGTCCTAACTGAAGGCAGAGTCCCAGAGAGAGTGTGAGCACGTTTCCTACCCAGCCATCGATGGAACCACTTCCTTCTGGGCTTTTCCTGGGTGATCCCTCTCAGAGACGAAGAGCCTCAGAAGAACTTGGAAGGATCAGAATCCAAAGCAAAGGGCTGCCTGGGAGCCTGGGAAAGGGGCCTGTGCCGTGCAGGGACCAATTGTGTTGTCTGAACTTTGGGCAAGAAAATCAATGGCATTTTATCAGCCTTGCAGCTCTCTGAAAGTCCTGGGCTCTCGGATGAGCCCTGCAAATGCACAGGTTGCATTCAGACATTAAAATTCTCCAAACAAGGACTTCTTGTAACTTGTGCATTCATAGGTTGCTGCCATGAAGCTATGAATTTTCCGATTTTGTCACACTCTGATAAAGTTTAAAAAAAGCCCACAGTTATATGCGCACTTACTCACTGAATTGCAGAAATAATTTCTCATGCAATTGAAATCTAAAACTTGGTAGATGCTTTGCTCAGTGGGACAGGAAGCTATTGATCGATTTCTCATTAGTTT
This sequence comes from Tupaia tana, assembly GCA_026018925.1. Taxonomy (NCBI): domain Eukaryota; kingdom Metazoa; phylum Chordata; class Mammalia; order Scandentia; family Tupaiidae; genus Tupaia; species Tupaia tana. The sequence goes on from JAKSZU010000002.1 coordinate 13,084,707, forward strand.
TAGTCACCTATCAAGAGAGTGCTTTGGCCAGCCCCGTTCTGTTAGCACAGAAAGCTTACAGCTCGTTGGGTTCTCTGGCTGCAGGGAACTTCACACAGCAAAACCAGCCTGGAGCCCCCGGTCAGCCAGATCTTGGACCAGGGGCAATGCGAACTAAGTCTGAGACCTGTAGGCTTACTAGAAGGCCCCACACCAAGGAGGAATGTAGATCTTTTAGGACTGGAACAACATCTGAATGGAGGACCCATGGATCTTCACATATTTTTTCAAAGTTTGAAAACAGCTGAGAGAAAGTTTCTGGTGGTTTTGAATTTTCTGTATGGAAACCTTTGCCCTCAGGTCAACTCTAGGCTGTGTTCGAAGACAGACTCCCGAGCTAGGACCTCGCCTTTGCCCTCCACGCGTGCTCCGGTTCCTTCATCCCCTGCAGATTTTCCCTGTATAGTAAATCAGTGTGATAGCCAGGTCTATGAGCACGCGCCCCGACATGAGCTCAGTTCCCTGGGGGAAACTGGCACCCCATGCCGTGTGGCTGGGATGCTCAGTCTTTTGTGGATGTGGGCTGCATTGATTTCTACCCCCAAGGAAATTGGGAAGAAGCAAATATTTACTAGAACACTGAGGCTTTAGAATAATCCAGATTGGAAACATTCTATTATAAAAATCTCCTGTGTGAAGGCGGAGGCTGTTTTGAAAGATGGTTTTGATGGAGAAGTCCCCTCATTAGCAAGTGTCAGTGGACAGCCCACTTGCCATCTGGGGCGGGAGGTGGATGGAGCGTGTGATGCGCTCTGGCCCCCAGGCAGGCGGACAGGCCCCTGTGTTCCCCTGTGTGCTCCGTCCATGCTTCCAACACTTGATTTGTTCAGGGCTGTGGTGATGACCCGTTAGCCATAGGCAGCCAGAGCCAGGCTAGACAGGCGCTGGGTCACCATCCTGACCGACTTTTCAGGGCGGGTCCCCAGGCATCACCTCTCTGGAGCTGCCAGAATCCATGCTAGATGCAGAAGCTGGAGCTTTAGCGCCTGGGCGGCAGGGAGTGGCCGTCTCGGTCCTTGCGGGCTGGTTGGTTCAAGTCCTCGTGTGGGTGGACGTAAGAACTAGATACCCATGTCAGAGCCAGCCAGTTCCTGGAGGACAGTGATACACGGAGTCCGGGGAAGAGCCGACATCTGGGGTGGGGGGCGGTGAGGGCCACTCCAGGCCTACTGAGGAGAGGAGGAGAGGTGTCTGGGGCCTTTAAGGCACAGAAATGGAATAATTTGGTGGACAGGAGTCAAGGGCAACTGAAAAATGGGCTTCACAGCCCAGCTCAGGTGGTGTAGGCAGTAAGGATACCATGTGGAAAAGCTCTGGGTTCAAATCCCAAGTCTGCCTCAACAGTGGGGCGCGCCCATAATCCTGGCTGAGGCTGGGGTAGGTCTTGGCATGAGAACCCTGTTGCGGGTGCCTGCCTATTTTTCTCTTGCTCTCTCAGGACATAGAGAAATCAACTTTATAAAGGTGGCGGGTGCTGCATCCCCCCAGGCAGGTGTGTTGGGAAAGGTCAAGGACAGACCCTGGGGCGGGTGCTCGGGGGCGGCGTGGGGTGATTAAGATGAAGCCCTGGCAAGGGCAGCCACACCAGTTTCTATCATGCCAGGACATGCCTCGCTTCCCGAGGAGCTGCTCACAGAGTGGGGAGGGCTTGATGTGGGGGTGTGTGATCTGGAACATTCCAGGTGTCCGTGCGGTGCTGGCTGTGCTGGGTCTCATGGTGCCGATATGAATCTGCCTGCGGTCCTCAGGAGGCCCGTCCAGCATCACCAGAGCCCTCAGGCCTTGGTCTGTGCAGGAGAGGCTCCTTCTGGCCTTGGGGCTCTCTGAGTGATTTCTGCGGGCGACGAACACCCATACACAACTTTAATCTTATCCTGTGATTCGGAAGCCTGAGTTAGGGACCTTGACTCTTCTCTTGTGCCAACTCCCGTTTCCTTTTCTTCCTTGCCCTTTAAAACAAATTACAGTGGGGATCAGCAGTTAGCGTAATGGCTATGTCGCTGGATTCCCATGTAGTAAACCGCGGTTCGTGTCCGGGACCCGGTGGCTTAAAACTTGTGCCGGGCGCGTGTGCGTGCATGCCCAAGATGCCGAGAGGAGAATGGAGGAGAAGGGATTGCTGCGTGACCATCCCACCTGGGGGGTGATTTCTCGCTTTCTGTCTCTCTGTCTCTGTCTGGCGAGCGCACGCGCCCTATAGCAAAAACCTCTCAAAAACAAAACAAAACAAAAACAAAAACAAATTACAGTGGTAAGCAGGTTGCCACCAGCAGTGACAGGCCAAGGAACTCCATGCTCCCACTGAGGGGCTTCTCTGTGACCTGTGTAATTCCAGACTTCTGGGATTCTGGAAGTCTCTTCCAAATCATGACTCGCTTTTCTGGCTAAATTTTCCACAATCTGGACTCATCAGTGCTGGTTACCATGCCCGGCCTTTCGCGAGAGGCCCATCTCTGTTGGAAACGTGGGGGTGGCCACACCGACAGCCAGCTGATGCCCACGGCACTGTGATTGGCATCTTCTTCTTTCCCAATTGCATTGCAAACTCTCGGGTGGCGAGAATTTTCTTCTCAGCCCTCAGTGTGGTTCCCGACCCATGGCTGGTGCTCAGCGACTATTTGGAAGTGAATCACCTGCTGAGCAAGAACCCTCATGGAGACAAGACGCAATCTTTACCTAGGAGAGCACCATCCTTTCACTGCTTACTCCATGATGTGTGTGTGTGTGTGTGTGTGTGTGTGCACGTGTGTTTTAAAACCAGGTCTCGCTATGTCATGACCCTCCTGCCCCAGCTTCCTGAGTAGTGGGGACCACAGAGTGATAGTGTCTAGTGTTTTCAGACGGGTGTTGCTATGTTGCCTACACTGGGTGTGAGTTTGCAGTGCCCTAGCTTCAGTTCAGTTACTTATCTTATATCTTGGAATAAGGGCCAGAAATCATGCCACTGTGGGTGCCACTGTCCCTATGTCCTCTGGACCTCATACTTAGGCTGGGATTCTTGGAGGTGGGCAAGACGGGGCTCAGAGCTCCCTGGTGATGCTCCTAGCTGTGCCTTCTCTCCCATGAGCGCCTGCAATGGAGCATCCAAGGGGCTCTTCAGTCCCTCTGGCAAAACAACTCCCAGAGGTAGGGCAGGCTCTGCAGTGCCCCGATGTCCCCCCACGTCACAGTTCACACGGTAGGCTATTCTGGGATTTTATGGTAACAGGTAGAATTTTTGGTGTTTGTATTGTGTCCATGGTAGGGACAGGGGGCGGGGCACAGCTAGGGGAAGAAGCTTGTGAATATGTTGTGCATACAGATTGCTGTTAAATTCAGTTCTATTAAACATCTTTATTAATGATCTGGAAGTGGGGTGTAAACAGAACATTAATTAAATGCCTGAATACTAAATTGGGAGGTGTTGCAAAAAATGGACTAATCACTTCATCATTTGCTCAGAGCACAGAGCTTGGGTAATTTGGTATATCTACTGATTAAAAGTGGGACATATTTTCGTTGATGACACGATTTGCTCAATTCGTAGCTAGCATTGTGGTTGGCTTTCTTCACATGCATATTCTTAGACATGAAGCCTTTCTATTTATGTTAGTTTCAGAATGACAAATCATCCTGTTTGTATATTAAGGGCCCAAGTAGAGAGAAAATATTTTTGGGAGAGTGAGGTGGTATAGAGAGAAGCACGGACAGAGAACTACACGGGGCGGCCGAAGCCAGTTGCTTCCCTTGCTTGGAGACCAAAGCCTCCCTCCCGACCCTTGCGGGCCCATCCTGCTATCTCTGACGGTGCCTGTCCTCCCAGCAGGTGTCTCACGGGTGCTCTGGGAGAGCTTGATGGGAGCAGCTTGTTGCTCAGCACACGCTATAGACCATGGTGTGAATGGGGACCAAGGCTCTGGATCTCAATCCCTGCTCTGCAGTTTCCTGGTCACGTACCCTTAATGACGTCAGTTAACCTCTCCGAGCCTGCTTCTTTATCTGTGAAAAGGGGATGCATGTGTCTGCTGGGGTAATGCTGGGAGTATGAAGTGCAGCAGAATTCTTGAAAGAATTTTGTGAAGTGTAAACTGTAAAAGTTAGTGTGACATTGGATTAATTCTCAGAGAATGCGAAGTACTATCACTGTTCATACAAAACACTCCAAATAAGTCTCAGCAGAATGGCCAAGAACATTCAGAAATATGAGTGAAAAATGCAGTGCGGAAGAACGCTGGGAAACACGTAGGGACGGTAGAGAATTGGCAAGGTTTTGAGTTGACAAAATTAATTAGACTGTTTTTCAAATGCTTGGGTTCAACAAAGTAAAACGAGTTGCCAAGCACCTTTTCTGATAAATCTGGGTCCTTCGCTCATTTCAGCTAGAACATGATCCATGAGCTTCTGATTCATCTGCACTTAATTCACTAAAAGGCTCTTTGTTAGCAGCAACCAGAAGCTCCAGAACCTGCTGGGCCCACGGGAAAAATGGCCCAGACCTCTCTCTTCAGTCTTCGCTGGCTGGGCACACAGGCAGCTGGCGTATTTAAAGACTGGCTGGTCAGAAGCCCACCTTTCTAAACTTTTGTTATTTTTCTTGTCTGCTTTATAAACTATCATTCCCAATATTTATTGAGAGAAATATTATATATAAAATATATTTGTACATATACTAAATAAATGATGTACATCAAATATATGTATATAACATATTATACATAATATATACATATTATAATATGTACGATATATATGATATTGAAATGGTGAATGTTGGATGTTCAGAATACAATTTGTTGATTGATTTCTACAATTCATCCTCTTTCTCTTCATTTTTATGTGTGTGTGTGTGTGTGTGTGTGCGCGTGTGTGTGTGGATTTGAGGACAGGGTCTTGCTATGTGGCACTCCTGCCTCGGACTCCCAAGTGGCAACAGGTATATGTCATTATGCCTGGCTTTTCAGTGTGGGCTGGGAGTCGAGCCTGACCTCCCATGTGGCCTCAGCTCCCAAGGCTGGGAGCTTCTGCTCCTCTTCTCCTCTCAGCTGTTCTGGTGACAGGGTGTAAGTGCAGAGACACGGGCCAGTTACAGGTCACCTTGTCACTAAGAAGAGCTGGGCCGGAGAACGTGGCTCAGGCCTGGGCCCGCGGGAACTGGCTGCTCCCTCGCTCCCCTCAGAGGAGCCTACCTCGCCCACCTGGAAGAAGCCCCCAGCACCTCCGCCGGCCCAGGCCTGCAGACCCTGCCTGTGTGCCCACCCAGCCTGAGGAGGCAGAGTGGATATGGTCTGGCATCCACTAGCCATTCTGGCCGGTTGTTTCTCCTCTCTGCTCTGCGCAGGGAGGGAAGAGTTCAGGTGGCCCCGGGAATCAAGTGAAGTCACTTCTGCAGAGAGCAGAGTGGGCCTGCACTTCACGGGCTCTGTGCTCTGCAGGGGAGACCCCGGTTCAGGCGGGTGGTGAGGCCCACATCCTTGGAGTCTGCAGATATCTCTCCTCCCTTTGAGCTGCTGCTCTCTCCGTCTTTCCACGTGCCCTCGCTCTGGTGGGGGAGAGGAGGTGAGCAGAGGATCTGCAAACCCTACATGTGCTCTCGCTCTGGTTGGGGGAGGAAGGAACAGTAACTTACTCCCCCAGGGCATCTGCCAGGAGCAGAGCTTTTTCTTTTTTACTGTAAATGAGAATTCTTTTCAAAATAAGAAGGAGCTGCATCAACTTGAAGAACCAAGTCCAACCCGAGCATATCACATGGAAGTGTTGACGCGCCGTGTGGAAAATAGATACAGCTGTGCACGACGCACACTCACACATGCGGTGGAGGCAAACGGTACACAGCGAAGCCTGTGAGGGGGATTCTCACCTCCTTCCACCGGCGTTTATCTATTCCACTTGACGACATTCCTGCGCAAGACTGCGTTTCCCCTTCGAGCCCGAGGATGGCCCTCTGCCTCCCCCTTGCTCCTGAGGGCCTCACCCCTACGTTCCTGAGCTCTCTGCGCCAGGGGAGAAACCTGCCATGCCTGCCCTTGAGCACGCCCTCAGTCCCTACTCCTCCCTCCGCCGCCCTTCACTCCTCTCTTCTTGTCTCCTTTGCTGGGGACTGGAGGGTGAGGAGGAAGACATTGATTTCTTTCCCTTCTTTATTTCTGAACGTCTGTGCACAGAATATATTTGACACCCTTCCCCAACCTGCACTTCCTAAGGGTATGAAGGAGAGAACTGGGCTATTTTATCTTTGTAACTACAAATGAATTATGCATTCGGCAACCTTTCTGTTTCAACTCCTGTTCCAATTGCCCATTGGGGAAACATTTCTAGTATCCGAAACCAGGAAAGTAAGAGGACATTACTGCGAGATAGGTAACTTCCACATAAGTGAGAATTATCTTGGTGTCCTGAGTTCAAGGGGGTGATGGAGACCATGGGTCTGCCTCTACCTTTGTTCTGGGCAACTCTAAAAGATTCAGATCCCAAGGTCTGGAAGGTTCTGGGCTAAAATGGAGCGGTCCCTGCAGCCACTCACCGGGTTTTCCCTTGGTCCATCTCCGGAGTCCCTCGGCGTTTGCTGTCCAGCATCCCGTGATAGCCTGGAGCTTCCGTAATCAGCGTGGAGCGCCTCATTCTGAAGGTGCTGGTTAAGACGGGAAGGGCAGCGCTCTGGGGCTCGGTCACTTCTAACTATCGTGGAAGGGGATTTCCCAATAAAGCCAGTTCAGTGCAACTCCGAGCAGAAAGCTTGTCTTTGTAGTTCGTGAACTCCTTGAGGTGTATTTTAATATTTTTTGTGTGGTAAAAAAACACATAGCATACACTTTCACCAGCTTTCAGTACATTCATATGACTGTCAGCCCTTGTCACCACCCATCTCTGGAGTTCCTCTATCATCCCAGACTGATCCCCATCCCCAGTAGCTTCTCTCCTCATCTGCTGGGCCCTGGTCCCCACCCCTGTACTTTCTGACAGTTAAAGGCATGTGGACACTTAGAACTTGATCCTGTCTGCTGAGTAACATGGCACCCACCCACTGCACGCTCCCTCTTTCTCGGGAGCTGGCACGGTGCTCAGCGACTGTGGCATCGTGTGTCAGAGGTGTCCAGCCTGGTGCTTGCTTGCTCCATGCCTGTCCTCAGTGACACTCGGGCCTCACAGACCCTGCACTGGGGTGAGAAAATCCAACTTCATGCTCCTCCCTCCTCAGCCCTGGCCCAGCAGCTTCAACCTTCGTCTGTGGGGCCAGGCTTTGTGGGATGATGTGGATCTGGAAACGGAGAGCCTGAGCCAGCCGCCGAGGAGGATACAAGGTGGGACTTCCAGAATGGGAGTTTATTAGTCAGCTTGGGCTCCACAACCATGATCACGGATCAGGGAAATTCAACAGTCTTACAGTTCTGGAGGCTGGAAGTCCACGATGAAGGCTTTGGCAGGGCTGGTTCTTCCATGGCTTCTTCCCTTGGCTCGTAGACGCCTGTCTTCTCCATTTCTTCGTGTGGTCTTTTCTGTGTGCCTATCTATGTCCTAATCTCCTTTTCTATTTTTACTTTCTTTCTTTTGAGAGAGACAGAGAAAGGTACCCTTTGCAGGATCTGGCCACACTGCCATCCTCCCCCCAGCCTCTTAGCCAACAGGGTGACAGGAGTGTGTGGGAGTGCCTGGCTTATTCCGGTTGGCCAGGCTCCGGTGGGCTTCAGAGCGGCATGGCAGAGTCAGCCTGCACCATCGCTGCTGGGCCCTGCCCTCTTCCTGTAGGGATGCCAGTCACTCTGGATAAGGGCCACCCGAATGACTTCATTTTAGCTGAATTATGTTCTCAAGGACCTGTCTCCAAATATAGTCACATTCCAAGGTACTTTCTGGGGTCAGAACTTCAATGGAGAGTTCCAGGGGCTCAAGTCAGCCCACAATGGAGACCGACTCATCACAGAGCAAGACACCAGTTAGACCAGAGCGGAAGTGGAGCCTTCTCAGAGACAGAGAGCAGGGACTGTAGCCAAGGAGCCATGAGCCCTGACGGAGATGGGGTGCATGTTACCGAGCATCTTCAGGGACTGGGGCCAGGCGGTTTCCATCTCCTTGACGAAACACAAGAGGCTTGCAGGCTTAACCCAGAGGGGCCCTCACGGGTATAACCTGCACTACCCCACCTGCTGCATCTGTAAGTTACCCTGAAGGGTCCCCAGAAATGAGTTTCCTTGGCTACTTACCTGCTTGGGGTACCTGGAGGTGGCATTGAGAGCCTCCCCAGGTCTTATCTGTGATTTTGATGCTTTGGGATTGTGGTGATCAGTGCCGTTTGCTGAAGGCTCCAGAATTATATTGTCTATCTTTTTTTTTCTTTCTTTCTTTCTTAAATAGTCTTCAGTCAGTGTGGTACTTGCCCCCAAGTTTGCTGAAAAGGTTAGGGAAAATGTCATCCAACCAACAGCTTGGAGAGGAGCTCTGAGCAGTTGGTGGAAGCTGGGTGGATATTTTCTAACAGTCTAGAACAAACAGAGGCTGTATCCTGGCATGCCCTTTAATATCAGAACACTTAGGAGTGCTGTATCCCAGTCCCCAGGTTCCCGAGAAGGTCCCCTGCTCAGGTGGAGCCCACGTGTCTCCATCGATCCTCGCCTCTGCCTGGCACTAGCTGTCCATCACTCCTCCTGTCTGGCTGCCCAATCTGCCGGTTTGGCCTTGCCTTATTGTTTCAACCTTCTTCTAAAACCCTTGATTACAAAAACAAAAACAGCTAGTGATAATCTATATTAGAAACTTCATAAAGAAATTAGATTTTGTGTTCCTTTACGAAGTACATAGTATTCTAATGCTAAAGTAACAAAACAGTAAGAAATAGATGTCTTTAGGCAACTATTTAATTAATAAATGAGAATGATTGGATGTATTTAAATGCAATGTTTTCTGTGCAATATCAATTATACTGCATGCTTAGCAAATTCCCTTTTCAAAGATAGTTCAAAGGCAAATGCCAATCTGGTTCTGTCCACATTATGTCTATACATACATAAACAACTTCCAAACGAATAGAGTATGCATTAATAAGGTTTTACTAATCTTGGCTGTAGGCAGTATTTAAATTGGTTGTATTTGACCTTCACAACACTGGACACAGGGAAATTCATGTAAAAGTGGGGTGACTAAGAATGATCTTCTAAGTGGATGACTTGTACATTGGATTTCGAAACCCATTTTTTTTCCTTTCTTTTTTTTTTTCTTAGGTTTTTATGATAGGGCATTTGTGCTCACAAGAGAGAGAGACAAAGAGAGAGGGAGAAATCACTCCCCAGGAGGTATGGTCACACTACAATCCTCTCTCCTCCATTCTCCTCTCAGAATTTTGGGCACATACACGTGCCCTGTGTAATTTTCAAGCTGCCAGATCCGGGACTTGAACCGTGGTTGGTCACATGAGAATCCAGTGTCTTAACCACCACACTACCTGCTGGCTTAACACCTGATATTATGATGAGAACTTCCCCAGTGCGACTCTAGGTTCTTGAGCTCAAAGTTTGAAGGATGTTTCCTTTCACTGGTTGCAGACAAATGACTCCTCGATGGAGCAGGTTTGTCGGGGCCGGGCCCCCTGGGAGTGCAAGACCTCTCAGGTGACGGGCATTGCCCATGGCTGGTGCAGCCACGGCGCGAGTGAGTCCCGATGCCTTCCATGGGTGATCTACTTGCAGAACGATGTGTGAGCTGCCATCAGCCGGGGGCGGGGGACTTGCTGGAGCTGCTGTATCTGTCCCTTGTTTTCATTCTGGGAAGCTCTCATCAGGCAAGAATGCGGTCTTTTCTGATTAAATCGCGCAGGGCCTGGAGGTGAAGAAAGGAAGGAGGCCATATACAAGAGGCTGTCACTTGGCGGGCTCAGGGCTTTTGGCTCCGAGGACTAAATGACGTAATGGAAAGACCTAGACTAGAGTCTCAGCTCTGCCATCAGGGAATGTATGACCTTGGGCCATGAATTTAACCTCTTGGAGTCTCAGTGTCATCATTTATAAAACATTGAACAAGCAGGTAATAAGGTTAGTGAGATTTCATTATATACTGCATATAAATCCCCATCCTGGTGCCCGACACATGGATGATGCTCAATAAATAATATTCAGTATCAGCATCGTTCATGTAATTTGAATTCCTTTCTGTTTCTGTCTGTTTCGTGTCCTTTTCTGTTTCCTGTTTCCTGAGGTTGTGGGTGTAGGCATCTTTCTGCTTGGCAGAGTCACCCCGCCACACTGGGCTTGAGCTGGGAGCCAGGATCCTTCTCCTGGGCTGGTTGTAGAGTCCTGGGCAGTGTCTGACATCCCCTGGAAACAGTGCAGACGAGGGCCTCCAAGAGCTCCCCCTGTTCTGACCTCTGTGTGAGTCCTGCTGTGTGTGTGCCGGATGTTCCCTGCCCTGGTTCTGCCCAAGAAGCTGAGAGTCCTCTCCTGCAGCTGTGCCTCAGGACTGCAGTGCCCAGGCACTTGTGCCACCTCTCAGGTGACGCCGCCCAGAGGCGACCATTGGGTTCAGGACAGGAGGGACACAGAGGACTTGGTCTTCATAGAGTTGGCTTTGCAATTAGGAATATTGTTTTAGAAAGTCCAGGAATTTCCATGTGAAATAAGTGAGTCTTATGATTCTCCAGCAAACTTAAAACCAAACCAAACCAAACCACACCCCCCCCCCCCCCCCCCCCCCGCCCCCCCAAAGAGTGCATAGACCCTTATCTCTCAATCTTCATGTGTTTGAAGAAATTAGGCAGGAGCAGGTTTTCATTTTTGGAGTTGCAACATGATATTACCTGTGATGGTTGTTATTTCCAAGGTTTGAGGAGATATTCATCCCACTTAGTACATTTGGGGAGCTTTGAAGTTCAAGTTCAGGGGGACACTTATGCCTCTATGAAAGACCCCTCTGGTCTCTGTGGGAGACTGCAGCCTGGCTGCCAGGATGTTATTGCCATGGTGAGTCTCGCATGCTCTGGGCATGTTGACCTGTGAGAGGAAACCAGGGAAAGGAAAGGAGGGGGAGGTGCTGTGCTCTTCTCAGCCTAACAAACAGCTCGCCCTTTGTTGGCCATAAACTACCACTGCACATTTGTGCCTGGGTGGCTTCAAAATAGCATGTCACTCACAGGGCCCATCTTCTGCATCTCAGCATGGTGTACGTGTTACTAGCCCTGGTTCTCAAGGATCTCTTGTTCTGGAGAATCAATCAGGGTTTCGGTCATGTTGCCATGGAATGATGGCAAAGTGGTGTAACAACCAAACAGGGTGACTTCTCTATTCTCGCTGTGGATGCGAGTGTCCTTCAGACAACAAAGTTGGGTAGAAATTGGTGGTCGTGGAGCACCGGATCTGCTGATGTCTTAATTTCCCACTTCACGTCGCGTCCCCCGAGGCAGACCCTACCTACCTGCTCTGGACTTGGTCACTCATCTGCCAGATAGAACAGAGTAGCACCACCAGCTCCCCTGAGCCACTGTGGGAGCTGAGGGAGGCCACGGAGTGCCATGTGTCCCATGGTGCTGCTCACTGCACTGAGGTGGGGTCTCAGTTGGACCTAAGTGTTCACAAAGATCCTGGCCCACCCAGGGGCCCTGAGGGTGGGTTCTGGTGCCCTTTGGACCCCAGGGCCAGCAGAGCTCCCTGAAACCACACTCCTCCTGGTCAGGGTGGTGGTTACCAGAGAAGCACAAGGCAACCGTGAGGGAGGAAGGGGAAGGGCTCCTAAAGGGGGCTCCTGCACCTCTTCCCACTGCCTCCTTCACTTCTCACTCCTGGAGCACATGCCCAGGGAGGCCATGGCCACCTAAGGAAGCAAAGGACTGCTCCTAAGGCCTTGGTGGACAGGGGGGCCAGGTGGCACTACAGGGACCCGTCCACCTGTCAACACACTGAATGAGCGGGAAGTCTTCTCCAAGCTGGGAGTGGTGAGAGCTCCTTGCAGGCAGCACCCAGGGCCCCAGCAGGGCTGGGAGTCTGTCCCTGCCAGTGTGGTGGGAGGTGGGATAGTACCAGGGCAAGAGGCAGCAAGAGTGGTGATCTTGGCATGAAGTGGTGATCACAGCATCTTCCAGGGGGAGATGGGCCAGAAATTTCACAGTTACCAGAAGTACAGATGGTGTGAAAGGCCAAGGGACTTCCCTGTAGCAGGTCACCCCAAAAAAGGTCAGGAAGGCAGAGGGGCAAGGGTGAGGCCTCGAGGCACTTATGGAGCTTGTTTGTGACTCTTCCCCACTAGGACCCCAGAGAATTTTGGAGGAAATGCATGAGGCCTACAAGCACAGAGAGGGCTAGGACAAGGTGAAGCAAAGGCAGCTCCTTTCTCCTGAGGGTGACTGTCCTCGCCGAACCTGCTCAGAGCCACCTTGGGAAGCCTGCGTTATGCAGTAGTTGCTTGTTATCGATATCTGGGTCTTGCAATACTTCATCCTTTTTGAAAAGACCAACCTGTGTGTCCTTGTTACAACGGAAATACCTGCCTTCCTGATAGCCTGCAGACACCTGCCCGGCTTCTGACTAGCCGACTGGGAAGTGACTGGTGGCTGCATTGCCTCTGTTGGCCCACAGAGCCACCTACTTACTGTGATAGCAAGCTCTTAACTGGCTCACTGGCAGGAAAGTGGGAGGATATTAGGAATACAGGATCCTTCTCTGTCTTCAAGGACTTGCCATCTGCTTGGAAAAATCCACACAACACGTGCCACCAGCAACGAAAATTCGCTCTGAAATGCAGCGATGGTGACACGCTCGTGTTATCTAGTTAGTGTGTGCAAGCTGCTCTTGGCAGAGGAGAGCCAACCTGATGTCACACGCTTCCCTGGTGAGAGGCAGAGATGGTTCACAAGTACCCAATGGACGGAAGGCATGGTCACTGGAAATGTCGGTAGAGTTGCGATGAGGCTTACGGATCCGTAGTTTCTTTCTTTCTTTTTTCTTTTTTTTTTTTTTTAAATGGTCATTTTTCTTTTTCAAAACAAACCTGAGAGAAGCTGCACGTAAATACACATGTAGCGTGTATTTCTAGGGACCACATCCATTTCTTATTTTTAAAGAGTAAACAACAGATAGATTTCCTTTTTTGGTAAGTAAAGTTTATCTTCTAGAACCACTTTAGAACGGCAGAAAGTGTGAGAAGGTAGCGCTCGGCGTCCCATGTACCGCCATTCCTGACACATTGATTCTGTGAGTAACGATCTGCATTAGTGAGGCTTAGTTTTTCTTTTTTTCCTCATTTCTAGTTGTCCTCCTTCTCCTCCTTTTCGGTGAGTGTTTAACACTCGCATTATGGCAGAGAGTCTGGGAGGAGCCATTTAGGAAGGCCTCTGTTCCTTCCACACGTAGGTCCATATTCAAGGATGCCAATTCTCCCAGCGGCTCCTCAGCTGCCTCTGCTCCCCGGATTCCTTGGTGACGGTGATCAGACCATCCCTCAGCCACTGTCTTCCTTCCCGAGTGTTAGAGAAGACCTCCCTGTGCTGACTGAGGTCCCTCAGATCTGCCAGATGCCCCCCTCCATCCTCCTAACCATTGGTTCCTACGTAGTGGGCACTTCTCCCTGAGTGGTTATCTCCTGTCTTACCGCCTGGCCAAGGCTTCACCCAGGTCATCAGGGCTGAGTCTTACACAAGCCTGGGTTTCTGGATTGTCAGTAAAGGCCGGAACCAAGCAGGTGTTCTTCGTGAGGTTGCAGGTGGATCACTTGATGAATAGCACCTATGTGTGCACAAGCTAAGGGACACAAGGGAGCTGGGCCTCATCCTCAACCCCATCCTGTGGGTGTCCCTGATGGGCAGAAGCTGGGTCCTGGCCCAGCCTACGTGGCTTTGAGGCTGTAGGTTGGCTTCCTGTAGAAGTGATTCCTTCTTACTGTCGTCTGCCCCAAATCCCAGTGATGGCTCACACCCGGCTGCTCAGGTTCCCCATGGCTGCTCCCTCGTCCTCTCTGTGACTCACTCAGCCTCCTGGGCTCCTTCCAGCCAGGGCTGAAACCAGAGGAAGGCAGGACCCTCATGTTCGTTGTGGTGGAACCCTGAGCTTGGCAGGTTCATGCCATCCAAGCGAGTGAGATGCTCACATGTCTAAATAGGTCACGGCCATCTGCAGATAACCACAGAGCATGCAGGCGACTCCAGCACGCCCGCCACACTGCCCCGGTGGTCACGCTCACCACCTTGCCACTGTTCTGGGAACACTGCAGGGGTGTCTCTTCTTGAGTTCCCATTAATTTAAGTCAAAACTAAAGTTCACGGTGTCTCTCTTCTGCCGGTGACATTTTCCATTTCACACATTGTCACCCTCATTTAGCATGTTGCTGCTGGGCTGCGGCCACCTCTACGGGAAAACACACACCTCAACTGGGAACAGCTTTCCTTCTGCCTCCTGACTCCCTCCCCTCCCTCTGCTGGCCTCCTCCCAGTTTCAGGCAGGCAGGGGTACTGTGGGCAGGGGAGGCCGCGTGTGGCGTTGCCCACAGAGCCAGTGACGTCCAGCCCTGATGGCTCTGTCCTTTGAGGAGTCTCCAGAGGACTCAGATGCTAGGAAAGCCTCAAAGAACACTCTGCCCTGGAGCATCCCGGAGGCAGGCGAGAAGGCCACCTGTGAGACCCGACCGAGGTGGGAGGTTATGACCCTGGGAGGAAGGCCAACTCAGCCCTAGGGCCAGAATATATTCTGCTGTGTAGGGAGTTGTGGCTAGCATGAGGAGAGTCTGGAGATAGAGTTAAAAGTTCAGATTTCTGGCTTCTCCGTGAACCCAGCTGTGCTTCCTCATGGAAATGAGGCCTTTGGTGACATTGAGAAGCCCCGAGAGGCCACCCTCCCAGAAGACATCTTTACATCTTCATGCAGACCTTGGCTGCCCCTTTTGGGTGGCCTCCTGGCACCGACTTGGTGACACTGGAGATGGCCTCTGCGTACTGCCGTTCTTCGGGCTCTCGAGGAAAAGCCTGCAGGGGGTATATACTCAGGGAGGCCCCTTTCTCTGAGGACCTGCGGGGTGGAAGTGGCCTCTGAACACTTCTCATAATGCAAAATTCCCTGGTCACACCTTTCCAAAGATGAGAAAGCCAGCTTTAGAAAAGCGTCTAGGGCCAGCAGGCGGCGTGGAGGTTAAGGTGCTAGAACCCACACGGCCAACTGAGCGGTTAGAGTCCTGGACCCGGAGGCTTGAAAATCACTCCTGGCATATGTGTGGGTGTGTTTGGGACCCTGAGAGGAAAATGGAGAAGGATCATGGCGTGGCCATCCCTCCTGGAGCATAATTTCTCTCTCTCTCCTCTTCCTCCCTCCCTCAGCAGGTGCATGCATCCAGTGGCAAATATATATATATAAAAAAGAATGGGCTCTTGTACCAGGAGCAGAGCTCCCACGATTCAGCACTGTGTACTGTCACGTGTGACTGCCTGCTCTGTGCAGGCACCTGCGTACCTCTGGCCCCCTCCCTCACCTGGACACTAGTTCAGGACTGAGAACTTGGTCTCTACCGTGGCGCCCGGCCTGGACTGTGAGAGGTGATGCTGGGTGAGCGGGAACACAGAGAACAGGAGGGTCTCTTCCCTTAATGTGCCCGCCTGCACAGTGATCCGAAGACGGGGACGGTTTCCCACAGCAGGCGAGAATGAGTGAGGGTGGGGACACAGGTGTGCAGGCCGGGGGGCCAAGGGAGCAGGGGCCTTTCGAGGAGCGCCAGGTGCTGGGGTGCTGGGAGGAAACCAGGCAAAGGCCGGGCTGAGGTGAAGCGGGAGAGACGGGAAGCTCAGGCAGGAGCCAGATGGTGGGGGACTCGTGGAAGGTGCAGGGGACAGTGAGAAGGACACGAGGCAGAACAGGACACGCGGGACCCCAAAGAGCAGGACGAAACAGAGAGAAGACCTCCCTTCAGCCTCCCAGGGGCAGAATAGGTGGCCCCTGCTAAGGGGTGAGGGGAGACCCCACCTCTGAGTGGAGTCCGCTGCAGTTAGGCCTGGGAGGTGGAAGAATCCCGAATCCTGGGCGCTGGGATCAGGCAGTCCGGATCTAAATGCCGGCCCTGACACCTGTCTGACGGCAGAAAAGTCCTTGACTTCTCTGAGCCGTGCTTCTCTCCTTGGCAAGATGAGGAAGAGATACTCATCTTGCATGGCGGCTGCGGCGAGACTCCTGGCGGCGGAAGTGAGGAAGGAAGAAGTAAGCACTTCTCTGCCTGGAGTCTCCTCCCGGAAGAAGCTGCCTGAAGACAAGAACACGTTCTGTTCCGTGGACTCAGTGGAGAGTCCTGAGCAAACAGGAAACCCAGTCCAAGGGCTCCTTCCGAAAACTGCTCCCACAGTCAGACCACAGCCAGGCGAGCCCGCTAGGGGTAAGGGCCGCCCTGACAGGGTACTGCAGACAGGTGGCGGAAACTGCAGAAATGGATTGTCCCACAGTCTGGAAACTGGCAGTCCAAGGTCGGGGTGTCAGCAGGGCTGGTTCCTCTGAGGGTGTGGGGGCAGATCTGCTCCAGGCCTCTCCCCAGCTTCGGTGGCCGCTGGCAGTCTCTGGCATTCCTTGGCTTGCAGATAATTCACCCCGATCTCTGCCTTCCTCTTACTGGACATCTCCCTGTGTGCGTGTCTGCATTTCCCATTTTCACAGGGACACCAGTCAGACTGGGTTAAGGGCCACTCTAAGACCCTGTCTTAACTCACGATGTCTGGGATGACCTGCCTGCCCTTTGGGTGTATTCTGAGATGCCGTGGGTTAGGGCTGTGACACAGGATTGGTGGGAGGACAGTTCCACTCACCACAGCACATGTGACAGATGAAGCTATAAAGAGCACCCTTCTTTTTTGTCACTTGGCCTTTTCCTCCGTGGCTCTGCCAGCTACCTACCTGGTGCCCTCAGCATTCACTTGGCAGCCCCTTGGTGTGTGGAGTGGCGGTGCCCCGCAGCCTCTCACGTCATCGGAGACGCCTTTCATCCCTCCAGCCTGTCCGACCCGCTCCCCACTAAAGCCATCTCTGACTGACCAGGACCTCTGGGTCACTCGTTCTTCCGCACCCCCTTTTCTTACCTATCGCCTTGGTCTGTGTCTCCCCGTATTTCACATGTTGACATTTGGTGCTATTGAAATGGTACTAGAAAGCTAGAAGCTTAATCTTCTATGGTATGAAGAGGTGAGCCTCTGGGAGCTGATGAAGTGCGGCCCCTGTGACTGAATACGGTGACTTCGTGAGAAGAGTGGGAGACCGAAACCACACACACTCTTTCCCTTTGCCCTGTGGTGACGCGGCACCTCTCAGGACGCTGCAGAGTCCCCACCAGCAAGACGGCCTTTGCCGGATGCACCTCCCTGGTGGTGGACCTCCAGAACCATGAGCCAACAACCTGCTGTTCTTGAGGAATTGCCTAATCTCTGCCATTCCGTCGTTAGCAGAGAATGGGCCAGAAAGTCTAGTGTCTTCTCTCTTTACTTCCCTTCATCCCTACCTTAGATTCCTTGGTCCGTCAATTTTTTTTTTTTTTTAAATGGCTCTTACTGAAAAAACTTCCTCTCTCTGCGGTTTGTCAAAATCCCAACTCTGCGTCAACCCAGAAATCTGTGTTTCTGTGCCTGCACCGAGTTTTCCACGGTGGCAGGGAAACGCACACGGCCGGGCAGGGAGGAGTCCTGATAAATCCACACCACCAGTCTTCCGGGCGAGCTCTTTGGAGGAGGTGTTTGATCCGTTAGCAGACACTTAGGTTTCCATTTTTAAAAACGTTTACTTATTAATTTCCCCCATGAGAGAGACAGAAGTTGCCAGTCAGATACTGCCAACAAGGCCTTTGTCCTGAGCTCCCCCGTCTCAGCCAGCCATCCGGGGGCAGGCGGGCGCGCGTGTACCCAGCTGTCCGGGGGCAGGCGGGCACGCGTGTACCCAGCCGTCCGGGGGCAGGCGGGCGCGCGTGTACCCGGCATACTCAGGGAGCTCCAAAGTGTGAACCGGGACCTCTCCTGTGTGAGTGTGGTTGTGCCCCTTCTGCGTTGCTGCCTGCCCCTGGGTTTCTGTATTTATTCCGATTGCATCTCTGCCCTTCTCTGAGAAGTGTCTCTATGTCACTGATTCTCCCTAACTGTAATGTTTTTCTCTCTTGGTCATTCCCAGCACCATGTAAATGTGCTCCGGTTCCTACCACGTTTATAGATACAGCGAGCTCCTCTGGCTCTCACGTTCGTTTCCCAGTTACCACCTTATCTCCTTCTGCACACAACTTCTGTGGGAGAAGCATAGAGCTAATGAGTTGAATGAAAAGAATTCATTTAATTTTTTTATTGCTAGTATCATTTTTAAATTTTCTAGAGTACATGCACTTACCAATGAAGAGAGAGAGAGAGAGAGAGAGAGAGAGAGAGAGAGAGAGAGAGAGAGAGAGAGAAGGAAAGTGAAAAAGCAATCTGTTGGGTCCAAGACTCGAACTGCAGTCTGCCAAGTGCAAGTCCAGTGCCTTAACCACCACACCACTTGCTGGCCCCTAGTGGAATATTCTTTATGCCATTTAATCATGCAATTTATTCTGTCCATATGTAAAGGTTACATTGTCAAAGCTGGGCTTTTATTTTTAATTGTGGAAAGGTTCACATGACAGAAAATTTATCATCATTGCTATTTTTAAGTATATACTTCGTGGTGTTAAGTATATTCACATTCACCAATCTCCAGAATTTTTTTTTTTCATCTTGTAGAACTGAAACTTTGTCCTCATTAAACACTAATGCTCCATTCCTCGCTCATTCAGCTCCTGGAGCCAACCATTAGAGGTAGCAGCCTCCCAGTTACTTTTTATGACTCATGGCATTAGTTGTTAAGGTTTTCTTCATCAGTGATGGTCCATAAGTGAATGATATATGTCTAAATAATACAAGTTTGACTTTAAAATAGAGTGAGTGTTAGGTGGGTGGTATAGACATTTTGTAAAAATGAGATCTAAGATTATAGAATTAAAAAATCTTCTGGACTAGCATTTGGCAGGGTAGTTAAGGAAGTTGGATCCCACAGGCACAACTGACCGGTTCGAATCCTGGACTCAGCAGCTTAAGAAACATGCTAGGTACATGTGCCTGCCCCAAATCCTGAACCGAGGGAGACAGAAAAGAACAATTGTGGCATGACCATTCCTGGTAGGGGATAATTGCCTGTTTTCCTTCTCTCTGTCTCAGTTCAGTGAGTGCACACACACTTTGGCAAAACATTTTTAAAAATCCGAAACAAAAACCAAATCCCCTGAGACGGAGAAAGGCCGCCTGCGACTTCCCTCCCCAGGGCGTAGCAGCGTGCTGGGTGTCCGTGAGGAAGAAGGCACGGTTGACACGCGCTGTGGACTAAGCTGCGTCCTCCTAAACCCGTGTGCTGGAGCCGTCTTCCCTAAGGTGGGACATCTGGGAAGCGCTGAGGGTTAGATGAGGTCACGAGGTGGGGCCCCGTGGTGGAATTAGCGCCCTCACGAGAGGAGATGGCAGAGGGCTTGCTCGCTTTCTCTGCGATGTGAGGACGCAGCGAGCGGATGGGAGCGCTCTCACGAGAACCTAACCATGCTGGCAGCCCATTCCTGGCCTTCCAGCCTCCAGAACTCGGAGACAGTAAATGTCTGTGTAAGCCACCCTGTTTATGGGATTATGTCATGGCAGCCAAACTGACTAATACAATAACGTCTTTTGAAAATGGTAATTTTACATGCTGTTTAGTCACTGAAGACCAGAAAGTGCTCACATACCATCTGCATTAGGGCCTCCCATGACTCAGTCTCTGGTCAACCAAAAATGTCACATTAAGTCCTAAGAAGTTGTATAAAGTATGCTACATTTTTTTAGTCTCTCAAAGAAATAGGAAAAGAATCACAATCTTATTTTACCATGAAGAAAAAAAAAATCTGTTTCCCTCTCTTGTCACTCTGAGTGTTCTCCAGGGGGACAGCAGCTATCCCTTCTCTGTGCTCATCACCCACTCCCCCTCCCTCTGACTCATCTGGCTCTCTGTCAAGCGTGCTTTAGGACTGGACAGTGGCCCGGCCACTCTCCACGTGCCCTGACTTCTCCGACCCAGCAAGGAGCTGCTCTGCCACAGAAATCAGGGCTTGTTCTCTGCCTTCCTAGATGAGCCCAGCTGGGACCTCGTCCACTCTCAGTCAGCAGTATTTCTCAGGTTCCAGAATTTTCTATCCCCATGACAATCTGTACCCATGACTTAAGTATCCTTCTGTCTCTGGCCCACGTCTTGGCATGTCTGTGAATATCTCAAGTATATAGTGGATGCCAAACCATTCAAACATCTTCTAAATGAACTTGATCTGAAGTCCTACAACCACTGCCAAGCTCCCGAGGGACCTGGAAGGAGAGTCTCTCACGGGCTAGACTGAACCCACATGCATTTGCCCTTGCAGTCTCCTTGCCGTGCAGGAAGGCTCTGCTTTCTTAAGGCTAAAGGACCTCACGAATCACCACGTACGTCTGGTACCGTGTGTGAAATGCTGAGCCCCAATCAGGAAAACTCCCTTCAAATTACACATCAATCTCTCTGTGGTCCCCACTTTGTTTGTGGTAGGGATTTCTACTTCCAACAACAGCTCCAGTTTTCTTCCCCTTTCTAGAAGTAGGAAGACCACTTTTCCAAACCCCCTTGCCATTGGAAGAGCCCAGATTACCCTTGAGGACCAGTGTGTGATTTGCTGTGTTTCCTCGCCCTTGTGGCTGTTCCCGATGCCGTGAGTTGCAGCGGGGTTGCCGCAAGATCCAAGATGCCTGGAATTGTGCGTCCTCTCGTGTAGGAGAGTGTCTTCCGTCAGACTTTCACTGCATTAGGTTTAGAGTGAATGAAAATTAAGCTTTTGTTTGTTGGGCCACTAAAAATTTGATGCTATTTTTTGTTTGTTTGTTTGAGTTTGTGTCCTTTTAATAAACACACTTGCATAGTCACATTACAATTTTATAAAAATCAGAACATATGACCTCATGCCAAACAGGGCCAGCATTTGCACAATCTCAATACCTTAATACTATAGCTTTCAAGATGCACAAAATACAAACTTAAGGCAGAAACAGCACTTTGCAATGATTTAATAATGTATTGCATTACAGGAGCATCACAGAATGCCTCTTTAGGCAAAATCTCTCAGTATTTCCATAGATTCTCTTCACAGGAATTCTTAACTTGGTAAAATCCATTCTAAGAAAACTTGGCAGATAAACCTTTAGACTGGAACTAGTATTTCTTTCTCTTCTTTCCTCCAGTTTCTTTCTTTTAAGCTACAGTATTCATATATTTTAAACACTAAGGTAACAGTTGCATTAAAAATATTTTTAAAATGGCTGTTCAAGATAAAGTTGAAAGAGACTATACAATGGAGAAGGGTTGATCTAAATTTGCAAATTTTCTAAAAATCATCTTTGATTTTTGAACTGACTTTTCCAATGCTGGAGAAACCTATCAGATTTACTTACATACTTTAGATACAATGATCATGTAATCTTTAAATAAAGAGGCATTTTTGACTCTTTACCTCCTACTGGGTTAAAATTTATTTAGTTGTGCACCTATTTAAAAATTCTATGTTTCTGATAAGTTTTCCTTCTAATGTTGTGTTTTTTGTTTGTTTGTTTGTTTGAGAGGCTTTTGCTTTAGGATGCAGGCTCTCACCAGAGTGAGAGAGACAGTGAAAGGCAAAGTGAGAGATCACCTCCTGGGGCAGATGGCCACACCACAATCCCTTCTCCATTCTCCTCCTGGGATTTTGGTCTGGGACTTGCTCCGTGGTTGGCCATGTGGGAGTCCAGTGCGTAGCTTCTGTGTACCGGCCATCTGCCGGTCCCCTAGTGTCTTCTGTGGAGGTTGAAAGCTACCTTACTGAGGAAGAGAACAAATACATGACTGAATGAGGTATTGCAAAGATGGTGGGCACTTCTAAGAAGGACTTAAGTTGTTATTATATGTCATACAGTTTTATAAAGCATAATCTCGGCTGTCCTGACCAGTACCTCGTGGACCTTGTGCTGAGAGTCACCATGCCTTGGATACAGTCCCTTCACTCCTGTCCAGCATTCTCCGAATGATCTTGTATTGGTAGTCAAGGTACAGTCTTGGTCAGGTACAGATAACATACTGAAAATAAAGGCAGCTGAGAACATCAGCTTGACTTTAGAACACCAAACCCAGAAAAGAACATGGCAAATACTACCCAAATATAACCGGGCATCAAAGATCAATATTTACTCATTATCAACTCACATGAACACAACTTAAAACAAAAAATACTAGTCTCAGGTAATTGTTGGTATTTGACATCATCGATGAAGGAAATACCAGGGAGTTGGGTAGAAAGTACATTTTCAATGCACAGAAAAGGTCTGTTGTGCTCCTTTCTCCCCATTTCTGCCACTCTCATCATCCTCCATATGACAGCAGCTGGGACTACTGCACTCTCCATTTCCAGCCGGGGGAGCCTCACGCCAAGTTCTTGCAAGGCGGTCTACACTCAGGTGGGCAGGTCCCCTTTCCCTTTGCCTTTCTGTCTTGTTTTTTTTTCCTCTTCTGCCAGTTGTTCTTTACCTTTTAAATAGAAGAAAAATGTACTCAGGACATCTGTCTCTATTGTATGTGACCACAGGTATCAAAGTACCACAGAAAAATAGCTTGAATTTCTTAGCCAGAATGGGGAAGTTCCAATCAGGAGACAACAACGTCATTTAGCAGTTGGATTCTAAAGTTTTTTTCCCCCCGATCTATTGCTTACTAGTCATGTGAATCTGGTAGCAAATAAACCCTTCTGAAATGTTAGTAAGTTCATTTGTAAGATTAGGATTTTTTTGAATTTTATTTATTCTATGAGTGTGACAGACAGAGCTAGCACCCCGCAGCATTTGATGCTGTGATCCCTCCTTGGCTGCAGCCAGCCTCAAATCGTGGGCCTGTTCAGGGAGGACCCTGAACGCAAACCAGACCCTTTCCAGTGGGTCAGCCCCACAGGACATCATGTTTTATTGCTGTGCCACCACCTGACCCCTAAAATGGAGTTACTGACACCACCTACTCCGCTAGGTTAGCCTGGGATTGTAAGTAGATGACCCATGTACATATTTAGGACAGTATTCGAAACATAGTGAGATCCAGGGTCATTAACCCTCCTGCTCTTCCTGTACCTGCTCTTCCTCTTTCTCCTTCATGTGCACCCCTCGTCCATCACACTTACTTCTCCTGTGTCATTTAAGAAGCATTCAATTATATTGGTCCACTCTGTCCTTATTAGCAACTTTGAACTAGGGTTCATAATAGCTATTTTGTACATAAAGACATGGAGGAAGGAAGGGAAAAAAATGAAGTGATTTAGAAATAAATTTCCCTTATTTTATTTTTTTCTTTTTTTGGCTAGAGGGAAAGAGGGGGAAGAGAGAGAGAGAGAGAGAGAGAGAGAGAGAGAGAGAGAGAGAAAGAGAGAGGAAGCATTTCTTAATAGGGACCAGTCAAATTGTAATTCTTTTTCCTCCAATTTTCCACCCTGTCAGAATCCTGGGCACACATGTTCCTGGCATGTATCTCAAGCTGCCAGGATTGGGAGTCAAACCCTGGTCAGCCATGTGGGATCCAGCTTCCTCTGCTTGGAGCTTAAGTGCTGTGCTATGGGAGCCAGCCCTTATTTTTACTTGAGTTGAGAGGGTAAACTAGTTTTCTGCCTTCACCCTCCTAGAAAATGTCAATGCACAGCACCCTTCTCTATTTACAGGCTCAGAGTAGACACCAAATTAGATGGGGCTCAATTTTGAAAGATTAATATGAAGAAATCTTGCAAAATAATGTGTGGAAAATGTGACCCAGCCATACCACTCGATGTGATTAGTGAATTGGAGACGTTGGTTAGTGGAATAAGATTTTCCAAACTTCTATATGCAAGTGATGATTAGTAGATTAGTTTCCTAGGGCTGCCTTAACAGAAACCACAGACAGGGCTGCTTACAGAGGAGTTTATCTTCTCATGGTCCTAGAGGCTGGGGAGTCCAAGGTCATGGGCTGGCAGGTTGGTTTGCTCAAGGCTTCTTTCCTTGGCTTACAGATGGCTGGCCTCTGACTCTTCACGTAGTCAGGCCTCTGTGTACAAATTCCTGGTACCTCTGTCAGGGTACCCCTCGCCTCTTATAAGGTCTCTAGCCAGACCGGAACAGGGCCCACATGTACGAGCTCAACTTAGCTTAATCAGCCTGTCTTCAAATGCAGTCACTTCCAAAGTACTGGAGATAGGACTTCACGGTAAGAATTTGGGGGAGGAGTCACAGGTTAGTCCATAACAGTTACAAAACCAACGTGTACTTTGTCAACTTATTAATGTGTGAACATTTTGACATGAAGGAAATTCGTTGTTTTTAATGCAATAGGTTCTGCAAAATTTTTTTTAATTTATTTTTTATTTTATTTTTTTTTGGAGAGATTTTCGCTATAGGGCGCGTGCGTTCGCCAGACAGACAGAAAGAGACATTAGAGACAGAAAGCGAGAAATCACCCCCCAGGGGGGATGGTCACGCCGCAATCCCTTCTCCATTCTCCTCTCGGGATCTTGGGCACGCACGCACACGCGCCTGGCGTGAGTTTTAAGCCACCGGGTCCGGGATGCGAACTGCGGTCAACTATGTGGGAGTTCAGCGACATAGCCATTACGCTAACTGCTGGTTCCCTCTGCAAAAATTTAATAACACAGGTGTGAACTTTGCTCAATCCCAGGGAACTAGAAATTATGGTCTGAGTGTGTTGTTTCAGGAAGCTGTGGAAGGTAAACCTCATTAATGCTGGTTTTGGTTATGATTTAATGATCAACTCATGATGTATTACTAGCTCACAGAGTCAAGTCAGAAGTTGAACTTGGGGTGAGTTTTTTCTTTCCAAGCTTGACTATTGCAAGCATGACTTGAGAAGAAAACTAATAATGCTTGAAGGAGAATAAACACTCTTCTCTGAACCCAGTTTAAAGAAGAGGAGCCAGCCTGGTGTACAGGAAAAAAGTCTACAGAGTATTCTAAAGCCAGAGTGTTTATAAGTGCTTAGGGATCAATATGTCCAAGAATTGTTGGACTGTCTTTGTAAGAACAGTTGAGAAGTTAAAAAAAAAAAAAAGTTCTCAAACACTTTTATTCCTATAGAACACCATTTCACCATGATACCAGCTATCCTGGGTTGGGTATATTTTGCTTTTGGTTTTCTCTTTGAAAGCAAAACCCTGAAGCTCAGGAGTTCAAATTGTTATGAAAAGCGGAGCGTCCTGGGTGTTATGGCCAGGCTGAACATGGATGCAGCTTTCTTTACTCCCCAGTCAATAAGACTGGGCCAGCGGAGAGGCCGAGGTGTAGGTCATCTGCTGTTCTGTGTCTCCGTACCTGAAATGGCTCTCATGGGAGGATCTCTAACCGCAGGGCTCCGCACACCCTGGGGAAGTGGTGAAGTGGCTGGGATGCCAGAGGGATGTGAGATGCTCCTCTTGTGGCTAGAAAGTGGGAATTTAAGGCACACCCCTAATGGCAGCCTACTGCTGAGGGCAGAGGTGACCCCGCACACCTCTGCTGTTCTTAACTCCACAAGGTGTAGGTTGGACTCCTGGTGACTGAATATAACCAAGAGTTATCGGGCTGATCTGTTTGAGATGAAATTCTTGTGTCATTTAATCCTGTTGAAAGTGGTCTTTGGTTCTGGTGGAGGAACCGAAGATGACTTTCTTTTAAAATCCCACAATTGGACGAACCTGGTTACTTTTCTTCCCCCAGAGAGATTTTTTGCTCTATGGCATGTTCACATGCCAGAGAGACAGAAAGTGAGAAATCACCCTCCAAGGGAGATGGTCATGCTGCAATCCCTTCTCTATTCTCTTCTCAGGATTTTGGGCATGCAAGCTCACGCACCCAGCGTGAATTTTAAGCTGCTGGGTCTGGGACTTGAACCATGGTGAACTATGTGAGAGTCTAGCAACATAATCATTATGCCATCTGCTGGTCCCTAGGGTGGCTACATTTTTTTTTTTTTTAATAACACTAACCAGGTCAGTCAAGTTGTGGGATTCAAAAAAAAATTTTAAAGCATTGTATAATGCTTTTATACCCAATAGCTTTAATAAAATTAAAAGACTCTAAAAATAATACCCATATTCAATGAATCTTCGTAAGACTTATCTTAGTTGTCATCCTCTTTGACCCTACGCTGGCCCCAAGACCCTCCCTCCATCCACCAGAAACCTCACGGTCTTCCTTTGTTTATAGTTTTAGTTACTAACTGTCAGAGGAAATACCTTTTCTCCCACTTGTCATTTAGCCTAACCCTTCAGAGTACCGGATGGCTTATACTGGATGACTTGTCGCCAACGCCTAATTGATATAGGAAGCCTGAGAGTTCATCATGGCAATGTTTAAGGCACTATTCAGTTCTAAGCCCTCTACCTTTCTTCGTCTCATCTTCATTTCGGACTTTGCTCTGTATCCCACGGGGCACAGTATCGTTCATCCGTTCTTCAGTCAAGGAGGCACCAGAGACCGCTACCCGAACTTCTTTATCTTCTCCATGCCACCAGATGCGGCCAGGATTGTTTCTCTAGCATATTTCTTCATTTCCTTTCGTTTTAAGGCAATGAAGTTTTATAACATTTCAAAACCAAGTCATTCTCCAATATCTCAGTGGGCAAAGTGTTTGGCAAGTCCCAATATTTAAGAGAGTTTGTGAAGTGTGCTCTAAATTTCTCCTTGTTTCTTTTTTACTCTATACTAGGTAAGCAATTATTTTTGCCATCCTTTCATCATTTGTCTCCTTTCTGGGCCCCCTGAGGCTCGTGGCCAGACGTTACCGAGGTAGTTTCTCTGAGTGATGGCCTGTCGACTGTCAGCATTTCCCTGGGAGGGGCTGTGTTCTCTTTACAATCCAAACAACCAAACCAGAATAAAATCTCAGCAATGTTTCTGGCCTATAAACAGCATGCCTTCTTTGGTTCACTTCCTGACACCTCCCCAGGCTGTTTGGGTTTTTGCAAACATCCTTACTGGCTTCAGGAAGGGTGGGATGAAATTGTTTAGTTGTTCAAGGAGTACAGAAGTCTCTCTGGGCAGTCAGCAGTTCCTTAAAGAACCAGGGCCAGAAAGAACAGGCGCTCCAGAGGGAGAGAGACAAAAAGCACAATGAAGATAGAAACAAAGGAAGCCCTGCACCAACGGGCACCCCTGGGAAGATGTGAACGCAACTGCGTTTCCGTTCTAGCAGGCTAGTTCACCTACAGCCATTAACGGTAGTAGTGCAAGCATGCCCAGAACAGTCGGGGTCCCATTCCGCCTTTCTGTATTTAGCTCAGACTAGCAAAATTGTAAAATGAAATTGTAAAAGCCACTTTACCAGACGCCAGAGGCATGTCGCTTCACAGGACAGTGGCCAAGTCTTCCTCTGTTACAAGGTGGGGCAAGCCCTTGGTTTTGAACATACAGCTGGGCTTTGAGGGTGTCAGTAATTGGGCTGATGTGAGCACACATCCTATCTTGGATAAAAGCACATGAATAAACAAGGAAAAACGGGGGTCTTTTCTCTCTTTCCTTTTTAAATGAAAGGGTGAGGATCCATCAAGACCAAATAGATTGTCTTTCTGTTCTTTGTTCTCCTCATGACAAGAACAGCTGTGACATTCTGAATGACAAAGGAGGGACAATTTGCAGAGACACTGGGCCAAATGATCAGAACTGAGTTCCTAATTTAAGCGTGAGAAATCCGTGACTGAGGGGGATTCTTGGCGCAGACACAGAGGCCGTGCTTGCTGGGCCACAATGCACCCAGGCCAAGCCACAGGACAGATGTGACTGTGGCCATGTTTGGAACCTTGTGTTTCAGTTGTGAACCTTTCTTATCGATCTAAGTTTCTGAAATGCAAAGACTATAACCCCATACACACGTGCTTTTCCACTTTTCTAACGCGTTATGCGTGTTTGCCGTATGGCTTTAGTGTGGTCTACCCGTCACTGTACGGTAAGGTCTAGCAGACTTAATCTGTCTCTGTGAGTTTATTTAGTTTACTTTTTGTTTGTTTAAACTTGTTTTCCATGTTTAAATATATTTTTTATACACTCAACCACTGTCTATTATTACAGCTTGTAACATGAATTTTCCCAGGGTGAATACACTGTATATTAGTCAGTTATCCATGAATTTATAGTGAAAGTGTCTTTAAAATTCTTGAGACCCAGAGATCTAAGAGAAGCTTAGAAAATAGCACAGGGCGGGTACACAATGGCCAGACAGACTCAAAACGTCCTCTTCCTACACTTCCATGGCTGAATAGGTCCCGCTGTGGATCAGTTTTTGTTTGGTCCAGTGGTTCCTATGAGTCATACTGAGAATTCAGGGTGGTTTTGGTTTTACTATCACTTGCATCTGAGAATGAAATTCTTCAAGTAGAAGCTGTTAGGTAACTAGCGTGACACAAGTCTTCTAGGAACCTGGTAAGCCCTGCAGCTAATAAGAAAGCTGGGCCCCTCACCAAGACAAACCCCGGGTGCCCAGACTACCAGCGCTCTGGAACAAGTCCTGCGGGCGGCGAGAGCTCTGCCGTGCTCCGTCAGCAGTGGTTGTCCCCCCACCGCCCTGCCCCCCATGGAACTAACCACCGATGAGTCAGTTTTAGTTATTCCCCCCACCCCAGAAAATGGCAGAACGATAATCCTCGTCTCTTGCTTGCTTGCGGTCTGTGGTGAGCTTGGTTGGATGTCCGTCATTTGGCCTGTGTAGAAATAGACAGTTCCTTGAGCAACAGAGTTACTTAAAGGTTCCAGTTAGCACCAGGGAACGTCTCACTGGAAAATCTTTTCCAGTCCTTGGTGATGAGAAAGGCAAGGAGAGAGTGGACACTGGGCCAGCCAGGCAGTATTCACTCAGAGGGGACTAGAAGGTCCATGCAAGGGTTCTTGGGTTTCTCCAGGGTTTAAGATGGTGGGAACAAATATCACAGCCCAATGGGGTCTCGTGTCAGATCCACAATGCAGGACTTGGGACCCTCACTCAGCCACACGACTGAGGGGTCCTTCATGTAGGTGTGTTATCTATCAGCTTCGCGTCAGAATTAGTAATAGTATAGCCTATTCAGTAAACTGTACAGGCAAAGTGGTGTCAGATTTTGCTGATTTACAAATGTCTAATGTCGATGTTGACTAAACCTTATCCTACCCAGTCTCATAACTTCGCTTTTGGGTTAGAGCGTTAATGAAAAGTGACAGCAACCTTCTCCTATGGTCCCTGTTCTTGTCAAACTCGGTTTGCAGTTTCCATTGTCAGAGAAGTAATTACGTCTCCCTTTACCATTCTGTTACTTTTTTGATTGCACTTTCTTATTCTGAGTTTCCAGAGGACAAGACAATCTTTTCTAAGTTAATTCAGTGAACATGCTTTCACTGTCTTCAAGGCAATGTAGTGGAAAGACCCCGGGAAACGGAGTCAGCACTCCTGGCGTGGTGCCCCGCTCTCTCTCTGTGTGACTAGATTACCTGCTCTCCCTGGCACTCAACTATTTTTGTCTTTAGTCTGGGGACGAAGGACGTGTCCCACTCCTTCAAAAATGTGTGACGGACCCAGTTGTGGAAGCACGCAGAGGTAAATGCTGAGGCTGCTACTTGGAGTTTTTTAAAAATTTTTTTGGTGAAATAGGCATATTTTTTCAAAGATAGAACTAATCCACAGTGGCCAAGGAGAATGGGAGACAGTCCTGTAAGTGGTCAATGAGTAATTGTATTCTAGAAAGAAAATGTAAGTTGAGATGATTTTAGAAGTGATTAGGTTAAAATGTAAAGGATATATACTTAATTTTTTTTCCAGGGTGTGCATATACTTGCAGAGAGAGAGAGAGAGAAATAGTAAGGGAGTGAAATCTCTTTTATCTCTCTGCTTTCAGGATTTGGGGCACTTGTGCACTCATGCCTGGCATGTTTCTCAAGCCACTGGGTCTTGGACACAAACTGTCCAGTTGGAGCCGTGGGGTCCAGCTGCCTTAACCATCAAGCCACAGACTGTCCCCAAAGGGTCTATATTGGGTTGTCAAAAAAGTCATGATGCATTTTTGCATAGAAAAACAGAAAAAAAAATATGTCATGACTTTTCTGACAACCCAATACTTCTATTATATCATTTTAGAAACATAATCTTGAGTGAAAAAGAAAGTTACAGACATGACTTGCTGTATGATACCACTTTTATAATGTTCAAATGCAAGTTAAACTAAACAATTTTGGGAAGCAAAGCTACATGGATATATTTATGTTTCTGCATGGTCAGGCTTTCAGAGCAAAGGGCTTTCTTTCCCTTGGGTTAAAGAATGATAGAGACCTCAGGACAGATAGGAAGCCTTATCTCTCACTCTCTCTCGGGAGGCACTGGCTCACATTCAGAAGGGCTGCAAACATCCCTTAACATCCTCCTCCCCTCAAAGAGGCTGTGTTTACATCGGGAACAAAGGTTTGTCTCCCTGACTCTCTCTGGCTTTGCCAACCACCCTACAAAAGCTCTGAATGAATAGTTCGGGTGTTCCTTGCCTAGAACCGCCACATGTCCTGTGGATATTTTGCTCTTATTGTATCACCCATGGGAGTCTGGGGTTGTCGAAAACCCTACAAGACATTCTGTGAGTCATTTCAAGTCTGGCAGTGAAGACAGCTGTATCCACACAGCTGACCTTCTGGGGTGAGCCTTGGACTCTCTGCGTGAGAAACAGGCCGGGCATGTGTGTGCGCCTGCCCAAAATCCCAAAAGAAGGGTGAAATGAGGAGAAGGAATAGTGGCATAACCACTTCCTGTGGGGGGCGCTTTCTCACTTTCCTTTTCTTTTTCTCTCTTTCTCGTTCTGATGAGCAGACACACCCTCTGGCAAATTAAAAAAAAAAAAAATTTGTCTTTGATTCAGAAATCTCAGGTTTCCCATAAGAATAAGTGAATGAACGAATGATGATGTGTATAAACAGAGATATAAGGCCTTAAGCAACATGTTAGTATATTTTTAGAGATATACCTGTGGGATAAAACTATAAAAAACTGTAAATGCATTAAATCTTATTTTCAAGGATTTAGGCTCTTAATATCTTATAAAAAGCATCTTAACTAGACATTTGAATATGTCTTATTGTATCAAGTCAGCTCAGAAAACGTAAAAGCTCGGAAAATGTAAAAACTTTATGTAATTAAGATGCAAAATTAAATGAAAAAAATGACCCCTGGAAGTAAAAAAAAAAGTAATTTACTTAAATTAGTAGCTAGTTGCTGGCACGACTACACAACAGGAACTATTTCAAGTGATTCAAAACACAGTAATTTGACTTTATTTCTCCAGTGTACATATGTACACAGAGGACAAATTTTTAAAAATTATAAACTTTTTTCAGTACCATTGCTAGAGGCAATGTTGGTATGAGGATTCAGAGATTGCTTTCTGTGGTACAGACAAGGTAGATGGATAATTACGAGGTATTATGCCATTCTGTGTCACCGAGAACAAAAGTTTTGTAGTAGGTAAAAGGCAACACTGACATGTGATAGAAGTAGAGAAAAAGCTCCGGCTGGCGCAGCCCGGTGTCAGTCCGGAGGGAGCCGAAGTGCGGTGCTGCAGCCACATGGCTGACTGGAGGCTTAGATTCCCAGAGAAACCTGGAAACATCAGATACGTGCACGGGTACCCAAGATCCTGAGGAGCTGGAGGGGCAAAGACAGGGAGTCCTAGGGAGATAAGACCTTGACACGGGGGGTTTTCTCTCTTTTTCCTCTCTTCCTCTCGTATCTCTATTATGGATAAATTAAACTTCAGGGAAAAAAGAACAGGAAAGGTTCTGGATTCCTGAGTAGACTTGGAATATTAGTAGGAACTCATGATAGATTTTATATTTAAAAAACCTTATTTTCCCCTGAATCTGTTTACTGAAAAGAAAAATACTATACAGGACATTGTTTCTAATGTTTCATTGTTTCTAACAATGTCTAGTATCGTAACACTGAGCACCTCTAGAGTCCGCGGTGTGGTCTCTATATATCATTTCCCTCCGGAAGGAACCAGGGATCTTGGTGAAAATACTCATTCCAGGTCTCAGGGAGGGGGGAAGATACAAGATGAACCTTTAATATCATACTCTGTGATGATCATGCCAGAAAAATTGAGACTCTAATTTGAAGAGGTCCCCACAATCTAAAAATTGGCTACTTTGAATATCAATGTTAATAATATTTGCAATGGAACTGATGCACATTATTAAATATGTTGACATCATGTAGTTTGTAATGATGTACAAAAACAATTAATTAATCACCACTTTTAGATATTAGTAAACCAAAATTTTATTTCAAGAAATAGGAAATCAACAAAGATAATGAAGCATTGATTCTACCTTTCCTATAAAAATTGTACCCTGGGTACCCAAATTATAGATAAGTAGATTTTTTTTTTTTAAGGTTTGGTATACGACATGTCTCTCTCTTGTTGGAGAGAGACAGAAAAGAGGAGAGAGAAAGTGAGAAAGCATCCCCCTGGGATGAAGACCATGCTGTAATCCCTTCTCTTCCACTCCCCTCTTGGGATATTTTGGGTATGCATGCTCATGCATCCAGTGCATTTTGGGGGCTGCCAGATTCAGGATTTGAACCAGTTGGCCATGTGAAATCCAGTCACCTTAACTACCATGTGACCTGGGTGGCCTGAGGAGAATTTTTTTATTGAGCTGTTCCAACTAACAAATGAACATGAAATGATAGAATTAGATTGTTACCGGCTTTCAGGCCCGAGTGAATGGATGAGTGGATCTGGTATTGATCAACAATGGCTGCTACTCACATAAGGAAAAGCAGCCAGACTTCATGTGCTTCCCGTTGGAATAAAATGGCATCAGTTATGAAGCAGTCCTCTCCCCTCCTCTTTTCTGCTAAAGAAGTCAAACCTGAACTTGATCAACTCTCTAGCTCAACTCCCTTTCATAGGAAATGATGAGAAGCAGAGTCAGCTAAGTGACCTCCACCACGGAATTCAATAAACAGAACCTAATCATGAAAGCTCTCCAGAAGAAAGAAACTGGTTTGTTCAACAGATAGGGTGGCTGAAGAATACAGTGGTGTGTACATGTGTTAAGGAGAGTCTATAAAGGGAACCAGCAGTTAGCGTAATGGCTATGTCGCTGGACTCCCACGTAGTCGACCACAGTTCGCGTCCCAGACCTGGTGTCTTAAAACTCACGCCGGGCGCATGTGCGTGCGTGCCCAAGATCCTGAGAGGAGAATGAAGGAGAAGGGATTGCAGCGTGACCATCCCCTCTGGGGGGTGATTTCTCGCTTTCTGTCTCTATGTCTCTCTCTGTCTGTCTGGCGAGCGCACGCGCCCTATAGCGAAAACCTCTCCAAAAAAAAAAGAGAGAGTCTATAGATTAAAAACCCCAAGAGACATACATATACCGAGCATTACGGGTAGACCAAGTTGGATCCTGATGAAAAAACTACTATAAGAGAACCCATGAGACAACGAAAAATCTGAACACTGGCCATGTGTCAATACTGGTAAATGATGGATCAGACACATTCCAATAAAACACCAACAAGGAATTACGTATGTGAAAACAATATTGTAGCTACATTTAAAAAGTTTGTTTTTACAAAGATTTATTTTTTGAGTGAGTGTGAGAGAGATGGAGGTAGAAAGACAGAGACCCCAACAAGGTCCTGCAACATGGCTATGCCCCCTTCCCCTGCCCTGCTGCCTACTGCCCGCCTTTCAGCTGGAAAGGCCATGGGCACATGCAGCATGTTCAAGCTGACCTTGGGTCTGAACCCCAGACCGCACATGGCTTCAGCATCAGGCCCTGGTGCCCTACCACTTGTGCCACAGTGCCTGGACTGAAAGTGTTTATGTTTTTGAGATTCAAACTTGCACTGGTCGTCTATAATAGTAACCGTAAAACATCTGCCATATTACAATAAGACTTTATTACTGACAACTCGGGTGTTGGCAAGGTGGTTCTACTGACCTTGGCCGAACAATTCTCCTCTCAGCTTAAAGCTGTCAGTGGATCTAGGATGGCCTTGCATGGGACCACTCGGGTGACCACACATCTCTCCTCTATCAGGCCAGCTCAGGCCTTTGTCACGGGGTATGGAAGTGAGCAGTTTTCATGGAGGCCTCTGTCTGGGGCACATGCGCTCACAGCCCACTGGCCAAGGCCAGACCCACTGCTGAGCCCAGTGTGTGAGTGGCAGAGCACCAGGGAGTTACACTGCAGGCTGTGGGTGCAGAGAGCGTGGGCGCCATCTTTGTGACCTGCCACTGTGTTGAATTAGGGAAAGTGAGTTGGGTTCTAGATGAAGCAAGATTATCTGTGAACTGATCATTGTTGAAATCAGGCAATGAATACGCTGGGATTCATTATAGTCTTCTGTCTACTTTTGTACATGTTTGGAATTTTCCATAATAGAAATGTAAATTAAAAACATGTCCTGATTCCTTCATTTAAGAAAGCTAGCATGGGTTTTCTTGAGAACTCGTGGTGGATATACTGTTCTATAACTTTTGTTTGGTCCTAGTTATGTTGAACCAGATCATAACCTCGTAATTTTTCTGCACTGGGAGTTGGACTGTGGGTGAGGTGCGGGTGGGGGAGGCAGGAGGGAAAAGGCAGCAGATCCCTGAACACCTTGGTATGTTTTCTTCCTCTGGGAAGGACGTCTCAGTGCTGTGCTTTCCTTAATGACGCCGTTTCGATACGAGTGCTCTTTCTGATGAAGCTTTGGAGGGAGAGCTGGGCCTTCTGTGCCATGTGTGTTTGAGTGTTCAGTGATTTCATTTTTTTTAGAGGTTTTGCCTTAGGGTGCATGTGATCACCAGATAGAGACAGAGACAGTGAGAGGGAAAGTGAGAAATTGCCCTTGAGGGGATATGGCCATGCTGTAATCCCTTCTCCATTCTTCACCGAGGATTTTGGGCACTCACACACACACCTAGCATGAGTTTCAAGACCTGAGTCCAGGACTTGAACTGTGGTTAGTCATATAGGAGTCCGGTGATGTAACCGCTATGCCACCTGCTGGCCCGAGCATATGGTGATTTCAACCTGAATAGATTGAGACTTCCTTCCTTGTTCTCTCTGTGTCTCTCTTCCTTTCATGTACTTATTTTAAAAAATATTTATTAAGCTTTGACTAGAACCAGACACTGTGCTAGGTACTAATTATAAAAAGGTAAGCAGATCAGATTGCTTTTACAATGAATGATTTCAAGCTCAAAGTCATGCAAAAACTCAATGTGGTTTAGGTTCAATAAAATACTTTTTCATGATATTTAAATGGCAGTTTTACCTCTCTCTCTCTTTTAAGTTTTTACCATAGGACATGTGCACTCACTAGAATGTGACAGAAACAGAGAGAGGGAAGGAAAGTGAGAAATAATTTCCCAGGGGAGATGGTGACACTGCAATTTCTTTTCCTCCATTCTCTTCTCTGGTCTTGAACACACACACACACACACACACACACACACACATACACACACACACGTGCCCAGTGTGATTTTCAAGCCACTGGATCCTGGACTTGAACCCCAGTTGGCCATGTGAGAACCTAGTGCCTTAATCACCATGCTACCCGCTGGCCCAATTTTTCCTCTTTTAACAAATTAAATTTGGTGCAAAGTCTTCTAAAACTAAGTGACCATTTATTGTATATCCAAACCTTCAGTTAGTCTGTACTTCGAAATCATTATGTTTCAAGACATAAATCTACAGTTTTTGTGACTAATTTTTATACCCACATCTCTGCAGGTTGCACACATGAGATGGGTCAAATAACTCACATACCATCAGGCAGTTTAAGCTCAGAAATCCGGGCCAAGTGCGCGCTTGTTTCCAAGAACACAGAAGAGATGATTGCTGATGCTTCCCTTGCGCGGTTTCACTCTGCCTTGTTTCCTTCCTTCCTTCCCTCCTTCCCTCCTTCCCTCCTACCTCCCTCCCTCCCTCCCTCCCTCCCTCCCTCCCTCCCTCCCTCCCTTCCTTCCTTTCTCTCTCTCTCTCTCTCTCTCTCTCTCTCTCTCTCTCTCTCTCTTTCTTTCTTTCTTTCTTCTTTCTATCTTTCAGGTAAAGGCTATCCAATTATTTATTTATTTATTTATTTATTATCATCATAATCTTGTTTATATTACATTGAATTGCATATAACTTTACAGAGTATTACATTGCTTTTTTGAAAGGGAATGCCATGCATGTCAGTCAATACGGAGACATTAAAATCCCCACTTCATCATTCAATATCTTTCATTGTTTTTTCTGATCATTATTATTATTATTCCAATTATTTTTTTAACCAGTCAATCACTATTACTCATTTTGCTTGTAAAAAGACTTTACCCATCATGAAATACTTCTCAGGCCAATCCAGTTGAGAATACTATACATGTCATCATCAACAGGTAATAAGCCATTTCTGTGTCCCACTAATGTTGTGCCTCTCTATTTGTCCTCTTGCTATCTTTCTCTATTCTCCTCACCTCCCCTATTCCACACTGTCTTATTCTCGTTAAGTATTTTCACTGCTTTTATGTCCTCCAATATTTCGCTCTCTACCATAGAGTGTGGATAGTTGGTATATATTAAGTGGATACATACAATATCTTTCTTTCATAGCCTGGCTTTCTTCACTCAGCAATAGATTCTCCTTATCTGACCACTTTCTATCATGCCAGGGTCTTGTTATTTTTTTATGGCTGAGTAGTATTCCATAGAATATATATGCCACACTTTTCCAATTCATTTATCAGTTCATGGACATTTAGGTTGGTTCTATGTCTTGGCAATTGTGAATAATGCTGCAATAAACATTGACGTGCAAGCACTTTTCCAACTGAGCATTCTCATGTCCTTTGGGTAGATACCCAGAAGTGGGATTGCTGGATCAAATGGTAGTTTTATTTGTAGATCTTTGAGGAACCTCCATATTGTTCTCCACAGTGGTTGAACTAGTATACATTCCCACCAACTGTGTAGGAGAGTTCCCTTTTCACCACATTCCCGCCAACACTTATCACTTTTTATATTCTTAATCTTTGCCATTCTGACAGGGGTTAGGTGGTATCTCATTGTGGTTTTTATCTGCATCTCCCTTATGATGAGGGATGTTGAGCATTTACTTATATGCTTTTTGGCTGTTCATATGTCTTCCTTAGAGAGATTTTTGTTCAGCTCATTGTCCCATCTTTTAATTGGGTTAATCTTTTTTTTTTTTTTTTTTCACATAAGGCACTTGAGTTCCCTGTGTATTCTGGTTATCAGTTCCTTGTCTGAGGCATATTTAACAAAAATATTTTCCCATTCTGAGGGTTGTCGGTTCACACTTGTTATTGTGTCCTTTGCTGTGCAGAAACTTCTTAGTCTGATATAGTCCCACTTGTCTATTTAAGGGATCATTGCCTGTGCTTTGGGAGTCTTATTTAAGAAGTCTTTGTCTACTCCAATGTCTCTCAGAGTTTCCCCAGAATTTTCCACCAGTAGTTTTATTGTTTGAGGTCTTAGGTTCAGATTTTTGATCCATTTTGAGTTGATTTTTGTTAATGGTGAAAGATGGGGGTTAAGGTTCATCTTTCTGCAGGTGGATACCCAGTTTTTCCAGCACCATTTGCTAAGTAAACCATCATGTCATCTGCGAATAAAGATATTTTCAACTCTTCCTTGCCGATTTGAATGCCTTTTATATTGTTCTCTTCTCTGATTGCATTAGCTAAGTCTTCCTGTACTATATTAAAGAGCAGTGGAGAAAGTGGGCAGCCTTGCCTAGTACCTGCTAGTTTTTAGCGGAAAAGCTTTTAGCTTTTCCCCATTCAGTATAATGTTAGCTGTAGGTTTTTCAAAGATGACTTTTATTGTGTTGAGAAATGACCCTTCTATACCAATCTTACTGAGGGTCTTAATCATAAAAGAACATTGTATTTTATCAAATGCTTTCTCTGCATCAATTGAAATAATCATATGGTTTTTATCTTTCTTTCTGTTAATGTGGTGTATTACATTTATGGTCTTGCATATGTTGAACCACCCTTGCATCCCTGGGATAAAGCCTACCTAGTCGTGATGAATAATCTTTGTTATATGTTGTCGGATACAATTTGCAAGTATCTTGTTGATAATTTTTGCATCTATATTCATCAATGATATTGGTCTGTAGTTTTCTTTTTTTGTCATGTCCTTATCTGTTTTGGGGATGAGGATAATGGAGGCTTCATAAAATGAATTTGGAAGGTTTCCTTCGTTTTGAATCTTTAGAAATAATTTTAGTAGGATAGGTATTAATTCCTCTTTAAAAGTTTTGTAGAGTTCAGAAGTGAAGCCATCTGGACCTGGGCTTTTCTTTGTCGGGAGGTTATTTATTACTGATTCAATCTCCTGGCTTGTTATGGATCTATTCAGGTTCTCTATGTCCTCCTGATTCAATCTTTGAAGATTATATGCATCCAGGAATTTGTCCATCTCTTCCAAGTTATCTTGTTTGTTGGCATATGGATATTTTGTATTTTTACTAAGTCTGTTGTAATATTGCCTGTTTCATCACATATTTGATTAATATGGTTTCTTTCTTTCTTCTTCTTGATCAGTCTAGCCAGTGGTGTGTCGATCTTGTTAATATTTTCAAAGAACCAACTTTGCTTTCATTTATTTTCTGTATGGTTCATTTATTTTCTATTTCATTTATTTCTGCTTGAACCTTTATTATTTCTTTTTGGCTGGCATTTTTAGGGTTTGTTGTTGTTTTTCCAATTCCCTGATGCATGATAATAGGTTATCTATTTGCCATCTTTCCATACTTTTCTTATGTGCACTAATTGCTATGAATTTCCCTTTTATGACTGCTTTTGCCATGTCCCATAGATTATGGACACTTTTGTACTCATTATTATTTGTTTCCATAAATTTTTTGATTTCAGATTTAATTTCTTCAGTAGTGAAGAAGTCATTCAGAAGTAGGTTGTTCAGTTTCCATGCGTTTGTGTATTTTCGGGGTTGTTTCTTGAAATTAATCTTGAGTTTAAGTCCATCATGGTCGGAGAAGATGCTGGATATAGTTTTAAGCCTTTTAATCTGTAAAGACTTGATTTGTGTCCTAACATATGATCAATCTTTGAAAAGGTTCTATGCCAGGGTGAGAAAAATGTATATGTTGTGGACATAGGGTGGAAAGTTCTATAGATATCTGTCAAGCCCATTTGATTTATAGTATCATTTAAGTCCTATATCTCTCTATTTATTTTCTGCCTAGAAGATCTGTCTAAAGTAGATAATGGGGTGTTGAGATCTCCAACAATTATAGTATTTCTCCCTGTCTCTCCTTTTAGCTCCAGCAGTCTTTTTCCTTCACATATTTAGGTGCACCTGAGTTGGGTGCATAGATATTTATAAGAGTTATGTCTTCTTGCTGGATTACCCCATTTACCATTATGTAATTTCCTTCTTTGTCTCTTCTTACAGTCTTTGTCTTGAAATCTATTTTGTCTGAGATCAATATCGCTACTCCATCTCTTTTTTGATTTCCATTTTCATGGAATATCTTTTTCCAGTCCTTTACTTTTAGTCTATGTATGTCTTTATCCATAAGGTGAGTTTCTTGTAGGCAACAGATAGAGGGTTTCTATGTCTCTTAATTGGAGAATTTAATCCATTGACATTCAATGTAATTATCAATATTTCCGTACCTGATCCTATCATTAAGTGAGCCATCTTCTTGGTTGCTTTTTGTTCTCATATAACTGTCTGTCTGACTTTTTAGTTTTCCTGGTATAGTACTCCCTTCAGCACCTCTTGAAGAGCTGGTCTGGAGTTGGTAAATTCCTTCAAGTTTTGTTTATCCGAGAATATTTTTATCTTTCCCATGTGAAAGATAATCTTGCCAGGTATAGTATT
Source organism: Tupaia tana (assembly GCA_026018925.1). NCBI lineage: Eukaryota > Metazoa > Chordata > Mammalia > Scandentia > Tupaiidae > Tupaia > Tupaia tana. The sequence continues at coordinate 13,124,590 of JAKSZU010000002.1, forward strand.
CTTGGTTGAAATTGTTTTTCATTCAACACTTTGACTATATTTCCCCATTCTTTCCTTGCCTGCATTGTTTCCGCCGAGAGATCCAATGTTAGCCTGATGGGGTGATCTTTGTAAATAACTTGACATTTCCCTCTTGCCAACTTTAGTATCTTGTCTTTGTCTGTTGTTTTTGCCAATCTGTCTATGATGTGCCTTGGAGAGGATCTTCTTGGGTTGATTATACTCGAGGTCCTATGTATTTCTTTGGTCTGGATATTTGAATGCCTTTCTAGATTTGGAAAATTTTCTTCCAGGATTTCATGGAATAACTTATCTAGGCCCTTATTATTTTCTTCCTTTTCTGGGATACCAATTATCTGGATGTTGGGGGACTTGATGGTATCGCTAGATGATGGTGGAGACAATATACAATTCCTCATATATTATCTTCATTTTTCATGGTTGTTTTCTTAATCTTCTTGATACTTTTTTCTAGGTCAGATGTTTTGTCTTCTACATTAGAGATTCAATCTTCTGCCTGATCTAACCTACTTTTAATACTTTCAAGGGAGGTTTGGATGTTCTGTATCACATTCTTCAACACTAGAAGTTTCATCTGGTTCTTGTTTAAGGTATCTATTTCTTCTTTCAAATCATGAAAGGACTTCCTCATCTCCTAGAGCTCCTTGTCTCTTTTCTCTTCCATCTCTGTTAGTTTGGTCACTACAAGTATTCTGAATTCCTTATCAGATATGTCCACGACATCCATTGTATTGACTGTGTGTGATGTGGGCTTGAGGATTTCCCTTGCAGGAGAGGCCTTTTGTTGGTCGCTCATGCTTCTTGAGCCTCTGTGATTGTTCCTAGTCATCTGGTGATCTATATGTTGCTTCCTAACTTATTTAAGGTATATCTGAGTGTTAAAAGTTGTACAGGATTAGAAAATTAATGATTTCTCTTATGGTTGGCCTACCTGTTGCCACTACCATATACCATTGTCACTGGTCTTGGGTGGCCCAAAGTCCTCCCTGGTTCTAAGGAGTGGTGAGCCTCCAGCTGACCTAATAAGCAACACTTCAAGAGCAAAGAAAAGCAAAACAAAAAAAATTGTGCATTGCACGTTGCACGCCATGCGCTATTCAAAACACTAAAATTCAGAGAGTCCAAAGGCAAGTGGGGAAGGGCCAGAGGATGAGCGATGGGTCCCAGGAGGAAGGGCCGGCAGCTGCAGGCAGCCCAGTGTCCGGAACTGCTGGCCAGTTCCATCCAGTTTGCAGGTGGGGTGGGGTGTGTGTGTGAGTTCATCTTAAAGTCCCACGGAACCAACCTGAAGTCCAGAGAGGAATAGGGGTAGGGATGTGCGAAGGTCACTCTGCCTTGTTTTCCAACTCCTTCTCTTGCCCAGGAAATCTTACCTGTGGCATTTTCCTGTGTAGCGTGGAGCCTTCGGCAAGCCTGCTGTCACGTGGAGGATGAGGGGGACGCCAGGAGCTACACACCACCTTGTGCTGGTTTGCCCCCCAACCCACTGCAAGCTTACCCAAATCCTGGAGTCTTTCCGGACTTCAGGCAGTCAGAGTGAACAGGGCTCGAGACACCCAGTGTGATGGGACTAGCGGGATGAGGAGGCCCATGCGACTTAGCGTGAAAGGCATGTTGTCAGAATAGAAGCCTCCTGACACAGGAAGGTGCCATTTTCGTTTGTCCCCACCATCATCTGGTAGACTGCTGATGGCTGCTAGGAGGGTCAGCAGCGCCTGCGATGGGTCTGTTTGTGTGAGGAAACCCGGTCCCTTGCACAGTCCAGGTAACACATACTCTTTGGAAAGTTTTTGTTTTAAGCTGCCATTTATTTCGGATGGTCTGTGTAGAACTCAGCCTTTGTGCCTGCCCCAGGAAAAGATCCTGTTTCGTACCAGGGCTATTTCCAAGAAGAGCATCAGCTCCAGGATGAGGCAGTGTGCTCCCAGCTGGCTTCGATCAGTCTTCTCGTAGAGAAAGAAAAGCACTCACAGAAACAAACGTGCAAGGCTGATGAGGGCGATGCTATCCATATGCATCGGAAGGGTGAGGGCAGCAGGTCTTGCCAGCTGTTCGCTGAATGCTTCAGCTCCGGGCACAATGGGTGAGCTTGTTAACCCTTCACCTCTGCAGAGGGAACTGGCAGGGCCGAAGCTGCTGGGGTCTTTTGAACCTACAGCTATTTTGAATCCACAGCTATTCCTGGGACCAATAAATGCTCATAATGGGTCCAGATGGTGACAAGGGGTTTTGGTCATGAGCATCTTTGAGCAGTTCCCACGTGCCATATTGCAAAGTAAAGGAGCAGTGTTGTAGTTTTCTAGTTAAGAAAACGGACCTTGGATGTGGAAGGCTGGATTTGAATCTGGGCTTCACAACTTTCTAGTTATGTGACTGTGGCAAGGTATCAGCCTCACAGAGTGGCAGTTTTCTCATCTGTGGAATGAGAGTAGCATGACACATGCCACCTCCAGGGCTGTCACAGACGCGAAGTAAACATTGCATGTAAAGTGCAGAGAGTGCAGCTTTAACCACGGACAGCTTTTTAAGATACTGATGAGGAGGACAAGGTGCAGGAGGGGAAGGAACGTCAGCGGCCCGGGGACGCAGCCCAGAGGAGGTGAAGTGGATGCCTCGAGCATCTGGTGGCTCTGTCCGTTCCTCAGCTGTTTGGATCTTTATCTGTGGAAGGTGGCGTCCATGTCGGTGTCTCTTCAGAAGTTGCTGTTTCATGATGCCCAGCAGCTTCTGGAAGGGCCCTCCACGAATCCAGTGGGCAGGCGTTCGGCCTGGTTGCTTGCACGGCATTCCCACCGTCCTCTGGGTTTCTTCTTCTGCTCTCTTCTGATAGGCTTTTAATGCCCTCTCCACCGACTTTAACAGGGGCTTATCCTTGAGACTGATACCCCACCTGGACACGTGGGTGAAGGCGGTTTTGTGCTTATTGCGGATAGCTGCAGCTCTCTCCCCAGGCTCCCGTTCTCGCTGATGGAACAGGGTATTGGCTTAGGGCAGGGGCCTGCCGTGGATGCCTGCTGGCTAACTCTGGCTCGCTGCCTGCTTTTATAAAGTTTATCCGAACACAGGCAGGCTCAATTTATACAGGTCACATGGCAAAAACACTGCCTGCTCCCCCCCATCCCGTGACTCCCCACGAGAAATGCTGCATACAAGCACGCCCTGGATGGTATTTTATCAAAAGACTTATATCAACATTTTTTCAGACACTTTTGTGATACTCAGTTTTCAAGTAGTTTGGCCAAATCTACTAGGCCGTTAGAGTGGGCTAATAAAAGCTACTGTGCGAGGGATCAGCAGATGGTGTAATGGTTATGTCGCTGGATTCCCATGTAGTAGACCATGGTTTGAGTCTCGGACCTGGTGACTAAAAAACTCATACTGAGTGCATGTGTGTGTGTGTGTGTGTGTCCAAAATCCTGAGAGGAGAAGAGAGAAGGGACTGCAGTGTGTTCATCCCCCCGGGGGTGGAGGTGGGGCTGATTTCTTGCTTTCTGTCTCTCTGTCTGTCTCTCCATGAATGCATGTACCCTATAGAAAAATCTCTCCCCCCCAGGGAAAAACCAAAGCTGCTGTGTGACTTGTGTCTGGCACTGGTTACCATGTCTGGTGACCCTGGAACCAGCTGCTGTTGCTGTGTGCAGGTGACACAAGAAACAAAGCCAGACACAGAGTTAGTTGTGATCATGTGGGAGATTTGAGGGGCCCCTCATGAAGGATAAAAGTATGTAAAAGACAAGGATCATTTAAACAGAGAAATGGGTTGAAACATGGCAAGAAATCTCAAAACTTTCATACGGTGTTTTCCTGGTGTCCCTTAGATGCTATAGACATACTCGAAAGCAAAGGAGGGTGGGGAACGCCATGATGTGGGCTCTGCGGGGCCAGGTGGAATGAAAAATGGGACGGGGACAGATGTAGGGCCAGGCCAGGAGCGACGAGGATGCCGGGCAGAGGGAGACGGCCGGGAACGCTGCTGTCTAGCCCCCTTCATGCTCAGAAACCGTGGGGTGGAAGGGCATCAGCCTGAGCCGGGAGTCCTGGCCTGTGGCCGATCAGCCCATGGCTGGTCACTTGCCTCTGTCTGAGCGGCAGTGAGTGGCCACTGAGGGACGCCCAGGGGGCATTTTCAGAAGTGAGTTTTGTGGGTGGAAGAGTAGGTGATAGGGAAGCATGGGGTAACTTGGTAGGCGGAGGAGGGGCGGGGCAGAACCCGGGAATGTGGACTGTCTGTCTAAGACTCTGAGGTCCTGTGGTAGAAGCTGCGCTGCTGCAGAGGGGGTGGATCTCAGGTCCCATCTGTCGCTAATGATCCATGAGAATGGGACAGTCACTTAATTTCCCACAGGCTCAGCTTTCTGTGAAATTGGGTCAGGTGGGCCGGGGTAGAGTTGTGATGAAAACTAGGTGCTGCTAGGTCCAAAAATGCTCTTGCTTTATGTCTGTTTACATCTGCATTTAAATGTTGGTGGCTCAGATCCATCATCTACCCGTCTGCCTCTTGACCTATCAATCACCCATCTATCTTTCTATCTATTATCTATCATCTGTCTATCATGTCATCAATCAATCATTTCATCTGTCATCTATCTATCTACCTATCTATATCATCTATATCTGTCTACATCATCTATCTATCCCTATGTATCATCTATCTGCCTGCCTACCTACCTACCAACCTACTTATCTATATATTTGCCTATCTATCTACCTGCCTACCATATCTCTAGAATCTATTTTTTAAATACTGCTGTTGTTTGTTTTACCTTCATGAAATAAAATGTAATTTCTCAGTGGAGCTTTCTATTGCTTTTAAGAGTTTGAACCAGCCCATTCAGCTTGAAGATCAGAATTCTGACTGTGCATCTGTCTTAACTCCATTGCTATTTGTTTTATTTTGGCTTTTAGTACATTTGTGCACATTAGTGATTCTTTTAAATGCCTTTGGAAGGTTTTTTAAACAAAGGAAGCATTTGCATAGGGGAAAAAAGGGGAAAAAAACACACACACACACAACGACATCCTGACAAGTCATAAATAAAACCCAAGAAGAAGACATTGGTCATATTTTTAAAAAAAGTGTTCTTGGAAAGTCACAGAAATCATGCCTTGGTGAAGTTGCTGCTGGGACAGAGGGGACGTGGGGCAGGACAAGCCGTGGAAATGCTGCCACTTCCGCTGTGCCAAAGACTGCATCTACATCCGAGCCGATGTGCGTCCCATCCCCATTAGGAGAATCTGGTCTGTCTCTGGGGAGTTCACTCACTCCTGAGGCAGAGGTGAAGGTGAGGTCTGGCTGGGGCGGGAGCGTGCACCACTCTGGCCCCATAGCCGTGGCTGTGGTGCACACGCCGACCTGGGGCCATTCCTGCCCTGCGGGCTGGGACTCCGGCCAGCAGCCCCTTGGCCCTGCCTTCACGTCCCTGCCTCTTCGTCAAACAGGATGCACGTGGGCGTCTCTGCAGTTTTCTTTCCCGTCTGTTGCATGAGGCACACGAGTTTGTCACCCCGGAGTGCTGAGGGCTAAAGGACTCACATGTAGCCATTTGGCATGTCCTGAGAGCCAATGAAGGGGACGAGACCTCCCTTCCAGTCTCTGCCCGATGCCCCGAGGGTGCACAGTGCTGTGAGAGGCCACACGGTGGGAACGGAGGAAAGCCGGGCGGTACCAGCCAGTTTTCCGCTTAGTGGAAAAGGAGGGAGGAGAAAAGACTGTACGTGATGACACGTCGTGTTTCTCTCTGCTTTATTTAGCGGAGGATCTAAGGTCCTAAGCTGAGTCTATTTCAGAAAGAATTCTCTTCCTCAGATCGCGTACAAGTTTTAGAAGTAGTCGCAAGCTCCTTCAGAATCTCTGCTTGCTCCTGTCGCACACATTGGTATTTGTTTTGTTTTGACTTTTAGTACATTTGTGCATGTTCGTGATGCTTTCAAATGCCTTCAGAAGGTTTTTTAAACAGAGGAAGCATTTGCATAGAATCTTATTCACATTGGTTTAACCTTTAAAAGGTTAGAGATTAAGTAGGTAATACTCCCCAAGTATTACCCTTTAAGAGTCTGGGGAAAAAATAACAAATGTGTGAAAGAAGAAAGCGTCTATGGCTCTTAGGAAACTAAGCTCCAGTTACATGGTGCTCCTGGGCCAGTTCCCTTGAAGAGCCCCCGTTTGCTTACCTCATGTGTTTTTCGGGTGAGATGACTTCTCAGTATTAACTATTAGACAAATGGGATAAATGGCTCTCCATGAAGGTCACCCTTAATTATCAGGGCGCGCCTCAAGAACCTCTCTCTCCCTTTTGTTGAAACAGCTGATTGTCCAAAAGCACCTGCACAATGTCCTTCCCACGGCTCTTTCCCACCAGAGATGATCAATCACGGGCTCCTTTGTTTTCTAACCAGGACTGTTGTAACTTCTAGCAATCGACCGCTGGGGGACACTAAGGTAGGAGAATGTCCGATACCACAAAGCCCTTCTCAGTCCTCAAATAAACAGTATTTTGGAAAAGCCTGGTATTTTCCTCTTTAATTTAAAAATTTTACTTTAATGAGAATTCAATTTTGCATAGTCTGTTTTGACACTGGTTTTCTTCCCTGCTCTCCAAGCTGAACCCAAGAAAGCAGGTGACCTGGTGTGCACCCCCACCATTGCAGAGGGTTTTTTTTTCTTTTTTTTTTCTCAACACACACACACACACACACACACACACACACACACACAGGAGTTATACAGGAGGGCCTATCGGCTTCTGGGAAGGACAGCTGCAAGAAAGTTGATACCATTTGGGCTGGGCCTCAGTCACTGCTGTCCTGGGCGGGCAGCTGGCCTGTGCTCCAGTGTGTGACAGCCCGACTCCAGCAGGCTGGTCCCTGGCTCTGGACGATCCTGGGCAGGCAGCACAACTGCCTTAGGGGACAACTGCTTTGAAAGAATAGACTGTTTGAAGCTCCCAGCTGTGAGGGCCATTTGTGAGAAAGATACCATGCCAGGGTGAGGGTCAGAAACAGCTGTTGCCTGGGGTTTAGATTTCCAACCAGAGTAATTCTCTGGCTCCAGGACAGAATTTTGATCATGTATAGATCTGTTGAAATTCAGCTGTTGGCTTCCACAGGGTATGACTTTGGACATGGAGCCAAAGGTCTTCTGTCATCTCAGGTTCTACCAGAGGAAGGATGCCCCTCCTTTCATAATCATCTAGTCCCTTCTAGGTATGAGAGTTTAGATTTCACATTCTCTCTTTTTAAAGAATTTATTTATTTTTTAATTATTTATTTATTTTTGGTTTTTCTATAGGGCTCATGTGCTGGCCAGAGTGAGAAAGGGAAAGTGAGGATTCATCCCCCAAGGGGATGGCCGTACTGCAGTCCATCCTTTTCCAGTCTCCTCAGGATTTCGGACACGCAAACACACCCTCCTACTGCGATTGTCGAACCTCCAGGCCCAGGACTTGAACTGCGGTGAGCCACGTGAGTCCAGCACCTTAACCACCATGCCACCTGCCGGCCCCACATTGCTTCTTTTGTTCTTGTGGGCATCTGCTTCCATCAGGTAATACCCATACTGCCCAGTGCTATACTAACACTCATGGCTCTGAGTGTGCGTTCACTCAGTGAAAGGATAGGAGGCAGAGTTAGGGAGCTAGTTTCTGAGGGACATGTAGGACGGGAAGGGGACTGCCCAAATCAGTGAGGAATCACATCACAGCAGTAAGGAGAGCATGGAAACACACGCACAAACATACACCAACTTTGGTGAAACTGTGAGATTCAGGTCACTTAGACCACGTGTGAAAGAGCATATCGGGGCCAGCTGGTAGCATGGTGGCTGAGGAGGCTTGGTCCTACGTGGCTGACTTTGTGGTTTGAGTCTTGGACTGACAGCTTGAGAGACACACTGGGAGGTGTGCATGTGTGTGTGTGTGCACAAAGTCCTGAGAGAAGAATGGAGGAGAGGTGGCGTCTCCCCTGGGGGTGCTTTCTCATGTTCTCTCTTTCTCTCTCTCTTTTTTCTCTGGACAGTGCATGTGCCCTGTAGCAAATAAGCGATAGTAATAGTAATAATAATAATAAAACCTAAAAGTGTATATGACCCAGGGACCGGCAGTTAGCATAATGGCTATGTCACTGGACTCCCACGTAGTCAACCGCGGTCCAAGTCCCGGACCCAGTGGCTTAAACTCACACCGGGTGCGTGTGCGTGCGTGCCCAAGATCCCGAGAGGAGAATGGAGGAGAAGGGATTGCGGCGTGACCATCCCCCCTGGGGGGTGATTACTTGCTTTCTGTCTCTCTGTCTTTCTCTGTCTGGTGAGTGCATGTGCCCTATAGCGAAAACCTCTCCAAAAAAATAAATAAATAAATAAATAAATAAAAGAGCATATGACCCAGAGTCAGGTGTGTGTCCCATCTCCGTATTAGGACAGTCTGGTCCCATCTCTGGGGAGTTCATTGACTCTCTCAAGGCTGATGGGAAGGTGAGATCTGGAGAGGGCAGGGAGCGTGCACAGCCATGGAGAACACGGAGACATGCCAGGGCATGCGGTCTCTTGTGGGACAGGTTCTCCAAGCCACGAGGAACACACAGAGAGGCGACTCCAACAAGCCTGTCCCAAGGAAAAAGGAGGACATCCTTCTCCAAAGGGAAATCAAGGAGGGTGGGAGTGAGTGAGGACTCACACAGCCTGGTCTCATTTTCAGGAAATTCCTGCGGCTCTCAGTGATGTTGGAGAGAAGCGAGAGCTGAAAGAACTCGTGATGCATCCCACAGTGGATTCCAACCAGCCTGCAGGAGGCCCTACCTCACGATGTGGTCCTCGTGATGAGCTGCCTGGTGCCAAGTGGGTGGAAATCCAAGAATTGGAACAGGAGATATTCCTATACAAAGGTGTAAGAAAAAAGACGAGCAGCAAAACATTCAGCAGGGAATAAAATGCTGTCATAAAGCAGATTAAAATTATGACCAAAATGACTAATGGACTTCAAAATAAAAGGAAAAACATGAATGATGCAAACAATAACATTTACAAGACTGGAATAGAAGTAGAGAGGAGTGGCCAGGCAGGTGTGATTCCATGAAGGGGATGAGCAGGAGCGGGGCTCAGGACAGAAATGAGAAGAACACTGCTTGATCGGAGGGGCATGAAGATAACACGCAATGCTAGAAACAGCGTCAGACAGGAAGGGCAGCTCTGCGAAAGTCAGCAGGACAACAGGGAAATAGGGGAAGTTTCTATGAAGATCAGATATTTGGGGCCAGCCTGTGGTGTGGTGGTTAAGGCAGCTGGATCCCATGTGGCTGATAATGTGGTTCGAGTCCTGGACATGGTGGCTTAAGAAACAAACCAGGTATGTCTGCATGTGTGCAGAAATCTTGACAGGAGGGAGAGATGGAGGAGAAGGGATTGGGGTGTGATCATGCCTCCCCAATCATGTTCTCTCTGTCCCTCTGGCAGGTGCACATGTCTTCTGTACACACACACACACACACACACACACACACACTTGGGAAACAGAAGATATTCAATATATGGATAATTGATGTGCCTGAAGAAGAAAAACAAGAGAGAGAGAGAGAGAGAGAGAGAGAGAGAGAGAGAGAAGAAAATATGTAAAGATACAGTTCAAAAGGATACTTCATAAGTAGCAGTGAACTGAAACCTACGGATTTGAAGGACAAATGGAACTCCGATGCCAGTTAATATGTACTTGGTATGTCTACTAACGTTATTGGACTTAAAATTATTTTTATGAGTTGAGTGTTATCTTGACAACTGTGGCCACAGTCATATACCAGAGGAAAATTACAGATACAGGAATTTTACATAAAATATTAGCAACAAAATCTAGCAGCACCACACAAGAATAAAATAAATAAAATGGGGTTTATTTCAGGAATTCAGGAGGAGTTTAGCCTGATGAGATAATTTCCAAAGGTGTCAACAGGCATTTGCTAATACTCAGTGTGCATTCTTGATTAAAGCAGGAGTGAAGGAGTGAGTGCGCCTCATCTCACACATCCCCCCAAAGGCAGCAGCTCGCTCATCAGGGAAACACCAGGTATGTTTCTACCGGAGTGAGGAACAACTGAAATAATGTATTAGTTAGCGCTGTTTCCAAGGTGCTAGCCAAGATGATAAAACGAGAGAGAGAGAGAGTGCTCTGGGACATAAAACTAGGAAGGAGGTAGCAGGATCATTTGAGGTGATAGGGTTGCTAACTAAGGCATCAAGGAAGACCAACAGTAAAGCTTCCAGGTAAGATCTGGGTGCCAGGTTAATACACAGGATCACCAGTCTCTACGTTTATAAACAAAACCAGTTCAGGCTACAGGGAAAGAGGCTTCACTTACAATAGTGACCAAAAAGAATCGATGCATAGAGTGTAATTTTACCATGCGCTGTACATGATCTACATAAGAAAACTTTAAACTGCACTAAAAGACAGAAAGTCAGTTCTGTACAAAGACAAGTTGATTCTGTTTCGGACAGGAAGACTTGATATGAAGCTTTTAGTTCTTTCTAGGTCAATCTATAAATTTAATGAGATTTCAATGAAATTACTAATAGGTATTTTCTTCTGGCACCAGATAAGTTGATTTTAAAGTTTTTGTGGAAAAATAAAATGTGCAAATCTAAGCAGGAGATTCTGAAATAGAATAAAGTGGAAGAATACCCCCTAAGTAATAGAGTGCACCGTATAGAGAGATCAGTGAGTCAAAATAGGTCCAAAAACTCTAGGCATTTGGTACATTATAAAGATGGGATTTCAGATCAGTGGGAAAAATGTTGATAGTCAATAAAACAGTATTGGAGTAATTATGGTCCAACATCTGGAAAAAATTAAAGTTGAATTTTCAACTTCACATTCTACAAGTTTCTGATGAAAACAAGTTAAATGTACAAAAAGAAAATTATGAAAATTATTAGAAGACATGAGATAATCTTTTAAAATATTCTTGGCATGGGAAGATGTTATAAATTTGACCTTAAATCTATAAAATATGTATAAAAAAGGCTGTGTGAATTTGACCTTAAATCCATAAGATTATGTGTGTGTGTGTGTGTGTGTGTGTGTGTGTATGTGTGTGGTTATATAAAACTAAAGAAAATTTGGCATAGAAAAAGTATCACAAATAAAGTCAGATGGAAAATTTTCAAATGAGAACAACTTTGCACCTCATTTTCTAAATCGCTTAATTTCTTTAATATATAAAGAGCTTTCATGAATCTATGTTTTTAATAGAAAGTTACTGAGAACCCATTACAAAATGAACCAAAGATATAATCAGTCACAATAAAAAATTTAAGTGGTTCTTGTACTTAAAAAACAAAGTTCAACCTCACTAATAAGACGACATATCCAAATTATATATAAGATGATATAAGATATTTTACTTATGAATTGGCAATGACCACACATTGTATCATAAGGGTTGGGCAATGATGTGGAGAGATAGGCACTAATTCCTTTGGTGAGTACATCCACTTTCTGAACTTGATCAAGAAGTAGGCAACATCTATTAAAATTAAAAATATGTCCAGGGGCTAATAGTTTAGCAATTCCAATCTAGGAATTTATTGTACACACATTCTCACCGTGTGCCAAACAACACATGTGTAAGGTTTACTATTGCTGTGCTTTTTCTGACAGCAAGGGGGGTCAGTGGCCCAGAAGCTCTTCAGTAGGAAAACAGGAAGCTGGTTAGATAAATCGTGGTTCAGCCACATCAGAGAAAATTAAGCATCTAGTAAAAACAGATGAAGCAGTGCTTTAAGTAGTGACAGGGAATGATATCCAAGAAATAAATGAAAGAAGTGACAAAGCAGTAGGTTTTGTACATTAACACATGTAAGAACATGTATAAGAAAGAATATTTTTGAAAGAAAGAAAAAGGGAGAGTCTTTTTGAAATGAATCAAAAGAAGCTGGGAGCAATGGTGGTCGGAGTTCGGAAGAAGATTTTCTGGACCTGAGCTCCGATCTCAGACCTTTCATTCGGCAGCACGTGGACCGACAGCCTGTTGACTGTCATTGCAAAGTGAAAGTCTAAGAGTACTTATTTCATTTTGGGTATCTCTTGATCATTCCCCAAATTAGGAGGGCCACTGGCATACTTAAAAATTATGCTGTATGTACGACCCGTTTCTTCATATTGGACCCTCTATAGAAAACGTGTCAGCAGCCTCTACGGAGGCACATCTGGACATGTTATGGTGTCCCTGCTCTGAAATGTCTTTGGTTTCTCCCTAACATGGGATAGAACTCTAGCACCCGGGGCTCCCGCCCTGCCCCTGCCTGCTGAAATCAGCTTCGTCGCATTCGTCAGAATTTCCACCCAGTCCCCGTCCCCTGCACCTCTCTCCTCCAGTCTGTTCTTTCCTTGGCATCTGGGTTCATTTTTCTGGAAGGCTACTCTCGCCAGGTCTCTCTCCTGCTCATGCCCTCCGAGAGCTCACTTAGGATGACCGTCACACTATGCAGGACGGCAGGGCGTGTCCTGTGTGATCTGGCAGCATCCCCTCTACAAGCGCATCGCTTGTCTTCACCACTTCCACTTCGTTTCTGGAACATGCCAGCTGTCTTCCCACCTCTCCAGGGCCTCCCGGCAGGACCTTTCACCCAGTCTCTAGAAAGCCTTGCTTAATCCCGCAGATTCGAGTTCAGAGCCCCTTCGAACTTCTCCAGCTGCCTCCACCTGCTGCTGTGTCTGCTTGCCCTGCTTTCTCAAACCTCCCTGCAGATAGAGAAGTGCAGTGAAGGCAGGGCCAATGTGTGTTTCGCTCTGATTGTGCTCAGTCACTAGCACAGAGTCTGGCATAGAGGAGGTGGCCGACTCATCTCTTAGCACTAATCAATCAGTAAGTTAAAGTGCATGAGGTCCCCACAAACCCAGGAGAGCAATAGCGTGGGGACCCAGGAGTCTGACAGGGAGCCTTAGAGGCAGCAGGGCTGAGGAGCCAGGAAGGGAGCAGACTTCAGAGGAGTAGGCAGGCTCTTTCTCCTTTCCCCTTTATTATCTTGTCTGTGGCTGCCTGGGAGACTTATGTAAGCTGACTCTTGTTTTTCTCTTCTTCTAAATGTTACATATTATTATTATTGTATTATAATTTTGTAAACTATGTAATCTTGCATTGTAATATTATAACATTAAAGGAAGTTATAAGCAGAGTTACATTTTATCCATAATCTTACCAGTGTATCCACTGTTTTCATCATTGCATTTTTTTGCAGTCTTTGTTCATATTTATTCTCATTCATACACAGCCATACCCACATTCTATATTCTCATTTTTTACTTTCCATTTTATTATGAACCTTTACCCTATGTGTGCATATTTGAAGACAGTGAACAAGTCAGACCCTATCTTTTTTTGCTCTGAGTTAAATAAGCTGAAATCCTCTAATGCTCTCTCAAAGGTCTAATTTCCATTAACTTCATCATTGTAGCTGCTCATTCTTGGATCTTTTCCAGACCTGATGCATTCCTCAAAATGCAGAAACCAAAGCTACCCCCTGGCACATGCTGATCCCTTGTTTTCTGCCTTTGTAGAGTATCCCGTAATGTTTGGCTGTCATTTCACTGCAGGGTGTGCCCTATTTTAAGAAAATGAGGTATTTGAAAATCCAGATTCACAGTACAGATGAACTGGAGAGTAATTATCATTCACAAAGGGTTCTTTGTTTTTAAAGGATTTGCTGTACTATATCTTTAACTAGCAAAATTTCTGATGCATGTAAAATAGGTTTGATTGAGAATGACATAAGTTACATATGATCTGGGGGGACAAAGCTGCTGTGTAAAATGAGGGCACTTACACTGGCCGGAGGCAAGTGTCCCAGAGTCCTGCCAATGCCGGCTCCCCGCGTTTCTGATCTACGAGCTGAGGCAGCATACCTAATTTGCAGGCTTGTTTGTCCTTAGTTCGGACCAACCATAGGACAAAGTTTAGTACCTGGTGCAGAGCTTGGCTAGTTTTATGCTGTTGCTCATTAGACATGAAAATAATTGTGTCTTGAAATTTCCATTTAGCATCAGGGGATGTTAATAGACTTCTTTCGTCTCTCATATGACTAATGAACTGCACTATAAGGATCTATTGTATTTATTATAGTAATATTGGTTAATAATATACCTTCTATTTGTTCAATGCAAAGTAATTATTTATGGTAAATCCTTACCTCCTTTTACCTTTCTTTTAATTTCAGTGCTTAGACAGAAGTAGACATTTCACATGGGAATAATTACTAGTGTTTTGATTAATAAATACAATACTATTTTATAAAAATAACTTAGCTTTTTTTTTTTTTTTTTTTGGAGAGGTTTTTCGCTATAGGGCACGTGCGCTCGCCAGACAGACAGAGAGAGACAGAGGGACAGAAAGCGAGAAATCACCCCACAGTGGGGATGGCCATGCCACAATCCTTTCTCCTCCATTCTCCTCTCGGGATCTTGGGCATGCACACACATGCGCCCGGCATGAGTTTTAAGCCACCGGGCCCAGGACGTGAACCACGGTCAACTACGTGGGAGCCCAGCGACATAGCCATTACGCTAACTGCTGGTCCCCATAACTTAGCTTTTTTTAAAATTTTTTTTGGAGAGATTTTTTTGTTGTTGTTGCTATAGGGCGCGTGCATTTGCCAGACAAACAAAGAGAGACAGAGAGACAGAAAGCGAGAAATCACCCCCCAGGGGGGATGGCCATGCTGCAATCCCTTCCCCTCCATTCTCCTCTTGTGATCTTGGGCATGCATGCACATGCACCTGGCGGGAGTTTTAAGCCACCGGGTCTGAGACGTGAACTGTGGTTGACTACATGGAGGTCCAGCGACATAGCCATTACGCTAACTGCTGGTCCCCCAAACAACTTAGCTTTTAGAATTTCTGGAGCAAACTTGCATGGTAGGGAAAAGACTTGTAGTCTATGAACATCTTTTGTGTGTGTGTGTGTGTGTGTACGTGTGCGCATGTGTGTGTGTAAATGAATTTAAGGGAAATAAAAAAGCAACTCACAAGTGAAAAAGTATTTGTAAACATGTGTCTAATAAGTATCTAGCATTCACAGTATTTGATGAATCCTTAAAAGTCAACTATAAAAAGACAATCCAATTTTTGAAAGTGGACAAAAGATTTGAATACATATTTCTCCAAAGACAATATACAAATGACCCACAAGGTCATGAAAAAATGCTTAACATTGGGAGTTGTTAAGGAAATGAAAATCAAAACCCCCAGGAAAAAATCTTATCCTGTCCAATAGGCTGGCAATAATGAGGAGAGCTGCAATAATAATAGTCAAACAGTCCTCCTGCTAGCGAGGGTGTGGAGAAACTGAAACTCTCTTACATTCCTATGAGAGAGGTGGCTGGAATGTAAGCTGGTCCAGCCATTGTGCAAATTGGCAGTTCCTCAAAGAGTTACCATCATCTGACCCAGCTATTTTATATCTAGGTATATCCAAGAGATTTGAAAACATGTTTACACAGAAACTCATACACAAATGTTTATCGCCGTGTTTTAGTAATAGCAAAAACATGGAAACAACCCAGCAGCCCATTATCTGATGAATGGAGAAACAATATTCTATTCTATTATATGTAATATTAATAGAATATTATGTATATGTATATATTATATATATATATATTTTATCTATATAATACAATGGAATACACACACACACACACACACAATAGAATATTACTCAGCCGGAAAAAGAACGAAGCATTGGTACACGCAATGCATGAGGGAACCTTGACAACATTAAGCTGTATGCACAAAGCCAGATACAAATGGCCACATGTTGTGTGACTTCGCTTGTGTGATATATCCAGAATAGCAACATCCATTGGGATGGGAGGTAGATTAGCGGTTCCCAGGCAGTGGAGAGGGAACTGGAACTGACTGCAAATAGGCACACAGTTTCTTTTTGGAGCAATGAAATGTTGTGGAATTAGGTAGTAGTAATGATCACACAGCACAATGAATTTACTAAAGTCTACTGAACTGTGTACCTCAAAATGAGTTTTATGTTCTGTGAATGATATTTGAATTTCTAAAAAGTCTAAGGGAGTAAGTTGAAGATACTTGCAAGTATGTGTCTGGAAAGAAAATTGGATGAAGAATTGCCTTGCCCAAGAAAAGAAGCCAAAGTGCAAGAGATGAAGTGATTTTCTGTCTACCCACACTTGTGTGATACCGCTTTCTTTCTTTCTTTTCCTTTCTCTTTCTTTCTTTCTTTCTTTCTTTCTTTCTTTCTTTCTTTCTTTCTTTCTTTCTTTCTTTCTTTCTTCTCTTCTTCTTTCTTCTTTCTTTCTTTCTTTCTTTCTTTCTTTCTTTCTTTCTTTCTTTCTTTCTTTCTTTCTTTCTTCTTTCTTTCTTCTTTCTCTCTCTCTCTCTCTCTCTCTCTCTCTCTTTCTTTCTTTCTTTTCTTTCTTCTCTCTCTCTCTCCTTCCTCCCTCCCTTCCTCCCTCCCTCCCTCCCTCCCTCCCTCCCTCCCTCCCTCCTTCCTTCCTTCCTTCCTTTCTTCCTTTCTTCCTTTCTTTTTCTTTTTTTCTTTTGAGAAATTTTGGCTATAGGGTGTGTGTTTGCCAGATAGAGAAAGAGAAAGTGAGAAATCTCTCCCCCAGGGAGGATGGCCACACCACAATCTCTTGTCCTCCATTCCTTCTCAGGATTTTGGGCGCGCACACACACACACACAAGCGCCTGGCATGAGTTTCAGGCTGCCGGTTCTAGGACTCATACTATAACCAACTGTAGAAGTCCGGTGCCTTAACCGCAACGCCATCTGCTGGCTCTTGTGTGATACCTTCTTAAACTAGAAGCTAATGATGGGTCAAAGCAATAGTCAACACTCTAATAGAGAAAGGGCTTATCATACCTCGTGTCAATTCTTGTAACATTTCTGTCCTCTAGTAAAGCAATATGAACAGTAACAATAACAAGCAGAAACAAAGCCAACCAAACCAATCAAGAAAAACTACTCTTGGGCCTGGATGTAGATTTGCATAGGATCTTGGGACCATAAATAGAATAATCACTCCTTCCTTCCCTATTACGGCAAGTCCAAATACCAGTTTTTCTTTGGTGTCTTCAGAAAATGCATATTTTATAGTCATATATAGTGTTTTTCATTCTTTCATGTTTCTTTAAATCAACACAGTAAACATCTGCTCACTCTCTCCTGGGAAAATCGAGATACTTACTCTGTACGCTCCACGGATTTATTAAGGCATCAGCTACTTTTCCTCAACCTCAGCCTCAAAGACCCTAAATTTCCCGTGACTCTCTTCTTATCCACTATGGAGATGATCTTTTGTTGTGTTCAAAAGATGAAGTAAACTTTAAGACAGATTCCATCTATCTGCTTACTATTTTAGCTCAGGAAACACTGCAGGTTTCCAAAAGGAAGGTATAATTTTGCCACAGCAAATTTTATTATATAGGACATGCTTTATCCCAAGCAGATAACTCTCTCACCTCAAACTACAAAACCTTCAACATTTTCCCAGGCTACTGACTAAGAGATGATTAAGGAGTTCCAGGGTCTCACTCTTTACTCAGGCAATGGCCCTCCCAACTATTCTGCAATTGTCCGACTGCTGTGACAACCAAGTCATGAGTGACCAGGCCTCTTTCCCGGAGGCCTAAACATTCTCAGGCTTTCTGGGAGTTTTAATTAGCCCTTCAACAGCTTCTCTCTCTGCTTATGCAATCCTCCCTGTGCGGTTCCACCTGAGACAGGCCTTTATGTTCCCGTGCAGCTTCGTGAGTCTCAGCCACGACCAAGAGCCTTCTCGGTGTTCCTCTTGTCTCAGTGACAAAGGCCCCCCGCCCCCAACACCTAGGAGCACTGGTGGGAGCGTGGCCCCAGGCTTCCGTGACTTGGCTTTGGGTCTCCTTTGATTTTGTGGGTCCGCTTATGTGGTGCAGTCTTTATTGCTCACTTAAACGTGCAGTTTCTCTGCAAATATGCTTACATCGGTGAAATCCTATTTCACTCCTCAATATTTCCATGAATTAATCTTTAAAATCCTACTGTTCTTCCATTACCTAGCAAAAGGGGAATCCCCAACTGCTGTTTGTGAACTACCTATACTCCTAAAAAATTCATGAGAAGCCCCTTCAGAAGATGCAGATTTATTATTGGTTGTTGCTTGGTCATGGATTAAGACTGAAACAGGAAAATATTAGAGGTAAGTTGAAGCAAATCTCACCTCCCCTCTGACCAGAGGCGAACTCTGCCCAGGTTGGCAGGAGAGATGGGAGGATATTCGGACACAGTGATACTATGATATTACCGCACTTCCTGAAAAAGGGAAAGACGTGATCCTGAAAACAAGAGCTACTGACATTAAGAAGAGCCTTACTTAGGATAGGTCAAATCAAGCCAGCTAAGGAATGTTGGAGTGCTCTAAGGCCATTATAACAGTAGACACCCTGCAAAGGGAATGACGTGGATGCTGAAGGCAATGCTGCGTGGGGGGTGGGGGGGTGTTCTCAGATGTGACCCCCACGGAGACCCTAATGCTCATGACAGACCATGAGACAAGTCCTCGGGACGTTCAGAGAGGCTGTGATTGACAGTAGTCAATACCTTAGAATGGCAGGCAGGCAGTAAAAGGGAGTCTGTGCTGTTAACAGAGAGGAATTCCAGGTTGTCATGGTAAGCGAGAAAAGCCTGATGTGGGGAAGTTTTCCATGTTTGTGAAGCGCTGATTACATACAACATTTTAGGCAAATACATATGCACATGCTATGACGAGAACCCACAGAGGAAGCTATGAATTGGGCCAGGCAGTGAACATTGCTGACCGGGGAGAAAAGAGCTGTATTTTTGGCAGAAAAGTGGGAGGCTGATAAGCAAAATCATCTGTCCTACAGGGAAAAAGAAGAGTCCAGAATTACTGCAGTGCTTGTGTGATGGACCCATTTCTGTGCTTAAGGGAACTTCCAACTGCCAGTGGGATTGTGTCAAGGTAGCTTGAATTTTCTTGCATTAACCAACAAACATAGTAAAGAGTATTATTTTATTACACTCTCTGTTCTGTTACCTCTCTATATAACCTTACAGGCCTCATCTCTCTTTAATTATAATAAATCTAATAGAGTAAGTAGTGCATTTTGGAATACTAAGATCTCCTTAATGAGAATCTTTTTTTCCTACAAACAGCGATAACTTTTACTTCATTGTTTGTTTTACTAATCTCATTAAAACTTCACTGCTTGATCAATGTTTCATGAATTTTTGAAGGTAGAAATCTTCCATCACATTTTTTTAAGAAGAAAACTGCCCTACTACTCGAGCTATCGCTTCTCTCCCAAACTAGCCTAATTCCATACAAATTGAAAAGACCTTGGCACACGCCCGTGTCTCCAGTGACAAATGAGCCCCATTTGATGCCTGACCTTCCCAACAACTGTAGCTTCCGCAGAAATATATAGGGTCTATCGGCCCACAGCTGTTACCTTATAAGAATCATTACTCGAGTGCTCAAGGGAAAACTAGTTCCATGGTAAGGCTGAGTTGATGGAACTCTCAAAAATACAATAAAACAAATGGATGCATATAAACCAGGAGTGAGAGCTTTGATTAGAAGCGAAGGCGAGCATTTTTGTTACAGAGGTGGGCAGAGCAGTGTCAGTGTTTGAGAAAATTGCCCATTAACACCCTCAGTTATTGGAGGGACTTTACATGGAAGCTTTTCATGGCCCTTCCTCAAAATAGAGAGGAGTGAACATTTCACAAACAACAGGAGGGGAGCTGAGAGTGGTGTGAGATCATGTGGCAAGGTGAATTGGCATCGTTAGTCTTTACGATCTCTCATGGAAAGCTCATAAAGGCGGGGGAAGGACGGTCGGGTCCTGACCAGTTCCTTGCCAAGTCTATTGACTCGCGGTTGGGCAGATTTGCTTCTTAACCCCCAGTGAGCAAATCCCCTCATGTCTTCACATGGCCAAGGAGCTCTCCGCTACCCAGATGGCTCTCTTTCTGAGTCTGAGAGATGATGGAGGCGGTTTCCTCCGTAGCCTTCCAGTTGCTTGATTTCTGATGCTCCCATGGTACTACAGAGATCTCCTTGGGACACTCGGCAAATGCTTGATGTTTTGTTGGCATGATGAGTTTGACTAATGCCTCGGCAATCTGAAATGAACCTCCTGCTCTTCGGAATCTTCTTCATATGCCACTCTACGGTTATTTATTTATTTTTTTTGGAGAGGTTTTTCATTATAGGGCGCGTGCGCTTGCCAGACAGACAGAAAGAGACAGAGAGACAGAAAGTGAGAAATCACCCCCCAGAGGGGATGGTTATGCTGCAATCCCTTCTCCATTCTCCTCTCGGGATCTTGGGCATGCACGCACACGTGCCTGGTGTGAGTTTTAAGCCACCGGGTCCGGGACGCGAACCGCGGTCGACTACGTGGGAGTCCAGCGACATAGCCATTACGCTAACTGCTGGTTCCCCACTCTACGGTATCTTTATCGTTTGTCCCTCTTCTTGCTTTATTACGAGTTTCCTGCTGGCTCCCGAATGGACCATTCAGGCTCTCTTTGGAAATGTGATTTATTGTTCAGCTCTAAGGTAAAACAAGGGATGCAGGGAGTTCAAGATTAGATCGCCCATGCTGACCATCAGCCCTTGTAGAAAAGCATGGGAACAATATTTTAATTAAAGTCAATTAACATGAAATTGGAGTTTCTGGTCACCAATTGTGCACGGTCTGATTTAAATTTCTGGAGCTCTTTGGGTTTTGTACTACGGTTGAATTTGTGGGAACAAGGATATTCATGGCTTTTGTCTTTGCAAATGACTTTGCTCGAATTCTTTGAATTTCTTTATAACATTCATTTCCACTATGGATCAGACAGGGGTGATATGCCTAGGGACAGAAGTGGGGGTCATGTGGTTACTATTCTTCTAAGCCTCCTGGGAGGGCCTGAGCCAGATCCCTCTAGGTGCCCAGCATTCCCATCCTCCCTGGAAAAAGATATTCCTTGCAGTATTAATGGCCTTCATAAACAACATCGAGTGGTAGCGCTGAAGTCATTCTTCTCAAAGAGCAGGTGTCTTTGCTTTGAGCACCCCCTCCTTCAGGGACAGCAGCATCCCCTACTGTGTGGAGTGAGCAGAAGAGAGCAGAGCGCCTTAGGGAATGTCAGTGTGCTGGGCCCAGGGGGGCAGGAGATGGTCCATGGAGGGAGGCCACGCCCATCGCCCTGTGCTGCCATCGTCAGGGTCTGGCTGGGGGAGCTGGGGTCCTGAACCTGAGTGAGTCTTCCATGCTTCCTAAGCCTGATCTCCTTCCCAGTGAATGAGAGAGGCCAGTGTTTGTGAGGATGTCTGTCCTAGGCAAGTGGAGCTGACTCTGGGCTCTGTTGCTCATGGTAGGACTAGGCCAGGGTGGTTTGAGAAGAATGAGTGAGTGGCAAGGAATGCTGCCACTGCTCCATGTGGAGAGCTGAGCGGTCGAGGTTCTTGGGGAAATATATAGAAGCAGAGTGGATTGGTTATGTTACATATGTGATGTACACAGGTTATATGTGGGCTGTAGAATATGTGCATGCATATGTACATATATATAGTGTGTGTGTTTGCACATACATATGTATCTGTGTGTGTGTGTGTGTATGTGTGTGTAGATAGATAGATAGATTCATGCTAAAGAACTGGCTCAGGTGATGTGGGACTTGCAAGTCTGAAATCTGCAGGGCAGGCCAGCAGGCTGGAGTTTCAAAGAAGAACTGACACTGCAGCTGTCTGGAGGCAGAATCCCCCTTTTCTCTGGGAAGATCAGTCTTTCTCTCTTAAAGCTTTCAACTGATTAGGTGAGGCCCACCCACATCATGAAGGGTGATCTGCTTTACTTAAAGCCCACGATATCGACGATCACCTTATCTAAAAATACCTTCACGGCAACATGCAGACCAGCATCTGACTGAGTAAGTAGGTACCTTGTCCCGGGCAAGTCGGTAATTAGCCGTCAAGCCGGTGAGGCGTTGATGAGCGTGATCTGAGCTGTGATTGGCTAGCCCAGAAGCAGCTCTGCCTTGATTGGTTACTTGGAAAATCAGACATGGGTGGATCTTGAGAAAAGAGGGGTGGTCTTGACCAGCGCTGTTCACTGATGATCTGCAGGTTGTCAACACGGGCCTTGTCTCCGCCCAGTCCTGTGCTCGGCCCCTCGGGGTTGCAGTAGGCGACTCTGGGGGAAGTCCCGAAACAAACCCAGACGTGTCCAGAGCCAGCCCCAACTCACCAGAAAGGGATTCTTGGAGATGGCTTGTTTCCAGGCTCCTGAGGACTGACATGTGAGGTGACTCATTAGCTTTCAGACTAAGTTCTGTCGAGCTCCCCGATTGCTCACTCCAGACTCAGTTTATAGACAGGAGGGGGCCAGGCCCAGGGAGGCAGCGGACGGGCAGCTCTCTGGGGAAGGGTGGCCAGAGCTCTGGCCTCAGAATGTCTTGGCTCTCATCTCACATTTTTCTGAGAAGAGGTCCGTTCTTTAGCCCTGAGCCCACTGAGGGAGAGATCCTTGGTTTGAGTAGCAAGGAATATTTAAGTTATGTTTAAAGCAAAGAAATTGACCCCCACATACCATTGACTTTTAAGAATAATTTTACTTTTAATAGCTTAAAGATTGTATTTTATCACATATTTGTCCATAAGAACATTATATAAATTGCATATTTTTGTGTTATTTTATCTACCATATGCCTATGAAGATTGTATAAATTATGTATTTTTGTGTTCTATTTTACCAACCGTAAAGCTTTTTTCTAGAGAGACGTGTTTATCCTGCCACATTTTTAAGCTTAAAGCCATAAGATGTAAAATTGCTAAATGTACACTTCAAACAGTATAGAGCCATTTATGTGATATCAAAATTAATTTTTCCTAAGTGAAGTCTAGAAGAAAATACACACAATGTAAAAGAATGGTAATTTCTGGGTGGAGGGATATTAGATGGTTTTATTTTCCTTTTTATACTTTTGTATATTTTACCAATATCACATTACTAGGTATTACATTTATAATCAGGAGACTCTTCACTATTCCAGTCTAAACCATCAAGCTGCTTCATTTTTAAATCCAATTGAGAGAAGTGATCAATTTAGAGATTAAAACGGATTCTAGCCAAAAGGGGATGGTTAAGTCTTTTAAATAAATTATCCAGAAGATACAAGCCAATAAGAGGAAAAGCGGCGTGAGTTCTATAAAGCGACCCGGGGCCATTTAGAAATGAAATACCTACTGGTTTATAGTGCAGGAGGTCGGATCCTGCTTCTCCACTGGCCAGCGCTGAGTCTGGGGCACACGCAGTTCTGCCCAGGAACAGGAAGGACAGGGGACAGACCAAGCTCGAACACACACCATCCATACTTTCATAGCATGCACTGTATGGCATTCGAGTGTCTTTCGATAAACCCCTCCTTCAGACAGTTCCGTTTCGTGTCTCCCCTACTCAGACAACCTTTTTCTTCAAATTCATATCCTGGTTGGAAGTTATTGGATTTCCTTGTATTTTTATGAAGATTCTTCAGCTTCTCAGAATAGATTTCCAGGCATCAAAGCCTCTGGTTTTGAACAGCGAGGTTATCTGACATAACCACCAGGTTATACTCCTACGCTGCAAGGCACTTGAATAGGGCTTTTCGTCGTGATAGGATACAGACTTTAGGACAGGCAGATACCTCCAGAGGATAAGATGAGAAGGAGCGAATAGAGCTCTTGTCAACAGTGAGGAAAATGGCGCTGAGAATTAGTGATGATCTTTTCAAAGACCTATCAGATCTGTGAGCAGGAGGAAGAAAGAACCGTCCATGTCTCAGAGCCGCCAGGCTTTTCGTGGCTTTCTGGATTTTGAAGCGAGACTGAATTGGAAAGCATGCGTTCCGTTGACAGGAAGTACAGTGAGCTGGGGTCTCACCGTCTCGGTTTTAGAGAGAATCTGAGGTGGGGTCAGGTGGCAGTGGGACAACGATGGCATTTATTGAACTGTGGATGTTCTGGAGACAGTCTTCGATTTACACAAACCACTGTTTCTCCATCACAACATAGTAGCCAGCAAAACATGGACAGAGCAGGAGAGAGCAGGGCACTCAGGGGGAGGCTCACGTCCCCAGGGTGGAGGGGCCAGCTGTGCTGTGGAGACAACGCCCCCTTCCTTCATTCTCTGAAGAGACAAGACCCCAGAAAAGTGCAGCAGTGAGGGGAAAACTCACCCCGAAGCCTCTGCAAGACTGACACTCACTTTTATTTTTTTAATTAAAAAAATTATTTATTTAATTTTACTTATTATTTAAATTTGTATTTCTTTTAATTGTTTTTATTTAACTTTATTTATTTATTTTAATTTGACCAGAGAGAGACAGAGGAAGAGAGACAGCGAGTGAGAGAGAAAAAGTAAGAAAGTAAGCTGCCAAGTCCAGGACTTAAACTGTGGATGGCCACGTGAGACTCAGCAGCCCAACCACACTCCACCTGCTGGCTCTGCACTCACTTCTTTTATAAACAGTGGCTTCTCTGAGCACAATTGCTAGTGTTGGCAGCTGAGAATGAAATTTTCTGAGTTATTCCAGGGACAGTAGGTACATCGTGTGTGGCTGCTCTAATGGGCAGTCTCCAGCAGAGCTGCCAAGTCAAACACCCTTCAGACGCGCAGAGCATCTGAATAGTGAGAAAATATGTGACTTGAGGTTTATTTTGTCAAATAATTTTGGAGGGCTCTAAGTGAGTGTAGAAAAAGCAATAGTTAATGTCTATGGTTTATGGAAATTAATTTTCATACCTAGTGATAAAAGGAATTGTTTGTATACAGGAAACAAGGGAATGGTGCATCCTTGATATTTGGTATCTTTTTTTAAAAAAAAATAATTATTTTATTTTATTTATTTATTTATTTATTTGACCAGAGAAGGACAGAGAGAGAGAGAGAAAGAGAGAGAGAGAGAGAGAGAATGTGAATGCAAATGCAAGCTGCCAGGTCCAGGACTCAAACCATGTCAGCCATGTGGGAGTCAGGCACTCTTAACCACCACGCCACCTGCTGGTCCTTTCCTTGTTATCTTGTTGCAAATTGTGCATAGCTTAAATCAGCAGAAAGCTAGTACAGTGTAGGTGTGTGTGTAATAGTGTTTTAATAGACTGTAAGGAGACTTTGGGCTCGGACCACTAATTAGCACCAGTCACTAAAGGTAGTGGAGTTATTGTGATGATTATGTGTGTGTGTTTGTTACACACACACACACACACTCACACACATACACACGTGCGCGCGCACGCACACACATGCATGCTCACATGAAACCTGAGCAGTTTGTCAGTCACTTGTCAGCCAGCAGGCAATGCTGTCCCCTGCTACCGTCAACCCTGTTATCCTCCCCAGAGGTCAAAACTCAGGATATTTGCTCGATGATGTCTTCTGCTGGAGTTGGCACGGACAGGGCTGTAAAGGGCTATGTCTGTTGCAATCGCTTTTTCAGAAACACTTGTCCTAATCTTGTTCACTGAGTCAGATCTCAAGAGTGGAGTGGGATCCAAAATGAGGCTTTTAAATCAGAGCAGGAGCACCCTGGATGGTTGTCCTTAACTGTTGGAACTTCAACAAGAGAAGGGATTTAAATGGGAAATGGGGCTAAGGGCTTTGACACCACTTAAGAGAATGGGGATTCTGACATTTGGGTTCCTACTATAAATTTAACTTTCTCAGTTATTGCTTTGGGGAAATGGAAATTGCTCTAATTGAGGGTAATAAATACACTAAACTGTGCACAGTTTCCCCACTATCTAAACCAAAGCTTTATGGTAATCATAACCTACATTTTCTCTTTCTTAGTCTCTGCATTCCCTGAATAAAAGCAAGACGTTTCCTGTTGCCTTGGACATTCAATATTAGGCTGATCTTCTCAGGCCATTTTTTTCCCTCATATTTATACATACACACATGCACACGCACACACACATATGTACACACGTGCAGACACCACACACACATGCACATGCACACACAGAGGTACACATGTACACACACTTGTGCACACATGCACAATGCACACCCACACGTACACACACACACGTGTTATTATTCTGCAGTCCCTCGGAGTCACAGTTAAGGTCTAGAATGGACTTCCAGAGGTACACTAGTTCAAGTCCCTGCCTCAAGCAGTGCTAGCCAGCCGCGTAGTGAACATGGCAATAAATCCTGTTAGTGGAGATTTCAAGGACTAGAACATCTCTTGGTGGCCTGTGTTAGCATTTAATCATTTAGACAAGAAATTCTCCTTCCAGCAGAACAAATTTTCATTGTATTTCATGCAGATTTACATTATTTAGGGTCTTTATTTAAAGATAACTGAAATAAATTTTATTTTGAGGGAAAGGAGTTCTCGAAATTCTTTGGCCTTTGCAGATAAACTTAATAGACTGCAGATACCGCAGAGACTCCAGCTAGCTCTGGCAGTGCGTGACTGTATGATCTTTGCAAAGGGTTCTTCTTCCATACCCTCCAGTTTCTTATAAAAATAAAACTGCATTGTATGCTTTATTAGTTGATTTTTTTCAATGCTATTTCTCACCTGAACCTGTAGCTCATCACTATTTTTTTTTGTTCTCTCTTTTTAATATTTGCCTAGTTCAGTGCTTGACAAAAAGCAGCACTGGGAGAAATCTTTGTGGGATGGCAAAATGAACATACCTTAGCATTTACAGACTATTGCTAGTAGACATTCTGCAGAAACAGGGTTCCACTGTCAGAATGATGTAGGTTGTATCAGATAGTGTTCTTCGCTGTAGGACCTGTCAGTCTAAAATGTCAATGTGGGCCATGTACAGATTAAAGGGAGATGAAATTTTGTCAAGTTTGTTTTCTGTGAATATATTTGATTCTTAGACAAATTCATGATGGTTTGTTTTATGTGTCAACCTGACTGGGCTAAGGGATGCCCAGATAGCTGGTAAAACATTATTTCTTCTGGGTGTGGGGGGAGTATGCTTCTCTATGAGATTAGCATTTGAATCTGCAGACTGAGTGAAGCAGGTTGCATTCACCATCATGGGTATTACTTAACCCATTGAGGTCTTCAACAGAGCAGAGTCCATGTCTTCAGATCAGACCGAATTCTTCCATCTAGCTTTTGGGTTTTCCAGCATGCAGGTGGCATATTATGAGACCCCTGAGCCTCCATAAACATGTGAGCCAATTCTCATATTAAATTTCTCATACAGGTGTGTGTGTGTGTGTGTGTGTGTGTCTTGTTGATGTATAACCTATTGATTCTGTTTCTCTGGAGAACTCTAACAAATACACAGTGCTTGGCACTTACAGTAACGTGTGTATCTCATGATATTACATTTGCCTTTGGAATCCTTTTCATGGAATTCTCAGGACTAGAACATGCTTTTGGGCAAGGCTGACTTATCATCTCTTTATGTTAGGAAGACTCATTGAATTATGTTACATTAATTAGGAGTTTGTAAAAATTCAATAGGGTCTGTCTGATGTTTATCTTTGTGCTATTGTCTTAGTCCTTTTTTGCTTTGCGATATCTGAAATATCTGAGCCTGATTTTGTAAAGAAGAGACAGGTTTGTTTACAGTCTCACAACTCTGGTGGCTGGAAGGTCCCAGGCTTGGGCCTGTAGCATGGCTTATGGTGGGCAGAGGATGATGATCAACAGAGGATGGTGGGCTCGTGCAGAGTGAGCAGCTTGCTCTCATCTCTCTGTTATAGCTACCGGCTCCCATGAGAACTAGTTTCTTCTCATGAGATCGAAGACTCACTGGATTTCACAAGACATCATTAATCTATTCAGGAGAGCATTGCCTCCATGATGTGTTCACCATGAGCAATCACCAACCTCTAGGTATTGCTGACTCCCAACATTAAATTTCAGAACATGAAATTTAGGGAACAAAGCCATCATCTAAACTACAACAAGAACCTATGGCAATGCAGTTTCCTAGGAGATTAATTTGACAACACAAACCTCAAGAGGAATGCTTAATTTTGAGTGAAAGAAGTCTTCAGATTACCCACAAGCACTTAGGAAGTGCTCACTCTTCTTCTCGGGTGTACTGATGGGCTGACTACATCTAAGAGGACCACCTGGGCTCTTTCCTCCTGGCAACAAGTTATTATTTCATTTTTTTAACTTATTCATTTTTTAAATTGTAAATTCTGATTTACATATAATCTGTACCTCTTTGTGTGGTACAGTATTTAAAAAAAAACAACAACAACTTTTTTTGCTGTAAGGTGTGTATGCTTGCCAGAGAGAGAGAGAGAGAGAGAGAGAGAGAGAGAGAGAGAGAAGGACAGTGAGAAATCACTACCCCTGAGGAATCACCATGCTATAATCCCTTCTCCTTCATTCTCCTCTTGGGATTTTGGGCATGTGCACACATGTGACCAGCATGATTTTCAAGCTGCTGGGTCTGGGATTCGAACCATGAAGTTGGCTATGTAGAATCCAACCACCTTAACCTCCATGCCACCTGCTGGTTCCTCAGTATTTTTTTTTAAACATGTATACAATGTGTAATAATCACATCAAGGCTATGAACACATTCACTGTATTCAACATTTAACATTACTCTATGTTGTACATATTCAAATTTGCTCTATCGGTGTTTTGGAAGTCTATGTTACCTCGTCACCAGCATTCCCTGAAACGAAGACCATGTTGAGGTCTTCCCTTGTTAGCTGATCTAGTAAGGCAGCACTCTGCTTTCTGTTTCAGAGAGCTATGCTGTGGTCATCCAGTTCTTAAGGCCGTCTTACCCTATTTCTCAAGTGCACGTGGTCCCTCATGGCTCCCAGCCTGTGGTGAGCTTGCTGTTCTCTGTTTGCATGTCCAGCAATGTTCAGGAGCTCCTGCTGGGTGTGGGCCTCCTCTGTTCATACTACTGAAGGCCGCGATGGCAGTGTCTCCGTGGCCCAGGGCAGGGCTGTGTAGCTCTGCCTTTCCTTTTGCTTCTGAAATTAACATACTTCCTGAAGCATGAAAGCAGTGTGGCCCTCGAAGCCTGTTGTCAGAGCTAGTGCTGGAGCAGGCCTGACAGGATTCTGTCCCTCGCTTACCGTCACGTTTCTGGGTGTGCGTTTGCAACAGAATCCCTATTTGGAATAAGTTCTAATCTTCCATCAAACATCGGCTTTCATCGACTGATCTGTGATGACGAGGGGCAGTCTCCCTGCTCTCTTCCCCTTTCCTCTTTCCTCTCATCTTTCCTTCTTCCCTCCCTTTCTTAAGGACGCCTACCTGTCCACTGCCAGTCCTCAGGTGACTACTGCTGTGTCTGGTAAGTGGCCGCGCTGTGGGCCCTTCTGTGGCCTTGCAGACTGGCCCCACAGTAGCCTCCCTGGCAGACTGGCCCCACTGTCCTCCCAGGTGGCCTCTGTCGCCGCTGGCCTTTCAGACCACGTTCACAGCTAGTAGGGCGCATGCGATCGCCAGACAGACAGAGAGAGACATAGAGACAGAAAGCGAGAAATCACCCCCAGGGGGGATGGTCACGCCGCAATCCCTTCTCCTCCATTCTCCTCTCGGGATCTTGGGCATGCACACACACACGCCCGGCGTGAGTTTTAAGCCACCAGGTCCAGGACACGAACCGCAGTCGACTACGTGGGAGTCCAGCGACATAGCCATTACGCTAACTGCTGGTTCCCAACGAGTTCCAGATTCTTAAACCCACATTGTAAGTGGGATTCGGACACCGAGTTTGTTGTCAAATTTAAAACCCGGATGTAAAGGTCAGCGTCTTACAGAGGAGTTGGAAAAGCACTCAGGACAAACATTCTGGGCTCAGAACCATGTGAGGCCACTTTGCCTTCACAGAAGCCTCCCGGTGCCGGTCCTGGAGGGTAACGGGAGACGGGGAGTTGGAGTCCATTCCTGGAGCCTCCTCTAACTCATCCCCTTAGCGCGGGACGATTCGGGTTCTTTCTGCCTTACTCTTCCATCGGTGCACCGGGCGTGTGCTGCCGCTCTGCCCTTTGGGCCCCTTGAGTCTTGATAGTCGGCGGGGGGTGACCTCCCCTTCCTGGAAGGCACGTGTGGCAGAGAGCCCGCCAAGGTGTGCAGGGACTTGTGGGAACCAGGAGCCTGGCCGCAGGGCTTGGTGTAACTGCAGGGCCAGGAGGTGGTCAGCGGGCCAGGCCGAGAAGGTTTTGTCAGGATGGGAAGCTCCGTAGTGCCTCCCAGGTTCAGGTCTGGGCACGTGCCAACTGCTTAATTGTGCGATTTTCACTACAGGTTAGAGATTCTGAGGACATATGCATTTTAAAGCCATCAAAGATAATAGTTCCTTTGACTTAGAAGAAACTTGGTGGGCAGGCAGGAAGAGATGGGATTGTACGTACCCCTTCCAGGTGGGCGACAGTCTAGGTGTGTGCTCAGGGACTCGGGATTGGCCGAGAGGGAGCTGACTGGTGTCCTAATGCAGAGTCCTGGGCGATCGCTAGGATGTCTTTTTGCAGTCACTGTAAGTATGTTCTGCTTAACGCTGCACACATGTGTGGAAGCCTGCTGCAGGTGCCGTGGGGGTCTTCACAAACATCACATCTGACTGGGAGGTGGAGGTGTGCAAATGTCACATAATCGGAGATCCTTTGGCGATAGTGTCTTTGGTGATATGTTACAAGGTTACAACTAAAAAACGACGCTGGTAAAAGACATCGGGGTGTCCTGTGACTTGGGGGTCGATGACTAGAGTGTATGACATCCGTTCCCCAAAACGAACACTTACAATACTGAAAAGAGAACAGAGGTTTTATTTTCCTCTTCTTTAAGAGCCAGAGGGCACATGTACTTGCTCTAGAGAAACAGAGAAATGGGGAGAGAGAGAGAGAGAGAGAGAGAGAGAGAGAATGCACCTTTCTCCAATGGGGTATGGTAATGCTGCCATCCCTTCTCCGCCACCTTGTTAGAATTCGGGTCACGCATACATCCATGCCTGCTGCGTTTTCTAAACTGCCAAGACCATATGGGGCCTGGTTCCTTTAACTAGGATATGGGGGGACTGGTCCACGAAAAACATTATGACTTCAAAATGGCTCAATATCTTTCTATTTAACTCATTCGATTAAAAACAAGGGGGAGGGAGAGAGTGAGACACAGAGAGAGAGAGAGAGAGATATAAAAGGACTATTTATTACTTGAACTGTGAGCACTAGTCTGGGACTGAATCCTTCCTGAAGGGATAAGGAGGGAGGCTCCCCTCCTGGCCCCGGCGCTGTGGACTGTAATTAAGCACGGATGCACTGAAAACCCAGAGTTCAAAGGGTTTTCCCCAATGACTTCTGGCTGGCACAGGAAGACGGTGAGGGCAGGGATCAGTGTCCCACTCACCCCGCACAGAAAGGCGGCTCCGTGTCCAAGTCCCAGTGTCACCTGACACTTCCCTGTCTGCTCTGGGCCTCCTTCTCCAGGAGCCATCAGGGCCTGAAGACTCAGGAAGACATGCAGTTCCTTCTGATGAGGCGGTTCCGCTATTCTCTTGCCTGGAGGGACATGGTAGCAGAAGTGAGGGACAGATAGTATCAGAAGTTATCTCCGAGGTTTAATAGCCGTTGGCATTCATCAGACACTCCCGGTACGCCCTCACGCCGTGGTCACATAGCCTGCACCTGGTGGTGTTATAAACCTACTACAGTGCAGCAGTATGTATGGGGACTCAGAACCCAGGCTACTAGCATTAAAAGCTCAGCTCTATCATCTACCAGCTGTGTGACCTTGGGCTCACTTATTTTTCTTTCTTTCTTTTCTTTTTCTTTTTTTCTTTTCTTTTCTTTTTTTTTTTTTTTGAGAGGTTTTTGCTATAGTACACAGCACTCACCAGAAAGACAGAGACAGAGAGACAGTAAGCAAGAAATCATCCCCCGGGGGGATGGCCACGCTGCAATCCCTTCTCTTCCATTCTCCTCTTGGGATCTTGGGCACAAATGCACATGCACCCGGCGTGAGTTTAAACCACTGGGTCCAGGGCTTGAACTGCGGTTGACTACATGGGAGTCCAGCGACATAGCCATTATGCCAACTGCTGGTCCCTTGGGCTCATTTAATAATCTCTCTGAGCCCCAGCTCCCCATCTATAAGATGGGATCATAGAAATTCTGTGTCTCATAATCTCAATGATGAGATTATCTAATGAATGTTCAGTGCTCTGCCTACCTGATACTCAGTAACTTTTTCATATGGATTAAGAGTGGGTCTCTTGCTGAGTTTACGAATCTGTGTTCAGAGGAGGACAAGCTTGTGCAGTTCCGGCTCTACGCCCGCTCAGCCAAGGACCCCTCCAGGAGAGTCCGTGGACAGTCCTGAGTTCACTGAAGTTTGTCGCTGTGGGTTGGACCTTGGCTGACACAGTTCCGAGTGTACTTCGTACATGTTTGAGGGTCTGAGACATCTGTCGGGCACCTAGGCTACATGCAGTTCTGTGGTGTTGGGTGGGCCGGGTGTGAGCTGGTCTCAGCCCTAACTGGAATGATTGGCCTCGTCTTGCTGTAGGGCTTCAGGGTAAAAGCGACGAGGGCACGCACAGGCTTTGACTTGCCACTGTTTGGCCCTCTGGTCCACATGTGCGCGTGTGATTTCTACATCTGTAATGCAGTCAGCATTCGTTAAACAGCATCCATTCTGATGCTGCTGGGGAACTTAATTTGGTCAAAACAGAATTTTCTTGCTCCAGTTACCATCACATAGGGATTTTCTCAGAAACTGGACCCATCATTTACTTCAGGCAAAAATCTTGGCTTTCTCTTTCATTCTTCTCCTTTCTTTGGGGCTCAATTCAAGACCATCAGCAGGTGTTACCAGTTCTAACTCTGGGACCACCCTCTGTTATAGCCTGGATAATGATTTGTCTCCCAAAAGGTCATGGTTTTCAACTTGGATGCCCAGGTTGGGACCTCATCCCTTCATGTCCCAGGGTGGGCCTTGGATGTAGCAATGCCATTAGGTCAGGCTGTGCTGGTAGTGTCTGCTGGGTATTTACGAAGGAATGAGACTCAGAAACTGCTCTGCTCAAACCCCTGCCTTCTGCATGTTGTAGCCTCACCAGAAGCTGGTCTCTGGTCCTTGGACCTCCAAGTCATGAGCTGAGTAAACTCTGTCTCCATAAACCATCCCATCGCAGGTGCTTCTGTTGGCCAAGCAGCAATGGGTACCCTCAGTCCATTCTCTTCTCTGTTCTCGGCATGACCTTGCCTGTGTAAGTCATTATCATCTCTTGCCCCAGTAACGGAACAGGCTTCTTTTCTGGGGGTGATGGGGGCTCCCTGCTTTCACCCTGCCATCACCACTCAGCACCCAGCAGCACTTCCAAAGGCATGGAGCAGTCATGTCGGCCCCTGCTTAGAACCTCCGCGGTCCGTCAGCTCACCAGGGGAACCCAACGCCTCGCCTTGGCTTACTCCGCTCCATATTGCTGCTTCTTTCTCTAGTCTTGCCTCGTGCGACTGTCCCCTCCCCTTGAAGGTTCCAGCTGTATTGGCCTCTGTAAACATGCAAGATAATTTGTCTTGGGCTGGCAAGACTCTTCCCTCGCAGGTACAGAGCTCTCAGCCTGAACGTCCCTCCCTGAGAACACAGGCCCTTGTCCAAGCAGCCACTGAGCCACTCCCGGCCCTCTGCCCTGCTGGACTTCACCTCTCGGCGCTTCTGCAGGTTAATGTGTCTGTGACCCATCTTCACGGTCCAGGGGTGTCTGGCTCGCTGCTCACCGCAGCACCTGGAGCACGCCTGACATGCGCCAGGTCCTCGGTGACGCCGAGTCAGCCGTCACTGGGTGGACGATGCCCCGTTAAGCCTGCGCTTTCCAGCGACCGGGCCCTCACTGGTGCGGTTTCCTCTGGCTGGACTTCTCTAGTCGGTTCCTGTTTCTGTTTTTGGAATTAGTGTCTGAGCTTCTGTCAGGGAGCCCTTCTCAGTCGCCTTCTCCCCGCGGCGTTATCCTTTCTTCGTACCTTGAAACAAACACTGTGTGCTCTCCTTCTGGGTGCTCTGCCTTTGTTATTACGACAGCATTTCAGGGTCTTGAAGACAAGAAGGGTGCGTTCAATAACCTCGCTTTTCCCCACAGTTCCTGGGAAGCGTCACACACCGTGCGGGTGGTCTGTAGACATTTGCTAACTGAACCCGTTCTTGCCATCTCAAATGCATGACATTTAAAAATTATTTTAAATTTGCCAGGGGGCCTGTGTGCTGGCTGGAGAGAGACAGAGAAAGTGAGAAGGCACCAGTCATGTGGGAAGGTCATGCTGCAATCTCTTTTTCTCTCTCTCCCCTCTTTTGGGATTTGGGCCTGTGCACACATGTGCCTGGTGTGTTTCTCATGCCAGCAGGTCTGGGACTCAAATCACCCCATGTGGGACCCGGCCTACCTTAACTCCCATGCCACCAGCTGATTGGGTGCATAATATTTTAGAGTTAAAACAATACTTAATGAAATAAGCTTTGATCTGATTTATGATTTCAAAAAATATCCTGACGTTGCCATGATGTAGAGCTTCACAGAGCCCCAGCTGGACCAACACGAACGTGGAGAGTAGGCAGTCAGTCGGGAGTGAGCTCTGGGCTCGATCTGGCCACATTTGGTCGCAGGTCCATCTAAAATCAGGACTCCTCTTCCTTCCCCACTCAAAGCCCATTGGCGTATCCATGGAAATGGCCCTCCGGCCTTTATTTTTCTTCATTTGACAAATCTACGTGGGCTCTGCATGTCTCCCGACGTGTATCCAAGGACTGTCACAGTTCCAGCTTCCTGATGAATTGGGCTGCTGGTATCTGACATCTCTGGGCTGCTGTGGCTGGTGACATCACCGCAGGGTGTCGGCGCTCTGTCGAAAATGACAAGGCCTGACGCTCAGCTCAGCTTCCTCCTCTTGCTAGGAGGGACTCTGAAGGCAATGCCTGCAGGCAGTTACACGGATGGCAATTCCTGGAGGGCAGCATCGGGAGGTGAGGTTTTACTCCTGGGGGCTCTCGGGGCGGGCAGAGCAGACAATGGGCAGTCAGGGAGGGACGAGATGAGACGTTCTGACATATTCCAGACTTCCCGGAAGTCTTATTATGAAGCATTACATCACGGATAACCCCCTTCCTGCAATAGGCTTTTAATCGGGCACTCGACTTCACTAGAACTTCAACCGGCCTGCCCAGGGCGGTCTCTCCCAGCACATCGCGGACGCCCTTCGAGGCAGCTGATTTGAAGTACTTTCCTTGCAGAAAGCAGCATAGATTAGAAACAGGATTTTTTTTTTTTTCCCCTTCTAATTTCTTTCTACTGCTCAATTGTCAAGTTTCAAACAATATAATTTTATCTGTTACCAAGATGCTAACGATAAACCATTTTCTCTGACACAGTCATTATTTTAGCGCCTTCTCCAGAATCTACTCCATTTAAGCATGAGGTAGGATTGATTTTTGCACTTAGTGCTTTTCATGTACAGCATGTTTTTTTAAAGGAGCAGAGACGAGTCTCAGCATTTCCTGGCTCCATGGCGGAGGCTGTCCTCGTGCTGCAGAAGAGAGCGATGGCCGTGGACCTTGGGGTCAGAGGCAGGCAGGGGGCAGCTTGGGGCTTTCGCTTTTCTAGGATGTTGGCTGGCAGTGAGGGTCAAGCCTCAGAGAAGTGGATAAAAATGTGCTCTCTGTCACCACTCCCTTGATTAGAATTTTCACCTTTTGAAAACATCTTTTTTTTTTTCTGGTCTCTTTTAGGGAACCATCAAACTAGGGGGGAAGCAGGTCAGTACAGAAACATCCAATCATTGAAGCCCAGCTGACAGCAGGGCGGCCAGTTGTGTGGGGGTGACGGGAATCCGCCGAAGGCTGGCTGTCCGGTCCTAGTGCGGCACAGCAAGGGGTCCGGCAGCTTGGCCAGGACACAGAGGTCCTGCTTCACTGGGAGTGGGGCCAGCTGCCACCCCCTGGGTCCCAGCTCACCCCTCAGTGCCCTTCTTATCCCAGTACCAGACACTTAAGATCTGAAGGATGGGGTAACTTGTCCAAGTGGCAAAGGCATGAAATGAGGGAGCTGCAGTTGGCGCCCAGGTCTGTCCAAATGCACTGTCTGGAATGTCTCAGGCTAAGGAGCCGAGTGGGTAATTCTGGCGTTTTCCATCTGGCATCGTGGAGACAGAGTTCTGAGCACTCAGCACAGCGGACGGGACGCTTCAGGCCCCGCGCAGCTGCGGCCTCCCTGTGGGCCGAGTAGGCACAGGTGTGGAGTGGCCGCGGGCAAGTCGTGTGCACAGGGGCGGGAGCAGGGGTGCGAGGGGCACTTGGTCTTTGTCTTCACGCACTGCTTGGTGTGGGGAGGGGGCAGGGAGAGACGCTGTGTGGCCTGAGGAGAACTGGGCTGACGTGGGCAAGGCTGGCTAACAAGGCTGGGAGTACTGCCGGCCCCCAGAGCTCCTGTGGTCGCAGCGGTGGGCAAGGCTGGGAATGCCCAGACCTCAGGGCAGCTGATGCCGGGAGCTCGTTCCAAGGCGATGTTAGCTCAGGGTTTCTCATTTTAGCGTGTCATACTGTCAGAAGTCCCCACGTCCACAGAGTGTTGGGTCTTTTCATTAACATGGACCCTAAACAAAGTGTCAGATGCCTTTGAAAGAGTTGATGAAGGGTCTTAGTCTCATTCAATCAAATAACTTTTCCCCAATACTTAGTTAAGTTTAACTGCAGTAAGAAAATACCTGTCAGACGTGTGTTCACAGATACTTACCTATCAGCTGAACTTGCTATTGAGAGTATTTAACTACGATATTTTTGGTACATCAATAAAATGTGGGGGGGAAAAAAAGAGGCATGGAAAGCAGCTGTAGATCCCAGCAATGGTGTGGAAGAGAGTGGGGAACGGCAGAGGGTGAGAATAGGGAATCGAGGGCGGAAAATGCAAACTATGTAAGAAACAAGAAAGGAAGTTATTTGACGATAACATGTATAGCAATCTTATTGCTAAGTCAGCTGCAGTGCATTCTGGGTGGGAAACCACATTCGGTATGCTGTGATGATGGATAGTGAATGAATGTAAAATAAATTTTAAAAAAAGAGAAAGAAAAAAGGAAAAAAAAGGAAAGACCAGAATAACAATTCAGTGTGTGAGTTTTTGAGGCACTGTCAGACTTTTTCAAGAATGTAAGTGGTCGTAACATTTTACACTCCCACCGGCCGCGTGTGAGGGTTTCTCCATGTCCTTGCTTACATTCGTGTTGTTCTCTGTTTGATTACAGCCACCTTCATGATGCGAAGTGGTAATTTATTGTGGTTTTGATTTGCATTTCTCTCATGACCATTTTTTTATGTGCTTATGGGTCATTTGTAACCCGAGTTAACATAGACCAAGTGCCTTCCACGTGCCAGCCCCCCATGGTGACCACATGCGGTGAAGTGGATGCTGTTGTCATCCATTTGACAGAAAGGGACACTGAGACTCGGGGCAGAGCTGAAGAAGCTGAGCAGAGCTGAACATGGACAGCTAACCAGGAGAAAGCATGAGACAGAAGCTTCTGGAAGGCAGTAGGGGCGGTCATCAGTGTTTACCGCCCTCTCCAAACTCACGACACCTTCTGCTAACATAGTCTGCTGACAGTCAGGATCCCTCAGCTGCTCTGGACATGTCCCTCCAGGCTCTGGTGTGGAAGCCTCAGTCCTCCAGGTCTGCAGGAGGGGCCTTTGGCAGGTGGGTGGTTTAGGTGAGGTCACCATACCAAAGTCCCTGTGATGGGACTAGTAAGAAAAGACCAGCCCTCCTGTCTGCCAGGTGAGGACACAGCAGAAGGCCGCAGCTAGGAGCAGAGACCTCTCCGGAGCCAGGCAGACTCTCGTCTTACCTTATTCACTTAGACTGCAAGAGTCTTGAACTATATAGAAAAAAGAAACAAGACATGGGGACTTTCACCTGGGGCCTGAATCTCTGGCTGTTTGGTAAATAGAGGTTTTTTTTTTTTCTTTCAATTTTAGAATATCTTATTTACATTTAATCATTGCACATCTCTGTAACATAATATAGCTATTCAAAGTATGCATGCAGTACCTCGCTCCTGGGTGAGCTCTGGAGAGCCTCCAGAGCCGTAAGTGTCTGCGGTTTAATGACCTGTCCACTGTATCC
Organism: Tupaia tana; assembly: GCA_026018925.1. Classification (NCBI taxonomy): domain Eukaryota; kingdom Metazoa; phylum Chordata; class Mammalia; order Scandentia; family Tupaiidae; genus Tupaia; species Tupaia tana. Next base: position 13,162,721 of record JAKSZU010000002.1, read on the forward strand.
TGAAAAACACTGACCCGACAAGGCCGTAGCTCAGCTTACCACTTCCTTTTGTTCCAAACGTGTTTCCTGGACAGTGAGCCCTGTCTGCTCTGCATGGGGTGGGCATTCCAGTTTCCTCTCCCTCTTCTCATTTAGGAGCCATTTCTTTCCGATCCGTTTTAGCCTTGACTTCGATTCTTGAGGGTCGCACAGGGCTCTTAGTTCCCAAGACCTTTCAGGTACCTTACCTCCTCCCTGCTCAGTGAGGACGCATTTCTCTAGGGGGAGGGGATACTGATAGTTTTGGGTAAGCTAAAAGGAGAGGGCAGGGCCAGCATGGATGCTCTCCAGCACGTGTGGAGCACCGGGCACGGGGCAGCGGGTGGTTGGCATCAGCTCCACGCTCTCTGCTCTTTGTCCCAAGCAGACAGATACTGCACAGACCAACCCTCTCTCCTGGACTGGTGCCTGGGCCGATGGCAGCGACTCCAGGGGGTGGTAGACTCGGGTCTGATTGCAGGGCACTCTGGTTTCTATGCCAACAAGGTGCCATCCTTGGTAGCATCCGCTCACCTCTAACCCAGGATGTTGCTTGGTTTAAACTATGCCCTGGTTTCCTCTGCTAAGCTCTTAATATTGTTTGAAAACAATGTCGAGAGACTACACTAATTAATCTCGTCTTACCTTATTCACTTAGACTGCAAGAGTCTTGAACTATATAGAAAAAAGAAACAAGACATGGGGACTTTCACCTGGGGCCTGAATCCCTGGCTGTTTGGTAAATAGAGGTTTTTTTTTTTTTTTTTTTTTTTTTTTTTTTCTTTCAATTTTAGAATCTCTTATTTACATTTAATCATTGCACATATCTGTAACATAATATAGCTATTCAAAGTATGCATGCAGTACCTGACAGTCAAATCACAGACATCGCCATGTACATGATTTTTAGTAGAGTACTTCACTCCACGGTGTCTGTAAACTGCTTTGCGTGTTTTCCGTTTGCCCCTCACCGCCCTTGGCTATGCACGCCCTTCCCGTACAGTCCCTGCTGTCCACACTTGCCCTCCCTACTGCACATCTTTGGGTCTTTTAATTTGTGCACCGAGTGCAGACACTCTCATGTATTAAGTAGGGACTTTTTTGTCTTTGTAGTCTGGCTCACTTTGCTTAGCATTAAATCTTCAGATTCGTCCACTTTGAGTCAAATGACAGGGTCTCGTTGCTCCTTAGGGATGACAGTACTCCACCGTGTACACGTGCCCCAGTGTGTTAGCCTGGCCATCCGCTCTTGGGCACTTAGGTCCATTCCGTGTCTTGGCGATGGTGAATGACTGACTAGCAGGACTTCAGTAGGAGTGGCGTGATAAACTTGTCCCCACAGTTCCGTTCAGTAAACCCTTGCTCACTCCGTAACTGTCACCACTCCAGGTGGGAAGTGTGCCGGCACTCCTGCGACATGGTGGACCCCGTGGCGAGAGTCCCTGAGAAGAGGCAGGTGCACGAGCGTTACAAGTGAAAGGCAGTGCTCACGGTAGTCGGTCGTGAGAGCAGGCGTTCTCAGTGGCTGCCGGCCTGCTTGGCTGTGGCTCTGTCCTGGGCCATCCCGGGCACCGCATGTGTGTGGCAGCATCCCTGTCCCTCCCCACCAACAGCTAGTACCATTACCCTGGTGGTGATGGCCAAATATCTCCACGCGTTGCCAAAAGTACCCCAGGGACACTGAATCTCCCCTGGTGCCAGTCTCTGAAAGGGAGTTCAGGGACAGCGCTGGGGGTGGGCAGGCAGTGGACGGCGGGGCTGAGGTGGGAGACAAGAGCCTTTCCAGGGAGCGAGAACGCTCCAGAGCACAGAATGGAGGGCAGAATCGTATTCAGAAACAGGAAGTCGTTCTTGAAGTGAAAATAGCAACCATTTAGCATACACTGAGTTCGTGTCTTAAATGTGACCTCTCATGTAATCTTCATGGGCACCCATTTTTCAGCCAAGAAAAGTGAGGCTTGGAAGTGCAGTGGCCTGAGGGTGTGCAGCTCCGAGCCAGTGGACAGGGTGTTTCTTTCTGGGCTCATCTAGTGCCAGGTGCTATTTCCATTCCCTCTGGCCTTTCCAGACCCCAGACAGGCAGGCCAGTGGGAAACCCTACCATGAAGACAAGGAGCCACCTGTCTCTGGAGAGATGGAGACAGCAGTGAGGGTCCTTGGAGGGATGAAGGTTTTTGGGCGACCTACCTAGCTCTCCTGTGGTATCTGCGAGTTTTCTTAGTGGGAATTCCTTCGCTCAAGGCTTGTCAGGAGCTTGCTTCTCCCTCAGAGTAGGAGCCACAGACCTCATGGGCCCACCCTCCCGACCCTCAGACCCCACCCCATGTGGTCTCTGTGGCAGCTCCTGCTCAGAGGTCCTAGACCCCCAGCCCCACCTTAGGGCTTTTGCACGTGTAGATTCTTTTGCCTAAAGTGCTGTTCTCCAGCGAGCTGTGAGTCTGTCTCTCTTGTCGCCTCCACCAGATGTTCATGAAGAAAGCACTTTCAGGAGACCTTCCCAGGACCCACAGCAGAGACTTTCCAACTTACTAACCTCTGTCCATCCATGCCTGGAGTCCTTTATTGGAATGTAGATTCTCTGAAGGTAGGAAATTTGGTCTGGTATTCTCACTGTCATTGGTTTAGAAACTAGAACAGTATCTAGCACATAGTAGGTGCTATTCAAAGCTGTTTTATAACTAAAAATATAATTTTGCCAAGGGTCTTGTGCACTCACCAGTAAAAGACAGCGAGACAGAGAGAGAGGGAAAGAAAAAAGCACCCTGTCACATGGGATTGATCACACTGCAATCCCTTCTCTTCCAACTCTACCTCCTTTTGGGATCCGGGGCACACACGGCTGGCGTGTTTTTTTGGTTTTTTTTTTGGAGAAGTTATTGCTATAGGGTGCGTGTGCTCACCAGACAGACAGAGAGAGACAGAGAGACAGAAAGTGAGAAATCACCCCCCAAAGGGATGGCCACGCTGCAATCCCTTCTCCTCCATTCTCCTCTTGGGATCTTGGGCACGCACGCACATGCGCCCGGCATGGGTCTGGGACTAGAACCAAGGGGTTGGTCATGTGGGACCTGGCTGCCTTAACTACCAGGCCAAGGAGCCGGCCCAGACTGGCTTTGAGTTAATGTGTGAAGTACTTGTTGGACAAGCTGATTGGGCAAAACGAGACGTGCAGAGAAGGTTGTGCCCAGTGTGGGAGGACGACCACGTTCTGCTGGGTTTGCTGCCACGTCCCGACCTGCGCCACCGGCCAGGGTGGCCTGGGTAGTGACAGCACTTTCTGACTAGTCACGGTCTACTGGATCCCCGTGAGTTAGAGCTTGTCCTGGCATGAAAAGAATAATCACATTTGGGGGAATAAAAGTAATTACTCCATATTGCTTAATATACTTAATAACTGTTTAATAAAGGATATAAAAATTTCCCTGCTTTCCACCTTAGTAAATGTCACTCAATCTATAACCTCATTACTTCAATTTTCCATTTAGAAAATTAATTCATTTTGAAGGCATGAAAAAGCAGCTGAGAAATTTTCCTTTCTGGCCAAAGACATGGAAACTCAGACAAGATCACAGACCTCTCCGTTCTTCGAGGTCAAGAGCAGAGCTGTTCAAGTCAGCTAAATGGGCTTCCACTTCTGGCACTGCTCCGGGAGTCTGACCTGAGGTAAATCAATTAGAGAAGACAGAAGGCGCACAGGGTTCTCGCCCTCCCCATCCTTCCACGACTTCTTGCAGAGGACTTGCTTGATGTAGACAGATCATAGCAGCTTTCACTATGACAGGAGGGCCGCAGTGTCTCCGCATCCCCACTTCTGAAGAGGAAAGGGAAAAAGAAATTAATTATGTCCAGCACCTACTATGAGCTAGGTATTTAGCTAGGCCTTCTGAGTGTCCTTTCTTTTCCAAATGCAATGTTCAGTATTGTGCACAAATTATCTCAGTTCACCTAAGAACTCTACGAGGTAAGTATTGTAATTATATGGGGGGGGGGGTGGTCTTCAAAAAGTGCATGAAGAATGCATATTATGAAAAACGATGTGGATTTCAGAATTATTTTCAGCACCAAGCTTAGCTTATACCTGAGTTCCATTTTTCACAAACTTTTGAAGTCTCCTCATAGTATTAATCCTATCTCCTAAGTAAGGAAATGGGCATTTAGTGAAGGCAAATACTCTTCCTAAGTTGCGTAGCTTATAAGTAGTTGAGCCTGATGTTGAGATAATACGTATCACTTTTTCTAGTTTAAACAAAGCTCAGATCTTTCAATACCCCTTTTGACATTGCAGGTCCGACTGCAGGGTACTCCTTCATTACATTACATGCTTATCTTCTTCAAAGTGGTTTCATGCAGCCTGCGTGATGCTCCATTTAACAATGAGATAATCCTTGGATGCAAAACTGTGGCCGCCTGGAAATGTGCCTACGCAGCCTGTGTGCTCGCCGTGTGAGCAGAGCTGAGGTCTGCAGCCGTGGCTGGTCGGCCTGTGCGTCCTGGCTCTACTCGGCAGGCTGGCTTCCCGTCTGTTCCCCACCTGAAGACTCTCTCTGTCCTCTAAGTAGGAGGCCCAGCAAGCTGGAAACTGAGCAGAGAGCTGAGTCACAGTGACTTCCGTGGGTTCAGCTCTGAAGTAGAAGGGCCGTAGAGAGAACCCTCGGGGAACTGGTCTTGGGACACACAGGAGTCCCCCTGTGGAGTAAGAGGAGAAGGTGAAAAAAAGGTGTAGCCTAACAGGGATCAAACACTGCAGAGGTGTTTCACTTTGAAAAGAAGCATAGGGCTGGCAATTAAGGAAGCCAGATTGGGGGCTGGGAGATGGAGTGTTGATTAAGGTGCTGGACTCCCACTTGACTGACTGGGGTTTGAGTCCCAGACCTGGAGGTTTGTTTTCTCACTTTCCCTTTTTTTCTCTGTCTCTGTCTGGTCGAATTAAAAAATAAATAATAACAATAAATACAATTAAATAAATAATTTTTTTAAAAAAAGAAAGCCAAATTCACGACTGTCTGCATTTCCAACCCTGGCCCCAGTGGCTTGAAAAACACACAGGGCCTGTGTGTGTTCCCCAAGTCATGACAGGACGGAGAAGCGGAAGGATGGAGGAACTGCTGTGTGGCTGTGTGACCATGCCACTTGGTAGTGCCTTCTCTCTGTTTCTCTATCTGTCTGTAAATGCAGAGTTTAAGCTTAGTCAGAACAATCCCACTGATGACTGGCGTTAAGCTCCTTGAAGCTCGGATTTAAAATGGGAAGTGTTTTCACCGTGGGCTGGAGTGGCATTATCAGACCACCACAGCCTCATTAGAAACACCAGCACAGCAAATGCTAATTACAAGTTTTCTCTGAGAAAGGAGACTTTAACAGATCCTTGGCTTTTGTTCTTTTCCATCCAGTGGTAAGGGATTGTGGCTAAATCTGAGTCAAACTCCCTCCTTTCTCTTGCTCCCCCAGGCAGGAAGAGCAGGGTCTGTTATTGAAGCTGCGAGACTTGCTCATTTACCTGGTCTAGGCTGACACTGTTTGCAGGGCCCAGGGCAATCCCCGCTTTGAGGATTGTGGACCCTCAATCAAGAGTTACTAATACTGGAATGATGGTGATGTCTCATTAGCGTCCACTCATGTTAAAAAAGAACATGTTCTTTTCTTTAAACTAGCTGATACAATTCCCAGGGAGGATGCTTAAACTGAAGCAAGGGGGGGCCTGCGAGTGTCTTCTTCTGGTTTCCCAGAGCACAGATTGCAGCTGGGCTGGACCGCCAGTGGGATTCAAAACCCAGTTCTCTGGGGTGACAGGGTGTGATTAAGGAAACCGCTGATGGAAATACCAGGGCCACCCCTCTGTCACTCTCGAGCTGCCAACTTTCAATGCGGGCGGATCAGTGCACTATCGCTGTTAGAAAGGATAATCCAAATGCCTTCTCTTAAAGCACAATGCTCTTTCCAAAGTCTGATGAATCATTTAGTTCTAAAACCTAAAAATTATCGGTTAGAAAGATAATGGGCTCTATCCCTTAATTTTGCAGATTTAAGAATTCAAACCTGTACTACGCTGGGTTCGGGAGATTGATGGGAAAATACTGGCGGGATTTAGGATGGTTGACATGGACCAGTGGATGGCTCTGCTCCAATTCACACAGCCTACAACAAATGCCTTCTTTGTTCTTTTCTGATTTTCTGAATTTCTCTACTGGTCTTGCAACAAGACTGAAAAAAGTGCATAACGCGGCATTGAAATGGGGCAAATGGAAGTTGCTGAGTAAGAGTCATGTTGTTTACTGAGGCAGGGAGTGAGAGGACAACAGATTTTTAACAGTTACATTTTAGGAAAAGCACATGTTCAAAAATCATAAACATTAATATTTTAAGGCGAGGAAAATAATTGTAACTCAGGTTTGTTCGTCAGGATTGTGACCCTGCCAGGCACTGGGCCGGGTGTTGAAAATAGCATCGTGTCGTGGTAACAGCAAGCTGGCCTGTGGTTTTGCCCGCAAGCAGCAGGAGCTTGACTGAACATCTGGTAGGGTCAGTGCCGTCGACGTGACATTTTGTGAAATTAGCCCATGTCTTGGCTACACCAAGATTGCATTGTATCATATTTATCTGTATGTCCCTTTTTTTTTATAGTGGGAATTTATTAGTTTTTAAAGAGAACAATTTATATTTTGAAAACTATCATGTATGTTTTGCATCTTTTTCAAGACTTGTGGCGCACCGTTGTGTATGGGTGTTCCCTTGCAAGGAGGACAGTGGGGCATTTGGGGTAGGAGTGTGGCCTTGACCCCGCGGAGGGGGGGACTGCTTGAGCAGCACATTGTTTTGGCCTGAGACGCAGCTGGGACTGCATGAGCCCTGGCTGGTATCGTTGCTTCCCTTGTTTGGACACTCAGTACATTAAGTTGAATAACACAAAATTGCTCAGATTTGCCTATTTTTGATGTTCAGCAATGACAATTTTATAAGGACCAACCTAATTCATAGTAATAGGTTGTATCAAAATTAGGTTGTTGAGAAAGTCATGAGGCATTTTTGCATAGAAAAAGAGAAAGTGCTATGACTTTCCTGACACAACCTAAGAGTAACCCGTTAATGGAGGATAGTGACCTGATAGTTGTTCGTGGGTGCTGGGACGGAGAGGCTAGGGTGGGAGCTGGGAAAGCAGTGACCCTAGAAACTGAGCTGGGCTGGAGGAGCTGGGGCGGTGGGTGGAACCCATCGGGGAGTGCTGCCCAAAGCCCTTGTATGTCCCAGCTGTACCAGAGGATGTGAAAACTCAGGGTAAGCTCCCATTCCCGTCTGGGATAAGGCGACTCCATCCTTCACTGGGCTGGCAGCAGGACCTCTGCTGGTTGACACGGAGTCTGCATTCCTCCCCAACGCTGCTGTTGGAACAGACACAGGTGAAAACCCTCCTCCCAAGGTGGCAGAGGCCTGCCTTACGTGGGCGTGTGAGACAGGTGTTCACTTGGAAACAGGGCTTCCAGTTGCGGGAAGGCTGAGCCTCACTTACTCATTATAGGATTTATTTACTTATTTCCTTTTATGAAAAAGAGAGAGAAAGAGAGAGGGAGAGATGGAGAGGAGAAAGAGGGTCTAACTGTGTCATGATCCTCCTGCCCCAGCCCTCCAATGAGCTCGGATTAAGCACGTGCAACCGCACCTGATGAGCTAAAGTTGGCCAGGAGCCAAACCCAGGCCTCCTGTGTAACTTTCCACTCAGTGGTGCCACCTGGAGGCTACCAGGCTGGGCCACTTGAGGCCTTTAAAGGCAGTGCTCCTTTTCCTTCAACAAAAGGCTTCAAGGCATCTTGATGCTCATGACATTATCTTTTAAGCCTACAGACTTCCTTGAGGGTTTTTGGTGCAGTATTAATGCCTGAAACACACCCCACCTCCCAACACTACTCACAGTGCTCTCTACATCCCAGCTGATTCCTGGGGAGACCCTTGAAGAATTCTCATTTTCTCCTAATCTATATGTTACAGATAATAACCACAAAGCTGTGCTTTTTTGTGGCATATTTCTGAGTTGGGATTAGAAGCGTTTTGAGCCATTTTTAGATGGTATCTTCTGTGAGCAAGATGTTCTTCCCCTGAAAAGGTCTTGCAAAATCAATATTGATTCGTAGGGTGAGGCATACGATATGCACCTTTACAGTCTTTTCTATATCAGAATCAATTCCGGGCCAACAGACACAACTTTGAGCTTTAAAGATTGGTGACCTTAATAACTTTGACAAAAGGTCTTTTGAGAAACTATTGCAAAGGAATCTTTACTGCTACACACTACACGTGGAAGTGACTTCCACCTTTCTGTTTTCCCAGGTACTTATGAGTACCACTGCCAAAGTGGTGGTGGTGGTGGGCACAGTGTGTGTTCCTCTTGATCTTTCAAATGTATGTTTTAGTTATGATAAGGTTGCCAGCTATAACAGATGAGTGCTGAAATTTCAGGTGTTAACACAACTGAATTTGTCATGTGTGTAGTACTGCCCGACAAGTGTATTCAGTAGACGGTCTTCCACATAGTGATGCAGGGATCCAAGCTCCTTTCTTGTCATGGCTCCATTATCTCCTATGTGTGGTTTCTATGTCCAGAATGAAGGGGAAGGGCGATGAAGGAGATACTAGCCTCTTAATTCAGCTCAGAAAAAAACATGTTACCTCTGCACACATTAAAAAAACACACATTATGAAATCCATTGGTAGGAACTGGTCTCATGGACCTGTTATGATATAATAGGATCTGGAAAATCATCCAGATCTCATCCAGGGCTGAATACCATGACAGCCTGGAAGGGGAGCATACCCCATCTTTGTCCCAGCTGGCTATCTCTGGCAGCAGAGAATATGATGCTTACACTTTGTTGTCATTAAAGAATCAAGGAATCTGAATGGCCTGTGTTTGGAATTCTTTATGAAGGATTTTGAAGAGTATGTATTCTTAAAAAGATGTTGCTTTATGAAGAATCTGTCTTCTCATGCCCGAATGGGCAGATTTCTCGCATCCATGACTTCTAGTGTCTACAGGAAGCCGTAACCTACCCTCATGTTACAGACAGCCTTTCTATTATAAATGCCACCTTTGATTTCTGTGATATGTGATGTGGTGTCATTAGGGAGAGGCTCTTCTTGGGCCATTATAAATGTCAAATTTGGTTCATTCAGAGAGCACTGTTGGAGAAATCCACTGGGCATGCTGCCTGCAGGGCGATTCCACAGACTCGTCCAGGAAATCTCCAATATCGCGTGTTCAGGCAGCTGACATGGCTTTTCACTAACTCGGTGAGGTGCTCTCCAGGCTCTTGATTTCATTTGTAAAACTTAAATCTCTAAACAGTGATTGATGGCTCTGGTTAATAGTGCACCGTAATTCCATAGTGCATAAATTTGTCATTTTTTTTTTACCATGCCAGAAACATGGAGGGATCTTCTCATATATGCAGAAGTGGGTGGGGGCTAGAGCTTCAAACGTAGACCTGTTACACTGACCCTGCTTCAGTAGGCTCCCAATGGGAGTAATGATATCCTCTAACTTACGGCAGTCAGGGTGGGGCATGAGGCCTGAGTGAGGTCATGCCCGTGAAATGCCTAACAGACAGAACCTCCCCTCTTTCTTTTCCTTCTGTACCAGTTTCCAGTTCCTGCTGTAACAAGTCACACCAGGCACATGCGTTATCTCAGTGTCCGGTGATGGAGAAGTACAGCATGGGTCTCACAGTCAAAAGCCAAGCTACCAGTCAGCGGTGCTCCTTCTGCAGACCTTAGGGGAGAATCTGTCCCCTTATCCTTTCCGGCTTCTGGACACTCCTTGGACTTCCCCTCCATCTTCAAAACTAGCAGCAGCAAGTTGGCCTGTCTCACATCCTATCCCATCCCTCAAATCTAGTCTTCTGCCTCTGTCTTCCACTTCTAAAGATGCTGGAATTACATGGACCCACCTGATAATCCAGGATAACCTCCCTACCCTAAAGTCAGTTGATTAGCAACCTTAATTTCATCTGTACCCTTAACTCCTCTGTGCCTCGTAGCCTAGTGTGGCTACAACCTTGGGGGATTAGGCTGTGGACATCTTTGGGGGCATGTCCCCATCTGCCTCTTTTTCCTCTTTCCGTCGTGGGTTGTCGCTAAGAAGATGTTGCGCCTTTTCTACTCTGATTTACTGGGTGCACTGCTGTCTTTGCTTCTAGAGTGAACTGCTCTTAATGTGGAAATCCTCCGAAGCTGTTTTTCTGATATCTAACTCCTATTTTTGCCCCAAAGCAGCTATTTTAAGCCCGCTGAACCAGAATAGAGGTAACGTTCTATTATTTACCAGTAGCTATTAAGAGCAAAATAATCACGCATGCTATCATATTTTCTCCTCAGTAGTTCTCCTGTTACGAGATGCTGTGTCTCGACCCAGCCAAGGCAAAACAGCAAGAGGGGCAAACACTCCACTCGTGGACACCCTATCTGCGGACTAATTCAGGACCACCCACAGTAGCTTTCTGCCCTTTTATGCAAAATACTCAAAAGGACAGGACAAATTTTAAAATGAAGGAAAGGAGCACAGCTACAGAACCTGTACGCTTGTGCATGTTCCCTTCTTGGGGTATTTCATTGTGTGACTTTTAGCACCCCAATGGGTGGCTCTGAGCAGGCATTTCTGGGCCGCCCAGTGGAAAGGACTTGGGCGTTCCCTGACCCCGCATTGGAGATGTTTTGCAGTCGGTGTTCATGCCCTTTGCCTTCGTGTGCCCTTTCAATCTCTTTGAAGGGTTGTGAAGGGCCTCTCCTTGCCCAGGAGCTCGAGTCTGCTCACTCGGGAGGAGGACAGCCGTGAGCAGATCCATGGCTCTGACTCGCTCAGACCTGCTGTGGTCCGGCTTCCTCAGAGGGCTCCTGGGCATCCACAGGCTCACTGTGAGCATCTTCATCTCCCGGAGTTGCCTGTGCAGGTACAGGTGCAGTGCAGGGAGGCGGTGACCACACCTCTACAGAACATCTGGCCTGATCGAGAGCAGCTCAGCACCGCAGACAAGGTGTCGCCTCATGCCCGCCAGGGTGGCTGCTATAAAAATGCAAGCGGCAAGTGTCGGTGAGGAGATGGAGAAACTGGTCTTTGCATCATGTCCATGGGAATGCCACATGGTGCACGGTGGCGAAGTGGTGAGGAGCTTCCACACGAGTAAAAATAGAACCACCGTAAGAGCCAGCAACTCCACTTATAGATGTTTATCCCGAAGACCTGCAGTCAGGACCTGGAAGAGACAGCCCCCCTCTCCTGTTCGTTGCAGCCTATTTAGAATAGATAAGAAGTGGAAGCAACCTGAATCCATTGACAGAGGAGTGGGTAGTGACAATGTGCTACACAGAGACACATGGAATACGACTGAGCTTGCAACAGGAAGGACATTCTGCATTCTAGTGATGAGGACATCGTGCTAAGTGACATAAGCCAGCCCTGGAAAGTCAAACCCTGTGTATTGAAAAGAGTCAAATTCATAGAGTAAAATGACGACTGCCAGGGGCCGGGCGGTGGTGGAGATGGGAATTAGTAATCAATGAGCATAGAGATGTAGTCAGGCAGGGGAGTGAGCTCTACAGATCCCCTGTCCAGCACTGGGGTGGGTCTCTTGTGGAGTGTTCCTTTTAAAATCACATGTATCTTTACAGTGTATTACATTTCTTTTTCTAGAAGGAATGCTATGCATATCAGTCAAGACAGAGACATTATTATCCACATCATCATCAAATAGGTTTTCATTATTTTTTCCAGATTGTTATTATTTTTATTTTTATTATTTTTTAAACATTCAATCACTGTATATCATTTTGCTTATAAAAAGAATTTACCCAACATGAAATACTTCTCAGACCAGTCCAGTTGAGAATACTGTACATGTCATCATCAACAGGTATTAAACCATTTCTGTGTCCCACTAATGCCATACCTTTCTATTTGTTCCCTTACTATCCTTCTCTGTACTCTTCCCTTCCCCTGCCCCATTCCACACTGTCTTCAGCATCCCTAACTTTTGTGAAGTGTTCCTACCAGAGTAAAATAAATACATAGGGCTGCAAGGGTGATCGCACCTGGTGGTCCTCCTGTAGCACCTCCCACTGCCCCTTTCCATTGGGACTTCACGGACAGACTCAGCCTTCCCAGTATTAACAATGCCCACATTTTTAGGTGTGGTGAGAATTAAATGAAGCATCACTTTTCCTGGTAGTTGGAATGCAGTAGTTTCTTGGTGTGGCAAAGGTCCTAGTATTGGTCCATTTTCTTGGAACAGGCTGTACTAAAACTCTATTAAGCATGTGGTTGGAGGTTTGCTCATCATTGGGTATTTCCAGAGAAAGGTCTCCCAACACTATAAGCATGACCTAATATGACTAAAGTGATGTATGTGCACACTGGTCTGTTTCTATGTTCTTTGTCCATCCTCTCTTGGCCCAACACTTGATACTTCTCTCCCCACATTTCTTTTTCACCAGAGGGTATGCATGCTTGCCAGGGAGAGAGACAGGGTGGGAGAAGGGGAGGGGAAAAGGAGATGGAGAGAGAGAGAGAGAGAGAGAGAGAGAGAGAGAGAGAGAGAGAGGAGAGAAAGCACTTTCTATGGGGTTTGGTCATGCTGCAATCTCTTTTCCTCCATTTCTCCACCCCATTGGGATTTTGGCATGCAGGCATATATGCCTAGTGTGTTTTTCTTTTCTTTGTTTTCTGTCTGTCTTTCTTCCTTCCTCCCTCTCTCTCTCTCTCTCTTTCTTTCTTTCTTTTTTTTTGGAGAGGTTTTTGCTATAGGGTGCGTGCGCTCGCCATAAGACAGAGAGAGACAGAGAGAAAGCGAGAAATCACCACCCGGGCAAATGGTCACGCTGCAATCCCTTCTCCTCCATTCTCCTCTCGGGATCTTGGGTACGCACGCACATGTGCCTGGCGTGAGGTTAAGCCACTGGGTCCAGGACCCGAACAGTGATTGACTACATGGGAGTCCAGCAATGTAGCAGTTACAGCGTCTTCTGGTCACCTAGTGTGTTTTTCAAGCCTCCAGGAACAGGATTGGAACTTCAGTTGGCAGGCAGGATATGGTACAGATCTGCGTACGACCTGTAAGCACTGCCCAGTGGGGCCAGCTCTTTCCCTGCACTTTGTGTTCCCTCTGTCATCGGTCTGTGAGCTCCAGTGCTGTGTGGGACACTATACAAATACATAGAAATGACAGAGAAGGAGTACGTTTACACAGTCTCTGCATGGTGCATACCAGGTAGATGGAGAGGCGAGGGTGTCCCAACGTGATGCTTCACAGCCTATAGTCCCTCACCTGCAAAGATAGATTACACCCTTCTGCGTCGTCCACACGTTCTATTATTTACCAGAAATATAATTGCACTTACCTGTATCGCTGGAACATTTGGGGCATCTGCATGGACATGTCAACTCGGACATGCACATAGATTTATACTTGCTCAGTAAAGGTGATAAGTCCATTATTTGGACATTATTGGTGAATTTAACCATTTTTTTTCCCAGTGTGAATTTTTGCTATGGTGTTGTCTCAGAAAAGCACCATTTAACAACATTGACCAAAAATAGCTCCCAAAGTCCATGGACAGAATGATATTCATCATGACTATTATCTGTTTAGCTGCAGTGAATTCTTGCCAAATATGGTAATTAATTAGCTTGGTACTTGCCACTCAGAGGTGGTTGTCTCTCATTAGACGCTGAAGTGGCCCCTGCGTGCAGTTGCTCAGTTGGCTTGGGATAGCACTTTGGGAGGCTCTAAAAAGAAAAACAACATCAGTGTAATTACAAGCCCCCCAAAAAGTCAGACGCTTGTCATGTGATTTTATAAGGCCAATTTTTTTCCTGAGGCTTAGTGAATAGAAGGCTTGAGATATGAGCTATTATTGAAATAGGAAAATAATACCCTTATGATCGATCTCACTGGCACAATGTTGAATGCAGAAGAAAAATAAAAACCAAGGCCTTTCAACTACATTTGGCATTTTAAAGTGTGTCGCTGCGTTTTGCAATTTGGTCATGCGGTGTTTGGACTTGGTTGCAAGATCCGATTTGGTCTGGGGCCACTGTCTGTATCGGTTTGTTACTGGTGATGTTGTGCTGAGGACAAGTGAGGCGTAAAAGGCCATCTTTGTTCTCGGGGCAGCAATGATTTCTGTGTTCTTAAGATTAAAGAAAAATGGGAGCATTTTTCTGGAACTCCCGAAAGAGTATAATAAGCAAGTTGTAAAAGTGAGCTGCGTATGTGCGTGTTTTAAAGAGAGAGCCAGAGCTGACGCTTCGTCCCCTCACTGGCTGGACTTCGGTCACCTCTGCACAAGGTCGATGGGGCCCCTGCTGTGGCCCACAGGACTCCCCCATAGAAGGCCCGCAGCCTTTGCTTCCTGGGTCCGGTCAGGCCATGCTTGGCACCAGCCAGACATGTGCCTCACATCACCTCCAGGGGGTTCGTGTCTGTGACCCTGCCGGGGAGCCAGCTCCTCTCACAGCATGGCGGGGCCGCACGAGCGTCATGTCAGCCGGACCTTTTACTGCTCTGGTGGTGTGTGGAGCCTGGCCTGCTCACACCAGCCTCGGCCGCAGTGAAGGTGGATTTTGCGACCCCTGTTCTGGCTCCTTTTCCCATCCCCCTACACTGACATCGACATTTGTCCCAAACCCCTTCTTAATGCTGTAACATAATTCATTAGGACAGCCTTAATGAGCTGATAATTAGTCTGGTGGGAGGAGGTGAAGAGGGAAGAGGAGAGAAATGCCAGATTCAGAGAAAGTTGAGCAGGCTGGGGCATCTTAAAGAGCCCTCGGAGAGCTTTTTGTCAACAAAATGGATCGTGCTTGCAGGCAGTAAAACTTTCAAATGACCTTCATGTCAAAATATTAGGCTGCTATTTTTCGCTGGATGGTGGTTTCATAAACATAAAAAGCACACATATCATTCAGAGTGCAGCAAAATTTGTCTCAAATATGTGGCACTCCCCCCTTTTTTTAGAAAGACTAATGTCGCCTCCATGTAGTGGAGAAAATGACATAATATCCCAGCCTTTCACTTCAGCTGAAATAGATATTTACAGCAGGCGCCTATGTGTGCCCCGCTTCAGCCTTTTTTTTTTTTTTTTTTTCATTTAAAGGAAACACTAAACTGTGTACATCGATATATAAATAGATAATAGGAGAAAGAGATGAATCCCGCAGAAATTTTGCTTATCTTCATTCAGGAAAATTACCACTGAGCTTGCAATTCACAGATATTGGCATGGCCATTAGTATTACCCTCACAATCAGAAAGAGAATTATGATGAACTGTTAAAAGCAACTCTTATAAAGGAGAGAACAAAAATCATCAAAAATCATCAGAACTTGGTCCCGGCAGTGGGGTGGAGGTTAAGGTGTTTGGATCGCACTTGGAGAACTGTGCAGTTCCAGTCCCGGCCCCGGTGGCTTGAAGAACACCTGGTACATGTGCGTGTACATCCAGATCCCAGGAAAACGGGGTGCAGGAATTGCAGGAGCATGGCCTCCCTCCTGCGGGTGATCTCTCTCTTCCCTTCTTTCTGTCTCTCTCTGGCAAGTGCACATGCCTATAGCAAATTACAAACAAGATCCTTAGAACCTTGGACAGCAGTTACTTTTTCTTTGCTAAACTAATTTCTTCTGAAAGTTAACCTTCAGGAAGGCGGATGCATAACAGAGGACAATTTGGAAACTGATTCAAACTGCAAAATCAGATGCAAGGACAAGTAACCAGTCTGAGAGACAGGAACACCTGAGTGGGGGGGGGGGGGGGGGACACAGAAAACCCAGTGGCTGATAAAGATGTGCATTGTAATTCTATGTCATTTTCTTTCTTCTTATTTTTTTGAGAGTTTTTTGCTATAGGGTGCGTGCGCTTGCAAGAAAGAGAGATAGAGACAGAAAGTGAGAAATCACCTCCCCCCCCCCCCCCCCCCCGGGGGGATGGCCATGTCACAATCCCTTCTCCTCCATTTTCCTCTCAGGATCTTGGGCACGCACGCACATGTGCCCGGTATGAGTTTAAGCCACTGGGTCTGAGACTTGAACCATGGTCAACTACATGGGAGTCCAGTGACATAGCCATTACGCTAACTGCTGGTCCCTTATATGTCATTTTCCAATAGTGTTGCAGTCACTAGTCAATAAGAATAATGTGCACTGAACGTGCTTTGCAAGAAAAATACATTATACAAATGTTGCACTTTATGGTTATTCTTGAATCCAGAGGTGATTTATTAACTCGGGTTTCAGTAACATAACCAAGAGTGGCCCAGCTTTTCTGCCACCTTTGGCATCTCTGGATCAAACACAACCCTTAAAACTCAGGCTGGGCATTTGTGCCTGCATGCCCAAAATCCTGAGAGGAGAATGGAGAAGGAGAAGAAGGGATTGCGGCGTGGCCATTTCCCTTGGAGGTGCTTTCTCACTTTCCGTCTCCCTGTCTCTCTCTGTCTTTCTGATGAGCTCACGCATCCTATGGCAAAAATCTCTCTCGCTCGCAAAAAAAAAAAAAAAAAAAAAAAAAAAAAAGAAAAACGTTGCATCGACAAAATGTGTTGTGGAGTATCACAGGGGTCTGGAGATGAGCCTGCTCCTCTGCCAGGTGCTTCTCAAACCTTACACATATCACGCACAGACAAGGCGTCCTCCAGTGAGTCTGGGTGAGGCCCGAGCACCTGTAGTTCCAACGAACTATCCTGAGATGCCACAGCTGCTGGTCCAAAGGCAGCGAGTCCTCAGGACTTTGGAGCCCCTCCAAGGTTTCGTCCCGAGCCCAGTGTGTCTCAGACAGCGCCCCCTTCCTGGCCCTCCTACGGCCGAGTGCACGCCGTGAACTCACTGTACCACCCGGGGGTCAGCTCTGGCGAGGATCAGTCCAGGCAGCCCTTTCAGTTTTGTTTTCTCAAAATGTGAATCCAGTCAGACTTTATTTACTTTTGGGTTTCAGACAGGGAAGATCTGTTTCTTTGATAACTTGATAAAGTTCTCTAACGTAGAACAAGACTTGGTTTCTAAATTGTTAATAGCGATGAACTCACAGGGGCCATACGAAGGCTCGGCAGTGTGGGGTGCCCTTGTATGTACGTGGGAGGGACTCCGTCTAGACCTGGGGCTTCCCTTGGAAACAAGTGACCATCTAAGGGGACTGTTGAAACTTTGCTAGGTATCTAACAACTTGGGAGCTTGTCCAGACTTCTAACGTCGTTTCCTGGTTGATTTATTTAATTGGAAAGCTGTTTCACATCTGTAGCGGAATGCCATATTCTTCTTCTGACTGTCAACATGCCACACATCTTGAGAGTTCCTGCAGTTGTGTCTCATTTTTTTTTTAGGGCATGGGATAGCCTTGGCAGCTTCCGGTACCCCAAAGCCACTTTCAGGACGAAGTGGAAGGTGACCTGTATGCCAGGTGCAGTAGGCTCACTCCCTGGGGCATTGCTTTCTATCAGTCATGGTCTTGGGTGCAGGGCCTTTTCTGCAGCTCAGTGTGGCATGACTTGGGTCTCTGCTGATGAACAGATCCGCCATGCAGAGAGTTCTCGGTCACTAAATAACCAAACCCTCAAGTTCCTCCAAGTATTTGAGAAGGAAAACAGAATTGCCAATGTCATGTCAGTGTCTAGTCACTGAAGCAGTTCACTGCAAAAATCTAAGTCATGAACATTAGCATCCTTAAAATGTATATGGGGGTGTCTTTGAAAAGTTCATGGAAAATACATGTATAAAAAAACAATGTATGGATTCAAAATTTTTTTACATCGAGTTGACTCATACTTTACTTCTACTTTTCCATCTGCTCTTTGAAGTCTTCTCATGTACCTGAAAATAGTCTAGTAATCACCTGTCTCAAAAAATATGAAATGCAGATTCTATCTCTCCTTCAGAAAAGCTGGCTTTAATTAGCCTGTACTTTGCTCTGTTGCCCTCAGTGTTGGTGACTTTGTATCCAGAGCTGAGAGCCGTCCGTGCTAGGGAGCCTCTCTCTAAGAAGCCACCAGCTGTCCAGACAATGAAGTCTCCGCCTGAATGACACCAAGAAGCTGGACAGGGAGTCTGAGTTCTACCATGGTTTACCTTTGTCATTAAAATAAATGGCCAAAATGGCTTGTTCCAGTTTTGTAAGAAGTGATAAACTTTGAACGTTTCATTGTCACCGCTTCTATTAAGAGAAATGCCAAGAATTACTTCTGGTTAACCAAGGGTTTAGCAAGCTCTTCCCAAGTCCAAGTTTCAATTTTTAGCCAGAACGTTGATCTTTTAACCAGTCTGCAGACGGTGGCATGGAAAGCACCTTGGTTTCTGAGTCCGCAGAGAAGCTGTGGTACTCATATATGTTGAGACCCATTTGTCCTGATACTGCCAGCTCTGGACGGGGCCAAGAGCCAGACAGGTCTGCCGCATTGTGTTCCAAAAAGGCAGCCTCACTCTGCCCTTTTCCATTTTCAGCACACGCTCTGCAGAAACCACAGATCCACTGGTCACTGTGTTCTCTTTGCCACCCTGATGTGCCTGCTGTTTGCCTGGCCCTCTCCACAGGGTTCCAACGTCATGAACCTCCTGCCCTGGCAGGGGTGTTGGGATGTGAGCTAAAGACCCCCAAGGCTCTGCTATTTCCCAGCACCTCACGATCACAGGAGTGACACCCCACTTGCCTTGTCTCTGTTGGCCATGCCGACGGAGCTGAGACCACAGAGTGCTCCCAGTCCCACCCGGGAGATCCTAGCATGTGCCTGAGTTCAAGTGCAGAGGGCCGAGTGCAAATCACCCAAGTGCTGCAGCCCCCAGACAAAATGCTCAGCTCTCCAGGCCTCAGTTTCCTGGTCTGTGACATGAAGCAACTTCTCCCTGGTTGTGAGAAAAGCCTGGGGGTCATCACAGAGGAGGAGACCAGTACCCACAACATCCTGCCCCAGATCCTTCCAACTCTCCTTACTCTCTTCTCAGCCCTTTCTGCCCCTGCTCCCGACCTTGTGTAGTGCCCTCCCAGTGTCTGCTCTGGTTCCAAGTCCCTTAGCTCTCCAGGGTCCTTGGGCCTGCCAGAGCCTGGGAGCTACCAGGGCGGAGGCCAGGTGGTGTGCAATCCTGTTCTGGAGAACTGTGCCCTGTCCCGCACTGGGATCATGGACACTCAGCGAGCAAAGGCCACACTTAGGTGTGGCCAGTGTGGCTTGTCCCAGAGCATCCCTAGCTGGGCATGATATGGGTTGTTTGTCAGTAAAGATATGGATCTTACTTCTTCCTCTTGTTTCTAATGTCTACCTGATCATGAGATAACCAGAGCTTTAAAAATGACCGGAGAGTTCTGAGCAAAGGGAAACTGAGGACAGAGGCTTCCAGTTATGCTTGTGAACATGAGCGCGTGAATAATGGGGAGCTGGGTGTTTTCCTTGTTCTTGAATAACTGAAGAGTGATCTTTGCCCAGGGCCAGTGGTTTCCTTGGCTACCTCCAAGCTTGTTTTCTTATTTCTGTTCTTCACAAAGAAAGTGTTTACTGAATAGCTAAGGGTCTCTTTTTCCACCATTTCTCTTCTACTTTTTTTCTTTGTAAATTCTGTTTATTGAGACTTTATCATCATTTCTGCCACAGCAGTTTTCAGTTTTCTCCTCTTTTCTTTTCTTCTGTACATAATCTTCTTTCTCCTTCTCTCCCTCCTTCCCTTCCTCGTTTAGAGTCAGGATCAGTGTCCTGTGCAGTATGTGCTTTTGGTAGGATTTACCACATAGGTTAATGGGTTCTGTCCTCTCTCTTTTCTTACCATTGATCCCTCACAAGTAAGAAGAAAGTAACCACAATCAAATGATATCAACTTTTTGAGCTTAGAGACTTGGTGCTCTTATAATACTAATTTAATTTTATTAGTTGATTGCTATGCCACCACTTATCTTCAGATGGAAGAATATCCCTGGCTTTTCACATGTGGAAAAGGACTATAACAACATATTGACTTAACAAAAGGGGAAAGACTTCCGTGTATGTTTTCTGTACCACCTCCTTGGGCTACTGAGCATTTGCAGACTCTTTTGGGTTTGAGTTCATCATTTTCTTCTTTAGTCTTGTTTTATGTATCAAGCAGAATACTCAGGACTTCTTCTAAAACAGGAACTGAGTGATTTTGGAAGAAAAGCATGCATTTCTTTTTTTTTTTTGGAGAGGATTTTTGCTATTTGGCGCACGCGCTCACCAGACAGACAGAGAGAGACAGAGAGAGATAGAAAGCAAGAAATCACCCCCCAGAGGGGACGGCCATGCCGCAATCCCTTCTCCTCCATTCTCCTCTCTGGATCTTGGGCACGCACGCACACGCGCCCGGCATTAGTTTAAGCCACCGGGTCCAGGACTCGAACCACGGTTGACTACGTGGGAGTCCAGCGACATAGCCATTACGCTAACTGCTGGTCCCGACAATGCATTTTAATCCATTGTGAGGACCACTCCTTCACAGTACTGCCTAATTCAGGAGCCAGTGGTTCTGTTGTAATTGCTCTTTCATTTTTCTTTGTAATTTTTCTATCATACATATTTACATGTTTCAGGATTTGGCTCAAAACCAACATTTTCCAGCAAATTGTCTGAATTAAATGGCGCGCGCACACACACACATATAGACACACACACACACTCAATATCAGGTTTAAGCTGGAATAAAGTTTATTTGATGGTTTATTGGTGATATTGAGACTCTTTCATAAAGCTCTGTTAGGAAAGTTTTCTGATTTTTTTTTAGACTGGACTATATCTTGTTTTGGGACTTCCCTATAAATTGTTCCTCTTTTCTGAAGGGCACAGAAGCATATACTTCTGCATCCATTAAAGTTGAGCCCATGAAGAATCCCTCAGAGAAAATCCACTGAGGGCTTCTGTTGCCCTGATCTCCCAAGTTTTAGAGTGAGGCTTGAATAATCAACTGATATGTAAAATACAAAGACATTGACTGCACCTTTTCAGACTGTTTTCAAATCATGATGCCCTGTAGAAAATGCCTCCTAATTCCTTTAATTCAGTTAAAGTTTCATGCAATGGTTAAAAACCCTTGGAAGTGTGCACTTTTAATGGAGTAGTTACCTAAACCCTAATTATCACAGTACAAGGTGTTCTTAAAGAAGTTTGTAGGAAGGGAGTGGAGTGAGAGGAAACCATCAGAGTGTATGTGAGTGCACATTACTTGGGACTATATGAGAGACAGGCGGAGAACTGGAGTGCAGGTGTCTGACTAGATCTAGATGTGCAACATAAATTACATAATAAATGGAAATTGTATTTTTGAAACACCAAAAGGCATAACCAAATTAATCTCCTGGCTTTAGCTCCACAGCCTGTACTTATTCTCTGTGGAGCTATATGCTTTCTGCTGAACAAGACAGAATGTAGAGAAGCTGTAGTTGGTTGGCAGCATTAAAATTGAAAGAAGATTGCTTGCATACCCCATAGAGATGAGAAGTCTCCAAAAGTTTATTCCTTGTGTACACAATGAACTGGGGTTCTGTAATTTTATACCTTCTCAGAGTTCTCAAGTCCTTAAAGTGATGACAGAGGCATTATTATTTGCAAATATTTAGTCATGGCAAGGATTGTAAATTTTATTTTTTCTTTTACTTTTTTTTAGAGGTTTTTTTTGCTATAGTTCACGTGCGCTCACCAGACAGACAGAGACAGAGAGATAGAAAGTGAGAAATCACCCCCCAGGGGAGATGGTCACGCTGCAATCCCTTCTCCTCCATTCTCCTCTAGGGATCTTGGGCACGCACGCACACGCGCCCAGCGTGAGTTTTAAGCCACCGGGTCCGGGACTTGAACCACGGTCGACTACGTGGGAGTCCAGTGACATAGCCATTATGCTAACTGCTGGTCCCAAATTTTATTTTTTTTATAAAAAGCTATTTGGGATCTTAGATTCTGTCATTTTGCTAAAGATTGATCCTTTCCCATTGGTCTTTGGAGGGGAGAAGGAGGTGCTTAGTAACCAGATCTAATGGCAATGGGCGCTGAAGACTTCAGGTTCTAGCAATCTGGAAGCCAAACACTTTGGTCTATTATAAAAATATTTGTTCTTTTGTTTATAGTTTACCTAATTCCACACTGAATAAAAGATCCATTAATCTCAGAACAAAACTGTAAAAATGTTAACTGTTGTTTCATAAAGGTTTCTATTACATATATTAAGGAGTTTACAGAGAAGGTTTTGTGTCCCTATGTGTACTCATTAGTAAATTATTGTAGACATGGTTATTTTTTAAAATTTTCATCTTATAATTTTTATACTAGTTTTGAAAGTGATTTATGCACCATCATTATAGTGTTGGATACTCTTAGTTTGGTATATACTTAACTTTATCAGTGAGTTTTATAACTACTTATGTTTTCATGTTAATAATTGTATCTTTTGTTTTATTTTATTTTATTTACTTGTTTATTTTAAGAGAGGGATTTTTGCTATAGGGCACATGAACTTGCTGGAGAGACAAGAGAGATAGAGAGACACAAAGCAAGTAATCACCCTCCAGGGGGAATGGCCATGTCACAATCCCTTCTTCTCCATTCTCCTCTTGGAATTTTGGTCACTCATGCACACACACCAGTGTGAGTTTTAAGCCACCAAGTCCAGGACTTGAACTGTGGTTGACTATGTGGGAGTACAGTAATGTAACCATTACACCATCTACTGGTTCTAGTATCCTTTTATTTTTAACTTGAGGAACTCCATTTAGCATTTCTTATAAGACAGATCTAGTGGTAACTTTTTTTTGTTTGTTTGTTTTTTAAAATCTCTATTTCTCTTTAAGTTCTAAAGGTCAACTCTATTCTAGGTGTAATATATGCTTGGATTGGCAGCTTTTTCTTCCAGCACTATGACCATATTACCTCACTTTCTCCTAGTCTGCAGTTTTTGCTGAGAAACTCTCCCAACAGTCTTATGAAGGTTCTCTTGTATGTGACATGTTGCCTTTCTCCTGCTGCTTTAAAATTCTCTATGAGTTTTAGCAATTTCATTATAATGCATTTAGTTGAAAACCTTTCTTTTAATGAAAAAATATTTAAAGAGAAAGGACCTCATTATGTTGCCCAGGCAGGCCCCCCACCATCCCCTTTTTTTTAGTGATACAGTTTCACCATGTGTGATCCTCCTGCCTCAGCCTCCTGGTTTGAACCACAGATGCACACCACCACTACGTCTCACTCTTTTTTCAGACAGAGTTTTGCTATGTTGCCCAGCCCAACCTTGAGCAGATGACTTACATCACCCTCCCCACCCCCGAGTCACTGGAATTACAGGTGCACATCACCATGCTCATTATGTTGGACCTGGAATGAACCTGGGATGCTCATGTGGCCCTGTGGTTCCAGCATGCAACCAACATTTTAATAGTGCAGGTTATCATGGCTGAGCCTGAGGACTTTTTCTCTTAATTTTACAAGGTTTTTTTTTTTTTTTTTTTTTAACAGAGAAAGAGGAGGACGGAGAGTGATACACGTATCTCTGAGAGAGTCTTGCAGTGGCAATCCTCTGCCTCAGTCTCCCTGTTAGCCAGGCCTGTCATTGTGTGCCTTCATGCCTATCCTGTTCATGACAGTCCAAGATCTCAATCTGGGCCTCCCACATGGCCCTAGTCTTGCCCATAGTGTCTTACCATTGGCATCACTGTGATTGTTGCTCCTGGAGACATTTTTATGCTCAACATGTTTAGAATTCTTTGTGCTTCATGGATCTGGATATTCATCTCCAGATTTGGGAGGGTCTCTGCCTTTATCTATTTATTTTTATTTATTTTTATTTTTGGAGAGGTTTTTTTGCTGTAGGGCATGTGCACTTGCCAGAAAGACAGAGAGAGACAGAGAGATAGAAAGCGAGAAATCATTCCCCGGGGGGATGGCCACGCTGCAATCTCTTCTACTTCATCCTCCTCTCAGGATTTGGGCACGCACACACATGCGCCCGGTGTGAGTTTAAGCCACCAGGTCCAGGACTCGAACCATGGTTGGCTACATGGGAGTCTAGCGACATAGCCATTATGCTAACTGCTAGTTCCTGCCTTTATTTCTTTAAATAATCTTTCTTCTCCTTTCTCATTCACTCCTTATGGAATTCCCAAAATGTATATATTGATTTATTCAAAGGTGTTCAATAAGTTCCTGTGCACTTTCTTCACTCTTTTCACTCTTTTTACTTTTGTTCCTCTGACTAGATAATTTCATACAATCTGCCTTCAAGATCATTGAATCTTTCTTCTACTTGATTGAGTCTGCTGTTCAAGCACTCTATTGAATTTCTCAGTTCACACATTGCTTTATTCAGCTACAGAATTTCTGTCCTGGTATTATTTCCATGAATTTGTTTAATTGTCTGTGTTCTCTTGTAACTTATAAAGTGTCTTTAAGGTGATTAATCTGAAATCTATGTTAAGAATATGCATGTCTTTGAGGTGAGCCCCTAGTGTTCTGTTCTGTTCCTTTGGTGGTGTCATATTTCCTTGGGTCTTCATGGTCTTTGAAGGTTTGCATTGCTTTCTTCACATTTTAAGAAGTAGTCACTTCCTTTAACTTTTATTGATTGTTCTCATGAAAGAAAGACCATCACCACTGGGCCTGACTAGAGATTCTGGCAGTCTTAACGATTGTTCTATGAATGTGGTCATTTCGCTCCTTTCATTTCCTTTAGCAGGAGAGTCGTAGGATTGTTTGCCTTCTCTCAATCCTGCAAGTCAGACCTGGTGCCCTGAGTCTACCATTTATTCCCCCTAAGCAGTGACTATAGTGCTCAAGGCGTGCACTTTCTTCTAAACAAGCAGAGTTGAACTGGCTGCCAAAGCCACGCCTGCTATTGAGATCTATGTGCTATCTGTGAGAGGACGCATGGAGTGTATGGGATAGTGTCCATGGGATAGAGCCACTCAATGGAGTCCATGAGCTGGCAAGCAGGATCCATGGCCAGCTGTTCAGATTGCATGTCAGTTTCTGTATTCTGCACCCCTCCCCCTCCTTGTTCTTCGTGTCTTCTAGATGATTCAACTCTGCCAGTCCCCTTGGTTTTCTGGGTGGGGCGACACAAAAATGGGCCTTCTGGATGTGTTGAGTGAGGCTGGGGAAGCCAGATACTCACTGTGCTTATTCTCCCCTCAGGAAAAATCACATGCTGAAGTTGTCTGTCTCAACACCAAGCTGTGCTGTACTTTGGGGAGAGTGAAGCAGGTGAAGTGATGCTGTCCTTCCCACTCTTCACTCTCTTCAATACCTTCACTCTTGAAGTTTTTTTTTTTTTTTTTTTTCTTCACTGAGGCGTTGGATCCTCTTATGTAGCCTCTGGGGTTCCACGAAGCATTCTTGTCCTTGGTGGGTGCTAAAATTAGTGTTTTTGTGGGGAAAATACGGGATGGATCTTTATATTTCATCATTTCATCTGTGTTCCCAAAAATTTTTTTAAAGAGATTTTTGCTATAGGGTGCATGAACTTGCTGAAGAGACAGAAAGAGACAGAGAAACAGAAATTGAGAAATCACTCCCCACCCCAAGGGGGATGGCCATACTGCAATCTCTTGTCCTCCATTCTCCTCTCGGGATTTTGGGCACACAATCTGCCAGATCTGGGACTCAAACTGTGGTCAACTATGTGGGAGTCCAGCACTGTAACCATTATGCCATCTGCTGGTTCTCCCAACAATTTTTAATTAATAAAAGAATGTGACTTAGAGAAGATTTTCAAAATTTTTAAGTAAAAAATTCTATTCAAAACAATTCTATTTTGAAATAAAATTTATATGGACTCTTGATATGGTTTGAATTGTGTCCTCTCTAAATTCATAAGTTGAAGTCCTATCCTGCTATGTGGTGGAGGATTGGAGGATTGGAAGGTGATTAGAATTAGAAGAAGTCATGAAGGTGTGGCCCCTGAGATGAAATTTGTGTCCTTATTATAAGTAAAAGAGACCAGAGTTATCTCATGCTCTGTCACGTGAAGATGCACAAGAAGGTGATGGTCTGCAAGTCATGAGGAGAGCTCTCATGAGAACACAGCCATGGTGGCACCCTGACCACAGACTACATGGTTTAGACAACAGAAGCTTATTTTCTCACAGTTCTGGAGTATGGAAGTTCAAGATCAAGTTGCCAACAGGGCTGCTTTCTAGTGATGCCTCTTCCTGGATAATAGATGTCCACTTTCTGCCATCTTTACATGGGTGTATGTATGTGTTTAAAGAGATCTCTGTCTCTTCTTCCTTCTCTATTGGATTTTGGCCCAACCCTTATGACCTTATTTAACCTTAGTTATTCCTGAAAGGCCCTATTTCCAATTATTCACGTCGAAGGTTAGAATTTCTACATGAGTTTTAGGAAGACACAGTTTAGTCCATAACAAGAGTAATCAAATATTTAACTCATAAGATTGATGTATGTTTAAATGAGTTAATACATGAGAAATGCTTAGAGATAACAAGTATTTAAAGATCGTTAACTTTTTAATTTTTTTTAGAAAATGTTATTTCTAGAAAATCATGGCTTCATAAAAAAATGCCATCCGTGTTAGGATATTGCCCAACTTCAGAAAGAGGCGGGTGATTTCGCAGGGTCTTGCTCAGACCTGTGTTGACAGGCACAAGTTTGCATTAGCTCCCTTTCTTTCAGGCCGAGCCTCAATGCCCCTGAGACCCTCAGGAAAGGGGGGATGCTTTCTCCATGTCATGGCAGCTACACGTACAATCATCCAGCTGTCAGCCTTCACTCTTCTGACCAGGGCGATCTGCAGAACTTGATGAGGAGGATATATTAGTGTGTAGCTTGTCTCAGTCCAGATCTGCACACTTCAGTTTTCCCAGAACAGAGCCGATCGAAGAAGGTGGGGAGTAAGAAATTCAAGCATCACACTGGAGATGGGTTCTATTAATCGCCCAGCCACAGTATCTATCCCAGTGCCTACGACAAAACAGTCCATGTTCAATAAATGTTTGTTGGATGCATGAATGATGAGTGAATGGATGATGGTTGAATAGCACCTTTCTTTTAAAGATCCTGTGACGTACTAAGGGTTGTCGGCTGCATCTTTTCTGGCAAATAAAAAGAAAAATAAAAGACTAAATAAAGAAAGGCAGAAAAACAAGAAGAGAAAAAAAGAAAGAAAAAGGGAGGAAGGTGGAAGCAAGAAAGGGAATGAAGGAGGACAGGCGGGCTGAAGGGAGGGAGGCCGGAGCATGGGCACAGCTGTCTCAGAAGACAGACGCATTCTTTGCACTCGGGAACCTGCTGTCATGGGCTTCCACCTGTCTCACTTATCACGTATGTCACCAAATTAATTATTTCCCGCTTTGACACCACTCTTGTATGCCCCCTGGGCTGTACTGAGACTGGCTCCACCCAGACCCTCTTGACAAGGAAGACTGACTGACTACACCTGATAGGTGTGAGGATACACAGGGTAGAAAGTTAATTAGCCAAGGCAGAAAAAAATAGATGCAGAAGGAGAAGCTGCTGTGCTATTTCCGTCAGCATCCTTGTCATTCCGCTTTCCTTATCCTCCTCTGGGGCTTTTTCTAATTACGGAGAACCTGGTGTTGAGGGAAAAAGTGTTCAGAAGAGTGAGTCTACAGAAGAGCCAAGCTGGACCGGAGGTGGGCCTGGCGACTCCTGCGCCTGTCTGCGTGGGTGTGAGTCTCCTGAGCCCTCAGGTGGCCAAGGACTGGAGTGAACAGGATGGTGGGCAGAGCACAGATACAGCATCCAGATTCAGGTTTATACGTGTTGCTTTGAGAAACTTCCTTGAAGACGGGAGTGGAGAGAGTGTATTCTAGAAGGTGAAGGACTCGGTTTGAGACTAAGGCCGGTTACGCGCTGGTTCTGTAGCCTCTGCACATGCTTTCTCAATTTCTCCCCTGAGATAAAAAGGTTGATCATCTCCAAGACTTCTCCACCCCCTCCATTCTGCAATTATGGTGTATCGTTTTCCCATTCTGCTGAAGGGATTGTTTCTCCCGGCAGCTCTGAGGGAGGCTCTGGAGTGGGTGAGAGGCACGGTAACTTGACTCAGAAACTTCAAGGCAGTCTAGACCACGACATGTTCCCCCACATGACCAAACTTAGCAACTAAGTTGGGGTGGGGGGCAAAAGTCTGTGTTTTCTAAGGGGGTCCAGTTTGTTTTCTTCGTGGAAAGATACTAAGTACATGGCCATCAGGAGTTGGAAGCAGAAGCCCGTTAGGTCACAGGAGCCATGGCCATTGCGGTGTCTGTTCACATCACGCCCATCAGCCAGTGAAGAGGGGGTTCAGGTAACGGGCAGGGCCTCCTAGGAGGGGATAGATTCTGATTGTCTGGAGCCAGAATTTAGACAAAGCGTTAGAACACAGAAAAGCAATTTGGGACCTAAGGTGTTAAAATTCCCAGTAGTTTTAAAAAATTACCCCAAAAAATGAATAATAAAAGACATTTTACCCATTTGGTCATAAATAGAGTAGTTCAATAGCACGAGAAATCATGCCGACAGTGTAGGGAGACATAAAAGCTCTGAATTATGTATTAACGTGTCATGTGAGAAGAAAAAGTGCTAAAGAAATAGTGTAAGAAAAATAAATACAGCCACATTAAGAGTGAACACGTCCCATTTGGTCAGTTATGTCAAACGGGAAGCAACAAAGGGCGCCGTCTGGAAGTTAACAACATTTTTAATTTTATTGCTGCTTCCTCGGTTATAAACTGTATCAAGGTGTGAATAGAGCCCAGGCTGAAACATTGATTTTTATGTCCACATTAAATATAAATACATTTTTAAGGAATTTGCAAGGTAGGATGTGTGTAAAATTACTAAATTGGAACTGACAATCCTCTCACCATCTTATTTCCTTTAAGAAACAGAACGTTCTATGAGGACCTTTACTGGCAGGTGTTTGAAACACCTGTCTCTAGGCTCTGAGCTAGAATAGAATGAACTGTGGTTAATATGCTTACCTTGGGCCTTAATTTTCCTCTCTGCGAGGTTGGTGTTTGGTGTGTTTTCTTATTTGTCATTGCTAACATTAGTAACAACAGGATTCAGTAACGCTAAAGATTTGCATTTATTGAACTAATATGTATATGAATGAGTAAGATCCAAAATAATAACCCATCACTGTATTTTCTAGAGATAGGGAGTTTGCTTTTCAAACAATGACTTGAAGGACCAAACAGACCTTGTATGTGTAACTCTGTTGTTTGGTTTTGTCAGGATAAATCTCTAAAAGTTTTTGTTCTATATTTCAAGGAGAAAAACAATGCCACAAGAATATGAATACCATGATTTGAAAGACAGAGTTTAGTTGCTGTGGGGCTTAAGATAAGGGGATGAAGGGGCTTGGGGCACATAAATAAAAATCTTCACTGCTCTTTGTCTGAGGGCTCCTTTCCTCCATTGTCTGTTTCTGTTTTCCCTTTCTATTCTCCCAGACTCTGATGTGCAGAGGTGGAGAAAAAGGGGAAGATTTGAATAAGAGAATTAAAAACGTATACCTCCGCTCTGTGCTCTACCAAGGCGACCATTATGCCATCTCTGTATGTTGATGGTTTGAATGTCCTTCTAGATTTCTTTTACCTGGAAGCTTGCCCAGCACTCTGGGCAATGGCTGGCAGTGAGTGTGCTGGATTATACTGTAACTGTGCTCTGCTCTCAGGGTTAGCAGTAATAATGGCATGGATGCTGCTATTGACAGTATCATTCACATTGTTGTGCACCTGCACCATTAGCCAAGCACGGCCACAGGCTCTATGACCTTACTTTGACTGGGAAACGAACAAGACCCCAGTGGGGTAGTTGAGGCAGGTATTCTGGAGAAGATTATTTGTATTGAGTTTTACACTTCCAGCCCCAAAGTAAACAGTTGACATTTACCCTGTGTGATTTTGTAGCTTTATCAGGATTAGTCATTCCCATTTCAGCTTGAAACAGAGACATTCATGGACTTTATTTAGGCTTCAAATTCCCATTACCATGTAGCATTACTCATATTCCAGGGAGTCACTTACGGAATAGTGACACATGACTATCGATCAACCAGACCCTTTATGTGCAAGCCCAGTCCTTTTCCTACTTCATGTTCTGAAAGGAGCTAATCGTGGTGAGTAGAAAGTATGAGATTGACCCTGTACTGGTGTTTACCTGTTCAAACCCTTATAATTCTTATAGAGCTATAAGAACCAGAGAAATCAACTTAACTTTAGTTGTGAAGTTGGAATGCATAAAAATACCTATTTATTTATTTATTTATTTATTTATTAGACTCAGAAATGCTTGTAGGAGGTGATTCCAGTTCCAGTGCTGTGGAGGGAAGATTAGATCTGGAATGAGAACTTTTGAGTTCAAGCCTTGTATCCTGACTTTAGGTCACATGACCTCTGTGATACTTAGTTTCTTTTTCTGAGAAGTAGGATAATAAGCACTTTGGACATGGAAAACCCTTGTGGTCATGAGTGACAGGATCAAAGGAGGATATACACATGAAGTCTCCTGGAAAAACACACCCCGGAAAGGAATGTGAACTGCCATGTCTATGAGGGGGCCATGGCCATGGTGGGGCTTAGGTGAGAATGCATCACCAAGAGATACATGTAGGAAAGTGAGGGCCAGCCGGTGGTGCAGCAGAAGCACAAAGCTATGCGATGCTGGGCCTACATGGGAAGGTGCTGGGTTCACGTCCTGTACATGCAGTGCCTGCCCGTGACCTTGGCTGACCGAGGCAGAGGGTGGATCAGGATGTGAAGCCCTGTTTGGGGTGACTTTCCTTCTCTGTGACAGAAGAAAGAAAGAAACTTAAAAAAAAGGAAAAACTAAGCAAGTACCATAATGATCTGATATGATCTGATTGTTGCCTTTATATTAGAATTCCGTATGACTGTTTTTATTAAGCCAGCCACTGCATAATCTGGTCATATCTATTTTCTCCCTTTTCAAAGCACTGAATGCAAGGCTTGTATTCTTATAAGCATCATTAAATAAAAATATACACCAGTTTGCCCACGCCCATTCACCATGGCAACTGATTTAAAGGATATCGCTATTTGTCTATATGTTTATATTGTGAGGTTCTTCAGGGAACTTCTGGCCTGCTTGTCACATTTGCTACTATTTTTATTAAGGAGGATAGACAGAGAAATAATTGACTATTTCTCTGAAGTCTTTTCCTTGGATGAAATTATATTACCTAGGCAGAGTATAGCCTCCGTGGGGCCTTTCAGGCTTATTTACCTGTTTATTTTATGATGCTGTTGCTATTGTTGCTGCCATAACAGGTGCACGTGTGTGAAATAATAAAATTATAGTCAGACAAGTGGGCTGGGTAGGTGAGAGCCTTGGGTGGGTCCAAACAGCAGAGGATGCTGTGCTAGCAAAACCCAGGTCCGCCAAGATGGAGAAAATGGTGCAGCTGCATGGATGCTCATTCGTTTTTGCACCCAATGTCACGTTGCATGTTCTACCCAAGATAAGAAAGCAGTCGTTGCTAATGATGGACATCACTCATTCTGACATCTATCCGATGCCCCTAGCAGAGGTAAAAATGCAAAATACAATTTGTTTAGTTGTAATGAAAAAGCAAATGCCTCATCCGAAAAGTTTTATTCATCCAAGAAATATCCTAAAAGTTCTATTTAGCTGACTAAAGAGAAAATGTAGTAAATAACTAAAGGAAAATTACTAAGGAATGCTTAAAGAAGGCTTAGGTTAGCTGCTTGGGGACTAGCAAAATAGCAATTAAGTTTATAGAATGAAGGGATTAAAAGTAACGTAAATGAAAAGTAGAAGGAAATGAACTCTGTTCTAATCTCTAAAAATGGCTTAAATAAAATGCTCATTATAGGGTGGGTTTATGAGGCACGCCAGAAGCTGCAAGGATTAGGATGCACGGATTTAAAAGGCTCGGACGATGCTGACAAAATGCCGTGTGGTCGTTCTCCTCCGGTATCTCTCCAGCCTGTGCAATAGAAATTCTATCTGAACCCAGGTTACTGCTCGGTTTTGTCATCGTTGTTAATTAAAAAACGCTTTTCAACTGATCCGTTCCTGGGTGAAATTCTACAGACATACACATTTATAGCTTGTATTAATTTGCAAGTCCCCCCATGTTAGAAAATTGCACCAAACAGTATACTGCAGAATGATTCCGGAAATAGAGTTCTTGTGATTCAGGGCTGGAAAGTACATGAATAACCAAATGCACCTCTAATCTTAACTCCAAGGCATTTCTATAATTGACGCTCCCTGAACCTTCTGTGAGTGATGGGCTGGAGAGTCGAGGGATTTAACTTGAAAAGGCTCTGACACTTAATGATTTATGGCTGCCTTCCTCCCCGAGCTGGCGCCCGGTATCTGCTCCGCACAGAACATGACCAGGGCACCAGGGAGCCGAAACCTCATTTAGTTACACGGGGAGCCTAAACGGTGTAGCACTTCAAAGATCAACTGATGGTAATGGGAAGCCTCGGCGCCCCAGAGCAGCGCTGGAGGAGCGGTGGCCTCCAGGGAGGGTTGGACTAAGGTGTCTTTGCTAAAGGTGGGGGCACACCTCCTGCCGGCCCCCTGTCTTGTCTTGGGGAGCCTGGAGAGAAGATCCCACTATCTGGCAAGTGCTCCTGCTTTCAGGGCAGCTATTTTGTCATCTTGAATATTTCATCACCTTCCAGTCATCTTCTCTTTGGTTTGCTAAGCACTCTTATTAGGCAAACCCCTAGGTGCCAACGGATCTGAAGCTGGTTCACCACCCGTGAAAGCCCCATTTTGGAGATGAAGAGAAATTCCTGCTTGGAGAAAACATGGGGCTTGTGCCACCACCAAAGCAACTTCAGAGGTGGTTGCGATGTTGCCTTGTCCAGAACATGTGACTGAATACACAGTGACAGTAGTCGTAGTAGGCACGACTTGACGCAATCTGACTTTGGCCACTTGAAATTTCTGTTCATTACAACACCGTCAGGACGGCTCACCTTTGCACCCTCTGACATAGGGCTCAACCAGCAGACTGGTCGAGGCTACCCCGGCATGTCAGACTGAGGAGGAAAGAAGAGGTGTGAAAGATTGTAGGCAGTTCCCATTCAGATAGCAAAGCCCATATGAAATTCTGCTAGTAAAGACTTTTTATTCCATGATTATTTTATTATCTAGAAGCTGTGAAATAGCATGTTTGAAAACAAGTTCCAATGAGCGAGGTTTCACTGAATTAGTAATAAACAAAATCTGTACCTCTCTTAGACACACACATATTGAAAATGGAACCATTTTTATACCATAATTAGGATTTATTTAGAAGGAATGCATCCTGGTCTCTCACTTAGTATGTTGTGCCAAGGACAGGTGCTGGGTGGCCAGGAGTGTGCTTTCTGAGACGCTGGGCAGAGCTTGTCCTCCTCTGGGTGATCCACGTGGTTTTTTCTTTCTCTGAGCCCTGGCTGAGCAGCCTCAACGGGGAGGAGCAGAGGTCCCCCAGCAAACAGCATCACTCTCTCCTGGTTCTTGTGCTCCAAAAGCCTGAACCTGCAACAAAGACCCTTGAATTGTAAAGAAATCAGTGGAAGGAACCTCGTGAGGCAGAGAGGGGCTTCCCTTCTCCAGCTAGGAAGCAGGTCCCAGGACTGAATTTGGTTAGCAGGCAGCATAAGTGAAGAGTTCAGTGATGCGAGAAGCCTAGAGGAAGGCTCCATGAAGTTTGAGGAGCACACAGGCAGCAGGATCTGCACCCCAGCCCTCACCCTTACCCCAACTCCACAGAAGCA
Organism: Tupaia tana; assembly: GCA_026018925.1. Taxonomy (NCBI): domain Eukaryota; kingdom Metazoa; phylum Chordata; class Mammalia; order Scandentia; family Tupaiidae; genus Tupaia; species Tupaia tana. Next base: position 13,196,476 of record JAKSZU010000002.1, read on the forward strand.
GCACTGTCAGAGTGATGGCGGTAGATAGGGCTGCAGACTGCCGGGCAATGATCCATGTCTTCAGGGTGGCACAATCACCAGGCAGGAGAACCCTGTGCTTGCAGTGTTAAGAAGGAAGCAGAGGGAACTGTGGACCTCAGGAATGGGATGGTGACCACAAGATGGCTCAGTGGGGACTACAAAATCAAAGACCGAAGTCCATGTGGGACAAAAGATGATACAAACCATTAAGGATGAAATTCCAGCTCTCCACCAACACAGATCTATAAGCTCTTTGCACTGTGCAGGTCCTTGAAACTGAGACACAACCCAGGAAGACAATGAGTGTACATTGAATTGCCTGGGCTGTACAAACTTGAACAGAGTTAAGTTGTAGAAATCTTTTTTTAAAAGTTCTTCACATCTGAGTTTGTAGATTGATACTAGGAACTGTTCAGAAGCCTGTATTGGTTTCAAATAAATCATTTCTTTTAGGTTATAGGTTCAATTGTGTCTCCAAAGCTGGCATGTTGGCATCCTATCCCCCCGGACCCAGAATGTGATCTTAGGTGGGTCTTTGCAGAAGTGACTGAGTTCAAATGAGTGAATGGGAGAGCCTCCATGCAGGGTAACTGGAGCCCTCATGAAAATAGGGGAATGGGGACAGACGTGGAACAGACCTTCCCTAGAACCTCAGAAGGAACCAGCCCTGCGACATTCAACTTAGGAGTTCTATCTTCCAGAACTGGAAGGCGGTAAATTTCTGTCACTTAGGACACTGTCTGTGATACTTGTTATAGCAACCCAAGCAAAGCAATTATAATCCTATCTTCTGGGTGTTCTAGAACTCAGTATATTTTCCTGAACAGGCAACGAAACAATCTTTATTCGTCCACTCCACACTTTATGGTAGGTAGATGAGTTCCACAGTCACAAATATGGGACAGTAATTTCTTAAGGCTCAAGTCCCTTCCTGGATTTGGGGCTTCCTGGAAAGGCACATGATGAGATGACTTGGATCTTGGTCCTCAGGTGGGGGCATTTGCCTCTGCTGCTCTCCAGGTACAAAGCCAGCTTCTTGCAAGTGTCTGGCCTCCCACAGCCACAGAACTCAGGACCTCTTGCTCTCACTTGCTTTAGGAAAGAGGACACCCAGAAGTCCTCTGAGATGCCTGCTTCTGCTGCTTCTAGCTGCCCTTTGCTCTGCTACCTGAGAGGTTGGCTAAAATGCAGGAAAGATGGCCTCACTCATCCACTGCATTCTTCTTCTAGACCAGCACTATTTGACAGACATATAATGGGACACACACATATACCTTAAAATTTTATACATGTTGCATTAAAAATCCAAAGCAAATAGGTGAAAGATAACATTCTAAAAATGGCAAGAGGGACTAGCAGATGGCATGGTGGTTATGTCACTGGACTCCCACGTAGTTGACTGTGTTTAAGTCCTGAACTCAGGGACTTAAACTCACCCTGAGCGTGTGTGTGTATGTGCCCAAGATCCTAAGAGGAGAATAGAGGAGAAAGGATTGTAGTGTGGCCATCCCCCATGGGGGCGATTTCTTGCTTTCTCTCTCTCTGTTTCTCCAGTAAGTGCATGCACCCTATAGCAAAACATTTCTCTTTAGAATAAATAAATAAAAATACCAAGAAAGAAATGACAAATTACTTACAAAGGTTATCCTATTATGCTAACATCAGTCCTCTCAACTGTAATAGTGCAAGTGAGGGGAGAATGAGCAGACATATTCAAAACATTAAAATAAAAACAATTTCAATCAAGAATACTGTACCCAGCAAGATTATCCTTCAAATGTGAAGAAGAAAAAAAATCATTCTCAGATAAACAAAAACTGAAAGAATGTACCTACACTAAATCAGCTCTTCAAGAAGTACTGAAGGGAATACTCTACAAGGAAAACTAAAGAGAGACTAACACAAATAAGAGAACACAAAACAACCAAAAAAAAATGGGTAACAAAATGGTAGGGATAAATGCAAATATCAAAAATAATGTTGAAAATTAATGGATTAAATTCTCCAATTAAAAGACACAGACTGACTGAATGGATTAAGAAAAAATTCCAGACCCTCTATATGATGCTTACAAGAAACACACCTCACTGATCAAGACATACATAGACTGAAAGTAAAGGACTGGAAAAAGATATTCCATGCAAATAGAATCCTCCCCCACCCTAAAATAAAAGCTGGAATCCTGATACTGATATCAGATTTTAAGACAAAAACTATAAGAAGGGATGAAGGACACTGTATAGTACTAAAAGAGTCAACCCACCAAAAAGATGTAACACCAATAAATATCTATGCACCCAACATTGGAGCACCCACTATGTGAAAGAAAAACTGCTAGACCTAAAATGAAAGGTAGATTGCAATACAGAAATCACTGGGGATCTAAACACCTGTTACTTCTGGACAGTCATGTAGACAAAAAATAAACAGACACGGGAACTAAATGACACCATAAAACAAATGGACTTGTCAGAGATAGATAACATTTTACCCAACAACCACAAAATATACATTTTTCTCATCCTCATGTGGAACATTTTCAAAGACTGACCACATGATAGGGCACAAAACAAGCCTTTAATTTAAAAAATACAGAAACTATATTGAACATCTTTTCTGACCCAAATGGAATTAAACTTGAAATCTACTACATAAAGAACCTTTGAAAATACACCAATATATGGAAACTGAACAACCCACTCCTGAACAACTTCACAACATAAAAGAAATTAAAGCTAAGTTCAAAAGACTCATTGAAACTAATGATAATGAACTCATGAGTGCATAATTTATGGGACAGAGTGAAAGCAGTCATAAGGAGAAAGTTCATACCAATTAGTGCTCACTTAAACAAAAAAAAAAAAGATAAAGAAAGGTGGCAGGGACCAGCATTTAGCGTAATGGCTATGTCACTGGACTCCCACGTAGTCGACCACAGTTCAAGTCCCGGACCAGGCGGCTTAAAATTATGCCGGGCGCATGTGCGTGCATGCCCAAGATCCCAAGAGGAGAATGGAGGAGAAGGGATTGTGGCATGGCCATCCCCCCTGGAAGTGATTTCTCTCTTTCTATCTCTCTGTCTCTCTCTGTCTTTCTGGTGAGTGCACGTGCCCTATAGCAAAAACCTCTCCCCCCCAAAAAAATTAAATAAATAAAAGAAAGAAAGATGGCAAATAAAAAAACCTAGTGACACACCTCAAGGAACTGGAAAAACAACAACCAGAAAAAGAGAACCCTCCTAAAATTTTTTTTCAGAAGAAAAGAAATAATTGAGATTAGAGCAGAAATGAATAAAATAGAGTAAAAGGACCATATAGAAAAAAAATGAAACAAAAAGCTGGTTCTTTGAGAGGATAAATAAAATTGACTCACTATTAGCTAGACTAATCAACAGAGAAAGGAACCAGATAAAATCAGCAAACAGGCAACATTACAATAGATACAACAGAAATACAAAAGATCATGAGAGAATACTATGGCTAACTATATGCCAACAGACAAGAAAACCTAGTTGAGATGGACAAATAATTTACCTAGACTGAACCAAGAAGAAGTAGAAAGCTTAAATGGACCCATAAACAATAAGATTAAATCAGTAATAGTCTCCCAACAAAGAAAAGCCCAGGTGAAAGTAAGTTTAAGAAAGTTTTTTCCAGAGCATCTGTTTATTTGTTGGAGAGAGAGAGAGAGAAAATGAGAAAGCCCGTTCCTATACCCCATGGTGGATGGTCAGGTCACAATCTTTTTTTTGAAAGGTTTTTGCTATAGGATGAGTGTGCTTGCCAGAAAGACAGAGAGAGACAGAGAGACAGAAAGTGAGAAATCACCCCTCATGGGGGGATGGCCACGCCACAATCCCTTCTCCATTCTCTTGTTGGGATCTTGGACACGTACACACGCACCTGGCGTGAGTTTAAGTTGCTGGGTCTGGGACTCAAACTGTGATCGACTACATGGGAATCCAGTGACATAGCCATTACACCAACTGTTAGTCCCAGGTCACAATCTTTTCTCATTTCTTCCTCTTTTGGGATAGTGAGCACACATGTTCCCAGGGTTTTTCTCAAGCCACAGGGGCTGGGACTCAAACCACATGGTTAGTCATGCAGGATCCAAGTGGCCACAAACTAGGCTGAAATTAATTTTAGTAATACATTTTATTTAATTCAATAGATCCAAAATATTACTATTTAACTCCTTAATGATATAAAATATTGTTGAAATAGTATAGCTTTTCTTTTCTTTTTTTTTTGTTGTTTTATTCCAGTTTATATGGTATGCTTATAGCACATTTCAGTTTAGAGTCACATTTCAATGCTCAGTATGTATGCACAGGTCTGGCAAACATAATGGCCAGTATATTTCTAGACCAGAAAGCTACCTCTAAACCTCCTATCTTGACCTTGTATGTTTCCAGGGTCCCTGTTTCTTGGACTCTAGTTTATACAGGTGTGGCTCCTCTGGAGACAGCTTGAGGGGTGACCATATTCACTGTACACATAGTGTCCCTCGTCATGGGCTGGGAGTAGACTCAGGTGACTCTTCTTCCTATAGACAAGCTCTTGCCTTGGACTTGAGAAAGCTGGCTTCTTCATCGCCTTCTTTTTCTTCTTTCTTTTTCTATGTGGACGTATTTTTGCTTTCCCAAGAAGTCACTGGTAGGACATAATTTTATATCCCTAGAAATGTGGTTTCTAGACCAACTGATTTTCATTTTATTAGTTTAACCAAGAAAAGTCTGACTACTGGGTGCCTGAAAAAAATCACCCAAAGAGTCAACCTCTTTGATAAGGCATGGTTTGCTCTGATGATCTCTATCTTCCTGTGGCTAATATTAATATAAGGAGACTTTTCTTCTACCAAAAAAACTAGTGGAAAATGCAATTGATGTATGAATTTGTTTGGGTGCAAACATTTTTGAAATCTGTGCATCTTTTTTCATGATATGCATTTTCCATGAACCTTCTGAAGACCCCCCCCCCCATATTTGCTATACCTCCGTATTTCCCACCTACATAAAGGCCTCCTTGTACCGTTCACTCCATGAGGCAAGACGATGCTGTAAATCCGCCCTTCCACGTGGTTTCCTCTCTAGGACAACTCAATTATTCTGGCTTCTGGGCTTCATTCCCTATTAATAGGGTTGCTTGAACTTTTTTGTGGTGTTTCTTCTTAGTTTATTTCTTTGATTTATTGGTACTGTTTAAGTTCCTGTTTCCCACTAAATTCTTCTTTCTGATTCCATCTTACATGCTGTCCCCATAATTTCATTCCCACCAATAAACCTTGACATTTGTTAACTACTGAGTCTCGCAGAGCTGAGCTACAATTCATGTCATCCATTAATCAATCAGACAGCCGGATGAGGTTTGTTCCTTCAGTCTTTGTTTTTTTTACCATAGGGCGGTGCTTCTCGATCCATTTTAGTCTTAAATTATAGTGAACTTGCTGTGGCTGCGTCTAGATTAGTTGTATTATATTGCACTCTTTCTGTGGTGAGGGACCATGGCCAGGGAAGTGAGTACTGGGTGGTGGTGAGGCCCACATGGTCGGGAATGTTCCTCTCCTCTGTACCCCTTGGAGGGGACACGGACCATGCTCTGCAGCCAAAGGTTGCCATGGTTTCCTCTGGCATCTGATGGGAAGTCAGGTGGGTTTGCTTTCCTCCATGCAGTAGTGGGAGGTAGGATGCCTCTGCCGACCTCCTACACACTCTCTACAAGGCAAGTTACGGGGAAAGGGACACCTTCCTAAGCCACAGTCCATGTCTGTTGGTTCTGTGTCCACTTAGGTTAGTGGGATTCTGTCACAGCCAACATCACACTCCACTGGGTGAACATCTGCTCTTGAGTTGAACCATCAAAACTAAAGCTTTTGGAGCAGTAGATAGTATGGTGGTTATGTTTCTGGACTCCCACATGGCCAACTGCGGTTTGAGTCCCAGACCCAGTGACTTCAAACTCATGCTGGGTGTGGGTGCATGCATGCCCAAGATATCAGGAGGAGAATGAAGGAGAAGGGACTGTGGTTTGGCCATCCCCCCAGTGGGTGATTTCTCACTTTCCCTCTCATTGTGTCTGTCTGTCTCTCTCTCCAGCAAGCACACGTGCCCTATTGTAGAAACCTCTTAAAGAAAAACAAAGAAAACAAAAAACTATAGCTTTTAAAACATAAAAACTGGCCAGCTCAGCATTTTCATATCATTCAAACTCATATTAGAGACCCGTGGCTGTTGTGGCAGTAAGGCATTACAGAGCCTGTTTCCACTTACCTGTCTCTCCTCATCAGAACCAGGAGAGCTGCACCTATGGACGAGCACGTTGAACTCTCCACTGGGAGTTTGTCGATACCAGGCTCATGTGTAGACGGGATACACAGCTTCCATGAGAGGAAATATGGAAAAGGATTAGATGGAAAGCAGCAGGTCATTGGAAAAGAGATAGGTTGTTTTGGTTGAGTGAGAAAAATGGGATTTGAGGGCAGCCCTGCATTTCCTAGCTGTGTTTCCAGGAGAGTGTCCCAATTCTGGGCTCCTGCTTTCCTGATTGGCCAGATTTTCTTCTCTTGGTTGCTGCGGTGCAGTGGGTAAGTCTGCCTGGTGTAAGACCACACAGGACTCAGTCCAGTTTTGTCGCTCATTAGCTAAAGGCCACACAAGACTCAGTCTGGTTTTGTCACCCATTGCTACATGAGCTTGGGCAAGTTATTTAAACTTCTCTAGACCTCAGTTCCCTGTCGGTAAAGTAGGAATAATAACGTAGAAACCCCATCATGTTATTGTGAAGATTAAATGAGTTAATTTACATAAAATGCTTAGAACAATGTCTGTCTCTCAAGAAATGGTAGCTATTATTTTGATTATAATATAGAAAAAGAGGAATGAATTAACCAAACCCAGTATATTCTTATGAAGCTTAGTCACGAGAAGAGATAGGGAAGCATTTGATAAAGGAGCGAACTAGCACTCCAGGGACCTAAACACATGTTCCTTTGTTTAATGAACAGCAAAGAGGTGTATTGATGTAGGATATTTCTGAATGCTGAGGTTGTTTAATGGGGTTTAAGGTTTTGGCATGTGGAGGTCACACAGGACAGAGCAAGTAAAAGGAAGATCTAAAAACAAATGGGCTGATCAATGAAGAGACAGTGGTCTCAGTTGGTGCCTGATGAAGCATGCACAAGTGTGTTGGTCTGGGTTCCTCTGAGAGGCAAAACAGCAGCATACACAGTGGTATCTGTCATAGACATAGAAATATATAGATACAGATAGTGAGATTAATAGAAGGCTTTCTAGGGGAATTGGCCCATACAATTATGGACATCAAGAAGAGTCATTTTCTGACATCTGCAAGCCAGGAAGCCAGGAAAACCAGACATGTAGTTCATTTCAAGGATGAAGCCTGAGAACTGGTAGGCTGGTGGTATAAACCCTGGAGTCCAAAGGTCAGAGAACTAGGAGCTCTGATGTCCAGTGCAGAAGAAGGTGGATGTACGAGCTCAAAGAAGAGAAACCAAATTCACCTTTTCTCTACTTTTTGTTCTATTTAAGATCTCGATGGCTTCTATAATACTCACTTGAGCTGATGAGGGTGATCTTCTTTACTCAATTGACCAATTCAAATGCTATCATCTTAGGAATCCTCATGACACATGCAGAAATTATGTTTTATCAGCTATCTGGGCATCCCTTAGCACAGTCCTGTTGACCCATAAATTAATCATCACATCAAGGAACAGGGTGGAAAAAGGAAGTCCTTTTCCCTGGACATGATTCTCTGAGAGTAGTGAAGAGGAAAACAGGTCAGTGGCTGGAGAGAAGGTCCTAGTGTGGGCCAGCCTGAAATCTCACAGGAGCAACACAGCATGAAGAGATGCACAAGTTGTGAGCAAAGCAAGACTCACTGTGATCTCTTCTTCAAGAGGAGGGTCTAGGGATAATGGAGCTGGAGACCGGAGTCCATCTAGTGTGGACGAGCTGGCCTGTGGTGCCTTTGCAGTAAGGGCCTTTCAGAGGTTTGGACTTTGGTCAAACACAAGACAAATAGACAGGGCCCCTGGTGGGATCAGGAGGTCAGTCTGAGGCAATAACTGCTCAGACACCCTTGAGATATTAATGCCCATAACCGATATTGATATTAATATACAGACCCTAAGAGCTCCTGTGACAGATCTCTTAGGCAGGAACGCTTGACAGTTATATTGCTTTATTCAACTCCATCTCAGTGGTCCTCCATCTACAAATACTGAGACCAGGTGGCAGAGTTGTGGACTACTTCACTGGAAAATGTAAATCCCAGCTCTAGTTTTAAAAAGTCATGGGACTTGGGACCAGCAGTTAGTGTAATGGCTATGTCACTGGACTCCCACGTAGTCAACCGCGGTTCGCGTCCCAGACCCAGTGGCTTAAAACTCACACCGGGCGCGTGTGTGTGTGTGTCCGAGATCCCAAGAGGAGAATCGAGGAGAAGGGATTGCGGCATGGCCAACCCCTCTGGGGGGTGATTTCTCGCTTTCTGTCTCTCTGTCTCTATCTGTCTGGCGAGCGCACACGCCCTATAGCAAAAACCTCTAAAAAAAAAAAAAAGTCATGGGACTTTTAGTACACATATATTATTGAAACAAACAAATGAACAAAAAACCCTTGTTTTCTGTCCAAGCTAAGGCTTTCTGTGTAAGTGAGAAGGGCCAATGCCTGAGGTAATGCGTTGGAAGAGCCTGTGGTAAGGACCTGGAGGAATGTCATGATGAGAATTATGGTGAAGGTCTTAGCTTCCTACTAAGGGAAGTCATCATGGTTAAAAGTGGGATTTAAGTAGTTTAACAGTACAGAGTCTCAATTTATGTAATTTGTGAAACTTCAGGAAAAAAAGAAAGCCTTTTAAGAGGTATGTTACCCTGAACTGGTCTTCAAAGCAAAATAATGTATTTGAGGGGTGAGCAGATGTTGCAGTGGTTACCTAGCTGGACTCCCACATGGCCAACTGCAGTTGAAGTCCTGGATCTGGTGGCTTGAAACTCACGCCAGGTGCATGTGCATGCATACCTAAGATCCTGGGAGGAGAAGGGAGGAGAGGGGATTAGGGCATGGCCATCCCCCTGAGGTGATTTCTCACTTTCCCTCTCACTATCCCTGTCTCTCCCTCTCTCTCTCTTTTTTTTTTTTTTTTCTTTTTTGGAGAGGTTTTTGCTATAGGACGCATGCACTCGCCAGACAGACAGAGACAGACAGAGAGACAGAAAGAGAGAAATCACCCTCCGTGGGTGGGTGACCACGCCGCAATCCCTTCTCCTCCATTCTCCTCTCAGGATCTTGGGCACGCACGCACATGCGCCCGGCGTGAGTTTAAGCCACCGGATCTGGGACTCGAACTACGATCGACTACGTGGGAGTCCAGCGACATAGCCATTACGCTAACTGCTGGTCCCAGTCTCTCCCTCTCTTTGACAAGCGCACATACCCTAAGGCAAAAACCTCTTCTTAAAAAATTACATTAGATGTTTGACAAATCTGACTAGTTCTCCTATCTGAATTATTGAGCATTTAAAGTAGCAGTTCTACACCCAGCCTGGTGACCCACTCAGGGGCAGACTAAACCGCAATGCCAGATACCACTTGGCCAATAGCAAGTTTAAATCTTGAGGGTGGGCTAGAAACATGCTAGTGTGTGCGCCCATGCCAGGATCCTGAGAAGCTGGAAGGCTGGGGAAAGGAGGCTGTGGCATGAGGAGACCCTGCCAAGGATGCTTTTTTGATCTCTCATGCACACACATGCTCTATTATGAATAACAAACAAACATTAATATAGCAGTTCTATTCAAATTTACCCAAGAAAGCATCTCTGTTTCAGAACTAAATGACACGTATAGTTTCTTTGCATCATCTCTGCCTTCTGCTATTTTGTTGTGTGGGATTTCCTTTAAGAGAATACCAAGTTATATAGTTTTGTATTTAACCTACCCATCTGTGAGTAGCTCTGACAATGGTATTTTGGTATTAAGCTCTGTTATTATGTGATACAATTTCTGGTATGGATGATGCTTCAAGGTTTAGATTTATGGGCACGATACCTAGGTGTATTTAGCCATATGTATGGGATCTGGGATATATTGTTTTTTTTGAAAAGTCAGGACACATTTTGTAGAAAACAGAAAAAAACATGTCATGACTTTTGCAATGACCCAGTATTTGGCACTAAACTTAGAAACCTGAGGGCTGAAGGGGCTTCTATGGTGGTCTTTGTATATTTGGAATAAAAGTATCATACATTTTGTTGAAAGAGTTTGCTTCTATTTCCTTTCAGTGATGAATAACTACTTGAAATGAAAAAAAAATCATCTCATGTTTACATCAGTATAGAAGTTTAATTAATAGTAAAACGAAGTATATTTTTCTCAAATACATTCTCTTAGGTTAGCATTTTGTAGGGTAGAGTAGATTTTTTTCTTTAAGATTTCACAAAAATTTACCTTTAGAACAGGGCACTGAAAAGTTTTTTCATTTCTTATTTTATGATTTTGTATTCACATTTATTGTACATCTCTATAGAACGCAATATGGCTTTTCAGGGTATGCATGCAGTATGTGACAAATCAAGGATCTTGCCATATATATCATTTTCATAGGAGAACTTTACATTCTTCAGGCACCTTGAAATATGAAGACTATAAACTCTTAAAAGTTTTAGCACTGAGTAGGCAGATAAGAAATCTGTCTCGTCTTTAGTGACAGAATGAAAACTGGCAACGAGAAGCTGACAGATCGGACTTCTAAGTCATGATCCTTTTTATTACTACGTATATCTTGTCCACCTTTGGAGATTTAAATAAAGAAAATGAGTCCCCTTCCCCCCTCAGGACAAACTTTTCTTTTGATAGCTGAACTAAGTAACTTCCAGTTTTAGAGTTAGTTCTATCTTTCCCTAGAGTGGGATGTCTGGGGATACACTGGCCTTGGAAAGGGGTCGAGTTAGGTAAATTCTCCTCTTTGTGCCTTCTTCCTGCCTCTACCACCCCTCCCCCCCCCCCAATCCCCATTTTTCTCTGTATCTGGGCAGGTGACATTAGGTAGTTATTGTGCTCTTCCTTTATCTGCTACATCAATAGGTTCTGGGAAGCAAAAAGGGTTTCCTGTCACGGTTCAGGAGCAGCCTGAGTGGAAGTAGGGATGCCATTTTGAATGAGCTCTAGAGTTGTGTGGTAAGTCATAGCCCAATGTAAGCCCCCCCCTTTTTAAAAAAAGAATTAATTAATTAATTAATTTAAATTTGACTAGAGAAGGAGAGAGAGAGAGAGAGAGAGAGAGAGAGAGAGAGAGAGAGAGATAAAGTGAGAAAGCAAGCTACCAGGTCTGGGACTCGAACCGCAGAAAGCCATGTGGGAGTCCTTAACTACCATGCCACCTGCTGCCCCCCCCCCATTATAAGCACTTCTATGAGGTATAGCTGACTGAGACCAGATGTCACTGAGGACATGTGGGAGCATCAGGGTACCTCAGAGAGTCAGTGGGTGGCATCACCTGGCTGGGCAGAGTGTGGAGCTGTTGAGTATCTTCAGTAAATGACCCCAATTTCACCTGAAAGTTAACCTTTCCCACTCACCCCTCTGTGTGGTCTCAGCTACTCCCACTCTAGGTCCTGAAGGGGCACGAGGGACCAGGCTGAGCCAACCAGTGCAGCACATTTTCCAATCCCTTGTAACTGGCTTGGGGGAAGATGCATAATCTAAGTGGACTGGATCACAGAGAAACTCAGGACTTCGGCTTGAGTGATCTCCTAAGGAGGAACTTAAACCTGGGTAGGTGTGAGAAGCTCCTTGTCTCCACCAGCAAGCTGCCATCCAAGAAAGGTCCTTGGAGAGGAAATGGAGTCACGAGAAGGGTGAGAAACTGAGCTTCTCTAGATGTGTTTAAGCCTCTGGATCACACTGTATCCTGAGCTTTTTGTTTATATATATAAGAAGGGCTTCCAAAAGGGGACTTTTTCATAGTATACATGGAAAATATACATTATGAAAAAAAAGATGTGGATTTCAAAATCTTTTGCACCAGAATAAAATCATAGTTTAATTCGATTTTTCCACAAACTCTTTAAACGCCCCCCTCATATTTTTGAAATGATTGGAGAGTTTGTTTTGTGGGGTTTTGTAGAGTATACGTGATTCAGAAAACAGACAAACACAAAACATCTGGTTCCGGACCTCAGGGGTGTTGCAACCTAAACTATAGCAATCTGATGTAAATGTATTGGTCCATGGAATGGTTAACCTACTTTGACTCCTCCAACAGCTTTGCCGAGGTGAAGACTTTATGATTCTTTTCACTTTCTACATTCATCCTGCTATCTTCAGTGACTGTTTTGGCAAGATTTAGGCACATAAAATGCAACCATTTGTTAGAGTTAAGTGGCTAGTCAGCATTGAACTTCTGTGAAGGAATATTGATCATAGTGATATGATTTCATTCTTTGCATCATCACTTCACAAACTTTCATTAATGTATACCAAGTTTGTTTTGTTCATTTCCTGAAATGCAGTAAGAGGCAAGATAGATGGGTTGTGGGGTGTGATGTTAAGATCATGGTTCAGATTTTAAATCCACTCTTCTCTAATGGCGTGACTGGCAAGAACACTTAATCTCTCTGGGCATCAGTTTCCTCATATGAAAATGAGGCTAATAATGCTAATCTCATAGATTTAGTGTGAGGATTAAGTGCTTTAGTGCATGTGGGTCTTCAGCAAAGTGTCTCACAGATACTAATTGCATAAACTGTGGACTAAATTTTGATAGAACTAGACAAGTCTTGGAATCCTAACTAATTAGAATGGCTTTCAAAGTTATAAAATGTCTCATTTACTGCTTATTCTTTTTGTATTATCTTCTTAATAGATTACTTTTAGTATGAAATTATTGATATAGATTTATTTGTCTATTAAACTTTGCTTAGTTAAAATTATAAAACAATATATTTTAATGTGCAAATTGATGCAATATAAAAAGTGTACAGTAAAAAGTCGCAGCTTCCTTAAACCTCTTACCCCTTGCCATTCCATATTTCAAATTTAGCAATATTAGTAGCCAGGGTGAATTTATCTCTATATTCTTTTTGTTAAAAGTATGCTTTTTTTCTTTCACGAGAGAGAGGAGAGAAAGAAGATAGGTACACTCAATCAGGTCTCATCATGCCATAGTCTTGCTCCCACATCCCGGCCAGTGGGATCACAGGTAGATGTGGCATGTCCGCTTAGACCTAGACCCGGGATCTGAACCTGGGCCTCCCATTTGTCTGCAGCATTGCACAGTAGTGCCCTACCAGATGCACCACTGCGGCCGGGCTTTACTGACCTTTTCGATGAAGGTAGAACATATGGATGTGCGTGTGCACATGGGTAAGCAGGTGTGTGTGTGTATCTTGTGAAACACGTTGTTCTGCAACTTGTGTTTTTCCTAAATAATCTATCATGGGCATACATGAAATAGAACATACAGAAGCATATTTAGGTATTTTTATTTTGTGAGATTTTCAGTGAAGAGGACCTGGCTCCTGGAAGATTCCAGCCTTTGCCCGCTGCAGATATATCATCCTGGAACTTGAATCATCTCTGGTGTTGAGCAATTTGCCCATGTCCGTGAGCAGCTAAGGAGATTTAAATGCTCAATTGCCTCGTAATTAGAAACACACATTTCACTTTCAAGATATGTCTTAACTTTTCAAGAATAAAACATAAAAGCATACTTTTGTACTTTTTGTATTTCAGATTTGGGAAAATTTTTCTTTTTGTTTTACTTGTGTTCACAAGAATATCTGCTGAATGACTTTTTTTTTTTTTTTTGGTAGCTTTTATGAGTCACAGAGGTTTATATTAAAAATAAAACAAACAAAAAAGATAGAGCTTGCCCCTAGAGGTACAGTTTTAAATAAAGTTAGCATATTATGAATTTGGAAAATGGTAACAAAGATAAGTGTATATTGACTTATCACCAAAATTCTATGTTTAGGAAGATTTTGGAGTTTCAAAATCAGTAGTAGATGACTAAATAGTAAACAATTCTGGTTAGGGATCATTACTAAATTGTATACTTAGGAAAAATCCTTAGTGTTTTTATACTTACATCAGCTCTGTTTATTTCAAAAGAATTAAACAGAACCACAGAAGTTACATAATTGAGCTAAAAGTCAAACAGCCAGTTTCTGACCCAATTGGCACTAAAATCTAGATTTCCAGGACAGTAAGGATGATGCTGATCATAGTGATAATGATGAAATAAATGAGTACTGTTACGGGGTGCGCTCTTTTTTTTTTGGAGAGGTTTTTGCTATAGGGCGCTTGCGCTTGCCAGGCAGACAGAGACAGAGAGACAGAAAGCGAGAAATCACCCCCCAGGAGGGATGGCCACGCCATAATCCCTTCTCCTCCATTCTCCTCTCGGGATCTTGGGCATGCACGCACACGCGCCCGGTGTGAGTTTTAAGCCACCGGGTCCAGGATGCGAACCGCGTTCGACTACGTGGGAGTCCAGCGACAAAGCCATTATGCTAACTGCTGGTCCCTACGGGGTGCACTCTTAACTGCACACTGATTATTGTTTAAGATTTAATGTTGATTATTCTTCACAGAAACTCTGAAAGGTAGATCTTATCTCCCCACCTCCAGAGAGTAGGAAGCTGGGGGTGAGAGGTACACTTAATGTGCAGGGTTACCGGAATCGCATTGTCTTTGATGGCAGGCCTGACTGACTTTAAAACATGAGCTCATTTGGGAACCAGCAGTTAGCGTAATGGCTATGTCGCTGGACTCCCACGTAGTCAACCGTGGTTCGTGTCCCGGACCCGGTGGCTTAAAACTCACGCCGGGCGCGTGTGTGTGCGTGCCCAAGATCCTGAGAGGAGAATGGAGGAGAAGGGATTGCGGCGTGACCATCCCCCCTGGGGGGTGATTTCTCGCTTTCTGTCTCTATGTCTCTCTCTGTCTGTCTGGCGAGCGCACGCGCCCTATAGCAAAAACCTCTCGAAAAACAAAAAAACAAAAAAACATGAGCTCATTTCAGAGAAGTTATTGTGTGTGTGTGTGTGTGTGTGTGTGTGTGTAAGAACGATGTTGAGCAATGTAATTGCATTCTTCTCATTTTTATATTATTTTTAGGGCCGCTGTCCATAAGATAATCATTTTCCTGTTGTGTGTAAGGCCTTATTCCTTTCCCTTAGTCACATGGTTCCCTCTTGCATCTAGAATCAAACACTCCATCTTAAGATGAAAATGAGCACCGTAATTTGGAGATATAAAAAAAAGAAATTTGGATTCAGAAATAATACTTTGGAGAATTAAAGGCAAAATATAGTAACTTCCCAGAAAAGTTTTTGGAATATTATTCTTTAGTGAATTTTGCCAGTGAACAAGTTGGGCCTCGCCTGCAGGGTAGGAAACCTCGTCTTGCCTGACATCCTATTTGTCCTTTCTTTTCGCTTTCTGCAGTCCCTTAAAACTTCATCCCTTCCACCCTACTCTTAATGAGTATTGCAGAGAAAAGAGGCCATCAAAAATATCTTCTGTTCACTTTATGGACAAACTACCCCTGTTTCTGGTCTCCCTAACGACAGAAGATACACACACACACCTACATACACGTGTGCACACACACACGCACATCCACATGTTCTACCTTCATCGAAAATGTCAGTAAAGCTCGGCCGCAGTGGTGCATCTGGTCTACACCACAGTGCAATGCTGCAGACAAATGCTGTCTGTCAGGGGCTGGTTCCTGCCTCATTCTCAGAACCTGCAATCCAACTTCGGTCTCTTTCTTGTCCATGTTTTCACAACTTCTTTCTGCAGCGCTGAGTCTCTTCCATTCTAAACCATTACCTCCCATGGACACAGGTTGCTTCCACACACCGCCTTGCCCTCACTCTTTGGCAAGAGCATTGCAATGTCTGCCTGGCTGTCTCAGTCCAGCCCTCCTGCCTGAACCTCAGTCGGAATCTGTCTCCTCCCGGCGGAGTGATTGCTCTGATTTTGTTGCAGCCCATCTCTCGAAAGATTAGTAAGGCCTCCTTCCTGCTAATGCCAGCACGCTTCTTCACCCTTACCTTAGTTTTCTATGACAGCATGAAGCACTGTTGGTCCTTTTAAATTTGTCGCTCACTCCGTCTGTCAGTTCCACCAAGCCACTTCCTCTCTGGAGGTGTGTGTGGCTCCTTTGTTGCCTTTGTTTTCTGACCGTACATTCTCCTCACCTCCAGGTCCCTCTGGCCTTTTGTCCTCTTCTTTCTTTCGTTCTCAGTCCTCAAAGACCCTCTGCACTTCCCTGACTGCCCTCAAATCTCCTGTCCCTGCCTGGGCCTCTCATGGGAGCAAGTCCCAGGAGCCCGGCAGCAGAGGCCTCCAGGTGGAGGGCAGCCCATGGACCCCATTCTCAGTCCCAAACCACTTCTTCGTTTCCTTTCAGGATAAAGCACTGGAGCCCAGAGCTTCGCCTTCTATGAGTCCAGTCAATTTCAGCTCTTTCATTTCTATTGATTTTGTTTAATTCTCCATTTCCCTTTTCCCTACTGTATTTCAGATAACTATCATCTCTATTTATTTTCTCACAAAATAGAAATGTTTAAACCATTTCTATTATGAAAATATAACTTACACAGAAAAAAAGCATATAAAGAAACGTAGAGCCAAAAAATTATCATAAAGCGAACATGTTTATAACTATAACCCAGACCCAGAGACTGGAGCTTGCCCAAGGCCTTTCCCAATCGGGACAGCCTCTATTTTCTGCTCTGCTCTGGGGATATTTTCTGCTTTCTAGATGGTGTGTGCATATTTTGTGATTCTCTAACTGCCTTGAAATAAAAGATTAGTTCCTCACATTTCGTAGCCTTTTCTGTCAATGTTTGTGCCTGATAGCTGTGAATTTGTCTCTGTACATAAACTTTGTATTTCACAGATTTTGGTACACAGTGTTTTTATTAACATTCAGGTAAATATAATTTTTATTTTCCATTTTAATTGTTAAACGAATGTGTTAGTTGGAGGTTTTTCTAAATGTATAAAATATCCTTTTATCTTTTGCCACTGACTGTTAGCTTCATTACACTGGCAGTGAGCACAAGTTGTGTACCACGTGAATCCTACATTTCAGAGGTCCACTTTACGAGGAAGGATAAGGTCAACTCTTGCCAATATTCTTTTTTTTTTTAATGATATATTTTTGCTATAGGGTGTGCGTGCTCACTAGACAGACAGACTGAGACAGACAGAAAGCAAGAACTCCCCACTATCCAGGCGGGGATGGCCATGCCGCAATCCCTGCTCCTCCATTCTCCTCTCAAGGTCTTGGACATGCATGCACATGTGCCCAGTGTGAGTTTTAAGTCGCTGGGTCTGGGACACAAATCATGGTCAGTGGGACTCCAGCGATGTAACCATCACACTAGCTGCTAGTCCCTGAAAATGTTCTTTCTATGCTTGAAAGGAATGTGCATTCTGCAGTTGTTGAATCCAACACATTCTCTCATATGTGTGTGTGTGTGTATATATATATGTATGTATATGTATATATATGTACATGTATGTATATACATGTGTGCATGTGTATATACATATATATATATATATGTATATACATGTGTGTGTGTGTGTGTGTGTATATCAATAGGTCAGTTTGTTAGTTGAGGTGTTCAAATCTGTATTGCACTGTTTTGGTCTGCATTTCCTAGCAGATATTGAAAGGAATGCATCTTAACTGTTGATACTTGAAAACAACAGCATTATGAGGTATAACCCATAAGACAAAACACTGAGAACATTCTGAATTTTTTGAAGAAGTTCTGTTGATTTCTAATTTGTAGTTAATCCCTTCTTTGCTTCTTGAATTTCAATGAAATGTTAATGTCCTCATGACTCATTCATATAGATGATCCGGGACCAGCAGCTAGCGTAATGGCTATGTTGCTGGACTCCCATGTAGTTGACCACAGTTCATGTCCTGGATCCAGTGGCTTAAAACTCACGCTGGGCACGTGTGCATGCGTGCCCAAGATCCCGAGAGGAGAACGGAGGAGAAGAGATTGTGGTGTGGCATCCCACTGGGGGGTGATTTCTCGCTTTCTGTCTCTCTCTGTCTGTCTGGCGAGCGCACGCACCCTATAGCAAAAACCTCTCAAAGAATATGGATTGCAGAAGGACCTGGTGATGGACATACCTGACGAATTAGATAGAGCAGAAGAATCTTTTAATGCTGCATTTTTAGAGACTTAAAGATGTTTGTTGTTGATAATATCTAGGTGACATACTGTTTCAGATTTCACTAAGGAAAATGACATGTATCTTAAAAAGTTCAGATCACTAATGTGTGAAGGATTGGATAATCAGGTTTTCGCACCACACTTTCGATTCTAGTTGTTTCGCAAGATATCTGGTCTTTGCCAGCTTACAAAGTAACTAGAATTTTCTGTTTCAGGAACTGAGGAAGTTACATTTGCAAGGCTAATTTTTTTCTTCCTTAGAGTTGAGATGTCTCCCAGATGACTTGACCTATCCCTGCCTCTGAAAACACTAGCTCTGTCCACAGTGGCTGTGGATACCCCAGAGCCCCAGAGCATATGTCAGTTCTGGAATGGGGTGAGACTGAGCCTGCTCTGGCCTATCCAGAGCTGGGTGTAGCCTGGAGACACCTGCTCAAGGACACCACGTGGTCAGGCCTCTGGGGCTGCCTTGTTGTGTGGCACGTGCCTGGTGTGAGTGTGTTATCAGATGCCCTTACCATGTTAGCTTTGCTTTCCATTTGTACTTTCTCCAAGCTTTGGATTTCCTTTCGACCAATGAAAAGTCTAGTAATACCTCAAAAAGGGCAACTTTGCAGTGAATTAATTGGTTATTTATTATTTTTTTCTGAGAGATTTTTATTACAGGGTACATGTACTCGCTAGAGATACAGCGAGATAGAAAGTGAGAAATCGCCTCCTAGGGGGGATGGCTACACTGCAATACCTTTTTTTCCATTCTCCTCTTGGGACTTAGGGGGTGCACACACATGCCTGGTATGAGTTTTAAGCCACTGGGTACAGGATTCAATCCACAGTCAGATACACGGGAATCCAGTGATGTAACCGTTATGCCATCTGCTGGGCCCTTAATCGGTTATTTTAAGACTGGTTAGAAGTTAATAGACATCAAAGTAGGAGGTGTCACTATTTTGCTTATGGTGTGATGTGAGGATACAGAGAACCAAGCCTGACACTCTCCTGGAATCCTAATGAGTCCCGTGCATGCCGTCGACCCGCTGCTTCCACAGACACACTCTTCAGCATCGGCGTAATTGGGAGCCGTAGCCAGCAGGTAGCCAGTATCAGGATAAATCGTCTATGCTGCCTGAGCACTGGCTTTGAAAATGATTTGCAATCTTTTGGGGAGTGTAGTTTTGTAAAAAGAACAATATAAAGTTCAAAACCAACACATTTATTATTTATGTAGTGGGCATTGGAATGCAGACTCAATGCCCAGTCTAGCTATTTTGATGGATCTTTGCATTTCTGACAAGGGCCCCGCCAGTGTCTTTAAAGACTTGATCTGTCTGGATCTTTGAGACCATGTCAGTCAGAAGCTGTGTCAGTTAGTCTTTGCTCTGTAATCACCCACAGTAAACGTAGAGGATTAAAACAACAACTATTCACCTCACGGTTCGGTGGGTTGGAAATGTGTGCTAGGCTCCCTCAGCTGCTTTTCTAGTTTCACCCAGGTTTTCTCATGCAGTTGGCTCTGGGATCACTCAGGGGCAGCTCAGCTAGGATGGCTTCAGCTGAAATGACTCATTTCTGCTTGTGGGGCCCTCGTTTTCCAGCAGGCGAGGCTGGGCCTGTCTACGTGGTAGCTTGTCCACTGGCAGGCCTTAATGCATGCTGCTGGAACATAGTATGGGGGAGAAGGAGAGCTAAATATTTATTTCTTTGTAGAAAATGACTTCCTGGCTAAAACTAGCCAAGAAGGCTTAGCAATAAGAATATATAATTTCAAGATACAGAGGTAAATATTAAAGGATGTAGTGGTTGAGAGTTTCCTAGGAGATATGGAAAATGGAGAAAGAAGGACACTGCTGTTATTCTTAATGAATTTGGGGGCTCTTTGACTCTTTATATGACTGTATTTGGTGTATGTATAACTTTGATAAAATACACCTTTAAGCTGTTAATTGTCTTTCAGCCTTAAATTTAAGTCACAAAATTTCTAAATCTGTTCCGTTGACCTGCTCTGAGTAGACAGGACTCACTTAAAAAGAATGAGGAATGCCATGTCTCAGACATAGACTTTGACTTCTCGTTAAACTCAGGAAAACTGTGTAAAAAAGAGAAGATGTAAGAAACCTAATTTAATTCTGTATTTTGGAAATATAGAAAATTTAAGCTATAATTGTGCCAACTCTGATTCTGTGCTTCCGGCAGATTACAATAATTGGGATTTTGGTCAAGGTTTCTTGTGATCAAATAGGTCTTTAATCTCTCAGATGAAATCTTCACCTAGGTAGACTGAGAAGGTACTTAGTTTACTGGAGAGATTAAAAAAAAACTTCTTGGGGCCGGCAGGTGGCTTGGTGGTTAAGGGTGCTGGACTCCCACATGGCCAATTGCTGTTTGAGTCCTGGACCTTTCTCTCTCTCGCTCTCTTTCTCTCTCACACACTCTCTACCCTTTTCTGGTAAAATTGAAATAAATAAATGAATAAATAAAGTTAAATAAAATAATTAAAAATAAAAAACTTCTATTATAATAATTAGAGGTCAAAATGTATGACATAAAATAAAACTAGTATAACTATCTCTTCAAAAGCTTGTAATTTGAGCCAGCAGGTGGTGTGGTAGTTAAGGTGCCAGATTCCCACATGGCTGACCATAGATCAAGTGCTAGACCTAGAGGCTTCAAAATCATGCCAGTGCATGTGCATGTGTGCCCAAAATCTCAGGGGGAGAATAGAGGAAAAGGGATTGCAGTATGGCCATCCTACCTGAGGGAGAAATTTCTCTCTGTCTCTCTCTGGCAAGCACATATGTCCTATGGTGAAAACAAGCCTGTGGTTGATAGCTCTCTAAGAAAGACATGTGAATTGCCAAAATGCATGCAAAAAAAGTTCAACCTGTCTTATCATAAGGGAAACGCAAATCAGAGCCACAGTGAGATACCATTTACTCCAGTCAGATGGTTATGATAAAACAAATAAATAAATAAAGAGCGACAAGTGCTGGTGAGGTTGTGATAACAAGAGGACCCTCTTAGACTGTGGGTGGTAATGTAAATTAGTACAGCCACTGTAGAAAACAATATGGAGCTTCCTCAAAAACCTACAGCTTGAACTACCATATGATCTAGTAATCCCGTTCCTTGGAATTTATCCAAAGGAAAAGAAAACAGTCAGAAAAACTTGCACATCTATGTTTATTGCAGCATTATTCACAATTGCAAAGACATAGAATCAACCTAAGTGCCCAAGAAAAGAAGACTGAATTGAAAAACTGTGGCACACATATACTCTAGAATACTACTCAGTCATAAGAAGCAATGAGATTCTGTCATTTGATAGGAAGTGGATGAATCTAGAAGATTTAATGCTAAGTGAAGTAAGCCAGACTTTGAAAGACAAATGCTGTCTGTCCCCACTCAATATATGCCAAGTATCTGTGCTCTATGGCAGAAATCAAAAGATTGAAAGATAAAATAGTGGAGAGGACAAGTACAGATACCAAAGACTGTAAGGGAAGGGGGTGGATGGTAGAGAATGGGTGGGAGGGACTTGGAAGAAATACTTAATAACAGACACAAGGTTGTAAAGTTCTCCACTGAAAATGATGTGTATGGTAATATCCTTGATTTGATTGTCTCATAGTGCATGCTTACTGTGAAAAACCATATTTTAGGCTGTAGAGATGTACAGCAATTAAATGTAAATAAAATCAACTAGTGCACATAAGAAGAAGACAGAAAGAAGGCAAATGATCACCAAACATTATGCCACAGAGAATTGGAAAAGCAACAGCAAAAATATCCATAAAACTCCAGGAGAAAGGAAATAATGAAGATCCAAGCAGAAATAAATGAAATAGAAAATAGAAGAATTGTATTGAAAATAAATTAAAGTAAAATCTGGTTCTTTGAAAAGATAAACAAAATTGATACACCACTAGCTAGACTATTTAAGAAGAAGAGATAAAGGAACCAAGTAAATCAAATTTATAATGAAGCAGGCAATATAACAACAAACATAGCAGAAATTCAAAACATCATTAGAGGATACTATGAACAACTATACACCAACAAAAAAGAAAATCTGAATGAGATGGACAAATTCCTGGGCACATATAATAGACCAAGATTGAGCCAGGAGGATATAAACAGTCTGAATAGGCCCATAACAAGTCAGGAGATTGAATCGGTGATAAATACTCTCCCAATAAAGAAAAGCCTTGGTCCTGATGGCTTCACCTCTGACTTCTACAAAACTTTTAAAGAAGAGTTAGCCCCTATTCTGCTAAAGTTATTTCTTAAGATCCAGAAGGGTGGAACTCTCTCAAATTCATTCTATCAAGCCTCCATCACCCTTATCCTTAAAACAGACAAGGACAGGATAAGGAAGGGAAAGTATAGACCAATATCTCTGATGATATAGATGCAAAAATTCTCAATACGATACTAGCAAATTGTATCCAACAACATATAAAAATGATTATACATCACAACCAGGTAGACTTTATTCTAGGGATGCAAGGTTGGTTAACATATGTAAAACCATAAATGTAATATACCATATTAACAGAAAGATAGAAAACAACCATATGATTGTATCACTAGATGTAGAAAAAGCATTTGACAAGATACAACATCCTTTTATGATCAAGACTCTCAGCAAAATCGGCATAGAAGGGTCGTTTCTCAATGCAATAAAAGCTATCTATGAAATACCCATAGCTAACATCATCCTGAATTGGGAAAAGCTGAAAGCTTTTCTGCTAAAATCTGCTACAAGGCAAGGATGCCTACTTTCTCCACTCTTTTTTTTTTTTTTTTTTTTTTGGAGAGGTTTTTTTCGCCATAGGGCGTGTGCGCTCGCCAGACAGACAGAGAGAAACACAGAGACAGAAAGTGAGAAATCACCCCCCGGGGGGGATGGCCACGCTGCAATCCCTTCTTCTCCATTCTCCTCTTGGGATCTTGGGCACGCACGCACACGCGCCCGGCATGAGTTTTAAGCCACCGGGTCCGGGACACGAACCGCAATCGACTACGTGGGAGTCCAGCGACATAGCCATTACGCTAACTGCTGTTTCCCTCTCCACTCCTTTTCAATATAGTACTGGAAGTCCTTGCCAACACAATTAGAAAAGGTATTTGAATAGGAATAGGAGAGGTAAAATTATCTCTATTTGCATTTGACATGATTGTATACATAAATGACCCAATGGTATCCAGGAAAAGATTCCTGAATACAATCAAGTTGCAGGATACAAAATCAACATACAGAAATCTATAGCATTTCTATATATGAACAGCAGGCAGACTGAGAGCTGAAAAATAGTAATTCCATTTATCATAGCCACAACGTGTATAAGATACCTAGGAATAAATCTAACCAGAGAAGTTCAAAACCTCCACAAGGAAAACTACAAGAAGCTAAAAAAAAAAAAAATTAAAAATGACACAAAAACGTGGAAGGACATCCCATGTTCCTGGATTGGAAGAATTAATATAATCAAAATGCCAATTCTACCCAAATTATCTACATATTTAATGCAATCCCAATCAAAGTGCCAGAGACAGTCTTCACAGATCTAGATAAGACAATCATAAAATTTGTGTGAAATCATAAAAGACCTCGTGTTGCCAAAGCAATCCTGCCCAAGAAGAGTGGAGTGGGTGCCATCTCATTCCCTGACCCAAAAATATACTACAAAGCTGTGATAACCAAAACAACATGATATTGGTATAGAAAAGACAGGTAGACCAATGGAACAGAGACCCCAGAAATAAACTACCCAACATACAGCCAACTGATTTTTGACAAAGGGTACCAGTCAATCCAATCAACAAAAAAATCTCTTTAGAAAATGGTGCTGTAAAAACTGGATATTCACCTGCAGAAAGGAATCTGAATCTCTACTTCTCACCATTGACAAAAATCAACTCAAAGTGAATTAAAGATCTAAACCTAAGATCTCAAACTATAAAACTGCTGCTGGCAAACACTGGGGAAATTCTGGGAGACATTGGGGCAGGCAAAGACTTCTTAAATAAGACCCTCCAAAGCACAGTCAATAATCCCCAAAATAGACAAATGGGATTACATCAGATTAAGAAGTTTCTACATGGCAAAAGACACAGTAATTAGTGTGGATCAACAGTCATCAGAATGGGAAAATATTTTTGTAAACTATGCATCAGATAAGGGACTGATAACCAGAATACACAGGGAACTCAAACAGCTTTCTCGAAAAAAGATGATCAACTCTATTCAAAGATGAGAGAATGAGTTGAAAAAAACCACTCGCTAAGGAAGACATATAAATAGGCAAAAGACATAAGAAAGAATGCTCAACATCCCTCATTATAAGGGAGATGTAGATTAAAATCACAGTGAGATACCACCTAACCCCGGTTAGATTGACTAAGATTAAAAAAAAATGTTACGTGCTGATGGGGGTGTGATTAAAGGGGAACTCTCATACACTGCTGGTGGGAATGTAAATTGGTCCAGCCATTGTAGAGAACAATTTGGAGATTCCTTAGATATCTGCAACTAGAACTACCATATAATCCAGCAATCCCACTCCTTGGTATCTACCCAAAGGACAGAAGAATCCTTAGTCAGAAAAGGTTGCATATCGATATTTATTGCTGCATTATTCACAATTGCTTAGACATGGAATCAACCCAAGTGCCCACGAACAGATTAATGGATTGAAAAGTGTGGCACATATACTCTATAGAATACTACTTAGCCATAAAAAAAAGACCCTTTTGACAGAAATAGGATGAAGATGGAAGATATACTGCTGAGTGAATCAAGCCAGGCTATGAAGGAAAGATATTGTATGTCTCCACTTAATATTTACCAAGTGTCTGCACTCTATAGTTGAAACTGAATGACTAGAGCACATAGAAACATAGAAAATGTCTATAAATACCAGACAAAGTATGGAAGAGAGTGGTTAAAGGAAGGGAGTCTAAGGAAGGACATTAAGGAGAAAAATAGAGAGGTAAGGCATTTATGGGACAAAGAAATGGGTTATTATCTGTTGAAGATATTGTACGTAATATTCTCAACTGGACTGGTGGGAAATGTATACATGTTGGAATATTCATTTTGCAAGCTAAGTGACATATGTGATTGAATTTATAAAAGAAGTTGAAATAAAAAATTGAAAGTTTATTTACTCAATGGGTAAGTATGTCCACTTCTAATATATATCATGAAGAAACCCTATGGGTGTGCACAAGTGTTTTCATTGTACCATTGCTTTTTAATGCAAAACTGGTAACAACCTAAATATCTTCCAATGGGAAATCAAATAAATAAAGTGGATATACCATTAGGCTACATTAAGCAGATTTATTAGAGCTGCATGTATCAACATGGAGAAATTTCAGAGAAATAATATTGAGAGATTAAAGCAAGTTACAGTAGAATATGCACCTATAGTTATAAAGTTTAACATTATGTAAAATATTACTATATGTTTCATGACTTTGTAGCATACTTTGGTACTAGTAATATTAAAGTATGTGTGGAGATACCAAACATTCAAATCAGAATAATTATTACCTCTCTAGAGGAAGGAGGAGAAATGGCTTGTGTGAAATACACTCAACTCTGCCTAACATATTTTATTATCTAGAAAGACATCTGAAGCAAACATAACCTTGGTCTAATTTGATAAAAGTTTAGTTTTGAGCATATGGGTGTTTGTTATACTCTATTTGTAAACTTTGAATGATTTTAGCATTTCATAAGAAAGACATTCAGAGCAGTTCATCTAGAGTACCTGGGCTTGCGTGACTACTCTCCCTCTAGGCATCATTTATGGCAAGGCCAGTCATGACAACCAGAGTAGACCGGTGTGCATAGCTTCAGAGGGCAAGTCTGCTGGTGAAATCAGTCAACATTTAGTGGCATCAACCTAAGAAAACTTGATGTTACAGAAAGTCTTGCTGTGAGAATTGAAGTTCTTGCAGTTTATTGTCAGTCTTTTAGATACTATATTTACTAAGACATTTTAGTATATTCTATAAGATCCAGACAAAGTTTTAGAAGTCTAGTTAACCTTTCCTTCCTCCATTTCTCTCTCTCCTCCCTCCTTCCATCTTTCTCTTCCTTTATTCCTTCTTTATAAAATTTCCCCCTTCCTTCTATACAACCTTATTTTCTTCTGTCTTCTTTCTCTTCTCTCTCTTTTCTCCTCCACCTTTTCTTCCTTCATTTTTGTCTTTGCCTTCCTCTCTCTCTCTCTCTCTCTCTCTGTCTTGTTATTTTATTAGTTTTTTTCCCCTTATTTGTTTTGATTTGTTTTACATAGCTCTGTTTTGGAATGTATTCATTCCATGTGAATACATTTAAAGCTCACAGGAAATAGTTTTTTCTTCGTTCTTAGAATCTGAGCGCTTGTAAGTAGGTAGTGAGGTTGAAATGTTCCTGTGTAATCCCAAAGTACTGACAATAATCCATAGTAGATTTTAAACTTTGACTTTGTTTTAATTTAAATAAATGTGAGTTCTATTGATAGATTATTACTCATGTAGAAATCATTGCATTTTAAATAGTTTACACAGGGTTTTTTGCACATAATTTATTTTCTGAACAAAAATTATTTCTTTCTGTCCTTAACTTTTAACCATGCATAAAAAAATTGCAATGCATTTTATCATAAAACTGTGACTGAATTCTCTCCCAGCATACATTGGGATAGTGGAGGACTTTGGGCAGAAAGAGCACAGGATCTGGTGTTGGCTTTGCCCTATTTGACTGTGTCAGTTAAGCCAATTAGCCTCCCTTTCTCCCAGTTCCCTCATTATTAAAATGAGAGGACTGAGCTTCCTGAGGTTCTGTGAAATAGCAAGTTCCTTGTTGGGTACCTCTGGTATCTATGGTTTCATTCCATTTCTCCAGCTGTCACACACTAAATGAGGAGAGATACAGCAATATCCAGGAGTCATGAGATGTCACCATTGCAGGTGACATTCTGCATTTTGTTGTCTGAATAAATGTCTAGCATGATCTGGGGGTGACATTGTATTGTTTTGATGGGATTCTGTGGGGACCTTTCACAGTCTCTGGTGAGTTGTTTATTGAATGATATTTTGACTGGAGCTATTTTCTACAGTTTCCGCTGTCTGCAGTAATGACGAGGGAAACCTGTCCTATATTATTTTTAAAGATTCAGAGCTTAGGGAAAATGTAGTTAGCTTAAATGATGAGCTTGAGTTTATAAGAAATGAAAACAGTGGATAAGATTAAATGGTTCTAAGGTTATTAAAAAATTAAGGCTCAACTAATTTTGAAATGTACTGTAAAATTTTAAATGGTCAAAATAAGTATAAAAGTGGTTGACTCAATGCCGGCATCATTCCTAGTGTCTGAATATCAGCAAGAGATCCCAAATACTAAACACTAATTGAGAAACATTGAACAGATATAATAGATCTATTTTTAATTTTCTAATAGGAAAAAAAATCAGAGAGATATAGGTCATACTTACCTCTGTACAGTATTTCCTGAGGAGATTATTAATATCCAAATATGCAGCCTGACCCCAAACTTACTGAGTCAAGATATTTGAGTAGCACCTTGGCAGGTAGGCCTCAACAAGGCTCTTGGATGACTCCATTGCACACCAAATGTTGGGAGCCCTGGGACTGACATCTCCCTCACAGTTTAGAGCAGGTTAAAGTCTTGAACCCCTAGTTTGGTTTAGACATCTGGTTCCTTGAACACTATTCTGCAACTCTATCATAAGGAGAATTTCCTGGGCAGCTCTTTCAGTAGATTGTAAGATTAGTGGGCAGGGACCACGTCTCAGTCAACTCTGTGTCATCCTCACCTGACAGAGGACCTGGCATGCTGTAGATACTTCACCAAGGTGTACTAAATGAATGGTTTGGGAAATGCAGTGTGAAATAATGATTCTAAGACATGCAATGTAAGAGCAATGATTGCAGACAAAACTATTCTTTTTATCTTGTTTAGAAATATATTCTTCCCAAGAGAGCGAGTCATCTGACTCCTGAGTGGGAACTCTATATTCCCAAGTGACAAAAGAGAATTAAAAATGGGTGATGTCGAGAAGGGCAAGAGGATTTTTGTTTAGCAGTGTGCCCAGTGCCACACCATGGGAAAGGGAGGCGAGCACACGACTAGTTCAAATCTCCATGGTCTATTTGGGCAGAAGACAGGTCAGGCCCCTGGATTCTCTTACACAGATGCCAACAAGAACAAAGGCATCACCTGGGGAGAGGATACACAGACGGGAGTATTTGGAGAATCCCAAGAAGTACATCCCTGGAACAAAAGTGGTCTTTGCTGGCGTTAAAAAGAAGTCAAAAAGAGCAGAGTTAATAGCTTATCTTTAAAAAGCTACTAATGAGTAATGGGTGGCCACTGCCTTACTTATGGCAAGACAGAAATGTCTCATCGTTTTTATGTGTACCATATTTTAATTGATCTCCTACACCAGAACTCAGATCATGAATGGCTGACAGGATATTTTTGTTAGACAATCCTGATTTAAGTAAGACTGGTTTGTAGTTAAATGAATATTGTTGAGTTTTTAAAATTTTGATAGTAATTTCAGTTCAGTAAGTGCTATCACTATTTTCCCTTTCTAAAGATATAGTTGGTAACTCATTAGTGATGGTCATCTTTCTACAAAAAGGTGCATGCCATCTCAAAACCTACTGGAGTCTGGTTTTTTATTTAGGCTTATACATAACTGGTTATAAGACTATATAAATGCTGGAGAAATCCCTTCACTTCTCAAAACTAAGCAGACTCACTTGTGTTTTAATTCGTGTTGATTAACCTGCTAAGGCAAAGGCTGAAGATAAGGTAGTGATATCTACTTTATATATTTGGTCGTAACTCTACCAATTTAATTAGAATTTCCTGTATCCAAAACACTACTTTTTACTTATTGAAAGACATTTTAGTGTGGTTTATGTATGCTATCAAATAAAGAGTAAGTAACATTTTACATATTTTATCAATGATTTGTAAGGTCAGATGCTTTTAAAAGTGTTACAAGATTTAGTAGCATGTTAAATTTTACCTTTGAATTCTATTATAAGTCAGACTAAGTTGTATTTTAGAATTGTTAGGCAACTGTTCAAAACCACATAGAAACTGAAGAACTACTATATATGTGTGATTGGTAATGGTGCTTTTGCCAATTCAGTGGAAGGATTAAAGTAGAGGAGATATACTGTTAGCATATGTTTGTAAATTATGCTGTTATAAGACTTGAGATAATTAAAAAACAAATGACAGATCAAAAAAAAGAAATATATTCTTCCCAAAGTGAATAACAATAGTTTATTTTTTATTAGATTGTATTAGCAAGTATAAATAGTAACTTTTTATATGACTTTTGAATGAGTATTTTGCATATTTTTCTTAACAATCTTACAAGCTTTTAAAAGCCCCTATTTCACAGATGACACAGTTGAGAAAGATGAGTCGAACTCACTCTCCCTCATGTTCTTTCCAGTAAATCCATTTTTCAACAACCTAAATGCCAGTTTTATACATGTCTATACTTGGGTTAGACAAGCAGCTGGTTCCTTAATCTGATTGGACTGATTTCTGGTAACCTATGGAAATCAGGTAACATGACAAGACCCTAGAGGAATCGGTTTAAGCATATAGACAGGGTTTGGAGGAATATGCTAGAAATAAGTATTAAGAAGAACCCAAGTTAGGATAGAATCTTTCAGTTGGTACTCAGGCAGCCACTGAAAGAGCACAGGTAACTCTTACCCTGGCAGCCAGGAACAAGTTCATAGGTTAGGTAGTGACCTGCAGGCCTGAGGGACATCTCAGTGGAAGATGGAAGATCTGAGGCTCTAGGGCTTTCTCTGGGTGGTTAGAATATGATTGTGTGGCTGGAACTTTCTTGTCACTATGTAGTGAGCAGTCCAAGAGTTCCTTATGCTTTTACTGATGACCTATGGATGTATGCTGTGCCACACAGACTCACCAAGCAGAGGTACCAGCAGAAGAAAAAAAATGTAAGAACTCCGCCTTGTGCAACAGAATGTAGGGTTATCGTGGGAGAGTGTCTCTTGTCTTGTTTCATTGCATGTCTCTAGGGGTGACCAGGGAGAAAAACGTGATGTTTAAGGACTGGTTTATACTAGTTCATAACCTCTGTAAGGATTTTTTGTTTTATTTTGTCTCACAATGTATAAAATAGTGTCTTCCCTTACAAATATTTGTTGAGTAAGTAGACTTCAGAGCTTGGCAGACTTATACTTAAATTCTAACACTGCTGCTTGCTAGCTGTTTCATTTGAACAACATAGTTCATTTCTCCAAGCCTCAGTCTCTTCATCTCCAAAAAGGGGTCATTAATAGTTTCCTGTTTGGTTATTTCAAGGAATAAGTGGCATAACTGTAGCATGTGGGAGCCAGTTTGTGCTAATTTCAAGAGCAAAATGTCATACTGTTGGAAGCTTGAAGTTGGGTGGAAGAATTTACACCACAGAACCAGCAAATAAGTGTCTTCTCTCTGCCCAGGAGGTTGTTAACTATTTTCCATGTGACCTCTGAATATAAAGTACTGGAACACAGTGTCAGGCACATGGAATTCTACCAGTGCCAGGTACCCAGACACCAGTGTTTAGCAGATACAATGGCAAAGGGGGAGTGCTTTCTTGGGTAAATTAAGTTAGAGGAGAGTCATTCGTTTAGATGGGCTGATAAAAGATGCACTTGCCTATCAAACTGCATTTAGCATATGCTCATTAAGAGGAAGACTGTGTTAAAAGTCCCAGAGCCTAAGTCCTGGCAAAGATGAAGCTACCCAGTTGAGAAATGTGATGATGATGGGAGTTAGAAGTTTCTGTATCAGTCTTTGCTGACCTGAATGCTAGTCCTTCAAATGTTTTAGCACAAGAACACTTTCAGTTTTTTAATGTATCCGTACTAGCTTACGGTCTCCTTGTATTTCCAGTGTTGATTATTTGCATGGTTCAGCACTTAAGATTAAATCTATGAGCAGTAGTAACTATAGACATCCTTCTCACGGATCTTACGAACCTTGAGTACTCTATGTGGGAGTAATTGAGCTAAGTGCTTCCACTGGCAATGGGAAATACTGTTTGGTTAACACCTTCTGGACAATGTCTAATGGAGGGACTTCCTTTGCCTGATATAGTCATACTATAATTTTGCTCCCAGTAAGTCTATTTAATGTGGGATCATTATAATGCCTATTTCCTCATACCCAAAGAAACCATGTTTATTGTGACCATATGTCCCATATGTTTTAAGACAGTACAATTTAATATAATTTTATTCATTTCAATTAAGGAAATTCATTATATGTCAAGAAATTGTTATCTAATTTTATGGCCATTTAAGACTCTACTATGAATGAATTCACATATTATAAAAATAGTACAGTTTTTTAGTGCAAAAAGAAGATGAATGACTCATATAAAGGTATAAAAACTAAATCAAATTTAGTGATACATTTAATAATACCCAATTATTAAAAAAGAGAAAATCATGCAGTATTTATGCTTTTTCAGGAAATTCAAGGCAGATGGTCACTATATATGTTTTTGGGGTTGGTAGTCAATGGTAATCAACATGGGGTATATTCACAAATAAACGCCTATGTAATGCTGCTCACAGTTTAAGTTTGACACTAGTCAGAAACAGAACTAAAGCAAATCATTCATATTGTTACTAAACTTTAGAAAAGTCAAACTACACTTTTGTTAGAGGGAAAAAAAAGTCCGAAAGGATTAATTTAAAAATAGGTAAAGATCTATGGGAAATGTGAAGACTTTTAAAGAAATTCCCATTTTTCTTCTGAAGTATAGAAAGGCAATGACTTTATAGAACAGAAAGTTCTCTGTCACCAGCTAGATCAATAAAGAGACCAACCAACCAATGGACCTTTGCACAAAAGGAAAACAGACTGAGCAAAGAGCAGGGAAGCTAGCCCAACTACAAAGGGTTCTTCCCTTCTCTGGAGAGGAAATTATATTATTTTGAGCACAGTCATGTTCTAAAGATTGCATACACACACACACACACGTGTATGTGTGTATATATATATATATATATATATATATATATATATATATGTAAAATTATTATTTTTTCAGACAGGATCTCATCATATTGTGATACCCTGCCTCTGCCTTCTGAGTAATTGGGACCCCAGGCACTCACCATCATGTCCAGCTTTTAGGGTGGGCTAGAAAGCCAGCCTGGGCCTCCCACGTGGCCTCAGTCTGCTAAGTAGCATTTACCAGCACATGCTGTTATTGCAGCTGGGCCTTTCAATATATGTTAGAATTTTGAATCTCAAAAAAAAAAAAAAGAAAAAAAAATTAAGGCAGATGATATTCTCCACAGCCAGTATCTGAATTTGGGTCTGTCAAGTTTCAAAGCCCACACTCTGTCCAAGAAACCAGACGACCTCTGTACCTTTTGCTGGGCTCTGTCTGTGCCATGTTCTTTACAGACGATTTCTCATGTAGTTCCAAGGAAGCAATTAAAATTTTTAAAGACAAGCATGTTTCATTTACATATGATACTAGAATTGAAATTCTCAAAAGTTCTTTCCTGTTATCTGAATGTTTCTATATGGGAACTTTAGGTTCAAAGAAAAGACCAATACTATAAGGCCAGCCCGTACAGCAGTAGCTAAGCACAGTGCACAGGAAGCCAGACCCCGCATGGCTGACAGCAGTTAGAAACCTGGCCCAGCAGCTTGAAAAACACACTGGGTGTGTATGTGTGAGTGTGCCCGAAATCCTGATGGGAGAGAGAAAGGGAGGAAGAGAATTGTGAGGTGACCATATCCCACTGAGGTGTGATTTCTCTCTCTCTTTCTCTTGATGTCTCTGGCAAATGCATGTAACCATTCACTGGCAAAAACCCCCAAAATATGTACAAATATGTTATATTTTTATATATATATAATTTGTGTGTATATATATATGTATATATGTATACACACACACACATATATATTATATTGAATATTATATTTAGAGAGAGAAAGAGAACTAAACAAAACTCAGTATTACACTTAAAGGCAGAGTTAAGATAATAGAGAAAGACTAAGTGAATTAATCACATTTCTTTTAGAATGGTAGGTACCTCTAGCTGGCTAATCTCGATCATTAGATAATAATGTGGCCTAAACTTTGACTCCAGAGCTGCCACACCCATAGCTTTACTGGGGAGGTTTACACCACTTTGCCTTTGTGAGTCCCATAAGCAGAGGCTTTGTCCCAATAACCTGGAGCAAGACTGCAAGTGTGCGTGGTCTCAGGGTCCCCACTTCATCGCTGCGAGTCTCCACTTCGCTCATCTATGAAATAGAAATGGAAATACAGACCCCCAGGGTTGCTGTGATCCATCAGGTGCCGACCTAAAGCTGCCTGGGGTACGTGGCACACAGTTCAGACCTTCTGTAACCCAAGTCCCCTACTGTCCAAAACGTGTCTTTTTGGCTTTATGGAAATGTGTTTCTAGAAAACAATTTGTTGTAGCAAACATTATCTTCATTTATTCTAAATATTTATTTGTCGGGGGTGGGAGGAACGCAATTTGCTTCAAGCCAACTGCGTGCTCTTCAGACTCCACAATGAAGGGGCGTGAAGTCTCTCTCCCCTGGACTTTCTCGAACCCACTTGCTTGGTGTGGAAGTTAATTTTGAAATGAGTTACAGATGCTAACGAGACTTCCCCAGCAGTGGCGACAGGCAGAAATGCTGTTCTCCTCAGAACTTGAGGGATCTCTTACCTCTTGGCTTGGGTGCCAGCCCAGCTCCTGCCGGCCCAGCTGAGGAAGTCACTCACGGGGCACCTGGCCTGGTGTCAGCATATGGGCAGGTGAGCCCAAGGCAGCCCTGAGGATTTGTTCTTGTGACGCTGTGGCCCATGTGTCCTCCCTCTTTGGGTCTCAAAACAGATTTTCTCTTTTTTTTTCTTGTAAATTAAAAATTTATCAACACACACATGAATGCAGCTTTAAAGAGTCAAATACTATTACATGCTTAAAATAAAAGAAAGAAACATCCTCTGACCTTTTCCTCCTGACCCAGAGCCCTCCACTTGTACTGTTTAAAGTAATTCTTTTGGCATATATCTCCATATTCTAAATACTGTACGACTACTTTATATTTTTTAAATTTCAGATACTATAGACTGAGTTGTTTTAACGTGAAAAATGCACATTTGCTCCCTCAGAACTTGCACCTCTCCACGTCCCCTTTATCCCATCCTCTTTTTTTTTGTTTTTGTTTTTGTTTTTGTTTTTGTTTTTGTTTTTGTTTTTGTTTTTGGAGAGGTTTTTGCTATAGGGCGTGTGCGCTCGCCAGACAGACAGAGAGAGACAGAGAGACAGAAAGCGAGAAATCACCCCCCAGAGGGATGGCCACGCCGCAATCCCTTCTCCTCCATTCTCCTTTCAGGATCTTGGGCACGCACGCACACGTGCCTGGCGTGAGTTTAAGCCACCGGGTCCGGGACTCAAACCGTAGTCAACTACGTGAGAGTCCAGCGACATAGCCATTACCCTAACTGCTGGTCCCATAAGAATTACTTGTTTTATTTTATTTTATTATTATTATTATTTAAGTTGCTGGGGTCATCAGAGAGAGACACAGAGGAGAGAGGGGGGAAAGCAAACCACCAGGTTCAGGACTTGAACCGTGGTCGGCCATGTGGGAGTCCAGTGCCCTAACCAACATCCCACCTGCTGGCCCCTCATCCTCTTAATAGATGTCTAGTGTGCTTTCTGGATGTTCAGGGTTTACACTGAAAGTTATCTGTGGACAGGTGGTTGCAATTTTGTGCTCATATAACATCAGCACACACAGGGAGATCACTATGTGATGACGGAGGCAGAGACAGGAGCCAGGCAGCTCAAGCAGAGGACAGCCGGCCCACCAGAGCTGGGAGAGGCAAGGTAGGGTTCTTTCCAGAGCCTGAGGAGAGGGTGCCACTTTGTTGGTGCCTCAGTTTTTGATTTCCAGCTTCCTGTGGTCCTTCCTTATGGCAACCCCAGGAGAACAATACCAGCCCATTGATACTACTTTAATTTCCCTCCATTTGGATGCCTTACAGTCCAAGCATAGAGTCTTAGTTAAGGTCCTGGATTGCTGCAATGAAAAATTACTTATTTTCAAGTTGTTCTGCTCTATCTTTGCAGCTAGATATGCTACTCTTCCAGTTCGTATGTTTTGAGATCTGTTTCAGTTTCTTGAAATCAGTCCATGTTTTATGGCAAGCTTTCAGCATCTGATAGCTGAGCAAGAGTTCTAGGCACCCAGTTTCCTCATTCTGCAGAAGAACTGCTGAAATGTTCGTGTCTTAGTCTGTTGCTATAACTGTGTACCACAGAGTGGGTAATTTTTACAGAAGAGAGGTTTGTTTAGCTCACGGTTCTGGAGGCAGGGAAGTCCAACATCCGGGTGCTGCTGTCTGGCTGCGTGATGACTTGGCAGGGGCTACACGTGTTGAGACAGAGAAAGTATGTGTCAGCCAGGTCTCTCTTCCTCTTCTTATAAAGTCACTGTGGTGGCCCCACTCTGATGACCTAATTTAATCTTAGTTACCTCCAAAGGCCTCAACTCCAAATACCACCACCATGTGAATTTTGGGATTAAATTCCCGATATGTGAAATTTGAGGGGCATATTCACCATAGTATTCTCTGGGGTAGATGTTGCTAGCTAATAGTCCTGATCAATGTCTATGGGCGAGATGCCAATGTAGAAGCACAGCTTTTACTGTTTACTTTTGGAAGAGGGAGAATTTGGATTTACATTGAAGGTGAAGCTTAAATCCACTCTTTCTCTTCCTTTGTGTGGAACTTTGTATTTCCTCGATCCTCAATCCTTGTAAGCTATTGCTCCATGAATACGGCCTGAAGTGATTCAAGCAACATCTTGTAATTTTTGGTGGTGCTTTGTGCAGATTTATTTCCTGGTCAGTCAGGTGGGACAGATGGTAGATTAAGATTTAGCACATGCATTTGAATTTGTAGTCTGGGTTCTGGAGGGAAAAACAGGAGGAATTGCTTTCTGTGCTAGGGCAGTAATGTCCTGGAATTGCTAAGAGTGCCCAGGATCGCACTGGCTTGTTTCCCTAGCGTCAAACGTGGAAAGTGGAGGGAAGGCAAATGGACATCGCTCCTTTTTATTTTCGATGGAAAAAATGTTCACACTAGAAATAAGGATAGTTACCACTATTTTTTGGATAACCTTAATTTGTCCTCATTTGATGCATTAAAATTTATGAACAGTGTTAATGGAAAGCTTTTTAGTCTAACTAGGCAGTTGCTATCTCTTTAACCTCTCACCCCTACCTCCGTAAGAGGGAAAATTCATCTTGCAAAGCTTTCAGAAAGAGTATATTTTACGTGAATATTCTTTTCCCATTTTGCACCCCTCCCCCTCATATTTTTATATTGCTTCTTTTGGCCACTTTTCCATTAATAGCATTAGGATTTTTATTTTCCTGATCTAAGGGCAGAAGAATTGGGCCCATTATATCTGGTAATTTATCAAACAGCGTCTCTATCACAAAGAACAATTTTTTCTTCTCTCTGGGTTTCTGGCAGTTCATCTCGCCCTGCCGGGGGGAGATTGAACACTTTCCTCTTTTGAAGAGTTTACATCAGAAGATTTCACCACATGCCTCTAAGATTTCACCTCATGAGAAATTCCCCTTCAAATCTGTGATTTTTCTTCTTCCCAGGACCTTTTGAATTCCGTAATGGCGCCATGTGCTGGCTGTGGGGTTTGCCCCCTTTGAAGCATTTATAGACTCTTTTAGTCATTGCCTTTGAAAGAAAAAGGTCGGTGGTGATGGTGGGGGAGGGTCGGGTAAGCTTCAAGGGTGGAAGATGATCTCTGCATAATTCAGGCACACAGGAAGGCATGCTCCTGCCAGCTCTCCCAGGGCTGGAGTAAATACAGTATTAACATGCCTGCTCCTGCAGTCTGCACTGGGGGGAAATGGCCACAGCAGAAGGGAGGTCTTTCTCCTCGCAGCAACACACACTCTGGAGTGAGCCAGGCTCTGCCTAAGCTCTGCTGCTCTTTGGCCTGACCTGGGAGGTTGGGAAGTACCCCTGCCTGGGCTCTACGCCTACCCACAAAATGAGAACCTCTCATGGCTGGGGCTAGGAATGCTTCTTGGGTGATCCTACCGCTCACGCAGGGCTGATCTCTGCTACAGTCTATGCTCATCTGGGGCCATGTGACTGGGGAGAAGGCTCTGGAAAGAACAGATGACTGAATAAGCGGCTTGCTGTCTATCCATACCAAACTGCTTTATGTTTTCTTCTTTTTGTCTCAAATTCTTGAGAGGCAGTTCCTTAGTAAAAGGAAGAAGTGGGGGGCCCAGGTTTGAAATGAGCTTGGGTGTGGTGAGAAGCCATGTAGATGGCGTCCAGGTGCCTCTGAATGCTGTAACAGTCACCACAGAGCAGGCTTTAAATGGAAGGTCGCTAAGCGGGGCAACTCGTACAATTTCTTGGAATTTCTGCTGGATTCCCACTGCCGGTGGTCATAGGTCTGCCTTTCTTAATTCTGAAGACTCTTCTAAATGCTCAGAGCATTTGCATGCAGGACTTTTTCACTGAGAGCTTGGGTCGCTTCAGAGTAATGTCAGCCTCCCCCGCCATGTGGATTTGCCTGGCAATTGCTGCTGACCTTGGGAAAGCCCATGTTCAACCTCTCTGCTCAAGGTGCAGAGAAAGCGTGTTCTGGAAAGAAGAGAAAAGGCTTGGGGAAAAAGAGGGGAGAGGCAATACTTTCTAGTTTTCCATGCTTATGCTAATAAATGAAATAAAGCATATTTTAGAAAGTTGATTTGTTTCTTCCATGAAAGAGAGAGACAGAGGGACAGGCAACCCCGACAGGGTCTTCAACCCAGGGTCCACCTTGGGCCTGGGTCATGGGGATGCATCGTATGCTCAGTATGCTCAGGGGGTCCTGGGACTCCAACCAGGACATTTTCATGTGGTCCTATTGTATCTGCAGTGCCACCATTGGACCCAAGAAAACATTTTTCATGAAAAAATCAGAGTATTTATTTGATTATTTTGATTATACTATTTATCTGATGTGTTAATTATTTCCTGAGTTGTGTGTACGTTCTGTATAAATTAAACTTTCACTGGAAAACATCAAGAAACCAGAGAACCAGCCTGTGCTGCTTTCACCCTGGGCCTTCCTGTCAGTCTCTCCTTTAGCAAGTTCTTCATCACAAAGACGTCCCCGACAGTGGGACAGTGCCATTAATACAGGCACCAGTGGGGCATATGAATGAAGGTCTTTAAAAATTAATCCTTAGTATGACATGTGTGGTTGAAAACGTGCAAATACTGGTAAAACACCAAAAAAACCCTACCACCAGTTAAAAGCCCCTGGTAAATTTTGTCTTTATTCCCAATCTGTCTAACCTCTCTTATAACAAAATGGAATTTTATTATGGCCTACTGCTTTGCGACCTACATTTATTACTGACTAAAAATATACATATATTGCTACTTTCTTGATATTATTTTGAAGGCGGCATAATATTTCATAACATAAATGCACTAAAATTCATTTAATTGAGCCTTAATTTTGGACATTTAGATTATCCAGTTATTATTTTTTTTTTTTCTTTTTGAGAAGTTGTTTTATGCTATAGGGCAAGTGCGCTCGCCAGAAAGACAGAGAGAATTAAAGAGACGGAAAGTGAGAAATCACCCCCCAGGGGAGATGGCCATGCCACAATCC
Source organism: Tupaia tana (assembly GCA_026018925.1). Taxonomy (NCBI): domain Eukaryota; kingdom Metazoa; phylum Chordata; class Mammalia; order Scandentia; family Tupaiidae; genus Tupaia; species Tupaia tana. The sequence goes on from JAKSZU010000002.1 coordinate 13,235,493, forward strand.
CTTCTCCTCCATTCTCTTGGGATCTTGGGCATGCACGCACACATGCCTGGCGTGAGTTTAAGCCACCGGGTTTGGGACTTGAACCAGTCAACAACATGAGAGTCCAGCGACATAGCCATTATGCCAACTGCTTGTCCCAGGTTGTCCAGTTTTCAAAAAATTTAATTTATTATTATTATTATTATTGTGTTGTCAGAATAGTCATGACACATTTTAAATGACAACCCATACATTTTAAAATTTTCTATAGAACACATGTCCTCACCAGAGAGAGAGAGAAAGCTGCCAGCTGGACTGGAACTATGGTTGGCCACATGGGAGTTCGTGCCTTCACCACTGTGCTATCTGCTGGCCCCATAAGTTGTCATTGTTTTTTAAAAATCTTTTTCTGTCCTTCCCTGCTCTTGTTCTACCATGCAAATTCTTCAGCTACATACTGGGGCCCCCTCAGTGATGCCTACCATGCTCTCTAGAGCTCCAGGAAGAGAAAGGTCTCATTCAGCATTGCCGACTGTCTGCACTGCACTTTCACCTGCTTGACCCGCTGAAGCTACCACCGCACGCCACGGCCAGGAATCTGCAGTGAGATGCGATCAGCTCCTAGTGTGTGCAATCTGGCTCCAGTGGATGACTGGGATCACCCGTGCTAATATTTTAAGAAAATTCCTACAAGTGGAATTTTGGGGCCAAAGGGCATTACATTTCCTTTCATTGTCTTGTAGAAATATCAAAATTTACGATTCTGTTGGGAGTGGATGGGGTTTTGAAGCTCTGAATTCCCCAAGGGCCTGCTCTAAGATGGGTTGGACGCCCTTCCAGGCAAGGACAGGTCTGTCTTTGGGGGTTTCTCACTGAAGCCAGACTAATGCTTGGCAGTACGTTCACATATGAAAGGGGCAGTTGGGCTGAACGTACCCTGTATCTCTCAGTTCAGATATTCCAGGGAAGTTTAATAACACAACAACAGCAAAGGAGATGCCAGGAGGCAACTTATGATAAATGCTAAACATCAAGTGCTGTGAAGGTTCAGAAGAAGGAAAGACTGGCGCGGGAGCCTGGCTAGGAAAGACTTCACAGAAGGGAGGTTTGTTGCAAAAGAGAAAAGGTCTGAGTTGGCATTTGGGTGCTGTGTGTTGATCAATTCCCTCAATCACAGAGGCCCAGGGCCTTTGCACGAACAGCAGACCAGATGGAGGCAGCAGACAGCTGTGGACGAGGAGAGGAGCTGTTGCCTGCTGGGACAGGTCTAAGGCTGCTGTCTTCACTGTCTGCAGTGCACCCGGGCAGTGACTCTCTGGCCTGGAACTCCCGCCCATGTTTCTGGCTAGGTTTGTTCAGTCAACCCTGCCTGGATACCTTCTCTGCGGTCTCCCTCTTTCATATTAGGGGGAAAAAAAACTCCAACTTGTAATTCATCTCTCCACCGTTGCATCACAAGGACAGCTGATGGACAGAAGTGTGTGGTACCAATTAGATCTGCAGCTCCGATTCCCTGCCTGGGATTAGACTTGTGTGCAATCCGCCTGCGTTTGTACAGCCCAAATATCAGATAACATTAAGGTTTACATTCTCCGCAGAAAGCTGTCCCAGGAATTTATTGATGTTTGCAGCATCTGATTACTCTACAGTCAGAGAAGGCCAAGAGGAGAATTTTATATTTTCCCTGTTGACCTTTGAAAAGTAGCACCTTTGACTCCCTCCTAATGATGGTGACCTTCAAGCAGTGAAATCTTCAACTTTTCCACACATTATGCTACTTTTTCCCTTCTGTTTTCTTTAACAGATATTAGAATGGCATCCGTGTTTGCTTTTGCTGAGAGGAAGAGGAGTCCTGGGAGAAGGAGCGAGGCCTGTGATTGCAAGGCCCTCCCTCCATGGCACCTTCACCCTCGCCTGCCTATAAGGTGTCAGCTTGCTGGGGATACTTTTAAATGCGACAGGAAACCGTTTAGGGTAAGAAATGCTTTTAAAACATTATTCTCACGCCAGACAAAATCTCAGATCTTGCAATTTTGTTTGTTTTCTCCCTTCTCAGCTGTTTCCCTTTGAAGTCAAAGACTGCTGTTTCTTTGTGCAAATGCAGCTGTGACTAGTCGATCGTGGTTTATTTTAAGACAAGAAAAGAACCAAGCAAAGAAATACCTATTGTTATTTGTCATCCATTTGCAAAATTCAAATGCACCCAGTCTTGTTCAAACGTGCAGATGAGGGCTGCACATGTAAGAGACTCTGGCAGTGCCGTGCCAGATGAAAGGGGCAGCTTGGGGCCGCTAGTCAGTCTTGCCCAGGCGTCGTAACAGCAGCACAGGCCTGGGTGTTTCATGATCCTTTCTTTCTTTTTTTTTAACTTTAAAAAATTTTTGAATTTATTTGTAAAATTTATTATTATTACTATTTATACATTCGGTTGCTATACATCAGATTGTAAAGAGACTTTACCCAGTATGATTATCTTTTTTTTTTTGGGAGAGGGTTTTGCTATAGGGTGCATGCACGCGCAAGAAAGAAAGAGAGACAGAGAGATAGAAAGCGAGAAATCACGCCCCGGGGGATGGCCACGCCACAATTCCTTCTCCTCCGTTCTCCTCTTGGGATCTTGGGCACGCACACGTGCCTGGCATGAGTTTAAGCCACTGGGTCCAGGACTTGAACCGCGGTCGACTACATGAGAGTCCAGCGACATAGCCATTACACCAACTGCTGGTCCCACATGATTATCCTTTCTTATCTGTGCCCAGTGTTGTACTCCAGAGCTTTGTTCTTTTGGGTCTGAAGGATCGCAATTGCTTCCTAATAAGTTTTCTTCAGAATCTGTATCTCTGATCAATCTTTTCTGTATCCATGGCCAGCCAGGACCTGAAATGTCATGTGGGCCATATTACCTCACTAAAATCTTCAGTGGTTCTGTGTTTCCTATAGGGTGAGTTCTGGGTCCATTACATACCATTGAAAATGTTTTGTAGTTAATCAGTGCCTCCATTTTCAGTCTTCCCTCCCAGTTTATTTCAGGGTCATCCACTAAAACAGTGTGCTCAGGTGCCAAATGTCATGTTTCCAGGACCTTTGGCAAAGCCTGCATGTGCCATGAGGCATATGATTGCTGCAATAGATGCTTTTTCTGCTTTGAATTCAACCTCTTTTCTTGTTTGTATCATTCATAGATTTTTAGGATCTGGGGGCTTCCTCTATTTTTGTTTAGTTTTCCAGCTTTCTAGATAAGAAGAATGAAGTGGATCACCCAAAGTCATCCTTAATGATGAGAGTAACTACTGATTATTGACTGCTCTTATGTATGTCTGACAAAGTGTTAAAAATAACTCATTGCAGTATCTCCACATCTTTATTTTATTAACAAGGAGCTAGAGGTACAGAGAGATAAAGTAACTTGCTGCAGCTCACCCAGGTGGTAAGTACCAGAGCCAAGATTCACATCCCAACACTGCCCTCTATCCATGAACATTGTCATATTTTGTGATCTCTGCAGATGTTTCTTATTTCTCTAACTATATTTGTTAGTTAACTACTTCTGGGTGGTAGAGATCCTGCTTTATAAGCTTTTGAACCACACAGTAATTTTTTTCTTTTTTTAATTTTTAACATTTATTTATTTATTTTTAGATTTTTTCCATAGGGCATGTGCATTCACCAGAGAGAGGCAGCAAGAAACACAGAGAGAGGTAAAGTTGGAAATCATCCTCTTGGAGGGCTGGCCATGCTCCTTCATTCTTTTCTTGAGATTCTAAGCCTGGAGTCAGTCGTATGGGATCTAGTGCCTTAACCACCATGCCACCTACTGGCCCATGCAGCACAAATTTTAAATAAACTCCTTAGGGCTCTGTCTGTAGTTCCAAATCTGGAGATGCCAGGCAGCTTGATAATGTTCCAAGAGTCCCAGTCACTCTCTGCCTTGCTCCTTGGTGTGCAGATTGGCTATTTGCTCTTTCCCTTCATAGACATGATTTTAGCACCATTGGGTATCTTCCTATGTCTGGCCGTGTTCCCACTCTATCTTGCTTTTGTGTTCATCCCATACAGTTCTCTGTCGGGATTCTGCTTCCCTTAACAAGTACGGGAGTTCGAAGTTCTAAATATGCTATGCCTCCACTTCCACCCCAGTCCATCATATATTTTCTATTATTATAATCCCTCTACCAACCCTGGACCTCATCTCTAGTCATTTCCAACTTGGTGAACTTTGAGTAAATACATGAATTTTATTTCTGTGATAAGACTATGTGTTTGATAAGAACCAAGCTGAATTAGCTCTTGACAAAAATACAGGCCAGTTTGCGAAATGACAGAGACACCACGTGACGAGCACTATTCAGGGAATTTAGCAAATTCCTGTGACTATCTTGTAAACACATAATATGTAGTGATTGATGGTAATATTTCTAGAAATTTTCATAATTGTACCTTCAATGATATTGATTAATAGATTGAAAATTTATTAATGAGCAGATTGAAAGAATGAGGGCAAAGTTTTGTCCTTAACCATTTGTTGTTCAATGTTTTAATTAAAGTCCGGGAGGGAATATCGGAAAGTACACTCAACTTGCTTGGTTTGGGTGTAAAAATTGGCACTATTGAGCCTCCTCCTTCTGCAAAGTCTCCCTTTCTGGGGCCCGTGACACAATTTCTTTCTTCGCCTGGTAACTGGTCTTTGTAATTTTTGTTTATGTAAGTTCTTTCTCTAATTATTTTTTTCTTTTTTTCCTCTCCAGTGCATATATGTGCCAGAGAGAAAGAGCAAGAAAGAGAGAGAAAGCTACCCCTTAATGTAGTGTGGTCATGCGGAAATTCCTTTTCCTCCATTTCTCTATCCTGTCAGGATTTGGGGCATGCGTGCACATGCACCTGGTGTGTTTCAATCCAGGGCTAGGATTTGAATCACGGTCAACTGTATGAAATCTGGTTGCCTGTGTGCAGCATTTAACCACCATACTTAACCACTATCCCTCCTTTTTCTGGTCTTTATTTGGAACCTCAGGGTTCCTTCTTGGGTCATCCTTACCTCTCACTGCATGGATAACATCTGTCTGCTTCCCTGGCTCCAGTTTGCCAACTCTCAGAATGACAGCTCTGGACATGCAGACTTGGATGACTGCCTGGTATCTCTGCTTTAATGTCCCATGCATATTTATATTCAACAAGTCCAAACTCAGCTTTCCCTCTTTCCCCCTAAACTTGGTTCTCCTCCTTTTTGCCATTGGCCCTTGGCAAAAATCCAGGCCATGATGTCTGATTTCACTCTCTTTTTCCCAGCCCCATGTACCAAGTCTATTGTTTCTAACTTCTAAATATTTCCTAGATATGCCCGTCTTTCCCATTGTCATTGCCATCACCCTGATCCTTGTTACCTTTGTGCTTCAGTAACATTGTGGAAATAGTTTCCTAATTTATGTCCTGTCCCTGTACCTAACCTTGACTTCTTTATTCTATACCCATATGTGGTCAGAGTGGTCTTCTTAAAAATCAGATCCTGTCTGGGCACTGACCTGATTAAGGCAATTCTGTTGGTTTTGTACATCTCGTGAACAAGTTTCTGATAGATCTGCATGCCTCCATAGTCCATAACCATCCACCCTGCAGGCTCATCCTTCAGAGCTCCAGTACTCCTGGACACAAGGCTCCAGGCTTAAGGAATTTTCCTTACATTTCAAACAGGGCATGGTTTATCTTATTTTTATGATTTTTACATGCTTTACCTTTTGCCCAAAATATTTTCTTTACTTGTGTAACTAATTCCTGCTTATTTTATTTTTTTTTCCATTTTACCTTGGCTTTCCTGTCCTTCAAAACCGTCTTTAGTTCTTTGAGCCCGAGTTAGCTGTTCTGTTTATGTGCTCACCCTGGTGTGTCACTTACATAGGGGCAGAATAACTAAAGTGGAGTATTTAAAGTTAGGTGAAAAAAAAAAAAATAACACTTTGGACTCAGATGCAAGAGATGTGCCGAGGTCTGACAACATTTGATGTGTCTTATTTTTTTTTTTTTGAGAGAGAGATTTTTGTTATAGGGCTGTTTTTTGCTATAGATTTGCTAAGTCTCTCTCTCTCTCTCTCTCTAATAGAGATTTGTGCTCACCAGAGAGACAAAAGCAGAAAGCGAGAAATCACCCTCCCAGGGGGGGTGGTCATGCCACAATCCTTTCTCTTGCATTCTCCTCTCAGGATTTTGAGCATGCACACACATACGCCCAATGTGAATTTTAAGCTGCTGGGTCTGGGACTCGAACCGAGATCAACAACATGCGAGTCCAGCAATGTAACCATTACACCATGTGTTGGTCCCTGATGTGTCTTCTTAACAAATAAGGTACCAGCATTGGTCTGGAGTGGAGAAGCACATGGTGGACACCGTCACAGGTGAAAGTGATGAGCCTCTGAGACCCTCATCATGTCCCAGGCAACTTCACATGGGCTTTTGGACAGACACATCTCTTGTTCTCTCCAAAGTCTTTCCTGCTTAATTGAACAGTTTTTTTTTTTTTAATTAAAAAAATGTTCTATACAAGCTCAAATTCAGCGCCAACATTTATGTATTCTCCTGCAAAAAGTCTTTTTATCTCGGAACATGCCTACAGCTTTGATTCTCCACTTTCTTGTTAAGATTTTCATTGTTCTTCCTTTTTAATTGCATATATCCAAAGAGGTATGACCCTAGAGTTTGGGAGGAAAATTAACGTTTTTTTTAAAGATGTGGCAAATAAAGCTGACAGCTCATTTGTCAACGCCAGCTTACCGCCTACTCCTGTGTGGTGGGTGAGGAGTGCCACGGATTCAGTTCGTAACTGATGGCTAGTGTTTCGTGTCCTCGCTTCATGAATATCACCAAGGCTATTCCCATGCTCTTCTTTGGATGTTCTTTTGAATTGTGCCAATTCTTTTCTTTCTTTGCTTTATAATAGGTGAAATGTTACATCTGTAAAATTGTATTCTATTGAAGAGCATCCAATGCTATAAACTGACAACTAATAACTAATGCAACATATCTCCGACAATTGCAGGTTCTCAGTATGTATTTATTGAATTGATTTGAATAATGCTAGTTAATTTATTTTAACTTCAGAGAACTCATTTTTTGTTTTGTTTACAAGTCTTTCCAATTTGCTTTCAGCGCTTTACCAAATTTTATTTCAATGTATGTGAGATGCTTTTCTCTATATCCTGACAGTAGGCATGACAGATATTGTCGTGAAAAATGTAAAATCATGTATCAGGAAGAAACAAATAATGTTGAAGATTTAAAAGAGAATAGTCATTTTACCAGATTCAGCTGGTTGAACCCTGAGGACAGCATTTACTTCTTCATTTTATTGTTCTTTGCCTCAGTTGAGTCTTCCATACTTATGGAGGAAATACACTGTCCTGTTTCATTAAGGGACACATTGCTGTTCTCCAGACAGAAGGAAAAGAGTGAAATGTAATATTCCATTGCAGAGATATATGAATTAACACAACATAATGGAGCATGAAGAGGCTACTTCTACAGAATAACACTGATGGGGAAGACTTGAAAGGTCTGGATGAGGTGGTCCAGGAGGATCCACCGGTGAGTAGACATCCCGTGACAACAAAATCAAGCCTTGGGCCAAACGTGCATACTTTTCTTATGCTTTCTGTCACTGATGGCAATAGACCCACTTAAAATCAGAAGTGCAGTGAATAATTAAGAAATACTAGAAATAATTTTGACATTATTAGAAAGAAATTAACTTTGAGCTTAAAGCAGATATGTTATTTTGCTTTTAAAGGTTAAATGTTTCAAGTACTTTAGGGGCTTGTGACAAGAATAACATCTTGATATCTATGTAACTACAAGGGTTTTATTCAGTCTGAATAGTGCTTTTGATGGAACCTTTTACCAAATTTGAGAAGTTTTCAGTCATTACTTCTTCTATTATTTTCTTCTTCTCCGTTATTTTTTCTTTACTTCTGAGGCCCCAGTTGTGTTCTGAGACTCCATTTGAATATATGTGTACTTATGTATGCTTGTATGTATGTTATGTCTAACAGATGTCTGCAGTTTGTACTTTTCAATTATTTTCTCCTCTCAGTTCTTAAAAATGAATATTTTTTTCTATCTTCAAGTTTGCTGAAACTTTTGCTATTTCTTATCTGCTGTTAAGCCAATCACATCTATTTTTCATTTTAGTTTTTTATTTGTTATAGCTTATATTTTTAACTCTACAATTTGCCTTATTTATCAGTTTATATTTCTTTTCTGGGATTGTCCATCTGTTAATTTATTATGAGAATGAAGACTTCCTTTGCCTTGAATGTCTTTATGATAGTACCAACATCTAGATTATCTGGGAGTTATTTTTTGAGTGCTTTTTCTCTTGGGTTCTGGCCAATATCCTTCCTCCTTCACAGTAATTTTTAATTGTAGTTGGGACATAGTAACATGTTATAGAGCATGTGGATACTGTCCTATTCCTCCAAAGGTATTGATTTTTGTGCTTGCAGCAGTTAACTTATCTGCACTCAAACCCCAAGCTCTATCCCCCCTGCAGTGGGCAGAAACTGAAATCTTTTGCTCCATTATTTAAGCCTCTGGCTGCTGTTTTCTCTCCCTGTGAATGCGCAGTTTAGCAGTCAGGGCCTGTCCTCCTGCCTTTCCTCCCTCCCAGGATTCACTCCCATATTACAGCTCTCTCACGTCCACCTGCTCTGTCCTCAGATGCTGTCAGCTAATGAAGGTGTGGCTTTTTCGCTGCACAAATGCGCAGCCTGGGGACTGTCTTCAGGCAAAAAGCTACAAACTCATGAATCTCACCTGTGCGTGCGTCTATCCTTCAGGGGTACCTTCATTCCAGTTTCTTCCCGTTTTGGTCATTCTCAGTGCCTTGTCGTCTTTTCCCCCCATTGAGTGAGTGTATGTGTGTGTGTGTGTGTGTGTGTGTGTGTGTGTGTGTGTGTTTGTATGGAGTGTCCACACGAACACAGACATGTGAAGAGGTGTTTTTATTTTTTTTATTTATTTTTTTCTTTTTTTGGAGAGGTTTTTGCTATGGGCACGTGCGCTCGCCAGACAGAGAGAGAGAGACAGAGAGATAGAAAGCGAGAAATCACCCCCCAGGGGGGATGGCCACGCTGCAATCCCTTTTCCTCCATTCTCCTCTCGGGATCTTGGGCACGCACGCACACGCGCCCAGCGTGAGTTTAAGCCGCCGGGTCCGGGACTCGAACTGCGTGGTCGACTACGTGGGAGTCCAGCGACATAGCCATTATGCTAACTGCTGGTCCCAAGAGGTGTTTTTAGATAGGGTCTTGCTGTGTCCTGATCCTTCACCCTTGGCCTCCTGAGCAGCTGAGATGCAGGTGCACGCCACAATGCCCAGCCCTTTAGGATGGATTAGAAAATAAAGTGCCTTAGTCTTTTAAAAATATATATATATATATCATGTCTATATTCTAATTTCAGGAGGTTGGGTGGAGAATAGTCTGACCTTGCCACTAGACCATCACCCTCTCTGGTTAAGTTTTGATGGCTCTAAGTGCTTCAATAGTTTGGATAGGACAGATTGGTAAGTGGTCAATTCAAAGATGTGGGTTAATTTATATACAGAACTAACAGGCAAAGAGGCTTAGAGCAAAGAAGAGCACGGTGTGACTTAGCTAGTGTTTTTAAAAATAGACTTTTAAATAGCAATATCCTAGATATTAAAGTATTTGTGCAAGGAATCCTTAAACATTTACTGAGTAGTTATTTATAGGAAGCCTACATGAAATTTGCTGTATGGATATTCAAGACGAGTCAGGTGTAGAAGACTATTCTCAAGGAACTCAAAGTCCAGAAAAAATGGGAAGGTAGGATCAAAGTAGTGATAGAGACTGAAGCTGGAGAACAGCCAGGAGGTTGTCCTATCCTTTCTTGGAGCATGGCACGCGTCTTGTGATCTAAATGAAATCACTGATGAATAAACAGCAAATCGTAGGTGTCTGCATCCTAGGGAAAAATAGCAAGCAAGGTAGATACCTGAAGTCAGAAGAATTATAGGAATGATGGTTTCTGTACAATACAGACCTCTTTATAAGGAGTACTCTGAGAAATCCGCCCTACTCTATAAAACACCAGAAATTTAAGCACTGGTGGATGGAGTTCGAGTGGATGCTCAGAAATGAGGGAAGACACTGTGGTCTCCAGAGGTTATATCCAGGAAGCAATTTCCTGAAATGGCAGATAAGGTATGATCCTTGAGCAGTAACGGCCAGAATGGCTGATGGTCCTCTGTTTGTGCAGAAGAAACCCTACATGCTAGTGAAGGTGGTATGGGACCCAGCAGTGTGAGCAGAGCCAGTCAGCAAAGAAATGGAGAAATGAGACTTCTATGGCAGATGTCTTCCGTAGGACACCCACCGTGCAAGTTTCACCAGGCCCCTGGTGAATGGGGACCTGACATTTATGCAGGAAGTGTGGAGGACAGAGAAACAGGTGCACCTACCTGCGACTGTGCACATGCGCACATGAAACGGGTTTCAGTTCATGGGCGGGACAATGTCTGTAGTTCTCACTTCCTCTGTCCGTACTGTGTTTCTCAGTTCTTCCCTGCCTCTTACGAAAAAGCCTCTCTAAATTATGTTGCTGAATTCCACAGAGCACAAAGGAAAATTACTTCACGATTTCGGTCCTAGAAAGGACGAGCCAGTACGGCAGCTTTTGTAGAGGCCACTGCCAAGCAAAACACCCAGCACAGGTGTGCAGCAGGCTCTAGGCAAAGTGGGTTACTATAGAGCAACATGATGTTTGTTCATTTTGTAAGTTTTAGTGAATTCATTTTAAATCACCAGTCAGTATATGGAGTTTTGATATAAATTTTGTTTCTATGCTATGCTATACTATACTAACTCCAGCAGGTGATGGATTTACAATAATCCATTTGAAAATGGTGATGCATGTTGACACCTTTGTATGAGAGAGAGCAACTTCAAGAGGTAAGATATTCTATAGAGTTATATAATGTAAGTGACTAAAATAATTTTGAGTTTTGTGCTCTCATGCATTTGTATGTACATTACATTCACTCATCCATTGAGTGTAGGAATGGACATAATTTTGTGTGAACTGAATGACCACTTGGAAGTCGTACTAGCTGTTTCCTTCCATCTAACTCGCAGTATGACACTCATTCCCTGGGTTGGGTGTCCACCGTCAGAATCCTGCTTCATTCCCAATCTCGGGGTCTCCCTTGGTTCTGGAATACATCATTTTCTTCCAGACTTGACTTTCTCTCCTTTCCCAGAATTACATGTAGTCAATCTGAGTTTTGGAATTATTGAAAATTAAGTAAAAATAACCTGGAGAAATGAAAGGTTATGACAATTTTTCAATTTAGTAAGCTATTTTAACAAACTTTTGTGGGTGCATGACATGCCAAAAAGTAAGCAGTCATAACTTTATAGATTAATAAACTCAAAAAGTAAAGACATCTGTTTCACCATAGCTTGAATCCAAAATTAAATTACTCCCAATGCCAATGAAGTTCCCGCCATGCCTCATAATCCCTAACATTGACTTTAAGGTAATTATTGTCCTGACGTCTGAAGTCACAAATTAGTTTTATCTGTTAGTGAACTTCAAATGAACGGAATCATACAGAATACACTAATTAGGAAAAAGATGTTTCTTTATTCATGATAGAGCATGTGCATGAGAGTGATGAGAGAGAGAGAGAGAGAGAGAGAGAGAGAGAGAGAGAGAGAGAGAATGAGAACTTCCCTCCACTGGGTCTGGCCATGCCATTGTCTCCTTCCTTCACTCCTCCAGCACATTGAATCTTTAGCACTGAGTGGACCTGGTGTGTTTCAGATAGACCAGCTTGGTGATTCAAACCACAGTCACCATGTGGGATCCAGCTTGCCTCTCTCTCTCTCTTTCTCTTTTTTAAGAGAGTTTTTTGCTATATGACATGGGCACTCACCAGAGAGATAGAGAGAGAAAGTGAGACACCCCTCCCCCCAAGGGGATGACCACGCCACAATTCTTTCTCCTCCATTGTCCTCTCAGGAGTTTGGTCCTCTCAGGAGTTTGGGCACACATGTACATGTGCTTTGTGTAAGTTTCAAGCCACTGGGTCCAGGGCTCGAAGTGCGGTTGGCCATGTGGGAGTCCAGCACTTTAACCACTACGTCACCTATTGGCCCCGAGATCTGACTTCACTTGAGCGACTCATTGCTGCTGTGGGAGCTGGCACAGGATGCATTATTATGGTTCATGTTCTTTCACTTAATATTCTGAGACCCATTCATGCTATTTCTTGCAGTTGTAGGTCATTTTTTCCTTGCTATATTTTATCTTATGTTCTTACTGAAATTTGTTTATTTTTCCTTTTTTTGGTAAATATTTGGCTCGTATTTTGATTTTTGGCTACCAGAGATAATGCTGCATGTAATGTAAAAACATTTTTGTACATGTTTTCAGATGCATGGAAGTATCCTCTTCTATATACACATAGGGGTGTTATTTATGGGTCTTAGGATATGTTCAATCTTCTAGGATACCCAGACAGTTCTCCAGAGTGCCTTTACAAATAAATACTCATGCAAGCAATTTGTGAGAGTTCCCATTGTTTTGCATCCTTGCCAAGTCTTGTGAGAGTCAGTTTGCTTAATTTTAACTTTTCTGGTGGTTATGTCAAAGTGCTTTTTAATTTTAATCTGCATTTCTTTGAAAACTAAGTGCCTAGGGACATTTGGTATATTGATAGACCATTTGGATATTCTCTTTTCCTATTTTTCTGTTTGATTGTTTGTCCTTTTTGTTTTTTATCGATTTGTAGGAGTTCTTCATATTGGGATGGGGATTCATGGTAGCATCAAATTAGAACATTCGAGTCCTCTGTTGCTCCTGAGAGCTCACTGGTGGCTGCAGGGTGGCTGTTGAAGCATGTTTCTATCACTGTTGGTCTATTCCCCTAGCAGGACCAGACATAGGATGAAGTGGGAGGGCATTGTCTCAATGGGATGCTCAATCCTTGCTTTCCTGCCTGCTCTGAACAAATGGGAAGAAGTCAGTGTTAACCTGTGGGTACTCAGTTAAGAATGTTTGGGATTAGTAACCCCTGAAATGAGCCCTGAGTTGGAACATTCATCAAATGTCCTGCATTAGGGCTGAAATGAGAGGAAGATGAAACCTCCGATGTCCCACAGGGTTGGAGAATCCCAGAAGGTAAAGGATGTTTAGATGCCAACTGGTCTACATGAAAGTGTACCCTTCATAGCAGCCCCGACAGAGGGTGGCTCCAGCTCTGCCAGACATGTCCAGCGATGGGAAATTTGACTATGCAGATCTCACAATCAATGGAAAGCCTACTGGCCAGCTCTCATTACAGGAATATTCTCATCTTCATTCACAAGCATGTGCTTCTCTTGCTTCTGCCTGCCGATCTTCCATCTTTTCCCTAGAGCCATATGGAATAAGGGTCTTGCCCTGTCTTTCTTTCTCCTTTCTTTTCTTCTTTCTTTCCTCTTTCTTTTTTTTTAATGGTTTTGCCATAGGGTGCATTCACTTTCCAGAGAGACGGAGACGTGAGAGGGAAAGTAAGAAATCATCCCCCACTTCCTCTGTTCTCCTCTTAGGACTTTGAGTACTCATTCACACGTGCCTGGCATGATTTTCAAGTCGCCAGGTCCAGTTTCAAACTGCAGGTGGCCATATGGGACTCCCCCACCTTAACCACCATACTGCCTGCTGGCCCTGCTTCCTTTTTCATGTGAGCATTCTTCAGGTATCAGAAGACAGTCATATTAATTTTTCCTGCAGACCAAAATGAAAAGCTAACCTCCTTGGAATAAGTATTTTTAAGCAGAACAAGAGGGAGAGAAAAGAAAAGCAGCATAGTCAAAGAATGCATTAAAATGGAAGATGAGTAATTTATTAAAGACATTTTCTTGTTCATTAACATACATCATATTCCCTTGTTTATTTTCCCTTGTATTAGACGATGATTACCAAGTGGCTCCTGGTAGGCTCGTTAAAATCCTTAACTTCTTTGTGGAGGTAATGGCCCCTCTTCTTCAGACCACTTTTCCCACCTGCCAAGACCTGCTGTTACATTTTCATGATTGCTGTTAGCAGAACCGTGTTCAGTGGGGATCGTGAAAGCGTGTGCCCTCAGCAAATAGCACAGCTCTTCTATGCCTGTCGTTCATATTTCAAGGTAATCTCCATGAAGGACTGTCTTTATAACTTTGTTTCCTGGAATTCAAGAAGTTATGCAGAGCTGTTCTGGACCTATTCTGTGCTTCAGGTGTTTACATTTAAGAAAAGGGGGCGGATGGGGGTGGACAAGAAAGAGACTTGGTGACTCACAATAATAGAGGAACACTCTGGACCATAGGGCAGTTCTTGTTTAGTCTTGAAATTAACTGTGTGGATGCATTTATTCACACAGTAATAAGTTTCTTAAATGCCAACTTTACCTCAGGCACCCTGCTAGAGTATTGAGGCTCCAATGGTTTAAACTACTCTCGATGAACTTCCCTGCTGGCTGGGTAACGGCTCTGTAAATGTAGTTTCTGAACCCCAAACTGTGTCTAACAGAGAGTGCTCAGAAGGGGTCCCCACGACCACTGCTGCTGCTGCTGTGGCCGCAAGTGCTGGGTCACTGCATTTGTCCTGCCGGCCACTATGCCACCTCAGACACATTCTTCATGCTTCCTGGATCTTTGCCTCTTATACAATTGGAAATCCGAACTAGATGCCTGTCTGCAAGGTGGCCACGTCTTACCAAAAACAAGCCAAAATAATAAAGAAGATTATCATATGAATATTTGGGGGAATGCTATTTAATTAATTATTAATTAATTAATTAATTAATTTTTTGGATAGATTTTTGCTATAGGACATGTGCACTCACCAGAGAGACAGAGAAAGACAAAGAGACAGAAAGTGAGAAATCACACCCCAGGAGGGACAGCCATGTCACAATCCCTTTTCCTCCATTCTCCTCCCTGGATCTTGGATATGCACACATACATGCCCAGCGTGAGTTTGAAGCCACCAGTCTGGGACTAGAACCACAGTTGGCCATGTGGGAGTCAAGTGATGTAACTGCTAGGTCCCAGGGAAATGCTATTTTGTTAAAGAATTATTTATTTTCAAAATTTTTATTCATTCATTTTAATTTGACCAGATACACACACACACACACACACACACACACACACACACACACACAGAGAGAGAGGGAAAGTGAGAAAGCAAGTCACCAGGAGGTCTGGGAGTCGAACCATGGTTAGCCATGTGGGAATATCCAACACTTTAACCACCGCGCCACCTGCTGGCCCCAGGGGAATGCTATTTTCAACAAGGTTTGTTTAGCAGAGAACTTCCTTTAATGTCTTAATATGTATTGAGAACTTCCAAGAGTGTGCAGCAAATTTGTCTGCCAGATCGTTTTTCTAGTTATTTCTTGGTATTAATGAAACCTGTTTCTCAGAAAGAACACATTGTCTTTCAAGAAACAGAATTTTTCTTCTTCACACCATATGACATTTTTCCTAAGTCCTTTCCAATGTTAAAGTCTATGACCCTACAGGGTCTTAAGATCTCTTGCCACTAAGGTGACCAGACACCGCAATGTGTGTGAGATAAATTAATAATTAGTAATGCTCCCTTTCAAAAACTATGTCCCACTGTGAACGGTAACAACACGGACCACTTACCTCATGCAGTGTCTTAACGCTTCTCAGTGGTGCTGCTCAGTATCCTGCTTCAGGTGGTGTGGAGTTCTCTGCCACAGAACACTCATTGGACATGGACTAGCAAGAATATCGGCCTTCCCCTAACTTCATATCCTCTCAACTGATTAACGTCAATTTTCTCTATATGATTATATGATTCTCTTGTTTTAATAGAGAATAATAAACAGAATTACATTGCGTTAGCTAGGGACGGAGCAGTTTTTAAGGAGCGCCTATTGGTCATCCAGCCTCATGCCAATGCTATGACATGTAAACACAGTCTGAGGCATGATCTTTCAAGAAATTTTAAATCTATCATTTTTGGTTGGTGTTTGAAAAAACATTTTATAACGTAGTAGGTGTATGAATTAACCAACCATCCTCATGGTGGTTAATATGATAAGTCAATTATTATCTCTACTCTGGGGGGTGAGTTTTTTTTTAACACATGCAGCACTAATATAAATAAAAGCATATTAGCTGAATGAGAGCTAACTGGCTCCTATGTTTCCATATTTAATTCATGACACCACTTTGATAATAAATTATTAGTTTTTCCATCCTTGTGCCTCTCTTTCCCCTTGCTTTGAGTGTCAATGATGCGCACTGCTGTCAGTGAGAGGGAAGTACAGCCTGGACAGAAGGGGCACGTGTACTTTCTGGATGGATCTTAGCCAAGTAATAGGAACAACAGCCTAAAAGCCAAGCTGATTTTGAATGACAAGCACCAGAATATTGAGAAAATAATAGAAAGTTTTCTTTGGGACTAAAAAAATTGGGATTCAATGTCAAAGAATAAGCTTAGGACACTATGCATAGAATTTGTATTAAAAGCTTTCAAGAAAGAAGGAAAATTAAGTGACATCATAGTCATTTTCCCTCCTCGTAAGGTGTGTGGACTCAGACCCAGACTGCTGAAAGTGTGCCGGGGGACTTTGTGTGCCCCAGAAAGGCTTCATCTTCTTTCCTTTCCTGCTAAGCCCCAGAGGAGGAACAGAAGGTGAGACATACTTTGTGAGGTACTCAGCAGCAAGAAGAGGGCACTTCTCTTTCCAACATGCACCAGAGGAGCCTGGCGGTCTCTTAGAGAAACCCTGTGCTCCATACAGCCTGCACACCATGGAGCTTCTGAGCTGAACAGTAAATCCTAGGGACTCAGTGGTTTCCAGGGAACGTTCCCCCACTCTAGTGTCACAAGGTGGCTGGAAAGGCACGGAGAAACCCAGAGGACTGGAAGTGGCCTGGGATCAGGACGGGTATGCGAAGTCTGGACAGGACATAGAAGACCTTGGCAGGTGCAGACGTGCAACACCCACTGTCCAGGCGAGCACCTAGTGGCCATGGAGAGGGAGAAGGGCCCCAGTACCAGAGCCCTACTCTGATGTGAGGATGACGCTGCAGTCCCCTTGGACATGAGACAAGAGGCAGGAGGACATTAGGAGAAGGGAAGGGGAAGATTTTGAGTCAAGGTGAGATTATTTACTCAGAAGAGACTTGTTTAAGTTGTAAGTGATAGATATTTTTGAGTGGGCAATTTGAAACACGTTTTCCCGTCATCCCCATGAAATAAGAGCTTGAAAAATAAAGCACATTGAGGTGTGACTGTACATGGAGAACCTGTCTCCAGCTGCCTGAGGATTTTGAGGGCATCCAACATCCCAGAATTTCCCAGGTTGCAGAGGGTCTTAGACAAAGCACAGGAACCTTGACCCTGCTAATTCTGCTAAGCAGAACAAGTGCTTTACTCATCCTAAAGCAAGGTTTTGGAGCTGTGAGCAATGGCTTGGCCTGTTCTAGCTTATTGCTCAGAGTGAAGGTGTTTTTTATGTGCATGTTTCTCCAGTGTTTGTCCCTTAATGAGGTCTGTCGTTATGATCTGATGAACCTATCAGTTGTTTTGGACTCTGTGGGTGAAATGCCATCCTCTGGTATTTCCTGTTTTCTACTTCTGTTTCCTACCTCCTCTTTTCACCTGTTGCTGACGATCATGCCCTGTACATGCCCGTGGTCCTTGCATCCCACCCACCATCTCGTTTGGAACTGGTTAAGTCATCCTGGCATTGAAGGGTAATTGGGATTCTGAATTAAGGACACTTTAAAGTAGCAGATAATATTATTGTCAGAGTCATACTGGCTAAGAATCAGGTTTTCTACTGAAAACTGTGTAAATTGAAGTTTTCATAAATTAAATCATAATTAAGAATGTTTGGGACTAGTAACCCCTGAAATTCATATCAGAGTGGCTGGACAAAAGAATCTAATTGGAGGTTCTTTTAAAAAAGTAGCATTTAGTCAGCTAGTCATGTAGCTAAAGCTGCTGGATCCCACCAGTTCAGATTCTGGACCTGGAGGCTTGAGAAACATGCCATGCACTTCTGCATGTGTGCCCAAAATTGCAAAAGGAGGGAAAAATAAAAGAGAATAGATTGCATCATAACCATTTCCCCTCAGGGCAGTGTTTTCTCTCTTTTTTTTTCTTTGTCTCTATCTCTCTCTCTCCAGTGAGAACATTTATCATACAGCAAATTTAAAGAAGAAAGAAAGAAGAAGAAAGAAAAAAGAAAGAAAGAAAGAAAGAAAGAAACAAAGAAAGAAAGAAAGCTGAAAGGAAACAATAGCATTTTAGCCTGTCATAAATGTCAGCAGGGTGAATTATTATTTTTTAAGCCATTGGATTTTTTTTTCCCATTCAGTAACCATTTATTAAGTCCCTACTATGTGTCAAATGCTCTTAGATGCTATAAATACATAGATGCATCTAAGAACATGACCTTGCTCAAAGAGCTCATGGGTTGATGGTATACAGGCTTAAACACAGGCTTAAAATATGCCAGGTACTTATTCATTCAACAACTCTGGCTTAATGCTTATCTGCTCACAGATAAATATCTTACAAGTTGTTAGTAATGATGTGCTTGGTGAGGAGCAAGAAGAGAGTAGCTCACCTAGTGTGCAGAATGGGGTGGGTGGGATGTTACAGAGAACTAGAAGCGCTAGCTTTGAGAGAAGAAGGTATTTCAATTGAGCCTGAAATCAGGTGAGCAGAGGACCACGAGCATCAGAACTGAGACGTGGAGAGTGGACACAGGTTATGAGGGAAAATAATATGCACCAAAATCTTAGGATAAAACAGGAATCCTGGGAGGAGGGGATACATCAGCCTTCAAGACCACCACCCTGGTCCCTGTAGTTGCAGAGCTAGGAGCAGAGGGAAAGGAGGGTCACCTGGTCCCAGCTCACCACCAAAGCCTCTTTCTAAACCTAGGGCGTGGGAGCAGCAGCTGCCTGAGCCTTCAGTACACTATCTTAGTTCCCGTGCAAATGCAGAGATGGAAAGAATGAGGGTCTACCTTTCTGGTGATGACCCTACTCTACCCTTCACCTATCCAGGAGCAGAGAGGAAACAGGGACACCTGGCCCCAGTTCACTACCAAAGCCTCCTGCCAAGCCTACGGTGTAGGAGGAGGGCCTGCCTCAGCTGTGTACCACACTGTGCATGATCTAATTACCGCCTTATGTTCTAGCTTCTTTACTTAGCCCTCATTCACATAGGACCAGAAAATTATGGGTATATTAGAGCCAAAACATCTCAACACGGTGAGGCTCTGCAGGAGTTCTCTCCCCACACTCACCTCAGCAAAAAAAGCACAGAAATTCTTCTGTATAAATTAGAGCTTATAACTCTTAAGGTAAGTTATAACTCTTAAGCGAGGTTGGGTACCTCGCTGCCAACCAGAGTTGAAGGGTACTGGCACAGAGCTAATTCACCCCAAAAGGAAGCTCAAGTAAACATAGTTACAAAAGCTTACCCCAAAGAAATAGTAAGAAGTGAATTCATTGCCAGATGTCTAAAAATCACAGCAGAGCCTCAGGGAATCTGAGAAATGAAAAATACTTTCCCCCGCAAAGGAAGACAAACTCCACATCAATGAAGGATATCATGAAAGAAATGACAGAAATGCTAGAAAAATAATTCAGAATATTTATCATAACTAACATCAATGAGATACAAGAGAAAACAGATTGTCAATACCAAAAGATGAGAAAGTCCTTCCATGACTCAAAGGAGGAACTTCAAAAAGAGAAGGCATCCTGAAAAAGAATTAAACAGAACTCCTGGAGCTAAAGAATACAATGCAGGGAGACAGCGGATGACATAATGGCTACGTCACTGGACTCCCATGTAGTCCACCATGGTTTGCGTCCCAGACCTAGTGGGTTGAAACTCAGGCTGGGAACATATCTGAGCATGGCCAAAGACCAGAGAAGAGAATGAGGAAAAGGGATTGCAGTGTAGCATCCCCCTGTGAGGTGATTTCTCGCTTTCTCTCTGTCTCTCTCTGTCTCTCTGGCAAGCACATGTGCTTTATAGAAAAAATCTATATTAAATAAAAATTTTAAAATAAATAAAAAGAATATAATGCAGGAAACCCAAACCTCCCTCAAAAAATATTAAC
The DNA here is from genome assembly GCA_026018925.1 of Tupaia tana. NCBI lineage: Eukaryota > Metazoa > Chordata > Mammalia > Scandentia > Tupaiidae > Tupaia > Tupaia tana. The sequence continues at coordinate 13,255,639 of JAKSZU010000002.1, forward strand.
AGCAGATTAGACCATGTGGAAGAAAGAATCTCTGATCTTGAAGACAAAATTTCTAGTTTAGCCCAAGCAACCAAGAAGAGTATAAAAATAACAACTAAAAATGAGAACAACATATGGGAAATCATTGATACTATTAAACAGCCAAATATTTGTAGAATTGGTATTCCAGAAGGTGAAGAGGTGGGCAAAGCTTAGAAAATCTCTTTCATGATGTTTTAGTTGAAAAATTTCCAAGCTTAGGCAGTCAGAAACCCATATCCAGGAAATACAAAGAACACTAAATAAATTTAACATAAGAAGATCCTCTCCAAGGTACATCATTGCCAAACTGATAAAAATAAAAGACAAAAACAATATGCTAAAAATGACAAGCAAGATGCCAAGTTACTTTAAAAAGTTAATGGGATTAGTCTAACAGCAGACCTCTCAACAGGCAAGGAAAAACTGGGAAGACATATTTAAAAGTCTCAAAGGAATATAATTTTAGACAAGAATACTGTAACTAGCAAAATTATCCTTCAAATGGGAGGAGAAATAAAGTTATTTCCAGATAAACAAAAGCTGAAAGAATTCACCACAGGTCAGCCCTCAGGAAATACTTAAGGGGACACTACACCTGGACACTAAAGGGAGATAAATAGAAACAGGAGAACATGAAACAAGTAGGAAAAAAAAGAGTAAATGATAGCACTAAGTCCATACATATTGAATATTAATAGGTGAAATTCTTCAATAAAAGATACAGATTAGGTCAGTGGATGAACAAACTGGAACCTTCTATATGTTGCTTACAAGAAACACACCTCATTGGGAATGATATATATAGATTAAAAGTGAAGGGCTGGAAAAAGTAGTGCAAATAGAAATGAGAAAAGGTAGGGGTTATGATATTGATATCTAAAAAATGGACTTTAGGATAAAAAATGGTAAAAAGAGACAGAGATGGGCACTACATAGTTCTAAAAGGAATAATTCATCAAGAAGATTTAACAATCATAAATATTTATGCACCCTATGACAGGGCATCCAGATGTGTACAAGAAAGACTGCTCAACCAAATGAACATATAGACTTCAACATATTAGTCATTGTTGCCACTGGGCAGGTCATCCAGACAAAAAGTAAACATAAATACAGGAACTAATTGATACCATAAACCAAATGGACCTGACAGACATATATAGAGCATTGCATCTGGCAACTACAAAATACACTTTTTTCCCCATCTTCATATGGAACATTTTCAAAGATTGACCACACAATAGGCCACAAAGCAAGCCTCTATGAATTTAAAAGTATGTAAACTAAATCCAGCATCTTCTCTGACCACAATGGAATTAAACTTGAAACCAATCCCAGAAAGAGCCCTTGAAAATACACAAAAACATGGAAATTAAGCAACTTACTCCTGAATGACTTTCAAATTACTGAAGAAATTAAGGCTGAAGTAAGAATATTCACTGAAACCAATGATAATGAACATACCACTCTCCCTAACATTTGGAACACAGCAAAACAGTCATAAGAGAGAAATTTATAGCCATTAGTGCTCACAAGAAAAGAAATTTAAAGGTGGCAAATAAACACCACATCTTACGGAACTAGAAAAGCAGCAACAACAACAACACCCCAAACACAAAAGAAGGAAAGAAATAATAAAAATTAGAATGAAATAAATAAAATAGAGAATAAAAGAACTATACAAAAAATAATGAAACAAAAGTCTGTTTTTTCAGAAGATAAACAAAATTGATAAAACATTAGCCAGACTCATCAAGAAAAACAGAGAAAGGAACCAGATAGATAAAATCATTAATGAAGCTGGTAATATTACAATAAGATACAGACTGCAATATATTAATCATTGTTGCCACTGGGCAGGTCATCATGAATATCAGAAACTAAAAAAATTATGAGAAACTAGTATGTGTGACTATATGCCAATAAACTAAAAATTTCTGGTCATATACAAGTTATCTACGCTAAATCAGGATGAAATAGGAGCCTGAATAGACCAATAACAGGTGATAAGATTGAATCAGTAATAAGTAGTCTTCCAACAAAGAAAAGCCCAGATCCAGATGACTTCACTTCTGAATTCTAAAAAGCTTGTAAAGAAGAGCTAACTACAATTCTACTCCTGTTATTTCTAAAGATTCCAAGGGAAAGTATCCTTCCAAACTAATTCTATGAAGCATCCATTTTTGATACCAAAACCAGACAAGGATATAACAACAACAAAACCCCCCTACAGACCAATATCCCTGATGAATACTGATGAAAAAAAAATTTATTTTTTGGAGAGGTTTTTGCTATAGGGCAAGTGCGCTTGCCAGAAAGACAGAGAGAGACAGGGAGACAGAAAGTGAGAAATCACCCCCCAGGGGGGATGGCCATGCTGCAATCCCTTCTCCTCCATTCTCCTCTTGGAATCTTGGGCATGCATGCACACGCGCCTGGCATGAGTTTAAGCCACCAGGTCCAGGACTCAAACCACGGTTGACTACATGGGAATCCAATGACATAGCCATTACGCTAACTACTGGTCCCGAAAAAAATTTTCAACAAGATACTAGCAAACCAAATTTAATAGTATATTAAGAATATTGTAAACCATAACCACGTAGGTTGTACTCCAGGGATGTAAGAATGCTTCAACACATGCAAAACTATAAATGAAATACATCACATTAACAGAAAGAAAGATAGAAATCATATGATATCTAGAGATGTTGGAAAAAAGTATTTGATAAAATACAACATACCATCATAATTAAGGCCTCACCAAATAGGGATAGAAGAGACATTCCTCAACACAATCAAAGCCATATGCAACAGACCCATTGTGAATATTACACTGAACAGGGAAAAACTGAAAGCCTGCCCACTAAAAACTGGAAAAACATAAGGATGTCTACTTTCTCTTCCTTTTTTCAAATGTAATGCTGGAAGTCCTAGCCAATGTAATCAGACAGGAGAGAAAAATAAAAGGCTTTCATTTTTTTTTTTTTTTTTTTTTTTTTTTTTTTTTGGAGAGGTTTTTCGCTATAGGGCGCGTGCGCTCGCCAGACAGACAGAGAGAGACATAGAGACAGAAAGCGAGAAATCACCCCCCAGGGGGGATGGTCACGCCGCAATCCCTTCTCCTCCATTCTCCTCTCGGGATCTTGGGCACGCACGCACACGCGCCCGGCGTGAGTTGTAAGCCACCGGGTCCGAGACGCGAACCGCGGTCGACTACGTGGGAGTCCAGCGACATAGCCATTACGCTAACTGCTGTTTCCCAAAAGGCTTTCATTTTGAAAATAAGCTAAACTGTTCCTATTTGCATATGAAATGATCACATACATAGAAAATCCAAAAGAAATCATTAAAAACTCCTAAAAGTGATAGTGAATTTAGTAAAGTAGAAGGATACACAGTCAATATACAAAAATCTATAGAATTTTTGTATACCACCAATTGGCAGATCAAGACCAAATTGAAGAAAGCAATCCAATTTAAAATAGCCACAAAACAAATAAGATACCTAGGAATAAACCTACCCAAAGAGCTGAAAGATCTCTGCAATGAAAACTGAAAAAAGAAATTGAGTATGATAAAAAAAAAAAATAAGGACATTCCATCTTCTTGGGTTGGGAGACTCAATGTAATCAAAATGTCAGTTCTACCCAAATTAATTTACATATTTAGTCCAATTCCAATTCAATTGCCTGTGACATTCTTCACAGAAATAGAAACAAGTATAAAATTTGTCTGGAATCATGAAAGACCTCGTTTGCCAAGACAGTACTGTGCCAAAATAATAAAAGAGGAGGCATCTCACTACCTGACTTCAAAATATATTACAAAGTGGTGATAATCAAAACAGCGTGGTACTGGCAGAAAAATAGACACATAGACTAATAAAATAGAATACAGAATCCAAAAATAACCCCAAGTTATACAATTGATTTATCTTTGAAAAAAGGTACAAGACAATGTAGTGGAGAAAAGAATGTCTTTTCAGAAAATGGTGCTGGAAAAACTCAATAGTCACCTGTAGAAAAATAAAACTGGATTCCTAACTCTCCTCATTAACAAAAAGTAATTCAAATGGATCAAAGATTTAAATATAAAGTTTTAAACTACAAAACTACTAGTAGAAAATGTATGAAAAACTTTTGAAGACATTGGAGTAGACAAAGATATCTTAAATAAGGCCTCTAAAGAAGACCCAATAATCCCCAAAATAGACAAATGGGATTACATCATGCTAATAGCTTCCTCACAGAAAAGGAAACAATAATTTCAGTGACTTTCAAAATGGGAGAAAATATTTGCAAATTATTCCTCAAAGAATTGCTATCTAGAATATATAGGGAACTCAAGCAGCTCATCAATAAAAAATGAATAATACAATTAAAAAGTGGAACAATGAATTAGATCGATAACTCTCCAAAGAAGACTTATGAATGGTGAAAAGGCACATGAAAAAATGTTCAAAATCTCTTGTCATAAGGGAAATGCAAATTAAACCATAACGAGAAATGGAAGGTAAAAAAATAAAATGACAAGTGCTGGCAAGGCCGTGGTGAAAAGGGAACTCTCTTACACTGTTGGTAGGGATGTAAATTAGTATAGTTGCTGTGGAAAACAATATAAAGATTCCTCAAAAACCCTAAATAGAACTACCATGTGACCCGGTAATCCCACTCCTTGGTATTTACCCAAAGGATAGGAAACACTCAGTTGGAAAGACAGTTGCACATCCATGTTTACTGAAGCATTGGTTACAATTGCTAAAACATGAAACCAACCTAAGTGTCCAAAAATTGATGACTGGGGTGAAAAATTGTGACACATATATATTATGAAATATTGCTCAGCTGTGAGAAATGATGAGATCCTATTATTTGACTGAAAGTGGGAGAACATAGAAGACTTAATGCTAAGTGAAGTGACCTAGACTCTAAAAGATACACATTGCATATCCCCACTCAATAGGTACTGAGTGTCTGCCCTCAATGGCAGAGGTTGAGAGATCTGAAGATGTGGTGGTGGAGAGGATGGGTATGGATGCTAGAGACTGTAAGGGAGGGGAGAGTAGATGGTAGAGAGTGGGTGGTGGAGGGTGTGTGATGTTCAAGGGAAGGAAATATTTGACAAATGGAAAAGTGCAAAATTCTGTTAAAAAATATGTATATTGTATACAGCATAATGGGAGCTTTATGCAAAATGTGAAATCAATCTGACAAATGTAATAGGGATTCTGGGAGACCATTAGGTGGATAGTGATTAAGGCTTTTGACACTCCAACATGGCCGACCATGGTTTAAATCCCTACCTGGTGGCTTGCTATCTGCTTTCCCTCTGTCTCTCCCTAGTCAAATGAAATAAATGAATAAATAAATAAATAATTATTAAAAAAAGTAATAGGAATTCTGTACAACAATTCTAGGCATAAACAAACAGACAAGGGAATTCTTTTATTCCCCCCACCCCCTTATGGGCTGATTTGAAAGAAACCTTGAATATTGCCTCTAGCAGATTAAGCTTTTATTAGCCATTTACTATCTGGTACGTGCTGCTTCTGTTCATCCGAGGGAGGCATTCATCAGTTTGGATTGGTAATTTCAGCAGATTTTGCCACTCACCTAATGCCCAACAGCTATGCACTTAGAATAAAACCTGCATTTCCCAGACCCCTTTGCCAGTAGGCAGTTTTCTGACTACTGACCAATCTGGGCTTTCCAGGAAGTAGCCTAATGAGATCTGATTCAGCAGGGCATGCCCCTTGGTCCTTACCAATGTTCTGGTCTGGAGTGTAGCTGTGTTGGTTGGAGCTAGGACTTTACCATCCGTTAGGCACAGTAGACATGCTGGCATGGGTCCACAGTACTTTCAACAGCCTGTGAGCCAGTTTTATTGTTTTTAGCATTTGAAAGGAAACAAACTTTTTTGAGAGTGCAGTGTTGATTGCTAGAGACTGAGAAGGGTAGAGGGGAGGAAGGTTGAGATATTGGTCAATGTATATGGAATTGCAGAGTGCAGAGGAACAAGTCCTGTGGTAGCACAGTGGAGTGACAGTCGTTCACAGTTACTGTTTATCTCAGATTTGCTGAAAAGAGGACTTTGTTCTCAACACAAAGAAATGACAAATGCGTGAGATGATGGATACGCTAATTACCCTGGTATGATTAGAAAGTGTTGTATTTGTGTGCTGAAAACATGGTGTACCCCGTAAGTATATGCAATCATTATGTGTCAATAATAATAATAAAGACTTTAAAAGGAATTTTTATGTTAAAGACAGTGTTTCAGTATAATTTCAATATGTTGATATTATACCAGTGTCTGTATTTATACCAATGTAGCCATAAAATACGATTTTTAATCTTTTTTGAAGACTCATGAAAACAAAAGTGCCCAGGGCCAGTGACAGAACATGGAAGCTCAGACTGGAGCCATCTTGAGAAGGACAGAGGGAGGGGCAGGGTCCCAGAGAGTCTGAGGGGCTACGACAGCACTCCATTGCTCACTGGGCACCTGGCACGTGTGATTAGACCTCTGCATTTCGCCAGCCGGGCTGGGATGTCTGTTACATGGAGCTGTCCCAGTTCCTATGGACGCAGCCGTTCCTCCTCACCAGCCCTGCCCACTTCTACGAGACCACAAGGAGACGACAGCAGTGGCAGCTGGCGCTTTCCCCAGCTGTGTACCCCCACACCACTCATGTGACTGCCTCAAGAGGTTGTTCACAAGGTTGGGGCAGCACAATGTTCAACTCCCAGGAATTGAAGCAAATTATTTTCACTATGTCTCTGTAGTGTTGGGCTTCGGTTCCGAAGTGGGCTCAGTGGCATTATGCCAGGATACACAGTCCAGCAGACATGATGCTGAAAGGTTTTCTCTGTCTTCTCACTTGTAAATCACCCAATGTAGGGAACTGCCCCTCTCCCTATAGACAGGTTTCTTAAGGAATGGGAAGTGTTGTTCTCCTGATAATGCCCTAGTGTCTTCTCATCATGCTCTTCCTCATTCCAAAGCCCACACTGGATTCTCATTCTGCTCTGCCCTCTCAGATCCCACGCCCATCTGGCTCAAGGAAAATCTTCCAGTGTAACAGGTAGTCATGTCAGAAGAGCAACAAGTAGCCAAACCCAAATCACTTCTTCAAAATGGATGACTTCCGGCTCCTTTGCACCTCATTTAAGAGCATGATGAGGTTCACATTAATGGCAAGCTGACATCCTCATTCAGAACTTTCTCTGGTTTCTTGATTTGGGTCTGAGTGGGGTGACAGTGCAATGACCTGGCGGTTTAATAAGAGACCACTGAGGTCTCAAACTTACTGAAGCACTTAAATTTTTTTAGTTGAAATAAAGAATGACTTGAAAATGTTGCTTCTAACAAAAGCATGATTTTCCTTGGCATCAGTAATTTATCTAGCTGGTCCTAGAATGTGTTGAGAAAAGGTTTGGTAAATAATAAAGAATTAGCAGAAAGAAAAGTTTTGGTAAATAATATAGAATTAGCAGAAACATCAGGAATAGAGAATGTTCCTCTCTCGTCTCTGTCTTGCTGTCTCTCTTCTCTCTTTCTCTTTCTTTTTCTACATACAGCATCAACACGAGTCAGCCAGGGGGAGCCTTTCTGGCTTCCATTTACTGAGCAATTTTTGTGCTGAGCTGAGTTTCAGCTATCAGTGGGAGATGGCTCAGATACCACCTTGTCCATTAGATGCAACATTTTGGTTTCAAGACTTGATCACAACAAATCTGAGAGAAAAGGAAATCAGGATGTTTAGATCAAAGAAAGAGGTGTGTGTGAGCAAAGGGAGTCTGATTATTACAGAGAAAATGAAAGACAAAAAGGAAAAAGTATGTCTCAAAGAGAGGAACTGAAAAGAAATGGTCCTTCATTTGTGAAAAAAATTAAGAGACAGAATTAGAGTGATTGAAAGACAAACTATGAGAGAAATTGAATCAGAAGCATAGATATATTCAGGAGTATGTGTGAATATGGAAGGGTAATAAGTCATGCAGAATGTGCAGACAGCAGGATTCAGGTCGTCTGTAACCCCAGGCTACAGGTCCAGGGCACACTGGCATTCCTGTGGGAAAGCAGGTGGACTGACTAGCATGTGTCCTTGCTAGTTTGCTTTTACATTATGCCAGTAGTAGAGAAAATGGAATTCCTTTTTTTTTTTTTCTCACCCTCTCTTTTTTTCTTTTCCTTATTTCCTTTCAATGTTTACAAATATTATGGTGCTGATGAAGACCTTGAAACTTACCTGCTCTGGTGTTGCTTTATCAGCTTTATTGATATGTATTTAAGTCTCACTTTTATTATATCCCAGGGTGGTAGGAGATACTAAATTACAACCGTTATGTCTCTGCAGCTGTTACACAATAGTTACATGCCCCATCACGCTTTATTGCCAGACAGTTGACTGCTTTGAGGCTATACCTGTAAGGTATTAAAAAATAAGAAATAATGTTATTAATAGTTTGATGGTAAGAGACTCACCAGTATTTCAGAATAAACTTTGTGCTTCTATTTTATTTTGCTAAAAAGAGTTTAAGTATCTCTGAGCCTTGAGCAGCTGGCTAATCTCATGCCTCTACAGTGAAGGTCCTGCGAATGCTTGTTATGGTGCTGCTCCCCCACTGTGAACGCTGAGCATTTATGTGGCTGTTAGAGCCCTCTGAGGGCCCTGAGGAGGCGTGAGTTGCAGAGTTTAGGCTGTCTGCAAATGCCTTTCAGGTGGCCTCTGCAAACCCATTAGGTGAGATACATTTTTTCCTTTTTCCAAACCTAAAAGCAAAGGAAAAAACAAATCTCATCACCATCTATGACTCGTTGTTTATGTCCCCCCAAATTCAAATGTTGAAATCCTCCCCCTCAAGGTGATGGTATTTGAAGGTGGGGCCTTTTATAAAGTAGGCCTAGGAGATACTCTTCATCCCTTGTGCCTTGTGAAGTTAGAGTGAGACACAGCTATAAACAGGCCCTCATCAGATGCCCAATTTACGGAGGCCTTGACCTTGGACTACACAGCTTCAGAACAGAAAGAAAGAAATTTCTGTTGTTCATAAGCCACACAGTCGATGGCATTTTGTTATAGTATCCACAATGGACTAAGGCAGCCAGTAACCACAGCAAAGAGCAAAGTCCACCCAAGGAATATGATGAAGGGTTTCTGATTATAGTAACTAGACTGCTTTTTGAACTATTCATTCATCTCTCATTTTCATTTTTATAGCAGTGGTCCCCAAACTTTTTGATAGCAGAGACCAGTTTCATGGAAGACAAATTTTCTGTGGACCAGGGTGGGGTTGGGAAGTGATTTCAGAATGATTGAAGCAGATTACGTTTTTTTGCACTTTATTTCTATTTTTCTTACACTGTAACATATAATGAAATAATTCTTCAAGTCGCTAAGTAATGCAGAATCAGCAGGAGCCCTGAGCTTGTTTTCCTGTAACTAAACGATCCCATCAAGGGGCTCCTATGAGAATCTAATGCTGCTGCGGCTCTGACAGGAGGTGGGGCTCAGATAGTAATGGGGAGTGACTGTAAATACAGATAAAGCTTCACTCACTAGCCCGCTGCTCACCGCCTGCTGTGAGGTCCAGTTCCAATACCAGTCTGTGGCCTGGGGTTTGGGGATCCCTTCGTTACAGTATAGGTTGAACAGACCTTGCCTGAAATGTTGGGCATTAGAAGAATTTCAAATTTCAGACTTTTTGGGATTTTGAATATTTGCATATACAACAAAATGAGGATGGCACTCAAGTCAAAACAAATAAATCTCATTTCTGTTTTATGTACACCTTTTACACAAAGCCTGAAGGTAATTTTATACAATATTTTAAACTGCGGAAGTTGGACTGTGACCATCACATGAGATTAGGTATGGAATTTTTCACTTGTGACATGTCACCCAAAAGGTTTTAGATTTTGGAACATTTTGTATTTTGAATTTTTGGGTTAGGTATGCTTAGCTCACACTTCATGTGAATTTTGATCATTAAACTTGTAATAATCATTTTTTTTGCTTACTTAAAAATATTGGGTTGTTGAAAAATCTTAATGCATTTTTATGCAGAAAAACATAGAAACATTGTCATGACTTTTTGAACAATTCAATAGTTTCTTTTTCTTTCTTTTTTTTTTTTTTTTTTTTTTTTTTGAGTTTGTGAGTTCTAGGGGTGAAAGGTGAGTTCTGAGAGCCATAGGGTTAAGAGTATGAACAGCATATGCTCCGGGAGACACAAGCAAAACCCAGTTGATCTGCAGCGTGACTGTGTGACCTTGGGCAGCTTGTTAGCCTCTTTGAGCCTTTGCTTTTTTCTGTGCAAAATGATGTCAGTGCCCTCTGTCTTTGTGGTAAAGGTTTGATAATTGATATGAACTGCCTATCTTAGAACCTGAAACGGAGTAGATGCTCAAGAGTCATTAGTGGAATTGAATTGAATTAAATGCATAATTTGCTTTATTTGAACACAGATCATTACCTGTTAAATGACTCCAACAACACCAAAATAAAACATTGAAACAAAAAAATCTTCTCCCTGGAAATTATGCTTTAGCTCACATTTCTGAAACCTTCTTTATTTTATCCTGTAAGAAATTCTCTTGGAAGTCTAGTGGATCTGCAGTTTCAAGTACTTAGCTTAATTTTGGTAACTGTAATTTCATTTTTTGATAGTTATATGTCTTTTAAGAAACATTTTATGAGTTGTCCTTGCAGCTCAAGTGTATCAGTTTTTGCCAACTCTAGGAAGTGCAAGTTGAAGATATTTTACTTCTAGAAATAGGATTTGATGCAGTGAGCCATGAAGATTTGACATAGTGGAGCCATCCCTCAAGAGAAAATCAGTTCTATTCTCTGATTCTGAGCAGAGACTCACAGGGCCGGTTCTCTTGGATTCGGCAGAATTGTGAGGGTGAGTGTTATAGAAGCTGTAAGGGGTACACCATCACGGTAGGAGGGGCAGAGGGTTCTCTCTAGAATGGGACTAGGACGTTTGTGGCTGTAGGTGGGTACTCTTTGTTTTCGTCCAGGCTTAGTGGGTCACTGTTGGCTGGGAGGAATCACAGCTTTCGTGCTTGCCCGCTTGGCAGTTCTCACCACTGTTGGGTCACTGGGCACCATGGCAGCTGCCTTTGCTCAGAAGAAACAGTTTCCACAACACATTGAATACAGCCCTGGAGAAAGGCTGGTCCCTTGGGAGGCCGGATGAGGCTCTGTTAGGTCCCAGTGATGCTTCTTGGCAATCCTGTTTAAAAAGTGCTGTTTAAGGTCCAGATGGGGACCACTTGCCTTATCTAGCCTCCATTCAAAGAATGTAGAAATTGTTCACTTATTTGCATGCCAAGGCAGTACACAACCTTCTACAGCAGCACTTACGTGGTGAGGAGGTAGGGATTTTCTTTGGGGGGAGGGCTTCCCTTTGTGTTGCGGTTTACGTAGCCGTGATTGGCTTCATTGTCTCTTTTTAGAATTGGATGTTTGGCAGGTCAGCCATATCCACCAGAGTGAATAGTATGCACAGGCTCAGCTGTGTGCTTCGGGCCAGCTATCTCCCTCAGAGTCAGAGCTAGATACCTCAGGGCCGGATGGATGCACTAGGGCTAGTGGTCTACACTCCCTTCTTTCCTCTGGCACCTACTCCCCAACCAGTGATCCACTGACACTCACCTGAAAAGTGACTTTCTTCCATCATGGAATTTAAGTTCCTACTACTTACTGTCTGTGGTTTGAAATGGAACCACGTATGGGGCGCATTTGCAAGAAGCATGTAATGTATGTGGCCCCACTTTGGGCAGTCTTCCCTCCCAGAGGGCCCCACCTCCCACTTATCATACACCTACCAGCTACGAGTGTATAATTTAACACAATTCTATGCAATGCTCAAGTTTGTTCTTTTAAAAGCCCCAGACATGCTTTAAAACCAGACACTAACAAAGCCAATAAAGAAAAAAGATAATTTTATAATAAACCCAGGGAAAAAAAACCATAAAAGAAAAAATATAAAAGAAAAACTAGGTAAACAACATGTTGAAAAGACAGGAAAAGCAAATCAATTTACAGAAATGATTCATTCGGGAAAGACTGACATATCCCAAGAAAATGTAGTAGCTGCAGAATTCAACTGACAAAGCGACAATTGTAAACAGAAAACCTGGGTGAGAGGTGCAGAACTGTCTGTCCAATGCAGAGCTGAGCGCTGCTGGGGCTGACGGGCCTTGCGTGTGCTGCAGACCAGCCAATATCACAGCCGCGGCTCCCTGGGAATGTGGCCATTGGAATTGTTTCTTAAAGGTCGAGGGTTTTAGCGCTTGTTTGATTTACTAGAAATATTTAGGTATAGCTAAGCAAAATGAGAGTGAGAGGGATCACTTTTGGGGGGCAATTTCCTTCTCTGTCATCTCCAGCTCTACTAGACAAGCAAGGGTTGAATGCCATGGGTTCCCTGAACTCCGGAGTGGGTCTTAGAGGCTGGGGCTGGCTCCCCGTTTCTTACATAGCTGCAGGGAATTGCCTGTTTTAAGGGGTTTTGGTCTCTCCCAGTGCCCTGGCCACCACTGTCAGCTGCTACCTGATGGACTACAGCCATGGGATTGAGAAGGGTGTCTTCTGAGCCAGCCACTAGACGACCACGGTGAGGTCTCCACAGGCACTGAGGCACTGGTATCCTGCAGCACCCTCCCTCTGCCTCCCACATGGTCACACCAACCTCAGGCCCTGAGCAAGAGACCACTGCAGGTGTGGCACAGGACACTGCTGGGGCAATTTTGGACCACTTAGAATTGCCCCAGTTTGGGAAGCACGAGGGCAGTGGAAGAAGAAAGAGTTATGGGGAAACTGAAGAGCAAAGAAAGAAATTAGGGAGACCTTTCTCCCTTCTCTGCTCCTGTTAGATTTTTTTACCCTTTCCTGCACGCTGGAATTACTGTTGTTTGCAATGGGAATTGCATTATTGAACATGGTCAGGTTTTCCATTATATTTATGGTTGGATTCTCTATGTTTGGAACTTGTAATCTGAGATTTTTGATTGGTAGTCAGAATTTGAGGGACGACTCTAAGAACCGACTATATGAATTTATTACAGTTAAGTAATGTTTGATGGTCAAGGTGATTCATTTAGTTAGCAAATGCTCCTTAAGTACCAGCCCTACTCCAGTGTCAGATATTAGAGACAGAGCTGAGAGTGAAGAGGGACCAGTACTGGTAGAGCTTATATTCCAGGAGGAAAGATCAACAATAAAGCAATAACAATGGAATCCAAATAACAGGTCATGAGAAGAGCCATTGGAGAGCTCCTGCTGTCCCCAGCAAGACAGAGTGCTATGGTGGCAGGAACCTTCTGCAGGGGGATGGGAGCCTCTGGGGGAGGACACCTGAAGGTCAAGACCAAAAATGAATCTTCAGTAAGAATAGGGAAGAGCTTGCTGGGTAGGACCTGGTTTGTGGTGTTGGAGGAAAAGGAAGCAGGCAGTCTGGCCAGACTGAGGCAGGACAGAGGAACTGGTGGAACCAGTGCAGGAGGCAGGCAGATGAGTCGGTCACATGGACTCTGCTATAAAGACAGATTTGCAGATGGTCAATAATTAAAGCTACACTAAAGCCTTTCTATAGAGCTACTAATATTGAGCAGTGACTGCCGAGTGCGATACTAGGTCGTTTATGTCCTTAATTTCTCATCTTCAGGACAGCCCTGATAGGCACTGGCATCCTCACTGTGCAGATGAGACTCTGATTCTCAGAGGCCTTCTTGTTCCAGGTCACCCAGCTATTAAGCAACAGAGCTGAGAGTCAAACACAGGCCTATTTGACCAAAACCTCAGCTCAGACCTCTGCACAGGAGGCTCTCCGGTCCCCTGCCAAGCTCTTACTACCCATGCCTGCCTGGCTCACCTCCTTCCCACACCCCAGTCCAAGGATTCTGATTCAGTGGGTCTCAGAGACAGGGTGTTTTACAGAATCTCTCCAGGGCATTCAGAAACTGGCTAAGATTTACAGCAGGTTATAGTGCACTCTGCTATTTTTCAGGAAGCTGTAAATAATCAAACAATCAGTTAAACAGGCAGACAAAAATGGACAAAACCCTGGAGTCTGAGAGGAGCCAGGAGTGCACTCTTGAAATCCCAAGTCAGACAGGTCATGAAGGAGTCCACCCTCCCATCAAGCCCACCATGGCAATTGGGCAATAATAATGAGTGTTATCATTATACCTTGCTGGATTAAAACTCTTCCTTCTTTACTGAGAGTATCCAGACAGCACAATAGATGCACAGTAGCTGATGAAGGGAATGCTGAAGCTCCCACAAGGCAATGTTTCTGTACAGAATCACAAGTGTGGTGTAGTTGGAGTGAGCCTGCAGACTGAAGGTTTCTGCATGGGTTTCCCATCACATATACTACTAGGATGGTGAATCTCAGATGTCTGCACTTTCATACTCACATGCACATGCACACACACAAGAGGTTCTCAAAGTGCTCATGAAAGATGCATATCATGAAAATCTATGTGTGGATTTGAAAAATTTGGGCACTAAAATAAATTTGTATTTCAATTCTATTTTTCCATAAACTTTTTGGTTTCCTCATATGTATATGTATATGTATGTGTGTACCTATATGTGTATCGGTAAATACATATGTACTCATATGTAACACATGTGTGTGTGTGTGTGTGTATATATATATATAGTACACATACAAATATGAAGTACATATCTTTTATTTTATAATTCACTTTCTTTGCTTTGTTTGGCTAGTAAATGTGTTGACTCTATCACATACATGAAAAGCGCTAAAAACTTTCTTAAAGTTCCTATTAATGAAACTGTGTTTAGCACTTGGATTGGAAACAAATTGCTTCCCCGTAACAATCTATAATCACAGACTCTCATATGAGGTGATGGGAAATGCTAACCTAGTTTAGAAGTGTTTCCTTTGGAAAAGCCTCTTAGTAGCCTGTCATGTAAGGAGGCTTTTCTTGTTTTAGGACATTTGTGTGGATAACTTTTCTCATTGACTTCAAGTTCTCTGTTTCTATTCATAAGGTAAAATAAAATTTTCCCTCATAAATATTTTTGAGCTCCTACTATGTGTAAAATAGTCTCCTAAATGTTGAGGAGGGAAACAGATGAATCAGACACAAATCCTCTTATTAGCAAGCCTGCTCTCTGGGAGGAGAAAAGAGACAGATGTACTGACCATATGGTAAGGTAGAAAGTAGTGCCAGAGTAAAGAAGAGATTTACACCGCAGCAAGAGGCAGAGATAGTGACAGCCACTCAGGGGATAGTTCAGCTGGGTCTTAAAGGCTTTATATCAATAAACATCTTGATCTCCCATGTTCAAAACTGAACTAATCTTGCCCCTCCTCCCTGCTGCCATAATCTTCATGTCGCTCGAGTGACTCTGCTCTTCCTGTAGCTCAGGCTATTAACCCAGAGTCACCTTGACTCCTCTTTTCATCACCCTAGTTGTAATCCATCCACAAATTGTATCTGCCGAATCTTTGAAATATATCCTGAGGAGGCTTCAATGGAAAAATCGTGTTGTCAAAATTGTGTACCAGTGATGAAGCCAGAATCTGAACGTACTTGCTCTTACTCCAGACCTCATCCTCTCTACTCCTCATAGGGGAAACATGGATATGGGAAATGTATTGAGTATGTAGAGGCTGATATCATTGAAGAGAATAATTTGGAAATTAGACGCAGAAGATAGTTTGGGATCAAATCATGGAGGGATTTAAAATCCAGATTGTAAAACTCGGGTCTTATTTCATAGGCCTTGGAGAATTTTAGTGATCTGGTAGGAACATGTTGGACTTTATTTCAGGGTGATCTATCTGGCCTAGAGGGTGAGACAAGTGGAGAGGGGAAGTATCTCCAAGTGAAGGCAATTCTAGTGGTCTGGATGAGAAGCTTTGAGGTTGGAAAGGAAACAAACAGCAGAGCTGAATAAAACACAAATGGCAGTTTATTGGCTTTGGAGGCAAGAAAGGTTTAAAGATTATGGTTTTTCCCACTTTGACACATAATTTACATACTGAAATTTAAATTTACCTGTGTGTATAAGGAGATAGTGATGTCACTAACAGGACTCATTATGATTGGATACTAAGAAGCTGGATTGATTTTGAGGTACTTGTGGATCATCTAGTTGAGGTTATTTAAATGAGATAGAGATACAGGAAAGAAGAGGTTCTGGCTCAAGTTACAGATTTAGTAATAAATCACATAGCTTTAATATCAACAAGACTCTGGATTAAATAATCTCAAATTCTTCCTTCGCTAAATAACTAGACAAGAATATAGTTACTTAGTGATGAAGTAACTAGAGTGAACTTAGATTCTGGCCACACTCCATCTTAGTCTAAAGGCTAAGAAGTGATTCTGGAATTGTCCAGAATCAATATATAATATATATTGATATATAAAAATTCTTTTAATTATAGAGTTGGGCTCACAAAATACTAAGTTCTAGAAACTGAATAATGTAGTAGTTAGGTTTGGGACTATGAGAATAAAACTGGGATCCTCAAAAGGCAAGAGTGGAAATTTTTAGTTAAAAAAAACAAACATACTCACTGTGGATGAAGACCACTATGAAATTTGTGTGTCTTGATTTTAGTTCTAGATGGAAAAATATCTCCTCTAAGGTTTTATGATGATAGCAGTGGTCTCACACTGCATTCTGGGTTAAAATCTATACCACCTCTGTGGTCCAGGACACCATGGGAAAAAAAAAAAAGTTATCTTAGGCTGCTAGGCTGTTAATACTTCTGGAACATTTGTTAAGATTAAATGCAAAGCAGCTTCAGTTATTCAGTTCTAGACCCTCAGTCATGGTTGCCCTAGATTCCCTCAGATGAAGTTGTTTTGTTTTCTGGAGACTTGGAATTTGAGCTGTTTGTAGAGAAATAAAGAGGATAAAGATGCATTAGGGACAAAAGAAAGTAACTGAGTGAGACTCATACCTGCAAGATTTCATTTTCATTTTTACTTTAGAAGAGACTGAAAGAGGTGTTTTAATATACTTTTGCTTAGAATTTGCATACATTGGAGAATAAGCAATATTTTAGAAAAGAAACACTGAAAGGCATTCTAGTGCTTAATAATTACAATATCAGGACAAGATTATATTTGAAAATTGCACTCATTTCAAGATGTTTTTCCCTTTATCTTCCCCTGGGTTTCTGTTTGTTTGTTTTCAGTCAGACAAGGAAATAATTTTATTATAAAATCTTGGGGGTTGATTGGTGGAATCCTCACTATTGATTTTTTTGATACGAGTGCAGATTTATCTTGTGGAATATATGAAATAAAACTATGATGTTCAGAACAGGATTTTGTTTATTTTAAAAATTCCTATTTCCACTATTGGGAAAACATCAGAGAGAAAATTCTAATGGCATTTTATTTCCATGACTTTTAGAAGGAGGTAGATACACCCTGCCAATCTTGGGATTAGACAGAGCTGGTTTACTCAACTTTGGTTTCCTCTGTCCCAGCTTCTTCCTTCCTCTGGCCCAATCTGTACCCTCCAGCATTGTTATAGAGTCATTTTGTCTAGCCTTGGCCGGTCATATGGCAGCTCTGCTGACTTTTAAACCAACTCTCATAACATCAAGGAGCTAAGAATAGCCCTAGAGACTAAACTTCAAGGCCTTCCTCTGAAATTCCATTGCACCAACTGCTCTAGGCTGGTACACAGATCCTGAAAGAAAACCTCTTCCCAGAGTCCCAAGGGGGTTGTCAGGGCATAGGAGGGTGGCAAGAGCCTCCCCTCTTTCTACTCTGCATGTTTCCTCAGTTACCTAAAGCTCTTCTTTCACTCTTTCAGGAGATTTATACCTTCAGCCTTTTACTCTCCTCTTCCCTTCTCTATTTCTTCTCCATGTTCTAGACTACAGTTAAGTATCAGGCATTTCTTTTTCTTGTCTTATGGCATTTTCTGCTAGTAGTAGAAGAATGATGAGATTTATAAGAGACTTAAGCATAAGTGTGCCCCTTTCAGTTAGGAGAGAGTGGTTTGGATATGGATTTTTCTGGCTTGGTTCCTGATCTGCTAAAAGGAGGAGATAGTATTTGATACTTCAGCTGTTGTTTTGCTGCAAAATCTCACTTTGCTGTAAAAAGTTGAAAAGCTAAAAAGTAAAAGTTATGTAGTTACTTTACCCCCCAAATTTATTTTTCTTATGTTGCATTAATAGAAGAATTTTAACCTGGGTACATCACTGCCCAGCCAGACCATACTTCCAAGATTCCCTCCTGGCTCACTTTGGCCTAAGGCTTGCCCTGGCCATGGGATGTACTGGGAGCAATCTGTGATACTTCCAAGTGGTGACCTTCAAGGGATGATGCTTGTCTTTCTTTGCCTCTTCTACTCTGCTCCCTGAAATGTGCATGCTATGCCACTTACTTGAGTATGGGTACACTCAATACCTTAAAGAGAAGAGAAGCCATGAGATGGAAGAGAAAGCTGCCCTTCTAGCCTCATGTTACTTTCCTCCCACTATTTCATGAGAAAGACATGAAATTTCATCTTAATGAAGCTACATCATTTGAGGTTTTGTGAACGCCGCCTTCTAATACACATATTGATAACTTTCAAAATGCTGTCCTAATTAAATTAATATGAACTCATGCCACTGCAGCTATTCAGACTGGCTGAATGAATTATTTGTGAACCCAATGATTTAAATATGAAAAGACTTCAAAAGTTCATGGAAAAATGGAATTAAAGTACAAATTTAATTTGATGCAAAATTTTTTGAAATCAATGCAGTTTTTTATAATATGCATTTTCCATGAGCTTTATGAAGACCTCTCATATTTCTGAAAGCATACTTAAAATATTAAAAACAGACTTAAAGTATTAAAGTACTCAAATATTTAAGCAATGTTCGTTAAACATGGACCTGGAAGCCAGACTTATCAAACCCCCTTTTTTGATGAATTATTTTTAGTAGGCATGTTTTAAAAATCTACACTTACATGGCAGAATTCTAGTTGATTTAATGATGAAGAACCTGCCTGTAAGACAATCCAACCAAAAAGAGACATTAGAAAGGAGGAAGCTCTTGCTGGTGTCACTAATGGGTAAGGTCGCCTTTGATCATTAAGTGCCACATATTAGCAGCAGCTCAGTTTAGATGTCCATAAAAACAGATTAGCCTTAAATTATTTCAGTGAAAGGGTCAAAATAAAATTTTGCTGTCTTTTGTTGCTAGTTTATGGATAGTAGGTGCAGGACTTAGTCATACAGATTTTTGTTTGCAAAATTATACCTACTTTTTAATTTATTTTTTTATTATCATCATAATCTTGTTTATTACATTGGATTGCAAATAACTTTAGAGTGTATTACATTGCTTTTACAAAAGGGAATGCCATGCATGTCAGTCAATACAGAGACATTAATCTCCTCACTTCATCATTCAATATCTTTTCATTGTTTTTTCCCAATCATTATTATTATTATTCCAATTACTTTTTAAACAGTCAATCACTATTTCTCATTTTGCTTGTAAAAAGACTTTACCCATGATGAAATACTTCTCAGACCAATCCAGTTGAGAAAACTATACATGTCATCATCAACAGGTAATAAGCCATATCTGTTTCCCACTAACGTCCTGCCTCTCTATTTGTTCTCTTGCTATCTTTCTCTATCCTCTTCTCTTCACCCCCCCATTCCACACTGTCTTATTCTTCTTAAGTATTTTCACTGTTTTTATGTCCTCCAATATTTCGCTCTCTACCATAAAGTGCAGGTAGTCGGTATATTAAGTGGATACATACAATATCTTTCTTTAATAGCCTGGCTTACTTCACTCAGCAATAGATCCTCCATACATGACCACTTTATATCAAATACCAGGGTCTTGTTATTTTTTATGGCTGAGAAGTATTCCATAGAGAAAATTATACCTACTTTTGAAGGTCATGGTCACAAACAGTGGGAGGGAAATGGTGACTACATTCCAAGGACTTCTCAGATTCAACCTGGGGGACCTAACTGGATGCAACATATCAGCACAAAGCTATAGAGGCTACTGTTAAGAAGCTCTGCTGCCATATTGATTAGAAGATGTTTACAAGTTTTCAAGAAGCTTCTCCTTGAAAGAACTATTTCCCTGAGGCCCAAGAGGAAAAAATTCTCTTGAGGCTGAGGTAACCCTGAAACTGTCAGAGCTGAGTATTTCCAAAGAAAGGCAGTCTTCCCATTTTTGGCTTCTAATGTCTTGTCCCATGATGACTTATGCGGGATCCTACTTTCCCGGCACTTTGTGATTGTCTGGTAGAGGTATTTTCACTTGTTCTGTTACTGGTACGCATCTCTCCTGTACAAGAAAGTAAAACATGTCCTTATTTCAATATCGCTATTCCATCCAGGCAGCCTTAGATTCACTGCATTTATTGCAGAGATTTAAGGCTGTAGTGACAAGAACAGCAAAGTTGTGCAACCTGCCAGAATCAATGGGAAGAAACTCTGCTAGCAACCCCTACGCACTGTCTCCAGGGCTTCCCCTTGTTCTAGGTCATCCAACCTTCTCACTGTGCATGGCATTCCCCACCACCCAGGATTTCTTCTTGCATGACTGTGGCACTTTCTCACCACTCTCTTTCAAACCCTTGTGCCACCAGCTACTTTCCAGCTTCTGGGTTCAGTGTGTACTTCTCTTAGAGACCTACTCTCCTTTTGTCCCTTCAGGACCCATCCCTGGCTTCCTAAAAGTGACTTTGTGCTCCTCACTAGTGTTACTTATTTTCGTGACACTGAGCACTTTTTCCATGCGTTTTAAATTTAATTAGCTATTTTCATGATCACTGCTTTGATTTCTTTGCTCTCGTTAACCTGGAGCTTCAAAAATGTAACAATTCCATTTTTGCATTTTGCACTATGTCTGATGGTAAATAGTGACATGGGTCATAGCTTTGAATTACTGAGTGAATTAAACTCTTTTAGAGTCCACCAAACTAGAATTTCTCTGGGCATTTCTCTAGGCATCACCAGAAATTCAAAGTTGAGTAAGATAGTTGCTATTCTCCAAGGCCTTATATTCCTGTGGTTTTACACCCATTTGCGCTTTGGGATTTAGAATTTACCCATTGGGGAATCTTTTTAGGAAAGCAAGTAAGGGATCAGATCAACAGATGCACCAACAGAAGCATGTGATGAAAGGGAAGTTGTGTATGTTTAAGAAAAGACAAGATTTGTCAACTGACGTGGAGCTGTCATTGAAATTAAATGAGAAGAGATGAAGCCAAGGATCAAATAAAGAAGGAAAAAGAAAGAGGAGTAGGACTTGGGACAGGATTTAGGACAAGGTTGGAGAAGCAACAGAAGCATAAGCATTATAACACAAAAAGGAAGTGTTTCTGGAAGCTAAGGAAGGATAATGTACTAAAGATGCAAGAGCAGTTTCATCTGCCTGTGGAGACCTCAGGACTAGGACTTTGGTACTGGAGAAAGTGGCAGTTGGACCACAGCGGTGAAGAAAGAACGGGGGACAGTAGAAGCGATGTCAGGTCACCCCCTGGGAATTCCATCACATAGCAAGGGAGTGAGAAATGGCTTTGACACCACCTCAGTGCCTTCCAGCAAGGATACCTGCGAGTCTGACATTACATGGTGGGTATGGCTTTTCTTTGGGATGGTTTCTATGGAGTGTGACCAGAGAAGGTAAAGAGAGGATGCAGTAAAACCCAGTGACAACCCTTTCTGATTTGAGACTTCCTATGTAGCAAGGCAGATAGAAGGGACTGAGCCAGCACAGAGAAGCTGCAGGAGCTGGGAGAGGGGCTTGAATACAGGTGGAGATGCCAGTAGGTTGGGATGGAGGTGGCCAGACATTGGGGAAGTCTAATACAGGAGCAGCCTGTCTTCCTGGAGACCAGGAAGAAGAATGGGACACTCCTCTTCATGCTCCCTTCAAATGATCTACATGACACACTTGTGCTATGTCCCCAGAAGGGAATCCTCAGGAAGGCGCCATACCTACTGACTCCCTCATCATGTTCAAAGGGGCGTCAAGGGGGTCGGATGGATGGTGTCACCTTTTGTGTCCTTGAGTAGGGAAATGAAAAACACTCGGAGCGAAAGACCATGGAAAGAGTGGAAATGATGATTCCCTTCCAGTGGTCGTGGGACAAGGGCAGAGCCTTTGCTGGCCACTAGTGGCAGGTTCTGGTCTTAAGGGCATCCTGTCTCAGAATTCTTCATTCTGGGAAGGCTTGTAGAGGGACAGAAAGGGGAGAGGGGAGGAGAGGGAGGCAGGAGAAGGAGGGAGGGAAGGTCATGTCATGTAATGCAGACCTGGGAGAGAAGCATGGTGCTCAGAAATTTTCATTCTACTTAACATTTTGAGAAGTCATGCTTTAAGTGAACCTTGCACTATTCTGAGGGAAGGGACAAAATGGACAAATGTGAAAACTCTGCAAATTGCCAGTGTCCGAACATCTTTGTGATAAAGAGGAAGGTGAGTGAGAGAAGTGATGGATTTAGAGATGATTTCTGGCGTTTATGAACAAATCATATTTTTTATTCACCAAAGCTCAAAATGGCTTTCAATGTTTAATAATTCCTTTCATGGTGCATATCCCAAGATACCTTTCAAAAGTGTAAGATTTCAACTCAGTTACACATAAATAGGTTGAACTTTTTTTCTACAAGTTTGAATTTAAATGATAAAAATTGACATTTTCATCTTGCAAAAGAAAATGAATTGCAGATCTCCTAAATAAACACTTACAAACAAAACATAAACGTCTTTGAATCTGAAAATTTGCCTGTGAGTGACATTGGGGCTTTGCCAGGGAAGACTTTGAAGCAGTCTGTGATGCTTTTAAAGAAAAAGTGTCTTTGAAAGCTAAAAAACTTGTAGCACTAAATATTTTTAGTGGTGACTTATGAGCAGTGTCAAAAATATGCCTTTTCTTTAGCATAAAAAAGTTCTGACACTTAGTAAAATGATGAGAATTTATGTGCTGAAGTGTTTTGCATGACAGTTTCTGAGTAATAGATTCATAAATATTTCCCTTTTTAAATTTAAAAGTCAAAATGAATTAGAAAAAAAAGCACCAAATTAAAGATACCTCATCAAATAAAGAAAACAAACTTGGAGTTCTTGCCTGACATCACCATCTTTAAATAGCGGACCATCTCCCTCCTCGAAGGTAGACAGGAATGACCTGCGAGAGGCCCTCCCCTCCCTCTCCTTTTCCTGGATACACTCATGCGTACATTTTAAAGATTTGTTTTGAACCACACTTCTTAGTACTGACTATCTTCCATTTAGGTTGTTACTCTTAGTTTTCTTCTTCTTCTTCTTTTTTTTTTTTTTTTTTTTCACAGTGTTCATTGTGACCACAGCTTTTCATGCGTGTGAAAACTTAATTTAAAACTAAGTAGTGTGCACGTTGTGTGTGAAAGGTGAGAAGAAACAGCGCTCATAGCTGCTTGAAGGGGGTAAACACAAGGAAAGGGACGGGCGATGCTGTGTTCCTTGGGCGGCAGGCAGGCTCCAGTTGCCCGGATACTTTTGTGCCTCATGATTTAATTCAGCCCAGATGGATGAGTTGTTCTTCCCTTTTCGCTTCCTTGGCGATGGGTGTTGTTGCTGGGGATAGGCGGGGCAGAGAGAGTGAATGAGCGGTAGAAAAGTTGGCCACACAGACACAATGAATGCCAGGGACAGTGGCACTGGGGGACAGGGGGAGTCGAGTGGGAAGTTGCTGGGGCTACACAATGGAGCCCTCGTTCCCATAGAAACCGCTGGGTCGCTCTGAATGAGGAGCTTGACTCTGAGCCGCCCCTTCTTTCTCCTTTTTAATCTCTGTTGGAGATGCTTTGTCTTCTTGTTTTAATAAAAAAAAAAATAACGATGAAGGAGAAGAAAACACTGCCCCCTTCAAGGTATCCTGCAAATAGGCTAAGGACATAGATTCCGGGTGAGTTTTAAACTGGCTGGATCTCCCCGATCTGCGATCTGGTGCCTTTTCTTCAAGCCCTGGACTGACAGGCCACTGAGGGCTGTGCCAGGCTCGGACTGGCAGACTCATTTGAATAGCAATGCTGCTTGCTGCTGGGCTGGCTTCCCGGGCCAGGCAGGAGGCCTGTGAGGGCACAGGAGGGGTGGCAGTGAGGGCTCCGGAGTGGTTTCTGGGGAGAGAGACACAGTTCTCCCATAATTAGGAACCTCCTGCCTTCCCCACTCCCATGCCCCTTCTCTGCTGGGTTATTGGCAAGTCTGCCTCCTATTCTTCTAGGATTAATGCCTCAGTGCAAGGGGAACATTGGCAATTTAAAAATCTCTCAAAGCCTGGGATTTCTGTCCCTTTATCATTTTCCAGTTAGATTTCATTAGGATGTTGCTGGAGAGAGAAATTTGGGGCTTTTGTTGTGTTGTCAAAGAGTTTAAAACTATTAACAGGATGTTTTTTTCTTTACTAGGAAAAGAAACAGGCAACCTTTTGTGCTAATGGAGCTTAGTTAACATCTACAAACAGGGAGAATTTCTAAAGGGAAAATGAGTTAATATAATAGTCTCTAACAAAATAATCTGCTTATAAAAAGTAAGCCGCTAGATTCTTGCAGAACTGCTCAATATGGGATCTAATACTTTTCCATATTTGAAATTTTTAAAAATCAGAGATTTTATGCATTTATCCGAATTTCCTCTTATACTTCCCATTTCAATGCTTTAAATATAAAGGATTATAGGATTACATCTCTTCATTGTAAAGTCTCTTGTTTTTATACACTCTCAGCTGCTGATTAGGTTGGAGAGCCCATGTACACCGATGTCTGGTGTACCAGCTCTGAAGCCATCGGCCTCATTTTTTCCCTGAAGGCTGTGGTAGGTTGGAAAGGGTGGGTCCATGCAGTTACCCTCCTGTAGACAAGTACACTCATTGCATCTCACACCCACCTGCTTCCTACAGTTGTGATTGGGTGGCATGATGCCAGTGGCATCAGATAGGCAGGGGCATTGTCCCCATCTCAGTGCAGATACAAATCGTCATCATCAGTGAATGTTTATCAGATGTCTGTGGACATAGGCGTCCTGCCAGCAGCCATCAGTGAGACCAGGAAACACAGATGAACCAGATTCACTCTTGAGGGACAAGATGTCTCATGCTAGTTAACGCTAGCAGGTTGATTTTTATTTTTTTGTGAGTGTGAAAACCATGGCCCCCCTCCAATTTCTGTGCTATTATTCTAACAAGATTGGCAGAAGTCCTCATTTTGTTATAGATCAGAGTTCTTTATAAAATTTTTTGGGAATTTATGTATTGAAAGTTGTTTTTGTTTTTGTCATTATTATACATTCAAGCCAGTGCAATATCTCCACCAAACACTCGAGAAGATTTCTTGCCCAGAGATAAGCAGGAGAGTCTCTAATGTAGGAACTCATAAATTAGCAAGGTGAGTTTTTCTGTGCTAGTCATCAATACTGGCTTTGCCAGGTTTGAAGCAGATTGGAAGAGAAAGACGAGGCTTGAAGAAAACACAGTTATTTAAGGCAAACTGCACCACCACCATCAGCGAGGTGGCTCTGCCGAATGCCTGGGAGCTTTCTCTTTGCCTGTTCATGAAAGCAATGGTTTCACAGAGAGGCAAAAGGTACGGTTTGAATCTTTAGCCTAATTAGCAGGCATGTGGGGCGCTGTGTGGACCTTCATCACGTGTCAGTAGCAGTTCATCACAAAGCCCTCATCGGCGCATCAAAGCGGCCTCTGCAGGACCTCGAAAGGGCCTTAAGCATGTGAGTTACTGAAAGAACTGAGAACAGGGAGGCAGGCCCGACCAGCTTTCCCCGCTCCTCTGAGCAGATGGACAGAACACCAAGTAGGAAGTGAGGAAGCAGGAACGAGGCAGGGGCTTTCTGAAGAGGAGCCGGGAGGAAGCGCCGAAGCAGGTGCCGCTTCACTGGGTCTGTCTGGAGTATGGTGGAAAAGGTGGCCCCAGCCGCCTCTGTGCTGCAGACTCACCTCTGTGGTCTCGGTTACAAAGGTTTTACCACGCAGGCCTTCTGTGTGTGAAGCTAGAGCTTATATGTATTGCACATATGTATTCTGCATATATGTATTTTCTTTGGCTCAATGATTGCAGAGCCCGATGCACAGGATTTGATAAAGTTTGCTAAAAGAAAGAGAAAGAAAGAAAGAAAAAGAAAGAAAGAAAGCCTTGAAGATTTCCACTATAGTTGTCCAGTAGAAGAGTAAGTTCTTCCTTTACTGTCACTTTTTCTCATTTTGACTTTTAAGCCTTACTAGAGCTGTCAGACTGTTTTGAGACTGGATTGTGTCATTAGAGGACACTGAGGCACAACCAAGGAGCAGCCCTCAAGCCACCTGCTGTCCGGACGGGAATCTGAGCTGGAGCAACTGCTGTGCGGGGTGCGGGCCGGGAGAGCGTCCTCTTCATCTCTCAGCTGCTTGAGGGAGGCCTGAGGATTGTGCAAACCCTTGGATCAATCTTAGTCTCCTTCCCCGGCATCATTTCCAACCGCCGCTCAGGGGAGGCAATTTCCCAGGGGCTTTACTAATGAATATAATTTTACAGCCACAAAAGTAGCTATGAGAACTGAACATTCTAGAGGGAAAACAGCATTTTCTTTCTTTTTTTTCAAGTTGGATTTTTAAAGGCACCACTGTTTCTCCAGCAGACGCAGATTCATGTGGCCTTGGCTTACCGACTGCCTATTTCTTTCACCGGAGGCTCTGAATTACCCACCTATCAGGACATTTGCCTGTGTTCAAGAGCTCTAATCCACATTTCAGGTTCTCTACAGCAGCAATATTGCACACTCTGTTTTGGGGCGTTGTCCAAATCAGAAGTACACATGGTGCTTTTAAACTCTGTCAAGCGACAATAATGACAAACTAAGAAGTATTACTCTGGCGTTATAAATAGGCCTCCATCAAGGATGCTGGTGAGGAAAGAGGAACGAGCTGTGGAGGCTCAGGTCGCTTATTCTCTTACTTTTGGTCTTGTGTGCCCCCTGCCATTTTGAAAAGCCTCCATTCCCAAGGCCACCCTTCCACCAAGGCACTATGTCCGTGTAATTGCAGTGCAGATGGTGGTTGGACTTTCCCCTGGCGTTTCTGCAGCCTCGATCGTCCAGACGTCCATGATTCTGGATAGTGGGCTGGCTGCTTACCCACAGAACAGGTATTCATCTGTGTGCAAGTAGCTCCTCAGAATCTGCAGTGGGTATTTCTGTCAGCAAACAGAGCACATAGAATGACTGCCCTAGCGCACCCCACACCTTCACAATCCCATTGCCCTGTCCTCAGTGTGGGTGTGTCCCTTAGGCAGTGTGTCTTCGACACCGTGTGTGGCTTTGTTGACAATTTTACCCCACCCCTAAGTTAAAATTCTAAATCAGTTGTGAGGTTATCATATACCTTCCTCCTCCTGGTGGGCTTCCTTTCCTGGCTGGTGGGTGGTGTGTACACCCATCTGGGCAAATGGGAAGCAGCGTGTGCAATCTGCACTGATTACCCTGATTCCTCAGCTCCTTAGTTGATATTGGATCCATCCTCTGGAAAGGTGAATAAGACGGGTTTGCAACATGTTCAAAGTCTCCCAAGGCTCATGACAGGATAGTTGCTGTTAATGTAGTGGAAATGCATGCTCGAAATGCTGGGGGACACAGAAAAGCTAACCACTGAGTTCATTGTTGGGAAAGCCAGGAACAAACGATGAAGTTGACTTTGCCATAGAAGTAAAGCGAACGTGTTAGTAAGTTTCAGTAGAGCGAGAGGGTAGGTTGTGTGAGGGCTTTGGTGAGCCCCAGAGTCTATTTTCTTTGTGGGTCTCTTCTTCCACAAAAAGGATACATTAACAATTATATTTTATAAATCTGTCAGTGGAAAGATGAATATATTAGTATTGTTTATTGATTCATTTTGTTTGACCTAAGAATTCATTTTTTTCTGATTAAAAAGAAAAAAAATCAGGCCAGTAGATGGCATGTAGGCTAAGGCACTGGATCCCACATGGCCAACTTCATGGTTCAAGTCCTGAACCCAGTGACTTGAGAATCATGCTGGCCACCTGGCCACGTGTGCATGTGTGCACAAAATCCCAAGAGGAGAGTGGAGGAGACAGGATTGCCTCATGGTCATCCCCCTACATGGCGAGTGCACATGCTCTATAGAAAGAACTAAATTTTAAAGGAAGAAACATCTCAGACTCCTAACCGTTATGCCCATTTGCACTGTGCCTGTGCCGGCCCTAGGGAAAGATCAACAGAGGGAGAAAGAGGTGAATGAAGGCGTAGAAGAAGACAAGGAAAGAGGTTCGGGGCAAAAAAAAGTATGACATGAGTAGAGCTCACAAAAGCAGTGACAAAAATAAATTCACCAAAAAATAGAATAAAAAATGTGAAAATGGGAGAAAGTAGAAAAGAGCTAAGAGCAAATGGTCATTGAGAACCACAAAAGGTACAACCACTCAGAAGAGCTTCCCCAGAGTGGCTCCCAGAGGGAGGGCATGTTTGTCTTTTCCACTGCTGCTTGTCAGCAATAGCCACAACCAGGACGGAGGCTATGGGTGGGCGAGGCCACTGTGAGGATGGGTGACCTGAATGGGGCTGCAGACCCAAGAGACCTGAGATGAAGATAGGATCCAGGAACTGTGCCGTGGTGCAGCAGCAGCACGACAGTCTGTGAGGTCATCTCATGTAGGAGGTTCCCTGTTCAGATCCGTAGCCCTCCCTGAGTATGCTGGCATGCGGTGCCCATGATCTGGTGCTGTCTGAAGCTAGGGGTGGATTGTGCCATGAGAACCCTGCGGAGGGTATCTCTTTCTCTCCCTCACTTTCTTGGAACAAAGAAATAGATAAACTTAAAAAAAAAAGGATAAATCATTTATACCTTTATACTTAGATTCATCTCATTTCTTTTTCACAGTTTAGACTTTATTACATTAATTTCATTATTATTTCTATTGCCTATCTACAGAAAAAGCTTTTCATATGCCTAACAGATTTTCACGTACTTATTGTAATATTCATAATAAGTTGGTGAGGAAAATAGCACTTATAAATTAAGAGCCACTCTGAGTTTGTGATTAGTCCAAAGTCATATCATCACATAATTTTAGAGGCGAGATTTGACTCTAGAAGTGTGTGTGCACACACGCGTATATGTCCACATCTGTGTGAATGTGTTTAATTGACACTGCCGTTATATATAACATTAAACTTAAAAGAGAACTGATTGCGCATCGACTAGGGTTTTCGTACACATATTTTGCTGTTTTTTTCTCATATGATTATTTATGCATCTGAAAGTCTGCCAGACATTTTCATCCTTGTCTTTAATGAATGCATCACACCATCAACCATCATGGGTTTGACCCAGCTGACGTCTGAAATGAAGAACCACGAGTAAGCTATTATTCCTTTAATATTTAGGCATAAAAATTGGCTTACCCAATGTTTGTTTACGAAGTTTTTCTGACACAGCTTGGAATTTTCATGTATCTGTTGATGACATGCAAATCGTTTTCCTTAGCATGCAGAAAATTCAAGTGCGATTTAGGAAACATTTCTTAGAAACATCCAAATGTACTGAAGGTTGTCACATTCGATGCATAACTTGGCAAGTTTTATTTTTTTTCCCTGTAAAATATAATTTGCAAGGAATGTTGCCCTCAGGAAAGGTTCTTGTGCATTGAGGGTAAACAGAGTTTTACAAAGGAGCTTAGCCCTCAATGAGTTTAAAGCTGTGTCCGTTGGCTTCACTCTGTTTCATGCCCAAAGACAGTGCTATGGTTAGCTGCCACGTGCTCGTTCAAACCAGTGAGCGGGTCCAGGAGGAACACGACGAGGTTATTGTCCATTCATCGCCCTAGGGGGACAGCGTGATTCCAGCCATGCTCCTCTCTCCATGGCCAGTTACAGGAAGTGCTGCTTCAGCCCTATTCTTCCTGGTCTGGCTTGACTGGGCCACAGGATGGATGGTTCAGTGGGCCAAGATTAACGGGGGGATTCAGTAACTCTAGGCTCCTTGCTGTGGCTCTGTTGTTAATTCACCAAGAAGGAACGGTAAATTAGCCCAGCTTTTATGTTCTAATGTTTTCTCATGTAAAAAATGAGCACAATTGCAATGACTATGCCATGAATCGTGCAAATAAAAGTTTCTTTACTGCGAGTCTTGTTGATGTATTAGCTTGCTGACAGGAAGGAAGTTGAGTGCTCAAGACTTTTTGAAAAAACATATACCATCTCTGGATCTATTGTTTAACGGGCAAGGCCACCAACTCACTGAGAGATTGCAAGGGTTCTGTGTGTTTTTTAAGTCTGCAAAATGGACAAACACTAGCCTTAAATCATCCCGCTTGTAAATCTGTAAAGCCCGTTTGTTTGTCTGACAACTCCCGGCTGGGTCCTGACTGAGCGTGGGCTGCTGCTGGACACAGAACGGATGGAGACACTGTCCAACCCCCGCGGACCCCAGGCTAACTGGCGCGAGTGCTGGAACTACACTACAAACGTAGTATATTCCAACACTCGGCTCAAAAGAGCCTTTCTGTATAAAGTGCTGTAGGTGTAGAAGAGTGAGAATTAATTCTCCCCGAGGTGGCGAGTTGGGAGATGACATTTTGAAGTGACCAGTGGAAGACATACGGTGCAAGTTCTGAAGACAGAGAGCAATACGGTCTGCACTGGGTGCAAGGTGGAGAGCACTTTGCGAGGCCATGGAGCTTTGAGGACTCTGGAGGGCACGAACCGGCAGGGGTGAGCTGGGTGGTGGGTTGGAGATGCCCAGTAAACACCTTTGCAGCCATATTCACACCCATAAACTGAGAGCTGGAGCTCTGAGGTGTTGGAGTGAGAACTTAGCGTACTCAGAGGGGCTTTTACATCTGTGGTGGCAAATGTAAAGGACTGAGCTGGGAAGCTGGTGTGGGGGTTGTTGTCAGATTTCGGACACACCATCACCCACCCAGCAATGTCAGAAAGCATGGTTTACGGCACCAAATTGACCTCATGAGACTCAGGTCCCTGCAATCCAGCCACACACTTCCCCATCCACTAGTCCATAGAACCAGCTCATGGTCCTTCACTGGTTCTGTAATTCCCCCAGCCTTGGGTTGAGAGAATTCTATGGTGTATTCTGAGGTCAGATGTTTCTATTAACCCTAGAATTCATGCAGACATCCTGTGTGTGATGAATTGCACAGACCTCCTCTTAGCAAAGGAAACCCCTGCTGCCTTTTCCCATGCTTTTGCAGTAGTCACTCTGGCTGCTCACCCTACGCCTCAATTTTCAACACACACACACACACAGCCCAGGGTGCATGTGATTATTCATAATCTTTTCTTTTCTTTTCTTTTCTTTTCTTTTCTTTTCTTTTCTTTTCTTTTCTTTTCTTTTCTTTTCTTTTGTTCCCCATAGGACATGTATGTTTGCCAGAGAGAGGCAGAAAGAGAAAGAGGAAGAAAATACCACCCAATGGACTGTGGTTACACTGCAATGCCTTTCCCTCCATTTCTCCATTTTGTCACTATTTGGGCACCTATGTACATGTGCCAGGCATGTTTCTCAAGCCACCAGAGCTTGGACTTGAACTACAGTTGGCCAGGTAGAATTTGGCTCCCCTAGACACTGGGACATGATGGAGTGGCCCTATTGTCTTGTAAGTCTACTTTTTCTGTAATTTGAATTTTCAAGATTTTGTAGCTGATTTGTAGTGTTAAAGCCATTGGATGACAATACGTGTTTTCCCCTTCCAGAACTGTGTTCAGCAAATTGCATTTACATAAACTGTCAGGCATTTAGAAATGATTAACAAAGAAGAAAGCAGCTGCAGTCAGCTTCCAGCTTCTTCTTCGACACTTATGGTCAATGAGGCGCCCTTCGCTGAGACGTGTCCCCCTCGCCGGCTGCAGAGAGGTGCTCTCCGCGTTATACACTGAAGACCAGGGAAGAGTGTGCGGCCGGGCTTCTTGTACGGCACCTGTCGCACGGGGTAAGTTCTGCAAGGCCCGTGTCCTTAGAGCCTGGTTCCAGCTTGGACTTGTCTTGAGTATTTCCTGTCCCCTTTCCACTGTCAGCTGCTCTGAAGTGAATCTACATGGCAATCACTAGCCCTTGGGGTTTCTCTTTCATTTTTTTTCCTTAGTATTTCTGCAGGTTTTTGGAAATTCTTTCGCTAAATCAGTAAAGTTCAGTTCTCTTGTACCATGTTTCATGTGTGACGTATGCTTGAAATAACGTTTGCATTTCTACTGTTCCAAAGTTTGGTTAAATAAATAAGTAATGCACATAAACATGTTTCCCAAATTCACTCATGTAATTTTTTATGCCTCGCTTTAAGTGTGTGTCTAGTTTTTTTAAGTTCCTAACTTGTTTCTTTTGTTTCCTTTGGAAATATATTCTTGATAATTATCTTCACTAATTCCTGTGTACTTAGAGAGTTACATGCTTTATTTAGAGTTTTATAGAGTTTGTTTTGCCCTTTTATAACTGGTCTCCCCTTTTCTCAGTGTTACTGGGTCTAGCACATTGATTATGCAAAATCCTTTGAGTTCTTATTACATTTACATTTTACTCTAAATGACATTGTTAAAATTCACAAAATTGGTTTATATCTTTACTGTACAGTCCAATTAAAAAAACAAATGTTTCACTTTGGCGTGTTTAGAATATTTGCAACCCAAGAGATTTTTTTTTTCCAAGCACAAAATGTGTCCAAGAGTACAGAAGAGCGTTGGAGGCACAGAGAGAAAGGACTGCATTATTTCCTTTCACCCCTCGTTTTGAAGTAATGAAATAAACCCAGAGAGAGCATGAATAGCAGAAAAGATGAGTTGGAAATTTGGGCTTTTTTTGGACTTACTCAACTAAAATTTAAGAGTTGTTCGTTGTAAATTTGCACGTCATCGGTGAGTTTTGATTACACTTGGGAAGGAAAGTACGTTATAAAGATCTTACTGGCCCAAACCGATTGTCCGATATTGTACTTGGAGCCATCACGAGTGACATTCTCAGCAGTAGGTCTTTTTGTACTCTCGTGCTCAGTAGTCAGTAGGCCACACATGTAGTCACATAAAACCCATAAGAAATTTCAGTGCTTTGAAGTTCACATGGCCACAAGAGCTTTATGACTTGGGGGCATGAGAAGCAATTTCATTTTTCCATGACGATAATGCAAGAGCGTGGAAGCCTCTGGAGATCTCTGAAGAGGGCTGAGACCCAGCGCTGCCTGTCGCCACACAGGTCCGGGTTGAGGTGGCCGTAGCTCCTCTGCCCAACACACCTCACTCTCCCTACTGCCCAGCTCGTCTGACTCTCTGTCCTGCACTGTGTAAACATTCCAGTTTGGAGGGCAGAACGCAGCGAGAACAAATTGGGAGGAAAAGGGTGAAGGAAATGGAGCAGCTTCAGAGGGGGATAGTGTTGGGAAACGACTTGAAAATTCACATCATCCAGATTATGCCGAAATAATGCAGGGCTCTGGATGTGTGGCTGCTCCTGCTCTCTTCTGAAACCGTGTTCTCGGACAGTCCTCCAGAAATGGCTAAGCAAGAGTGAAACAGTCAGAGAAAAGTTGGTGCCGCCTTCCTTTCTGTTTCTAATCTTTTCCTTTCTTCTTTCTCTCTTCCTTTCTCTCTTCCTTTCTCTCTTTCTCTCTCTCTTTCTCTCTTTCTCTCTTTCTCTCTTTCTTTCTCTCTTTCTCTCTTTCTTTTCTTTCTTTTTTTCTTCTTTCTCTCTCTCTTTCTTCTTTCTCTTTCTTCCTTTCCCTTTCTTTTTTCTTTTTCTTCCTTCCTTCTTCTTTCTCTTCTTCCCCCTCCCCTTCCCCCTTTTCATCTTCTTCTCTTACTTCTTCTTTTTCTTCTTTAAATTAGCTATCGGGGTCATGCATTCACTGGAGAGAAACAGAGCCAGAGAGAGAAAGGAAGTGAGAAAGTATCCCTCGTGGAAGGTGACCATGCCACGGTCCCTTCTCTTCCATTCTCCCTGGGGACCCTGGGCACACACACACAGACACACACACACACACATGCCGGACATGTTCTTTGAGCCTGTGGGTCTGGGGCTGGAGCAGCACTATTGGCACAATTCCTCGTGTGGGATCCAGCTGCTTTAACTACCATGCCACTGACTAAGCCTGAGGTATTTTTAAGATAGTTAGAATATAATGTAGTTTTGCTTATGGGATTTAACAAACATCAAAATGCTTTTTAGATTCCAGTTTTAAGCAAAACTTAATTTATAATATAAGAACAAATTCCAGCTTGGGGTTGGTTCCTAAACCAAGTTATTTTTGTATTTTAACCAAGTGCCCTGGACTTGGAGCCTGTAAGCTTGCTTGAAAACTTAGCTGTGCCTCCACTGACCATCTCTGGGCATCTAGGAGCCACCGTTTGGGGCCGAATACTGTGCCCGGGCCTCCCAAGAGCCACTTGTGTGTTTTTCTTTTCTCTTCTATTTTTTAAGAGAGGTTTTTGCTATAGGGCTGATGAGCTCACTGGAGAGACAGAGACGAGAGAAAGTGAGAAATCACCCCCTAAGGGGATGACCATGCTGCAATCTCTTCTCCTTCAGTCTCTTCTCGGGATTTTGGGAACGCATGAACATGCGCCTAGTGTCAGCTTGAAGCCACTGGATCTGGGACTTGAACCGTGGTCAACTACGTGGGAGTCCAGCGATGTACCCATTATGCCATCTGCTGTGTTTTTCCTCCCAACCCTGCATCCAGTGACCTCACATTGATTGTGTGGAATTTGCCATGATAGGAGCATTTACTCCACAGAAAATGGCAAATCCTATACACTAAGGACTACCACTGCAAAATCGAGTGGTTAAGTATTTGTCAGCACACCTGTTTGTGGGTGACATTTAGGGTACTGTCTATTTGATAATTCTGTGCTGGTCTAATTCTATAGTACGATGACATGCTTTTAACTCATGGATGCCACTGACTCTGTGACATGAATTCCAGAGAACCATACTGGGCCGCCAAGCCTTACTGGGGGGTTTACCAGCTGGGAGAGTGGTAAGTGACAGGCGTGCTCTTTAAACTAGCTATGTGGCTGTGTCCATTCCCTTTGGCTGGGGTTACCTTATTCCATGCAGGTCCTCATTATTATCTGCTGGAAATAGCCACCACGTGGCCTGCAGAACTTTGCGTGGGTGAGCTGTACCCAGAGGAATGGGCATTCCTTCCCTTCTCTCCTTTGAAGTCATATTTCCCAGTGGAGAGACAGGAGAGAGAGAGCTAATTTAAGCAGGTATTACCTTTGAAGGGAAAATGCTTAGTATCCTTGTTTACTCACATTGTATTGCATTCCCCTCAGACTTTCTCCCTGCGCAGACACTACAGTGTTCACCATGCACACATTCCAATAATCACTTTTCCTGGGGAAAAATAAAAGGTAAGTGAAAGTACAAGCTATGTGGGAATAACATCTTTATATAACATTGATTTTCAGTGGGATCAAACATGGGATAGAAGTCCTCCCAATCTCAGATTCATCAACACATGACTGTGAAAATTAAAGAGTAGTCTAGTTGTTTTGCAATGTATAGATAGCTATGGTGTTCCAAGAAGCGAGTGACAAGTTTGACTGTCTAGCTTGAGAGGCTGTGTGTGTGTGTGTGTGTGTGTGTTATATGTGAACTCCCCTAAGGCTTGGGAGGGAATAAACTGTTCCACTCTCTTGAAAATGCCATAATTTATTGGCCACTTGCACCTGTCAAGCTGCACATTTCTTTCCCAGCGAGAATGTGGGCGCCTTCAAGAAGCCACCATCCTTTGCAACTAAACCGGAGCAAGAAGTTGTGTCAATTAAGACTATTTGGCGTCTTTGGTCTTCTTGCTTGGCTTGTTCACTTCATCTTTCCAACGATTCTAGCTAATGTGGTTCAGCTCTCACTCTGAGCCATTTTTTTTGACAGTGCAATTTGTAAGTATTTTACAACTTTTTTTGTTTTTTTTTTTTTTTTGGCTTTGGTTTGATTCTTTTGTGGGGCGGTATATGTGGGAAAGGTATATACAGCAGAAAGGTTTGAGAAACAATAACCTAGATTATGGACAGGAACATCACCAAATACGATTTCCTCAGAACAACGTGCACTCTATCTTTGCGGTATTATTTTTGAAGTATTGTATTTCATCCCTCGTCCCAGTGGAAGAAATTCATTTCTATTTATTTTTTACTTTACTCTCACAATTTTGTTGTCTACATTATTTTTAGTGGAAAATTGGCAGACTTGGGTTGTCAACTAAGTAAATAGGCTTTTAATTTCTTTTAATATTTGCAACATAAGCCCTATAATTTCATAATTATCTTACAAAAATCCTCTTTGGTTTCAGATGTATTTCCCCTTTTGGGCTCCCTTGCTATATCTAAAAACACACACGGGATAAAACCCAATAATAAAATTCCCAGCACAGGTTATTTTTCTTGTGGCAACATTGGTGACCCATGATTCCACTTTCACAATGCTGTGCCCTGGTGGGCCAAGTGACATTCTTGGCTTCTTGTCTGTTGAACTACCTTAACCTTGACCCAGTCTCAGTCCTTCACAGCCAGAACTAGTGGACAGAGCCCCCTGCTGGAAGTTCTGGTGACCCCACTTTCTGCTGAAAACAGCAGGTCCTTCCAAAGGCTGGGTGACCAGGAGGCCAATCCTGTGGAAAGATGCATAGCATGAGTCGATATAATCTGAGGTTAGTGTCTCAGTAGCATTTTCTTTCTTTTTGAAAGTTCAGGTAAGAAAGGCAAATACCCGAACCATTTAAATCATATGCTGTTTCTCAAATTAGCATTTCCTGGGAAATTCTTTAGGTTGGTAAAAGGTATGCAGGAAAAAGGTGTCACATCCTCAAGTGAGACTTGGAAAAGGTGAACTATTGAATAAATATAATTAAATCGAATTCTTGGTTGCAGAACTTTGCAGAGCCTTTACTAAGAAGATTTCAAACAATGCAGAGTTTTCCTTAAATTTGTTTGACCATGGGCTTTTATTTTTGTGATATATTTATGACCCTTTTTGGAAGAGTGTTTCATCAAATATCAGGAAATTCACTGATGTTCTTCCCTCTTCTAAGGACTTTGTTTCAAAGAATATTTTCTTCAATTTTATTCTGATTTACCATAATACCTAAAACTGAAATCTCTTTATATCAATATTTTGAATTGTTTTTTAACACCCAGGGTCACAATGCTTTCCATTTGGATAGAAAGTGAAGTTTTTATTATTCATTTGAGTCTTTGTTAATTTGTGTTTGTGTGCCAGCTTTATCAACATGTTTATTTAGTCTAGGTTCATCCATATTTTATAAAGATTATCTCTCCTTAGTTGTTATGGACATACTGTTAACCACTTGCAGTTTTTGAAAATAAGGCTTCAGAACTGCTTGCATTATAGATTTGTAGGCAAATGAAGAATTCTATATGAGAAAAAGTGAACTGTTCCTATGCAGGTATGAAAGGACTGAACTCATCTCATAAAAATCAAAGATTGTTTGAAAAGGAAGTTATCTTTTGACTGTTGTAATGGTTTTCTTACTTTAAAAGTGTCCTTCTAGACAATGAGGGTATTTTCTACAAAATACATAAAATCTCGTGAGAATATTTTAATTTTGCAGGATTTTTAGTTTGAAATATTCACAAGGATCTTGTCTAGATGGTATTTTAAGAAACAAGTGTTCTTGTCTAATTCAGATCTTGTGATTTTTTTTCCTGTGGCTTGTGACTACTTACTGTATCAACTAAAACACTTAAATGCAAGTCACAGTTCTCCGTCCAGAATCCGAGCAGAGCCCTGTTTATTAGCTTCTACAGAGAGTGCCCCGAGTTTCTCCCCCAGGGAATGTGGCTCGATTGGCTTAGCTTCAGCTTTGTTCCCTGGGCACCATGTCACGTGGCTTCTCTTCTACTGAATTTAGGCCACCGCGAAATGTGGAACAAAGTGGTCAGAATTATTAGGGCCATGCAGTGCTTACTGGCCTGCTTCCATCTGGTTCATTCATTTTGTAAAGATTCTTGGCTTTAGGAAAAGGGCTGCTTTACTCAGGAGGAAGATAAAATTAATTCTCCAACCCTAAGTCCTCCATCTCAAAGCCACCTCCGAAGTTGTTTGTAATTCTGTTCTAACCCTGCTGATTCTGGGTCAGACAGTACCGCCCAGCTTCCTCTGCAGAGGGGCAGCAGGAGCAGAGCAGGCGCCTGTCCTCTATGGAGCAGGTCATTTGTCCTCCATGGAGCAGGCGTCTGTCCTCTGTGGAGGCGACTGTCTGTCCTCTGTGGAGCAGGCCCTTTGTCCTGTGTGGAGCAGGAGGTGTGTCCTGCATGGAGCAGGCCATCTGTCCTCTGTGGAGCAGGTGTCTGTCTTCTGTGGAGCCGACTGTCTGTCTTCTGTGGAGCAGGCGTCTGTCCTGTGTGGACCAGGCGTCTGTCCTGTGTGGAGCAGGTGTCTGTCCTGTGTGGAGCAGGTAGTCAGTCCTGTATGGAGCAGGCATCTGTCCTGTGTGGAGCAGGCAGTCTGTCCTGTGTGGAACAGGCGTCTGTCCTGTGTGGAGCAGGTGTCTGTCCTGTGTGGAGCAGGTAGTCAGTCCTGTATGGAGCAGGCATCTGTCCTGTGTGGAGCAGGCAGTCTGTCCTGTGTGGAGCAGGCAGTCTGTCCTGTGTGGAGCAGGTAGTCAGTCCTGTGTGGAGCAGGCGTCTGTCCTCTGTGGAGCAGGCAGTCTGTCCTCTGTGGAGCAGGCAGTCTGTCCTGTGTGGAGCAGGCAGTCTGTCCTGTGTGGAACAGGCGTCTGTCCTGTGTGGAGCAGGCTTCTGTCCTGTGTGGAGCAGGCAGTCTGTCCTGTGTGGAGCAGGCTTCTGTCCTGTGTGGAGCAGGCGTCTGTCCTGTGTAGAGCAGGCATCTGTCCTGTGTGGACCAGGTGTCTGTCCTGTGTGGAGCAGGCAGTCTGTCCTGTGTGGAGCAGGCTTCTGTCCTGTGTGGAGCAGGCGTCTGTCCTGTGTAGAGCAGGCATCTGTCCTGTGTGGACCAGGTGTCTGTCCTGTGTGGAGCAGGCGTCTGTCCTGTGTGGACCAGGCATCTGTCCTGTGTGGAGCAGGCATCTGTCCTGTGTGGAGCAGGCGTCTGTCCTGTGTAGAGCAGGCATCTGTCCTGTGTGGAGCAGGTGTCTGTCCTGTGTAGAGCAGGCATCTGTCCTGTGTGGAGCAGGCAGTCTGTCCTGTGTGGAGCAGGCTTCTGTCCTGTGTGGAGCAGGCAGTCTGTCCTGTGTGGAGCAGGCATCTGTCCTGTGTGGACCAGGTGTCTGTCCTGTGTGCAGGTGGTTCTAGTCCCAGCTTCCACGCAGGTTCCTTCAAGCTTTCCCGACACCACGAGGCACTTCTTCAGGACTGAGCCTCATGGTTTAAACAGCTTGATTTCCGCGCAGAGCACCTAAGCGTCTGATTTAAATCAGATCCACAGACGTTACTAAGCAGGGTTATTAGATCATGGTTTCTTTCCATTGCAGGATTGTTCTTTACTCTGAAAATGTACTTGATTATTCAAATAGAAAGCTGCAGGTGACTTGTGGTCGGACCAGCACCCAACGTATGGAAGACGCTTTGTGCGCTGGCTGTGCCCAGGCACTGCGGGCTTCCTTTGGGTTACCCTCGGGGTCACCGCCCAGTGGACTCTACCCACCCTCGGGCTCCCAGCTCCCCTCCACTCTCCTCTTCCTGCCAGGTTTCCAGGACAGAACACAGGACGCCCTGGCTGTAAATGGGACACGCTGCTGCTATAAAGTCTTCACTGCGAACTTCTAGTAGAACCGGGAACCCTCTATTTGCTAACTCCGGTCACCTTAGTTTCGAGTTACTCGTGCTCTGAATAGACAGTGCACTGATAAAACAGAAAACTCCTTCGGAGTCGAGGAAATGGAACATGGACGGTGATTTTGTTTCTTAGCCAATAAACGTTATTCATTTTCCTTTAGCCTGGTGGGCAGTGCCCCCATCACCCTAGCAGGTACCTGGGACCTCTAGTGAAAACATACACGGTGCCTTCAGCATGTACGTCCCCTTAATCCTGACCCCTGAGCTGTCAGTAGGGGGTTGGCCACACTTGCTCGCCCAGGCTGATCCCTAAGCCGTGAGCAGGACACCCCATTCTGGAAGGTGAGCCCTCCGCCCCGAGCAGAGGTGAACATGCTCTCGGGCCCTCATTCTGGTTCCACCATGACACTCAGAGCTTCTGGCCCACTCTTGCACAGATGTAGACACACATGTGCCGCGGCTGCCGTGGCTGGATCCTCTATCCCCATACTGGGAGGCACCCGGGGCTTCTCCCTCATTCCCTCCACATTGTGCACCACACCCAGGGAGCATTAAGGAAGGCATCTGGAACGAATGGAAGTCCACTCTCATCACACACACAGGGGTTTGGCCCCTTGGCCCTGCCCTCTGACGAACACGTTTTCTGTCAAATGACTGCCCTTGCCCATGGCTTTCGTGACCACTCTTACTGGGGAGAGGGGGCTTTATCAGGTTCTTTTAATAACAAAATGCTAATTCCATTGCAGTTCCTTGTTCTTCTGTTTCAGATTTTTTCCCCAATTTTTTTTTTTAATCTAAAT
The DNA here is from genome assembly GCA_026018925.1 of Tupaia tana. Classification (NCBI taxonomy): domain Eukaryota; kingdom Metazoa; phylum Chordata; class Mammalia; order Scandentia; family Tupaiidae; genus Tupaia; species Tupaia tana. Next base: position 13,296,257 of record JAKSZU010000002.1, read on the forward strand.
TCTTTCTCTTGCCCTCCTCCCTGTGAGTTTCGAGGATTTTGCCTTGAGATGTGCTTGGGGTCTGCTCCTGCTCCTCCTACCACTTATTCATGACACTTGACATGTTGAAAAAGCAGGAAGAATTCTGACTTTGGAGGCAGAAGGGCTGAGTTTGAACCCCGCTCATTCTCAGCCCTCGGCTGAGCTCCGACATCTGCTGGGGGCCTGTGAGGTGCTCAGGTACCAGGCAGGCCTCTCTGTTTTGTAATTAGTCCTTACTGTGGAGCCCGGGGGCGCTGAGGGAAGGGGGCGGGAAACTCTCACCTGTACATGAATACCGGGGTGGCTGTCTAACTTCCTTGTTTTTTCAGAAAGCAATTCCCTTTTCGTCCTTGATTGTTTAGAGACCTAAATACGGCCGTCCTCTCGGCCATCCTCTCGAGTGCCCGCTTAGTGCTGCTCGTGGGTGGCTCAGATGTGTTCTCTGTGCTCGCGCCTCCATCCCTGCCTTCCCACCCAGCAGGCTTCACCCCAAGGCGCTCAGACCAGCACCGGAGCTTGGTTCAGCTCTTGGCCATTGCACGGGGCTGGGGAAGGGCATCGCGTGAGCCCCGAGGCCCCGTCTGTGTGTTGCGGAGAGTGCAGAGGAGGCTTGGAGAACCCGATCCACTGCCGCATAACCCAGACCCCTCCCCCAGCTGATTTTCAGCTCTCAAGGTGTACACAGCTTGCCAGAGCACTCCCTGTAATGCTGTTAAATCATTTTGTCATCGCTGGAGATAAAAAGGTGGAAGAAATGATAAATTCTCCCTGCCATTGTTTTATTTGTTCTGACAAATTTTTCAAATGTTATAGCTTAGATTTCTCACAGGCCAAACAGTGCTCTTTAACTTAGAAACGTAGAAGTTTCTGCTGTGCTTGCTTTTCAAGCTGTGATGGATGGGCTCGGCGCGGTGCTGGCAGCAGCTGGTGGTGACGCGCTTGCTCTGGGTCAGCCCGCGAGTGTTGCCTCCTTAGTCCTCCCCGCCACCCTCTCAGGCAGGGGCTCCACTGTCCCCATTTTGGCAATGAGAAAATTGAGGCTTAGGAAATACGTCAGTTATGGGTCGCTGTTTCACAACCTCCCCAAACTACACCCGACTGTTGGGTCTGTGGTCCAGCCAGGGGTTCTCCTGGGTGAGGCTGAGCAGAGCTTGGGTGGAGGATCAGGGCCACCAGGACTTGTCCCGCATCTCCCAGCAGGATGGTTTGTTCACATGGTGACAAGAAGGTCCCAGGGCAGTGAGAGAGACCACAACATCCGACAAGCAGGTGACTCCGGTCTCAGCTGCCACTCATGGTAGCACCAGGGGGGCCAAGCCCAGGGTCTGAGGGAGAGGGAACTAGCTGGAGACATGGAAAAGGGTGGCGTGGCCAGGAACCTGCAACAGGGCCAAGAACCTGGGCTGACAGGCATAACCTGTGCGAGGAGAACCTGGGCTTTGAGCCTTGATGCCTCTCTTGGTGACTTAGGACTGATGACGCTAGTGCTAGGGGACAGCCTAGGACTGCTGAGGGGTTTGACGTGACCGGTCCAGGCTAGCCTTTCTCAATTCCACTTCTTTGCATGGTTAGAAATGGATGTTAAAAACTTACCTCCTGGCACGAGAAGGCAATTTGGGGTGGAACATGCTAGAAAGTGAAGGGCCTTGCTTTATCATGCTCACCTTGGCCAAGTCAGCTTCCAGACCCCGTGTCACCTGTTGGTTTTACTGGTTAACTCTGACACTCCTTCTCCTGCCCCCAGCTCCCTTCTAAGCTCCGATCCTGAAGACAGCCTCAATGCAAAGGCCAAGCTGTGGAGTCCCTGCTCACCTTTCCTTTCCTGTTAGCTGGCCGGATATGCTCTGTGAGCTAATGACCTCGCCAGATTGATTTTGGTGTGGAAAATCGGCTCCTTAAAGAGAGGCACAGCAGCAGCAGCTTTGGAGCCCCTGCAATTACCGCTCTGCGCCCGTGCCCTTGAAGGGCAGCGGGAAGCCTGGGAGGGTGTGTCAGGCTACCTTCTGCGGGCTGCGGCTGGGCATCTGAGAGGTTACCCTCGTTACACTCTTTCCTTCTCCCCATACACTTCCAAAATCTAATTATAGTGCATGTGACACCCCGTGACCAGCCAGAAGCCAGAGATTAATATAAAGTCACAGAAGGACAGTTTGCTCCCTGAAGCAGTGTCCCTGGCGCTGCAAATATAGCCCTCCAGGATTTGGTGCTGATATTTTGATACATTCATCATCCCGTTAGCATGTGAAGCAGGTGGGCTCAGCCGATCTGATTTAGCTCCCGCGGGAGGGAGGGGCACGTGGTTTATTCCCATCGGCCACGCGGTTTCCCTTCTGGAATGTGACATTGTATCCTTGGTGCTGGACTTCTGTTTGGGGCAGTCCCAGTTCATTCTGTAGCCCGTTCCTCTGCAAGACCGTGCAGGGCCTGCCGGGAGCTGAGGGGCGCCTGGCCGCTCCCGGAGCGTCCTCTCTGCCCAGATCAGAGACACCACCCGCACGCAGCTCAGCTGGGGAGCGCTCCTTGACCTCTCCTCCTGTGGCTCAGCGTGCCCGGGCTCCCGGTGGGGCAGGCAGCTGGGCCGGCCAGCGGCTGCAAAGCCCTCTTCCTCTTCAAATGTGGAGGACTTGTTGACAGTCGGAGGGTTTTGAAGACTTAGCTCAGAATGTATCAGAGATTCTTCACTGTTCCAGATGTCAAGTGTACAGTGCCCCCACCAGAGGGCTTGCTCCCTGGCTCAGGGGGGGAGAGAGTAACAGGGGAACGAGTAAGAGGCGGCCAGGAGGGAGCACAGCTTGGGTGAGAAATGCACCTCAAATGATAGCGTGTGAACACTCGTGCAGAGGGCTGTCCCTCAGAACAAGGAGGGGCGAGCCCACAAGCCCTGAGTGGAAGAGGGCAGTGGCCTGGACGGCCAACGAAGGACTTGACTTGGGAGGGCGGCAGGGACCACTTCAAGTTTGAAGAAACCCTGGAAAGCGGCAGGAAGCCCCGCACTGTCCACTGCGGGTGGCCCTCCTTAGCCCCACTGCTCGGGCTGGTTCTCAGGCATGCAGTGTTTACGAGGTACACCACACAGCAGGGCGAGTACAGGTATTTTTCAAAACGTCTAAGCAAGTACATTTCAAAGGTCTCATCACACAAAATAAGTGAACAACAAGGCAATGGATGTGTTAATTAGCTTGATTTACTCATTCCACATTGTAGCATATGTTGTACTCCAGAAATGTATGCAATTATTTGTCAATTAAAAATAATAATAAAATTGTACACTCTGCAGGGCAGCTTCTAGCATACCCTGAGGGTCCCTGCAGGGGTGCTGATGCATGAACTATGTAGGGACTCTTGTGTAAGAGTTTGAGCCCTTGGCTCATCGGGCAGAGTGCAGACGGCTGTGGGCTAATCTGGGCAAGCACTGAGCATGGCTCTCCGTGCCCTGTGGCCTGAGCAGCTCCCAGAGCAGTTCCCAGGAGCCTGTGGACCCCAAGGAGGCTCCTCCCTCAGGCTGGGATCTGGCTCCTCACCTGCAAGGCTCTCATTACTGGAGGGCAGGAGGTCACAGCCTCTCATGGAGAGGCCACATCCCTGAGAGGCAGGGCAGTAACACCCAACCCAACACACCTTCAAGGTCCTGCTGAAGACCCACCTGTAGAGTGGGGGCAAGCAGATAAAGGAGAAGATTAAATCCGAAGATGTCCTCACAGGCTCCCGCCAGGACCGTCGTGTGGCCATCTGAGCATGGGGCCTAGAGGCTGGTGCTGTCCCTCCCACACCCCGCTTTGTCAGGGTCAAGCAGCAGAGAAAGTCCTACGGGTCCCTGTTCTCCCCAGGGTTTGCTCTCTCTCGCTTCTGGAGGAAACTCCCAGCTTATCACATAGACCATGAGCATCCTCAAGAATTAGCCCTGAGAGATCCGTGTGGTTCGTGACAGACCGAGGAAATGCATCGTGAGATGGGAGAACACCCAGCGGGGTTTCTTGCCCTGGGTCTGAGATTTGAGACTCAGCCGCGTCCTGGTGGCCGAATGTTGATTCTTGATGACAATGTCAGACCCAGAAACAAAACATCTTGGTTTCCAGGTTCCAGGTCAAGCCTGCCAGGCTGGCGGGAAACTCTCGTTTGTCAACTTGATTCCAGTCACTGAGAGAGAAAAAATTCAGTTCCTTTAACGTCACTTTTAATATGAAGATATTTTAATAACTCTGCCATCTCTTTATAGCATTCCTAGATATTAAGACTTCATTTGGGACCAGTATTTGGATCTTTCTAAAAAAAAAAAAAAAACCTGTTAAAAATGAACATTTAGAGCTCACGTGCGTGTGTTCTCTGCTCTGGATGGTATGACTTAGAAACGTGATGTTGCTAAGGTTTGTGTTTTCTAAACACTGCAACATTGTCACTGCACTACTATCTGAATTGAGGTTTCTCTTCAGAAATCTCAAGATGAATTTGAATAATTTTTATGACTGACCCAAAGGTATTCAAATCATCCAACTGGAACGTGTCACGGTGTTAAAGTACAGCACTGCCCTGGGAGGCTGGCTGGGAAGGGCACGGTTGCAGGGTATTGTCTCGGGAAGACCTCGGAGAGGGTGAATGAAGTAGACATCCTCTGACGCGCTAGATGCCAGAGGGGACCATGTGACATCTCTGGATGGCTTCACCGAGACACACGGCCGATTAGATATTAAGGTCAGGAGCTAAGAAATCAAGGTCATGCCATGTTGCATTTTTCTCAAACAGCTGGGCCCAGATAAGTTAAGCGGGAGGAGATGCTCCCAAGCAGATAAGGTGGCAATTTTTAACAGTCTTAAAATATTGTTCCAGCGAGGAAGGTCGCGATAAGATCAAAGCGTTTGGGATGATTTCACTGGGGCTGAGATTCCTTTTGTCCTCCCCTCACTCCGGCCCTCCCCCTTCCCGTCACCTTGCTCACCACACACACACACACACTCACACGCACACACACGCTGAGACACATCGGCACACACAGGGCCACCGATGGTTTTTCCAGAATATGCTGTTATACAGACAGGCTTTTGAATATGGATGCAGGAAGTGCCCATGGTTCTTCCCCGTCCTCAGAGCGGCTTGATTTATGGTCCGGATTACTGGAAACAGTAATTCTGTGCTCTTTATGATGTTTTGGTGGAAGGTGCAGTAGCCCGCAGTCAGAACAGCATGATTTCAACTAGGGTTTTACAAAAACGTCTCTGCAGAAAGGGTGGCCGTGCGTTGGGCAGCTTCTGTGACAGAGCAGTTAATAAGACACTGCACATTAGTCATGTCACAGCTACTGCGATAGCAGGGAGAGGCACTGACTTTTAAGAACAGCAATTTAGGTGACTACTGTGTGAAAGAGGTTGGCCCAGCATGCTGTTTTTAACCCATAATTAACACTTCAGTTGTATTGGTGGCTTTTACAGACATCTTTCCACATCTGGAATTTTCAAGAAAACCAATGTGGGGATTAAGCTCTCCGGTTATCTTTCAGCCCAATGTCAGTTGCCAGAGCCAGACGTGTGTTGAGGAATAAGGTGGTTTTCTCGTAATTCCAGACAAACTCAAGAAGTTATTCGCAACTGATCTGGACAATGTGTAGACTCTTCCACTGTAGCTGTAGCCCCAGCAACTCCAGAATAAGGTTTACAGCAGGGGTAGCAGCAAAACCAGACACTGTTTGCTGGTGAAATGAAGGACCCCCCTAGCTAAGTTGAAGAAGTTCGTTTTATGTAGACCAAGATGACTAGAAATGTATCAGAATTTCCATCCCTTGGACAATGAAGATTCACACTTGAACACTTAAGAAATAAGAGCGATTTTATGAATTTTATCTATAGGAAACAATAGTTCTCAGTATGACTTTTGTAAGAAAAAAACTACATTTTCAAATCAAGCAGTGATTAACCTTTGTTTCCACTCCTTTGTTGTATTTTATTAGTGAAGCGCAATATAAATGAAGTCACTTTTGCTGGGTAATTACATCTATAAGAGGTTATGGTGGTGCAGTGGGAACAAGTCACACCTTTTGTTCTGATGGAGATAAGTGTAATAATTAATTAGTGCGAAGAGAGTGTGAGGGAGCCAGATCTGCTTAGGTTCAGACTTAGGTTCCAGTCCCCACTAAGCTGAGAAATATAAGGCAAGTTGTACAAATGGTACCTCAGTTTCCTTTTACAATGTGTTTAATAATAGACTCCAATTCATAGAATTCTTGTGAGGATTAAGGGCCATTATGACATAATGAATTCATTTCCTAAAAAATCACCTTCAAGCAATACCTTTCACAGAGTGGACTCTCAGGAGGTAAATATTGGCATATCTATATTGTAGATTTCAATGCATTAATTAAAAATGTTGGGATAGTTGCAGATTTAGAGACAAAGGAAAATGCTAATGATGCATTTGTGAAGGGGAAAAGGCCACAAAAATGGTTTTATAAAAATTTTATGCATTTGTGCAAATTCTTAACAAGTATGACTTTAAAAGGAATTGTAAAACAAGAAATATCGGAATTGTCCCTCAGGCTGGCGAAGTTTAGAAGGTGAAGCCCACCCCCACTGTAGACCCTGTGCACACGCTCAAGCAGGTTGGTGGAAGGATCAATTAGCATATCTCTTCTGAAGAGCAACTATCTACCGAATGTTTTTTCACTCAGCTTTTGGCCTATCAATCTCACTTCTTCAATTTATGCTAAAGAAATAAGTGACCACAGGATCATAAGAAATATGAGAAAGCAAGACAATACCTCTCCTCCAAAGGAAAAGAATGACACCTCTTCATCTTCAGGCAGTACAATGAAATTCATGGGAATGTCTGATAAGGATTTTATAATATTCATAATGACAAAGCTAACAGAAATGGAAGAGAAGAAAGACGATCAACTGCAGAAGAGGCAAGAGAAAAGAGCTGATGAGTTCTAGGGGGTGAGAAAATTCTTGCAAGATCTAAAAGAGGAAATGCATACTCTAAGAAAAAATCAAATGGACCTGTTAGAGATGAAGGCTATAATACAGGAAGTCAAAATCTCCCTTGAAAGTATTAATAGCAGACTAGATCATACAGAAAATCGAATCTCAGATGTCGAAGATAGAATTGCTAGCCTAGAAAACTCCACCATGAAGATTAAGAAAATGGCCCCCAAAACTGAGAATAATATATGAGAAATACTAGATACCATAAAACGTCCAAACATTCAAATAATTGGTATCCCAGAAGGCAAAGAGACTCATAAGGGCATTGATAATCTATTCCATGAAATCCTGCAAGAAAACTTTCCAAACCTAGAGAGGCACTCAAAGATCCAGTCTCAAGAAATACAAAAGACCCTAAATAGAATCTACACAAGAAGATCTTCTCCAAGACACATTATAGCCAGAGTGACCAAAACCACAAAGACAAGATACTAAGATTGGCAAGAGAGAAACGGCAAGGTACCTACAAAGGATACCCCATAAGGCTAACAGTCAACCTCTCATCAGAAACAATGCAAGCGAGGAAAGAATGGGAAAATATATTCAATGTTAAGGGAAAAGCAATTTCAACCAAAAATACTGTACCCTGCAAGATTATTCTTCCTATGGGAAGAAAAGACAAGAATATTCTCAGTAAACAAAACCTAAAAGTATTTACCAACACCAGACCAGATCTCCAAGAAGTTCTCAAGTGAGTGCTACACCAGGAAAATTAAATACAGATATACAGAAATAAGAGTTCAAAAACTAAGAATATGGCCAACTTAATCATAGAGACATTTCTGGAGTTGAATATTATATCCCAGAATTTAATCAGAAAGATTGGACCACAACAGAAAATAGATTAAGTACACGAGACTGAACTGGTGAGACAGAATTTTATGATTTTTGACTAAAACATTACTTATTTTCTTCTAGGCTTTGTTTTCCAGTTTTAAGTATTTCTGTCCTGTTTTGAGCTGCCGGTATGTTCATGTACCTGCTATTTGAACAGAATCCTAACCTGTTTCATGACTTTAAGTTTTAAGTAAAGTTCCTTAGAATTTCTTTGATTTATTAAGACTAAAATACCTTTTAGTGACCATAGTAAGCTTTATAGCATCAGCTAGGTGTTACCTTATAGTATATTCATTCTACTCAGAGTTTTACACCTAAAGTCAGACATGTATTCACTGATACATACATACCAGCTAAACTTGCTATTGAAAGTAGTTAGATTACTTAAGAACCTTTGTTAATCAATAAAATATTGGGGAAAAAGGAATGGAAAACAACTGTAGACACTGAAGATAGTGTGGGAGGAGGGTGGGAAATGGCAGAGGGTGTGAAATAGGGGTAATATATATATACACGTATATATATATAAAAAACTAGAAATGAAAAATTAATGACAATAACATGTATGATCACATAATCAAGCCACTATACAGTATATTTTGGATGGGAAATCACATTTTGTATGCTGTGACAACACTCAGGGAATGAATGTAAATTAATTAATTCAAAATGTTTCAGAAGAAAATTACACTGAACTTGTAACTAGATTCTAGCTCTGTTCATAGTTTTAGTTTAAGGTACTTTGTGAATCAATAAAATGTGAAAAAAATGTAAAAAAAAGAATAAAAAATTAAATTAAAAAAAGAAATAATCATTGATACATGAGAAGGTTCATCTACACAACCGAATCTACACCACAGTAGTGAACAAACGGTTATGGAACCTGCAATAACAGGTAAGTCTCAAAAATCGTAAAATTTGGTGAGAGGAGCTAAGCAAAAAATATACACATTTTATAGTAAAAACCATTGTATGATTCCATAAAGTTCAAAGGAGTCAAAGTTTAGTCCAACGTATTAAAGTCAGGATAGTGGTCCTCTTTGGAGAAGTAAGAGATGACATTATGGGCAAAGGGCAAAGCAAGATTTGGAGTGTGGTAGCACGTCGTCTTTGGTCTGTGTAGCAGCTGTGCAGGGGTGCCAACTCTCTAGCAAGTCACTGAGCTGTGCAGGTGGGGGGCGGGCACATCTGCATTCTGTGGGCACTCCACACTGTTTCTTTTCTATTTTTTAAAATTTTTATACAGTCAATCACTGTATATCATTATGGCATGCAAAGTGATTTTTCCCAGTATGAATACACTGTATATTAGTGCAGTTAAAGATATTATCATACACGTTATTAACAGATAATACTCTATTTTTGTGTCCGTTAAATGTTTTGCTTCTTTCTTTTTCCCCTTGATTCCCTTCCTTTCACCCTTCCCCATTTCTCACCCTCCTTCCCAAAGACGAATACAACTGTTCACTACTCATCCTGGGTTGCCCAAGTACATGTTTATACCCTTCTTTCTAATTACTATGCAACAATTAAATGATTAAACTTGTCAACATGAAAATTTCAAAGTTTATTACTTTCGTAACTATCAATATGGAAAAATCTTAATGATATAGTGAGCAGAGAAAAGCAAAATAACAAACTGCTTATATATTTTCTGAAGTTTATTTTCTTGTTTCTCCTGGGAGAGAGAGAGAAAGAGAAAGAGAGAGAGAGAGGTAGTTGCCCCTAATAAGGTCTTCATGCCGCAATCCACTCCCATCCTCGGCCAGCCCAGACGAGGGGATACAAGTGCTCAGTGTACAGAGAAGCTCCGGGATGCAAACCAGGGACCTTCTCATGTAGGGCCAGTTGTGTTACCATGGCACACCCCTGGCCCAAGCCACTTGTATTCACATGTAAACATGGACACTCAAAGACATATTGCAAAGACATATTTAGCAGAGATTATCTCAGATTGTGGGAGTGTAGGGGATTGTTCTGTTGCTCTTTTTAGTATTATCTGAATGTTCTGCAAAGATCTCAACACCACCGTCTTGGCTCACTCCGTCCACCCCCCACCCCCATGGAGTACTCTTTCCAGACCTGCCTCAGGTGGTCACTCTCCTGTGGGAAGCCCTCCAGGGGCTCCCTGCTGCACCTGAATAAGATCACGGCTCCTGGCAGACTTGGCTGGGCCCCCCGCTCCCACCTCTCCTGGCCCCTCACTCACAAGAAGCTAAGCTGGTTTTCCTGTCCTCAGTGTGCCCTGTACTACGTGTCTTCCCCTCCTCTTTTTCACAGTTGCTCCCTTGCTGCCTCAGGTCAAATATCTTTATTCTCGGGGATTCCCTGCTGGGCTTTTCCTCCCTGACACTTATTTTTTTTTTTTTTTTTCTTTTTTTTTTTGGAGAGGTTTTTGCTATAGGGCGCGTGCGCTCGCCAGACAGACAGAGAGAGACAGAGAGATAGAAAGCAGGAAATCACCCCCCAGGGGGGATGGCCACGCCGCAATCCCTTCTCCTCCATTCTCCTCTCGGGATCTTGGGCACGCACGCACACGCGCCCGGCGTGAGTTTAAGCCGCCGGGTCCGGGACTCGAACCGCGGTCGACTACATGGGAGTCCAGCGACATAGCCATTACGCTAACTGCTGGTCCCCCTCCCTGACACTTATTAACACCTCTAATTTCACCTTCAGTTTGGGGTTAACTTTGCCAGTGTTTGGCGAATATGTGCCTCTCCATCTCCCCGGGCAGTGCTGGTTCTGTTTCATCCCCAGAGCATCCCTCGAGTGTAACTCACGCTCATTACCCAAGAAATAAATCGGACAAACAAAACCAAAACATCTACTTATAGAAATAACCAGCTGTTGGTGGAAATTAAAAGCTAAACTAGAGCTTGGAGTGGAAAAAGAATGAAATGAATTAAATTGTCATGAAATAACAGCAAAATAAGTTTTTGTTAAAGTGATATTCCAGGAGATAATTTTTATGACATAGAAATTGGTTTGGGATATATTTTGAAACGCAGAACGGGTGTTACAAAAAATGTGACAAAATGAATCAATTTTGGTGAAAAAAATAGCTGCATTTATCTAGGCAGAGAGGTCTGGAGATAAATGCACGCAAGGCACTCCCAGTAGCTATCTCTGTGTGGTGAGATAATGAGGCGTTTACATTTTTAAAAAATTGCTTATCTTTATTTTCTCAAACATGCATTGCTATAGTAATGAAAAACAATGAATGTTATTTTTAATTAAAAATACTAAAGTAAACAGTTTGTTATGTGTTTAAACAGCAGGAAGCTGTACTCCATTTAGAAAGGGGGTCCTTGAACAGCATCAGCTCTGGCGAAGGTATGGAGGTGATCTGGAACTCAGCCCCACGTGGAGCCCATCACAGTTAACTCCTACCCCTTGAGACAGTGCCGAGCACTTCCTAAGAGTCTCCTTCCACTCCTGTGAGCCTGACTTGGGGCATAATCCCAGCTCCACTGGCGTTGGACTTGCCTTGTTCTTAGGCAAAATTCAGCTCAGTCTCTTGAGTGTTGCACCAAATTCCCCTCTTCGGGAAGCTGCACTAATAGGCACTCGGACTTCCCTGGAGCAGGAAGGTGTTGAGCACACCTCTAGGGACCAGGCTTCAGTGGCCAGGAAGGAGGGTCACAGCGCTCACAGCCCAGTCACTGCCATCCCCAGGCGTGCCGTGGCTGGTCCCCACAGAGCCCCTGAGCCAGCCAACCACCAAGGACTGTCTTGTCCAGCAGTCTGGGCTGCAGGTCACCTCCCACGGGAGCACCCCAGAGCCTGGAGGGACGAGTGCCTGTGGGACACTGCTTCCTCTGTCTTCAAGAAGACAGTCAAGAGGGAGGTGAGTTCTCTGGAGCAGGGTCTGGTGGGGAATAAGGGTTTGTGGCTGCAAGATGCTTTCACTGTACCCATTCAAGGTCCCCTTGGCGATTTATTTATTTACATCACAACCTTCACCTTCAAAGGCATTTTAAAATGTTGGAACAAGTGATCTGGCAAAACAAGGTGGTACTGTATGGAACACTTCTGTCACTTTTATCTGGTTACAATTTTATATAGCCAAATCTTTGTAAGTGATTTTCTTCAATTTTGAAAAAAGATGCCACACCTGCCGGATGGGCCTTGTTTCACTCCGTTGTCCTCTTGCTCTGCAGGAAGGCGTCCTTGGAGTTCTGTTTCCTAGTGATCTCAGAAGGGCTTCCTTGTGGGGCTTCCCCAAACAATCCTTGGCTGCGAGTCCCGCAGCTCACACACCCTAAGGATCCCCAGTAGCCGGGGGCCAGGACGGATGGGGCAGTGTTGGCCTTCCACCTTCCAGTGCTCGGGGAGAAAGCCCATGGGCATCACCACCCCGCACCACCCGCAATCATTGTCCACCTCTGGGTACGGAAGGGATTCTGGAACCTGCCGGCCACTGACCTGCTCCTTACCAGTACCGGGAGTGGACGTGGGACTGCAGAGGGGAGCCGGGGAGGTCAGCCACAGAGAGTCCCTGATACCACCCATCGACGCCTGCTGCAGAAAGCCGGTGCAGTGAGTTTGGGGAACTTTAAAACCAGGCGATCACTTTTTCCTTCGTGTGTCTGTGTGTGTTTTAAGTTTCTCTCTCACACATGAGACAAGTACCCTCACTTCTCTCGCCATGCCATGGTTCTTACCACACCACCCCCAAGTTTCCCAGTCAGCCAGCTCAGGTGGTGACTCGGTCCATGTTCCTGTCCACCCTGGGTCTGAACCCAGGGCTCCCTCGTGGCTCCATACCGTGCAGCTGCACCCTGCCGCCTGTGCCAGGCTGAGTCTCTTCCTTTTTTAATCTATAAAATGGGAGAATTGACTTCACAGTCAATACACTAATTTCTAGCACTCTCTAAAGTTTCTCCAGGAAACACTTTCAACATGTACTGTATCTGCCCTGTCCTCTGGATCAGGTTCTGTTTGATTATTTGTGGAGTGACAGGACTTTGACGCTCCCGCCTTCCCGACACGTTCGTATCATGATGTCACCTGAGCACAAGGCCTGGTCTGTCCTAGTGCAGGCCGTAGGGTGCCTGCAGACGGGGCTGTGGGGAGGCAGTGAGAGGCCTCAGCCCTACATGAGGTGCCCACGCGGAGACCAGAGGCCACCGCTAGCGGGGCACAGACTGGTTTTATGAATGACTCAAAAACAAGTGTTGATGAAAGTGGTCTCAAAAACAAAACCAGGACACGATCCCTGTTATAATTGTAGATGCAAAAATTCTAAACAGAAAATCGGCAACTAATATCCATGTCCCCCGAAGTGCGTATTTTTCGATAAGCAATTTAGGGAAACAAAGTGATTTGCTATTAGGACATTACCTAACACGGTTCGCCACATTATGCCATTAGGGCTATTCCTTAACATGATTCACCACATTAAACCATTAAGGAGGAAAAATAGGATTATAACGACAAATTCTAAAAGGACGTTTGATAAAATTTAGCAGGTGTTCTTCACATTATCTAAGCAAATCCAAATTAGGAGACAATACAGGAAATTTGAAAGAGACGATTTATGCCAGGAGCTGACATTATTCTAAATGGGGAAATATAAACTCAGTTTTACTCAAACTGGAAAAAGACAGGATTATTTCCTACTGCTGTCATCTGAAATATTTGAAGATTAAGAACAAGAAATGCCAGGCCAGCAGGTGGGTAGGAGTTAGGTGGCTGGGTTCCACATGGCCGGCTGTATGGTTCAAGTCCTGAATTCTGAATATAGTTTGTCACCCCTGAATTCTGAATTTATTTTTCATTTAGCTTTGGTCCTAGACCCGGCAGCTTGAAAACACGCTGGTATAAGTGCCCAAAGTGCTGAGAGATGAATGGAGGAGAAGGGGTTGTGGTATGGCTGTCCCTGGGGAGGGTGATTCCTCTCTCTCTCTGTCTCTAGTGAACACAAGCACCTATAGCAAAAAATAATAAATAAATAAAAATAAACAAGCCAAAAAAACCCAAAAAAACTCAGAAAGGAAATATTAAAATCTTGGAAAACAAGAGAGTGGAGAGCAGAGCACATGGGGAGAACCAGCCACAACACATCACAAAGCTGGAAGGAATGTCTAAGAATCTTGAGTCCTTTTTTTGCCCCTGCTCCTAGAGAGGAGGCTGAGCGAGCACACAGTACCAGGTGCTGTGTCCAGCGACGAGTGCTCTCCTGGGAAGTCGTCCCCGGCGCCGCCTCCGCTCCCTCTGGCTGGCAGTGCTGTGGGTCTGGGTGAGATGAAGTCTGCTCTGCCTGACCCTCCAGCCCATGTCTCCCTCACCAAACCCAGGGGTCATTTTTCTGCCTTGAATTGATACTACAGACTCCGAGCAGGGCTCTCAAATGTAATGGCTGAGTGGCCCGGCAGGTAATGTAAATGGGAAAAGATGAAGACTTCCAGCCACCACCACTGCACATGTGGAAATAAACATCCTTTTCACTAGACCTCTGAAGTTGAGACACAGATCACTTTTCTTGCTACATATTTTTTGCCACAAGGGAAATGGAATGTCATATTACCTGGGATTTCAAAATGTGAAACTTCCATTTTTGTGTGATGTCTCTCAATTATAACCACTAACTACTATTTCAAAATCTTAAAATCCTGTGTGGGTTACGAGCAAAAGAAGTCTGAGGTCAGGATTTCTTCCAACGTCACCCCTGGATTCTGAATATATTTTCATTTAGTTTTGGCTAGGTGACTCACTTTTAGAAAATCTCTTATAAACTAGTATACAGCAAAGCTATAAATTGCTTACAGCATGGCCAATTTCTGGGTTCTCTGTATTTTGGCAACCATTTCTCTTAGATATGATGTTTTCTCCTCTTTCCAGAGTAAGAGCAACTCTTGAAAAACATTTATTTAAAGGGTTTCTTTAAAAATTATTTATTAACTTAATTCATTAACTTATTTATGTGTTTTTAATTTGACCAGAGAGAGAAAGTGAGATAGCAAGTTGCCTGGTCTGGGACGAGAACCGTGGTCAGCTCCCGTGGAGGAGTGCAGCACCTTAACCACCGTAGCACCTGCCGGCCCCTATTGAAAAATGTTCGTCTTACAACATAAAAACTTGTTTTCAAATCCCCCCAACACTTTAGATTGCTGTATGGTGATAGTTATTCGTCAAGTATCGTTTAAGTGAGAAAAATAAAATATAAAATTCTACTAAAATCTTGCAATTTTTAAGACAGTTTATTTATTCATTTCTTCTGAGAGAGAGAACATGCAACAGGGTCTTGACATCATCATGGACTCCCAACCTCAGGCAGTCGCTGGTTATGAGCAAGCATGACTCAGGAAGGGCACCGGGTATAAACTGGGAACTTCTCATGGGTTCGGCCTTCCAGCGTGCTGAACTTCGCCGCTCCATCACCGTCCAGCCCCCAGCGGTACTTTTGAACAAATGTCTATTCTGGTCATCTTATTTATATGCTTCAAGAAGATTATTGAAGTATTTGTCAAATGTAGTTTCCAGCCAGTGGGGTAACGGGATTGAATTTACCCTCTCACCTGAAACAACCCATGAAACCAGACAAAGTGTGTGTTTTCAACACCCTGGATGTCAGGCAGCAGAGGTCAGTGATTCCTCAGAGATGGAAACAGACATAGTGAGTCCCGTGATGGCTCTTAAAAAGATCAGATAAAGAGGAAAAAATGGACAAGCCACACACTGGGGAAATTATTTGTAAGGCTTATCTCTGCTAAAAAATGTAAACCAAGAATATGTGTATTAAGAACTCTCAAATGTCAATAATAAGAAAGCACACAACCAGGTCAGCAGGTGGTATGGTGGTTAAGGTGCTGGACTTCCACATGGCTGACCACAGTTTGAGTCCTGGACCCAGCTGCTTAATAAATCATGCCAGGCATGTGGGCATGAGTCCCCCAGATCCCTAGAGGAGAATGGAGGAGAAGGAATTGTGGCATGGTCAGCCCTCCTGGGGAGCAGGATGATTTTCTTTTTTTTTTTTTTTTTTGCTATTCCTTTTTCTGTCTCTCTCTCTCTGGTGAGTGGATGCGTCCAACCAGTTCAGCCTCACTGGCGGTTGGGAAGGCTGAGTGCCATGGTTGGAGATGACATGCTTGCACATTTCCTGGCTGTTTGTGCCACTTGTGTAGTTGTGTGGCTGTGTCAGTGTGTGTCTTTCTTTTCCTGGTACCATGACAGCATTTTAGATAGATCCCTCTCTGGTGAATGGGTGCAAAAATCTAAGATAAATAAATAAATTTTTAAAAAGAATTAAGAATTTTTAGATATGAATGGTAGAGCATTAATCCACATGTAGTGTGGTGTGTGTCTGAATGCGGGGCCCCATGTAATGCTCAGGCTGTATGCCCGTGAAGCCGATACGGTTGCCACCATGGTGGTGGTGATGATTTCACGGGTGCATACCTAAGTCAGAACTTATCTGAGCAGAAACTTTACATGTGCAGGTTGTCGTTACCAATTTCATTTCAACTGTGCTATTTAAAAAGTAACAAGGAAGTATATCTTTGAAAAGGAGCAGTACTATGTAAGAGAGGTGGTCTTCACTCACACAAGTGTGTGTGTGTGTTTAAGTTTATTATTATTCTATATATATAGAGAGGGTGTGTCTGTGTATGACAGGTACCCCAATAGGGTCTTTACATCACAATCTACCCCAGTCTCAGCTGGCCCAGATTACAGGCACATGTGTGTGCAGCTGGCACGTTCAGGCATGTCCTGAGATGTGACCCCAGGACTTTCCCATGTGGCTTCACTGTGCTGCCCCCTGCCCTCTCACACTGGTGTTCTCTGTAAATGTGGAGCCATCCATCTTTTCCTAATTGGTCTTCTATCAGTGAATTGGAACTCTTTGCTGTAATTCAAAAGAAAATAACTGGGGAAGGAATCATAGTCAAAAACCTGAACTGGAGTCAGAAGACTGCTCCATCCGTTTCTGTCTCTGACCTGATCAGCCCCAAGACCCTCCCCTACTAAACCAGCTCCGCCTCACTGGCGGGTGGGAAGGCTGAGTGCCATGGTTGGAGAGGACATGCTTGGCACAGTGCCTGGCTGTTTGTGCCTCATGTGTAGTTGTGTGGCTGTGTCAGTGTGTGTCTTTCTTCTCCTGGAACCATGACAGCATTTTGGATAGATCCCTTGCATCTCACCTATAGGTGTTCTCATTTGCGTGGCCTAGTGTTTGCCTCTAGCCCTGATTCCATCATTTCCCTATGCCGAGCAATCCTGGCAGTCCTATGAACTGGTTTATCCTCAGTTTTCCTGTCTGCACAACTGGAAGAATAGTACCTGCTCAACATGGCGATTGTGAGAAGGAGTGAAATTATATTTGTAGAACACATGGTATGGAGTCTGGCATACAAGAGTTGCTTCTGAGGATTAGCAATTAACTTATTGTCTGTGGTAAATTCTGCCTCCTTACCCAACACATAGTTTGACTGTTAACATAGTTTTCGTAATAAACAAGTGATTCAGAGAATTAAGCCACTGGTTTTATTTTCTCAAACTGTTTCACTTTTTTTTTTTAAAAGAAAATTAAGTCTATGGAAGAGATCAGATCAAAGGAGTTAAACAATAAAAATCCCCATTTATTTGAATTTCAACAGAAACAATGGAGAACTTGAACATAGCTGGTGAACGTTGCACATTTGATGCTTAATCAATAACAAAGTGTTTATAGAGAGGAGACTGATCCTACGATTGCTTGGAATGCAACTAATTATTATAAAGGATTTGTAGAAGTAGGAAGAGCCAGATATTTTGTGCTTTTTAGTTTTCTGATGCTTTGTTTGGTATAGTTTCTGTAACTCTGATAAAAGTTCTTCTTTTTTCTTTCTTTTTTTGGAGAGATTTTTGCTATAGGGCGCGTGCGCTCGCCAGACAGACAGAGAGAGACAGAGATACAGAAAGCGAGAAATCACCCCCCAAGGGGGATGGCCACGCCGCAATCCCTTCTCCTCCATTCTCCTCTCGGGATCTTGGGCACGCACGCACACACGCCTGGCATGAGTTTAAGCCACCGGTTCCGGGACTCGAACCGCGGTCGACTACGTGGGAGTCCAGCGACATAGCCATTACGCTAACTGCTGGTCCCTGATAAAAGTTCTTTTAAAAATCATTTGAATGTCTCTTTAACAGAATGGGAGTTGCAAATGCTCCAATAATTTTTACCACTTTCATATTTAAAAATAATATGCCCTCTAAACATTTACGTTCAAGATTTATTTTTCCTCAGATGTGTAAATAATACATAGTCATTTGCATCTCATGCATAAATCTCACTCTGTTGAATACAAATATTCAGCAGAGTTCCTGGTGCCCGCTCGCTGTTTCCCTGCCTATGGTAGTGTCGTTGACACTTGGTTCCAGAGAGCTGCTAGGGGAAAACACTGGCAGGCAGTCAGCTCTTCTCTTATCACTGCTCTCTTGCATCAAGTGCTGGAAAATGCAGAACTGAACAGGAGATGAATCTTTTACAAGACTAATACTAATATTTTGAGCTTTAACATTTTCCCAGATGAACACACTACGTACGGCTTCTGGTGTTGGCACTTGTGGATGTTGTCTATGGCGGACTTATCCAGAGCATTTGCCCCTCAGGCTCTTTGCAGAGCAATAGCAGCCAACCTAAGTCAATCCCAATGCCCCAGTGGCCAAGTGTGGGCATTCTTCCAGGGAGCCCCAGCAGACCCAGCGGCCTCACTGAGGCTGCTGCTTGGAATCACACATTACCCACACTGGGAGTCGCTGCTGGTAGTCGCTGGGACCGAGATAGGAGGGCTCTCCTTGGTCTTGCACTGATCATGTTGTCTGGTTAAACTCAGAGCCTTGTTTTATACCATCAATTTCTCAGTTCCTTGCCTACTGGTCATTTGGTGGGTCTCTGCTTGGTAAAAGGCCTCTCAAGAGAGCCTCCTTTCTGTTACACAGTATGACTGAAGTATTTCACTGGGTCATCTGCCCTTACTACAATGAATTCTTTTCAGCAAATGTCTAGCGATGGTTTGAATAAAGGTACTACCTGAAAGTAAGTTGTAGTGTTCCGGGTTTGCATTCCTATTTGAGTGCCTTCTACTGCTAGGCACTTGTCTTATTTACTTACCTCCAGTGTTTCTTCATATCAAATGTGCAAAATTTGGTTTTCTAAAATTATTTGTTGTATTTTTTTACTCATTCTCAAAACAATTTACTAAGTAGGTGTCCTTGGAACATCTGCTCTGACTAGCACTATGTTTGGAAGTGAGAAATGCAGAGCCAGATCCCGCTCTTCAAAACCCAGACTCTGAGAAGGCACAACACTCAAATGTGGAACAGTGCCATAGCAATGCTGCAGGAGAGAATCAAAGACCGTCTCTGCTTTAAGACCTTGGAAATGAAGACGAGCGAGAGAAATAGCATGAGAGAATAATGGCAAATACTATTGTTAGATAATCACAATGAAATAATATGAATAGCAGCTATCACTGGGCAGTTATGGAGTGCAGTTATTGTCCCATGTATGTGACGCACATGAGTGTAACACACCCCGTGGCATTCATGAAGGAAGCGCTGCTGTTTCTCTACAATATGAGAGGTCATCGAGGCCAGCAGATAGGATGTTGGTTGAGGTGCTGGACTCCCACGTAGCTGACCATGGTTCGAGTCCCAGACCTTGCAGCTTGAAAATCATGTTGGATTTGTGTATGTGCATCTTCAAAATCCCAGGAAGAGAATGGAGGAGAAGGGATTGGGTGTGACCATCCACCCTGGGGGCTGATTACTCACCTTCCTTCTCTCTGTCTCTCTCTCTCTCTGATTGGAAAGTAGAAGTACCCTCTGGCAAAGACCTTAATTTAAAAAAAAGAAAAAGGAGTTTTCATGGAGGAAAGCAGGATAGGACAGGAGTTTAGGGAAGTGGAATTTTAAGAGGTGGTGAAAAGGACAGAGGTGTTTCCTGGGGGAAGTCATGAACAGCATCAGGCAAGACTTGGTGCTGGAGTATCAGAGGATGTTAGACCAGCCTGGCCAGACAGGAGCACCTCAACAGAGGTGGTGAGACATACACTGCTTCTCTGGGAGAGAGTCAGATGAAGTAAGGCCTCCCAGAGTGGGGTGTCAGCATGAAGATCTCCACAGGCGTTTGGTAGCTAATGATCAAATATGAGGGTACGTGCAGTCATCCAGTGGGTCAATGGCAGTAACTGAACTGAAACATTATCACCCTCATTGAATTAATTTTCATTAGGTTCCCGCAGGGTCTAGATATCTCTCAGGCAGTCAGAACACAAGAATGTACTCTAGTTGAGATTGCAGGTCCACAGTCCAACTACGTTCTTAGAGGACTAACCCTGGAAGACTCTCCATCCTTCCACACACCCATGCGTACGCCCACATTCACACCCACCTGTATAAACATACACATGTACATACACTCCCAGGCATAGCACACAAGCATACCTGTGCACACTCACATCTGCACACATGTGCAGACACACATGCACACAAATGCAATTGTGTGCACACAGAATCACACACAAATACATGAGCATGAACACACCCATATACATGCATATCTATGCTTACACACAGGCACACCTGTGCGTGCACAGATATATACACACCCAAACACTCCTACCCTGGCAAAGTAGGCACTAGCTGCCATTTTCAAAGTCTTCAATCTCAGTCCCTCACCAGTAGGCTGAAGCTGTGTCAGTAAGATGTTCTCTCCCAGGTATTTAGATGTTGAGAATTCAGACATGGGTAGTCTATAGTATTGGAATCGTTACTTTAAACTGAAAAATTATGATCCTCCAGAGAGGTGGTTGGAGGGTAGTAAGAGGAGAAAAATGATCTACATTGTACCTTAAGAAATTACTATTTTAGGGACCAGCTGATGGCATAATGATTATGTCGCTGGACTCCCACATAGCTGGCCTTGGTTTGAGTCCTGGAACTGGTGGCTTAAAACTCACACTGGGTGCATGTTATGTATATGCCTAAGATCCTGAGAAAATGGAGGAGAAGGGACTGTGATGTGTTCATCCCCCTTGGTGGGTAATTTCTCACTTTCTGTCTCTCTGTCTCTGTTTATCCTGTGAACACATGTGCCCTATAGCAAAAATCCCTCTAAAAAAAAAAAGAGATAATCATTTTAGTAAATGAAAAATTATTGAATATTGGCAATTTTGTATCTGTAATTTTAACATATGCACATGAGCATGAGTGTGTGGTATATGTATGGAGAGAGAGAGAGAAAGAGACAGAGAGAGAGAGAGAGAGAGCGAGAGCTGCAACCTACCCTTAGGTTCTGAGAAATAGTCCAGCCCAAGAAATGCCTCTGGAATTTTCCACTTTAAACTATTATGAAGTGAGTTCCTCTCACCTTGCAATCAGAGGGTCCTTGACTGGGACCAATTAGAGATTGATGATGAAAGGTTTGCTGTCAAAAGGAGAAAGACAGACTAGCAGATAGCATAGTGGTTAAGGAGCTGGACTCCCCCATGGCTGACCATGGTTCAAGTCCTGGGCCTGGCAACTTGAAAATCACACTGAGCACATGTGCATATGTGCTCAAAATACTGAGAAGAGAATGGAGGAGAAGGGATTGTGGCATGGCTATCACTCCCCGGGGGGGATGACTTCTCACTTTCCCTCTTACCTCACTGTCTCTTCCTGGAAAGTACATGCTCCCTATAGCAAAAGAGTCTTTAAAAAAGACAGGAGAAAAGAAGATGGGCGACTTTATACCATTAGCTTCACTCTCTATGCAAGTTAAACGGATACGAGCTAGTTGCTGTTGGGTCTGTTGAGATGCCTCGGTTACTTCCTGTTTAGGAAATGCTGGGATAACTTACACCCTAGCTATTATCTTATTCTCTTCTCCCCTTTTCTCTAGTCATAAGGGGAAATGAGCCTCATTGTTGAATCTGAGAGCCTTCCCCCTGTCCTCCAGCGAGGCTGTCCTGGCTGCAGTGTGGCTGCTGGCTCCAAATGTAGTCAGCATTCCTTCTCTTCACTTCAGTATGTCTAGTCTTTCTGTCCATGGTCTTAGAGTCATACTCTGTGGTTACTTTAATCATCTCATTGGTGTCTTCGTAGTTACAGATTTTCACATGAAATGGTGTCTTTGTGTGAATGATGATGAGGAATTCGTGCCAGCCACAGTCTCAGTCCCAGGTTAGTGGAGAAGATAATTTGGTGGTGAGGTGTGGAATAGCAGGTCTCAATGGGGGTGTCACACCAATCTCGAGTTGCTACTGTCTGTGCCTTTCCTCCAGCCAACTCATATCCCTTCTGTTTCGGAGTGTGGCAGTTCTGCTCTATGTCTCTCAGGCCATGGTAAGAGCAGCAAAGGGCATGGGTTGTTCTTATAAAAGGTTTGGACAGCTGTTGTTTTTCTTTTTGTGGGTTGTTGGAAATTCATACAAACTTGAAGAAGCTAGGATTTTTTTTTATTATTATTAAAGTAAGGATAATGTGGAGGAACAATGTAACCCACTTTTACAGTGCTCTTAAGTAAGAAGAACAAAGAGGAATTCTGTGGTCAATAAGATGAATAAGAATGACAGATTTAAGAGCAGGTAAAAGGATGAGGAAGACAGAGGCAAGGTGAAAAGTATGTGGCAGTTTGGTTGTGGAAGACCAGCTTTGGGGATGTGTTGGTCTACATTCATGAATTCTGAGAATAATCTGGAGGAACCAGCAGATGGCATAATGTTTACATTGCTGGACTCCCACATAGTTGGCTGCAGTTTGAGTCTGAGACCCAGCAGCTTAAAAGTGGTGTGGCTGCCCCCCCCCCCCCGAGGGTACTTTCTCACTTCTGTCTCTCTGTCTCTCCAGCAAGCATACACAACTTATACAGAAAATCTCTCTTTAAAACAAACAAACAAAAAAGAATAATCTGGAAAGACCCATTATCAAGGCATGTAGTGCTTGCTCTGGACAAAGGTAAAAGGACAGGATCCAGACAGAGACACAGAGGATTTGCTTTACCCATGTTCTTTTTATTATTTATTTACTTTTGCAATTTGCAATAGGGTGTGTGCAATTTCTGGAGAGAGAAAGATGGAGAGGGAAAGTGAGAAAGCACCCCTGGAGGGGGGATGCTATATTGCAATCCCTTCTGTTCCATTCTCCTCCTGGGAATTTGGGCATGCGTACACATGCACCCAGCATGTTTGCAAGTTGCTGGGTTTGGGGCTCAAATCACACAGTGGCCATGTGATAACTAGCTGCCCTAACCACCATGCCATGGGCTGGCCTTGTTTCTCTTATTTTTAAGGGGAGGTTAATTTACTACCAATGTATTGAATATATTAGTATTTACTTCTAGAAGCACACAAACAGAAAAAAGAGTCTAAAAGCAAAGAAGTCTAAATACAATTAATTCTACTGGTGGAAACTGGATGATTGTTATTATCTTCATAATTTATCAAAAATTGTTTTTATAAAGCAATTTAGTACCATTAAGGAAGGATCTGCATTTGTTCCATCCAGTACTAACTGTATCCTTAGAAGAGAAACCGAGAGTAAGATGAAGCTTTTGTGTGTTTGAAAGAAGACTACCTCAGAGTGCCTTCAACCAGGGGTCACTGTAAATATTTACTCTAGTGTTTTAAAAAGCAGTTATATGTTTATGGGAGAGAAAATGGCAGGCTGGGCGGGATAAGGGCACGTTCTGCTTCTCTCGGGGCATCGTGCCCTGGGGAGCATCACTCTGAGACAACCTGCCAATTAACGGGAACCTCTGTGCACAGGCTGATACCATCCAGGTTTCAGGCAACTGTCCAAGGATTAATTAGCTGGCCTGTGTCACTTTGTCACACAGACCCAAACTGAGCAGCTCTGGCTGCAGCTCCATGCACAGTGCGGGAATGCGCAGTCTGCTCTGCGCGGGCTTCGTGGCTTCTGGTGACTCCTCAGAGGAGAGCAGGCCTCCCGCACTCCGGACCTCTCTGCTTCCCACACTGTGCTCCGAATGACTTGGCGTTGGAGCTGCCTGCCCACGGAGCTGTAGAAACCCACATGCTCCTCTGGTTTGCATTTCTTTCCTTCATCCATCAAGGCTCCAAACATTACCTCCCCACTTCTGCTCGAATCTTCCATCCTGTGTGGGTCTCTGGCCATCCTGGTCCCTACGGTGCAGCATGGCCAATCCTTCACTCGAATGAGTCACCTCTGCTGAGTTTCTGCTTTCCCAAGCCTGGGGAACTGGGCCCCCTTCTGTTCCCCTTGTCTTGTGCAGTGGACTTTTCAGCATGACCCGGCATAGGGTATGTGGCCCTGGGCTCTCTGCTGGGATTCACCCTCACAGAGGGAGCCGTGAATGGACAAGCTCTGCCTTCAGTCTCTCTGTTCACCCTCTGTGTGGTGTGGACCACCATCTTTCTCCTCCTGCCTGATGTGTGACACCGATGGCCCTGTTATCTGCAAACTCCTCCTCGCTGATATCACCACAGACTCTGTCACTTTATTTATTTATTTATTTTTGGAGAGATTTTTGCTATAGGGTGTGTGCACTCTCCAGACAGACAGAGAGAGACAGAGAGACAGAAAGTGAGAAATCACCCCCCAGGGGGGATGGCCACTCTGCAATCCCTTCTCCCCCATTCTCCTCTTGGGATCTTGGGCATGCACGCACATGCGCCGGGCGTGAGTTTTAAACCACTGGGTCTGGGACGCGAACCGCGGTCGACTATGTGGGAGTCCAGCGACATAGCCATTACACTAACTGCTAGTCCCTCAGACTCTGTCACTTTAACACTGGGGGTAGATGGCAGCAAGGTAGGGACAAGAGGGCGCTTTGCTTTTCCTGTGTCAAGAGGATCTGAGCTTCAGCCTTGAAACCTGAGATATCCCCAAGGCCAATGAGTGTTACTGAGGGTTAGGGTCATGATATAATAAGGTATCATTGACCTTTTTCGCTCAGACTAAAAATAATGCTTGCTAAGAGGGAAGACGGATGTGTGCTATCACTGTCATTTGGTTTCTTGATTACCTTAAAGCTGGCTTTCTTAAAACACAGAGTACAGTTAGAATCACAAGTTGTGGGGAAGAATGAATATTCTAGAAGGCATATTAATTCATTTCAGGAAAAAATTTGATGCATCATCATTTTTGGTTAGGGGTAATGTCCTGGGGAGAATTTCCTTATTTCTAGAGTGTGCCTTCATAATTAATGCTCCGTTTTTTCCAAAGTTTTCAGAGTTTTGTTCTTACAACTCTTGTGATCCTGTGGTGTAAAAATAGGCTTTTCAGTTCTTATTTATTTATTTATTTATTTATTTAAAATGATTATTATTTATACATTCAACCACTATACATCATTTAGATTGTAAAGAGACTTTACCCAGCATGATATACACCTCAGTCCAGCCCAGTTGAGAATACTGTGCACATCCTCATCAACAGGTAATAAACCATGTCTGTGTCCCACAAATGTCTTACCTCTCTGTTTTTTCCCCCAAATTTCCTTTCCTACACTCTTCCCCTCTCCAACTCTCCTTCCACTTTTTTCCTAGTGTCCATAACAATTTTCAATGCATTTATGTCCTCCCGTCTTTCAGTCTCTACCACAGAGTGTGGACAGTCAGTATATGTTAAGTGGAGACATACAGTGTCTCTGTTTTATAGCCTGACTTGCTTCCCTCAGTAATAAATATTCTGTCTTCATCTTCATTTTCTATCAAATGCCAGTGTCTTTTTTTTATGGCTGAGTAGTATTCCATAGAATGTGTGCCACACTTCTTTAATCCATTCATCTGTTTGTGGACATTTGGGTTGGTTTCATGTCTTAGCAATCGTGAATAATGTCACAATAAATATAGCTGTGCAAGAGCTTTTTCAACTGAGCATTCTCCTGTCCTTTGGGTAGATACCCAGGAGTGGAATTGCTGGATCATATGGTAGTTTTATTTGAAAGTCTTCGAGGAACCCACATATTGTTCTCCACAATGGTTGGACCAATTTACATTCCTACCAACAATGTAAGAGAGTTCTGCTTTCACCACATCCCCACCAGCACTTAATCATTTTTTTTTGTTTAATCTTTGCCATTCTGAATGGGGTTGGGTGGTATCTCCTTGTAGTTTTGATCTGCATCTCCCTTATGATGAGGGATGTTGAACATTTTTTTATATGCTTTTTGGCTGTTCATATGTCTTCCTTAGAGAGTTGTTTATTCAGCTCAGACTTTCCAGTTCTAAGGAAGATGCAGTATTTATTTCCTTATTAAGCATTTGGGACATACAAATACTCCTAACTTTAGGAATCTTGAGAGCATTGTTCCACATTTTCCATAAGCTGGACAGGCTTGTTGTGTCTTCCCATCCCAAAGACAAACTCTGAGGCTTTTATTTCGGTTTGATTTGTATGACAAATCCCAGGTGTGAGTTTATGAGTTTTTTGTTTGTTTGTTTGTTTTTTATTTTGTTTTTGTTATTTCCTCCATGAGTGGGAGATAGAGAGAGAACCCTCAACAAGGCCTTGACAGCATGATCAACTACATCCTCTGCCAGTCCTAGGTCATAGGTACTCACATGCCTTGCGTACAGGGAGGTCTCTGGATGTGAACCCAGAACCTTCCATGTAGTGCCTCTCACAGAGTATCATGTTTCACTGCTTTGCCATCATCAGGCCCAGATGGTCCTTGGGAAGCACAAAGTATGAAAGGTGATCTTTTGGTTTTGTTTTATAAAACGTGGTATTTTAAAATTGGAGTATGTCATGTGAATTATGGACAGGTGAAGGCTTTGCATAAATACCACACTTATAACACATCAATGAAATGCTGCAAGGCATGACCTCACTAGTGTAAAATGATGGGCCTGGTGTTGATCTGTTCTGGACACCCCAGCAGTGATGGAAGTTTTGATGGATTATTAATCAGAGCCCATCACGCAGTAGCCCTATTTCCTAGAAGAGCAGCTTTCTAGGTAACTGATACAACCTCGTTTTTCTCCCTCAACCTTTACAACTTACTCTGCTGATAACACTACATTATTTTCAACAAGGCATTTGCCATTTTTTTGTATAATTGCACTGCAACTCATGCTTGTGAGTTTTTGCTTGTTTCCTCCCAGTTTAAACCCAACTTATTAAGTAGATTTGGATAGAATTCTATAGCTTTTCTGTGGACAAGGCTCTCTGAGAAAATTTGGCTGTGAGGGGGAGGTACAAGTAGGCTTGATTTGGTGTTGCTTTTGTTGTGTATTGGTCTCTTAGCTGGTTTTAAATGTCATCCAGTAATGGAAATGACCACTGAACTAATGACCACCGTACAGGGTGTTGGCCGTGTTAATTCAATAGTGCTGGATAGTTTCCCCAGAGGAACCTAAGTCCCCTCCTTGCCATGTCTCTTACTGGGGAAGTGGGAAGACATCTGTGAACTCCATAATCACACTCTTCTGTACTGGCTGATGGGTAGTAATTACATTTTGGTGGGGTAGTGAGAGATAACCTGTGAGAATTCAGGTTAATTATTTTTTTTTCCTACTGTGTTCTGTAATAACCAGTGCTTTAATAATGGCAACCTTTGTATGTGAGAGGTCCTCTGGGACTTGAAATTTGCAACAATAAAACAACCCATCTTCTTTTCTACCGTAATTGTGGAGATAATTGTACAGTAAAGATGAGCCATAACAAGGGCTGCCTGCTCCATGACCGTCCTGTCCGTTGCTGTCTTGTTTGCACAGTCTCAGTTTTGGTGCTGACAACAGTAAAGACGTGCCCTCACTTTGTTCTTCTCCATGATCATCTGGAAGACTTACATGCCTAAAACCAAGCCTAATGGGTTGTCAAGAAGCCACAATAATGACATTTTATTCCATTATTATAATTTGTTTTCAGGAGGCATATTTTTAATTATTTGCATGAATAATGTCATTATGTATTCATGCCAATACAATTCTGATAATTAATTTACATGATGGAAATTTCTTAATGATTTTGATGTCAGCGTTAATAGCAACATCTGATAGTTGATCTGCGGATGTTGACATAAATTTGACTTTTAATATATTGTTGCCAACACTACCAGGAGTATAAAATTACTTTGCAGGAAAAGGAAAAATTCGCTGGGGAGGAACTTCAATGAAAAAGAAAGTGAACCTTGCCTGGGGTTTATAGGGCCAGAGCAAAATATATGCATTCAGATGTGACAAATGGCTTAACTTGGAAACAGGCTGGTGAAAATGAGCCCGTCAAAAGCTTGCAGCTTCTCAGGAAAAGGGCTTGCTGTGAAAATACTGGCCTCTTGCAGCTACTTTGTTGGTTTCCTTTTTTTTCTTTAAATATCTTTCAAAAAATTTTGTGTGCATGCGCCACTTTTGTATTTTGCCTTTGTTGCTAAGTTAAATTTTTCTCAACAAATTTAACAGGGAAAATGATGTGCTATTTTTATTTTAGTTTGTAGAACAAAAGATATTGTACGTGGTGAAGCAATTGTCTACTTTTCTGTTTCAGTTAGTTAACTGGCCTAGGCGCTAACAGCCTTCATAAGACAATGCACCTGAAAATTATGCTATCTTCTCCTTGGGCAGCCCATGCCAGAGGACTCTGAGGACAAGATGCTCCTCAGTTCACACAGGATGTAGTCTTAGAGTTGACCTCAGGATCGAGAGTTTTAAACAGCAGATGGGACCCTTCCCACTCAGAGTCGTGGGCATGCATGTGAGTATGTACATATGTGCGCACTCACATACACACATCCTGGTGTCTTCAAAAAGTTGTTGAAAATGCATAGTATGAAAAACTATGCACAAATAGGAAACCTTTTTCACCAAAATAAACATATACTTTAATTTAATTTTTCCACAAGCTTTTTGAAGTCCCCTCATGTGTTCATACATATATGCACTTTCAAACACACACACACAGATATGCATATATACATGCACAAATTTGCATATGTATACATATCTATATGTATCTATATATATGCATGCATTATATATAATTTGTTTAGTTACTAAAATTATTTCTTCTATGGGATAGATATAGAGAGGGAGAGAGATAGAGAATTGTGGAGATAGATACTAAGAGACAGCACCCCCAACAAGGGGTGCCAAGGGCACTATGACTCACTCCCAGTTTTATCCAGCCCTGGATCACAGACACTTCTGTGCTTGGTGTATTCAGGGTGTCTTGAGATGTGAATCCAAACCTTCCCACATAGGTCAGTCTTGCAGAACATCTTATTTTATTGCTCTACCACTATCCAACCGCCATACATATTTTTTATACATGTACTTATGATTTTAAAATATTGGAATTTTATTGTAAGTGGAAAACACCCTAAAATCCTGATGATCAGGTTCTCCATTTTGGTCTGAAGTGCTTGTTTTCCAGGCTCACCCTTTGTATTAAAGAAATACTCCTTCTTCCAGCCCCTCCTGTGGCCTCAGAACAACGGAAACTGCTCAGGAGAGACTCCGTAAGAGACGATGTCCTGCTGTTTTCTATTCGTCCAAAGTCACTACCATTAAGTTTTCTATAGAAATCGATTTTCAAAATACTCAGAACTTTGAGTAGGTGAGCAGTACAAAATACTGAAAAATCTCAAAGTCAATGATAATTTTAATTTGCTTTTGGCTTTCAAATGTTGTATAATGGTGGACTCAAAAGACAAAAAAACTATCAAGTGGCATTTTGTACAATAGTTTATTTAGTATCATTTTAGAATAGAAAAAGGAAAGGGAAGGAGTCTTCCGGGGGATAACAAGTATTTTTTTCTGCCCAGACACTGCCCATCCCTAAGATCTGCTACACTGACAGTGCTCCCATGGCCACGAGCTCACTGATCCCAGCTATTTGTGGTTGGAAGTGGTTTTTCAAGGGCAGTAACTAGCACGGAGCAGATACAGCATACAGTATGTTCTGTTTCTCTTCTGGTTGGCTGAAGTTTGGCTTCTTAGCAAAAGCAGAATACATCCACTTTCACTATTTTCACCTTTTCATCCTTCTTCCATCTTTGTTTTAGAAAAATAGTAAAAATAAATAAAGAATAGTGGAACAAAGTTGCAATATGTAAGATGAGTGAATTCAATAGGGGTTGTGCTATTGATTCTGCAACCTTCATTTTAACAAATATTTTGAGATCACATATTTTGAGTGGTTGGTAAAAAAAACTTCATAGCAGCTGCAAATTGAAATACAATTGTGCAAGTTTCTGAACAAAGAGTATACATTATCTGAATTGTCAGAATTTACTAAAAGAGTGTGAAATCGCTTCCTGTGGGCTTTGTTGTAATAGACTTGCTGTTGAGGATTTTAAAGTATATTCCTCTGGGTTTTATACATTATACAATTCAAGGGGAAAATTTGTAATTGATGCTTAATAACTTTTCAGCAGCACATATTAACTCCTTGACTTTACTGATTTTTAATTGCTTTCGAAGATGCATTATGCTTTTGAGTATAGTATATAGTTCTTTACTGCGTGAAACTTAGAAATATATTATGGCCAAATCATGAATCTTATTTACAAGAAGCAGTGGACATTTTTACTTCACACACATGCTCTCTGCAGTTGTTTACATATGTTAGAGTACCTTGCATTTAAATAGATCATTATGTAAATATTTAGGAACTACTTGGGCATTTATTTTCATGGTACCATTCAAGAACTGGGACCTTAATGTTGACTGCTCTATTTTATGTTCAGTAAAGAACACGTAAATATTAAAATCGAAATCAAATCTCATTTAACTTTGGAAAGTTAAAAAAAAGCTCAGATTTTGTGTAGATTTAATTGGCACATTCAGTTGGAGCCTAAGAATACGGTTATTGATCCTTAGGCAATCAGCTGTGGCTTTGCTTAGCTTTCGGCAGGGAAAGCTCCCATTTTCCCTCAGAAGAGAAGTTCATGATCATGAATTTTTGAGCTGTGCCACTGTTTTAGTGCACTATGTTTTGACTGGCCTAAGTGAGGTCCTGAAAGCCAGCCACAGCCCTGGTATACCAAAACCAAAGTTTTGATTTGCAGATCATTTCTAATCCTGTACTCAGGTCAGTAGGGTTTGTATCTGTCTGTCTTTGAGAACTGCCGACTTCTGTTTTGGATCTACTTAGCCCTGCTACAGAATGGCCTCAGCCTGGAGAAGTCCAGCCATGACACAGTATCAGATGGGACCTGGGCAGTGGTGAATCCAGTGGGTGTGACAATTGCTATGGAGAGATGAAAAAGTCGTGTGTCAGGTGTGAGACTGAGATCCAAGCAGCTGGAGTCCCTGTTCATTGACTTCACAGCTCGGCTTCTAGGAGCTTCTCAGAGCTTGGTCCTCTTGTCAACAGAACAAGGAGAGAAATGGATTCCTGAGTTCTGTCATGTTCCAATACTCAAATATTCTCTGATGTTAAGTCTTTTGGATAAAGTGTGATTATACTAAAAATTAAAATATAATAGCTGCATAGAATGGTAAAAATAGAAACTCTAAAAAAAGTCAACTCTAGAAAAGATACATTGGAACGAAAAACATAAGGGAT
Source organism: Tupaia tana (assembly GCA_026018925.1). Lineage (NCBI taxonomy): Eukaryota > Metazoa > Chordata > Mammalia > Scandentia > Tupaiidae > Tupaia > Tupaia tana. The sequence goes on from JAKSZU010000002.1 coordinate 13,327,546, forward strand.
TGTGAACAGCAGTAAGAGGGCTCTCCAACAGTTCATGGAGAATGTGCAGCATAGAAAAGCTATGCATGGATTTCCCAGTCTTTGAACAAAATAAACTTGTACACTAGTTGCATTTTCTACAAACTTTTGTGTAAATGTACCAGTGTCCAAGGAAGACAAATAATTTGCTTTGGAGATCCAAAACATTAATAGTTTATCAGAAACACAAATTACCTGAGTTGGAAGGTATACATAAAACAGCTACATAGCAAATACCCAAACAATAATATCTTTGATTACTCTCCCTGTTTTGGGATGAGGTGAAGTAAGTGTCTCAAAATGATGTCTTCCCCACTCTTCTTCATGTTTGTTTTATTTCCTACTCTAGCTTCTCAGGTAGACTTACCTGCTAGTATTGATACTTACTATGAGAAACTTTCTTGCCTTATTAAACAGATATATCTGATATTATATTTTAATAAATAACATTTAGTTTTAACTCTCCTGTGTTGACTAGTAGATTCCAGTTGCCCTAAAACTGAAACATGCTGGAGAGTGATCAACATGAGTACTACCAACATGAGTCCCATATAGTGCCTTGGCTGTGTGCCCACATCGTTTAAGCATCAGCAGAAAGAGGTCCCTGAGGTCCTGGGACCTGAGCTGGGAATTTGGTAGGGGATGGTTCCTGAAATGATATAGGCAATGTACACTTGGTAGCACAGGATTATAGAATCAGAAACATTTTCAGCCCCAAGGAAAGACAACATGGACATTAAGTTTTTATTGGAAATGTGATTACTTTGGAAAATCTGCCAAATCTCTATCCTTTATTAGGCATAAATTGACAAACGGGCGAGATTGTATGAGTGACATCAGCGATGAGGCACAAGCGTACTAAAATGCATCTTCCCCACCTCTATTTTCATCATTAACTAAAGAATTGAATCAGCAAATGTAGATTCCTTTGGATAATAATAAAATTATTTTAACTGAGGAAAAATGTGAAGACTTTTTCTAACTTGATTATTGCTTTCTGTCTTTCTTTTCTCACAGTGGCTCATTGGGACTTTTCTAGGGTGTATGGTCCATGTCTTCCCTCTGCCCTATTTTTGCCTTGAATCCTCCCTCCCCTTCTCAAATATATAAATATATATGTGTGTGTGTGTGTGTGTGTATATATATATATATATATATATATATATATATATATATATATATTTGCCATAGAGTATGTGTGCTTATGAGAGAGAGAGAGAAAGTTCGAAATAACCCTACAGGAGGTGGCCATGCCAATTCCTTCTTCTTCATTCTCTCAGGATTTGGGGCCAGCAAGCATACACGTCCATTCTGTTTTCAGGCTGCCAGGTCTGGGACTCAAACCACAGAGTGGGTTATGTGAGATCCAACACCCTAACACCACTCCACCTGCTGGCCCCCACCTCAACCCCTTTTTATTTGAGTTCACCCTCATCTTTTTTCCTGAAATTGTCTCTGGAAACACTCATGAACTCTTGCTGTGTCATTTCTTTCTTTCATAACTCACCTTCTTCTATTACTCTGTTGTGTTTGATAAGTAAATCACTTAATTCTTAAATTCCTCTTTACCTTGAACATCTTGACATCATACAATCCTACCCTCCATATCCTGCAATTAAGTTCTATGCTTCTTTAAGAGTTCTTCTTCCTCTTCCTCTCTGAAGTGTAAGGACTCACTCCCCTGAGTTTTTTTCTTTACTTTTTTTTTTATTCTTTACTTGCTTATTTTCTTGTGATTTTAACTAATGCCTACACATTTGACCCTCTCAACTTTATACAGAGAACTCCTGTAACTGTCTCTAGCTTTGCTCTTTCTACTCTAAATCCACATTTTAAGCTTCCTGTGAGGCCCTTGATGGATTACTATCATAGCAAACTCTAAGATACTCATAGAAACAAAAATTTGAGGAAAGACTGGATGGAAATTTCAGAAAAAGCTTATTTAGAATTTTGAAGCCAGTCAACTGTGGAGATTGGTGAAGTGGTCAGAGATAGCTTCATGTATGGAGTCTGAGTGATGGTGGTGACTTCCTGGGACCTTGCCTTTGGGTATCTCCTCTGATTTTCTACGACTCATCTCTGTCTTGAAAGTCTTATTAATTCCTTGGTTTTAACCTCTATGCAGATGACTCACTGAGCTCTTTTTAGATACAAATCCTATTGAGCTCCAGGTCTATAGAAGGAGTTGCTTCCTGGTACCTCATGTACATCTTCCAGGCCCTTTACATTCAACGCATTCAAAACAAAACTCATAATCTTCTCCTCCAAATTTTCTTTCTTTTTTGAGAGTTTTTTTGCTATAGGGCACGTGCACTCGCCAGAAAGACAGAGAGACGTAGAAATAGAAAGCAAGAAATCACCCCTGAGGGGATGGCCATGCCACAATCCCTTCTCCTCCACTCTCCTCTAGGGATCTTGGACATGCACGCACATGCACCCGGCCCAAGTTTAAGCCACTGGGTCCAGGACTCGAACCGCATTCAACTACATGGGAGTCCAGCAACATAGCCATTACACTAACTGCTGGTCCAATTTCTTTCTTTTTTAATAGAGGTTTTTGCCTTAGGAGATGTGCTTGCTGGAGAGAGAGAGAGAGATGGCAAGAGGGAAAGTGAGAAATCACCCACTGAGAGGGGGTGGCCATGCTGTAATCCTTCTCCTCCATTCTCCTAGGATCTTGGGCCTGCACTCACACATACTGGCATGATTTTCAAGCCACAAGGTCCAGGACTTGAACTGCAGTCAGCCATGTGGGAGTTTAGTGACATACTGCTATGCCATCTGCTGGCCCCTACATTGTATTTCTTTTAACATTCATGAAGTTGTTTCATTATGATCAGAATGGGCCAGATTTGAAGCCTGAACTCTCTCTCTCCTACTATACCATTTAATCCTACTCTGCACATGATACCATTAACTTTTTCAGACTTAAGCTTAGTGAGATTCCTCAGATAGCTCCTCTTCACCATTGGCAAAGCTGCCTTCTGGCTTGAGCCCCTTAGAGTGGGTTGGGTCACTGCTCAGACTACACTCTCTTGCTCATCTCCATGGGAGAAGTGGACATCCCTGATCTACTAATGCTACGCTTGGCCAGGTGACTTGTCTCACCAATGGCGTAGGGATGGGTCTAACTTGACAGAGTCTTGAAGTGTGCTTTCACAACTGGGCATCTGCCCTTGCTGGGAGGCCATGCTGGGCTTAGCCTCTCATTCTAGGAGATGGGTATAAGCCATATAGAAGTCTAGACCAGCTGACTCTCAGCCAACCACAGATCTGTGACCTAAAGAAAAGCTGTAGGCCACTATAACACTGTAGTAGTTTGCTGTAAAGCATTACTGTAGCTATGGTAAACTGGTAGACTCTGTTTCTATTGTTAGTCTGTACCATAATTCTGTTTTCTCTCTATCTCAACTTCAACCCCTACTTTGCATTTTGTAGTTTACTATTCTTACGGCACTTTTTTATTTTTTTATTTTTTTATTTCTGTCACGGCCTTCTTTTGCTCTACAACCTTCTGGGCTCCCCACTAGTCAGCACATAGACCATCTCCACAGCTTATCCTGGGGACTTTGCACCCTACAGCTGGTCTCCCATCCAAAGGCGAGCCCATCTTCTCAATACCTGTGTGCGATGGACAAAACGTTTGTCACACCCAAAATGCACCTGGCCTTTTCTTCTTTGTGTCTTTCCTCATGTTGGCCCATGAACTTGGAATGTATGCACCAAATTGCTTGTCGAATTTTGGAATTCTAAATAGCTTTCAAAAGAAGTCCTCACTGTCATCTTCCCATACATTCTGTGCCTTCCTTTCAACACCAGCATGCTGTGACCACTCCCTTCTTTTCCTTCTGTTCATGAGTCATGTCTTCTAAGGAACGTTTGCACTGGCTTTCTAAGATTCAGACCATTTCCTAAAGAACAGGGACCTGTAGTTATTCACTGTTTGGTGAATCATTGACAATCACTGCCATCTCAGCTAATTCAGAATAGAAATACCAGTGAACAACAAAACTTGAGTCTTTTGTTTATGACACCATTTTTGTATTCTTGTCTTCCTGCCCCACTTCACCCTGCCCAAACACTCTGATATGCTTGATCATAAATGCTTTTTATTTTTTGTCAGGACAAGGTCTTTCTTATTTTCCTTTTTTTCTGAGGTTTGAAAGTTGGTGCATTACAAAGTGGGGTATAGCTTTTATTTGAATTGAGTTGAAAAAATAGGATACATTCCCCCGATACTTAAAATATTACCTACAGTAATATGATGGAATTTTAAATTATTTTGTGCTGTGAGGAAGGTGCCACATATTGTAAATGAGTAATTCCGTATCTGGGGTGCTTTGCTTTGGAGATACAAATAGCTCAGTATTGCCACAGGTCTGCACGGAGTCCCCAGGGTCTTAGAGTTGGAAGAGAGAATCCTGGAGCCTGGCAGGGCACAGAGGAGGAGGCTTTGTCTAGGCGTCTATGTCCCTGGGGACCTGAGCTCTCAAGGTTAGACTAGACCAACATTACCCTAGGGACAGGAGCAGCAGTTCTTATAAAATTAGAATCTATCATATCAAATGAGATTCCTTAGATAATTGTGTCCATTCATTGGGCTGGTTATTTTTCACTTACTGCCACTTCATTACTTTCAGTTTAGAAGCAAAGACACATTGTAATTTCAACCCAAATATTCTGGGTTTCTGGAGATCCTGTGTAAACGCTATGCTCATGATGCATTTGTGAGAAACCTGCCTTGTCTTAAAACATTTCTTGGGACTTCTAAAGAGGAATGTTTTCCCCAGAACTTGGGGTCACGGGCTTGTTACTAGGGATCACACTGAAGGTAGTGAGAGAAGGCCAGAGGGCCCCCCCCCATGCCCCTGGGACTTCACCTCCTAAACCACTCTTTCTGTGCCCTGAACTGGGAGCTGCCTACTGTGCTCTGGGCTGTTAGGAATGTTGGGAAGCTTTTCCTGGACTGCTGGGACAGCAGGCTGCTATCGCTTTCCTTCCTAATGAGTCACCAAACCTTGCTTAGCTAGTTTCCCGTGCCTTAGGAAACTGTCCAAGTCTTAGAAAATTGGAGCAAATGAAGAAGTCATTCAGAAGTAGGTTGTTCAGTTTCCATGTGTTCGTGTATTTTCGGGGTTGTGTCTTGAAATTAATCTTGAGTTTAATTCCATCATGGTCAGAGAAGATGCTGGGTACAGTTTCTATGCCTTTGAATCTATAAAGGCTTGATTTGTGTCCTAATATATGATCTATCTTTGAAAAGGTTCCATGTCGGGGTGAGAAAAATGTATATGTTGTGGATGGAGGGTGGAAAGTTCTATAGATATCTGTCAAGCCCATTCCATTTATAGTATCATTTAAGTCCTGTATCTCTCTATTTATTTTCTGTCTAGAAGACCTGTCTATAGGAGATAATGGGGTGTTGAGATCTCCAACAATTATAGTATTTCTCCCTATCTCTCCTTTTAGCTCCAACAGTCTTTCCTTCACATATTTAGGCGCACCTGAGTTGGGTGCATAGATATTTATAAGGGTTATGTCTTCTTGCTGGATTACCCCATTTACTATTATATAATGCCCTTCTTTGTCTCTTCTTACAGTCTTTGTCTTGAAATCTATTTTGTCTGAGATCAATATCGCTACTCCAGCCTTTTTTCGATTTCCATTTGCATGGAGTATCTTTTTCCAGCCCTTGACTTTTAGTCTATGTATGTCTTTATCCATAAGGTGAGTTTCTTGTAGGCAACAGATAGAGGGTTTCTGTTTTCTTATCCAGTCAGCCAGTCTATGTCTCTTTACTGGAGAATTTAATCCATTGACATTCAGTGTAATTATCGATATTTCCGTACCTGATCCTATCATTAAGTGAGCCATTTTCTTGGTTGCTCTTTGTTCTCGTATAACTGTCTCTGATTTTTTAGTTTTCCTGGTATAATACTCCCTTCAGAACCTCTTGAAGAGCTGGTCTGGAGTTGGTAAATTCCTTCAAATTTTGTTTATTCGAGAATGTTTTTATCTTTTTTTTCCCATATGAAAGATAATTTTGCCGGGTATAATATTCTTGGTTGAAATTGTTTTTCACTCAACACTTTTACTATGCTTCCCCATTCGATCCAGTAATCCCACTTCTGGGTATTTACCCAAAAGACAGGAGAACGCTCAGTCAGAAAAGTGCTTGCACATCAATGTTTATTGCAGCATTATTCACAATTGCCAAGACATGGAACCAACCTAAATGTCCACAAACTGATGAATGGATTGGAAAAGTGTGGTATATATACTCTATGGAATACTACTCAGCCATAAAAAATAACAAGACCCTGGAATTTGATAGAAAGTGGTCAGATACGGAGGATATATTGCTGAGTGAAGTAAGCCAGGATATGAAAGAAAGATATTGTATGTATCCACTCAATATATACCGACTATCAGCATTCTATGATAGTGAAAAAAAATTGGAGGACATAAAAGCAGTGAAGGTACTTAATGAGAATAGGACAGTGTGGAATGGGGGAAGTGAAGAGAAGAGGATAGAGAAAGATAACAAATGAACAATAGAGAGGCAGGACATTAGTGAGAAACAGATATGGCTTATTAACTGTTGATGTTGACATGTATAGTATTCTCAACTGGATTTGTCTGAGAAGTATTTCATGATGGGCAAAGTATTTGTACAAGCAACATGAGAAATAGCGATGGACTGTCTTAAAAAATAATTAGAATAATAATAATGATTGGGGAAAACATAGAAAAGATATTGAATGTTGAAGCGGGGAGATTAATGTCTCTATACTGACTGACATGCATGGCATTCCCTTTTGAAAAAGTAATGTAATACAATGTAAAGTTATATGTAATTCAATGTAATATAAAGAAGAATATGATGATAATAAAAAAAAAATCAAAAAAAAAAAAAGTAGAGAGAGAGACAAGAAAGAAAAAAAAAAATGTCATATACTGTAAAGATGTACAGTGATTAAATGTAAATTAAAAAAAGTTAAAAAGTGGAAAAAAAATAGGCAAAGTTATGCCATTAAAAAAAAATATATATATAGGCAAAGTTATGCCATTAAAAAAATATATATATAGGCAAAGTTATGCCATTAAAAAAAAAAAAAAAACATGTCATATACTGTAAAGATGTACAGTGATTAAATGTAAATTAAAAAAAGTTAAAAAGTGAAAAAAAAAAATATAGGCAAAGTTATGCCATTAAAAAAAAAAAAAAAAAAAAAAAGAAAATTGGAGCAAATGGTTCAGGTTCCTGAGAGGACATTGAGGTCAGGGTGACACCAGGGAAACGGAACCGTGGGCTGTGCGTAGGGTGTCCCCCGGCCCCGCCTCTCCCCTCCCTAGCTCCTGCGGTTGAAAGGTGTGCCCTGACCTAGGCAGCTCCCTTCCTCCCTGGAGTGTCATTACATGCAGCGCCCGACTCAGATACAAGTCCTGAGATCCAAAGGGGACTAGCCAAGTCACTGTGGCTTAGTCTCATAAGCTATGGGAAAAGACAGGTTTATATATGAACAGTTTTATAACTGCTCACTGAATATTTGGCCCGCTCTGTCAGCTTCAATTATTGTGTAAAAAATAAAAATGCTTCTCTGTTGTAGACTCACCAACCATGTTTAATAGCAGGAAACTGTCGAGAGGTCCGATGTGTGTGTGGCTGTATAGAAATGTATAGTGTGGCTTAGTTCTTTCTATAATATATATATAGGGATTTTGAGTGACTCTCATACACACATACATACATGTGCACATACACACACACGAGACTCCATAAATATGCAACTTTATATTTTTTATCATTATTTGTAAATAGGAAATGAAGTTACAGTCCTCGAAATTATAATGGCAAGCACACAAAGACACAGTTGCTGGCACAGAATTCAATTAACAGATAGCAATCACCGTTGGGTGGCTGTGTGAGGTAGAAATATACAGGCATGCTAATAAGGAAGTCTTAAAGGCCCCGCGTTTATCAGCCAGCAGCCAGACACGGGCACAGTATGGGCAGAGAGCGTTGCTGTAGGATATTTAATAAAAACTAGCTCTCTGCATTTAAGGATTTATGTTTAATCATTCAGCGACATTTTTAAATATCCCAGCTGGCAGGCTTCCAAATGGAACCGTTTCTGTCAGAAAATGTAAGGCGTTATTTTGCTCTTCCTGGTCGGAAAGTATGGGAGGGGCGGGAACGAGGAGTTTCAGAGTCATCAATCTGCATTTGTATTTCTAAATGTTTTTGCTTGTAGTTTTCTGACCTTTGAGCTACTTCAGGTGCATTTTCTGGGTGAATCAGTTTTAACTCAGGAAGTCTACCGATGACATTCATTAACACGGAACCGCCAGATGACTGACTCTCTGGGAAATAAAGCGTTCTCTAGTATAGCTTAGTATTGCTTTAGTGACGTTGTTCTGAGCTTGAATTTTAGTTAAAGATGAACGCAGGTGGTGTTTGGAAACTGGAGGCAGTTTTTTCTGCTTTTCATATAGGCGGAGGTACTTTTATACCAGGTCAAAGACATTCTCCAAGTACCCTTCAAGATATTTTGTATCTCGCACAAGCAAAAATCAAAGAAAAGTGAAGACATCCAGTGGGAAGTGACAGAAGCTTTTCAGGAGAGGGTAAATGTATCAAAAGAATGCAGCCTCTGCCTTGGACGAAAAGAAAAATCATCTTATATTGAAATAAATCAGAAACCGTGTTTACAGTGGCCCAGATCGAATTCCTCATTACACAGAACGGCTCAAGAACAGCTAGCCTATTGGCATCTAGGTCACGCAATTTGCCTGGAGGTGTAATGTCCTATTCCCTGCAAGCAGATGCCCGGGGGGGATCTGACTGCTGAGCAGATGGCTTTGCTGGGAGAGGATCTTCCACATTAGGTTCCTTGAATCAATCAAACCTTCCGTAAATCCCTTAGTTCTTAAAAGCATACAGGGAAGGGAGGAGAAGATGAGAGTAAAAACAGAATAGCTTCACCATAGGCATAGCTGAGAAAAGTATGAATGGATTCTACTTTGACTGTATTTTTCAAGTACTTAGTTCTTTTCAGTATTTCTCTTTTTGGTTTTTAGCTTTTTTTTTTTTTTTCCCCCTCAGGAAAAAGAAGACTAAACATAAAGTAGAAGTTGCTGTAGGGGCCAGACACTACTTTTTAAGGGATTGAAATTTTAAGCATGCAGGATTTTAGAAATGTAAAAATGACACTGTTATTTTAAGATGGATAATTGCTTGTAGTTTCTGGCTTCAACTGACCAAGAGCCAAGTCAATGAAGAGTCTGCTACTTGCTTTGCATGGTGCAGTGGCCACTCCTGCACTGGCCCTGGCCTAAATTGTTGTTTTGAGAGAGTTGCCTGTCTACAAAATAACCTCAGAACTGTTCGGGACCAGAAGATGGTTCTGTACTCCCATGTAGTCGACTGTGATTCAAGTCCTGGATCCAGGAGCTTGAAACTCATGCTGGGCGTGTGTGTTTGCCTGTGTGCCCAAAATCCCAAGAGGAGAATGGAAGAGAGTGTAGCCATCCCCTCTGGGGGTGACTTTTCACTTTCTGTCTCTCTCTGTCTCTCTGGCAAGCCATGGGCTCTATAGTGAAAAATCTCTTTCTAGAAAAAAAAAGAAGAGAATTATTCCTGGGAGGGCCGGTAGCAGTGGCACCCCAATAAGGCAATGCTCTGTGACACTGACCCACAGGGGAGGGTCCTGGGCTTGCACTCTGGGGTCTCCCTGCACGTGCTCTGCACAGGTATGCTGGCTGGGGCTGGGGAGGATGACAGAGTGAAGCCCTGTGGAGTTTAATGGTGACCATGTGGCCTGTGTCCTCAGCCCTGTGAGAACTCAAAACAGGGAGCTGGAAGAACAGGGACACGGGCAGGGTTACTGGGCAGCACAGGTGAGGGCTCGCCACACTCCCTGCTCCAGGAGAAACTCACATCGTGAATCTGTGCAGATGTTCCTCCACTCTGTTTAAAAATTCAACATTTTTAATTCTTAGACTGTCAGGTTTGCCAAAGCAGAATTTAATTCGACCAATATTTGCGCCCTTTTAAGTTTGAAGAAGTGTCTCTAATGGTGCTATGCTTGAATGCAGTCATTGGATGAATGAGCGACATATCCCACCTGTGTTTCAAGGATTCCTAGACTTTAGATATCTCCTTGTGCTTGGGAAGAGTCTTGCAGGAACAAGTAGCACCATGCGCACCAGCTAAGAAGGCTGAGAGCTGGGGGCGCAGGAGGCGTGGCCCTGGGGCCCTACTGGGCTCTCTGTGCTGCTCTCCCACCCGACTCTAGGTAAGGATGCAAAGGAAGGGTGCTCTAAAGTCAGCTTAGGATGGGAACTCTATGAAGATGGGCAAGTTGGGCAAAAAGAAGAAAAGTGGGAGTTTTAGGGGCCTGAGCCGAAAAATAATCTTAGTATTGGGGTATCTAGAAAAAATGGGTGGCATTGTAGAGCTGCATGTGGAAATTATTATACTCCTGGTGAAAGGTGACGACAGCCTGTAGTAACAATCTTGCCTTCTGGGGCGGAAACATACTGTAGGAAGCCACATGCACCAAAATGGCTGACATGACCTTCATACAAGGACCTTCAAGTATCCTTGTTCCGGGAGTAGACAATTCTCCCTGAGACTTCCTCATTCAGGCAGGTCCTCAGTCAGGTCTGCGACAATTCCTGCCCCCTTTTTACCTCGCCTCCTGGCTTTACTCTTTAACGCAGCAACCAATCGGTGGTTGTAGATTTGCATCCTTCATTGTACGACCAATCAGCTTCCTACCCTGTGTATATAAGAATGTTCTCTGGCCCTCAATAAACAAGCGACTGCATACCATCTTGAGCTGTGACACTGTGTTGCTCCCGTGCTGTGACTCTGCGCTGGTTCCAGACCTCCGCTCTCTCACTCAGGCACCCTGCTCGATTGTCCTGCAGGACAAAAACACCCCTCCCGCGCCCCCAAATACGAAGCAAGGAAAACAATGAGAGTGGGGGAGCAGAGGCTTCTGGGATTAGGCAATGACAGCATCATGTGAGATAGAGAAATAGAAGAGAATGAAGCCAAAGAGACAAGTTTATGACCAGGGCAGCCGTGATTTTCGATGTAGCTGTTCCAGTGTCGTGTTGAGGAGGAAGCAAGCAGGTGGTAAGAAAGAGGAGGCAGGAGTTTTCCACTAACGTATCAAACATGTTTGACCTTGGGAGAAAAAAGGAAGCTGAAGAATAACAATAACTATCCCCAAAGAATTACGGCTGTGGGCAGAGAGCATAGCTGTGCCGAGAGGGAAAGACTGAGGGCGGGAAAGCGTAGATCACTAACAGAACAAGGTCTTGGAGATCAGGATTGGGTTGGGAGTTGAGCCTCACCAAGAAGGAAAGTCCTCTCCCTCAGACCCCATCCTTACTCTACCATAATTGGGCGGGGGCTTGTCATGTCGCTGCTCCAAGCCCCCTGCTTCCCGCACTGTAGACCGGGGATAGTAATTCCTGCTAACCGGAGCCTCGTTAAAGTGGAATGCACGCCTGTGCGCAGTGCGCTTGGGTGAACCTTTACACAGGGCCTAGGAGAGCACCGAAGCTGCGGGGTACTCAGGGCCGGCATGGCTTCCTGAGGGAGCAGACCTTGAAGACGCCGGGAGGCACAGACAGGCTTGGAGAGGATGCCGTCTGGTTTCGCTCTCACCTTCCTTTGTCCCTGGAGAGTTTAACATCAGGGTTCTGGGCCTCCTTTAAGGAACCAGGGCTATAGTCTGTGTAGGTAGGACCCAGTTCTTGAGTGGAAAATGTGGCCCAGGCTGAGGGACGGTCAGGCTGTGCCCAAATGTTGTTATACACAAATGCAGGAAGTGTTGAGGCCACAAGCATGTTCTGAACACAATTTCCAATCCCAATGGGCTGTGACCAGGCCTTGGAGAGGCAAGGTGGGTAGAGTTTCCCTTTTACAAGGCACTAGAGGCTTGTTCTGGGTGCTGAACTGGAATCCTCGGCCCATGTCCACCGACAGTTGCCAGATTTTACCATTTGCGATAGGTGTTGGCTTTGGGAAATGCTGAAGCAAGCGTTGGGGGTAGGAGGGCCTTGTAGAAAATCAGTGCGGAGACACACTTGCCACAGGCCAGTAACACATAACACACATACACACTCACACACATGAGAGAGGAAAGAGAGAGAAGGAGGAGGAGGAGAAAGAAAGAAAAGGGCCCAATTAGTAGAGGAAGACGCCTGGGCCCTGGGCTGCGTGTGCTCCTCCCTGCAGCCCCTGGCCCATCAGGAATGCGGCTTCCTTCCACCACATTGGTGAGGAAGTAAGCCACGGCGTGACTGCCCACCAACGGCGTTTGCTCCATGCACTTTAAGATCGCCTTGTCCTCTGATGCGGTAGTTCATGTGGGGCCTCGTGAACGTCCTGATTTTTGTAAAATACTAGAACTTTTCCTAGAAGAAAATCCCACTTTCTTAGAGTGTCACGGAAGTCAGCCACTTGTCAAGGAAAGAGAGTCTCTTTTTAACCAAAGGAAGTATTTGCTCCAGTCAAGCCGCATGTTCTCTCCACCTGACCATACACGCTGGTGTGGGAAATGGCCCCTCCGTGTTTATGTTAAAGAAAATCCTTTATTACAGTAGAAAAAGCTACAGCATTCTTTCGTTCCTACTCCTCTTTAGAAGTAGTAGCCAGATTTAATGTAAACCTAACTCTCTCCAGTTCATATTTACCTAATTGCATTTTGGCAGGGGCGGGGTCAAGCCAATCAGACCCTCTGTCTGCCAAATAGCTTCGAACCAATCACATGGCAAAACACTGCTGCAAGAACCCAAGTGCAAAAAAAAAAAAAAAAGTTGAGTAACCAAGATGGCACTACACCATGAAGCCGTAGCTCTTGGGCTCAGAAAGCAGGACCAGAAACACTACCCTCTCTGGCCTGTTCTCAGGCGTGGAGAAGTAATTTCCATCAAAAAGCAAGCCAGTAGCCATCCTTCCCACCCAGCTCAGATGCTTTCTTTTTCTTTTTAAACTTTATTTTTTCCATGAGTGTGAGAGACAGAGAGAGGAAGAGACACCTCCAACAGATTGCTGTTCTGTTGCTCTGATCCAGCCCCAGCCTCAGCCAGGCCGGCTCGAGGGCACAGGCCTGCCTAGGTACCCCGTGTGTGCAGATGTGAACCCGAGCCCTCGGCGTGGGTCGGCTCCCGAGCTCTGTGGTTCCTGCTGGCCCCCGGCTGCTGTTTTTCATGCCCCGTTCTAACTTCCCGGTCAGATCGGCTCTCCCCGTCTTGCAGCCTCACAGCCCTTTGCTCATTTTCCCGAATGCATTTATCATACGGAATTGGCTGCTGGCGGTTCTGTCTCCACAAGGATAAGGGTTGTCATCTATCAATGTAGTCCCCCTTCCTATTATAAGTAGTTAATCCGGAACAGCAGTGTATTAGTATAATAAACATGTTTTAGTCCTTCCTTTACTGCCAGATTGTACAATTGATTTCTAGGAAGTTGAAAACTCCTGTCTTCTAATGAAAGGTGATGTCAGATGTGTATGTTTGTGGTGATGCATTTATCCAAAACCAGACGCTCTGTACTTTCAAACCTAAGTCCTGAAAATGGACCATCAGAAATTCCTAGCTCAGTCTTCCCTTCGTGTTGCCTTCCCGACCTGTTACAGCTGACCAGAGAGCCAGTGAACAGACGTTCTTACTGCCCTTAAGACAAAGTCTAGTCAAAAACCTTGCTGTTTTAAAGCCACTGTGCCTCTTCTCTTTCTGTCTGTCTCTCTCTTTTTTTGTTTTAGGTTTTTGCCATAGGGTGTGTGCACCTGCTGGAGAGAGACAGAAAGAGACAGTGAGAGGGAAAATGAGAACCCCCCCGGGGGGTGGCCACACCATAATCCCTTCTCCTCCATTCTCCTCTCAAGATTTTGGGCATGCCAGGCATGATTTTCAAGCCATCGGGTCTAGGAATTGAACTGTGGTTGACCATGTGGGAGTCCAGCATCTTAACCACCATGGTACCTGCTGGCCCCAGTGCCACTGTTTCTGATGGGTTCCTGGATCCCCCTCAGTGTCCATGGAAGGCAGTTGGGGTCTTGGCCAGTTTCTCCAGCCTAGGGCTGCAGAGGCTGTACCTGGCTCATGGATCTGGGAAGGCAGTGCTGTTGTCCGCAGTAGCTCCTTTTCGTCCTCTGTCTGGTTCTGTCACCTACCTGGGCTGGGGATAAACTGTAGAGTGGGGATTGGCCCTGGGAGGTTTGAACAAACACCAGCGGCATGTCCTCTGGGGACAAAAATCCTTTGGGGATGCAGAGATGCCCACAGTTAGCACAAAACTTCCTGCTTACATTGATCCTCTAAACCAGCCCCATGTAGCCCAGTTTTGGATATGAGACCCAAATCAGAGTTGAGTGGAAAGTTCAGGTATAGGATGCTAAATTGATCAAGTGTGCTCGAAATCTCAAGATCAGTTTTTATTTCCTGCTCAATTCTTTCTTGCAGATCTCTTTAAATTGGCCCAGCTTGCAGGGATGAGTATTTCACTGCACCTGGGCCTGGACTCATGCCCATTGCAGAGGGCAGGGGCTGGTGAGCAGCCTATCACCATGTCATCTCCTTCGTGGCACTCTTTCTCCAACCTTTACCTAGTCTGAACATTGAACCGTTTATGTAGTCAGATCAAATGCACTGACAATGTCTCTTCCCAATGAAGCGGCCAGTTTGAGATGTGGCAGGATGGCAGCCATTTTGAAATTAAGAAAGGCCTCTAAGGAGAACAAGCTGACCAGGTGCTGAGTCATAGGGAGATCTGTTTGAGGAACAGACAGATGAGAAACCAGAAGTACAGGAATCAGAGTAATGACTCAGGGGAAAGTGATTGACCTGCTAGTGAGGAAGGATTTGCACATGTTTTTATCTTATATCTATAATACTGAGAATATGTTGAACTTCAGGAGAGACAGTTTGATAGTGCTTGCTGACTGTCTCCCTGTAACCAGTTACAGAAATAAACTCCATTCTTCCACAGCCTCTGCCTCTCACTTCACTGACCACCAGAGGAAGCATCTGGACTTAGTTTGCCTGTTGTCCAAAGTGTAGAAACACCGAGGCCATCTTGCCCTCCTTTAGTTCTGTCACCTACCTGGGTTGGTGGGGACTGGCCCCTGGAGGTTTGGGCAAACACCAGCTGGAGCTTTGCTGGGCAGCCCCATGGCAGCTCAGAGCTGTGTGCCTTCCGTCGGCTGTCTGTCTATCAGTCACTGCTGTCCTTCCTGACCTGTAAGTGTCTAGAAGAGACAGGGGCTGCAATCCCTTCTCCTTTATTCTCTCTCTCTCTCTTGAAATAAAAGGCATGCTGTATGTTTTTCAAGCAGCTAGTTCTAGGATTCAAACTGCACAGTTGGCCATGTGGGATCAGCTGCCTTAACCACCATGCCACCTCCTGGCCCCAGCATTTCGTTATTTGTCTATGGATTTAAGGCACTGTCATGGAGTATGGATCAAAACAATAACAAGGAGAGCAACCCTTCTCCCCATCTTCTACGGAGCGAAGTGGCTCGTCTGGTCTATGACACACATACCTGTTGTTGGTAATTACATATCTTCCTCCATTTCCATCTTGCGGCTCACTCATCATTTTTTTTTTTTTCCTATCATCTTTCCTAGGCATTCTCCCTCCATGTCTCATGAGTCTCCAAATAATATTTTCTGTGTGTCCATGCAAGGTGCTCTGCTGGGTGTGTAACAGGCATGGTTGTCCTCTGGCCTGAACATGACTACAGTAGGAGCCGCAGGTTCTGTTACAGCCATTGTCAAGATGAGATGCAGAGATTCTGAGATCAGTGCTCTTTCTTGAGGTCACACAGAGTAAGTGAAGGGGGGAGCTGCAGCTTTCGTCACATTGCATACCGTGCTGTCACTTGAATAGAGGTGTGAGAGCATCTTGCAGAGGCAGTTTCTGCACGTCATCTCGGTCAGAAGTTTTAGGACTTGAGTCAGTGGAGCAGCGTGAATGCTCAGTCATCTCTAGGAGGCGCAACAATGACGATGTCAATCAGATTCAATAGGTGGCCTTCAGGGAGGCGTAGACTTCTAGGGGCCCTCCAGGTTTGGGACAGCTGCAGGTGAGCTGCTTACGAAGGCATGGGGCTGCATTAGCTGGGTGAGAAGAAAGATTCCGTTTTGCTTATATGGAGCTTTGTTTTAAATGAGCACATCATAGAAATTTGAGAATTTTAATGACAGTTTTCTAGGCTTTCTTAATGTTGATTATAAGTCAACTCCTCTACCGTGGGCACTCATTTTGACATTCTGAAATGCCCACTGCTTTTCAATGGCCAAAATGAAATTGGACTCTCAAAAGAAATGGCCTTTTGCTGAGAGCATTGCTGTTACAATTTTTTTTTTTTTTTTTTTTTTTGCAATTTGCCTTTATCCTGTGAGAAAGATGTTAGTGATTTTTCATTACTGAGCAAGCGTAATTGAAGAGCCCCAGTTTTAGTTACTGTTATAATGCTACATAACAATCATATTATTCAGGAACAATATGTACTATACAGTAGCAATGCTGTTATACCAAAAGTGTTAAGGCTCCAAACATCTGGGTTTTAGACCCTGGGTAGGCATATTGTTTTTTTTTTTTTTTTTGGATGGGTTAAATAGTATAGTGCTTATTAATCAGGAAGACTTGTAGTTCGTTTATTGATAACATCAATGATGTAAATTATTTCTAAAAGTTTCTTGATTTTTTTTTTTTTTTGGATAAATTTTTGCTATAGGGTGCGTGCATTTGCCAGAAAGACAGAGAGATAGAAAGTGAGAAATCACCCCCACAGGGGGTATGGCCACGCCGCAATCCCTTCTCCTCCATTCTCCTCTCTGGATTTTCAGCACACACATGTGCCAGGCATGAGTTTAAACCGCTGGGTCCAGGACTCGAACCATGGTCAACTACATGGGAGTCCAGAGACATAGTCATTACACCAACTGCTGGTCCCAAGTTTCATGATTTTTTGGATCACAGTCTCTCATTCAGCCTTCTTAATATTTTTTGGGAGATGAGGAAGTGTGTAGACCAATCTCTACAATATTAATTTGAATAGATGTGTAGGAATAACTTATACATAAATTATGTAACATAGTATGAGATATTATGCACCAAGTAGAGATATAAACTATTAGAAATATGCATAAAACAAGAATTTCGAAACCTGGAGATCATTATAAAATTTCTGCTCTTTGGATATGTTGTTGCCTATTATGTTATTCTAACATTTCTGTGAGGTTAATGAGTTGTTGAGTAATATAAACTTTGGGGTCTCAAGGGTACATCATCTGGAAATTCAACTCAGGTTTTCATTAAATGAAATACACATTTACATCATAGCTTAGTTTGCCAGTAAATGCAGAAAATATGATGGAAAATTTCCAATCTAGACTTCACATTTCCAGTAGAGTCACACTTGTGTGTTTTACCGAGTTTCGACAATATACGCTGAGCGGCTTACTCAGTAAAGGCTGGCAGAAGACTAGAGAAAGGAAGAAGGAAAGAGAGCAGAACGAGGCGGTTTTGTGGATTGTGCCTTCTTACTACCCTGTAAAGTGGGTGCAGCCTCCCCGACCCTTTGTCTCCCTTGTATTTAGGCCACCTTCTGCTCTCAGAGTAGAGGCCTTCCTCCGGAGCTGACCGAGCTATTGGTAGTCACTAGTCACAGGGTCCTTCCTGGGAGCGTCCCAGGGCCTGCATTCCAAAAATACCAAGACCCTGAATGGTGTCTTTGTAACAACCCTTAGGATATTTAAGATGCCAGAGGGCCACATTACCAAAGAATGTCTCTTAAGAGAGGGAAATTAAATGACCAATAAAAAAGGAATCTTCACCAGTTCCCATTGTATCTGAGAAAGCTGATGGTTTAGGGCAGCAACTTTGGGTCCTAAGGAAGATGCCAAGCTTCTTCCACTCCACCCTTCCCCTGCCCTGGGACCCGAGGCTGAAATCTAGGCACAAATTAATGAGTCTGCTTCTCAGCTGAGGAAGGGGCAAGTGAACCACAGCTGTAAGTCTCCACTCATGGGGGTTTCTGTTTCAAACTCAGCCAAGAGAGAGCCTCCAAAATTATTTGATTTGGGAACTGGATAAAAAAAAATTGATAATATCTGATTTGTAGATTAGTCCTGGAGGGAGAAACACTAATTTTAAACATCATTCATCTTCCTTTTTATCTAGTCTCTTCAAGCTGTAACGAAATTAACTGAGGACCGAGTCCGGCTTGCAGAAACCTCAGAGGAGTTTGCACATTGAACTGGCAAATTAATCTGTGAGCAGCCCACAGTTCAGCATTTATTTAGTCAATACTCGGTGAATAATAAAGGTTGAAAGCATACTCTTATTTGTCCATTTATTCATGGGAAAATATTCAATCATGACTATACCTTGAGATTCATTTCTCATTTCCAAAATTGTGAATTTTGAACTTAATTGCATTTTTTTTTTCTCTAATACTTGGACTATTCAAGTCAATGTATTGTACATACGAGACTTATTTGGAAGGAGAATTAGAGCCGGACTCAGAAGATAAGAAATATGTCCCATTCAGTGGAGAAGTTTATCATGGAATGCTCCCAAAGAATTATGCAATTAATATAGTGTGAGATATTATGCAGCAAGTTAGAGATAGAAGCTATTAGAAATATGCAGAAAATTAGATTTCAGAATCTGGAGACCATTATAACATTTCTGCTCCTTAGGTATACTATATAATATGGAATGTAATGATTACCTCTTATGTTATCCTAACATTTCTGAGAGGTCAATGACTAATATCAAGTAAATTATTTGATGAATGGTGAGGTCATATAGTTATGATTAATTGAAAGGAATTTGGACCCAGTTTGCTGGATTTGAATCCTCACTGTCACATATCTGAGTGACCTTGGGCAAATCAACGGAATCTCTGAAGCTCGGTTTCTTATCTGTATAGCAGAGAAAAATAACAGTAAATAAATGATGAAGTAATTACCAGGTTAATGTGTGTGGACTGGCTAGAGCAGGGCCTGGAACATAGAAAGCACCGCTTACAGAGTGGCCCTTGCTGAGATGGAACACTTACTGAACACCACCCTTGGCACCAGAGTTTGAAACGTCCGAGTAACCACTTCCCAGTTACTTTTCTACCCACACGTGTTGAGAACACGGTAATCGTCCTGTAACTGGTTGGAATAAAGATGATTGAGCAAATGAACAAATGAATGAAAAACATGGATAAACTGGATATTACAAGTAGACACGCATAAGCAAGGAACAGAGAAGACCACTGGCTGGCTTCAGAGAGAATTCTTATGCTTAAAGAAAACTACCTCAAGGTGTTACCTTAGATCAGATGGTTAGTTAGGAGGGGCATTAGGGGTCACCTAGCACAGGCATGAAGGACTCCAAATGGCTAAGATCAAAGAATTCATAGCAGGGACCCAAGTTTTGGCCCCCCAAATCCCAGGTCAGCACCATTTCTCGCTCTTTCCCTCTCTCTTTTTCTCTCTGCAAGTTGTGCTGTGGTAATTTAGTTGAAGAAAAAAGGTGCCATGGGTCAGAAGGGTTAAAAAAAATAAAAGAAAAAAAAATGAAGAAAGAGTTTCAGTGGAAAGAGGGCAAGATGTTCTAAAGACTGAAGAGTAAAAGACACCTGAAAAGAGACTCCCAGGGAGAAAGAATCTTTATAAGACAATTTTCTGAAATGACACTAATCTTGAGTCACTGTAATGTCCTGCTTTTATAAAAAACAAGCGGGATGTCTCTCCTGTGTTCCGTTCTTGGAACTGTATCCTAGGACACCTGACATTCTGGGAAGGATAATGGGATTAAATCTTTCCATTTTAATTCTCTTAGGGGCCCTGTTTTCCCTCCACTGATGGCAGAAGTTATTGGTCATCTGCTGGTGTGTTTGGAGAAGCCTTGTGAACTCTGCTGGTTTACCAGATAACTCCAGGATAGGATTAAGAGGGCTCAGGACACAGGCCTACCGTAGCATGCAGTGGGACCAGAGGCTCTTCTGAGCTGCCCTCCAGGCTCTTGGGTCTGTTGGATGCTGTGCTGTGATCTCCTAATATTTAATGAAAGAGAGAAAGACTTCCTTCTTGGGCTGGCCTGAGAGGCTGGTGGTTTAGGGAGATGGATCCACCTGGCTGTGTGGTTTAAATTCTGGACCTGGCGGCTTGAAAAGCATGCTGGGTGTGTGTATGTGCCCCAGATCCTGACAGGATCTGGGAGAGATGGAGGAGAAGGATGGGGGTGCCCACCCCATCGGGAGGTGCTTTGTCTTTTTTCCTCTCTATCTCTTCCAGGAGAACACACACCCCATCTGGCAAATTAAAAAAAAAAAGTCTGCTGTCAAAAGCAGGCACTTTTTTGTCCCCTAAAAGAGTGGTCTCTGGATTTTCTCATTTCCCAGACTGAAAACAACAACAAAGAAACAAAGAAAGTGGATGCCTGGGGCCAGCAGGTGGCATGGTGGACTCCACATGATCAACCACGGTTTGAGTCCTGGACCTGGCTGCTTGAAAATCACATATGGGTGTGTCTGCCCCAAAATCCTGAGAGAATAATGGAGGAGGAGGGATCCTGGTGTGGCTGTCCACTCTGGGAGGTGATTTCTTACTTTCTCTCTGTCTGTGTCTCACTCTGGCTAGTGCATGCACCCTATGGCAGCTCCCCCCCATTCTCCCCCTAAAATGGAGGTCTATTGTGGTTGCCCACCTCACATTTTGTCAACAAGGACATTTAAATCAAACCAAGTAGATACAACTATCAGATCATACATATTCTGATATGTACAGAAGAAAAGACCTTTTAATACCAACGAAAAAAGGGAGAAAGTTAATTGTGGGAAAGTAGGGCAATACTATGCCATAGTATGCTTTCCAAAAAAGAATCTACATTGTCGTTGTGTTTCGTATTTGACTACAAACCATTAAACATTTTAGCAAGGGTATAAATGGTGGTTCTCAAGTCGTTTTTGTATCTGATCCTGGGACCCAAAATTTAGATGCAAGAAGGAGCCTGCGTGCCCTCAGCCGGATGTCAGTAGCCACATTCAGGGCCCTCAGCAGCTCTTCACCGCAGCAGATGCCATCATGCCTCGAGACAAACGAGGCTCTCTTCCTCCCCTCCCTCCTTCCCCAGACGCTTCTGTGTTCTCTCGTTATTGCTGAATCTTGCAAGCACATAGTGCCGCTCTCCTGCTGAGATTTTCCGTGGGTCTTGGTCCTCACCTGAGGCAGGACAAGTGACAGAGGTGGTCTTGGGCTGTTACGGCACAGTGCTGAGTTGTGGTTCTGCGTACTCTTCCCACATTAGCTCCCAAGTGTATGGGGGGCACGGAGACCCCATCAGCCAGTGACGTCGACTCTCACAGCAGGGCCGTTACTGGCTTAGGAGCGAGATGGGAACCACACGCAGGCTGTCTGTGGTTTCCCGATGACAGCAACGAGTGTGAGAAAGGACTCTCTCTTTTGTCTGTTCGCATGTAATTATTTTTTTCTCAGTTCAATGTGATTTACTTAAATGGTGTCCTACACTTACTTAGTTTTGATATGAGGGATGGTGGAGTTGGGACAAAGTGCCTTTTGACAATCCCCTGAGTTGTGACCTGGGGGGACCTGGATCCTCCAGTATCACCCCTGCTGTAGAGGCGTCCGTTCCTACCCGTGTGGCTTTTCCTACTTTCAGCTCACAGAGCTTGTGTTTGTGTCGTGCAGTTGAAGGTGCTGGCATTAGAGAGAAATGTGTCTTTGAGAGGCAGTTACGGCCTGAGTGGGGCTTTGACCAGTGACGGTGTTTCTGTGATCTTTAGCTTGAACAACACAATTAGGTGCTCTTTTGTTTGGTTTTGAAGAACCTACTTAAGAACATACTTGAAATGCATCAGCAAATTTATTGAAATATACTTATTTCTCTGCCTTTGATTCTCAGAGGCAAGCATAGTGTGAGGCCACCAGCTACGTAGCATCTCAACAAACGTGAACCAGTGTCTCGCGTTATGTCAGGGCCTATTCATGGGGCGATGGGTGTCCCCACACACTCCTGCTGGTTAGGCACAGCCCAGTGTTGGCCTGAACTCCATAGCAGCCAGTCTTGTGACATCTGCCACATAGCCTGTCTCAGACCGCCACAAGGAAGGCCAATGAAGCTGGTCTCTCTTAGAATGAGGGGAAGCTCTCCATGGCTAGGCCAAGCCTGAGTTCTTAAGAACAGGATGGTGTCTCCACTTCCACGCTGCATCTCAGGGTCTTTATTTATGTTTTATTTTTATTCAATAAGCTTCTTCTAGTTTCTGAGTGCTGGGTCACAGAGACAAAGACAGCTGCTATCTTCAAGTCTAGGAAAAAGGCAAGAACACAAACAAATCAGGTCATCTATAGTACTTGCTTGGAGCAGCCTACAAGATACCAAAAAAGCATGAGGGTGGTGGTGAGGTTTGAATGATGACTATAATGACAGGAGAAGAATGGAAGAATCTGTGTGTGAGTGTGGGGGGCAGAGGAGAGAGGGGAATGCTGTGATCAGCATTCTTAGGTCTTAGACTTCTCTTTCTAAGAGTTCACTTTTTCTGCTTTGTGAGCACAAGAACAACTTGGTGTTTGGATTCTTAGATTTGGAAAGAACACCCAAGCAAAGCTGAGAAGGTACACTGGTCTGGGTCTCGGAGCTTCTCTAAAAGATAATATTATAACATCTTTGCAAAACAACGGTCTGACATCTTTTCCTCATTTCCTGGAAAGGTTTAGTGAAGCAGAAACAGTCTGGCTGAGCTTGTCCAATAATTTTAAAGTAGGTCCTCTGATGCACCAGATGGTGGGGCCAGGGCAAAAAGCAGTCTGCCAGGCAGTCCCACATGGGAAGCCTGCTGGTTTGAGTCCAGAGACTTCCCTGCGATGCCAGGCATGCATGTGCCCGTGATCTGGGGAGGCTGAAGCCTGGGGTGGACGATGGCGTTGAGGACCTGCCAGAGCCCACCCTTTCTCTCACTCTCTGTTTTTGTCTCTGTCTCTCTGGCTATGGAACAAACTCTGAGAGGGAATGAGGACCAGGTGACTCTGGTGTTGTGACAACCAGCTGTACTTGTGAAGGAAGCTCTTTCAGAAAGCCTACTCCTTCTCTCATCCCAGACCCAACCTCCAAACCAAAGATGCTTTGTCCATGTTCCAGTCTGAAGCGCTGTCATGTATCGACCTACACATGCATCTTAATTGCTTTTCTTTCTTCCTCCTTTTGCTAATTTTACTAAGCTTGGTTTGCTCGATGTTGAGTGTTGCAGCTATCCAGGCATCCCCTTCCTGCTCTAAGGCGGACATGACCACATCCTGAAGACACCGTTCCCTGGGGTATCCCAGGCCACAGTTCTCTCCATGTGGTGCGTTCCACGGGACCTGGAGGTGGGCCCGGAAGTGGGGCAGAGTCTTCTTTGCTCTTTCTGGACCACTGTCTCTCATTCCCCAAATAAGCAAGCAAAAGATAAGCCCCCAGTAATGTTGCCTGTTGACTCTCAAGGCCATCTCTCCTTGCCAAAATCCTTTGTCATTGAAGGCATTGCCGGGGACAGCCTATGTCACTGTCATTCCTGGTGACTTTCACACCAGGGAAAAAATCACCAAGCACCTGCACCTTCTTCTGTCATGCAGTCTCATGCCCATTCTTCGCACTTCCTATTACCAGTAACCCGACTCCCCATGGCACCTTTCATTAAAGCATCTTGTTGTCTGGCCAGCCTCAGCCTTTCCTGCTCATGCTAGAGCTTCCACACCAAGACTTCAGCTAAATCGGGACTGCTGGTTCATCTATTCTACCCCCTCCACTGTGCCTCCATTTCTTTGTCTTCTACTCCCCTCCTCACCAGCTGGGGTTCCATGGTACATTACCATCCTGACTCCCTGGAATACAAGGGGATTTCAAAAAGTTCATGAAAAATGGAATTAAGGTACAAGTTTATTTTAGTGCAAAAAATTGAAATCCATGTAAGTTTTTCATACTATGCACTTTCCACAAATGCTTGGTAACCCCTTTACGCATCCTGAGTGCTGTTGCTAACCAGAACTCTGTGGCCCTCTAGGCAAATCAACAACTTCAGTTAGCTCTGCCTGCCAGGTGTGTGCCCAAATGAGCAGTCAAATGAGGCTTGGGAAAATTATCCACTGGTGCTGCTGGTGGTGGAAAAATGGTCTTGCTTTAGATTTCTTATCACAAACATGAAGTGAATCTTCAGCACTCCCAGCAACACTCTCAGCTCAGTTCATTTACAGGCCTTCCCACAAGCTCATTCATC
Source organism: Tupaia tana (assembly GCA_026018925.1). Taxonomy (NCBI): domain Eukaryota; kingdom Metazoa; phylum Chordata; class Mammalia; order Scandentia; family Tupaiidae; genus Tupaia; species Tupaia tana. The sequence goes on from JAKSZU010000002.1 coordinate 13,351,860, forward strand.
CTTCTCCCTTGCTCTACTTTTTTGTTTTCATTTTCATTGCCAGAGTTCATGTGTGCTTGTGTGTGTGTGTTTGTGTGTGTGTGTGTGTGTGTGTGTGTGAGAGAGAGAGAGAGAGAGAGAGAGAGAGAGAGAGGAAGCATTGCCCAGTGGGGCATGCTCATGGTGGTGCTGCAATCCCTTCTCCTCCCTTTCTCTGTCCCGCTGGGATGTGGGACATGCATGCACACAGGCTTGATGTTTTCAAGCCACTGGGCTGGGATTCAAACTGTGTGATCAGCAGTGTGGTAGCTGAATCCCTTAACCACTAGCTATGGGGCCCTCCCTCCCTCTCTCAAGTGTGTAAAAAGCCCATCTGTTATTTTCAGTCTCAGGTGAGGACCTTCTTTGCTCTGCAAAAATAAAACGTGACATATAGGAAGGCTCCTGTGTTTTCATCCTAAATCATCCCATCTGAAAATATTTAAATTTAATTTAATCCACGCCTACAATCCACTCAGTTGTTCAAGCCAACATTCCGATATCCACTCTTGACTCCTCTGTTCTCTCACAGTCTGCATTAGCCCGGCTGGTTCAGGTCAGCAGACACTCACACCCATACCCATGTAGCATACTCTGGAATCCCACCTCCTACCCACCATCCACGCTGCACCCAGTCTAACCTTATGTCTCGTAGTCATTGCTCAAAGCTTCTGCATTAGCTGACATGAGGTTTGCCTAGGCTAAGCCCAGCACACCAGTGCTTACCCGATATAGACACTTATTCTTTCACGCAGAGGAACCCAGAGGCAGTACCTTCGGGGCTGGCAGGGAGGATCTGTTGTCAGCAGGGTCTTAGGCTGTTTCAGCCATCTTGCTCTGCCATCCTGGAATCACCTCGTAGTCCCTGATGACTATGTCACTCCAACTACCATGTGGACACTCTGACTAGGAAGAATGAAGGCAAAGGCCATGATACCACAGGCCTGTCTCTCTCTCTAGCAGAGTTCTTGGAAATACAGAAACTTCTGGATACATCCCAACTGCAGCTCCTATCTGAATGAGGGCAAGGGTAGTTTTTTTATAGAGCTACATCACTGTCCAGAAAAATGCTGGTTCTCTTACTAAGAGAAGGGGAGCGTTTGGTGGGTCGGTGGCAGTTCTCCTGTGCTGTGTGGTGGCCGCACTGCCTGCTCATTGTCCACACCAGCCCATCCTCCACACGGCAGTTGGTGTCATATCTGAAATTACAAATCAGAGCAGAGACTCCCTCATTCTAACTATTGTGTAGCTTCCCATCATGGTTCAGGTAGAATCAAAGGTCCTTCCCACACCCTTCTCAGCTCTTCAGGATCGGACCCCTTGAGCTTCTCCATCTTGCCCTCTGCCTTGGTCGCCTCAGGCTGCTTCTTTGTAGCTGCACCGATTCCCACACGCTCTGAACTCACACCCACGTCTGGGCTTTGCACTACCATGGTTTGGGCTGCCTTCCTCCCCTCACACAGACGCAATGCCCTCTCCTTGCTAGCCACATTCCCAACCTCTTCCTGTTCTAACTTCTCCCGTCAGAACTGCCTGGTAGTCCCACCCCCTCCTCTGTTTCTCCACAGCCCCATGCTTGAGTCCAATGTCTGTCTGAATCTTCGGTATGTCTGCAGTGCTTGCTCCTTACTGCTGGCCCTCCCTGCGGTTCCCAAAGCCAGGGAGTCTGACTGCCTGCTCATCATTCAGCCCTGAGTTCTAGAACAGTGCAGATACAGTAGGGTCCATAGAAACGTTTGTCGAGTGACAGAATTTATGAATTCTAATTTTGAGGCATTGGTTTGACTTTACTTGTAAACTCTAAAAAGCTTGTTAAAAGAACATCTCTATAATTTAAGAACAGCTTCAAAGATGCACTCGCGTGTGTGTGTACAGAATAGGTTCTATATATGAACAAGTGATCCTCAAAGAAAAATCTACATATGAGCAGGTTATTCCCCTCAAAAATATGGTAGTGTTTAAAGTGTCATGCGTGACGATGGACAACTTTGCAAACTTCAGCTCCATTTATTTCTTTCCTTGCAAAAGTGAGGTTTAGGGAGCTAACAGGCAGGTCGTCCGAGTGCACTTGTGTGTATGGAGTTTCTAGATGTCATCAGAAGAAAACATCAAATGTAGTATTTTGTGTATACTGTTGAATGTAGATCCATTGGCCTTGTTTTTTCCACTTTAATTATGAATTTCATTATGTTTTACGTAGTTAGATATGTAGCTAGTTTTCCTATGTGATGATGTTTAACTGTGTGTTTTACATTTGTGTAAAAGACTTCTTAAGATTTAAAACAGGCCCAGCCATAGTAGCTCCTGCTGGTGGGAGCTGCTACCTGGCAGGCTGAGGCCATGTGGGATGTTGGGTTGGCTTCCTGGTCCACCCTACAAGCTGGGAGTGGTACACATGGGTAACCCCAGCTTGGGAGGCTGAGTGAGGAGGATTATGGCATAGCAAGACCCTATGTAAGGAAAAATTAAAAGCAATTGAAATAAAATTACCTTATACAGTTTTTAAAAAGTACTCAATCAAGTATACAGCCAAGGAAGATTAGGAAAAATATGACCTAGGCAAAAAATGAACTGATAAAAAATTAAAAATAAACTTTATTCATCGACAAAAGGCGTGTTCTTAAAGTCCTTAGAATTTGCAACTCTAACAAATTGTATGGCCTACGAAAATCTAAAAGCTAACAATAGGTCTGAGTCCCTAGTAAGTTTATGTAAAATCATTGACCCCGATCCAAGGGTAGACCTCTTTAACAAGATCAATACAGGTGCAATCAGATAAGAACATTCTACTGTTTTATTAAAGTGCATCTAATTCAAAACTCAATAGCCCTCACGCATCCTTAATCAGGGACGACATCCTGGGAGGTATTTATGCGAGTGATCTTAGCTGGCTCTTGGCCTGTTAGCAAGACTTTCCGCAAATAGGTATTTCAGGATCCTGTTCGTTCTCCGTTAGCAGACATTCTGTCACCCGCCTCTGTCAGCCTCTGTGCTTCGGCTGGAGTAATTGTGTTACTATGCTACAGTAAATACATTATGTTGTCCTTCCTTTTCCCTCTAAAGTAGCAAAGGATTCTTTGGAGTTCTTGCAGCCTGAGCTGATACGTCCTGGGGGATGGAGAGCTGGGAGCCGGCTGGCTCTGTGTCTAGCTGCTCATCGCATTCTTGCCCCCTGCATCCCTCCCAACTGCTGTGCTCTCTGGAAATTTGGGGTATGATGGATCCAGGAGATGATGCACTTGCTTTTAGCTAGAATATGTGTCTAAACAATCTGTCTGAAATGAGGAGATGAGCCCACCATGCAGGCTGGGCCTGTGCCAGGCACCTCGTGGCGGCTGCGATCTCTGGGCAAGCTCAGTGCTCCACTGTAATGCATGAAAAATTGTAAGTCTGAACAGCTGAGTGGAGCCAGGATGCGTCTTCATCTTGTTAACCTGATGTAGATTGAAAGCGAGGTCTAAGATTTAAAGGTAGTATTTTTTACTAAACGCTTCTCTCAGCTGGTCTAGCCATTTGCTAATTCGGAACAGTGGCCGCCTGGTTCCGTTCCACCAGCCCAGGCCCTGGGCAGGCTCGCAGCCGAAGCTTGGGCAGCTCATCTCTGCCTGGGAAGGCTGTGCGTCCTCGTGACGACAGCCTCCACTGGAGACTCTTTTGACCTTTACAGGGGGAAGCGCCATAAGCCAACATTTCCCCCAAGGTGCACCACATCTCAGGCTGTCTGTTTACCTGCCTGCTTTATCTTAGAAACGTGTCCTCTACAGGCTGCAGGCTGTGGCTGAGGCTGTGGGAACCTGCAGAGCCGCGTGTGGTGGTTGGCAGACCTCCTCTTCTAGGGCTACCAAGTTTGATTACACTTGCTCTTTACCTGGGTATTTTTTTTTTTTTTTTTGAGAGGTTTTTGCTATAGGGTGTGTGCACTCACCAGACAGAGAGACAGAAAGCGAGAAATCACCCCCCAGAGGGGATGGCCACGCCGCAATCCCTTCTCCTCCATTCTCCTTTCGGGATCTTGGGCACGCACGCACAGGCGCCCGGCATGAGTTTTAAGCCACCGGGTCTGGGACGCGAACCACGATCGACTACGTGGGAGTCTAGCGACATAGCCATTACGCTAACTGCTGGTCCCCTTTTCCTGGGTATTTATTTGCCTCCCCCCAACTCTCTCTCTCTCTGATGCCTAAGTGTATAGAACAATTGTCCCAAATCTTCACTACGTGAACGGTGTGATCGAGGAGTGAGTGGAGGATTTGCAATCTGTCAGATACATGGTTAGTGCACTCACATATACCGCATTTGCAGAGAGCTGGTTGTGCCCAGAAATGTGAGAGGTGTGTTGGTGTAGACAGCATGCTCCCTGCTCCTCGGACGCATGGAGGTCACGTGAGAAAAGCAAACAGGAAAGAAGAAATTAAATGAAAAGAGGAGTGTGCTTTGCTGAAGAACAAAAGAAAGAGCTTCCGGCCATGTGAGTTGCACCCTGCTGAACTGCAGAGAGCTTCACGAGTGTCCAAGGTGATGGTAAGGAAATGGTGCCTACTGGAATTGTGCGGTGACTGCCTGGGCGGTGGCACGTCGTGGTCCAGAGAAGAGGAGCGTTCTCTGTAGGAGAGCCCCAGAGAAGGCTCACACCAAAGAAAGGGAGATGGTAGAATGAATAGGACCTAACCAGGGTGAGGAAGAAGAGAGCTACATGGAAGCCCTGAGCTAGAGGAATCTCATTACCTGTGGGACAACCTGGGGGGACAGTCCTGTAAATACGTAATCCGTACTGTGGAACCGTATGCTGGTACGCTTCCCAGAAGGCACGGCTGGAACTACTGTTAGAGGGAGAAACTGTTCTGACAAGGGCCCTGCTGCCAGAATTCCTGGGAAGATCGTGCTGTTGGGACAGTGATTGAGAAGAGGCGCTGGAGGTGTGAGACTCCCAGGCCATGCTAAAATAACAGGCACCAGACACAGAAGAATCTGCCTTGCTGCTTGGCTGGTAGACACACACACATAGATACATGCACACACACAACACAAGTACACACAAACATACCCCCATGAGCTCACACATACACGTGCACATGCACCCATGTGAACACACACCCTGTGCATACACCTGTGCACATGATCATGCACATAGATATGTACATAATATAAGCACACACATATACACATGTATACATGCATACATGCAATATGTGCACACACGTGCACACATGTGCATTCACAACACACACACACACACACACACACACACACAGACCATGTGCACACATAGAATGGGGAGGAAACACCAGTCTGGCTGTGTGTGTACACCACTTTCTTTCTCTTTTTGTAGATTTTGTCTTACGGTGCGTGCACCCGCCAGAGTGAGAAAGAGACAGAGACAGTGAGAGGGAAGGTGAGAAATTAACCCCCCAGGGGGGATGGCCACATCACAATCCCTTCTCCATTCTCCTTTTGGGATCTTAGGCATGCATGCGTATGTGTCCAGCATGATTTTCAGTCACTGGGTTCGGAACTCAAACTGTGGTCAGACATGTGGAAGTCCAATGAAGTAACCACTATGCCATCTGCTGGTCCCAGTCCACGGCTTTCTTATAAATAGAATTAGTCAGTGATCAGAGGTCAGGTTTGCATCTGGAGGCAGCGAGGGATGGAGGTCTCGGTCTGTGGGAGGAGACCTACAGTGTCCGTGATCATTCGGCCAAGGGCTGAGGCAGGAGAACCAAGGAAAGCCCAGAACTGTCCTGGGCTGTGAGCAGAGGTGAAGGGAGCGAGGAAGCAAGAGGACTACCGGGGTCTGGTGTGGGAAATGGCAAAGGAGGGCCATAACTGGGCTGGGAAATGCTTCCAAAGGAGTGGATTTGGGTTACACAAAGAATGTGGATTTATATTTTGGACTTGGGGCAAATGTCAGATTTATTAGTGTAGATCAGAACTGGAGAGTCATCGGCTTTCAGAAATGTCAATAGTAATCCTGTTACAAATGGCTGTACTTATGCAGGCACTATTCTTAGCACGGGGCACCTATCGATTCGCTTATTCTTCATAATAATCCCACATAAACAGGTACTGTTATTGCCCATATTTTAAAATGAAGAAATTGAGATTTTTGAAGACTCGCCTGGGGCCAACAGGTAGTGTGATGGTTGTGGTGCCGGACTCCCACATGGTCAACTGTGGTTCAAGTCCTGGACCTAGCGGCTTGAAAATCATGATGTGCGTGTGTGTGTGTGCCCAAAATCACAGGAAAAGAATTGAGAAGGGACTGCAGCATGACCATCCCCTTTGGTGGGTGATTTCTCACTTTTCCTCTCATTGTCTCTCTCCGGCAAGTTCGTGTGCCCTATGGCAAAGACAAAAAAAAACCCAAAACCAAACAAAATTAAAAAAAGGCAACAAAAAGTAAACAAACAAAATGGGGACCAGCAGTTGGCATAATGGCTATGTCTCTGGACTCCCATGTAGCTGACTGTGGTTCGAATCCTGGACCCGGTGGCTTAAACTCACGCGGGGCACATGTGCATGTGTGCCCAAGATCCTGAGAGGGAATGGAGAAGAAGGGGTTGTGGCATGGCCATTCCTCCTGGGTGGTGATTTCTTGCTTTCTTTCTCTTTCTGGCTAGTGCACATGCCCTAAAGCAAAAACTTCTCAACAAACAAACAAAAAACCCAAACAAAACAAAAAAGTGGGATTTCCCTGGTTACACAGCTACACCATAGAAGAGCAGCCTGGCAGCAGTACTTGTGCCATTAATCATGACATTACAACAATGTTTAATTCGTGGGAGTAGAAAGGATTGTGAGAGAGAGGAGGAGAAAAAGAAGGAGGAGACGGAATCTTGGGGAATATTCCTATTTACCATGCCTTATGGGGTTATGAAAGGGTGATTCATACCCCGGGGAGTGGAAGGGAGGGATGTGGCTGGAAGAGGGCAGAGTGCAGAGGCCCAGCCTTTCTCCCCGGCCCCAGTGGGTGCATTCCCGTGCGATCAGGGGTCAGCAATGATGGGACCTCAGGGCCACACCTTGCTTCCCCACCAGCTCCAAGCCCAGTCAGAGCTGTAGGCAGCTCCTCAGCATGCTCTGGGCTCAGCACCGGGTCACCTTCGGCCTGGCGAGCCGTGAGAAGCACAGCGAGCTGCTCAGGAACCCCTCCTGATCTGACAGGGGTCCTGGCCAGGGCACTCGTTGGCTCTGCATGCTTTGGTTAGCCACCATCACTAGATCCTCAATTGCAGGTATGTATTCATGTTTCTGTAGGGTAGAAAGTTCAAAAGCCCTCAATTCCTTCTCAGGGATTTGGAATCTAGTTTGAGAGTGGAATATTCGGCTTCTAATGAACCATAGAAAGATCCTTGAAATATTTCCCTGTACCACTAACCATTAGGTTGAGCTGACAACACCATGACATGTTAAGGTTCTTAAATCACCCTGTAAATTAATAGAAACGCACTGAATTCACAGGAGAGAAACAGAGCACAGGACTTAAATGCCCACAAATGCAAGGAGTTCTAACTTCAAAATAAAGCTCTCAGTGTCTGAGTGCAGGGTAGGGAGGAATGTCCCTGCGGAGGGCCTCCCTGACCCCGGCTCCCCCACCTTGCCCAAGAGTTCACACTGGGAAGAGCTTTGATAGCAGACGGCATCTCTTCTAATCTCTAGGAACTTAAAAAAAATCACAATTGAAGTCTTTGAACCGATAAAGTAGGCATATGACAATTATAGTGACAGTGCCTTCCTAACTTGTCTAATGAGCAAGTTCTCCTCTTCAGGGGGACTGGCTCCCAAGTTCCTTTGTAGACACGTGTGAGCCCAGGTAGGGTGAAACGTGTTTGAAGAACACATTGTCAGGGAGCTGACAGGCCTTACCTAGCAAGATGGGAACACACAGGTGCACAGATTTAGTTTTGTCCTGTGGGGAATTAACATCTATTTTTAATCAGTGCTATAGCATAGAACTAGTACTGCATGTACACTCACTACCGACAGACAGCTGACTGCAGGCTGGCAGTTTGTCATCCCGGTGCAGGTCCAAGGAGGTCAAATCCTCGGCTAAACGTCTAGACAGAGTAACAGCAGTCTACAGCAGGGAGTGCTTTGTACTTGGTACCATGAGCTTTGTCTGCCTTGTCTCTGTTCTCCTCACACCAGCTCCATGAAGGTACTATCTTTAGCCATGAAGTGACTATGGATCGGCATGAACTAACTAAAGCTCCCAAGACAGAGGAGGAACCCTTGTCTGAACACCCAGTCGGCTTCCATCCCAGCAAATGCTGCAACCGCACACCCTCATTTTCCTGACAGGTTGCCAGAGTTGCATAGAGCTCTGTGAAATCTCTCTATTTGCAAAACCCACATGCCATCAGAAATGGACTGTCAACCCCACAAGGGTCTGCCCCTCCTGATTGCTCCCTGCCAACCCCAGTCCCTAGCGAACCACCTGCCCTGACGTTTGGACTCGGCTAGTACTGGTCCATGGCATGAGTGGATGTATGAAGGACGGAAGGTGTGAATCTCACCAGTTCACTAGTCAGTCTGTGAGCAAATTAGCCTGGAAAACATGGCAGGAATTTGGAAAATAGAGATCTGAGAAAGGAGGCTGCTTACCAGAGGCCACTTATCTTTTAGCGAAGTACGGGGTTGCCTGCGTCATTCATGAAGCAGACCTCCAGGAAGTAGCTAAGTTAAGCTTCGTATGGGGAAACACTAACTTCATAGCAACCCTTTGATTGCAAGTGAGAAAGGAGTGCAAATTAAGCAGAATTTAGTATTGTGAAAATGTAAATTATAAAGCAAAAAGAAATATTAAGTCAGGGACTGTATTAATAATAAACAAAGTGAATAGAAACATGATAGATGCTCAATAATGTTTTGTTTAATAAACGTTTGTTGAATTGGAATGAATATGGCTTAATAAAATAGGTTTGTATTTTAGTTTTAGCTCTGTGTTCTGGGGTTTTCTTATTGCATGAAAAAATACTGCATATGATATTTATGAGTTCTGGGAAAACCAAAGCAGAACTGAATTATTTCATTATCTTTTTGTTCCTGTCCATAAATTACCTGCTCCTGTTGTGAAGACCTGCTTCTCACATTCCAGTTTTCTACTCATTACTGTGGTGGTAATGTGTTGTTTACTGAGGCGAGCAGCTTTCTTTCCTCATGGCAGGACACCCCCATTTTTGTAGAGGTCAAACACCTGTGCTCAAGAGCATGACCTTGGACAGCAAATGCCTCATTAAAGTCCTGCACAGCTGTGAGAGAAATGCTATCATCCATTCTGGGGAGGAGGGCGGGAGGAACTACATCATGTGCCTCAAGACTCCATGCCCTTCTGTGCAACGGAGCCCAGCCTACTCCTGGGGTGACCTTGACATAGAAAGGTCACTCCTCTATCTCCTCCCAGGACACAGCAAGGCAAATTCTGGAGTGGTAGGGGAGACAGGAAGCTCTGAATATGCTGAACGGAGTGCTGCCTGGCTCCAAGGAGGAGTGAGGATTCCACAGGGGCCTTGCTTTGAGATTCCAGGGGCCAGTGCTCGTAGGGAGAGAACAGAGGGGCTGTACAGAGAGCCTGCTTCCCCCGTCCTTTTGCTGAATTTAGGAAATACTCATCATGGATCTTTATCATGTGATCACCATATACAACACCTAGGCAGGACACTAAGGAATGGCAGCAAGCAGAAGAGGGGATAATACCAAAAGAAGCAGAATGAAAACACAACAAAAAACCAAAGAGCATGTGTCAGGAGCCTGGTTTACTAACCGGTTGCTGACTGTGGGGAGCCGTGTCCAGCAATGAGCAAGGCATGCTGAATGCAGCACCAACAAGAAGGCGTTCTCTGGGCCCAGAAGTCACACTTACCCTGTTGTGATTAGATCATGTAAGATTTGCTTTATTTAATTTCTGTGGGGGCTATTACAAAGCAGATTTATAAAATCATAATTTAGAGAATTTTCTTTTATTAGGTTAGTGTGAATCTTACACATAAAAGTCACGTCATCAAATATCATTATGTTCTTGTGCTTTATGACGTGTTAGTAATAGGAGACTGGAAGATTTCCTGTACCGACCGCCGAGGGAGCTCGTCTTGAGCAACTGAATGAGCCAACATTTGGTTAGTGTATTGTAGTATCACGCTTTAGCTTGGCCTCTCTGTATTTTATCTCATTACTTCTCGAAGTTACCTCATACATTAGAATTGTGTTATCCATATTTTAGATCAGGGAGGGACAGGCAAAGTTATCCTCCAAGAGCATACTAATTAAATTAACTCTAAACTCAGGCACTGTTTCAAAATTGTAGTGTCAAATAAATCAATAATTACTCTGGAAATAAGGACAGAGATTTGGAATAAGAGGTCTTTTTATGAACTGAATTTTTATTCACTTTACCATCTCTTCTTAAACTTTTGATTATATATTTAAATTACTAAATAATGTGTAGTACTGCCCTTTTGTACACAATCAGATTCTCTAGCTTTTTTTTTTTGAGAGGTTTTTGCTATAGGGCACATGAGCTCGCCAGACAGACAGAGAGAGACAGAGAGATAGAAAGCGAGAAATCACCCCCCAGAGGGGATGGCCACTCCGCAATCCCTTCTCCTCCATTCTCCTCTTGGGATCTTGGGCACGCACGCACACGCGCCCGGCGTGAGTTTAAGCCACCGGGTCTGGGACTCGAACTGCGGTCGACTACATGGGAGTCCAGCGACATAACCATTATGCTAACTGCTGGTCCCTAGCTTCCTTATCATTTCACGTGATAGGCTTTCCTGAGACGCTGACCCCAATTTTGCCTCCCAGTTCTTGTCCATTTCCTTCTTCAAATTTGATTTACGACTTATCAATTTTAACAGCTTACCCAGATTAATTGTACTGTTGAATTCATGTAAGTACATTATACACACACATATATATACATATATATATATATATATATATATATATATACACCTATATATATACTAATTTAACACAGAAAAAACTGATCTCTCAAATATTTATGATTGTTGGCCAAGGATTATTCTTTGTGTTGTATTTACAGTTCAGCATATTTCCCTATATTACGAGCTCTGTATGAGTGAGGAAATACATATTCATTTCCCTGTCCTCAAAGCCGAGTAGGGGGTCTGGCAAACAGAAGACACTTGGTACCTATATTTGTTTAATTAAATGAATCAGTGAAGATGTCTGGCGTGGTGTTATGTTATCATCTTTGTAAGTTTTGGTAGCATCTTTGTATGGAGTTCAAAAGTCTTTTCCCTTGATTATATTCTTTCCTTGCTTTTTCATCTTTTTACTTCTGAGATTAATTATCTAGTCTCCACAACAGCTCTTTGTTGAATATTTTACTGTCTGCCCCATCAGGCTTTATATGTTTCGGACTTTAACTAAGGACTGGGAAAGGCAGTAATTAGTGAGGTTTACAACATTCTTGGAAGGAAACAAAATACTTGTTAGGAATGGGGATGTTTTCCAGCACAATCTAACATTTAACTAGAAGGAAAAATGCCTTTTGGTATTTCTATTCTTTAAAAGTTGGGTAACTCTGTGGTGTGTGTGTGTGTACGTGTGTGTGTGTGTGTGTGTGTGTGTGTAGGTGTCCATATATACATTTAACCCATGTTGAACTTCTTTTTGTGTCTCTTGAAGTCATCTGCTTCTAGAATCCTGTTTTTCTTTTAGTAATCACAGGATAAGACAAGATAACAAATTATTTTACCAACCCTACAGACATTACTGTTGGAATGAATGAATGAGAACAAATGCTTATATTCATGCAGTCTGTGAAATATATGAGAATAAATGCTTATATGGCACCCAAGTAAAAGCACTCCAGATCTTTCCCTTGTTTTACAAGTACATTTACTGGTTTTAACAAGTCAGTGATCATATCATGTTCTACATCCAAACAGGGGCTTCTAAAAGATTTTCACACTCATTGGTTATTAAAGCTTCCTAAGATCTAAACACTCATAACATCCTGAGCATGTGATTTCCAACAACAAGGCTCTAAATTCTTCTGACATTTAACAGAATTTTTTGGTGTTAGAACAGTGTTCTACACAAAATGCATTATAAAACATTAGATTTTTCTTTGGGGAAAGAAAAGGTAGCAATAATGAACTCTTGAGAAAGGAAATCCAGTTCAACTGGATCTTAAATATGCATGTTAAAAATAGATTGTGTATCCACGAGATGCTGGATGATACTTAATCAACAGTAATTGTATTTCAAGCGAAGCATGCCCTTTCCGTATTGTGCTTGGCACTTGCTCACATTAGGCTGGATATGTCGCTACGGGGAGTGTGGCCGTCTCTGAATAGCTGTACTTGAACCTCTTTTAAACCATTTGGAGGTAAAGGTCATGGCAAGTGCCATTGGAAAGATAATGTCCTACAGGTTGTCAATAAAATCTGGGATATGATTTATTACTCAGAGTCAAGTGTTAATTGGATGGCAGCTGCCTTCAGATGGGTAATCTTTCTCTTTTCTTAATACTGACAGATAAAAAATGGAGATATTAGTTGAAATGAAGGAAGCCTAAGAGTTCTAAATGGAAGAGTCTGGAGTTCACTAATTGTTCCACCTTTCTCTGTGTGTGTGTGTGTGTATGTGTGCATGTATATATATGTGTGTGTGTGTGTGTGTGTGTGTATGTGTATACATATATATGTATATATGTATGTGTGTATATACGTGTGTGTGTGTGTGTGTGTGTGTGTGTATTTCAGAGATTGGTTGTCTAGTTGTCAAAGGGAAAAACAATTCTACCCTGCATAGAAAACACTGCTTTCCCATTAGACAGCTCGAGTTAGAAGCCCAAGCAGATGCAGTCGGCCCATGCTAACTCTATACCTTCAGGTCTACAATCTTTTCCTGTTTGTTGGCTCCAAGAGCCCACCACACAGGGTCACTATTTCTTTTATCTCTTTTAAAAAGCCTATTCTTACTTCTTAGTTTATAATGCACTGACTTATGATTGCACATGTGATTATTTTTCCAATGTCAGAACTTCCAAGAATATCCATACATTAGAGGCGAGTTTGAGTTCATGCTCTCCAACTTGTGAATTTAACTAATTCATCTAAATAATGGGATAAAAATATGTTCTGTCTGAGTTTTTATAGAGATTAAGTGAGGTTATAAATACTTTGAAAGTTTGTGAGTCACAAAAATGCTAAGGTAGGAATGATGATTACTAAAGAATGTAATTCTAATGGTATAGATGTAGGTTTCAGTGACAGACCAGAGGGATAAGCACACATTCCACTGAGCAGGAAGAAATCTTGGCGATACACATATAATTTCTTGCAGGTGATCATAGTCAAAATGACTGGCTCTGTTCCAGGAGCAATTAGATTATTTTTAGCTACAGGTTTTTGAATTCTTAATTTTAGAGAAGACACTCCTCACTTAGTGTGTTTATGAATGTTGCCATCCGGATGTGTCTCACAAAACTGCAACTTAATTGCCAATGTGGTAGTATTAAGATATGGGACCTTTAGGAGGTGATTAAGTCACAAGAGCACAGCCATCCTAGATAAGACTGGGGTCTTACAAAGGGCTTGAGGGAGTGGGTTGGTCCTCTTTGCCTGCCCACCTTCCCCATGTGAAGCAACAAAGTGCCATTGTCAGAAGCAGAAAGTAGTTCTTGCCAGATGCCTGATCTACTGGTGCCTGTATCCTGGACTGCCTAGCCTCCAGAACTGTAAGAAATACATTCTTATTCTTTATAAATTGTCCAGTTTCAAGCATTTTGGTATATGAACACAAATGGACTAAGACAATGGATATATTCAGCTTCATCTAATGTTAAAATTAAATGATTTCCAACATGCATCTCACTTACTATAAGGCTGACTTTCTTCTTTTCGGTGTTCTCAAGTTCCCTTTCCTTTCATCCTACTTCTCTCTGTAGAGTGCTTGGTTAACTCAAGGTGTCAGGACTGGGTGCTTAATGCCCAGAACAGAAACAATCAAAGGCTTGCTCAAACCACCATGAAAAACACTTTTTTCAGTTGAATTTCTTCTGCTGTTGAAATAAAATGACCTGGTCACTTTGGTTGTTGAGAGGTCCACTGAGGGGAGCAGTTTTCTCAGGTTAGACAACAGCTTCCCTTTGTGTAAGGTCTTATAAAGAGTAAGTGGAGTGGGTTGGATTATGTCCAGTAGGTTCACTCTGTGCCTCCATTGTCCTGGTGCTCCAATAGTTCAAGCCTTTATTGCATTTGCAATGGTGTCCCCAAAGCATGACCAAAATTTCTAGGTGCCCACAACATGGGCACAACGTCTCCGAGTGGAGACGTTGGACCTCTATGAAAGTAGACCTGCATTTCTCCATCCTTGAAATTATAGAGGTATTCCTGGAAATTACAACCACTTTCTAAGTTTCCCAATGTCTTCTTACATCTCCTAAGAAAAATGGTTTCCTAACCAAAAAGGTCCAGTTATGTTTTTTCCCTAGGGATTAAAAAAAGTATTTCCATAACTTTGCCAGAAGAATTAGGAGAGATTAGCAGATTTTCTTACTAAATAATTTTGAAATTCTACTTCTTTGGGCCCTCAGATTATTTTTATTAAAAAAATATGTTTTTCAAAATTTGTTCTCATATGTAAACAATTTATATAAAGCTTTAAGTCAGTGTTTGATAATACAACTGAATATGCTGTATTTGACTTTCAGTAGTTACAAACAGCAAAATCATGAAGATAACATAAAATTTAGAGGTATAGATCCAATAACAAAGTGCTGAATAAAATATAATTGGCAAAATATTAAATAAAATACTACAAAAATTAAGAAGTTAGGTGATTTAATATAAACTTGTCAACATATTTTTCATGATTAGCTTTACCTGCTAGTTGAGAAAAGGCTATGGTTAGAGATGGACAGGGGTTGCGGCTCTGCAGAAGAAATCTTTCCATGACTTACAGTCTCATCCTTATCATCTTTATTATTTGGTAAGAATGATAACTTGGCCTAGTAAAATCAGTGATTTTAAGATACATCTTCCATTATTAAGATGATAGGGAAAATTCCAGGCAAGACAAAATGCACAAGAAACTAGACTTAAAATTACCTTACTTCTTTTGCAAATAAAATGAAAAATAAAATTTAGGAATTAGAAAATATTTCTATTTTATACTTACTAATATAAATATGACTTTATATAACTTCTTATCTGATATTGTAATATATTCAGATTATTTGCTATTTAATCCATGAGGTTATTCCTGTATTTTTTAAATAATTACCTATTTAATTTATTATTATTACTACTTTTAATTTGCTTTAGAGCATGTGCACTTACTAGAAAGACACACACACATACACACACACACATACACACACACACAGAAAAAGAGAGAGAGAGAGAAAGAAAATGAGAAAGCAAGACACCAGGTCTGATTGAAACATGATCGGCCATGGAGGAGTCCAGTACCTCTACCACCATGTCATCTGCTAGCCTATTCCTGTATTTTTTTAAAGGTGTTATGGGGCTAGCCCCTAACCTGGAGTTAAGGCAATTGGGTCCCTTGTGACTGACTGTGGTTTTAGTCCTGGCTCTGGTGACTTGGAACACATATGTGTGCATGCTTCAAATCCTAATGGGCTAAGGAATTAAAGAAGGGATTGCAGTGTGACCATGACCCATTATGTGGCTACCTATTATGTAGGTATGTATTACAAATGTACTACGTAGCACTGAGTATGACCAGTGGTAAAAGATGGATGTGATGCAATCTTGCCTTCAAGGAGTTCTCAGTTGAGCAGGGAAAATGAGACATAGGAACATGACTATAACAGCTGTGCATGTGTTTATTTAAGGAGGCTTCTAAAGAAGCCCAGAAGGGGCAGCTAGTGCTTTGTGAATTGAGAAGGAGAGTTGGATTCTGGCTGGAGAAGAGTGGACAGAGGGTTTGCTGAGAGCCTTTGACATACGCTCTGGGCTTAGGATGGTAGCATGTGACAGGTGGAAATGCACAGAAGGATCGTGGGCAGAGGGGACACTTAGAGCTTAGAGCTGCAGGGAGACTATGCTGTCTGGTCTTCCATGTGGGTTGTTCATGTGAAAGAAGACTGAAAAAGTAAGAACAATGGCATTAGGGTCGACCCTCTCTCTAGCACAAGGAGGCTGTGTCCATGTCAATGCAGAATACCAAATCTATGAACTGATGTAGAAATGTTACTATGTAGGAGGTAGAACGAGTAAGAGGACAGAGATGGTTGGGAAGAGCCTCACTGTACACGAGCCATAGGGCAGGCACACTTTCTGCTATGAAGGGTCAGTGGCAGACGTGTTTGGCTTTGATCTGTGGTAGCTTCTTCACTCTAGCATCCTGGGGCCAAAGCCGCCAGAGACGATGCAGACCCGTGAGGCATTGTTGCATGCCAATAACATCTCATTTATAAGAATGTGAGTTAGCCCATGGGCTGTAGTTTGCTGATCCCATTCTGGCAAAAGTTTGAATCTAAGAGGCAACCTTCTATAGAGGTGCTGTGATATTTTAGAAAGTAAGTCAGGTTGGAGTCAGGTAGGATGGCTTTTTCTTGTAGCTCCTATTCTACCCACAAGAAAATGAAGATGCTAACGAATTTCAAAGCCTCAACCATTTAGTAGGTATTCAGGGAATAGAAGTTTCTTTGCCTTTATTCAGTGTTTTAATATTCACTTCTTAAAAAATATATATTGGAACTGAATTCACATCTTTCTCAAGAATACATAATAGTCCTTGCTTCAGAATCAATTTTCTGTATCCTAGTTCAAGTGCCTTCACATTCAGGTTAGTTCAGTGGCAATGTTTTCCTCTACATCCATTTGACACATTTACTCTGTCAGGCTGATTGTGTTCATTTTCTTAGTAACTAACACAGCTATTAAGAAAAGCAGTGGCAGTGGCAGCATTAATCATTCGTAGGGGTTTGTTATTTATTATGGTCAGGAACTGTATTAAATTATACATAGATCATCTTACTAATACTCACAATGGTTCCCCAAGGTAAACATCATTGTCTTTATTTAAGAGATAAGGAAATCAGAATAAGGAAGGTTAAGTTTCTAAATTCAGACAAGAACATTGTATTGTAGAACTAGTTCCCAAACCACTTCTGTTGGATTGCCTCGCCTCTTGTTGAACTGTGAAAATATAATGACATTCTGTGTAAATCTATTCCTTCCTATAAAACCTTTTTAAACTTCTCCTGTTCCCTTTCTCTCTTCTGATATCTTCTATTATCTGAGGTCATTATTACATTAGTCTGTTTCTTGCATGAAAATGAGAATTTTAACTTCCCCAAGTAGATGACAAAGCAAGCCTTCTCTTGTCCGTGCTGGCTGACTGGTGGGCATCCTAGTTCCTTGCTCATTCTACGGGGATGTCCTGAGAACCTGGTAGACGTCACGTAAAATGAGATCTCTAACATGGCGTGAACAAGCAAGAGCCAGAAGAGATTGGCTGAAAATGGGAGTGAGGACAGATTTCTTGGGCATCTGAAGGAGAATAAATCAAACTAGGAAAGGTGAACTTAATCTCCTGTGGCAGCCAGGAAAAATGACTTCTGACAAAGAAAATCACCTGGTTCCTTCACAGATCCACTTTACAGTCCAGAAGGCATTGTCTTCAAAGGCTGGACTTTCTACAGAATGTAGGTATGGAAAGCCTACTCTTCACTGTCTACACTGACACAACGGCAAAAACCAGGAAGAATACTCATTGTGGTCTGGAGCTTGGTCGTGATAACTTCTTAGAGTTCTAGAAATCATTAGAAGAATGAAGTGCGAGGCCCAAAAGCAGAGCTAGACTCCCAGGGCCACAGAGACCAGGACAAGACCTCTACTTTTCCTATGACGAGAGCTTTGTAATTTTTAAGAGTGCCCTGTGGATAACGCACAAGATGCAAGTTCTCTTCTCATGATCAAAGATGCCACTCTTAGAGGTTAGCAGGTGTTGAAAAATATAGGCTGCATTATGTGTGATCTCTCTGTATAATGGAATCAGGGAGTCTGAGGAGTGCCTTGCTCTATTAGACAACAATCAAGAGTGGTTAAAGGCGGTCAAGTTGTTTTAATGCGGGGAACTGTTCAGACTTGGGCAGGCCTTGGGAAACCAGGGATAGATTTAATGAGTCACAGATTTTATTACCTGTTCAACAGGTATTTTAAATAGCACTTGCTTTTCCTTTCACATCAAATGCAAAATGAAATAAGTGGCTTTAAAATCACTACTTGCAGAGACAAAAGGAAGAGTCATGATGTCAGCCTTTAAATTGGTCTAAAGAGATGCTGAAGGCAAGCACTGTCTGTCCTGGAAGTCACAGGGCAGCAACAGGGATGAGGCTGCAGGACAAATGTCACTCGTGTAGGACAGAATTCAGATTACAGGGCAAGTCCTAGATGGGCTAGTCAGTAGACTGCCGTTCGTTATCAGCCAGCTGAGCTCTGGACTTTAACACTCTGGGTCTTTTAATGGCTTCCCAGGAGAATGTCTTCATGGTTGACCAAAAGCTCGTGGTAGCAGAAACTCTCCAGAGGCCTTATTTAATCTTCCCATGTGATGCACAGAAATCCACAGACATCGCCAAGGAAACTAAGATATTTGCAAGCTTCTGCCAGACAGCTGGATTCCATAGAAAACTAATTGGCATTTCTGAATAATGCTGGGAAAGAGAACAATCACTAGGAGCGTGGTGAATTTGTCAGAGAGTACTATAATATCAAGTCCTGCAGAAGGCTGAGGTTTCATTTTTGGTATTGATTAACAACTCTCCTCTGCCTTTGTGAAAAGGAAAGGGACTTCTGCAGGAAAATTCCATTCTCCAGTGAATAGTATTTTAGGATACAGTATTAGAACGAAATGATGGTGATGATAATAATATAAGCAAGTGAATTTATGTACAGTCTTTTATTTCTTTGCTTTATTTTCTTATTTTTACATTGAATCATGATATATCTTTACAGTATACAGTGAATTTCCCAGCATGAATACATCACATATTAGTCCAGTCAAAGCTAGTGCCACACACATCAACAGATAATTTTCCATTTTTGTGTCTGTTAAATGTTTGGCTTCTTTTATGTCTATTCTTGATTTCTTCAAAATTTGATTATTGAAACCACAAGAGAGGAAGTTGAATTCCTCTCTGTTTAGGAATATATCAACTCCATGTTAAATAGAACTGATGTCAATCTTAACAAAATGAGAAGGGACTTGCATATTAAGCACTTACTCTGTGCTGGGTCCAGACAGACGCTTCACCTGTGTTACTGTGTGTGATCTATTTCCACACTCTCATGAAGGGGCTGTCAGAAAGCCAGTGATTGGTTAAAATGGACCTGAGTGCTGAGACATGCTTCCACCTGCATGGCTATCAGGGAGCCAGTGACTATGGTGTGAGAACTAGGTAGAATTTGGCTGTGGCTTCTCACATATCTGGCCGGATGCCACAGAGCCTCCTGGTCACCTGCTTTGAGCCCCCTGTGGACAGGGCATGCCTCAGGTCAGTGGAGGCATAATTGTAGGAAAGAAACCACTGGTCTAAAAGTGATCACATGAAGTGGCTTTTGGCGGCTGTTGTCAGCCAATGCTCAGAGGAAGAACCGAGGAGATTTCTTCAACCACGATCCCGTAGAAGCATTTCACAGAAGCCCACTTTTGGGAAAACAATCTCCTGGATCAGCCCGTGGTCTTGAAATCTTTCTAGTCACTTTTCTACACAATGATGCTGTCTAAAGAGCTAAGGATGAAAACCAGGGAAAACCCCGCGGGGAACTCAGCAATGACAACTCCTGGACAAGGATATCACAGGAAGCTGAGACTCTGCAAGACTCCAAGACTTCTGTCTCTTGTGTCCTGGGAAAGACCAGAGCCCCTTGAAAAGATGAAACTGGAGTTGGCAGAGAGTTCAGCAGTGGCAAGAGCCAAGTGTGAGCCCCAGGCAAGAGTCTGGACCCCCTCCAGGTGTGAACACGGCCAAACTAAGAAGGAAATTCACACATTCTTCCAGGAGGCTCTGTCAGTGGGCAGCAGGCCTATGCAGGGTGGCGGGCCGACCTGAAGGTCTGCTCAAGCTCTTTGGACTTCAAGTAGAGGAGAGTGTGGAGAAAACATGGAAAAGGTGGCCTAAGGGGCTCTTCGGGTGCCGCGGGCAGGCAAAGATGGCAGCAGCAGTTGGAGAACTGAGATCAGAGTGGGCTATAGAAGCCCAGTCCTGGCCCATGCTCTTCCCTGCAGTGGACCGTGGGATTGCAGAGCAGGCAGAGGGAGCCACAAGGAGCAGATGCATTCTCCAGCCACAACAGCAGGCTCGTGAGGCCTGCTCAGCCAGACAGCTCTGTGCAGGGCCTGCTAAGAAGGCCTGACGGTGAGGGTCCTGCAGCTCCAGGCATGCTGGTTCTCTCCTCTCCCACTGGTCTCGTGCTTGTGAGGTGGGCCTGGGTGCAGGAACTAGTGGGGAACAGCGTCCAGTGAGGCTGGAGTAGGAGGGGATACAGTGCATCCTATAGGAAGGAGGAGGTCACTCCGCTGGGATGCTTTTCCCTCCTCTTACTTCCTGGGGAAGGTCAAGCAGGCATTGGAGTTGGTGGTCAGCAATGGGCTCTTGCTCCTGGCCCAGGAGCAGGAGCTGGAGCCAAGGGCATCTGGGCATCTCTGCGGGCATTGTAGCTAAGACCCCAGGTCCTGCTCAGAGCTGCACAGTCGGATCCAAGGTGCTGGCCCCTACTTGGATGCAGGTAGTCAGGGATGCATCTACTGGCAGCCAGCTCATCCCCTTAGGTGTCCCTGGGAATGGAATTTCTCCATAGATGACCCTGAAACCACTGTCCCTAGGTACTTGTGAAGCTTTAAAAGTCTGGTCCCACACAGACGCACTGAATCAGGACTTCTGAGCTTCTCAGAAAGACAGAGGCTGACTGATAACAGAATTCACTGGAGACCCAGAACCTTTCAAGTGTTAGTATACCAGTGGGTGAGGGCAGGAACTGGCTGCATGTCAGAGACCCTTGGGTCATCCTTTTTATTGCCCTAATTTCTGTCTCAAGAGTATATTTTACCCCAAAGTTCCTTGTGTGCAGGTCCTGGACTACAAGGATGTAACAGGAAAATGGAGGTAATACAGGACCCCAAAAGGTTTTTTCTTTTGACCTGGAAAAGACTGGAATCCCTTCTGGATGTCAGCCCCTCAACTAGGCCTTGGGTGCTCTGCTCCCACAGGTCCTCCCTTTTCTGGGCAGTGGGGCCTTCCTCATTGTGTCTCTGTTGATTTGGATCCGGCTCTCATTGGACACAAAGACCACATGCTACCTAGGTTCCCTCACTTCTATTTCCTGGCAGTAAATTTTAGTAGAATTTACTGCTTGAGGAAGCAAATTTTAATTCCCTACTTCCTAACAGAGACATGGTTCTCTTTTAATTGTTCAATTGTTTTCTTCCTTTATTAATGATAGAGTGAGCACATGTATGAGAGATGGTAAAAGATGGCAAGAGAGAGAGAAGAACACCTTCCAAAGGGTCTGGTTGAGCCACTTTCCTCTTTCTTCACCCCACCAGCCAGTCAGATTTTGGGCATTTGTACACATACCTGGAGTGCGTCAGGCTGGTCAGGGATTCGAACCAGGGGCTCCACATGGAGTCTGACTTCTCTTGAGCAGCACATTGCTGCTGCACCCTGGGGCAGCTTGAGAAATGGTTCTTAAACTTGACTGCATATTAAAAACACATGAAAAGCTTTTAAATATGCTCAAAACTTGAATATTGCCTTCATGGGACTTAATTTTAGTTGGGAAGATAGATGATTATCAGAAATAATATGGCCATGGGAAGTAGTAAATTTGAGGAAGAAAAATCAAACCAGATGGAAAAAAACAGAGTTACTGGGAGATACTAAAAAAAACACTTCCCTGAGTAAGCCAAGACCTGAATAAGGTGCAAGGGCTGAGGAAGAAGACTTCCCAAGAGAAAACCATACAGATGCCCAGGGAAGGGAGGGGCCTGGCACGCTCCAAACCACTAGGAATGAAGTCCAGTAGATCAGAAGAAAGGAGAGGAAATCATGCCAAAGTGAGCACCATGGGCCAGTTCAGGGTGGACCTTGGAGGTCCTGAAAAGGTTTTGGATTTGGGATTATTCTGATAGAGGTAGAAACTTACCAGAAGATTTGTAGTGGAGAAGCAATATATTGGGTCATTGGAAAAGTCATGACATGTTTTTGCATAGAAAACCAGAAAATATGTAATGACTTTTCTGACAGTCCAATGATTTGATTTATTTTAAATGGTTCCTCTGTGCACCATGTGAGAAAAAGACCCTGTGAAGCAGGAATAGAAATAAAAGTGACTGGTAGAAAGCTGGGTCATATGGCAGAAGGAAAATGGAGTAAACTTGATGCTGGAAAGTGGATGCTAGCATTGGGTGGCTAGAATCGCACTGTATGAGGCTCTGAAACAAGCGAGGCCGTTCCTTCTTGAACCATCTTCCGGGGCTGGCTGCCTTGTTCGGCTGAGTAACACAGTGTGGGTGGTGCGCCACAGTATTTGATGAGGCAGTGGCAGACAGGCAACGAGATCATGCTGCTATTGGGGTACCCAAGGTAGTTACTCTGTGAGGTCTTGACAGAGGACACGGCCCCAATAATCTGGGACAAAATACAGACAAGATAGTTGGGATCCCTTTTGGAGTTGTGAAGTTAAAGGCATGGACAGGATATCCGTTCAACTTGATTGCAATCTTGTTCCTGAAAAACAGACCAGGCACATGTGTGTTCAGTACCTAGAACATGGTGGATTTTAGGTAATAAGCCCTAAGGCAAAAAAGTTTAATAAAAATTATATCTGAAATAAGAAATCTGGAAGTTCCCTTGCATGTGATGGAGCAAAAAGATTTTAGAACAGATCTGACGAGAACATGCATTAATAAATATGTGAAAGAAAAGGTTTATTTGACAGTTGCTGTGTGTTAAGTCTCAGGAAGAAGTTTATAAGTCAAAACCTACTATATAATTTTGTGAAAGGTTTCACTTCCTTGGGAGTACAAACTTAGACTGGGGATGGAGCTGACCTGCTATAAAGAAAGTAATTAGTTATTATGGGTAAGTTAGAGATTGTCTTTCTTCCTTTAAAGCATTAGTTATTTTTCTGTAATGACTTTGGCACAAGTGGAAAATCTGAGACTTTCCACTTGATTATTCTAGAAAAGATTATTTATCCATTAATGAGAGCAATGCCCCCGAGATTCAGTCGCTATCCACTAGGCCTCACATCTCAAAGGTCTCACCATCCTGGCACCATACAATGGGGGCCAAACTTTAAAACTTGAACTTTTGGGGAGCAAACCATTATCCAAACCACAGCACGTGAGAAGCATGTCTTGGACAAGTGGTCACTCTGGAGACAGCTCCACTAATGGACACGCAGTAAGAGAGAGATCCAGAAGGGAGGCAGATGTGATCTGTCTGTCCTGAGCTGGGCAGTGTGGTGCTGGCAGGGGCTGGGGAGGCACTGCTGCTTCTTGCTGCCCGTAGCCCGAGAGCCAGAGAACTGCAGTGACTACACTTCCAGTCTCTTCCATATGAAATTAGCTGTTTGCCTTGTAATCACCACTCCTTAGAGGTCCTGGAGAAACTGATAGTGTTTAATATTTTAGCTGCATTATTGGATCAACATTTCTCTTTTGGGTTCCAACTAAACAGTCCTTCTTATAGGTTAAGATGTAGACAAAAGCCTCAGTAATTGGGAAACTTCTTGTAGATTCAGCAAGGCACTTGGATTAACATTTTTTTTTCCCATAAAGACCTGAAGAATTCTTTCAGTATATAATTTTTTAAAAGCTGTATTTCCAAAGGTCTTTATGTCACAAATATGTAACTACTCTCCTCACCCAAGCGAATGAATTCTTTTCATGACGTGATTGTCAGTGATGGTTGAAAATGGGTAAACTCCAGAGGAAGGTCTATAGTCTTTAAGAAATTAATAACTCGGCAAAAGTCTATTAAAAAGTCCCTTCATTTCTTTTTTTTTTTTTTTTTTTTTTTTTTTTTTTTTTTTTTTTTTTTTTTTTTTTTTTTTTAAAAGTCCCTTCATTTCTGAAGAGAGGTATTCCAAACACTAAAATTCCTTTCGAATAAGCATTGTAAAATATTACTAATGAGCTACGTACTTCACTATTTTTTTTTTTTTTTTTTGAGAGAGAAATAGTTGTCAGAAGAGATCACTCACATTAAGAAATTCAAAAGGCAAATCTCTGTGGATGGGCCCAGTATATAAATTGTGGAGCCCAATAAAGATTGAAAATAGAAGGTCTATTGTTCAAAAAGCAGGATAAGTCGCCATTCAGCCAAGCGTCAGGTCCCATGCTATAGCACTGACTGCACACCCATGAAGTCAGCCTTGTCCACTGGCAGAATCAACTGGGAGTTTACGGACTCTCGCTGCTTGGAAGAATATATACAACAAGATGTAAATGGAAAAAGGTAGTCATGAGAGACCTGTGGAGGGTTTGTTAGGGGGGAATTATAAAAAGAGTGCTGGTAGTAGGGTCAGGAGGTGGTGTGGAGGTTAAGGTGGCTGGATACCACGTGGCTAACTGCACAATTTGTGTCCCAGACTTGGAAATATGAAAAATCATGCCTGGTGCATGTGTGTATGTGCCTAAAATTCAGAAAGGAGAATGGAGAAGATATTGTGGTGTGGCCATCCCCCTTGGGATGCGATTTCTCAGTTTCCCTCTATCTCTTTCTGGCAAGCATATGTGCCCTATAGAAAAACAAACAAACAAACAAACAAACAACAAAACAGAACAAAATAAAACAAAAAGAATGTTGGTACAACAGATGAAGCTAAAAGATTATGTTCAGATACATGGCCTAGGAGTCATTGATTGGAATCACACTTTATTTATTTTGCATAAACCACATTCATAAGACATTATCAATACTTTCCACTTCAAGTTTTCCTAAAAAGAAGTTAGAAATGAAAGGGATTTGTGATACAATCTGAGCCCAGAAGTCTTCAAGAATTTCAGCTTTTCCTTTTCCTAATGTTTTATCCTTTCCCTGAGCTTTATTAAAGACAGCTATTTTAGCAACTCAGTTTTGTAGAACTTTCTGGCACATTAGATTTAGTTTTCGTAAAAGTGTCTTTCTTTTTACATTCATGTTATTGATTTTCATGTTTACTTAGTTGATTGCAATTACAGCTCAACTTGTACATAATCAGTTTTGGGAATAATGACAATTGAATCTTTAAGTCTATCCAACTGAAGAGAACATAACATAACCATGAGTATTCAACTATACCTCAAATGTCAATCAAAATGTTTTTTTTACAATAAAAATCCAGGGCCTCAGTTGCCAGTGAGTTGCTTAAAGAAACACTGGTTAAGAACAATTAAATCATAATAATCTATTCTGCTGCAGGTAATGTGGGGTACAAATATGGATCTCCTCTGTATTTTTTTTTTTTTTTTTAATCAGGGGAGAGCGCGAACGCAGTCCCCCACTACCACAAATTATGCAGTAGAGTTTCCCACATTTGGGGAAATTGCAGGGGTCAGCACATCCGGAGTGCAATGGATAAGCCTCGCCCTGGGAAAACCACCTTCGTGATCATGGTATCTCCCCTGCCAGGTAAGTATCCTCTGTATTTTTTATGAAGGTCTGTGCCCAGTAACATTTGAAGATGATTATTTCTACTTACCATAAAAGGAAATGATTGAGTTAAAATAGTTCTATAGTCCTATGTTGATGGATTTATGTACTTCATCTTCCCTTTTTCATTCTTTATTATTCTCCTTTTTAACTTCCTGAATGCTTATAGGTTGACTGATTGGAGAGTGAACTGCATGTGAAACTGCTTTCCTGTCTCAAAAACATTCCGCTACGCCTGTGGTGTTATCCTGTGTAAGCATGCATGTCTGCCTCAAGGACTTTATTACAGAAGAAGCTAATTAGGTTATGGCATTGCCTATCTTTGCTTAAGCTGAGTAGATCATAGACTCTTTCTTCTCAATAGCCTAGCTTTCATTTTTGGATCAAACAAGCAGATCAATATCCAGACTGCATTGATTTAGTTCATAGTTGATTTGTTCATATCAGATGGTGCTTTTGTGTCCTGCCATTGACATGAATTGAAAAGAAATATTATTATAGAGGTATTTTTGAGG
Source organism: Tupaia tana (assembly GCA_026018925.1). NCBI lineage: Eukaryota > Metazoa > Chordata > Mammalia > Scandentia > Tupaiidae > Tupaia > Tupaia tana. Next base: position 13,378,038 of record JAKSZU010000002.1, read on the forward strand.
ACATTGTTCAATACATTCCAAAAGTCTTATTTATGAAGGTCCAACATTTGAATTTCTTCACCATGCTAGTGTCAGAAAAAGCGTTGTTGATTTCAAGCAGCTCTTTCTTTGTTTTTATGTATGAGGTCATTCAGAATCACCTCTTCTCCTTTATGCTCATCTCTTCAAGGAAGTGTAAGACATGGATTCATGGCTTCACCTTTACTTTATGCTAGTTCATATTTATTTTTGAAACTTGCTATGCTTTAAGTAATAATATAAATCACTTCAAACTATTTTTGCAATAAACTGGAGTTATAATAAATAAACACACATTAAGAACTCATAAATCCTTTTGTCTTCTCATTTCACCTTTATTTGCTTATTCATTATCAGGCACTTCTGAAGAGAGGGACCTGTTTTCCTGATGTTGGCAACTGCATTTTTGTACAGCCAGATGATACACATGGTGAAAACAAATGCTGAAAACATGGCCGTTCAAATGCTCTTCTCACTAGGCTGAGGGAGGAGGAAAGGAAAATTTATTGAGAATCATAGTTTCAATCCACAGAGCCCAAAGTATTGGTGTCATCAAATGCTGCACAGCCTGCAACCCTCTGAGGACCCCAGTAGTCTGGCCTGGTGCCATGAGAAGCCATCCGTTATCCTAGGGGAAATTAAGTGTGTCTGACAAAATTTCCCATTCTTGTTCACATGCTTAAGGTGTTACTACGACGACAATGTGGCCCTCCAGCCAGAATTAGGTCCGCACACTCTGACCACTTTTCTTAATAGCGCTCAAAGGTCTGACAAGGTGCATGTTTTCAATATATAGATGTCCTCAGCATGTTACATGTGGTCACGAAAATTGTCATCAGTGTATTATAGTTAACATTTGTTTAAAAAAAAAGGAAAAACACCCCAAACTTTTTCAAATCACCAGCTGTTACAGGCCCAGCTGAGGCATGAGCTCAAGGCTTTCCCTTTCAAACTAGTCTGCCAGGCTGTTATGCTCTATTTCCCAGCAGTTTCAAAATCATGAAGGTGGCCAACAGTGGCAGATGGGACCTGATACTTGAACTTGGGGAGCTTTCCTCCAAAAGAAAGAATCAATGGAAGATTCCAGGCACATTCCCAAAAGAGCAGAAGTTTGGCCAGTGGAAATGAGAGCATGTGGATCCTAAGTTAAAATTGTCGATATTCTGAATAATTTAAGTATTTCCATTAGACTGGGCCACCACATTCCTCTAAAGGAAACCTCTGCATAAGTGAATTAGTGGAGAAATGGTTCCCTTAAATAGAGCATTTTCTGTGGTCCATTTGCAAATTGTAATGATTGTATTGCAGGCAACAGTGGGGTGTTGTCATGAAAGGTATAATGAAAGAAAGAAGTAGGAGCTCAGGGAAGGATCCAGTGGTTTGACCAGACAAAGCTGTGGCTGTTTGCTTTCTTCAATGAGAAAGGTCATGTCTGACCTTATCATTGAATCAAGAAGAAGGGTGTTCTGGCCTTTTTATTTATTCAAAAGTGCAATAATGCACTAATGTGTATGAAAACTGGGACTATGAGAATCAGAAAAATGGAACCTGGGAGTGTTGTGGTTGGTTACCGTGCAAAAGCAGGTGTGGGAAGGGTCCTGGACACATGGAGTGTCAGGTCAACTAGGGAGTCTAGGGTTCTTATTTTCAAGTAAGATCTTGGAAAGTGGGTTTGGGAGGTTGGAGAAACAGACCTGGCCCTCCAACGAGTTCAAATGGCTTTGACAAACTCTTGGTGGGCTGGGCCTTGGAAAGTAGAGGGAAATAACCCTGGAGCACCAATGGAGTATTGGAGTTAAGGATGTTCATATCTCAGAATAGAAGACCTAAACAGCTTCTAGTCAGGTGGTGCATGGTCTCGTGAGTCAGAGGCACAGAGCAGGAGCTGTGTCTGTGAAGGAACAGAGGAGAGCTGGGGTCATAGAAATGCTGCCGACAGAGCTGGGATATGCAGGTTGCCAGTGCAGGGGTCAATTCGTTTTTTTCCTATTGAAAAGTTTTGAGTTCCTCATTTTGAAGTGACTTTAAAAAAATTGCTATAGGGCACATGTACCCACCAGAGGGAGATAAAAAGAGGGGAGGTAGTGGGGGGATGGCCATGCCACAATCCCTTCGCTTCCATTCTCCTTTCAGGATTTTGAGCACCCATGCATGCATGCACACATACCTGGCATGTTTTTCAAGGCAACAGGTCTGGAACTTGAAATGCACAATCAACCATGTGGGATCTGACTGTCTCAACCACCACACGACGAGATGGCCCAGAAAGTGATACTTTAATATTACTTTATAACCTTGAATTTGAAAAAAAAAAAGGAATGCATAGAAAAAATAATCTGCAATATATTGGAATGATAGTACACTATAGGTAAAAGGGATGCTACTTAATATTGAATCAAATCTCTTCATTTGATACTTTTAAGCAAAAGATTGACTTCTAAGCACATGGAAAAAGAACTGACAAAAATTAGTGCATGCTACAAAATTGAAGAAATTTAGAATAAAGAATTCTTTCTTAGGTAAAATTTTCATAAAAATGTTTAAAATTCCTGGTTAGTGCTTTTCAAGTGCTGTTTAAGACATAGTTTTCTTTCTCAAGATTATAATATTATTTTGCTTTCTTTTACACAAGAAAACCTTACTGCTTAGCTCTTCTATTTAGGACTGTGATTTAATTAAAGTAATTTTTTTATGGTGTAAGGGGAGGGGCTAAGATTATTTTTTATACTTAATTAATGGATATTTATTAAAGAATTAATACCTTCTGTAATACATGATAATGAAGCCATTGTCATAAATCTGGTGACGGTGCATGTTTGGGACTAACTTATCTGTTACATCAGTCTATTTACCTATCCTTTCCCTAGTACCATAATGTATTGTTCTCAAGCTTCATTGTTTTTTAGCATTGGCTTGATTATTCTGTTCTTTTTTTTTCCAATTTACATATAAATTTTAAAATCAGTTTGGCAATTTCTACAATCTTCTGAGATTTTTGATGAGGATTGCACTAATTCGTTGGATTCAGAGATCCAAAGGGGTTTTTCGTTCCAGTTTTTTATAGTAACCTATTTCATAGTACAATTATTTGTTGACCATAATTGCTATGTCTTATATATTAAATAACTGATAGCATGTGCTATTGTGCATTAATTTGTATTTCTGCTTTAGAGTACTTAAAATGTTGTTCCCAGCTCTATTTGGGTGCACTTGATAAATAAAAATGACATTTAAGGTGTACAATATGATGCTTTGATATAGGTATATATTGTAAAATGATTACGAAAATCCAGATAATTAAGACATTCAGCACCTCACACAGTTGTGATTGTGTGTGTGTGTGGTGAGGACACTGAAGACCAACTCTCTTAGCAAAGTCAAGCATATAATAGAGCATTATTAACTGTAGTCACAGTGCTGTGCATTAACCCAGAAATTACTCTTCTGGTACAGCTGGAACCTTGCGCCCTCAGGATGATGTTGATTTATCTAATCCCTAACCATGATATATTCCTCTAATTATTTAGATATTCTTTCAGTTCTCTTAGTTGTCTTTTTAAGTGTTCGTGTGATATCATAACATTTTGTTTCAAGTATTTAATTTTGATGTTATTGCAAGTCATACTTAAAGTGTTATTTTTCATATATTTATTATACCTATATAAAATACACTAGAATTTTTATATATTGACCTATTCAGTGCTACTGTTATATCCACTCATTTTTATTAATTTGTTGGTAGGTTTAAAAAATATTTCAAATGCATGTCACTTATGTATAAGGACAGATTTATTTTTTTTTCCAGGTGTACGACATTTTATCTATTTTATTTTTATTCTACTGGTCAGGATTTCAGAATAATATTACTTGTAGATGACAATGGTGGACACTTTTATTTCTTATGCTGTCAAAAGGTGTTCAATATTTAACTTTTTTTTAAAGAATTATTTTACTTAACTTTATTATCCATTTATTTATTTATTTCGATTTGACCAGAGAGAGAGAGAGAGAGAGAGAGAGAGAGAGAAAGTGAGAAAGCAAGCTGCCAGGTCTAGGACTCAAACTGTGGCTGGCCATGTGGGAGTCAAGTACCCTTAACCACTACGTCTCCCGCCGGCCCCTCAATATTTAACTATTAAGTATTATGAAAACTTAGGATTTTTGTTGTAGATAAACAAAAATACTACTTATTAAGATTGAAAAAGTTGATTTTATTTTTAATTTACTGACTTGAAAAAAATCTTAACAGGTGTAGAATTTTATCAAATATTTTAATAAATTGGACTTAATAAAACTAAAGAATTTTTGTTGATTGAATACATCAGTAAAAGTATAAGAAGAAAGCTGTTAGCGGGGATCATATACTAGGTTGTCAGAAAAGTTAAGAGGCATTTTTGCTTAGAAAAACAGAAAAAGTACATCATTACTTTCTGATCACCCAATATTTACAATTTATATATATCTGGCAAGAGACTGGTAAGTAGATAACCTGACTAAAAGAGACTGGTGACCAAAGATGATATCATTTGAGCAGCAAAAATATTTTAATTCTTGGGTTATACCCAAAGAATAAAATAAATGTCAATGAGTCAATGCTAATAAAAAAGAAATGATTAAGAAAAAAAAAAGGATAAAAAGGAACAAATATTTCTTACAGAAGAATTACAAATGATATGTGTACAGTAGATACTCCCACTCCAGGAGACTGGGCTTAATTCTTTCCTTGTGTGTGGCTTGTACTTAGTGACTTGCCTCTGAAGAATAGAGAGTGCAAAAAGAAAATAGTACTGGACTGAAGAAGCTGGCCAGATGCCATGTTAACCAAATAATCTAGGTTTATTCACCCGTGATAAATCATGTCGATACCATTTACTCCTTTTTTTTTTTTTTTTTTTTTTTTTTGGAGAGGTTTTCGCTATAGGGCGCATGCGCTCGCCAGACAGGCAGAGAGAGATAGACAGAAAACGAGAAATCACCCCCCGGGGGGATGGCCATGCCACAATCCCTTCTCCTCCGTTCTCCTCTCGGGATCTTGGACACGCACGCACACGTGCCTGGTGTGAGTTTTAAGCCACCGGGTCTGGGATGCGAACCGCGGTCGACTATGTGGGAGTCCAGTGATATAGCCATATGCTAACTGCTGGTCCCCTACTCCTTTTTTTTTTAAGTTAGTTTTTTTTTTTTTTTTTTTTTTTTTTTTTGCCATAGGATATGTGTGCTTGACAGAGAGAAGAGAGACAGAGAGAGATGGTGACAGGGAAAATGAGAAATTATCCCCCAGGAGAGATGGCCATGCCACAATCCCTTCTCCCACATTCACCAGCTGGGATTTTGGCCATGGGAAAATATGCACCTGGCTAGATTTTCAAGCTACCAGATCCAGGACTCAAACCATAATTGTCCATGTGGGAGTCCAGAGCCTTAACCACTATGCCATCTGCTGGCCCTGAAATAATTTACTCTTTAAAAAATGGTGCGGTGAAACGGGCATTTCACCTTTATGGTATTCTTCTGAGAGAGTTACCTTAGAGATAAAGGTAGTTAGATCATGCAGGATCTTTGAGACCACAGTAATGAGTCTGAATTTTGTATGAAAATTAGTAGGAAGGCATTCAGGATAAACCAAGTTTATTTGCTTTTTTTTTTTTTTTTAAGAGAGAGATTTTTGTTATAGGGTGCATAAGCTCACCAGAGAGACAAAAAGGGAGAAATTACCTCCCTGGGGGTATGACCATGCCACAATCCCTTCTCCTCCATTTCTTCTCAGGCTCTTGGGCACACATGTACTCGTGACTTGTGTGAGTTTCAAACAGCCTGGTCTAGGACTTGAACCATGGTCGACTACGTGGGAGTCCAGCAATGTAACCATTATGCCATCTGCTGGTTCCACAAGTTTATATTTTAAAAATTTGCTAAAGGGAATGTGCACTCATAGAGAAACAGAGAGTGAGAGTGAGAGAGAGGATAGAGAAACAAAGAGACACAGAGAAAATGAAAGAACACCTCCCGGGGGCATGGACACACTGTAATCCCACTTTCTCCATTCCCTTCTTGGGATTTTGGGCACACAAGCACATGTGCCTGGTCTGTCTTTCAAGCTGCTGGATCCAGGACTCAAACTGCACAGTTGGCCATGGGGGATCCAGCCACTGTAACCACCATGCCACTGGCTGGCCCAAACCAAATTAATTCTTTGCAGTAGTACAGGAAACAACGAGAGAGGTCAGGGAGCTAGGTGTGTTGGGGCAAGGGACTGTGAACGGAGCAGGGATGTGAGAGCAGGGCAGCGGCGTGGAGAAGCCCCCACAGGCAGGCGAGTCCGCTCCTGCTCCCACAGTCGCCCAACATGACATCTTGCTTCACTTTTGTAATCCGGAAGCCAGAAGGAAACGCATATTGAAGTAAAAAAGATCCAAATATGTTGTCTAAAATTGTTATTTTTTAAATGCCACTTCTGCGTCAGTGGAGGCACTATTACTTAATGGTCACGTTTTTCATATTACAATATCCATTACCTCCTAAGTAAGCAATGCTAATATAGAAAGTCATTTTCTCTGAACACACTCAGTAATGAAGTGACTCTTAGATGGGATTGCCTAGTTGATTTATTACTGCAACTAGGTGATGGGAAGACTTCCACTGGAAGGCTTTTACAATTTATCAAGTTTTGTTGGCCTAAGGAAGGGTAATTACTTTTCCAGGGTTGATGTGATGTGGTTACCAATACAAGCACTGGGATATGAGCAATGACCAACCTTCTGTTTAAACAAAATTAACAGTAACACATTTACTACATGTAGAGCAGACATATAATAGGTTCGAGGAGTAGTTCCTTAAACATCCTGGTCTTCAAATTCCCAAATATAATAAGGTGTACACATTTGTCCATCCATGCATGTGACAGCCAAGAGCTAGGGGTATTTACTAGTCAAAGGATGTGCTTTTCTAACTAGCCCCCTATAAAATCGTCCCCTAGAATTCACAAATCAGTGCATGCCGTGACTTTCAAATAACTCATGAATAATGAAAATCACAAATGCTCACCTTTTAAGTACTGATGTATTTTTAAAATTATGTGGTGGAGTGAAGACTAGAAAACTGCTTTTCTAATCATTATCATCAGCTTTTTATATGATTCAAGACAAATAAGATCTGGGGATCATTAGCTTAAAAAGGAGAGGATGACGAAGGCATAAGACTACTGCCTTCAAAGAATCAAAATGTCACCATGTGAGAGATGAAAATGATTATCTGACACTACTGCAGAAGGTGAAATAAAGAAGGACAGGCAGTGATAATGAGAAAGCAAATTTAACCCCACCAAGAGAAAGATACACCTAAAACTCGTAGTTGTCTAATGGTGAAATTATTTTGATTTTGGTTTATTTATTGAAAAGCAGAGAGTTCCCCATCACTGAAAGAATTCAAGTAAAGACTCAGTTCAATTTTAGAGAGAAGCTAGAAGTTATTCCTATACGAGGTGCAGGTTGAATCAGATTACCTAGAAAACCAGATGGCAAGCGTTTGTGTTGGTTGATATATAATACTCATAAGCCAAAGTTCTAGGTAAGATTTCTAATTGATATTTCTAGCACTTAAAATTCATTAAATAAATTGTACATTTTGAGGAATCTTATGTCTGAATAGATTTATTAGGGAAAATATAATGTATTTCTGAACCTCCTGAACCACATAAACATGGAAAAGACTGTTTTAAATAATGCATGCTTTCAAATGTCCCTCTTTGTCCTATCAAAACAAAAGTCATGAAGTTGTTACAAACTGAAGTGGGATGTAGGACAGTGAAGCCAATTATTAAAAAAAAATTTATTTATTTATTTACTATTTTTTATACATTCAATCTCATTATTTAGCTTACAATGTGAACATTTCAATATGTGAACATTTCTCCCCAGTCCAGTTGAACAAAATATCTTCAACAGATAATAACACACCTCCCTATCCCGACAATGCTCTGTCTCCGTGTCCCTCCTCCAAATGTCCTTCCCCAGGCCCCACTCCTCCACACACACCACATCTGGCAATCATACCCATCTCTTGTGTTTGTACATCCTTTAGTCAATCAGTTTCAGTCATAGAGTGCAGACACCTGGTATATATTAAGTGGGGACATACAATGTCTCTTCTTCATAGCCTGGCTTGCTTCACTCAGCAGTAAATGTTCCATATTCTTCCACTTTCTGTCAAAAACCAGGGTTTTGTTGTTCTTGAAGCATTTTAATAAGCATTACTAGTGTTCCATCTGACCTCTGCGACCTCTTTGTCCCCTTTTCTGACAGGTGCCCTCCCATTCCTTTGGAGGAAATACTCTTTCCCATCCCATCCATGTGTTTCTGTGATAAATCTAATTCCTGCCTCTGCACCTATCTTCTGGCAGTAGTTACTTTAGGAATTGTTATCTGACTTGTGCTGAGCCCTAATCAGCACCTTCTCGAGATTTGTCTCAAAGGAACTAGAACTTGATTTTCCCCTTCCGGGTATGCTCCAGAGTGGGTGATGTCTGACCCTCAGAACAGCCACTACTTTTATCAGTCAGGTGGTATTAACTCATGATTCTATGAGATAATCTCAAAAAATATGTATTTGATATATGCCAGAGGTTTGTGATAGTCTTTTAGGTTTGTGGTCACTTAAATTACTATTTTTTACAATTTAGCTTGACACAGACTTGGAGAGGAGACACCAGAAGCACCATGTCTTGAGATTTCAAAGACTCGACTTTGACTTTATGATTAAAAAAAAAATTACACAACTATATTTTGCTTTTATTTTAGTCTGATTACAATGTTTAGAAAACCTAAATCCATATTTGGCAATACCGTGTTATTAAATGAAAGCTGGAAATAAGGTTGTTTTATTCAGGGTCAGATCCTGTTTAGTCTAAATCTTACTAATTCTTGGCTTAGAATTATGGTCAGCCTCCATTTCTGTGGGTTTCACAGCCATGGATTCAACCAACCTGGGAATGAATTCAATGTGGAAACTGTGGGGATGGAGGGCCAGCTGTACCAGGCCGTGTTAATAAGGGCCCTGGCCATCAGCAGGCTTTGTTATCCACAAGGGTGGAGAGGGAGGGCCTTGACCCAGCTTCTGCCCAGGGTACAACTGTGTGAAGAAGGTTGTTCACGTGCCTAGAAATATCTGCAAGGCTGTGGTTGAGCACTAGTGGCATCTATACTTTTTATTTATTGAATAATAACTTGTGTTTTCATTGATCTAGTTCACCAATATTAAACGATAATGGTGACATATTTATATTTCACTAGATTTAATTTGCTAAATTGTTGGTCCCTCAGGAAATATTTTAATTATTACTTTCCAAATAATTGAATGCAAACATTTTAGAATTATTTAGTTTGGGGCATGGATCTGAGAGTGATTATCTGAAGAAAATCTATTTGTAATACAATTTGCAAGTGCATTATGCCACTTGCTCTAGGAGAACATGGGTAAATTGATTTGCAAGTAAAATATTTTTTAGAATTAATATTAGTTTCATTTTATGTGACTCGAAAAATTCTAATGCTGTTTTAGACACCATTCTTGAATGCTAAATTACATATATCATACAAATGAATGATAAAGAATAATCGTGGTAGTTAGTTAAAACATGTAGGCTTGTAAATCAGTTTTGTTCTATAATTTAATTTTTAATTTCTAGAAAAAGCACATGGAACGTATGGCAACAGCACTCTTCTATAAAGTGAATGTTACACTACATCTTCATTTTATGTATTTTATATGTGCTGGCCCATGTCATGTGTTCATGTTTTTATCTTTCACCCCCTTTTCTGTTGAGGTCTGAGAATAAATGTCTTGAATCTGTGAAACTGGAATTTTAATTGTCGTCCAGTCTGTAAGAGTCAGATTTACACATAGCACTGACTTCTTGTAGCTAGAATCATTAGACAGATGCATTCCTTGAGAAATCTCCCATGTACCACATTGTTTCTAGTTGCCTAGTTTGCTTCTGAGAGAGGTTTTTTACGATTAGAATCCAAAATCTATTCTCGTGTCACATAAAGTTTTGTCTTAGTAAACGATCCAAAAAATACAAAAAGCCAAAAGTGTATTCTATGGTTTGAATTTCTCTCCCTCCCCAAAATGATGTGTTGAGATTTGGTTGTGATGGGATTAAGAAGGGAAAAACTTAATCCAACTATAATGTGGGCCTTTGGGAGGAGATTAGGATGAAGGTCTTCAGGGACGGTTCCCCATGACGGACTCTTGATGTGTTTATGAGGAGATGGAACAAGACTAGAAAGGAGACAAATGGACAGTTACAAGGACTGCCCTTGGCCATGGTGTAAGGCAGCAAGAAGACCCTCACCACATGTGGCCCCTGGACCTCGGACCTGCAAACTGTGAGCTGAATAAACATCCATTCCTATGAATCACCCAGTGCCAGGTATTTTCTGTTGGTAGCACCAGGACAGACTAGAATTCAGAACTGCACTCTGATAGATATTTCATTTGTACTTAATTTGTATTAAGTTGTAGGAAAAGTCATGTCTTATTTTTCCATGCAAAAATGCACCACTTTTCCCATGACCCAATAGATGTGTGCTGAGATTAGTACATTATTTTGGATTACTCAGGAAGCGCATGGAATCAAATAGGAATCCTTGAGAAAATAATTTAATCCTGTGCCTTTTTTACTATCTACTAGAAATATATAATGCATTTTCTTTTTTTTTTTTCTTTTTTTGGAGAGGATTTTGCTATAGGGCACGTGCACTCGCCAGACAGAGAGAGACAGAGAGTCAGAAAGCGAGAAATCACCCCCCAGGGGGGATGGCCACGCCGCAATCCCTTCTCCTCCATTCTCCTCTCGGGATCTTGGGCATGCACACACATGTGCCCGGCGTGAGTTTAAGCCACCGGGTCTGGGACTCGAACCGCGGTCGACTACATGGGAGTCCAGCGACATAGCCATTATGCTAACTGCTGGTCTCCATATAATGCATTTTCTAAAGGTTTATTTCGTTTGTGACAGTGAGAGACAGAAAGAGATAGCGAGAAAGAGAGAAAAATAGAGAGAGGAAAAGAAGCACACCTCGAACAAGGTTTCATATGATGATTTTCCTGCTCCTCAGCCTTTTCGGTCAGCCAGAATGGTGGTATGTACCTGGAATGGACAAGTTAAGCCAAGGACTGGACCTGTGGTCTCCCATAAGGAGCCAGCTTCACAAGCGACACGCTACCACTGCACCCACTGATACGGCCCTAAGACACCTTATTAATTTGCTACAGTTGACTTGTATCATGGGCCACGAAAAGTGTATATGGTTAGATTCAGCAGAATGAAAGAAAGCTCTTGTTCTGTGTAAGCATGCAACTTAAAAAGTAGATCATTATTATTATTTTACTTATTTCTTTTATGTACCTTCCTGACTCAATAGCCTACCTGGTAGGTATCCTTTTCTTGAATTTCATGTTAATCATCTCTTTGTTTTCTTTATGGCATTACCATGCATGTATGTATAGTGATACATGAAGATCTAGTTAATTTATTTAATTTCACTGCTTTGTAGCATTTCACCAAAAAGATATTTTATAATTGATTTATCCATTAAAATATAGATAGGCTTCCAATGACTGTCTTCTTTCAGTTACTATAAACAGTGCTGCTGTAAGCTTTCCGGGTGTACTGAATAGCATTTCTCTGGGAGTTTGCAGTCATGTGGAATTCTTTTTTTTTTTTTTTTTTTTTTTTTGGAGAGGTTTTTCGCTATAGGGCGCGTGCGTTCACCAGACAGAGAGAGAGAGACATAGAGACAGAAAGCGAGAAATCACCTCCCAGAGGGGATGGTCACGCTGCAATCCCTTCTCCTCCATGCTCCTCTCGGGATCTTGGGCACGCACGCACACGCGCCCGGCGTGAGTTCTAAGCCACCGGGTACGGGAAGCAAACCGCGGTCGACTACGTGGGAGTCCAGCGACATAGCCATTACGCTAACTGCTAGTTCCCAATCATGTGGAATTCTTATGTTCAGCTTCACCAGGTAATCCCAGACTGTAGATCAGACTGTTCATGTCAGTTTATGTACCCGCTACCATGACTGATTTGGTCACAGTAAAATAAATTTTAAATTATGGATTTCATTTTCCGGATTAATACTGTAGTTGAGTCTTTCGGATATTTGCAAGCTGTGATTTTTCCATTTCTGTGATTACAAATTCATGTCTTTTTTTTTTTTTGGCTAATTTTTCCATTGGATCATTTGTATTTTTCTTATTAATTGGTAAATACACACACACACACATATATACAAAAATAAGTCATGACTTTTCCTACAACTTAATACAAATTTCTTATTAATTAGTAAATATATATATATATATATACACACACACACACACACACACACACACGCATATGTACCCTCTTCCCTGGAGGGTGATTTCTCACTTTCTATTTGTATGTTTCTCTAGTGAGTACCCTATATAAAACAAAAACAAAAACAAAAACAAATGAACCAAGAAAAACTCCCTCTACCTAGAGATCATAGTATGTTTTTTATATAGTTTTCTTTTTCTGGGCAGTTTAGTAGAAACTTAGTTATTCTTCAATACGAGTAACCACTTCTTGCATGTATCGCTCTTCCTCCACTTTTCGACCATGCATGCTCTGTGGGAAACGTCACACATGTGAGTTTTGGAGCTCCCCATGTTAATTTGCCTTAATACTTCACTGTTTTCATTACTACCTCACAAAATACCTTGCTTACTACTACGCGGTTTAACATGTATAACGTCATTGCTGGTACTTTATAACGAGTCATGATATCTAGCAGGGCGACTGTTTTCACCTTGTTTTTCTTCAGGAAAGCCTTGGAAGTCCTTGGACTTTTAGCCTTTCTTCTAAATCTTGGAGACAACTTATGAAGCTTGTTCAATCGCTATTGGAAAATTTACTGAAATTACGTTGACCATATAGATCCATTTATGTAGAAATGATATGAGTCCCCTGTTGAATTTTCATTAAAATTTTTGACATATCTCTCATTTTATTTAGATTTTCTTCATTATGTTTTCAATTTCTTATGTATTTTTAAGAATTATTTATTTTATTTTATTTATTCATCCATTTATTTTAATTTGATGAGAGAGAGAGAGAGAGAGGTTGGGAAAGTAAGAAAGAAAGCCACCAGGTCTGGGACCTGAACCATGGTCGGTCATGCAGAAGTGTCCAGCACCTTAACCACGATGCCACCTGCTGGTCCCCAAATGTCTTATATGTTTTTCATGAGACATTTTAAGTGAAATGTTTTTACTCATTCTAAAATTTTTTATATTTTTACTTTCTATTTTAAATGGTATCTTTGGGACCGACAGGTGATGTGGTGATTTGGGGCACTGGACTCCCACATGGCTGACCTCAGTTTGAGTCCTGGACCTGGTGGCTTGCTTTCTCACTTTTCATCTCTCTATCACTCTGTCCCTCTTCGGTCAAAATAAAAAAGTAAATAAATAAAGGTAAATAAAATTGTCCTTTTTAAAAATAAAATAAAATGGTACCTATTTTTAATTATTTAAATGCTTCTTAAATAAGAGGCTCTAGAGTAGAAGTACAATTATACCTTTGAATATTAATTTTATACTTAGAAATTTGGCCAAATTCTCTTGGTAATTTAATAATTTATTTGTAGTTTGCTTAATATTTATTTAAGAATAATTAAACATTATGAATAATAATGTTTTCTAAAATTAACAACGATTTGGTCTATTTTATTCCAATTCTGCATTTAATTTTTGTGCATTTCAGTACATTTACTTATTTTAATTTTAATCTTAAATAAAGTGCTAATAACTTTCCATTCATTCAACATATACTCAGATGTAGTTTCACAGATGCCACCAAACAAAACCAACAAAATTCTGAGTTTCATGGAGCTTCCGTTTTAGATGGGTGTGAAGAGAGAAAGCAGCTAGTGAGTATGATAAAAAGCTCAATCATATAGTGTGATGGAAGAGGATGAGTATCATGGGTGAAAACAGTGCTAAGAAAGGTGGGTTGGATCTCAGAGGATGTTGCAACTTTAAATTAGGTGATGAGTTTCAATAAGGGTGCCAGAAAAAGACACAGGGAAGCTGCAGGGCCAATTCCAGCACTCCGAGAGGGAGGTAGCTGTGAGCAGGGTGACAGAAGTGGGAATGAGTGGTTCAGACCTTGACATGTTCCAAAGACTCAGTTAACGAGACCTCCTGACAGTTAGAATGTCAGATATGAAAGGCGGAACGGGGTTGAGAATGACTGAACAACTGGCAGGATGAAGATGGCAAGTGGCCAACTGGGATGGCGGAAGGTTTGGGGTTGGAAAAAGAACATCAGGCATTTGGCTATAGATACATTAGTTCTGCAAGGCTCAGTAGACATTAATTATGAGTCTGCTAGAAACTTTTCATAGCTGGATTTTATCAGGCTTAAGAGGTTCCTTTCTGTTCCTCATGCTAACAGACAATGGGCCCTCCGGTCCCAGAGGTGCTAAGCTCTCTACATCTGACACAACACAACGTTACGTAGGTCAGCTGTCCTAGGTGGGGCTGTAGAGCATTGCCTCAAGTCCCTTGTGACTGCTCTTTTTTTTATATCTCAGACGTTCCAGCTGAAGTCTCCTTCTTCCATCCCACCTAAATCCTTGAGAATTCTCTTTACAAGTCTACTGGTGACAAACCCAATTTCCACTTGTCTGAATTTATCTTTATGTTGCCTTCATTCTTGAAAGACATGGAATTCTGGTTTGACAATTATGGTTTCTGTTTTTATTGTTGAGCTGCTATTTCTGCATGGTGACCTGACTTTTGTCCATGGCTCTTTGCTCTTCTGCAGTTTCACAACAAGAAGTGTGGTTAGGGGTTGACTGGTGGCATGGTGGTTAAGGTTGCTGAACTCCCACATTGCTGACCATGGTTCAAGTCCTGAACCTGGCAGCATGCTTTCTCACTTTCTCACACACACTATGTCCCTCTCTGGTCAAATTTAAATAAATAAATATATGAAGTTAAATAAAATTATTTATTTTTTATTTATTTATTTATTATTTATTTATTTACTTTTTTTTTTAAAAAAAAAAAAAAGTACCGGGGGAACCAGCAGTTAGTGTAATGGCTATGTTGCTGGACTCCCACGTAGTCGACCATGGTTCGCGTCCCGGACCCGGTGGCTTAAAACTCACGCCGGGCTCGTGTGCGTGCATGCCCAAGATCCCAAGAGGAGAATGGAGGAGAAGGGATTGTGGTGTGACCATCTCCCCTGGGGGGTGATTTCTCGCTTTCTGTCTCTATGTCTCTCTCTGTCTGTCTGGCGAGCGCACACACCCTATAGCAAAAACCTCTCCAAAAAAAAAAAAAAAGTACGGTTGTTATTGTGCTGATTGACACTCATGAGGCTTGCTGGCTTTGAGTTGCCACATTTCAACAAATTCTGGAAAACTTTTAGTTATGGTCATTATCTTTGAATATTGACTCTTACCTTTGTCTTCATTTTCTCCTGGATCTCTTGTTGGACAAGTGTTGAAGTGCTTTGCCTTCTTTTCTGTGGCTCAACTTCTCTGTCATACTTCCCATCTCTTTCTTTAATCTATGCCATGTTCTGATGTTTTCTTCAATTCTCTCTCCCACTCATTAATTCTTTTCTCAACTTTCTCTAACATGGTATTTAGTTTATTATTCTAAATATCACATGTAGATGATAAATTCATGATGTCAGTGTTTAGCAAATTTTCATGTTTTTAAATAAATACTTGCTGCATTCTTGCATTTTCAGACTTTTACTTGTTTAAACATATGGAACATTAGGAGTTTATATTCTAATGATTACTATCTTGTAACCCCTATGGACTTCCTGTTGCTGTGTACTGGTTCAATGGTTTCATCCATGGTCTGTGCGAGTCCTTGTGAGTTTGTTTATTTAAGTGTCAGCTATTCATTTTCCTTGGATGTGGGATACTTTCATTCCTGGTCATCCTCAGCTATGGAGGATTTGTATCTACTTTTGCCAGAGCATGGTGCCCTACCAGATGTTAAGCTGCAAAATGTGTGAAGCTATGAATTCTTTAGAGGAGATTCCCCTCCGCCATGCCTCCACCAAAGCAGTGCCCAAATGAGACCATCGATTTCTCCTTTGTACGGTGGCTTTATTCATTTAGGATCCTAGCGTTACGAGGGAAAGCATCGTATGAGATTCTTCACATTGAAAACGCCTAGGTTTTATCTCTTCTTTCACATCAAAGCATCAGCTTAAGGAGTTCAAGGTCTGGATGAAATCCTAGACAAAAGCTAAGTTTTATTCCTGCAGTTCTTGCTTATTTCCCAAGTTCCCATTTTCGTTTTCATTTTGACCTCTGCAGCATCTTTCTTCCATGTGGACTCAACAACGTGGCATGGTAGTACCATCTATCTATCATCTATTATCATCTATCCTCTAGAATTTTAATTGTTTTAATAAGGAATGCCAAGGTCACCCAAGGTATCTAATCTGCTAAAAATGAAAAAGCAATTTAATAAATGTTAGACTATCATGGGCATTTTAATATAAATGGTCAAAATAAGTTAGATATTTTGAATATTGGTTTGAAATTTTCCTTTGTCATATATAATTTCATTTTTATACTCATTGTAATATTTTATTACTTAAGGAGTAGGAACTATCTATATCCTACATAGTATAAAGCTGTATTTTATTTTTAAAATAATCATTTTAAGAGCCTTAAATTCTAGAGCCATAGTTTTTTCAATAATAATAGCCATTAAGGAGTTGAGTTGTGTTTGTGTGTGGGAGGAGGTATAAACAGCTTTTATTTTATTATTTCTCTCTGAATTTTATTCTATAATTGTTAGATTCTCCTTTTTAAACACTCATGTAAACAGAATTTTAATCCTTGAAGGGTTTTTCTGACATATCCACTAAGCACTTAATGATGACACTTAATGAGAAAAAATATTCCAAAGGCAATAATAGACTTCACAGAAAAAATTCTACTATTTGTTTGGAACTGCAAAAGACCCTGAACAGATGAAGAAATCTTCAGCCAAAGGAACAAAACTACAAGTATGACTCTACCTGACTTCAAATTATATTACAAAGGTACTGTAACTGAAACGGTACAATGCAGCCATAAAAACAGACAAATGGACCCATGGAACAGAATAGAGATACTAGAAATAAAGCCATATATTTATATCCAACAGACTTTCAACAAAGATGTCAGGCATACATAAGGAGGGGTAGTATTTTTAACAAATGGTGCTGGGAAAACTGGATATCCACATGCAGAAGAATAATATTATCTTATACCATATACAAAAATCAACTCACAGTAAAGACTTATATGTAAGACCTAAAACTATGAAATGACTAGAAGAAAACATAGGGGAACAGCTCCATGGCATTGATATAGTCAATAATTTTTTAGATATTAGCCCTCAAAAACAAGCAAAAAAAAAAAACAGCAAAAATAGACAAATAGGCTTATATCAAACCAAAAATCTTCTGCATAGCAAAGGAAATAATCAACAGAGTGAAGAGATAACTAATGGAATGGGATAAAAACATTTGCAAACAATATATCTGATTGGGGTGAATATCCACAATATAGAAGGAACTTGAACAACTCAATAGCAAGAAAACAAATGACCCAGTTTTAAAAGGACCCAAATAGATTTTTTCCCCCTAAAGAAGATATACAAATAGCCAACAGGTATATAGAAAAAAAATAGTTCAATATTTTTCAGTCATCAGGGAAACACAAATAAAAGACACAGTGAAATATCACATCATATCTGTTAGAATATCTATTTTCAGAAAGTTAAAAGATAACAAATGTTGATGAGGGCATGAGGAATAAGAGGCCCATGTATACTGCTGGTGGGAATGTAAATTATTACAGCCATAATGAAAAACAGTATGGAAGCTTCTTAGAATAATTAAAAATAGGACTATTTATGATCCAGCAATCCCACTACTATGTATACATCCAAAAGAAATTGAATCAGTATGACAAAAAGTTATCTGTATTCCCATGTCCATTGCAGGATTATTCACAATAGCAAAGATAAGTGCCTATCAATGGATGAACAAATAAAGATGATATATGTATATGATGGAATACTATTCAGCTTTTATTTATTTATTTATTGGAGAGGTTTTTGCTATAGGTGTGTGTGCTCACCAGAAAGAGAGAGATAGAGAGACAGGAAGTGAGAAATCACCCCCCAGGGGTATGGCCACGACACAATCCCTTCTACTCCATTCTCTTGTCAGGATCTTGGGCACATACACACATGCCTGGCATGACTTTAAGCCACTGGGTCTGGGACTCGAACCATGGTCGATTACATGGGGGTCCAGTCACATAATCATTACGCCAGTTGCTGGTCCCATACTATTCAGCTTTTAAAAACAAGGAAATGCTGTTACATGCAACAACATGTATAAACCTGGAGGACTCTATGTTAAGTGAAATAGAACAAGAACAAAAAGACAAATGTCACATGCTCTCACTCATATCTGGAATCTAAAAGCATTGATCTCATAGAAGTGAGAGCGCAATGGAGATTACCAGAACCTGGGGTGCTGACAGAGAAGATGCTGGTCAAAGAAAATCTTAATTTGGTAGGAAGAATCAGTTCAAGAGCTCTATTGTACAACATAGAACTGCAATTAAAGTATTGTGTTTTTAAAAACAATAACAGGGGAATATGAAATGTTGTCATTACAAAAGTCATAACTATGTGAGGTAATGCATAATCAAGTAGCTTATTTAGTCATTCCACAGTGATGTATATCTTAAAACATCATGTTGTAGACAATACATACATATAATTTTATCAATAAAATAAAATAAAATAGATACAGAGAAAACGTTGCAAGAAGATACATTTTATAAGAGAAGTAGTTTTCTTGGTGGGAGACAAAATGAAGATAGTGTTATCTATCCCTCCTTTTAAAGGTAAAAGGAGTGGGTCAGCTGGTTGCATGGTGGTTAAAGCAACCGGATCCCACATATCTGACTGGGTTGTTCAAGTCCCAGACCAACAGCTTGAAAAACACACTGGACTTGTGTGCATGTGTGCCCAAAACACTGAAAGAAGAAATGGTGAAGGGATTGTGGGATGGACTCCACTTCAGGCGTGCTTTTTCACTCTCCTCTCCTCTGTCTCTTTTGGTGGGCACATGTAGCTTCTAGCAGCTTTGAGCAAATAATAAATAAAGGTTACAGGGAAATTTAGAAGGGAAATGCAATATTTCAGTGTAACTAAATCTATTAAACTGATCTTTTAGCATAGGTGAAGCTGAGGAGGCCCCATGAATCTTGGATTTTTCTCCTTATGCACATCCTTATGAGATTCAATAGTAAACTCCAGATCCAAGGATGAAGTTAAAATAAGAGAATTTAGAAATTTGAAGGAAAAGGAAGCCAGCATATTTGCTATGGGTTGGAATAATGTTTTTCTTATCATCATCTATTTTTCAAGGACAAATTGGAGGGAGGTGGCCTACCTAAAATATTATTATATTGAAGGATACACTAGTTTCATGGTGTTTCTTGGTGCTTTGTAGTTTAAAGGATGAACACCTGCGGTAGAGAGGTGTATCTTTAGCAGAAAGGCTTGGAATTTTGCTTGAGAAAAGGGGAAGAATCAAACTTTTGTTTCTTGACTTCAGCAGGAATTTGGAGATTGGAGTTTGGAGGGTGCAAGGCCTGAGAGAAAGGAGATACCAAGAAGAGGGCCATGACCAATGAGAAATTTCCTAAGTCTGAACATGTAAGATAAGGGTGCCCCTATAGGGCTGTAAGTTGTGAGGTACTCCAAATCCATTGTTGTCAGGCATCCACAGTATAACTAGCCCATGGTGGGGAGGGGGGGTGTCAAACTACCTTAAATAGTTATATAAATGAGAGACATAAGATATACAAGGATATTTCGACAACTTTGGGGAAAAATGGACTCATGTACAAGTTTATTTTGGTGCAAAAATTTTTGAAATCCATGCATAGTTTTTTCATAGTACCTCTTTTCCATGACCTTTGTGAAAACCCATTGTTTACACAGTACCTTTTACATTGTTTTATTTTTTGCTTGTTTGTTTTTCCTCAAAAATCAAGGCACTGAAATGGATTTTGAGATGATTGTATATTTTATGTTAACTGTAAAAGATTGTTTCAGTCCATTATTGTGTTGCTAAACAGAGATACCTGAATGTGAGTGATTTATAAAAAATAGTGGTTTATTTGGCTCATGATTCTGGCATATGAAAAGTCCAAAGATGTTGGACTGGCATCTAAGATGGCAGAGGGAATCTAAAAGGTGAGTGGGCATGTTCAAAGAGAGAGAGAGAGAAACCAGAGAAACCATCTTACTTTCATAGCGATGGGCTCTCACAGAACTAACCCATTCCTTACAAGAGGGAGAACCCTTTTCCTACACTTTAAGAAGCAATTAATCTGCTCATGAGGAACCACTCTCATGATCCCAATGCTGTCTATTATGTCCTAGTTTCTATAGGTCCCACCACCTCTCAACAGCATTACATTGGTGACCGAGCTTC
Organism: Tupaia tana; assembly: GCA_026018925.1. Taxonomy (NCBI): domain Eukaryota; kingdom Metazoa; phylum Chordata; class Mammalia; order Scandentia; family Tupaiidae; genus Tupaia; species Tupaia tana. The sequence continues at coordinate 13,398,631 of JAKSZU010000002.1, forward strand.
TAGCTCATGAACCTCTGGGGGACAAATCTGAAGACAGAGTCTGACTGCTTTTTCCTACTTACAAAATCTCTTCCAGAGGGCTTGGGCTGAGTCATGCACACAAATATTAACAGACCATTTTGGCCCAGTTGATAACAGGAGTCTTCCTATATCCTGTCCCTTGCATAGTACATTTATGATGGGGGAGTCATGCCCACATGCATTAACAGACCATTTGACTCATCAATAACAGGACTCTTTCTCCATTCTGTCCTTCGAATAGTATCTTAGACATATATAAGCCCTCTTATCTCTGTTAAGTACACTCTTTGCTGATGCCTTCCCAAAACACAGACCTTCCTTTCCAATCACCAACCTAAGAATTGTAAAACCCACCTATGGCCTACAAGTCCCTGCTTCCAGATGTCCTGCCTTTTGGGGCCAGGTCAATGGGAAAACTCTTTTCACTAAATTCTGAACCTTGTCTCTCACCCTCAAAACCAAATAAAAGAAATTCCTGTATCTGATCTCCCTAAGAAAGGCATGTTGGAACCAGAAGATGGCATAATGGTTATGTCAATAGACTCCCATGTAGTCAACCATGGTTTGAGTCCTAGACCTGGCAGCTTAAAACTCATGCTGGACATGTGTGCGTGCTTGCCTAAAATCCCAAAAGGAGAATGCAGGAGAAGGGACTGCAGCATGGCTATCCCCCTGGAGGGTTGGTTTCTTGCTTTCTTTTTCTCTGTCTCTCTCTGTCTCTCCAGTGAATGCATGCAACCTATAGCAAAAATCTCTCTCTCACTCAAAAAAAAAAAAAAAAAAAAAGGTATATTTACCTTTCTCCAGGTCAGTCACACATATTTGTGTTTATAAATAAACCACATTGATTATTATTTCTACAGAGTTGGTTATTTCCATCAACAAATCATAACCAAACCACATTGAGGATCAAAGTTAAGTATTACCAAAACCTATAGAAGCTGGTTGGAAGTTTTGGGATAAAACGTAGGATGAACTGCACAAAGCTTGATAAAGTTTATCTATACTTTAAAATTAGATAGAGAAGATAGACTTGAGTCATTCAGGTAAAGCAAGTTTTGATATATAGAATGGGAAGGGGCTATTGGAAGTCATTCAGGAGCAGGATCGGGAAGTTTCACATACTTGCTTAAAGTCATAAGCGTATTTCAGTTCCTATTTTCAACTCACTACATCACACCAGTTCATCGACATCAAGCACAGGAAATAGCACTGCTTTGTTGTCTCCATGACTGTTGTGTAGGTCTCCAGTATTTCTCATCTCTGCCTGGACTCGGGCACAGGAGGAGCACGAAGGGTTCTGTTGGGCAATTTCTAACCTTGAAGGTTACTTTATAGCATGGGTTACCTTTCTCACTAGGCTGTGTTGGTAAATGCCTTTTTAAATTTATGTTATTTCAACAGTCAGTTTGAAAAGTAATTTTTAAAAGAGTAAACTCACCTATAGTTTACTGTATATTTCATGAAGGCAACATTTTCTCTCAAGAAGTTTCTCCCAGTGGTACCGCACTGCCCAATTAGGCACATTATTTCCATCCTTCATAGCTCTGAGCTCCTCAGGGCAGAGCATTATTGGTTAAGCACATTTTATTTATCACACACTTCTCTGTATACATTTATAGTGCCACATAAATGGTAAATAATGCTTATGAGGACTGTAATGTTCTCTCCAGGAGCATCGTCTGTGGACCACAGGGGGAATGGACTAGTGGCCATTTTATTTCCCCCCAGTTCTATGTATTTGAGAAGACTAGAAATTTTCTTTTTGATAATTGTCTAAATGTGTTTAGCTTATGCCAACATGTATTTTCAGTATTGGTAGAATGTCACTCATAAGACCCAGTGAGCTTTTGGCAATGTGCTTTTGGATGTTGGCTATATAATATGTATTTCTTTTTGTGTTCCCTTTTGGTGTTCAGATAATTACTCACACATGGACACATGTGCTTGCACACACACTTTATATAGATTTATGTATGTGTGTACATATGCAATCAAATTATTTTGCAAAGTCTAAAGCACTTATTATCAATTTACTTTAGAATCTTATGCAAATTTAAGCACCAAAATCACAAGTTCATTTCAGTAACAGGTAAATAATTAAACATATAAGTAAGAAGAAAAGATTAGGTCTTCCTAGCAGTAGAATGTCACATGGCAAATGTGAAGAGAGTATTGGAGTTGAAACATTTGCATTTTGTAACCATTCCAATAAAATTTGGATCAAAAAGAATCACCAATGGATGGGAAATGTAGGGAGAAATTATGAACCTCAAAATTTCTCCCCATGGGACCAGCACATGGCACAATGGTTATGTTACTGGACTCCCACATAGTTGACTGCTGTTTGAGTCCCAGACCAGTGGCTTGAAACTCACACTGGGCACATGTGTATGCATGGCCAAAATCCTGAGAGGATAATGAAGGAGAAGGGATTGTAGCATGGCCATCCCCCCAGGGGGTGATTTTTCACTTATGACTCTCTGTCTCTGTCTCTGTCTCTGGCAAGTACACATGCCCTATAGTAAACATCTCTCTGAGAAATAAAAAAACCTTCCCACAACTTGCTTATTCATTTAAAAAGAAAAATAATGCAACAGAGGGCTGGAGAACACCTGGATGGAGTGACCAAAATGAACATCTCTATTGAGGAACAGATGAAAACCACGTAATGCTTCCAGATGTGGTTCCCTGAGCAGGACACAGTGTCATCTCTAGTTTTCTGGCTGGTTATGCATATCCTTTATGCAATCACAGTGACACAACAGACTCCATATGGGGAGTTTTCTCCTAAAGAAAGAAGAGGGGACTCTGTATTTTTCATTAGTGTCAAGGTCATAAAAGAAAAAAAATACTAAGGAAATATTCTAGATTAAAGAGACTAAACACATGGACCAGCAGTTAGCGTAATGGCTGTCGCTGGACTCCCATGTAGTCGACTGCAGTTCGCGTCCTGGATCCGGTGGCTTAAAACTCACACTGGGCGCGTGTGCGTGTGTGCCCAACATCCCGAGAGGAGAATGGAGGAGAAGGGATTGCGGCATGGCCATCCCCTCTGGGGGGTGATTTCTCGCTTTCTGTCTCTGTCTCTCTGTCTCTGTCTGGCGAGCGCACGCGCCCTATAGCAAAAACCTCTCAAAAAAAAAAAAAGAGACTAAACACACATGACTCTTGGAGGCAACACCTGATTTTAGGCTGGATTCTGTCTTGTGGGAAATGAAAGTTATAAGACTTTATGGGGTTGACTGCAAAATTGAAATACTAAAGTGGAATACTTAATGTGATGCATGAATGTTAAATTTATTAAAGGTACTATAGTTACATAAGAAGATTTTCCTATAATTATCAATACACATTGAAGTATTTAAGGGTAAAATGATACATATCAGGGTCAGCAGTTGGCATGGTGGTTAAGGTGCTGGACTCCTACTGCGGTTTGAGTCCTGGACCTGGTGGCTTACTTTCTCACTTTCTTTCTCTCTGTCTCTCTCTTTTATGTGCATGTGCCCTGTAGCAAATTAGAAAATAATAATAATAAATAAAATATAAAAAAATTACATCTCCTTTCTCACATACAATGCACATGTGCACACACACAGACAACAAACATGAGTTAGACTATATACACATTTATATATACATACATATATATATACATTTATATATACATACATATATATATACACATATATATAAACTTTATTTTCTTCATTATTACATATCCTATTTCCAATTTCTAAAACCTAAGTTAAGTAAATATTTGCCTGTGAGAGAGAAATACCAAAAATATTTCCTAAAGTAAAGTTCTGTGAAAAAAAAATGGCATTTTCTTCTTTTAAAAGTGCTGCTGTCTGGGGCCGGCAAGTGGTATGGTGGTAAAAGGCACTGGACTCCCACATGGCCGACCATGGTTCAAGTCTTGGACCTGGTGGCTTGCTTTCTCACTTCCTCTCTCTCTCTGTGTGTCTCTCTGATCAAACTGGAAAATAATAATGATAATAATAATAAATAAAGTTAAATAAAATAATTCTTTAAAAAAAAAAAGTGCTGTTGCCTAAGCAGAACAATTTTTTTTTAGCATAAGGGGATTTTTTTAATATATGTGTCTTATGCTCTCTTCTTCCATTCTTTATTTTTCTTGCATCCCACTTCGGAAGGCAACGAAGCACTACCCCAGTGGTCAGGCCTGCAGGCCCGTTCCGTCAAGGTGGCTGGGTCCACGACTCAGATTGAGGGAATGAAATGTGGAAAGTGGACTTTATTTTCAATGTCACCATGCCAGAACACTGACAATAAATGCAGACTCTTCTTCCTTTCTCTTGTCTCTTACTGTCGTAGCCAAGGGTTTCTTCGCCTTGCCTCCAGCTTGCTCTGGCCTCTAGCCCTCCGGGGGCGTCCTCTGATGTGCTCCATGCAGGCCTTAAATAATCATGCAAACACAATGAAATGATGTCCTTCCCATGTCCGGGCTGGCACTCCACGGCCTGACCATGAACCAACCACGCTTAACTCCACGCAGAATGGGGCTGAGCTTCCGCTGATTTCTTAAGGCGGCCTCTTCCTGAATCGTGCGGTTGAAAGGCAGTGAGTGCCTGCTCAACAGAAGCTTCATCCCTTTCTGTTCATCAGATTTAACCTCCCAATCATCAGCAAAAGGAATGTGGAGAGGTTCTGCTGGGGTTCAGCTCTAGAGAGGGATCAAGATGATTAGTGGGTCAGAAAGGAGACAGATGAAACTTTTGTGTCCAGAATGAAATAATCCTGAGCACATTCGCAGATGGCTTGTGTACCCAGGAAGTCCCAGTGGCTAGGTACAGCGATTCATGCGCTAATATGAACAGAGCTTTTGATTTCATGGTTTAAAATAAGATGACCCAAATATAATTACTAAAGCTTATGAATTTGTTTGTTCTGGGTCATCAACCCTTCTCTGGCTGTGGGGCTTTTTACATATGGGCCACGAGGATTAGTTTTCCATCTGGAAGACTCTGATTCTTCCATGAAGTGGGAAGAAATAACTGATAAATCACTGTTCTTAATCGCTCTGCCCTAGTCAGAAGCACTTGATATCTAACTTTAAAGAATTAGATAAATTTCACAGAAGAACTAGTATCAATGTACAACTCACAACTCATCAGCCCTCGCCAGGGGTCAGTAGATATTTATAAAAAGTGACATCGTGGGGCCAGCCACAGTGGCAGGCAGGTGAGCAGTTGTAGAAAAACCTTCTCTTTTGTTGACTAAAGTGCAAGACACAATAGAAAACATGAATGAAAGCATTTTTGTTTTTTTTTTTTTGAGAGATTTTTTGCTGTATGGCATGTGTGTCTGTATCTCACCAAAGATTCAAAAAGTGAGAAATAACCTCCCAGGGGAGATGGCTATGCTACAATCCCTTCTCTATTCTCCTCAGAGTTTTGGGCACACATGCACACACATGTGCCCAGTATAAGTTTCAAGGTGCCGGATCCAGGACTTGAATTGCTGTCAACCATGAGGGAATCCAGTGCTTAAACCACTATGCCACCTGCTGGCCCTGAAAATAGTTTCTTAAATTATCTAAAATTGTCTTCATGTATGGAGAAAGCATTTTTTTCTTTAATATCTGCCTTTAGAAATGTTTATGAAATTAAAAAAAATAAACTCAAGTGCTAAACATGAGTTATTTCCTCCAGAAATAAAATTTTTCATCTAGCTCATTTAGAAAGTTTATTATATTTATTTATTTATTTATTTATTTATTTATTCACATTATTTAACTTACAAAGTGAACATTTCAATATGTGAACATTTCTCCCCAATCTAGTTGATCAAAATATCTTCAACAGATAACCCCACTACCTCCCGATCCCGTCAATGCTGTCTCTGTATCCCTCCTCCCAATGTCCTTCCCCAGGCCCCACTCCTCCACACACACCAATGAGACACAGAAAGGAAAGCTAGAGAGCTAAGTATTTTGACAGAGTCTCCCCAGGCCCCAATTCTCCTGCCCCAGCTCCCACCTAGCCAGGATTCTAAGTGTGTACCACTGTGCCTGGCCTGGTCTGCTGGGCCGGCAGTATAATCCGGGCCAGGAGTGGAATCTGGAACTCCCACGTGGCCTCAGACTTTCACTGTGACACCCTCCTCCTAGCACTACAGTGGCTAGGTGAGAACTTACCGCACTGAATGAAGTATGGAGGGAAAGCCGATATGTTTCTTGCATGAGAGAGTCACAGGAAGAGATAGAGACAGAGAGACAACATCTTCAAAAGGCTCTCCATGCTGCAGCCCTCTCCAGCCGCAGCCAGCCCCAGAGACTGGGACATGCATGCCTGGTGTGCTCAGGGAGGTCTCTGGTTGCTACCCTGGAACCTTCCCACTCCAGGCGGCCTCACAGAGTCTTGTGTTTTACTGCTTTGCACCATCCAGCCCCATGCAAGCATTTTTCTCTGTAAGTTGCTCAAAACTCATGTTCTAGAATTAGAGACATCCTTCGTAGTGCCTAATAGGCTTCAAGTTCCTGTCTTCCTGCCTTTTAAAGGAGTAGGAAACCCACTACAAGGCGCAAGTGAGAGTGACTGCTGCCTTTTGACTCTATACTGTGTACAGATGAAGATGTAAATAACCAATCTGTTGTCATTTTCCTCTTAAAATTTGTATCAATTCTTGAGCCCATATTTATTTATTTTTAATTTTAATTTTTTCTTTTTCTTTCTATTTCTTTTATACATTCAAGCATGCTACCCAGCTTACAAAGTGAATATTCCAACATGTGTACATTTCTCATATTTATTTAAAGGCTTATTTACTTTTGCTTTAAAGCGTGTGTGAAATGATTAGCCATGTTTGAGCACACACGTTACTATAATGCATCTGACATTCTTAAGTACAAATGTGATAGTTTCTGAGAAGAATCTGGAAAAATTGTATATATAGTTTTGCTCTAGAGCATGCATGGTTGCCAAAGAGAGAAAAAGGGAGAGACAGAGAAAGTAATTTCTCACCCCGTTCTCCCCCCCTCCTCCCGGGGTAATGCTCATGCCACAATCCTCTCTCTGATTTTGGACATGTGCTCACACTCATGTGCCTGGCTTTTTTCAAGTTGCAGTCAGCCTTGCCGGATCCAGCAGCCTTGTCCCCTGTGCCACCTGCTGGCCCATGAATATGTTTTATAAGGGAGTGTCCCGCTTGAAGACAGGCCTGAGGTCGTGCTGACCAAATCTTACATACACTGTTTCCAGGTGCCCAAGGGGGGACTGGTAACTCCCAGCCAGAAGTAAAACTCAAGAAAACATACCAAAACTTTGTACTATATGCCCTAATGCCCCATAGCGATATATCTGTAAAATTGTGCTATTTCTGAGGTTCTAATGTGAAAAGGCCTTTCTGTGCGTTATATAAGATGACTGGTTTAGTCTTTGCCTCTGTCTGGGCCATTAAACCAAGTATCACCTCTTCCCTTTTAGGATGAAGATGCTATGCTCGTTTATGGGGGCTGGAGGGAGAACAAAGAAACAAAACAAAATAAAAAAGTACCCTGTGAAGAAGTCCTACGCGACAACTGCGGACTCCGCATCCGGGTCAGATGGGGCCGCTCAGCGAATGCACGGCGGAAGGAGAGAGCCTGCCAGCCGCCATGCTTCCGGAATTCCGACCATCAGAGCCACCTGGCAAGCTGGACCCCTCGCCAGACCTCTTCCATCCAAACACCAAGGAAGAGGTCGGTGTGTCTAAATGTTTAAAAACATTCTCTTTGGAGATAATTGTAGTTTTACAGCCAGAAATAGTGCTGAGTGGTCCCTTCTAACCTGCATTTGCTTTCCCTTGTGGCGAGCTCTTGTGTAACTATAGCCTGATAACCACAACCAGAAAGCTGAACTCAGTATGACCCACTGGCCTATCCAGATGTCAACAGTTATTATTATTAATCATTATTTAGTTTGCTAGGGGGCATGTGTGCTCACTGGTGAGAGACAGAGAGAGAGAGAGAGAGAGAGAGAGAGAGAGAGAGAGAGAGAAAGAAGGAGAGAGAAAATGAGAAAGCACCCCCGTGGGGTATGGTGATGCTGTAATCTTTTCTTCTCCATTTCTCCCTCCTTTCAGGATTTTGGGCATGCATACAGATATGCCCAGAGTATTTCTCAAGCCACTGGAGCCAGGACTCAAACCGTGCAGTTGGCTACGTAGAATCCAGTCACCTTAAACACCACACCACAGGCTGGCCCAGATTTCACCAATTTTATACACACAATTCTTGCTACCCTTCTAAAGCCATATTCACCTCTCTCTCCTCCGTGTCACTAGTCCTGCCAATCACTAACCTGTTTTCCACCTCTGTAGTTGTACAATTTCATAAATGTTCTATGGATAGAATAATAAACTGTGAAATCTTCAGGAATTGGCTTTTTTCTTCCTTCCTTCCTTCCTTCCTTCCTTCCTTCCTTCCTTCCTTCCTTCCTTCCTTCTCTCTCTCTCTCTCTCTCTCTCTCTCTCTCTCTCTCTCTCTCTTTCTTTCTTTCTTTCTTTCTTTCTTTTCCTTTTTCTTTCTTTCTTCTTTTTCTTTCTTTCTTTCTGTTTGTTGTAGGGCATGCTCATTCACTGGAGAGAGATAAGAGAGGCAGAGAGGAAAGTGAGAAATCACTCCCTAGTGGGGATGGTTCACCACAATTCTGTCCTCTCCATTCTCCTCTTGGGATTTCGGGTACATACACACATATGCCTGGCCTTATTTTTAGGCCACTGGGTTTGGGACTTGAACTGCGAAGAAAGGTAAGTGGGATCTGGCAGCATTAACCTCCATGCCACCTACTGGCCCTGGGGTTGGCATTATTTTACTCTATATAATTTTCTGGAGGTTCATTCAAATGAGCATGCATTAATGGCCCATTCATTTTCATTGTCAAGTAATATTCCATGATATGGCTCTACTATAGTTTATTTACTCTTTCACCTGGGGAAGGGCACCTCCATTGTTTCCAGTTTGTTGCTATTATAAATAAAGCTGCTATAAACATTTCCATGGGGGGTTTTATATGAACATATATTTCTTTATTTCTCTGAGATAACTGCCTAGTTCAATTGTTGGGTCATATTATTAGTTGCATGCTAGCTTTTTAAGAAGTGGTTTATCTGTTTCCCAGAGTATCTGTGGCCTTTTACATTTTTGTGAGCAATGTGTCAATAACCTAGTTTCTTTACCTCATTGTCAGCATTTGGTGTTTTTATTATTTTTCATTTCTAGCCATTTCGATAAGTGTGTAGTGATATCTCCTTTTGGTTTTAATTTACATTTCCATAATGGCTAATAATATTGAACATCTTTTCATCTGCTTATTTTCCATCTGTATTTCCTCTTCTGTGAAATGTCTGTTCAGTAAAGTGTCTTTTACCCATAGTCTAATTAATTTTTTAACTATTAATGATTGAGATTTTTTTGCATTAGTTCTTATATTAGTTCTTTATATTCTTTTTATTTAGATAGTAATTCTTTAACATGAGCAGTCTGAAAATATTTTCTTTTTTTTTTTTGAGAGTTTTTTTTTTTCCTATAGGGCACATGCTTTCACTAGAAAGAGACAGAGAGACAGAAAGCGAGAAATCACCCCCCTGGTGGGGGGGATGGCCACGCCACAATCCCTTCTCCATCATTCTCCTCTTGGGATCTTGGGCACGCACGCACACATGCCTGGCATGAGTTTAAGCCACCAGGTATGGGAATCGAACCATGGTCAACTACAATGGGAGTCCAGTGACATAGGCATTATGCCAACTGCTGGTCCCAGTCTGCAAATATTTTCTACTGGTTGTAGAATGTCTTGTAATCCTCTTAATAAGCTCATTCACAGAGCAGGGATTTTAATTTTAATCAGATCCAGTGTATCCACATTTTCTTTTAGGTCTCATGTTTTTGGTATCAAAGCTAAAAACTCCTCTTTTAGCCTTAGGTTCTGAGAATATCCTCATTTCTTTCTAAAAGTTTTACAGTTTTTTATTATAAATTTAAAGCCCATGATTAATTTTGGGTTAAATTTTACCTAAGATATGAAGTTTAGCTTTGAATTCTTTTTTAACATATGGAAATTCAGTTGTTACAGTATCAATTACTGATAAAACTATCCTTCCCCTATTGGGTTGCTTGTTGTATTCTTGTCAAAAATCAGTTGGATGTGCCCACGTGGATCTGTCTCTGTGTTCTGTGTTCTGTTTCACGAATCCGTGTGTCTGTCCCCAACAACATCACACTGTTTTGATTACTGTAGCTCCAAAGCAAACCCTGAAACAGAAGACTATATTCCACCTGCAGTTTGCCTTTGACTCATACCTTTTAGAATTAATGTGTCTGTGTCTACAAAAACTCTGGAAGACTTTTGATAAAAATTGCATTAAACCAATCAGTCCTTTCTGTTAGGATTGATTGCAAAGCTGGATTAGATGAAGATCTACCTTTCTTTACTCTTTCATTAATGCATTTACCTACTTAAAAACACATCTGAGGGGCCAGCAGGTGGTACAGTGGTTAAGGTGTTGGACTCCCACATGGCTGACCGTGGTTTAAGTTCCAGACTCGGTGGCTTGAAAATTACACTGGGTGCATGTTTATGTGTGCCCCAAATCCTGAGAGGAGCATGGAGAAGGTATTGCATCATAGCCATCCTTTTGGGGAGTGATTTCTCACTTTCCTTCTTTCTGTCTCACTCTCTCTCTCTCTCTGGAGAGTGCATGTGTCCTATGGCAAAAACCTAAAAATGGTAATAATAAAAAAGCACGTTTGAGCTCCTAATGTGCCAAGAACTGTTGCTGACAGTGGAATGCGGCAGTAAAGGGATCCACAAGGCCACGCTCTCATGGAAGTGTCGTAGCAGAGTGCTGTGCATGTGTGCGCATGTGTGTGGTGGGTGTGTGAAGCTTGTAGTATCATAATGGTGGTTCAGTTTGTGCATGCCATTCATAATAGCAAGGCATCATTTTTAAAAGATTTGGCCAGAAGGTGCTTGTGCTTACCAGAGAGAGAGAGAATGAGAAAGCACTGCAATCACATTTCCTCCATTTCCCCCTCCTTCAGGGGTTTTGAACATGCACGCACATGTACCTGGCACGTTTCTCAAGCCACCAGTTCCAGGATTCCAATCACACAGTCAGCCATGTGGAATCTCACGACCTTAACCACTATGCTACAGGCTGGCCTCAAGGTAGAGTTGTAAATATAATCACAGAGATTGCGTTTAGCGATTTGGAAATTGGGCAGAGAACACAAATATTTTCAGGTTAGAGTTGAGCTTCATGGCAAAGTTCTCTTGAGTCAACCTTGAAAGATGAGGCAGGTTTAGATGTGTAGGAGGATGCTGGGGTCAGCGTTCTGCAAGGGAGGTGATGTGTGGAAGTGAGGTGTGGAATGTTGAGGAAAGATTCCTGCCTTTTCTGATGGTGTGATTAGAGAACTGGGCGTAGGAAGCGGGAGGCCGAGGTTGTTAAGGAAAACAGGCTGGAAAGATAGTTGTTGTTAAATCATGAGGAGATTCAATATTCCTGTTAAAAGAGTCAGGCCTTCTTTTTGAAATTGGGAGCCATTGCAGCCTTTGAAGCAGGAGTGTGGCGTGATCAGATGTGTTTGAGAAAGACCAGTCACTAACAATGAGGAAGGCAGACTGGTGATGTGGTTTGGAGATAGGCTGAAGTGAACAACCAGGAGGCCACAGCAAAGTCCTAGTGAGAGCTCATGAAGACTGAGCTGGGCAGAGGCAGGGGGTGTGGGAGGAAGAGAAGCTGCACAGGGTCTTCGGGGAAGACTCACTGCGGTTTGTGGCCTCAGGGAACAGGAGGCAGCGAACTGAGGATGCCTGGCTTTAGGTGTCCAGCTGGAGCGGGGGTTAGTTAGAGAATGCAGACTCTGTGAGAACCTAAGAACAGGTCCAGAAGGACAAAATTCACACCATTGATTTTGCCTGTGCACATTTGTCGCCCCAATGAGTAAATATATGAAAATACTCGTACATTTTTTTAGAGAGACTTTTGCTACAGGGAGCATGCACTTGCTGGAGAGACAGAGAGAAACAGAGAGACACAAAGTGAGAGACCACCATCTAGAGGGGATGGCCACACCTCAATCCCTTCTCCTCCACTCTCTTCTTGGGATCTTCGGAAAGCATGCACACGCACCTGGCATGAGTTTTAAGCCACCTGGTCTAGGACTCAAGCCACAGTCGACTATGTGGGAGTCCAGCGATGTAAGCATCATGCCATCTGCAGGTCCCACTCATACGTTATACATAATGATCAGATGAAAAACAGTAAGATTGAAGCAAATTAAGATTGTAAAGAAATGAAAAAGTATGGGAAGGAATTGAAAATATACATAGATATAAGTCCTGTAAAACATGAGCATTCAGTGAAATGAGGAATATGATTACAATGTCCTTTTATAAATATATAGAAAGAAATGTGCTGGCCCTATAGCCTAGAGGTTAAGGGAGCTGGATCTCAAGTGATTGACTATGGTTCAAATTCCAGCCCTGGTGGCTTGAAAAACATGCCAGACTCAGGTGTGTGTTCATGCTCAAAATTCTGACAGGATAAAGAAGTGGAAGAGCAGGTTGTGGTATGACCACGCCCTGTTGAGAATCCTTTCCCCTACTCCTTCTTTGTCTCTCTCTGGTGAATGCATGCATCCTCTGGTATTAAAGAATGAAAGGAAGGAAAACAATCCTTCCTCATTTCTATTGGAGGGTCTTTACTAGGTGTGGCGGGTGCCTAATATGTGAAGCACTGGCTCTAGCTGGGACTGGTGACTTCTGTAGTGGCCGATCAGGCCTGCTGGCCTACTCTCTGAGCATATCGCCACAAAAACAAAAATAAACAAGAAATAAATAAATGAATGTTCATTTAAAAATTTGTCCTAAAACACCACATTCTACTCTGATTGCCTGATTTTCTTAGGAAGATACTATTTCCTATGAAATAAATCCCAGTTGTTGATCTGCTACCCTTTTCTAATCTAATGCCATGGTATCCTTACCCAGGATTTGTTACTCCTCCTGACTGACGGGCTCCGTACCCAGGACCCCCATTGCTCCTCCTGACTGACAGACTCCCTACCCAGGATTTGTTACTCCTCCTGACTGGCGGGCTCCATACCCAGGACCCCCGTTGCTCCTCCTGACTGACGGGCTCCGTACCCAGGACCCCCGTTGCTCCTCATGACCGACAGGCTCCATGCCCTGTCACCTGCTTTCTCTTTTTCTACTGGCTGTAGCTAGAGTCCTTGTTAGGCTCAGGAATGGCCTCCTTTCTTGGTTTCTTCCATTCTGACCCAGCTTGAAATCCTAACCCTAACTCTGAGGTCTCTTCCTTGCTGAAATTCCCATTTTAGTTCTTTAGTCTCTACATTTGTGTCACCTTGAAGCTGCTTGCATCATGCACCCGACTGGGTCATCAGCCTGTGGGGGCCAGGCCCTCTGTGTGCAAATGTCTAGGTGCCATCACACACCAAGAGACCTCCTGGGGCATCTGGGGAGGGTAAAGGGGGACCCAGAGGTGTCTCAGAGACCCAGGCAGGCCTGGCACCTGTGGAGGAGAGGCAGAAAAGACTGGGTGGGGCAGCTCAGGCATGTGCTTCAGGGAAGCTTGGCTCCTGTTGCTAAGGCCCTCAGCAGTGGCGGGGCGCTCCGTGCCATGTTTGGCAGAAATGGCCTGGCTCAGCACCCACCACCTTGTCAGCAAAAGGGACGCATGGCTTTGGCATGATTGCTGCAGCAGGTCTTGAGGATCCGCCATCCGGTCCCTTGCAATGGGCTCTCTTTGGGAGGCGGGGGCTGGGTATCGCTCCTCCAAGGCCACAGAGACCCCCTTCTGCAATCAAGCCCAGGAGACCTCCCACAGGGCCCAAACTTCATTCTGAAGGGAGACATGGAGGAGAGAGTGTGCCTGAGTACATTCTTGGTCCTCACTGCCTTGGCCCTCGGAGGGCACCCACTGCGCTGCCCTCACCCAGCTGGCCCTTCTGTGGTTCTTAGTGAATGTGTTGCCCTCACTGATTCCCATACATGTGGCTTAACACAGCAGTCACACAGCCGGGGAGGCCAGAGGTCTGCCGTCCAGGTGTGGGCAGGGCTGCTCCCTCTAGAGGCTCCAGACGAGGGCACTTCCTGCCTCCCCCAGCTTTGGAAGCCCCAGGTATTCCTGGGCTTGTGAATACCCACCCTCTGCCTTTGCTTTCACACCTGTCCGTGTATCTCTCTTCTCTCCGCTTACCAGGGCACCAGACAAACTGGGTTAGGACTCACCCGGAGGGCCTCAACTTGATTACCTCTGTAAAATCCTCTTTCCCATCAGGTCACTTCCCCAGGTGTCAGGGAGTAGGACATCGAGGGACCTTTTTAGGAACACTGTTCAGCCCATGGCAGTGGCAACCCCAGTGGTCTGACCAAAGCTTCCTCCTGAGCTGTTCAAGCCTGTGGCCATCACACCCATCTCAGGCCAGGGTGGGCTCCTGCTCCTGGTCGTGGTTACAGTGGGACAAAGTGCACGTGACACAGAGAGGGGCCCTGTGGATTCTGCATACGTTCTCCCTGCCCCATGGACACAAAGCAGCTGGGCAGAATTGGTCTCCACCTCAGGGAGGTCCTCCGGCCTCAGGTTCTGGTCCCTGCATGTAGGAACACATGGTGTCCAGACAGCAGCCACAGCTTGAGGTTTACTGGTCTCTCCTCTGTGTCCCTCGGCAAAGCAAACTGGGACCTCCCAACCTACAACTGCAGAGTTGCAGGGCCATGGCCAGTGGGCCCCAAGGTCCTCTCCTGTCTCCACCACCAGGTTCCCTGGGCCACTCGCTTCTCCACCTGGGACACACCCTCAGGAAGAGGTCTCTCCTTTAGCGTACACTGTGTCCAGCTTGACACCGACTCCTTGCAGGGTCTGGCTTCCAAGCTGGCTTTGCAGCTGGGCCTGCCATAGGCCGTCCTGCAGCTCCTCGTTGCCTCTGGATGATGCGTTACATGACGTGGTCAGTGATCCTGAGGTCATGGCCCACTCCCACTCCTAGCTGTGAAGTGTGTTCACAGGTCAAGTGTGATTGATGAGTTCTGGGTGCTGCTGAGGTGCTGCGGGGGATAGGAAATCCCTGGCCCACGTCCTGCAGCTGCCTAATGCCTGTGGTGTGTGAAGCCCATTTCTGGATGCAGCATTTATAGGCAGGTTCTGTGATCAACGTCACAGTCAGAATAGGTGGCGACCGGAGCTCCTACAGCGCCATGGAGGGAGCTGGGCAGAAATGTCCCCGGTTTAGCCTTGACTCCCATGTTCAGTCACCAGCTGGGAGCCACCCAGGGAAGGCATGGTCTCAAAGCGAGTGACTGACAGCTTGGAAACCCTGGTGGACACTGCTTGAGGAAGGGGACTGAGATGGGGCAAGAACAGGGCCAGAACACTGAGGGTCTTGAAAACCAGATGGAGCAGACTCTGAGGGGTGAAAATAAGACACCAATGAGAGTTCAGGAGCAGTGGTAAAATCACTATTGGAGAAAAACGAATCTGTCAGAGAGGTGAGGACTGACCACACACGGTTTAGCTGCCATTTTGGTCTTGCTGATGAATTCAGACTGGGTGGTGGCAGCAACAGAGGACTGCCAAGAGGAGTTGCCTGAGCTTTTTCAAGGAAAAATAACAGAATCCAGGAACTGGTTACTTAGGATAAAAGTGGTGGGTGAGTTACAAGTGACTAAGCATTTGCATATAAGAGCATTGGGAGACTGGTTCCTTAACACAGCAGAAGCCCCAAATTGGATTTATGACAAAAAATAAATAAATAGTGGCAGGTTGGAATTTATTAGCTCCTGTCAGACCACACTTCAGGAGTAGATCAGGTGCGGGGGACCTGGGGACTAAAACACCCTGCAGGACTCGGTGTTTTTCCATCCCTGCCTAGCTGTTTTGTGGCATCCTCCTGGATGTGGGGCTCCGATGGCTGCCAGGAAGCCCCGCGTGGACATCCACTGGGCTTCGTGCTGATCACAGCAACAGCACAATTGGGGTTTTTCCCAAGAGCTCCAGCGTGGGGCCAGAACTTCCCCTGGCTGGGCCAGTGTGGCCTACATGGCTCCTATTTCTGCACTCACTGTGCGAGGGGGAGCTCTTTCACCCTCATTCACCACGTTCGGATTACATGGGTCTCCCAGGAGGCTGGAAATCCCTTACTAAACCCCTTAAACTGAAACTGAGAGAGGCGGGGCTCCCCAAAGGAAAATCAGGTAAAGGTAATGAGAATAAAATTGAAATAAAAGTAACAGGAAGATAAATACAAAAATAAAAGCACTCATATTAGGAAAGGAGAACGCTGAGCTGATTATTAGGGACAGAAAGTGGTTTAGAATGAAACTAACTGGAGTACTGGTTAAAAGGTTTTTGTGGGGGTCATCTGAAGTATTTTCAGAATAACAGAATTTTGAATGGGAGCTTTCTTTATTAGAATTACTGTTGGAGCCCTAGAGCTGAAAATAGTGGACAATAAATAGTCCTCATTCCAGAGAGAGAAGCTAAACACCAGTGGGGAACTTGCAGGGGAAAAAAAAATTCTACAACCATCATCCTGAAAAAGCCTGAGTAGGGCAACTAGCTACATGCATGAAGAGGGGCTCAGAGAGCAAGTCCAGGGTGCAAGTGTGAGCTGACGGCCTGTCTCCTTGCTCGGAGGGGTATGGAATAAGGATGTCCTTGCTTTCCTATCCCATCCAAGCTCAATGCCAGGGTGGGAAGGGGGAGAGACCCCAGGAGAACAGAACCGCACCACCTGGTGTGCTTTCCAGGAGTAGGGACAGCCATGGGGAGAAGGCTTGGCCTCAGAGCCCTCCCCCTGTCAAGGGTCCCCAGAGTGAGGGCTGGCGGTAGCAGTATTCTTGTGCAAATCTACTGTGGCCCCCCCACCCCATAGGAGACCCATAGATGGATACTCATTTCTGAATCTAACTTCAAGAATTCTTTTTACATAGATTTTTGCTATAGGGCCATGTGCTCACCAGAGAGACAGAGAGCGAGAAATCACCCCCCCCCCCCCCCCCCCCCCAGGAAGGATGGCTACTCCACAATCCCTTCTCTATTCTCCTTTCCAGATTTTGGGTATGCATGCACACACACCCAGCGTGAGTTTTAAGCCGCCAGGTCCACGACTTGAACCATGGTTGTCCATATGGGAGTGTGGCGACATAATCATTACACCTTCTGCTGGTCCTGACTTCAAGAATTCTTGAGGTGAGAGAGTGACTGGAACTGGCCCTGGATTGAGTAGGAGGGAGAGGATGGCCTCAGAGTAGCCAGTTCTGATAGCTAAAGGACAGGGATGAATTCTCTTGGCCAGGCACACGTTGCCAACAATGGCTGGTGCAGAGGCTTCCTGGAGGACCCCACCTGCTATAGTTTGACTGTATTGTGTTGTGTGTAGTCAGAGCAAACTAAATCTGATTGCAGTGCTGAAAGGTAGGCCTTTGGAAGTGATTAGGCATCAAGGCCAAGGCCCCATGATGGAGTCCTATAGGGTTTACAAGGTCAGGGGATGAGACAAAGTGTGCTGAGCGCCACACCCCCTCCTGTCCTCCGCCATGGTGTGATGTGGTGTGCAGATCGTCACCTGAAGCCCACGCTGTGCTCTTGGACTGGTTAGCCTCCAAAACCATGAGCTAATCAGATTTCTCTTCTCCTACATTACCCAAAAGTGGGCATTTTCCATTATTAGCAACAGAACAGACTAAGGAACTCCTGCCAGAATGGGGTGCCAGCCCAAGCCTGGAGCCCCGGCTGGTTAGGGTCAAGTGGCAGGAGAAGTGTCTGCTCAATGTATTTGCTGGACTGGGAGTGGAGATCTCTGAGGTGGGCCTCCCAAACCCCAAGATGCCTCTGAAAGAACTATTATGTGACTGTCCTGTCAGAGCACCCTGACCACCAATTGCATTGTCACCTCTCAGGCAAACTTCTAGAAGATATGAGCTGCTCACGAGAGTGGAGTTCTGTTCTAAACTGGAGTGGACATTTTAACCTATGAAAATGAAATCGTTCTCCTGTCTGACAGTGCCTGAGAAGCTGGGGTCTGGCCCGTTCACAGACAAGAGCAGGCCCCACGGGGCACGGAGGAGGAAGATGGGCGACACAGAGGCGTTTCCATCACTGCCCCTCAGGGCCAGCCCGCTGAACACACTGCGCGCATCCCAGTTAGCTCGTTCTCCTCCATCCCGCCACATCCGCTGTCCACGTGAGATCTGCGTCCAGGCCCACGTCCTCTCAGGCTTACTTCTCCTTCCTTGTTCTCTCACTCTTTCTACTTCTTCCCCTCAGCCACTGATGTCAGTCGTCACCACAAAAATAAGCTCCCCTCGTGAGGCCTTTGTCTCTGGGGATCAGTGCTGAAGGTTTTCAGGGACTCTGGGTGCAGTAATCTGTGGGACACCATCTGGGAACACAGTGCTTAGACCACAGCTGATAAAACATCTGGAAAGTGGGTAAAGGGTGGGATTAGGAGGCGATGCTCAGGACTCAGGAACCAGCTTCAGGTTTAGGAGTTGGTTGTGGTGCTAACAAGAGGAGCTCCAGGGACTAAGGGGATTGGACAAACCAGCGCCTGCCAGGCAAAACCTTGACCTCTGGCCTTGATGCTTACAAAGCAGGCATTTGGGGTTTTCAAGGAGTTACTCTATCAAATTGATTGCTGTCTACCGTTTAACAGAGTAGACATAAAACATGTCAGAGAAATACTTCTTTATTTTCTCTCAGGAGCTCAAGGTAGTGCCATATTCTTTAGGAGAAGAAAGTGTAACAATGAACATCTCTTTCTATTTATCATCGATTATTTTGAATGGATTCGACACAGCTGACACCTCGGAGTTTATTTCTGAGGCCGTTCAACAATAGGGAACTCGAGAACCTCGGGCGTTCCAGAAAGTGTCAGCTCGTTTTCTGCTCTCTCTTCATACAGAGCAACATCCTTTTGCAATTTCCCCCTCTTTCTTCTCCTCTTTTTGAGGAGGCCAGGCAGAGTTTCGAAAGCTTCCTGTGAACTATGTAATCGGGCACATGTTCAAAAGCAATGCCTTATTTCTTGTGAAGAGCGTGTTATTCTTTCCCTCCTGTCAGCCCTCGGAAGCGATGGGCTGCTTTGCAGTCTTCGTGTGCAGGATTCCAAGTCTGCTTCTCAAAGGCTCCTCCGTCCGTCCGCCGGTTCCTTCCTGCTGGCCTCACCAGTTTTATTCCATCCCACTCCGATCCGAGCGGGGCCCAACTGGCCTCGTTCCCCCTTTCATTCTTGTCTTCTCTTGCAAGCTTTTTCTACTTTCTATGCAAAAAGCGAAGTGCAGAAGGCCGGGCGTTGCCATGGCAGTGGTGTTGCTGTGGGCCTCTAGTGGGTTTGAGCTCTAAACTTTGAGAAAAATAATGGCCTCAAAGAAGTTGGAGGGAGAGCAAGAGAAAGAGGAGAAAAATCAAACAGGACAACAGCCTCGGAGGGGGGAGAGCGCGGGGAAAGCAGGGCAAAGCCCCGACATGCATTTGCGGTGACATCACTGCCTTTCCCACCGGGGCCATTGACTGGGCGGCCAGCGTCCATTCAGCGCCCGGGGCCGGCTCTCCAGGCCCCGGGAGCCGTGGCTGTGGTCCTGAATACCGTTTTTGTTGGGAAACAGTGGCCCGTTTCTGGAGGCCGCATAAATGGCTGAGTGATTCACGGCCGTTGCCAGGAAGTCTGAGGCACTTGTGAGCTCACAATGGTGAACTTTATCTCCCGGCCCATGCGGGAAGTTCCAGCTGCAGGTCCTGAATTCTAATAAGGGCTTTACTCGTGCTCTGAGGCTGTGGTAATCTCATCCATCTTTCCATATTAAGACACTGTCCTTGCTGCTATTGAGAGACAGAGGCGAGGACTGAGGACTGAGGTGGGCTGGGGGCAGGGAGCGGGGAGGGCAGGTGTGTGCAGGTGTGTGTGTGCGGGGGGGGGGGGGGGTGATGAATAAAAGCAAGAGGATGGAAGAAAATGGTTTTTCTATCAGCGTGGTGAAATAATATTTAATATGAGACTCCAAACTATCTTAGAGGACAGAAGAGAAAAATTTCACCCTGACCCACGAATCCCTGTGCCAAGAAGATCCCTTTAGGATATGTCCTGTGTTTCCGAGGCTGCCCTTCTGTGCCCTTGCAGCACATGGCTGGCCCCCCCAGGCAGCACCGAGCCGGGCTATGGCTCCCTTCTCGCTTTCTCGAGCATCAGCAAACACCCGAGTTTAATGCTCAGCAGGTCCTGTCCCAGGTTCCCAATACCTGCTTAAAGGGCGGTCCTTAGTTGAGTGAGAACTGGAAGCCCTTGTTAACTCCTCTCCTCATAAGTCCTGAGGACACACCTCACAAAGGCTAGCAAAGTGTGTCAAGGCCATTGCCCGCTCCTGCGCGAGCTCGAAGCACATTCTCTAAGTGACTTCTGAGAGTGCGAGAGATATTATCCGAACCTTCTTTGTGCCAGGAGCTTCTGCGTTCGTGGCCACAGTTCAGCTAAGTGCTCGTTTGCCTCTGGATGTGACAGAGCCGACACTTCCTGACACACTGTCCCCACGTGCAGCGCTTCCGCTCTCCTGCCACTCACACGTCTGCTTTTCAGGACTTAGCTTCTTGGGAGAAAAGTAAGGATAAATGGGTAAAAGGGGGAATGAGCTCTTCCTGGCTTTCGACTCCCCGCACGTCTTTGCCCCACATGAAACATCATGAAGTACTCACGAGCTTTCTAGAAGGCAGAGGTCATCATAACCTAGCGAAGTGCCTGTAGTGAGGATAAACCACATTTGAACAGAGTTCTTGTCCCTCACTGGCAGCTCCTGGTGAGGGCGTGAGGCTGGTGAAGGTTTGAGTGACTCCACGAGGGAACAGAACGGATGGGCTTGACTTACACAAGCAAAGGGAATGTTGCCTCAGAGAGAAAAGTCCACACAGTGCTGGCATACGGTTACAGTTGGTTCAGGACCAGGTGGTTCAGGGCATCGGCCCCAGGGAAGGGACTGGCTAACAGCGAGGCAGAAGAGGCAGCCTCAGAAAAGCATTTGGAAAAGCATCCCTTTTCCAAAATGCTTGGGACTCGTGTTTTAAATTTAGGATTTTTTTTCAGATTTTTAGAACATTGCATACTCATAAAGAGAGATCTCAGGGCTGTCTAAACACGAAGTTCATGTATGCTTCCTACATGCCTTACGCATACAGCCTGAAAGAAATTTTACACGATATTGTGTATTGCAGCATTTTGACTGTGACCAGTCATGTGAGATCATGTACATAATTTTCCACCTGTGGTGTCATGTTCACACTCAAAAAGTTTCAAGTTTTGCAGCATTTCAGATTTTGGTTTGGATTAGGGCTGCACAGCCTGTATGGTTTCTGGAGGAAGTAGATCAAGGAAGGTGGTATCCACTGAGAAAAATCAAGAGACAGAAACGGAGACAAGGGGGAAATGAGAGAAAGCACAGCAGAGAGCCAGGCCACCCCTTGTCTCTCCCACTGCCACCATCCACTATGGAAGCTAACAGAAAAGGCAACCATAGGGACCTGCAAATAGTGTAATTGTTATGTTGCTGGACTCCCACATAGTAGACTGCAATTTGAGTCCCGGACCCAGTGGCTTAAACTCACACCGGGCACAGGTGTATGTGTGCCCAAGATCCTGAGAGGAGAATGGAGGAGAAGGGATTGTGGCATGGCCATCCTCCCTGGGGGGGGGTGGGGTGGGGAGGGTGATCTATCACTTTCTGTCTTTCTGTCTTTTCGGAAAGTGCACACATCCCGTAGCAAAAAACTTCTCTTAATTAAAAAAAAAAAAAAAAAAAAAAAAAAGAGGTAGCCATAGAAGAACATGTACTCAAGAGGGACATCTTCCTGACCAGGAAATGAATAGGAATGACAAATGCTGATGATATACATATGAGATTATTGTAAAAATACTAATTAGCACAGAGAAGCTGATAAAAATTCTCTGAAAGAAAAGTCATGAAAGAGAAAATAATAATATAACGAGTTATAAAACAAACGAGCATTTGAAGATTGGAGAAAACACCTTAGATCAAAGATTTAAAAATAAAAGTGGTGAACACAGCAGTAACAGAAATAAAAAAAGAATTAAATACAGGAAAATGATAAAAGAATGATACTCTTACATAAGAAATAAAGACTATAGGGCCAGTCTGTGACATGGTGGGTAAGGCAGCTGGATCCCATATAGCATAGTCTGAGTACCAAACCTGGTGCTTTGAAAACATACCAGGTGGGGACCAGCAGATGGCATAATGGTTATGTCACTGGACTCTCATGTAATAGACCATGGTTTGAGTTCTGGACCCAGAAGGAATGGTGTCATGACTGTGCCCTGTGTGTGTGGGGTGCTTCCTCACATTCCCTCTCTCGCACACACACACACATACACCCACGCACACACACACACACACACACACACACACACCAAACAAACAGACAAATAATG
The DNA here is from genome assembly GCA_026018925.1 of Tupaia tana. Lineage (NCBI taxonomy): Eukaryota > Metazoa > Chordata > Mammalia > Scandentia > Tupaiidae > Tupaia > Tupaia tana. The sequence continues at coordinate 13,421,117 of JAKSZU010000002.1, forward strand.
TTGGAATAACTAGATAGTCATTGGATAAAAGATCAAATTAGATCAGATTCCCACCAAGCGTGTAAGAAACAATTTTTATAAAGAGTTTCTTACATTTTGTTTTATTTATTGCTTTACATTTTCATCTTATTTTACGAGCTGAAGTCTTTAGCTTTTTCTTTGTGTTTAGGTCTTTGCCATAGGGCGTGTGCATTCACAGAGAGAGGCAGAAAGAGACAGAGAAAAGTAAAGTGAGAATTCTCCTCCTATGAGGGATGGCCATACCACACTCCCTTCTCTATTCTCCTCCTGGAATTTTGTGCATGCATGCACATATACCTGATATGATTTCCAAGTTGCTCTGTCCAAGACATGAATTGTCGTTGGCCAAGGGAAAGTACAACACTTTAACCATTTGCTAGCCCCAAGAAACAATTTTTAATGACAATTCAAAAGTCATAGAACAAATGGAAAGGTTGATGTTTACCTACATAAAGAAAGAAAAACTCTTTGTATAGCAGAAAGCACAACATAGAAAGTTAAAAAAAATTGACAAGCTGGGAGAAAATACAGACAAAGGGTTGTATACTTCATGTACAAAGAACTTTCATGGAATGGGGGAATATCTAATAGAAATTTGAAGTTAGATTAAAAAAAACTAATAGAAAAAGAATACAAGTCATTCATGAATAGAAAATTCAGAAAAAATACTAAAATGATGTACTTATGTACAGAAGATATTCAACTTCACTCATAATCAAAAACGTGTAAACCACATAATGCCATCTCTCACCCATTTGGACAAAATATGAAATCCTGATCATTTACTATGTTGGCTAAGATGTATATAACTTGGATTTCTGATTGGAATTCAAAACAGTACAATTCCTATAGAGGAGGATTTGACAGTTTTGAACACAAACACATGTTCATGTATCTTCAACCCAGATATCCCATTTCTCAACATTTACTCTGTAGATACAGTTCCAATAATACAAACCAAGGTATATGGTTATTCTCTGCAACAATATGTATAGTTGTGAGCTGTTAGCAACTACCTATATGTAAGAGATTGATTTTATAATCCTCATCTATATAGACAGTCCTTGACCTTGCCTCATGGTAGTATGACTTTAATGATTGTTCAGCTTTATCACAGTGTGAAAACAATATGCATTCAGTGGAAACCATACTTCAAGTACCTATATAACCATTCTGTTTTTCACCTTCAGTAAAGTACTCAATAAATTACATGAGACAGTCAAAACTTTAATATCAAATGGGCTTTGCATTAGATTACTTTGCCCAACTGTAGGCTAATGAAAGTATTCTAAGCACTTTTAAGGAAGGCTAAGTTCAACTATTATGTTTGGTAGGTTAAGCTTATTAAATGCATTTGTGACTTAAAATCTTTTCAACTTCTAATGAGTTTATCAGGACATAATCCCACAGTAAACTTCAGGAGAATTTGTACACATGACAAAGTGCTGTGAGGCTGGGAAAAAGAAGAATACAGACCTCTAAGAATGGAGAAAGAGTGGTTTCCAGGATATATGAATGTTACGTGGAAAAAAGCCACATGGGGCCAGCTAGTGGCATGGTGGTTAAGGCATCTGGATTCCCCATGGCCAACTGGGCAGTTTGAGTCCTGAACCCAGTGGCTTGAAGAATACAGTGCATGTGCATGGCCAAATTCCCGAGAGGAGAATGGAGGAGAAGGGATTGTGGCATGGCCATATGCCTCAGGGGATGCTTTCTCACTTTCTCTCTCTCTGGCATGTGCACATGCCCTATAGCAAAACTCTTTTTTAGAAAGTAAAGTGTAAAAATGTAGAGGAAATAATAAATGTACATCTGCCTATGTTATCAAATATTAAATCATAGTGAAGGCCAGACAACAACGAAGTCAGTTAGCTATATTGAGTGGGACGATCAGGAGGGATGAGATACAGGTGGAGATTATGTTTGATATAGTTGAGATTTCAAAGTATGTTAGTATTATATATATTCAAAAGACTAAAAGTGAAAATAACAAGAATTGGAAGAAAATAGAACTGGAAGGAAACTGAAATAAATGAATGCTAAACATCAAAACGACATTGAGTCACGGGTGGGAGAGGAGATATTCTGGTAACTCCAACAAGGTGTCGACTATGTGCTCTCAGTCATGGGACCTGAGCAGGGGAAACTACAGGCAAATCTGGAGCTCTTCAACAGGTGCACTTTTTATTGGGATATAGGTGAGTCAGTTCTGAGACTTTTAGATTTATTGAGGGATTGATCAAATAAATAATTGGATTGATGTAAAATGTGGTTCTTACAGTGAAAGGATGAAGTACATAGTGAAAGAAGTACAGTGAAAGAATGTACATGGTACATGTAGACATGCAGAATGTGTTATCTGTCGACCTACCAACCTATCCTCTCTCGGTCCAATCTCTCTCTCTACCTACCTATGTATTCTATTTACTTTGTGACGACCTTGCTACCAGGTAATCCAGTAGAATTACAAACTCACTTGTTTCCTGTTGCCGGGAGCGGAGCGGTTCCGCAGCCCTCCTTACCTGGGGCTTCAAGGAGCACATCGATTCCACAGACTTGTCTGAGCCTGGTTCACCTTAGGATCCAAAGTCTTGGTTGGCTGGTATGATTTTAGGATCCTGGAATTTTGGAGGTAAAATTTCTCATTCCCTCTTTTCTAAAATGTTGGAAATAATGGTCTGTTTCTGAAAAGTTCATATTAACCAAGACTTCATGTTTCCATCTGTCTGGAATGTCATTAGAATGAAAGAAAAGGACAACTGAGTGTCTCTTTCCAGGATCACTTCTGACCTGCATAGTGGAGTAGTTCCAACCCAGACAGGGCAACAACTCTCTAAAGCAGGAAAAAGAATTAAAGTAACTGTTTGGGAGAAGTACTTTCAGTACAACTGTAAATTGATCAAGAAGTGACTTCTTCAATAGTTAAATCAGCTTCAGAAGTCTTTGTAAATGAGAAACTATGAGGACACAGCTTCCCAAACTCCCTATAGAATTTCAGAGAAGATCATCATTGTTTGAAACTAAAGAGGTGTTTGACTTTGAGATCTAAGAATGGAAAGTATTAACTGACTCATTTCCCTCATAAACATAGGAAAACTAATGAACGAGGACCGAACTAAGGAGAAATCCTTTTTGCTTTGCCCTCCAGCAGTTACCCTTGTAATGCTCACTCTGTCCTCACATGTGAGGCTTTAACTGGTGACTACACACGTGGCACAGGGTGCTCATGGCATGTGATTAGTGACACAGAACGGGCAGTGGCTCCAGCTCCAGACAGGATACTGCTGTACCAAGGTCAAGTACTTACTCTGTTCTCATTAGCTCCTGCAGAATTTGTTTCTACATTGGGGCACTTCCATAACAGAGCTAGGCGATTTTTAATTTCTAAATCCTTGCCCTGCATACATCAGAAAAACATGCATGAGGTTCCACACAGTGCATGCCACATGATCACATATCAACATATGTAGTATAATTCCCCAGAACGTGCTGGTATTTTTTTATTGTTAATTTTTCTTTGAAGATGATCACACTTGTCTTGGGAACTGCTTACAACAATAAGAGGAACATATTTATGTTCAGTTATTTAACAACAAGGGAGAAGTTCTTCTGAATAGAATGGAAAAAAATTTAAAGTTTACAAACTCTGCTGATAAACGTATCTGGCTTTTTATCTTTTATGGCAGGGCTTATTAAAGAAGGAAAACCAACAAACTAAAATTCGTTGGTTTGTGCCCCAAAGGTTATATTCTAGCTCTTGTCTTGCAGCTTTATCCTTTTCTTCCCCCTGGATCTCCCAGAGCTTTGCTTCCTGTTATCAATGTTCTTTTTTACTTCCTTCCTCCATCTGCTTTCAAGATTTGATCTTCTCTAGTTTTCTTTATTTTTTTTTAAAGAGCTTGGTTGATTTTTTTCTTCTGTTGTTTATCTTTCTGTCTTTGAGTCTAGTCATAGAAATTGAATTCTTAATAATATCTATGCTAATCATAAACCAGTTAAGCATATTCAATTCTGACTTCTTCCTGAAAAAAGTATTTCTCTAGAATTACTATGAAGTTGAAAAATTAACACAGTGGGATACACACACACACACACACACAGACAAACATACATACGTGCGTGTATGTGTGTGTATATATATATATGTGTGTGCATATATATATATATATGTATATATATGTATAATCTTGAACTCTTTCAGATGATATGAGTATTAATAGTAAAATGGCCAACATATGTTCCGTGAAGAAGGGAAAGCAGAATCGAGCAAGGACTTGGGTATCAAAAACTGGAATCTTGGTCCTTGGGAGTTGATGGATCAGGTTCTAGGAAGTGGGTTTACGGAACAGAGGGAATATGAGATAAAACGAGCGGAGGAAGACCACACTCTAGTCTGATGTGCACCAGCTCAACATACACTGCTTTGCGGTGACCCAGCGGTCCGGGAGCCGGGAGCCTCGGTGAGGTTTATACTCAGGTGTGCATTCTAGGCTGTTCTGGAAGTGGCCCCTCTTGGCACAAGCCCACGGAGGCCGGAGCTGAATCGTGGCTGTGGCTGCAGGGAGGGCAGGGCAGTGTGATCTCATCGTGCATGGAGCTGGGGTTCATGGGATGTCACAGTTTGCTATTAGTCATGGGGCCCTCCATTCACAAATGAGATCACTTGGCAGACATTGATTTGGTGCTGTTCTGTGCCAGGCACTTCCTGGCAGCAGGCTAGGACAAGGCAGCAGATTTTAGAGACATTTGACGAGAAGAAGAGAGTGTGGGACTAGCTGTGGGAGAGAGGGAGGGGGCTTGAGCTCGGGCCTGGCTCACAGATGCTGGAGTGGGTGGGGTGCCCTACAGCGAGCTGCGTACAGATCCCACGAGACCATCAGTGTGTTCTGAGCCTGCTGAGTGTGAGATGCTGACGGGGTTTCCAGGTGGGGAGTCCAGTCGGCGTTTAAACTCACAGAGCTGAAGCTCCACACAGAGACGAACAGCAGCCATGAACAAGGGAATCATAATTCATGCTTAAAGCATATACATGTCTAAAAAATAAAAATTCTCAGAAAAAAACCTTGCCTCTGGCCCCTCCCCCACAAAGTAAGCCATGAAGGTGAAAGAAAATCCTGGAGATGAAAGTAGAGCTAAAACCACAGGAGGAAAGTCAGCAGAGCGTGACGTTCAGGGAGACTGGGGAAGAGAGCGGCGGAGGAGGACAGCGACGGCAATGGTGTGGTGCTCGGAGAGCAAGTAAGTCGAGGCCTAGACAGGGCCCAGGAAGGACGCCGGGCCTGGCCTCGGTGGTGTGGCTGGGCAGGCAGAGGCTGCAGGGTGGGGCTCGGGGTGAGGAGGGTGAGAGATGCTAAGAAGCAGCAGGCAAGCACAGATGCCCTTTCTGAGCAATGCTGAAAAGACAGCCGAGTGTTATCATATCAGTAGAGGGGAGGGTAGGAAGAAGGGAGGCTGGCTTTGTTGTCGTTGCTGCTGCTTTGTCTTTTGTCTCAGATTTTGAAAAGAGAGCCTGTATCTTTTGCTGCTGGCAAACAGGAGAACAGGAGCCATTTGTTTTATCTGCCGACACGGCCTGATCAACCACAGCGCCTGTCACAAAGCTGCAGTTAGTAAATATTTGTGGGATGCATGGATCTACAAACTAGCAACGAGAAAGCAGAGTGAATGTACAGGAGGAAGAGGATTACTTCAAAAACAAATACTCTCCCAGTACAGTGCTTCATGGTCTGTTCTACCCCGAGTTTGTCCACACTGGCCAACAGGGAAACATCAGGTATGCTCTAGACGCAGAAACCCTGAGGTGCTCATTAGCCAGAATGTCTCGCGGCTGCTCTGCGAATAGCTGAAGCCCGTTGTTCAATCAGAAGAGGAAGTTCCTGCAATTGGGTTTTAGGTTTGCTTGTAGCTCTGTCCCTGGTTCATACGCTTTATAAACTTGTTTTCCTCCGTATTTGCGGAGGTCCTATCATTCTGATCCACCTTTCCTTCTTTTTCTAATCAAACTTAGTTTCCTGGACTGACCTCTGGTTCCCTGCTCTCAATAGGTTCGTTAAAATGAGAAGCCTCAGTAAATGCCACTCCGGAAGGAATTCTCGGAGCGGTGATGAAGACCTTTGACTCTCTCCGACCCCCTCTCCAGGGATCACGATGAGCTGCCCTTTGCTGCAACACACAGACCCTGGGCTTCTCCAAATCCTGCCATTCAAGGGTCTGCAAAGAGTCTCCATGGTAGGAGTGGAGGAAAGGGGACTTAGAAGTGCAGGCACTCCTGTCCTATAAACTGACGGCTCAGCTTCGGGCTCTGCGGTATGTAGAGGGCCGACCCTTTGAACTCCAGGAATCTCCTTCTGCAGGCTTCCTCAGGACTCCTGCACATGTCTTCCTGCCTCCTCAACAGGAAACACTGCAGAGGAGCTGTCCTCGGGCCCTTTCAGAGCTTCTACTTCCTTCCAGAACAAGGAAGTGCAGTTACGCACAGCAGCGGAATTGACCAAAAGGAAATGACTCCATCCAAACAATAATCACACACACACACACACACACACACACACACAGGAGACTTTGGGGTTCCAAGCAAACGCAGCTTTAGTGACCAAAAAATAAAACTGGAGCTACTTGGACTAAAGGGGGCCCTATCTTTCCAGAAACAGTTTGATGTCAGGATATAGACATGTGTGCATCAGGCTTCTATAATTCAGCTGAGTGACTTTGGACAAGTTATTTAAGCTTTCTGAATCTCAGATGTCTCATACATTTAATGATCTCTTAATGATTGTTGAAGGAATTAAGTGAGATAACTCATATTAAAAGCTTAGCTCCATGGCTGGCACACAGAAAAATGCTCATCAGCCAAATAGTAATTATTAATTACCCTACTTTGCCTGTGGGAAATCATGATGCTTTAAGAGTATAAAAGATTTATCCCGAGTACATAAAGGGCCGTGCTATGTGAGGCGACACTGTAGAGAAAACCACAGAGAAGGAGCTCCTTGTCGAGCTATTGATCTACGCGGTACGTGGGGGAGTATGTGGGTGTTATTAATAGCAGGTTCCAAGTGCCTCCGATGTGGAACAAGTATGCCATGGGAACAGAATTGTGGCAAAGGCTTTCTCTGTCCCCATTTATCTGAATAGAAGAGCGATGGCCTATGTCTTTATAACACCAACATTAGGGGTTGGAATTGCATTTTTAACTCTGATGTTGATGTTTGCCATCAGGTAGGTAGAGACCAGAAGCACCTCCAATGACTGAAAAACAAGGCCCACAGCCTCGAAGGGGAGCACAGGGCCTAGTGTGTGCTTAGCATCAGTGGCAAAGACACTAATTCTGTGTGCACTCCCCAGGGAAGGCGCATCACCTCTCCTGAGAAGTAGCTGCAAGCTGTGTCAGTCCTCCACAAAGCTGCTGTGGCCAGGGGACCTTTTGCAAGTGAGCCCAGCGGGACAAGGACAGCAGTCACAAGCCATTATCTTCAGCCACGTCCACACCCTCAAAAATGCCGTGAGCAAAGAGGGCCAATTTGAAACAAGAGACTTGATGTCACTGTGGGGTGTGGAGGACGTTGTGTTCATACCAAACAAAATCACCTCCCTGCTGCTCATTCCGTCGTGCTCCCGAAGCCCTCAGACTTGGTGACATCAAGTGCTAGAGTGACAATAATGAGCGGAAGTTGAGACATTTCCCCATCAGTTTTGTTTTGTTTTCTCTCTTTCCTGCTCATTTCCTCTCCCCCATTTTTAAAGCTCTAGCTGGCTGGCTGTCATGAGCAGCCAAGTGGAGGCTTTCTGGGGTGATCAGTGCAAGTCAGAACCCAAGGGGCTCCGCCGCAGGAGCCGACTTCATCAGTGAAGCCTCCAGATGCCGCACAGCGCACCATTCCAATGGACACGGGGTATGAAGAGAGCTGCCCGTGGGTAACAGAAGCACAGAACAGAATGAGAGAGTGATAGTTCTCAGAATCACACTGAGAGCTCCACAGGAAGGCTAGGAAACACCGTGCAGATGAAAGGGAAGCAGGAAGAGGGTTTTGGCCAGAGCCAGTGCAAAACAATTAAGAGTGAAAAGACTAAGAACAGGCCTGCTGGTGAAGAACTGGGGCAGATTTGGCTGTGGGGCAGCAGGCCGTGCTTGTCCAAAACCACCGGCCAACCCACACAGCGTGCCCAGCGCCTGAGGCCCACACTGCAAACACTGCTGGCCATCAGCATTTGGGGTGGTTGGTTCATTTTCGGCCTGTCTCTGCAGTCTTCTTCAGCAACAGAACTTAATTTTAAACCCAGGTCCTTTATCCCTGGTTTTAATACTTAATTTCTACCAGATTACATTGCTGCTTTGAAATAGTCTGTGAGAATTTCAAGTGAAGTCATCACTTTTGAGAGGAACACAAATGAAGCCACTAGATTGACCTTACGGAATGCGAGGGTAACCAGAACAAAGGGCATTATTTTGTGAATTTTGAGACTCTCTTTTGTTACATTCCTCTGTTGGCCAGCTGAACACGCTGGGTACGTATTTATATTTCTAACATTCTTAGGTTTCTATATGCATATTAATTTTTTTTTCTTTTTTGGAGAGGTTTTTGCTATAGGGTGTGTGTGCTTGCCAGAAAGACAGAGAGAGACAGAGAAACAGAAAGTGAGAAATCATCCCCAGGGGAAATGGCCATGCCACAATCCCTTCTCTTCCATTCTCCTCTTAGGATCTTGGGCAAGCATGCACACGCGCCTGGTGTGAGTTAAAACCACTGGGTCCAGGACTTGAACTGAGGTCGACTACATGGGAGTCCAGCAACATAGCCATTATGCCAACTGCTGGTCCCCCTATATGTGTGTTAATTTTGCAGATTTGATTTACAGGTATTTGTCTATCACATATCCAGGCATACATTCATACTCTGCAGGTTTAGTTGACTGTGTCTAAAAAGTCAACCCAGTAAGTTCTAACTAAAAAATGAGCTGGTTGGGACCAGCAGTTGGCTATGTCGCTGGACTCCCATGTAGTCGACCGTGGTTCGAGTCCCGCACCCGGTGGCTTAAACTCACTCTGGGCACGTGTGTGTACATGCCCAAGATCCCAAGAGGAGAATGGAGGAGAAGGGATTGTAGCGTGGCCATCCCCCCTGGGGGGTGATTTCTCACTTTCTGTCTCTCTCTGTCTTTTTGGCTAGTATACATGCCCTATAGCAAAAAACTCTCAAAAAAAAAAAAAAAAATGAGCTTGTCCATACACAAGCCCTGAGTTCACCTGAATTCTTCCCTCTCCTTCAGTACCACCTGAGAGTGCCCTCTGTTACCCTGCTAGGCCAGCGTGGCAGACTCCCAGCTGCTGTCTCCCCTCCACTTGCCTTCCTTCACAAAGAGCTAGAGTCGTCTTTCTACAGATGTGACAAACCTTGCCTGAAACCCTCTGAGGAGGGGAACCCTGTGGGTCAGCCAAGACTTGGGTGAAATAGCAACCAGTGGCAATATGCGAGCTCTTCAAAATGTTCATGGAAAATGCATATCATGAAAATACATGGATTTCGAAAATTTGGGGGGCTCACATAGATTCATACTTTAATTCCATTTTCTCCACAAACTTTTAAAAGTCCCCTTTCATATGAACCTGATTTTGATTCTGATTCAGATACACTAGAAGAAAAATAGCACACACATTCTACTTGGGCACACACGCACACGCGCCTGGTGTGAGTTTAAGTGACCAGGTCCAGGACTAGAACTGTGGTCAACTACATGGGAGTCCAGCGACATAGCCGTTACACCAACTGCTGGTCCCAACTTCTGAGTGTATTTAAAATCAACTCTTTTAACACTGACGCAATATTTGGTCATCTCCATTTGGCACTCTTGGGGAATTATTCTTCCTGGTTCAGGTATGAGACATCAAAAATTACTGGGTGAAATGCAATGATATCTGGAGCTGGTACTGGAGTCTGGGTGGGTGGGAGGTTGGGAGGAGATGGATGAGATAAGGATGGCACAGATTATAGATCAGCAGAGCTGGCCATGCCTTACATGAAACTCATGGTACTGTTCACACTTTCGAGTGTATTTATTTATTTATTTTGTTTTTTGAAAAGGTTTTTCTATAGTGCATGTGTGCTCGCCAGAAAGACAGAGAGAGACAGAGAGACAGAAAGCAAGAACTCATCCTCCAGGGGGGATGGCCATGCTGCAATCCCTTCTCCTCCATTCTCCTCTCAGGATCTTGGGCACACATGCACACACGCCTGGTGTGAGTTTAAGTGACCAGGTCCAGGACTAGAACTGTGGTCAACTACATGGGAGTCCAGCGACATAGCCGTTACACCAACTGCTGGTCCCAACTTTTGAGTGTATTTAAAATCAACGCTATTTTTAGACAAAAGTAAAGAGATAAATAAAGCCCTCCACTGACTCCCCACTGCATTTTGGATAAACCCAAGACTTGCCAGTTTCTCTTTCCTTATCTCCAGGCTCATTGGGTGCCCCACACCTGCCATACTGGTTTTTGGGGGTTCCTCCGACACATGTGGTTCCTTTCCGGCTCAGGGTCTGCGTTTTCTCTTCCCTTGGCCTAGATCATGGATTTGCAGGTCAGCGAGTGACTAGCTCCCTCGTATCACTGAGGCCTCAAGTCAAATACTGCCCTCGGAGAGGCTTTTCCTGCCCAGTCACTGAGCATGCTCACAGGGCAGCTCTCCTCCCTGCCTGTGCTGGTTTCTAGCACATGCTGGTCTCCACTTGGAAAGCTGTCCTGCTCTGACCTCCAGTCCTCCTCTAACTCAGGGAGGAGCCCAGGGCATGGTGGGAGCTCAACCCATGCTGGTTGAATGAATAAATACATGCTCTAGTCCCCAGCAACAAAGCAAGACCCGTTCCTACGTGTGGTGACCCTTACTTTCCTCTTTTCAACATTAAAGTGATAGAGGCAGAAATAAATGGCCAATAATTCTCAGATTGTTTCCCTCAGAAAGGTGCAGTGGGAGGGAAGAGTAAGAGAAGGCAAAATGTGTCCTCTCTCTGCCAAGAACAGACCCCGTTAGTGGCAGTCCTGTAGAAGGTAAATGGGTTGAGAAAAATCCTGTAAAAGAAAAATAAAAAACTTCACTTTTCTCCTTTCTTGAATCTGTCCAAGGAGCTGGCATAACTATGATGCAAACAATCCAAACCGCTTACCAGTGCGCTGATAATTTGTCAGGGAATACACCTTGAATAATGAAAACAGACCTTTTTCCTTCGAAACTCCGAAGCATTTCACTGTTTTTCTCTCGCTTTCCCAGTCCCATGTACCCTGGCTCCAACTGCAACCCCTTCGCCTCCTCGTCCAGGTGGTCTCTCTGCGTTAGCACAGGGTCAGATTGAAGTGGCTGCTTTTGATGTTCTACTAAACACCATGAAAAAAGAAAACATGTCTGCGACCACAGCGTAGTCCTGTCAGTCAGGAGCACAGGACTCTGCCCGAGGGCACGGCGCGGCGGAAGCCAGGGGGTTAAGCTCATTTTTAATTTGCGCACAGATGGATGCTCTCGGCTCTCCCTTTATCTGAGAAGCCTCCACCCAGAGGACTGCAATAGCAAATATTCAGGAAGCTGCACTCACCGCGAACTTCCACAAAGGGAATTAGCCACGGTATGTGAACAGGGACTTTAAATAGCAGAAGCGACAAAGAGCGCTGTGGCTGATAAAAGAAAACGAGTAATTACAATATTAGTACCCTTTCCACATTAAGTTTCTAAACTACATTAAGAGGTTGCTCACTATCCCCCCCTTCCCTTCTCCCATCAAAATAGAGAAAATAAAATACAATAGAGACAGATTGCTCTTCTGGATCATGTATACACAACAACACAATCAATGCAAAATATTCTTGCACCTGATGCAATTTCTAACTGCAAAAATTAATTTAAAAATATTTTCTAAAAATTGTAAATATTTTTATGGAGACTATTTTGCCATGCCATCCCCAGGGGAGGAAGAGGAACAAGCTTTATTTGTCTCGGCCCTCCTCCAGGAGGAATGGACCAGAACTTTTCTCTTTAATATTTAATCTAAACTTTATTATTATTTTTTAAAAAGATTCTGTGTCTTATGCTCACCTCCAGGATTGTTCTAAGGCATGGCTCATGTGATGTGAGGCCCACATAAAAGGCTACTCTATCTTGAGCTTTATTACCGTTTTAGTTCAGCCATAGTTTTCTTGCAAGCTTTAAAAAGCGTTATTCTAAATGGAAGCTATCTCACGGCATAGAGAGGCCATGCAGGGAAAGCAGAGAAGTGGCGCCAGGAGCCCAGAGTGACCCTCATTCTAGAATACTTTCCACCATCCAGCTGACAAGAAAGTACCTCGGAAACGTTTTCCCCATTAGCAACTTTCAGCTGTGCTAAGCCCGTCTCATTGGTCCCACTCCAGCTGATTCTGCTCACCTGCCGATGGTTTTCATCGTGAGCCAGGGGTTTTAAGAAGTCCAAGAACAGTCACGTAAGTATCCTTCTATATGGAGCGGAATGGAAGCCAGGAAGAAGCTGGAATCCTTAGAGAATTCATCTCTTGGGGAAGACATGGCGGATCTTCGATCTTTGAAGGTCTGGCCAATGGAAGGTGACATAGACTTGTTCTGTGTGATTCTAGAAGGCTGGGACTATCATCAACAGGTAGAAGTTGCATGACAATATATCAGAACTCAATATAAGAATCATGTCTGTCCCATAATAAATGGTTTCCCTATACAGGAAGGAACTCTTGGTCTCTGGTGGACTCTGCTCTCACGGATTGAGGCCAGGTGCGGGTGTTACGGAAAGGCCCGTGCATGAGGTCAGCGCCAATGCTAGATGACCATGTGGCCAAGATCACTTTTTGTCCACAGAAATGCAGCACCTCCAGCCACAGTAAAAACTGTCACTGAGAAATGCCTGCCCAACTGGGGGCTCCATTGATCACCTCATTCGTATAAGGTCGGGGTCTGGCTACCTGTTTGGACCACTCCAACATGACCACAGTGAGGCTATTTCAACCCCACAGAGGTGAGGGAGACAGTGGGGCCTCGTCCCTCCCACCCGCAGTCTGGATGCTGAGGTCTTTGCTACCCGGTGGAGGAAGCGGTCATGGAGGGGAAAGCAGAGGCCTGGTGAGCTGGCACAAACCCGGAGCAAGTGTACTGGGCTCACGTATGGTTGGTGTCGAGCCTGCGAAGTTTGGGGGGCTTATATTTTATAGCAGCTGTGGGACCCTACCCAATATAGTCACTGAGTCTTTTTCCAAATGTAAAGAGACTGCCGATACTAAGGCAATAGGGATTGTTTCTGAAGTGTGTGGGCTGCATACAAATTCTAGAAATTTTTCTTTTTAAGCATTGAGTTCCCTAGGATGATAGCTGTGAGTCTGTTTTGCTCCAGCCGTAGTGAAGAGGCTCTGTCCTGGGCAGTTTTAGCCAGACCTTCTCTAACAGTAAATGGAAGGTGGAATTCAGCAGACACACAGCATCTTACTCCGCTGTCTCCCAGGTCATGTTTAAGGTAGCACATAGCTCACGAGCAGTTCTGGGCACACTCAAATGGATCTCCAATTATTTCTGTTGATGAAAGAGTGAAGCTACAGGCAATGAAAGTGACCCTCAGTGGAACCCAGATGGCCTTTGGCAATTAGCTAGAGGCAGGCACATTCTCTGAAAGTCAGGAACCAGGACTTCTCCTGACCGACAACCAGGGTGTTGGCCTCCTGTGCCTGCCAACACACCCACAGGAGTGGTCTGTGAAACCGGATTTCTCCTTCCGAACATCCTCGTTCCCCCCATAAGTGCTACCAATGTCCCTGTAACCGTGATGGCTACGAGCATGCTTAGGACCAGAACAGCCTGGCCGATTATGAAAGTCCGGCCTTGGTTAAGCTTGCACATCTCACACTGACTGTGGCCATTATGTACCAATGCACTGAGGGTGTTCGGGGTGAAAATACGGGTCATGTGTTGGCGAGCAGGGCCCGAGGCGACGGGAGGCGAATCCTTTGTCAGCGTCCGTGTCGACCTACAGCAGAAAGGGGTTCAGAAGCTTATGTGTTTACTTCTCTTTGCCATGCTCAGCCGGACTCAGAATGTTATTGCTAAAAGATCAAACCTTCATCTTAAGCCAAATTCCTGCTGAGGGCGGGGAAGGGATGGATGGGCAGTGTGTTCTTCTGTTGTGTGCGTGGGTTCGTCTGTACATACACACAGAGCCGTATTAGAACAGGACTTTGAATAAATATTTGCCCGCACAGTGACGTGCACATCGGCACGGAAATACCAAGGAGCAGGCTCTCTCCCCAGGGACTGACAGAGCCCAGTTGTCTTTGCTCCCCTGGATCTGGGAGGTAAGAGTCTGCCGCGCTGGACATCGACACCATCTGTCAAGGACACAAAGTGTGTGTGTCTGTGTGTGTGTGTGCGCGCGCACCTTTCTCTTCGCGGGTGTGGGGCTTTGTCACATTGGAGGCAGACGTGTGGCCTGCTGGGGACCGGGACGGGTCAATACTGTCAATACGGTTTTGAGTTTACATTCAGCTTTTCTTTGACTAAAAAGGTGGCTATAGTGTGTAATTATGCCTTAGAAAGTGGTGTCAGCACTTTTGCCTTAGAGAAAGCATGAGTGGGAGCGGGAGCTGGAGGGGCTGAATCGGGCGACCTCGTGGGCCCCTTCTCGTACTGAGGCTCTGCAGTGCTGGGACCCCACACCGGACTGCCGCTGCTCCAGTCAGATGCTCTGCTCTCTGGGTGAGTGTGAGTAACGGACGCCCAGGCTCTCTGCCGCCTGCCTCTCCGGGGAGCCTAGGAACTCCGCTTGCAACCCAAGTGGGGTACTTGTGGCTAAAGTACTGAGCCCACAGTCACGGCCCCTCTGTGGGCACCACTCTGGCCTGTCACCTGGAAACAAACCTCTTTCTGCTCTGAGGCGGCTCCCTGGTGCCTGGCTCGTGTGGCTCTGGGTGGCTGCTCTGACCTGAGGCTGCAGTCTCAGAGAGTCTCGTGGGTACATCTGCCACCACTGTCCATGAAGATGGCACGCAGGTGGCTCAGCCGTGTGTGGACGTGCGTGTGAGTAGAACCAGCTGTTGGTGACTTCAATCTGCTAACTCTTAGACATGTGGCCACTGTTCCCCTGGCTCCCCCTAGTGGTGGTGGGACCACATCCAGAGTTTTGCTTCTAACTCCCTGGGGTGCCTGAGGAGGTGTCTACAAACCTCTTTCCCTTGGAGTCTGCTGGAGGAGTCCGACCCAGATGGGCCCCACCGAGGCTGGACCCCGGCAGTCTGCTTAGGCTCCAGGCCCCTAGGGACACACAATAGCACCAGTGTCCTCATCCCAACCGCATGGCCCTCCCAGGTCCCGGAGACACCTGTGCTCCTCTGCTTTGAAGTCCCGTCTACTGCCCGCACCCTGCCCCTGGGCTCCTGCTCTGGGGACCGCACTTGGGCCTCTTGCCTTCACTACGATCCCTCAAGTAGAGGGGAAGGAGAAAAGGTCCCCCCACTTGCACAGGAGCCAGCATCTCCAGCCTCTCCGGCTCTGTCCTGCGACGTCTTGGCGTGACTCTGACATCAATGACCCAGAAATTCTTTCAACAAATTTTAATTCTTGTGGTTCTCAAATGGCCATCAGAAACAGCATTGGTGCCATTGAAGCACACTAAAACCACAGCCACACCGACAACACCCTCAAAACCGAGTGGGAGTACAGGCTCTGTAGCCACCCGACTTGTACTGAGATTATGAATTTCTTATTCTACTTTTTCTATTGAATTTTATTTTTCTTTCCAAAGAAACAGGAATTCTCTTACATTTCTGAGACTTGAGCGGTCTTTGCGAGGTTAGACAGGCTGGTTGGACTGGAACGTTGGTGTGGGAAGTGCATGAGCCCCTGACCCAAGTCGTCTGGGCTCGGGGTCTGGCTCCACTGCCTTTGGTGTGGGCATCAGTAGTCACTGGACTGGATTGTCTTCCTCTGCAAATCACGCCCCTCGGCGAGGCCCTGGGAGGACCTACCGAGCTACCGCCTGGAAGGTGCTAGAATGGACCCTGGTGTGCACTCCGTTAGCTGCTGTTCTGAGGCCTGAGAGGGCACCCAGACATGGCCTGCTGTGCACTTTTGTTTTGGCACATCTGTGCTTCAGGATTTTGCCAAAGTCTCATTTAGGAGAAGGCGGAGCTCTCCTGCTGGTGCCTCCCACCGGGCGCCAGCTCCCGGCGCCTGCTTACGGCTGATGTAACTGTTGGAAACAGGAGGCTCAGAGGCTCGAATGCCTTTGGAGCGGAGTCATGGGACGTGCTGTGTTCATAGGTGGCTGATTAAATCCTGACCCGAGTTATCTTGGGATGGCTTTCAAGTGCCGCATGAGATGTGCCTTGGGCTCCAGCCCAGGTCCTTGAGGACAGGTGTCCCCCTGGGGAATGTTGGCACAGGCCTTGGAAAGTTTGGTGGGAGACCAGGCCTCAGAGTCATCCTGGCCTTAAAACTCCCAGCTCAGGAAAGCAGCTACTGGGCAGGGGTCTCAGGTCGAAAAGTAAGGAAGTGAAAACATGGGCCAGGTTGATAGTTTCTGACGCTTGTCAATCTCCAGCATTTCATGCAAGTTACAAGTAAAGGTGAGGGGTGGGAATCGATGCTTTATATAGAAACTGGGGCTGGAGGCAGTCCTCGTGGTGGCCCTGGAGAATTGGGCGCATCCACCTGAAAGGAGCCCCTGGAAGCTGGCCCTGCAGGGGAGGAGGCACAGGGATGCTCAGGGTTCTCCAGAACCACTGTGGGGCTCTCCCTCCACCGATCCGGGCCACGGCTCTCCTGTGGCCTCACCTGCCCCTCTCTGTTTGTGGAGACTGCTTGGTTTCCCTACGGGGCAAGCATGCTGACTTGCATTTTCAAGGAGAGTAATTGCTCAGAGAAGCCGGGGTTGGGGGGAGTCACTACGAAATGTGTCTGAAGGGGAAATGCCTCTGACCTTGTCCAGCTGAGCCAAGATGGAACAGAGGGCGCCTCCTCGGCCTCCTCTAGCTGTTTTAAACAGAAATGAAGGCCCAGAAGGAGCGAGAAATGTTCTAGTGAACGTGCGCTTCAACAAACTTCCATCCCTGATGCTGACTTGGATCCAAATATATTGAAAATACAGTCAGTGGTGGGGAGGAGTGGTGACTTGAATTTAGCGAATGACCTCCACCCCAAATGCCAGCAACAAACGACGGACTGCGGGCACAATCACAGACAGGTCTAGTGAAGAGTGCGGAGTCAGCCTCACTCCTCTACCTACACCGAGGTGCAGCTTGCCCTCCACAGCCCTCCAGTGCCTGCCCTCTCCCGGGCCCCACCTCTCAACCAAGCAGAGCCCTTGCTCACAGGCAGGCCCTCCCTGCTGCTGGGAGTTCTGGGGGCTGGGGGCTGTTCTCTTTCACTCCTCTTTTTTTCGGGAGGTGGCAGTGATGGTGGTTGTCATTGGCTTCCTGTTCAGTTGGGTATGGGTGCCCAATAACTGTGGTCCTTTTCAGGCACTTTTGTCACCCAAATAGGGAACAGTGGCAGCTGCAACACCTTCTGAAAATAGCATTACCATGTGTAATGTGCCATAAATAAACAGAAGGAGACAGCCAGGAAGCTGTGCTAATCACTGCTTTGATGTCGCATGCATTACTGTAGTTTTGAGGGCCTCATGTTTCTGACTGCTTGTTTTGACTCAGCTGCCATGCGGAGAGGAAGGCTGGTCCCGCTGCCACCTCTTCTCCCTTCATGGTGACAGCTGCTGCCTGACTCACAGGAAAGCCATGTCCCCACCCTCACACCCCTCCTCCCTGTCCTTTCCTGGCGGGACTCCTCCCTGCCCGGCGATGGCAGAGGGCGAGGAGGTTCCTGTGTCTTTTGCCAGCTGGTCCCAGGACTCTGCAGCAACATCCTATTTTTAATCTCTGTGACCTGGTGCTCTCTTGGTTGGCTAGGTCGGGAAGACTGGTTTGGCTTGACTATGCCACAAGAAGCTTGTAGAAGAGTCCCCTTGCTGAGCTGCTGAGCTGCCGAGCTGCCAAGCGGACTTGCAGGAGGGAAGCAGTTCCTCTGGCTCTGGGCTGTTAGGCATTCCGGCTTCACCCACACATGGACGGTCCGCTCGGACAATGCCCGGCCCGAGTCCAGACTGAAGAGCTAGACAGACTTGGTTTGATAAGAGCCTAAGGCCTTGCTTGAGCTCAAGAGTCAAGGATGACACAGCACTGGTGGACGCCAGCCGCTGCCTCCTTTCCCTAACCGTGACGGGGTAGCCACCCTCCAACAGGACTTCAGCACAGCCCCTATGCAAGTCCCATTAAGGCCCTGGGTGCTCTTATTGCTCCGCTCCTGGGTCCCGGAGCGCCCTCTTGTGGTTTAAAGAGCCTTGCAGACTTTTTTTTTTTTTCTTTAGTTTTTTTGCTTAAAAAAAAAAAAAAGACTATGCTATTAAACATATACTCAGTTTTTGTGCTTTTCTCTAATCCCTGGAGTGAAAGATACTAGTTCTTGGTTTGGAGGTAAGTAGGGAAAAGAGAGAGAATGTTTCCTTGTCATCATCACTGTATTAAAGCCCCACGAGGCCTCACTCCACTCTCCAGCCTGGACCCTAAAAATATCTTTTCAATGTTTTCTTTACCTTTAGGATCCTTTCCCCTCACTCTTATGTAGCTGCCAAAATTAAACAACATTTTCTTAAAACACTTCTGTTTGTGTTTGGTCCTTGCTTTTTTCTGAGAAATTATTGAAAGGTACCCTCTGGGTAGAGTTGAAAGGCTGAGCCCCTTATAGACCAGGTTCTAGATTCTTCATGAACCCAGGGGCTCCTCTCCCAAGAGCACCTCGGTCTCTCTCAGGGAAGGACTTGGTAGCTGCCAGGTTCTTGCTCGGCTCTCCTGGATCGCAGCTTGGAGGGGACAAGCAGTGAGCAGGTCACAAAGGGCCACCGGGTGGTGGTGAGTGCCGAGAGGAAGCTGAACAGGGAAGTATAAGAGGAGTAACTGAGGGCCTGGGATGGGCTTCTAGGTCATTGTGGGTTTTCTTGTTCAAAAGAATTTCAGAATCATCGAAGCAGAGCATTAAATGAAGCTTGGGGCTCTTCTGAGCCCTGGGCCCTGCCATGGCACTGGCACGTGCTTATGACCCCAGCTCCTGCGGTGGACTGCTTTGGCTAGGGACATGCCTGAGGAGGTGATGTTGGATCTTAATGAGAACCAGGATAGAACATCCCAGCAACGGTTCCAATAGGGTAAGCAGCCTGGCCACTCCAAGGCATGAGAAAGGCAGCCTGGAAAGGGGGTGGGTGGTGTGGTTGGGGCCCCTTCTCCACCAACCCCTGCAAAACACTCACAGCTGCTGTGCCTGAGGATTTTATTATCCACTGATGGGATTTTAGTAAGAGGTGTGTTCCACCTGACACGTGAGCATGCGTGTCCCAAACCCTAGGAGAATGGAATGGATGAGTTAGGATTGAGGCTTGGTCATCCTCCCTGCCCCGGGGATGACTGTCTCTCTCCAATGAGCACACAACCCCTCAATAAGAGAAGAGGTGTGTTCTGAGCTGGTTTATTTGTGCTCTAAGTTCACACTTGTTTTAGACAGGGAGAGGGGGAGAGCAGATCAGAGGCTCTTCTAGTTATCCTGGAGAGAGATGACTCAGGCCAGAACTAACATAACCAAGACGTTTTATACGCACTGCCGTATATATGTCTATGTACATGGACTCATATGTAGCCAAATGCAGACTGTATCATGGGACACGCGTGGACTTTGCTTACCTGTGCTATTGCTGACCCCGAGGTTCTGCACTAACAGGCCTGTGAGACATGATATTACCCCGCTGACGTTTACTCAGATTCCGGAAACGCCCTCACATGAGACTTCAGGAGAACTTGGCTCGGTGAGAGCGTGCCCTCCTCCCTCCTGCACTGTGACCCTGGTGGACTTTATTTAGTGCTACTCTGCCTCCTCTCTTCCTCCTTCCTCCCTCAGGCCTGTCCTCGAAGACTCATCCCCTCACTCCATGGTGACTCACCTCCCTGGCCCTGCCCTGCCTTGACCTGGCAGGGAGGACCTCTCCCCATGAAAGGTGGTGCCTGCTGTCCCCCATAACCAAGGCTCCACCTGGAACTGGAGCTACTTTGCATTTTCCTCCCCCAAGTGTGTGAGCCCTGGGGTGCCAGGGCCTGTGCATGCATGTTCGTGTGTCTGCAGAAGGCGCTTATCACCCCAGAGCCCTCCACATGTTTCACTGGATGAAGGAATGCAAGAGCAGCAGGAAGCCCAAGGAGGCGTGTGGGCTGTGGTCCCCTCATCCTGGGCTCCAATGACGCCCCTGCAGGCTCCTGGCTGTTTGATCTTAATCTCGCTAAGTCTCAGGCTCATTTGTGAATAAGGAGAGAACAGTGGCTTTCTGTGTATTAATCTGCTCTGGCACCTTAACAAAGTATCACAGGCTGAGTGGCAAAACCATGGATGCTTACTTTCTCACAGTTCTGGAGACCGGAAGTCCAGTCCTGGTGTCAACAGTGCTGGATCCTCCTGAAGCCATTCCTGCAGAGGGCCGTCTTTTCCCCGTGTCCTCACGTGCTCATCCTGTGTGTCTGTGTCCTCATCTCCTCTTGTAGGATGCTGTCCTATTGGATCAGAGCCCATCCCAAAGAGCTCATGGAACCATGGTCGCCTCTTTAAAGGCCTTGTCACATTTTGGGGTGCTGGGGATCAGGTCTTCTACCCACAATTTGAGGGAAAAATCCAGCTCGTCGTGCTGCCTGGTAGGGCTCTAGCACACTCTGTAGGGACTTCTGCACAGTAAGCTCTCAGTGCCTCCTGTGAACAAGACCGTGACTGCCACCGACATCCATCAGTGCAAGCCAAGAACAAACTTCACTGTCAGCAGCCACGTTTCAGTGGGAGTGGAGTAGACACAGAGAGGTCTCAGAAGCTCCTGTTGGGAGTGCCATGTGGTTAGCTTAGCTCAGGCCACCAACCTCGTCATCCACTGGCTGTCTCTACAGCTCTGACGATGTACTTGCTTATTTCATTAACTACATGTCTTGTCCCTTCCGATGACGTGTTCTTCATGGCCTGGGATGACTCTTGTCCTTATTTTGTGTACCTCTTCAGACTCTGCACATCTACATGCTGAGTTAATTGAATGAGATGAAATGGTGAATGGTCATTATTTCCCTCTATAGCAAAGGAGTATCAGAGAGCCGGGAAGGAAGTGGGAGTGCGTGTGAGTGAGCGGACGTGTGTGCCCCTGCTGCCGTGCAAGTGACGGAGCAGGAATAGCAGTCTTTGCAGCCAGCTGGAGCTAACCAGTCCTCTCTCTGCCCGGCGTAGTCAGTGGTCCCGGCCAAGTGACATCCCTTCTGTTACTTCGGTGTTCTCTTCAAATACAAAATTTCTGGCTTGTCTTGTGGGGGTTGTTGGTAGATCCAGAGGCAGTTGCCTACAGTACCAAGGAGTGCAGTGGGGGTGGCATGTGGCATCTGGGTACAGGGATCATTTAGGGTACATTCCATACACACGCCCCATCTGAATGACACGCCTCTTACATGCTCCTGTGTCACTGCCTTGTTTCTGTTCAGTGGCTACTACCACTTAGAATATCTCCGTGCATTTAACACATAGTTCATTCATATCTACTGTTTTTTAAAGTTTATTTCTTCTGAGAGAGAGAGCAGGAGGGAGAGGCACAGGGAGAGAAAAGAACCCCCGAAGACCTCATGCCATGATCCATCAGTTCACCTAAACTAGATGGTACGCAGTTTGTGCCTCGCGTGCGTAGGGAGTCCTGGGATGTGGACCCAGGACCTTTCCCAGGTGGCCCGGTTGCATTACCCCTATGCCACCACCAGGCCCCGCCTCCACTGTTATTTTGACTTCAGATTCAGCGTTAAGACTGTAGCTAGCAAATCCTGCACGTTCTGTGAATTTCATAAGGTGCTCTGTCCTGGGCAGAGGAAGTATGAGAAGGCTTCCTCCTCCTCCCGCATGCCTCAGGCTCTTCGAGCCAGGCAGCTTGGTTTTGTCCCTCGGCCCTCTCCGGGCACCTGTGTGAGGCATGGGGGGAGTGAGCAGCAAGCTTCCTATTCATGGCTGCCGAGTGTGGAGACCAGAAGCTGGAGTGTCCTCAGAGGCATGGGAAGAAAGCCAACTTCTTTTTCCGCTTTTATTTCAATACTGCCGTTTCCTCCCTTGGTGCAGCACAAGTTGGAATGCTTGTAGATACAAAAGAACTTGTAATGGAAGGATTGAAAGATGCTGGTTATGCCCTTAAGTGGAGTTCAGGTTTGTTCTTCTATGAAGGGTGTTTGGACTTGATAACCTTCAGGAGAAAAGAAGAGAGATTTTTCAGTTGACCACAATTTATTGAGCCCTAATAGGCCAGGCACTGCAGAACCCCAAACAAAACAACAGAAATTCACTTTCATGGAAACCAGGCTAGAGGAGAGGAGCAGTAAGCTAACCAAGCACTCTGTTCCAAAGGGTGCTGAGCACTTGGTGGGTGGGGTGCTGGGTTGGGGATGGACAGTTGCCATATCATGTGGGTTCTGAGGGCCTCACCGAGGTGGCCATGGAGCAGGGACTGGGGACAGGGGAGAGGGGAGAAGGGGAACTACCTGGATGTTTCCAGGGAGGCACTCCCAGTCATCTGGTCAGGAGCCCAAAGGGGCAGGCCCCAAACACAGCATGGTCACAAGGACGTGGAGACTGTTGTAGTGGCTGCTCTGAGAAGGGGGTGGTAGAGAAGAAGTAGAGGCAGACGAGCCCCTGGACGCCACTCTGACTGCTTCTAGAAAGGATGGGGATGTCAGGGAGAAGACAGCAGAGGCTGGCCAACATCTTGAAGTAGCTGCTTTGGCTTCCCTGTGGGAGAAGAGGCTGTAGGAAGCTAGAAAGGAGGCAGGAGTCTGTCCAGTTAGCAGGCTGTGGAAATAGCCAGGGGGAGGACGTAATGGGGCTGAAGAGGGGGTGGCCCAGGCTATCCTCCAAAGAGCCTGCTGGGGTCAGCTGTGCTCCAGCCTGGAGCACTGGGCTGCACGTGCAGGTCTGGACGCTTGGGGCTCAGTCTGTCTGCAATCTGATGGCAGCAGGCACTTCCACGGGAGCCCACCTCCCCTGAAACGGGTCTCCTGGCCAGGCAGTGTTAAGCCCAGGAGAGGCTTTGTGGCTTGCCCTGGGGGCTTCTAGTAGCAACATCCCAGAGCATCACTTGGTCATCGTTGCCAGGTCGTGAGTCATGACCTGGAGAATGTACGTGGACTGTTTCTTCTTCTCGACCAAACCATCATGTTTATTTAAGTCTGGTGACAATCACGAGGAAGTCCATGTCTTTTATTTGGAAGACAGCCTAGTTTTGGACCATAAGGCTTTGTTGATTCTCTGAGCTTTTCACTTCAAAATGCTGATTTTTTTTTTTTAATTGATCAATTTTGTGCTTGGACATAAAACCTGATAGCCCCCCCTATTTTATTAAACTATCTGCTCTGAGAAGTAAATGTCTCCCTGTATGAGCAAAAGTGAATTCAGAATCTTTTAAAGGGCAATGGAAAAGGAAGTATGGAAGCTGGTAGTCGTACAGAGATGAGGAGACGCAGAATCTCCTGAACCTCGTCCTCTCTCCCATTGTCAGGAAATACGAACTGCGTCCTCAAAATGCAGAGGAAATTGCTCTGGCCTTTTTGCTCTCTCTTTACAACCTGTTTCTCTTCTATTCCCCCCTTTGCCCTATTCTCTTCTGGAGCCGATTTATTTATTTATTTATTTATTTATTTATGTATTTATGTATTTATGTATTTATTTTATGTGCATAGAGATATAAGCGAACATTTTCTTCTGGAAGGATATCTAAGATGTTGATTGGTCCTTATGTCCCCTTAAAATATGTAGAGTTTGTTTATTTACTTATTAGCTTTATTGAGGTAGAGTTGATATACAAAAAATAAAACCATTTAATGTAAACGTCTTGATGCATTTGGACATATACACACACCCCTGATACCATCACTACAACCAAGACACCAAACATATTCATCACCTCCAAAAATTACTTTGATTTCTTTCATGCTTTGTCTTGTTTTGTTTGTAAGACAGGGTCTCACCACACCATGACCCCCTGCCTCGGCTACCCTGCTGGCACTACAGGTGCATGCCACCACGCCTGGCTCGGTTTTAGATGGAGCTTTGCTATGTTTCCCAGGCCAGCCTTGGGTTTCAAACCCTCCTGCCTTGGCCTCCTGTGTCTCTGGGGTTACGGGCACATGCTGTCTTCCCAGCCTTTAGATTGGACCGGAACTCTCACTTGGGCTCCCGTGTGGTCCCAACCTGCGGAGCACAGCAACTTAGCAGTGCATGCCACCGTGGCTGGGCCGAGAGCTATTCTTTTCATGTGCATAAGTGTTATCATTAACAGCTGGCACGCCATGTTACTGTGGGTCTGAGGAACACATCCACCATGCATAACAGAAACTTTGTGCATGTCGAGAGGCAAACCCCTATCCCTTTTGTCCCAGCCTCTGACAGCGACCAGGCTTCAACATCCACCAGCCTCTGACAACCACCATTCTGTTCTTCGCGTCCATGAGTTTGACCACTATAGACAGCTCACATAAATGGAACCTACAGTATTTGTCCTATGGAGAGTTTACTTGCTGAAACTGATATAGCAATAAAATACTTTGCCAAATTTCCCCAGCATAACTCAATTATCCTTTGCTTCTCTGGCTTAAACCTGCCCACAAGCCCGCCATCCATCCAAGATGAGAATATTCTTGACTTCTTTTCTTATCTGCTAAAGATCCCTGCTTTATACCTTTATACCAGCAAACCCTCACAGGTATTTGAGAATTATATTTGAACTTAGTCTCTAGCCCAGGCACCAGAAAACAGTGCTCTGTCACCATGAAGCAGAACTTCAACCTCCTAGTACCCCCAGTGAACTTTGCAGGGAGCAGGTCATAGTTGCGAGCAGACTCTGCTGTCCCACCTTTGAGTTCGAGTTGACTTTATTTAAAAGGTCTGAGGCTACTTGATGATCTGTAATTGCTTGAATGTACTGAAAGACTAAGAGCTCAATGTTCTTTTTAACTTTCATTTAAAAATTTTGAGCCCCTTTTAAATCTTGGTTATGTCATTGGGGCTTGTCTCGATAAACATGGTAAAGCAATGTTCCTTCCTGGTCCAGATGCAGGATTTCAAAGCCCCATTCCTAGGCCACCCCCATGGCCTGGTGGTTAAGGGAAATGGCTCCCACATGGATGAGTCAGTTCAAGGCCCGAACCCAGCAGCTTAAAAAACATGCGGGGCATAAATGCATGAGTGCCCTAAATTCCAACAGGGTAGCAAATGGAGGAAAAGGGATTGACGTGTGATCATGTCCCTTTTGGGGGTACTTTCTTCCTGTCTCTCCTTCTGTCTCTCTGCCTCCCTCTCTCTGGTGAGTATGCAGCCCTGTGGCGAATGAATAATAATAATAATAATAGTCTCATTACTGAGGAAGTTCAAGTTACAATGGTTTGTGTGACGGTCAAAGATGGATTATTAAACAGAATTTGTTGAAGGAAAAACAAATTGTAGAGATGGACACAATTTAGAAAAAGAAGAGTCAGCATCCGTCTATTTCACATTCGGTTGGAAGGTGAAAGAATTTGAAATCATGCAAAGTCCCCAAGGCACGTATTAATAGACTGTTTTATGTATTTGATTCTTGCACAGTAAAGATATAGTGCTACAGAGTTTTCTAAAATTAAGGAGATATAGGCAAAAATATTGCATTTGATTTATATATGCTTTAGCTTTTCCATGAAGTCCGTTTTTAAGCCTTGGAGCATTTCTGCTATTTTCTTGCTCGCCTTGGTGTCCAGAGACAGATTTGCCTGCATTTGAACTTGTGAGAATGTGATTATTTCCCTGCCTCGTAAACAAACCAAATGTTTGGATATTTTTGATTTCCACCTCCAAAAATTCTTGGTTAAATTTTTCATCTTTCCTTACTCATGATTGTATCAAAGAAAGAGAAACTTGGGGAAAATGCTCTCAGGAGACTTCTCTTCCCTTCATCTGCACTG
Source organism: Tupaia tana (assembly GCA_026018925.1). NCBI lineage: Eukaryota > Metazoa > Chordata > Mammalia > Scandentia > Tupaiidae > Tupaia > Tupaia tana. The sequence goes on from JAKSZU010000002.1 coordinate 13,447,188, forward strand.
TCTGAGCTCAGGACCCAAGATCTTCCTCCAGGAGGCCAAAGGGCCCTTTTCCTTTTGTTCTCTCCTGAATCTCCTCTCTTGTAAGTCCTTTCTCTTTTTCTCTTGGTTTTCCACTTCTCTGTTGAAAATTAGGCTTTTTCTCCACTTCCTCACCCTAGGCAACTCTGTTCCATTTTTCTTGTGATGGGGAAATCTCAAATGGATAGAGTCTCAAGTCCGTTTGCCGACAGGTTTTCACGTAGCTCATTAGATTGACTTTTCTCAGAAATGCCACATCTTTTCCATCCTGGACATTGAGCCCCGTTGGACCAGTGATGTGTGCATTCGTTCTGAGTGGAGGACTTGCTGACTCCCAAAATCCTCTGCAGATTGGGATGATGCTTTTTTGTTTTTTCTATTGCTTCTTTAAGTTTTGGGCAAATGCTCCTTGTTTGTTCAGAACTTCTCTCCTTCTGTGACTAATTCAGTGGCCAGAGTAGGGGGTAACAGAGGCAGAAACTGTCAGATCGAATAGTAGAGGAAGAGCCCTTTCCAATAATCTAAAATTGGGTATCCTGATTTGCTTGTGTTTTTGGCATGTAAAGATGCACATGCAATTCTGGACTCTGTCACTTAGCACCCCTGAGGTCACAAAGAGGCCCAGATCACCCAGCACTTGTGCTGCTCAGCTGTGCACTGGAGGAAGAATACCTGCTTACCTGAGAAACATGAACCTGAGGCATTGGTGCATGGGCCACTCAGAAGTGAACGAGGTCTCTCACATGCTGCTATTATTGGCTCTGCTATTCTAGTTGAACTGTAGAAAAACTTATTCAGCCACTATGCTAAAAAATAGATTTCTTTGTTAAAATTGGCATTCTCCTTGTCATCAGTTTTTTATTTTTCTAACAATTTTTGTTTGCATGTGTATGTGTCTACCCTGTTCCAGGGTTTGTGATAGATGCCAGGGATAAAAAAGAATCTATAAACTTTTAGCCTGCCAGAGTGGACATTATGACTGAGTGCGAGGACAGATGGGCCATAACCTGGTTATTATGAAGTGAGACACACAGTGGTGTGAAAAGTAGAAGACCATCTCCCTACTCCAGCATCTTCATACCTGGCAGGAGCAGGACTGCCATTCACTAATGTGAAGGTGTGTGGCATTACACAACGTGTGGTTATAGTAGGTTACCTGTGTGATATTCGTTAGTATTCAGATACATTTCAGGTTCTGAAAAATCTTCTACTGCAACTTGAATTTCTTATGTTTAAGAAACTGGTACGGGGGGCTATATATGCTCTAGTAGCTGCTTGCAGAACAAGTAGAGTAGAGGACTTCTTTTTTAAAAAACATTATATTTTATTAGTATACATCTTCACAGCATACAAAAGGAATCTTTCCAGCATGAATGCACTGGCTATTAGTCCAGTCAAAGTTATTGCCACACATATTATGATAATACCTACTTTTACACTTTTGTGTCTGCTAAATGCTTTTCCTTTCTTTTTTCCCCCTGATTCTCTCCCTCCCACTCCTCAATTGCCCACCCTTTCTCACACTGCCTCTAGTATCCAGTTGTTCTCCATGCATCTATACCTTCCAATCTTTCAGTTTCCACCAAAGGGTGCAGACAATGAGATACATATTAAGTGGGGACATACAATGCTTCTCTTTCTTTCTTTCTTTCTTTTTTAGAAAGAGGTTTTTTGCTATAAGGTGTGTGAATTCACTAGAGACCCAGAGACAGAAAGCAAGAAATCCCCCCCCCGCCCCACCTCAGGGGGATGGCCATGCCACAATCCCTTTTCCTTTAGTCTCTTCTTGGGATTTTGGGCACGTATGCATACACGCCCAGCATGAAATTTTAGCCGCCAGGTCTGGGACTAGAACTATGGCCAACCATTTGGGAGTCCAGCACCTTAACCACAATGACACCTGCTAGTTTCAACAATGCTTCACTTTTGGGAACCAGCAGTTAGCATAATGGCTATGTCGCTGGACTCCCACATAGTCGACTGCGGTTCACGTCCCGGACCCGGTGGCTTAAAACTCACGCCGGGCGCGTGTGCATGCGTGCCCAAGATCCCGAGAGGAGAAAGGAGGAGAAGGGATTGCGGCGTGACCATCTCCCCTGGGGGGGTGATTTCTCGTTTTCTGTCTCTCTGTCTCTCTCTGTCTGTCTGGCGAGCGCACGCGCCCCATAGTGAAAACCTCTCCAAAAAACAAACAAAAAAAACAATGCTTCACTTTTATAGACTGACTTGCTTCCCTTAGCATTAAATCTTCCATATTCATCCTCCTTCTATCAAATTTCAGATTATCATTTTTTTTATGAATGAGTAGTATTCCATAGTGTATATGTGCCACACTCCCTCAATCTATTCATCTGTCCTTGGGCATTTGGGTTGATTCCATGTCTTAACAATTGTGAATAATGCTGCAATAAAAGTGGATGTGCTAGTGTTTTTTTTGACTGAGTGTATTCCTATTTTTTGGGTAGATACGAAGGAATGGAATTAGTGGATTATATGGTAGTTCTAGGAGGCATCTCACTCCCTTACCCAAATTATATTAAAAAACTGTGATAATCAAAACAGCATGATATTGGCACAAAATCAGGCATGTAGATCAATGTACCAGAATAGAGAACCCAGAAACCATACAGCCACTGATTTTTGACAAAGAACACAAGTTAATTCACTGGGAAAAGAAAATCTCTTCTGCAAATGGTACTGGAAAACTGCATATCCACCTGCAGAAAAATGAAACTAGACCCCTATCTATCCCCATTAACAAAAATCAACTCAAAAATGATCGAAGATCTAAACCTAAAACCTCAAAGTATAAAACTAGTGGTGGAAAACATAGGGAAAACTATTGGAGACTTCAGAGTTGGTAAAGACGTCTTAAATAAGACCTCAAAAGTACGGGGAATAATCCCAAAAATAGACAAGTAGGATTACATCAAGTTTAAAAAGCTTCTGCACAGAAAAAGAAACAATAATCAAAGTGAAGAGACAACCTTGGTAATGGGAGAATATATCTGCAAACTATGCCTCAGATAAGGGACAGATAACCAGAATATACAGGGAATTCAAACAGCTCACCTGCAAAAACAAACAAACAAACAAAACAACAATAACAAAATCCAATGAAAAAAATGGGGAAATGATGTGAACAGACAACCCTCCAAAGATGACATACAAATAGCGAAAAGCATATGAAAAGATCCTCCACCTTCATTATCATGAGGCAGATGCAAATCAAAACCACAATGAGACACCACCTAATCCTAGTCAGAATGGCTAAGATTACAAAACAAAAACAAAACAAAACAAAACAAAACAAAAAAGAACAAAGATCAATACTGGTAAGGCTGTGATGAAAAGGGAACTCTCCTGCATTGTTGGTGGAAGTGTCAATGAGTGCGGCCAATGTGGAGAACAATATGGAGGACTTCCTTTTTTAAATTAATTCATGTGCAGGAGATGAACTTATGAAACAACTAAACATTTGGGACAATAGAAGGTAAGATACAGTAATTCTGTTTCATAATCTAGACTTGGTAGTAGTCAGGGGACACAGCTGGATAAACCATGGGTGTAGAAAGAGTGTTAGAAAGTTTAGAACTAAGAACCAAAATGAATCTCTTTGTAATATGACTACTTGGTAAAATAACCACAACAACTGCTACCACCACCTCCACCGCCACTACTTAAACAGAATAGTTACCAATATGTTAGGATGTACAAGTTTCCTCCATTACAGTGGCTCTCCCAGATCTTATCCTCACTTTACAGATGCAGAATCAGACTCAGTTCAGTGGTTCATCCAGCTAAGACGTTACAAAGCTAGAATTTGAAGCAAGGTATTTCTAGCTCTGAAGCTTCCTCCATTCCAATTTCCATTAGTGAAATAAATGGTTCTGAGGGAAGAACTGTACAGTATGAGAAGAGAAAATGCCTAAAACCCAAATTTGTCCCAGGTTAGAAGTCAATTTACAACTTCCCAGGTAAAATTATATATGGATATGAGTGTATGCATGTACATATGTATATATATTCTACCTGAATATTACAGGTAAATCATTCATTAATTTATATGTAAACAAATTAAATAATTACTTTTTTCCCTTTGTGTGAGAATATAAATGATATATATATATATTTTTTGAGAGGTTTTTGCTATAGTGCGTGTGCGTGTGCGCTCGCCAGAAAGAGAGAAAGAGAGACAGAGAGACAGAAAGCGAGAAATCAGCCCCCCCCCCCCCAAGGGGGATGGCCATGCTGCAATCCCTTCTCCTCCATTCTCTCCCCTTGGGATCCTGGGCATGCATGTACATGTGCCCAGCGTGTGTTTAAGTCACCAGGTCCAGGACTCGAACCATGGTCAACTACATGGGAGTTTAGCGACATAGCCATTATGCTAACTGCTGATCCCGAGAATATAAATGATATTAAAACCAAAACTCTACTATCCTCAGTACAGTTATGGTCTAGTAACAAAAATACATATCAATAGGCAGTCTTGGTGCAGTAGATGCAGTGACTTCATTATTTTCAAGACGCAAGCACACTTAAATGTTGGTGTTTCTCCAGGAAAAAGTCCCAACACAATTACACATAAATCAACAAAAAGAATTTTGTGTCTGCCTTTTAGAAAACGAAACTAGGAAAGTAATATGTGAACCAACCATATAATGTAAGTAAAACACTATCATTTAGTGACAGAACTGACAACAGAGTTCAAGATTATTTCAGTGTTTTAGAAGTGCATGAGAACTAATGCTCAGCACTCTAGCGCTTCCTGGTAATTACATTTTCTCAAGTGGGTCCTGGTTCTCATTACTACTATATCAGGCAACGCATTCTGTCACTGGACAGCTGTAATTGTTTGAGCATCTTTCTTCCCTATAATGAATTAAAATCAATTCTCTATCGTTTTCTCACCCTGAAACCAGTCTTGCCCCCTGGAACTCTCAGAACGCTTGTGGTCTGTCTTCCATGGTGTGCTCCTCTTGGCCACCCAGTACAGCTGCCATCACTCTACCCTGTCTTTTCTGTCTAGACTCAAAAGTCTCAGTCACCCTCACCTTTTTCATGATCTGTAATTCCCTGATCAAATAGGAACCCACTGCTTATATTCAGAAGAATATGCTGCGTCTTACTCTATTTTGGCCACTGTACAGTAAACTACAGTAATAGCTTTTTTAAAAAGAATTATTTATTTAACTTTATTTACTCATTCATTTATTTTAATTTGACCAGAGAAAGAGACACAGAGAGAAGGAAAGTGTGAAAGCAAGCCATTAGGTCCGGGACTAGAACCATGGTCGGCCATGTGGGAGTGTCCAGTGCCTTAACCACCACACCACCTGCTGGCCCCAATAGACAGCTTATATCAAGGTTAACACAGACAAAATCTTTAAAACTTTCTCACACATCCTGCTATTTATCTGTGTCTCTTCTATGCTGTGTTTTTGCTGTTTAATTTTTTTTAACCCAAGCACATTCTTTTTCTCTTTTCTTTTCTTCTTTTCTCTTTCCTTTTCTTCTTTCCTTTTATTCTCTCTTTTCTCTTTTCTTTTCTCTTTCCTTTCCTTTCCTTTCCTTTCCTTTTTCTTTCTTTTCTTTTTTTCTTCTTTTCTTTTCTTTTCTTTTCTTTTCTTTTCTTTTCTTTTCTTCATTTTTTCTTTTCTTTTCTTCCTTCTTTTCTTTTCTCTTTTATTTCTTTTCTTTCTCATGTCAGAGTGCATGTGTGCTTGCCAGTGAGAGACAGAGAGAAAGCACTCTTCAGTGGGTCATGGTCACACCACAATCCCTTCTACTCCATGTCACCATCCTGTTGGGATTTGGGGTATGCACACAAATGCACCCAGAGTGACTTTCAAACCTCCAAGGCCAGGATTCAAACTGCGTGGTTGGCCATGTCCATGTGGAATCTGACTTCCTTAACCACCATGTTATGGAGAAGGCCCAGCTGAAGCACACACTTTTATGTTTTTTTTTTTTTTATTAAATGCATCTTTAATAGATTTTGCATATTTTCCAATTTTTTTGAGCTGTTTTGAAATCTTGACTCTGACATCCAATATATTCATGTTGGATTCAGGGTATTTATATTCTTGATAAACACATGTTCTAAATCTTCATGCAAGTAATTGAACATTTTCCACCAGATATGAGGTTATATCAGAAGTCCCGCTCAACCTCTCCAAGGTCCAGGGCAGCAATACTTGTATATATTGCCTCTGCTGTCCCTGTCACCAGATTCTCGCCTGTAGACTCACTTCCACTCCGTCTGTTTGTTTCCTTCTAAAGTCTCCCTTACCCCCATACCCAACACACAGCAAGGACTATGCAGGTGCTCTGTTAGATCTCACTCCAGCAGATTAGAACGAAGGAAGCTCTGGAGCTAGAAATATCCTGGGTTGAATTCCAGCTCTGTGACATCCTAGCTGAATGAACCATTGAACTGAGTCTCTTTCTGTGTCTGGGTCTATTATACAGGAAGAAAATTCCAAGTCAGGTGAGATGTTTGTGGAAGGGCTCATACAATGAAGAGGGAGGAGGGACAGCATCAGAGAGGGTTTGTGGGAGACATGAGCAGGGAGCGGGGCTGGATGTGGGCTTTGGCTTGGCCCAGAGGACTGGGAAGCTGAAATGGCCTAAGTGGATTGCAGGGAATTAGAAGGGAGCTGGATACATCTGCATAAGAGGCTGTGATTTCTAGGGCAATCCACTTAGGGCTCCTGAGGAAAGGCCTGGATTATGGGGGAGGGAATTGGGCTGAAGGTGGAGGAGAGAATCAAGCAGATAATGCCAGGGCTTCCAAGCACCAGTTTTGAAAGTAAGAAATTACTATTCATATGCCTTGAGTTATCAATATGGAGAAAACAATGTGGCTTGCAAAGTGGAGAAATACATAATTAAAATAAGTAAATTCATGTGAAGCTGTCTGCTCTGATTAAGAATTGTGTGTTGAGCATGAAATCCCAAATAAACCTTCTCCTCTGCTTAAAACACCCCACCCAAAGACAAGAATGAGTCTAAGCTTTCTGACATTTTCGGATCGCCATTCACCAATGATGGCAGCGATTTGGAGAACACTGTCTCCACTTCCCTTGGAAACAGATAAAGCAAAGAGTCCATGGCTAGTGAGTCTCTGCTGCTCCGTCACAGACTTCTCCATAACTGTCAGTAAAGCTGCTGCCCATCCCCTGAGGCTGGTCAGGCAAAATGGTATGTGAACCCAAGTCTCATACATGTATGAGACATAGACACATACAGCAAAGACTAACAAATAATGTGCTAGTGGGGAAGACAGGATGAGGGGGCTCCAGCAGAGCCCAGGAGCTGCTGTCTGGCCCAGGGCTGCTTTTGGCACTCCCTAACAGGCAATGCACTTTGACCTCAGAACCTCATCTGGGGTAGATTGGATCCCGTGTAAGTGTATGGAAAGGCAGTCCAAGAGGTTGAATTGCTCGACCAAAACCAGGTGTGGTGAGTGCTGGTGGCCCCAGGTTCTCTCTCTCTCTCTCTTTCTCTTCTGGCAGTGATGCCAGGTGGCTTGTGCATGTCCATGTGCTTTGATGGTTGCTGTAGTGTGAATTATGCCCCCAAACTCCCATATTGACATTCTAACCCACAGTACTCGGAATGGGACCTCCTGGAGACAGGGTCTCTACAGATGTAAGCAAGTTAAAATGAGGTCATTGCGGTGGGCCTACAATATGACAGAGCATTATACCAATGAGAAGGGAGATGGGGACTGAACTGGGGCACAGTGGTCAAATCCAATGCAGTGGTCGAAGGCCAGCCCCCATTGGGAGTTTTGAGTTTGCTTCTGGAGACCTCCTAGAGACTTCGGATGTGTGCGATCCGGGCCAGCGGAACTGGGAGTGGACTCACGTGTGTGAGGACTGTGTGGGAGTGCCCCTCTCTGTTTCTGTATTTCTTCTCTCTCTGTCTGGCTCACAGGAGAAATAAACGAAAATTGAAAATAAATATAAAAAGAAGAGGGCATTTGGAGAGTGCGTGTTGTGTATGAAGGCAGTAAGTACAAACAGAAGAGAGAGACTGGGACACCTTTTTCCCCACAGAAATGCATTCGTTCTGTCCTCTGTAACCACAAGACGGCAAGTGTCTGTTGTTTCAGCCCAGGTCTGTGGTGCCTCCTGAGGCGGCCCCAGCACGCAGCGCGGTGGGGTCATGTGTTCTTCCTATTGGTCACCTCCTTATTTATTTATTTATTTATTTTTTAGTTTTGCCATAGGGCATGTGTGCTCACTAGTGAGAGACAGAGACAGAGAGAGTTGGAGAGAGAGAAAGTGAGAAATCACCTCCCAGGAGGGATGGTCATGTCACAGTCCCTTTTTCTCCTGGGATTTTGGGCACACACACACACAGGTACTCAGTGTAAATTCCAAGCCTTCAAGTCTGAGACTTAACTGTGATCAACCCTGTGGGAATCCAGTGCCTTAACCACTACACCCCTGCTGGCCTTCTCTACTGAGGAACATTTTCCTAAGTTCAACAGAAAGCTAATTAACATGGAGCTTTCTTTTCCCATGGAGGTAAAAGACACACACACACACATGTGTATATATACATTATCTATAGATGATATATATGTATATGTAAAATATCGGCTGCCATTTTAAACATTTTTAAGTGTACCTTTGGTGCACTACATTCAAAAACTTTGTCCTCACCTCAAATAGAACTTGAACGCAGAGTGTTCTTTTTTATTATTATTTTTTAAGGAAGATTTTTGCTATAGGGCACATGTGCTTGCCAGAGAAGAGAGACAGAAAGCAAGAAATCACCCACCAGGGAGGATGGCCATGCTGCAATCCCTTCTCCTCCATTCTCCTCTCGGGATTGTGGCACACATGCACACATGTGCCTGGTGAGAGTTTTAAGTTGCCAGGTCCAGGACTCGAACTGCAGTCAACTATGTCAAAGTCCAGAGACATTAACCATCTTGCCATCTGTTGGCCCCATGCAGAATGTTCTGAATCCACCTGCCAAGTTTGTAAAAACTCGAGATACCTGTTTTTACATGTCTCTGATGCTGCTTATAAGAAACAGGCCACTGTTAAAAACACCACTCTTCTTAGATGCTGCGGCTTTCCTGTTGGTCTCCATCCCCTCAGAACGTCGGGTCCTCGCTACAGGGACTTGGTTTTCTCACTTTGCACGTGTTCATCCTGATTTCAGCTCATGTCTGACTCTCAGAGACACCTTCCCTGAGTATCCATCTCAAATACCGCACTCTTATTCCTATCCTTTTTTACTTTAAATATTATTTACTACCACCAGGCATGTATTAATTTATTTGATACCCGTCTTCCTCACTAGGATAAGACAGACACTTTGCTTAATGTCTTATATCTTGTCTTTGGAAGAGCGTGTGACCCATCCTAGGCATTCAATAAATATTTGTTGAATATATGTACATTTTTATCCATTTATTCCTACATTTAATGCATTTTTGAGCCTCCCCTCCTACCCCGCTTGGGGAACACTCAGGCTCAGCGTTGGGTAGCCACAACTGGCATTTTCATATGTGTGATTCCAGTTCCTCTCCAGACCTTGGCTCCTGTGTTAGGTTTGCATAAACTCTCCCCTTGGGAGCCACTTTGCTTACAGTTGGCCCTGATGGCATCATTTTATCAGCACAACTCAAGCCATAGCGAGGCCCATCCTTGGTAGCTCCAAGAGAAAGGGGTTCTCCCCTCTCCCTGCACTCTAGACCCTCACTTGTTGGCTCTGGGCTGTCCCTCACCTCAGTCCCTGATGTCCCAGGCACAAGGCTTCCTGAGAACCCCTCTCCAGGATAACAGTGGTAGAAGGGTACGGACTGCAGTTCTCTCTGGAGTCCTCAGTCCCCTGGCTCTAGGATCAAACTCTACACCTGAGAAGAGCTCTGGCCTGGGTATATGGCTATATTTTTGTGGGGAGAGGATCACTCTTTGGAAAGTTCTCAGTGAACGACTTGTCTGTAGAATGTGTGTCATTAACCCTCTTGTTCTAGGCCAGGGGGCATCAGAGGGGACAGAGACCCCAGGACACTGCCCTCTCACCATGATGGGGAGGACGCCAGTCCCTCCCTCCTCTATTTCTGCCCAGGCACCCCCACTTTGCTGTTCATGTCAATGTGTTATCTGTGCTGAATTGCAGCATGAGCCGCTTGGTTGCAGGGTCTTCAGTGGTCTACTTCCTGTTTGTCCTCAGACTCATCTTGAAGATCCACCTTCTCTAGTCTGACCTGGCCCTGAGCATGGCTGGAAGGAGTCACAATGACTGATCCTTGGGATCCGCCACGGGGACAGTTTTGCATTCAATTTCCTGTGGCAGCTACCTTACTCTGTACCATTCCTTATGCCTAGCAGCGATTGTACATCATCAGTGCCTTCTTTAATTACCCGTCACTCACTGACGCCCTCCCAGTCCTGCTCTGTCTCAGAGTTGCAGTGCCTCTGAGGAGGGCCATTCGGATCACTGTGGGCCCCATGAGCAGAAAAAACTCAGAACAAGGTGCCGGGAAAGGTACTAAATGTGAAGTTGGTTGCTTTTCTCAGTATTTCACCTCTTTATGGTGCTTTTTTATTATGTTATTTAATGACATCCTAGTAAAAAAAAATAGTGTGCCTTCCTGTTTATTTTTATATTATGTAACCACAGCATTAAATATAAGAGAATTAACTTATATCCAGAATCACAGAAATGACACACCTTGGGTTTTCAACTGCTCAGTTGACTGTTTTAAAAAATAATTAGAATAATAATAATAATGATTGGGGAAAACATAGAAAAGATATTGAATGTTAAAGTGGGGAGATTAATGTCTCTGTACTGACTGACATGCATGGCATTCCCTTTTGAAAAAGCAATGTAGGGAACCAGCAGTTAGCGTAATGGCTATGTCGCTGGACTCCCACGTAGTCGACCGCGGTTCGCGTCTCGGACCCGGTGGCTTACAACTCACGCCGGGCGCGTGTGTGTGCGTGCCCAAGATCCCGAGAGGAGAATGGAGGAGAAGGGATTGCGGCGTGACCATCCCCCCTGGGGGGTGATTTCTCGCTTTCTGTCTCTATGTCTCTCTCTGTCTGTCTGGCGAGCGCACGCGCCCTATAGTGAAAAACCGCTCAAAAAAAAAAAAAAAAGCAATGTAATACACTGTAAAGTTATATGTAATTCAATGTAATATAATAGAAGAACATGATGATAATAAAAAATTAAAAAAAAAATAACCTCCACAACCTGGGTGGCTTACATAGAACACAAATTACTTCTCAACATTCTAGAGGCTGGGAAGCCCAAGGTCAGGGTGCCAGCAGATTGGGGATGTGGTGAGGCCCAAGTTCTTGTTTAAGGGTTGTTCCTTCTCCCTCTAATCTTAGGCATTCCCATTCAGGAGGGCTCCATTCCCAAGACACGGTCACCTCCCAAAGGCCCCATCTCCTGATATCATCACCTTGGGGGTCAGTCAATGTAAGAATTTCAGGGACACATGGGACCAGCAGTTGGCATAATGGCTATGTCTCTGGACTCCCATGTAGTCAACTGTGGTTTGAGTCCCAGACCCAGTGCCTTAAACTCACACCGGGCACGTGTGCATGTGTGCCCAAGATCCCGAGAGGAGAATGGAGGAGAAGGGATTGCGGCATGGCCATACTCCCTGGGGGGTGACTTCTCACTTTCTGTCTCTGTCTCTGTCTTTCTGGTGAGCACACGCACCCTATAGCAAAAACCTCTCCAAAAAAAAAAAAAAAAAATTCAGGGACACAAATTTGGTCAGTAACACCACACACTCATATTTTGTAGTTTGTACACATGTGTATATTCATTCTTAGCAGAATCCTGCACAAAGCTAGTCAATGTTTTCTATTTCCCTTCTTTTTAAAGGTTTATTTTTATTCATGATAGAGAGTACATGTGTATATATTACTGAAAAAATAAGAGAGAGAGAGAGAGAGGAAGAGAGAGAGAACAGCCCCTTCAATAGGGTCTTGTTGTACTCTAAACCCAATCCCTCCTTCCTCCCCAAGACTTCTACCCCTTCTGGATTGTGGGAACCATGCACATGTGCTTAGCATCTATGCAGGCTGATGCAGGGATCCATGCTCTGGTCAGCCATATGACTTTCAGCACTGTAGTTCAGTGTGCTGCCAACTGTGCCCACAGACTGGGCCTATTTTGCTTTCCCACCCATATTTATTCTGCCAACACTCTTTTCTTTCTTTTTCTTTTTCTTTTCTTTTTTTTTTTTTGAGAGGCTTTTGCTATAGGGTGTGTGCACTCAGCACTTGCCAGAAAGAGACAGAGAGACAGAAAGCGAGAAAGCACCTCCCGGGGGATGGCCACGCTGCAATCCCACTCCTCCATTCTCCTCTCGGGATTTTGGGCACACATGCACACGCGCCGGGTCTGAGACTAGAACCACTGTTGACTACATGGCAGTCCAGCAACACAGTCATTACTCTCACTGCTGATATCTGCCAACACTCTTTTTTTTTTGGACAGATTTTTTGCTATAGGGTGTGTGCACTCGCCAGAAAGACAGAAAGAGATAGAAAGCGAGAAATCACCCCCGGGGGGGATGGCCACGCCACAATCCCTTCTCCTCCATTCTCCTCTCGGGATCTTGGACACGCATGCACATGCGCCCTGCGTGAGTTTAGGCCACTGGGTCCGGGACTTAAACCGCAGTCGACTACATGGGAGTTGAGCGACATAGCCATTACACTAACTGCTGGTCCCCCTGCCAACACTCTTTATCTTTGGTTTGCTAATGAGTAAATAAGAACAGAAAATATGAGGAACTGATGGTTGCCCTGTGTCTCCCTTTTCTTCTTTGTCTTCATTCTCAGCATAAGCCATTGGTTAATCTGGAGGTCACATGAACAAGAGAAGACTTGATAGGGTTCTTGGCTCTTGTGTTTCTTACAGTGTCATTATATTCTTTCTGGGTTCCAAGTATGTTCTGGTTGGGAAAATAAGCATGGCCTCTGGGGCTGTCAGGGTGTGAAGGTCATAACACAGGCATCTTGGCCCCCACATGGCATGGGCTCACTAGGAATCTGGGTGTGAAGGATGCCCTGAGCTAGGAAAGCAACAGGAGCTGCTGGGTCAGACATGTGTAGACATGTAGCACCTCTGCTCACAAGTGTGCTCCATTATCACATTTACACAAGTTCAAAGGTCAGTTTATGGAGCACGTCAAGATGGTGACAATGAGCATTAAACAACTGCAGGGCCCTCTGGGTGCCTGGCCTCAGGTGCCTGCCCAGGTGGTAACAGGTGAAGCTCTCTGGCCCTCGACAGACAGAACCCACATATGTATGCATGCAACTCCCTGAACTGCCCCACTGACAGGAATCCATGCACAGCTTATGTCTTATTTTAACTGCACCTTGCTGTGACCCTCCTCAGTTAAGACGAGTTTCTCAGCCTTGGCTTCAGAGCCAACTTGCTCTCTTGTTCTCATATTCCTACAAGAACTGAATCCTGTTTCTCAGCTGGGAGTGCCACTGCTCTACCAACTTGTTCACACTCCCTTGTGCAACACTAGCACCAACATCACCACCCAAAGTCTGTAGGTTCACATCTTCACCCAAAGCTAGGCCCTCACACGAGTACTCCTCAACCAATCTTTGCAATGTTTTAACTCTTCTGTTTTCTCTCAAGGTTGTTTGAAAGGATACAGGGGAAGGACTGAGGTTCTTTCTCCTTCTCCTTTCTCTTTTCTCTCTTTCCCACAAAGTCGCACTGCCTGGGGTCCAGATCTCATTCTACTGTTCACAGCCTGCAAGAGCACAATGTGTCCAGGCGGAATCATTCTCTGTGTGGACTTATATTTTTCTTGATTTTCTTTTTTTTTTATACTCAATCACTGTATGCCTTTACATCATAGGAAATGAATTTTCCCAGTGTGAATACACTATATGTTAGTCCAGTCAAGAATATTACCATACTCATGATCATCAACAGTTAATTTTCCATTTTTATGTCTATTAAATATTTTGCTTCTTTGTTTTTTTCCCCTTGATTCCCTCCCTTTGTCCTATTCTCCTACATTGTCCCTGCTATCCAGTGTTACTTTTCATGCTTTTATACCTTCCGTTCTTTCCGTTTCTGCCACAGAGTACAGACATTAAATATATATTAAGTGGAGACATACAATGCTTCACTTTCATAGTCTGGTTTGCTTTCCTCATCATTAAATCTTCTATATTTATCCACTTTCTATCAAATTTCATATTCTCATTTTTTATGGCTAAGCAGTGTATGTGCATGCATGTATGTGCCACTTTTTCAACCCATTCATCTGTTCTTTGATAGTTGCGTTGATTCCTTGTCTTAGCAATTGTGAATAATGCTGAAATAAACGTAGATGTGAATTGTTTTTCTGACTGAGTTTATTCCTTTCCTTTGGGTAGATACCCAGGAGTGGAATTGCTAGATTCTGTGGTAGTTGTATTTGTAGGTTTTGGGGGAACTTGCAAATTGTTCTCCACAGTGGCTATACTAATTTACATTCCCACCAACAGTGTAAGAGAGTTTCCTTTTCACCAGGGTCACATCAGTACTTATCATTCTTTATATTTTAATCTTAGTCATTCCCACTGGGGTTAGGTGGTATCTCATTGTTTTGATTTGCATCTCCCTAATGATAAGGGATGTTGAGCATTTTCATATACTTTTTGGCTGTTCATATGTCTTCCTCAGAGAGTTGTCTGTTCAACTCATTTGTCCATCTTTTAATTAGATTTTTTTTGGTGGGTAAGTTGCTTGAGTTCCCTGTATATTTTGGTTATTAGTCCCTTATCCAAGGAAGAGTTTGCCAATATATTCCCCTTCTCCAAGGGTTCTCTCTTCACTCTAATTATTGTTTCTTTTGTTGTGCAGAAACTTTTTTTTAGAAAGAATTATTGTTTATTTAACTTCATTTATTTATTCATTTATTTAAATTTGACCTGAGAGGGACAAAGTGAAAGAAAGAGAGTGAAAGTGAGAGAAAGTGAAAAAGCAAGTCACCAGGTCTGGGACTTCAACCATGGTCAGCCATGTGGGAATCCAGTGCCCTTAACCACCACATCACCCCACGGCCCCCAGAAGCTTCGTAACCTGATGTTATCCCACTTGTCTACTTTTGGGATTACTGCCTGTGCTTTAGGGCTCTTATTTAAGAAAACTTTACCTACTCCGAGGTATCCAAGAGTTTTCCCTCCAAGTAATTTTACAGTTTGAGGTCTTATGTTTAGATCTTTGACCTGTTTAAGGTGATTTTTGTTAATGGTGAGAGATAAGGGTCCAGTTTCATTTTCCTGCAGGAGGATATCCAGTTTTCCCAGCACCATTTGCTGAAGAGATATTCTTTTCTCCACTGGATTGTCATGCACACTTCATCAAAAATCACTTTTGGGGTTGTATATTTTGGGGTTTATTTCTGGGTTCTCTATTCTGTTCCATTAGTCTACATGTATGTTTTTGTTCCAGTACCATGCTCTTCTCATTATCATAGCTTTGTAATATAATTTGGGGTTAGGTAGTTAGATGCCTCCTACTCCACTCTTTTTGCACAGTATTGCTTTGTCAATACAGGGTCTTTTATGATTCCAGACAAATTTTATGATTTTTTTTCTAAATCTGTAAAGAATATCTCTAGTAATTTGATCAGGATTGTATTAAATTTGTAGATTAATTTGGGTAAAATTGACATTCTTATTTTATTAATTCTTCCAATCCAGACTTAGATATTCTTTTATTTTGAGGGTATTGCTTGATTTCTCAAACTTGAATTGTCTGCATCAACTTGAGGACTCACGCTGGCTACACTTAAAAGAGATCTGATTAAGTAAAACAATGACTTAACATTGGTATATTTAAATTTTCAAATATAAAATAATTAAAATTATTATGAGAACATTTAGTTTCTAAAATGGAGTAACTAATTATCCCTTTAATATATTTTGCAACTGCTTAACATACATTTGAATCCTCTGTCTTACACTGGAGCCCCTTGGCATCTCCCATTTCCAGTCTGAGCTCTACGCTTCCTGGCCCAGGGAGGTAAAGGTTTACTGCCTCAGGGATCTGAGTCTCATTATTCAGTCTCCTCAGAGTCCCAATTAAGTCAGAAGGTGTCTTGGGTGGGTGTCAAAGTACTTGAGGATTTTCAGAGCTGTCTGATGAGGTTCCCTGTGGGGAGCAAAGTTGTGCTGAAGTGAGCTGAGAAGAAAGGAACTGAGAGCCAGGCCTGGGGAGGGGGTATCAAACCAGCGGCTGCTGACTGAACTTCCTTTGAAACACCATCTGAGTCCACCAGACACTGATTTCACCTGCCATTGCCCTTGGGAAGCAGCCATGGGAAGAACAGAGAGGTCCTGGGGAAGAACGGAGACCACGCTGAATCTCCTGTGGGTCTGAGAATCTTCTCTGGTAGGTTCCATAAGACTTTCCTTTGTCTCAGGCTTGGACACCACCTTGGGAAGAAGATTTGGGTAAGGTTTGACCTTGAGGGAGATGGTGTAGCACCTTAATTGGGGCACAGAGTAAATTCAGTGGTGAGACGGCTGTGTGAGCATGTTAAGAACTCCCATGACAAAGACAACCCATGATGCCCAGCTGACACCTGCAGATGGTGACTTGCCATTCATATAGACACATCATGTCACCCACAGGGAGAATCCAAGCCACTGGTCTTCTGCTTGCCGTAAGCATGAGCTTTATATCAATTACCACTCACAAATTCCCCATGGGTCACCCAGAGGGCAGATTTCTCTCTGTGATCTGGAAATGCAGAGTCACGTCTCTCTTCATTGGGAAGGCACCGTGGTACCATCTCAGGGAACACATTTGCCTTCAACAGGAAGGTCTCTCAGAAACTCAAAGCGAGGGAGCGAGATCCTTAGCACTAATACTTGGTTAGGACCAGATATTTGGGACATCCATGCCCTGAATCTAAACAACAACAACAACAACAAAACAGATGGACACCAAACACGTTTTCTGTTTGACAGATTCCTCATATCCCAACAGCATATCATAGGATCAACATTCTGTGCTATTTTATGTAGCCTCAGTTTTCAGTCTGTCCAGGTCTTCATTTCAGATTCTGTTGTGCTATTTCCACTTACATTAACATCTGCATTGTTTTAAAATACTCAATCTAATTGCGTTGCAGGACAATGGAAGAGGGTTTGAACTTTTTGTAATATATTCTTCTATAAACTCGTGTATTTTGTAATGGTAAGAACTGAGATAACTGAAGTTCCATCCTGTTCATGTTCAGATTTTAATCAGTATCTTGAAGGTTTCAAATGATCAATATTTAGGTAATTTGCTTGTTTGATTGAGTGTGGGTTTTATTCAATTGGTTCATGATTTATAATTATTGGGATTCTTTTCTTGACCTCAATCAAAGGATTATATTGGCAAATGCCAAACAAAAACACTTCTGTTGTGTAGTCAGAGGAAAATAGTTTCTTTAAAATTTTTAATATGTCAAGCTCCCTGCACTTGCTTTTAAATTCTAAAATAATGGATAATCAGACATTTTCCTGGTGATACGGTACTAAAGGAGGAGCGATGCTAAAGCAACTTTCCTGAAGATGGCCATGTTGTTCACTGTACAGATAATCCTAAAGAAATAATTTATTTTTAAATTAGATGGTTTACATAGTTTTCTGTTTAATTTTTATTTCACCAAAGGACAAAGACCATTTCTGAATCATATCTTAAGTTGTCTTTTCTTGAGCCTTTGTGATTCTTCACTTAATGAGTAACAGGGATGTTGATGTGGACGGGGCTGCTGAAGAAGCTTTGAAACCAGAGTCTCGTCCCTCTTCTGTCATCCATCACTGACAGACCTATAACCTTGGGCTAAGCTTTCCATCACCCTGGGGTTCCCTAATCTGCCAAAACAATAGGCTTTCGTCTTTCAGGTCTTTTTCCATTAGAAGTGATTTTGAGACTATTAGTCCATGATTAGAAATCTTTACATTTTTACATTTGATTTGATAGAAAATATTAGACACTTATGCACTGGATAGCCAAGCAGAATGTCCCAATAGCTTGATTTCTGTCTGTTGATTGCATAGGATATGGACATGTCTTTGGTATGTATATACTGAGGTTCATTCTCCCTTGGTGACAGAGATTTCTAAGCTACACCTAGCACTTCAGACACAGCTAACTGAAAAGATCAGGGCCAGCTTTGGTGTGTCTGGTGTGTGCATCCAGTGTGTGCAATAGCACAAGTAACAGAATCTTCCCTATACCTCCCCCCACCCCAACAGAAAAAACAGAAGGGGGCCAATGGTTTAACCTACCATTGTCTAATTATTAATTTTGTTTCTGAATTTGTGTTTGGTACAGGAGCAGAGGAGGTTCAGGCAAGATGTGCATCCATGATGCCCTCCCGCCCCATCTGCATATCACATTTGTAATGCACTGTGAGAATTCCTGTGGGCCCAGTACACAGGGAGCTTAAGGTGAGCTTGCTGAGGCTGTGAAGTGTGGAGGGGCTTGGCTAGCCCCAGAGGCCACATTTTCTCTTTGAACTAGAACCTGCCCTGATTAGAAGGCAGTGGCAGATATATCTGCAGCTAAGGAACCCTCAAATCCTGTCTTCCTGTATTAACTGGCCAGGTAGCTGCACATGATGGCACAGAGGGCAGGGTGTTTAGCCTTCCTTTTCTTTTTAGCCTTTCCTTATGCACCAGTGAGCCAGATGCAGATACTGTGGAAGCAATGCACACAAATCAAGAAATGAAATTAGAATAGTTGAGTTAGTTTTATGGAACATTTTCAGCATTCCTCTAAGAACAAAACACATGTACACATGCATGCCACCAAATACCAATGTGTGCTTTCAGTAATTCTGCATACATGTTAACTGTTCTTTTATTTCAGTTAAACCTGGCATTGTGTGATACAGAGATGACTGAAAATCTTCTTCTCAATAACTAACACATACATGTTTACTTATAATGTCATTAAAAACAAGTCAAATAAACCATGCCCATTTGAGAAGAAGAGTGAGTGCAGAGGAAAGGAGAGGGTTTATGCCCCGGTACCATTCACGACCCATTTTGCCCAGTCTCTTGAACCAGAGACTCCTTGTTATCACATTGCATTGGGTCTACCACATTATGTAGCTGGTGCTCAGGAAATCCTAGGGACTGCTCCCTGGCAGCCAGACAGTGGCTCACTCCAGGTTGGTCATGCTTAGGTCTGCATTTCCTGCATCTTGAATCTTGCTCTTAAACACCATAGGATGAGCAGGTAGTGGTCAGAGGGCTGCCTTCAACCAGCACTGCCATGTGGGGACATTCCTGGGTAGGCAGGACACCTGGAGTTGAGGCCCAGGTCTGCTGCTCTCTGGCTTCATCGTTGGGACCTTGCCCTTACCTCTGAAGAATTTTCCTGTCTGTGAACTGAGATTAGATCATAAAGGTCATTGTCAGTTTTAAGGTGGCCAATTTTCTGGGGCCACCTTTTCATTTTAATTCATTGGGGCCGACACCTGGAACATTGGAGAGTGTCTCTTTCCTATACCACCCTAAACAGAGGACCTTGCAAACACTGTACACAAATCTTGCAGCTGTGCTTCAAGGAAAGTTGCCTTTTGTACCACCCTCAGCCCCTCTTATGCAGAATTTCTCAAGTCTCCACTATCCTATCCATCATTGCTTTTCTGGTTTGGAGGATGCGGAAGTTACATTCTATTGTTTTATTTTACTCATTGACTCGCTAGCCATTGTACTCAGAAGTCCTTACCTTAAAACACAAAAATGGCAAGGGACCAGTAAGTGTTCTGTTGGCTAAGGCACTGACTCCCACATGGCTGACCGTGGACTGAGTCCTGGACCCAGCAGCCTGAAAATCATTCTGGGCATATATGCATGTTTACCCAAAATCTTGAGGCAAATGGAGGAGAAGGGATTGTGGAGTGGTTGGTTTCTTACTTTTTCTCTTACTGTCTTTCACTCTGGTGAGTGCACATGCCCTATAACAAAAACCTAAAAAAAAAAAAAATCACCACACAGATGAGGGCCAGATGGTAGTGCAGTGGTCAAACACAACGCTCTGCAAGGCAATCCCACATGCTTAGACAGTCTCTGGATTCTGGACTTAAACAGTTTCCAGTTATCCAAACTGGCTGAATGGTAGGGATGAATCACAGCATCAAGACCCCACTGGAGATGCGTTCTGTCTTTCTTTCTGTCTCCATTGTTCATAGAAGGAAGAAACAAACTTACACACACACATGCACACACACACACACTATGGCAGATGTCAACATACTTGGGTCTTCTCGTCACACGTCGGTGCATCCCAAACAGCTCTTTCACCTTCTTTTTTCTTTCTTACTTTGAAAAGATCTACTCCTGGGGAGGGAGAGGGGCCTCTTTACGGTCTGACAGTGATTCCCGCAGCACCGGAGTGGAAAGTCTCTCTGAGCCAGGGTGGCCCTGGGCTACCCCGTCATCGTCATCCAGACCTTGCAGGAGCCTACACAGTGGTGCCCTGTGCTGGTTTCACCTCAGTCCCCAGAGTGCACTTACTGCCTTCCACACGGAGATCAATATTTCTGCTCACACAAGTTTACACTGAGCACTTTTTATCATTCCCATGAATTAATAGACAAACTTGTTAAGAACTAAAGAAAAACTAATTAGTTTGTTGATGTAAATTGTTCCTCAGCTGGAAGTCCAGACAAAATAATCACATAGTTTTACTGTTGACAGTTGCATTTCTTTAAATCAATTATTCTCATGATTTTTCTACAAAGGCAGCTTCCTGTGACTGCTGGTTTGTTAGAGCACCAGCTAATTGTTTCCTGTCGTTACTAATGACACTAGGTTTGCTTTCCTTTAAAGCACTGTACACTCTTCTGTAATAGGAACATTAGTTGACCTCCAATTGAACAGAAACCTTTCTCCATTGTCCCATCTTCTTAATTGAAAGTTTTTTTTTAATGCAATAAAAGAAATAAAAGAAACATTGTTTCCTTTTCATTTAGCCTAACAGAATCTGAATAAAAAAGATCCAACACAAATGATGGTGTGGAGATCATCCTTACCTCTGGCATTCTCCTGGTAGGTGCAGAGGAGACAAGGAGGAAGAAAGTCACTGAGAGAAAAACCGTGGTGGGGGGACCGGCAGTTAGCGTAATGGCTATGTCGCTGGACTCCCACGTAGTCGACTGCGGTTGGAGTCCCGGACCCAGTGGCTTAAACTCACGCCGGGTGCGTGTGCGTGCGTGCCCAAGACCCGAGAGGAGAATGGAGGAGAAGGGACTGTGGCGTGGCAAACCCCCTGGGGGGTGATTTCTCGCTTTCTATCTCTCTGTCTCTCTCTGTCTGTCTGACGAGCGCACACGCCATATAGCAAAAACCTCTCCAAAAAAAAAAAAAAAAAAAAAAAAAACAAAAACGTGGTGGGGAGTAAGGATGTTTTATCTTAGCTATGAAATGCCTCCTCATGGTTTTGCCTACACCCCACCAGTGGGTTCATGGAAGCAGGAGATCGGATACTGAGGAGACTGTGTGGTTTCAGAATCACTGAAACTCCAGGTCCACAGAGGGAAGAACACACTATCATCTCCCTGAAAAACTCTCAGTACCTGTCAGTGGCTACCATAATGCCACCGACATTTTCTTGATTTTGACCTTAGACGTTCTTTTCTCGACGTTGGGAGGCTTCTCTTTCCTCTTGGCCTGCCTGGCAGTACTCCTCCAGGGCCCTGCTTGGGCTCTTCCAAACACATTCCCTCTTGTTTAGTCTTCTTTTTATCTTTACCAAATGCCACAAGAAAAGCGTGGCTTTGGTGTGAACCCAGTTTTGTGTTTCCCTCTTCTTTTTTTGGGAATGAGTAACTAGCATCCATTTGCTTCATTTGGGAAAGTCAAGGATTTTGATGGGAGAGTCAAGAGGCTCCCTACTTAATGTGGCTAATACTGACACAGGAGGGGGCTTCAAAAAGTTCACAAAAAATGTTATCAGGAAAAAAACTGTGCGTGGATTTCTTTAGATTTCTTTTTTGCATCAAAATAAACTCAGCCTTTACTTCTACTTTTCTGTTGAGAGGAGGTTGCACGATGTAATCTGACTTCAGGCTATAGAACAAAGGAGTCTTTCCAGGGAAAAGTGGGGGTGTGGCTCAGCTCATGGGCACTCTGTGCTGTCCCCCGTTGTACATGCGTGCCTAGCATATTCTCTACCGTGCTCTTCTCTTTCAATACTCAGCCTATCTCACTCTGACGCATGGTCATAATGAGGACTGTTAACACAGAGATCATTTATTTAATAAATTGGTACTGGGGAATACTGTCTATGATGCTGAAGGGCCTGAGAATGGAGGAAATTATCTACTTGATTTATGAAAACTATGATTACTGTGATTTAATCATCCTGGCAGAATAGCTATCTGTTGTATTTGACTACAAGTAAATAAATGCCCCAATTATGTGAGGTTTGTTTAGTCCTTAATACACAACAAAGCTAACGCCAACACTCTCTTCCCATCTCCTCCTTGGTTTTCAAAAATATTTTTGTAGGCTTTTTCAGTATTGAAGATGCTGAAGGTACTCTGTGTCTAAGGTGAGAGAATAGAGTCTAAACATTCAGCACTGATATCTTATTCGTGGTTACTTTAAATTTGGAGAGAAGGAGAGGGATAGAGAGGCAATGAGTGAAAGAAAAGCACCTTCAGCAGGTCTCGCACTGCACTGTGTCCCTCCCCAGCCAGCCCGGTCAAGGTGCCCCCACACGGAACATTGACTGGGGAACTGATTGTGCATACGGACCAGTTTCCTTCGAGCCACACGTGCCCAATGAGCAACTCAGCCGGCCCGCAGCACTAGACATTTAGATTCCATTTGTTTTTCATGCTGTTTTCGACAGGTGGCGCTTTCCTACGTGAGTTCCACCTTCTCTCCATTCTCACTGATGAAACGTCCCTTTCTCCCCAGCTGGGTGAGTGCGCCCTCGAGAGAGATTGGAGGCTACTCACTGGAGCTGGAGGGCTTCGTGATGTTGCTGGCTTTTCAGAGGGTGAAAGGGCCCAGCCATCAGTCATCTCAGCAAATGGACCACATAGGATGGATGGCCATGGCGGGGGATGGAATCCTGATTGTGAAGTAGCTCTGTGTCATTTTATATTGGGCTTGTGATTAGTGATCGTTTACATTTATTAAAAGTGGGCATGCTCAGGGAATTCATGGGGCTTAATTCCAATAATATTCAACTCACAGTTATTACAGTCTGTAGTTTTAATTAAAAGTCTGCACTTGTGTGTTGGGCTGCTAGTCAGAGAGACTGCCTGATAGGGACAAAGGAAGTTCTTCTTCTGTTCAGCAGAGGATGTGCCTGGTGCAGCCAGAGCTTCTAACGCAGCACGCCGAAGTCAGTCACATGTGAAGTATGGAACCACAGTCTTATGTTGTTCTTGCAAAAAAGCAGCCTCTGGTTACCATTTTCTAAGAGCCTAGATAGCATTTTGGGGGAAAATTTTGAGATTTATGTATAGCAATATCCTTCTTCAATATGGAACTTTTTCAGTCTTTATTCTAAAAATTGTTTAGATTTGACTAATTGATTTGCTGTTTAAATAACACACTTTCAAATTGGCTATATTATAGTTAATGCATATTTTAAATCCAATTTTCTAAATTAAAAAAATAAATTCTTGAGCCAAAATGGTGTGGTGGTTTGAGTCCTGGACCTAGCAGCTTGAAAAATCACACTGTATATATGTGTATGCCCAAAATCCCTAGAGGAGAACAGAGAAGAAGGGATTGCAGTGTGGCCATCCCCCCTAAGGGTAGTTTCTCACTTTTTCTCTCTCTGTTTCTCTCTGGCAAGTGGACATACCCTATGGCAAAAGAAAAAAAAAGTCTCCAATTATCTGAAACTGTAAACTGCTAAATAAGTTATGGACAAAACACATACCCAATGGAAATTTGAAAGCATTTTGAAAAGTATGTTTAAAAAATTCCTACATGTAAAAACTTCTAGGATGTTACTAAATATTGGGTCGTTGGAAATGTCATCAAGCATTTTTGCTTAGGAAAACATAGAAAAATACGTCATGACTTTTGTGAAGACCCAATAGTAGAAGGATATTTGTATTATTATTAAAGTTTATGCATTTACTCCATGAAAGAGAGGCAGAGACAGAGAGAGACAGTCACCCCCAACAGGGTCCCCATGCCATGATCCATCCATAGCCTCAGCTAGCCCAGACACAGGCACATACACACAAGCCCAACATGTGCAGAGGCCCTGGATGGAAACCTGGGGCCTCCCCATGTGGGAGTTGTGTTATCACTGCTCCACTGTCTAGCCATAGAATATTTATATTCTTTAAGCCATGTACTAGAAAAGAATCTGAATATTAATACTAAAAACATTCATCTTCAATAATCAGAACAAGGACATCAGTGAAAACAGAGGAAAATATGTTCAGAACAAGAATTAACAAAATGAATAGTATAAATACAATGGAAGATATCAATAAACCAAAGGTTGATTCTTTTAAAAGAGCAAAATCATTTGCAGTTATCTAGTACACACACACACACACACACACACACACACACATGTTAAAGTGGAAAAATGGAGTAATTCTGCTTATTAGTAGTATCAAGAATAAAAATGCAAGTAACATTAAAAATATTTCAGACCTAAAAAGATGCTAAGAGGGGGAACCAGCAGTTAGCGTAATGGCTATGTCGCTGGACTCCCACGTAGTCGACCGCGGTTCGCGTCCCGGACCCGGTGGCTTAAAACTCACGCCGGGCGCGTGTGCGTGCGTGCCCAAGATCCCGAGAGGAGAAAGGAGGAGAAGGGATTGCGGCGTGACCATCCCCCCTGGGGGGTGATTTCTCGCTTTCTGTCTCTATGTCTCTCTCTGTCTGTCTGGCGAGCGCACGCGCCCTATAGCGAAAATCTCTCTCTCTCTCAAAAAAAAAAAGATGCTAAGAGGATATAATAAATAAAGTTTATATTAGTAAACTTGAGAATTGACGTGAACAAATTTCTAGAAAAACATAACTTATTCAACAAGAGTTGAAACAAGTAGAAATAATTTAAAAATAATTCTATATTTAAAAATTAAGTTCAATATGAAATGAAAAACTTTCCACAAAGAACTCTCCAGGTCCAGTTATTCCAGATTATACTGTAGATCTTAGACAGTGAAACATGACAAGAAAGCAAAAATAGAAGTCACAATGATGGGCGAGGTCAACTATGAGACTTAATAAGTGAAGTTAAGGCATTGTACATCCTCACTTAACATATACCGAATGTCCACACTCTATGACTGAAACTAATTGACTAAAAGATATAGAAACACAGTATATAGATGTAAATACCAGATAAAGTGTGTGTGAAAGAGGAGGGTCTGAAATAGGACATTTAGAAGAAAAATAGGGAGGCAAAGCATTAATGGGACAAAGAAATGTGGTATTATCTGTTGAAGATATTTTGTAGTTTTATCAACTGTACTAGGGAGAAATGATCCCCTGTTGAAATATCCACTTTGTAAGCTAAATAATGTGATTGAATGTATAAAACAAAATAAAATGAAAAAATAAAATAAATAAAAAATAAAACCTCTTAAAAAATAAATTAAAAAAAGATTTTTGGATGTGGGGACCAGCAGTCAGCATAATGGCTATGTCACTGGATTCCCATGTAGTTGACCACGGTTTGAGTCCCAGACCCAGTGGCTTAAACTCATGCTGGGCACGTGCGCATTCATGCCCAAGATCCCAAGAGGAGAACGGAGGAGAAGGGATTGCGGTGTGGCCATCCCCCCGGGAGGTGATTTCTCACTTTCTGTGCTTTCTGTCTTTCTGGCGAGCACACATGCCCTGTAGCAAAAAACTCTCCAAAAAAAAGATTTTTGGATGTGATATTAATATACATACATGCAAAATTAATTTTGTGTGTATATTAGTAACATTCAAAAACTTTAAAAGATACTATTTAAAATAGCATCCAAAAATCAAATCGCTAAATACAATAATAATCGAGTTTCACACTAAAAATGACAAAATATTACTCAGAGAAATTAAACCTAAACATGGGAAGGAATGTGTCACATTCATGAATCTGAAGTTCCAACCTTACTGTAAAGCTTGTAGATAACTCTAGACAGTGGTTTTCTTTAATAAAGAAGTATACAGCTCTGATGGGAGCCTATCCCACCTTCACCTCAGCCACCAAGGACCCTGTAAGCAAATGTGCCACTACTGAAATGTCTGTACTGGAATTGTAGATCTGTGTAGTTCATTAAACATACGAGAAAGAACCAATGCCCAGGGCTACTGATTTTCTATGTCTAGTAATGTTCTCTGTTTTTGTGCTCACCTCCTGCCTCCCTGAATTCAAAGGAAGATTCCGTTTATGTTGACATCAGTTGGTGGCATGATACTCTTTCAAGTAATATTAATGGGTAACACTTAATGGAGTGTATATATATATACATATATATATGTGTGTGTGTGTATGTATGTGTGTGTATATATATATATCTATATATATATATACACACACATACACGCCGGGTACTATTCCAAGTACCTTCAGATATTTCTTTTTCTTTCATTTATTTATTTTTACATTTTTCTACAAACATTTACATAGCAAAAAATTTTAGCTCATACTCCATAATTCTTGACAGTTTACAAACAACTTTCAAAATTTCAAAATACTGAATTTTAAAGATAATGCTCAAAATATGTCTTATAATTTTGTATAATTTTATAGTACCTTCAGATATTAACTTACTTACTCCGCCTCAAAACCTACACAGTTGGTAACAATACCCTGATCATTTCATAGGAGGAAGCTGAGCCAAGAGGTTAGCACCTGTGAAAAATCAGGCCCAGCAATCTGCACGAGCTTGTTCTAAATTTTACCATCTTAACCAGGATGCTCAGGTGTATCCGCTTGCGTGAAATTTTAAAAATCTTTTTTATTAACTTTTTGTTATTATTCAGACATTCTATTGCTATATATCATATAGATTGTAAAGGGAATTTATCCAGCATGAAATGTACCTCAGACCAGTCCAGTTGAGAATGATATATACGTTATCTTTTACTTTAAGTAAAAACACTGAAAACGGATGAATGCTACAAATATATTTTGACTATTTTCAGAGCTTAAAAAGATTAACTTTTGGGAAGTTTCAAGCTGATTGAGACAGAACATGGAATTTCGACGTGCCTTTGTTTCTTTTCTGTGCTCATGATGAGGATGCCTGGCGGCCTGACTCTGAGGAGGAAGCCCCAGAGAAGGACATGGGAGAGGAGAGAACCCCATGAGGGTAGGCCGGGACTGTGTTACTCTGCCCGCTACCAAAAAGTTTCTTGTTTCTTAAGATGCAAACAATTACTTTGGAATCATCCAGTATCTACCAAATGTTAGTAAGAGGGGTGGTCAGGCTATTTCAGTTTTAACATTTATGTTTTCTTGTCTCCAACAGGAAAAAGAAAAGACTGTAGAATTTTAAAAGCAACATAGAAATGGATACTTGTGTATTTGAGTGTCGGCGTCAACCTACACATTCTTGTTTTTGTCTGAAATTTTATTATATGTCTTGACGAGATCAACGAAAAGAGCATCTTATTCAGTAACACAGGTGGAGGTAATCGCACAATAACAATATCCATAGCAGTGAGGACTCGGGGGCTCGGTGCACACAGGTTCAGTGTTACGTGTACTCCTTATCTAACTCCTCCTCACCTCCTTTCATGCAGAAGGCTCCTGAAGTGCCCAGATGCTTAGGCCTAGGTAGCTGGGCTAGTAAATTGTTTAGTTAAAGATCAGAAGTGGGAGTTTAGTGTGGATCAATAATCACCACAGACCGGAGCAGCTTCATTTAGAGATGTCGGTGGTGAGGAAGGCTGTGGTTTCTGAGGTGTGGGTGATTAGGAGGCAAACGGCAGAGGTCTTCGCGACAGGTAGAAGCCCACATGGCCCTGCTACTTTCAAGCTTCACAGGAGGCTTCAGATAAGAAAAGCAATTTTATTTAAGTCAAAGCTATTTTCCGACAGACACTCAGAAAGGGTGTTAAAGTGTTGGAAAATCCCCTGCTCTTATTTGAGATTGGTTTATAAGGCTATTTCACAAAATGCTTCTGAATTATGCTTGGAGTCTTGGTAATGATTGAAAATTAGTCAGAGGAGCCAAATTTAAACAATAAAGAATTAATTTTGCTTAGATACAGAGATCCAAATGGGAAGGCTGGAGCTGGTTTCGTGCATTCGAGGATAAAAGTTTGTCACCTGGTGATGACTTGGAGGAAGTGGCAGCACATGGCCACCCGGGGAAATAATGCTATTCTGTGTCTTTCCAGGGGAACGAGTGTGAAGCTACAGGTATCATCACCATGAAACTGGCTCTCTTGGGAGAACGTCGAGAGAGAGCGCCGTCATTATGATAGTGCTGCCTACTAGTGATGAGAGGAGTGAGATGATGACGCCTTCTACTGTTTCACACACCTCCTTGCAGGCTGCGTGTTCATGGTCATCTACTCTGATTTAAGATAAAATAAAACCAAAACTCTACAAAGGAAAGCAGCAGTGTCCTGCAGACCAAGCAGTCCAAGGGCTTTCTCCAAGGAAGCCTAGGATGTGGTGCCGGGAGGATGAAGGGCAGGAGCCGGCAGCCCGAGGCCAGCACGCAGAGGGGCTGAGAGAAGAGTGTGCGTGTCCTCTGCCAGACTCTTCATACTTGCGCGTCCTCTGGCCCAGCCTTGCTTCTTTCCTTCTGGAGAAACACGTTGATTAGACTTAAAATAAGAATAAAACAAAATAAAACAAAAAGACCTAGAATTTTCTTTCTTTTGGAAACATTTTAAGATTAATTTTAGACTCCATGTCAGTGGTCCCTCTTTTTTTGTCATTTCTGTCTCTCAGTCTTCCCAAATTTAAGTCCACTTCCCAGTTCTTTCTAACATAATATATATTAACATGCATTAACTTGAACATACACAAAACTGGGAAATAAAACAAGGTAAATGAATGTCAGTACAGGTGCTCCAGAAGGTGACCTGACCTGGTACCTAGAGCCCTGACTGAGAAGAACTTTCCAATGCAGCTCCAGTTTGCCCACCTCTTAGTTCCGTGGCCTTGAGGAGGGTAGAGATGTCCACAGTGCCTTTAGAGTCAGCAGTCTGGCCTGGGTCATTCTTCATCGTTCAGTTCTTTAGAAGACACTTAGGGAAACAAAACTGAGATATTTAGATTCTGCATCAAAGTTTTTTTTTTTTTTTTTTTTTTTTTTTTGAGAGGTTTTTGCTATAGGGCGCATGCGCTCGCCAGACAGAGAGAGAGACAGAAAGCGAGAAATCACCCACCAGGGGGGATGGCCACGCTGCAATCCCTTCTCCTCTGTTCTCCTCTTGGGATCTTGGGCACGCACGCACACGTGCCCAGTATGAGTTTAAGCCGCCGGGTCCGGGACTCAAACCGCGGTCCACTACGTGGGAGCCCAGCGACATAGCCATTACGCTAACTGCTGGTCCCTTAGATTCTGCATCAAAGTTTTAAAAAATCTTTGCTATAGGGTTTTTTCACTTGAGAGAGAGAGAGAGAGAGAAAGGGAAAGTGAGAAAGCTCCCCCCACACCTGGGGATGGCCGTGCTACAATCACTTCTCTTCCATTCTCCTCTTCGGATTTTCGACACGCACACACATGCACCTGACATATTTGTCAAGTGGCCAGGTCTTGGACTCAAATCACATTGTTGGACATGTGGGATCTAGCTGCCTTAGCCACCACTCCACTGGTTAGCCCAGATTCGGTATCATGTTAATTTTAAAACAATATTCTTAACACTCACACTTAGTTTAATTATAATTTTTTAATATAATGGTTCTTAAAAATTATGAATGAATAATTCCACTAATTACAAGTTGAATACTACCTTTACAGTCTCACAAAAAATTTTAAAATATTATTTAAAATAACTTGTTTCAAAGGCATGTGTTTTTAGTTATTATGAAATTAATGTACTGAGAAAAAATTAAGTTAAATCATATAAAATACAGATTTTATAAAGGTCATTAATGTTACCATATCAATGAACAGCATTTCATGTGTAATTGCATGATTTATTATTTATTTTAAAGCAAAAGTAATTCAAATTTATAATACACTTAATTGGTGAGAATTCTACCATGGATAATTGATTTATGAGAGGTTTCCAAATATCTCAAATTTGCTTGCTTATTTGAAATTAATCCATGTGATTCTATTTAAATTGAGCTGTTCTTTTCTCATGTGCATTTTATTTCACTAGACTTTTTTATTTCTTTTTTTAGCAATGAATTTTAATTTCTAATGGTGTCCTGTTTGACATTTGCTTATGAAAAATGAGATTCTATCCTGCTCTGTTGAAGTTTTACAAAATGTCACCAAGATAATGTCCTCATAGATTCCTATTGAATAGTAATATTTTGATTTTCTTTGCATTATCATTTGAAAGAAATTTTCACAATTGGTGCATACCTGCCTTAGTACTCTGAGTTTCCATACAGTTCCCTTTTCTCCTGATTTTACCTGTTTCTAGTTTTCTATTTCTGTTTGAGATTTTGCTTTGAATAGTTTAAAATGATACCTGCTGACCAGCAACTGAGGTGGCCGTTGACATAGGGATGACAATACCCATGGAAATACAGGAAACATTCACAGCAGTGCTGAAACGGAGACACACAGTCAGCCTGTCACACAGGAGGAGTGCCAGAACTGCAGGTGTTAGGACACTCCCTTGAATTATTCCATCCCGATGGGCTTCTGTATGCCCCGCCAGAGCACGCTGGGAGACCTTCACCTTCTGAGCATGCGCCTGGCTGAAAAGGCCTATCAACATCCACCAGCAATCTAAATGACTGCTGTCCTGCAAACAGGCTCAAAGGAACCATGTTGGGCAATGCTTATAACACTGCCAGACGGTACCCCACTTGTGTGGCTAAAGCTGAGGTGGAGGACGGCAGGCCTGTCCTGAGGCGCAGCTGGCAGTATGCAAGGCTACAGAGCTGAAGTCACAGGCTGGTGTGGTGGAGGCCCAGGCCTGGCCAGTCTGAACTCATGTGGGTGCATGAGCACATGCCTAAGATCTGATGGGCTGGAGGACTACAGGAGTGGGTTTGAGGGGTGACTGAGTCCTGTGGAGGGTGCTTCTCTCTCTATGCTCGAAAAAGTGGTTATGTGATTTTTCTAAGGTTTCAGAAGTGGGAGGCAGTAGGCCTAGCTTATGCCACGCTCTACCTGTTGCTCTCCCCCACCGCACTCAAGAGCAGCTCTGTGAGGCAGTCAGCATGCTCTTCTCCTTCTGGTAAAGAACTTTTCCTCCACGAAAAAGCAGGGTGAATACAGGGATGGATGCGTGAGGTGAGTCTTACCTACCCTTGGAGCCAGAGACCCCACTGGTCTAGTCTGCAGGTGGAAAGGGAGCCAGTGAGGTTCCTGGTAGAGTTCACATACTGAGCAAGATTCCTGAGATGAACATGGAAATACATGCATGGGGAAGTGAAAAATGCAAATACAATTCAACTATAAAATAGCTGTGAGCAAACTGGACTGTGAAAAACCCAGCTAATATCAAGAGAGAACTCATACAGATCTCTCACAATTCAGGATAAAAGAGAAGAGAGACCGCAAAGTGTTCCTGAGAAATCATGACGATTTGAACAAAGACAACAATTGCACCAGTTACTGAAGAAAACGCTGCAGAGGTGAAAAACATGAGAAAGGGACATATTCAACTTGTACTTCAATTGAGAAAAGAGTTGTTTCCTTCCCTTCCAGCATAGTTTATGATGATTTACAAGGATTAAGGAAAAAAGTGTTACAAATACCCAAGTAGAAAAAAACGCACAGAAAAAATACACTGTACTCCGTAAATGTGCAATTATTATGTGACAACTCAAAACAGTAATCCTGATTTTAAAATGAGCCTCTTTCTAAATGCGAAAGGAAAAAACTGACTTCATACTGCTTTACAACATGAGCTACAAGAAGAGATTCTTGGGACATACCATCTGGAGGACTGTCAGTAAAACTTATAAGGTGGAGTATTTTTTACCTCTTTACAGAAAACATTTCCGCATATGTACATGCTGTTGGAAATAGTAAATATACCATTCCTAAATCATCTGTTCAAGATAAACTCCAGGTAACCAAACAAATAATGTCAAAATTGAGAACACAGAAACGGAAGTCATTGGCTAGAAGAGAGGCAGGCTTTCCTCTTGAAGTATCGATGAATAATAAGCAAGTCATCTCGAATATCCAAGGTGGAAATTCCCTCAGTGAACCAGGCACCACTGCAAGGAAATGGAAAGGGTCCTACTGTTCTGACATATCATAGTCTTAGAGTGTAAATAAATTAACTTTTAGATTTAATCACATCGTATCAAAGCTCACTTTAGTACAATTCAAGAGGGTTATAATTACACTTAAAACTCTTTAAAAAAATAAAGTTCATTACTAGTGTGATTCTTTTTTTTTTTTTAAACTTGGTTTCCTAATGGGCTTATCACCCATTTTAAAAGCATCATACACAAAGTTCACATATCAGTGAATTTCTATAAATAGTACTTTCTATAAATTAAATATGTCTCTGTAATTAGCACCCAGATGAATAAGCTGGCCATTGATTGCATCCTGGAGAGTGCCCTGGATTCCACTCCAGAATCCAGTACACCGACCCTCCCAGGAAGGGCCACTAGCCCCTCTCCTTATTTGTATCTGCATAAATTAGTTGTCTTGGTCTACTCCTTCATGTACAGACATGCAGTGTGTGCCCTTCTGCGTCTGCCTTCTTTTTCTAACACTGTATTTTATTCTTATAGTTGCTGCAGTTTAATGTTTATTTTCAATCCAGTCTAATGATCCAGTAAGTATATAATACCACAATTAATTTACCTTTTGTGTGGTTGAAGACCACTTGGGTGGTGGCCAGATGTTGGCTACAATGAAATGAGTTGCTATGAACATTCTATTCTAGTTGGTGACTTTTGGTGGACCGGCCTCACATTTCTGTTGTAAATAGAGACCTAGAAGTGGAATGGCTGGGTTACTTGTAGACATTTGTTTACAGGAAACAACTAGGCATCCTTGCAAAGTGGTTATGATACTACATTCTCTTGCAAGCCGTAAAGGAGCATTCTAGTCTCTCTGCGGCCTTATCAACACCGGTATATGCTCTTTTTCATGTCAGCCATTCTAGTGGGTGTGCCATCATATGCCACTAGCTTTAATTTGCATTTCCATCTGACTGATAAAACTGAGCAAGAACAACTTGTCATTCGCTCATTGGTTACTTTCTTTGAGAAGTGTTTCTTTGACTCTATTCCTCATTTTTAAAAATTAGGTTGTTAGCATTTTCCTTCTCTTCTTTCTTTCTTTCTTTCTTTCTTTCTTTCTTTCTTTCTTTCTTTCTTTCTTTCTTTCTTCCTTTCTTTCTTTTTTTTTCTTTTCACTAGAGGACCACAAAGAGAGAGAGAAAGGAGAAAGCACCCATCCCCCCATAGGATATGGTGTCACTATAATCCCTTCTCCTCCATCTCATTGTCCTTTCGAGATTTTGGCCACACACATGTGCCCAGCATGTTTCTCTACCCACCAGGTCTGGGACTCAAATGGTGTTGTCAGCCATATGGGATCCATGGAAATGGCCCTGCAATTTTTTAAAAAATTTATTTGTAGAATTTTTTTATTTTTTTGTATTGTAGATGTGGGTATTTTGTTAAACAAATGTATTGTGAATTTCTTTTCCTCTTCTGTGCCTTGCCCTTTTATTATCAGACTGGCTTTTTATTTTTATTATTTTTTTATGGTTCTCTTGTGTTAGCTTCCCAGCGGGCACTGTGCATGCACACCACGTGGCACTGTGCGTGCACACCATGTGGCACTGTGCGTGCACACCACATGGCACTGTCCATGCACACCATGCATCTTGGCTCTTTGTTGTTATTGCTCAGGCCAGCCACAATAATGACCCTCTTGCCTCCACCCCAGTCACTGGGACTGCACAGGCACACCTCCTCTCTTGGCTGTCAGGCTGAATGGTGAATTGAACCTGGGCCTCTCACACGGTTACAGCTTGTGAAGCACAGTGTCTTAGCAACACACATCACTGTGGTGGCTGGGTCAACAGAACTTTTTAACTTTTTATTTGTTTTTTGTTTGTTTGTTTTTGTTTGTTTGCCATAAGGCACGCATGCTCTATAGAAGGAAAGAGAGAGAAATTGAGAAACCATTCCCCAGGGGGATGGCCATGCTGCCTTCCCTTCTCCTCCATTCTCCTCTTGGCATTTTGAGCATGCACACATGCACATGCGCCCTGCATGATTTTCAAGCCACCAGGTCTGGGGCTGGAACCGTGGTCAGCCACGTGGGAATCCAGCACTTTAATCACCATGCTACCTGCTGCCCCCCCAGGCCTTTTAAATTTTAACATAGAGCAATTTACCAATATTTTTTCTATGGTTAGTACCTACTCGTGAACTGTTTAAGAAATCTTTTCCTACTCCAAGGTCACAAAAACCTTCCCCTGCATTTTCCTCTAAGAGCTTTATTGTTTGCCTTTCTCAATTACATCTAAAATCTATCAGAAATTGATTTTTTTAGTATAGTGTTTAAATACATTTGTTTTCCATCTGGACAGCCCATCAAGCCAGTTCTTTGATTGAGACTCTGATGCTGTGAGTGAGACCTGCTTCTGGATTCTGCTCTGTGTCTGTCCTGAACTTTACACGGTAAAAGTGAATTTCTCTTAAATTTTCCTCCATTCACGGCACATAGGCTGGATTGTGGGGAGAGAAGAATGTTCTAGAATCAAGATGGAATGGGACAGAATTTGAGATTTGTAGGTATGCACCGTATATTCCTACAAAATACAGATATTTCAAGTTTGAGGGATATTGCTGATTTTTTTACTCCTAAGAATCTGGGCCAGCAGGTAATGACTGACTGCAGTTCAAGACCCAGGCCTGCTGGCCTGAAAATCACACCAAGCACATGTGCATGTGTGCCTAAAATCCTGAAAGGAGAATGGAGACGGGATTGTGGTGTGGCCAACCCCCTGGGGGATGATTTCTCACTTTTTCTCTCACTGTCTCCCCCAGTCTCTCTCTAACAAGTGCACTACACCCTACAGCATCCTCCCTGTCTCCCCCCAAAAGAATCGGGTATCAAACACATTTGTCAAAACTGACAAATACGGAGTGGAGTAGGGGGCTGTACTTGTCAGTCTGGGTATACAGGCATATTTACATGTGCACAAGTGCATTTGAGGAAAACATATCAGTGTGGGTGGGTTTGTGACTGGTTCCCACATTATGTTGGTTTCTTTTTCTAGTCTTAGGCAACCAGATGTTCATCCAACTAATCGTGGCGATGACCAAAAGACCATAGACTGTAGTTATGTTTTAGCAAATGCACACCAATCTTGATTACAGCAGAGGATAAAAATCAAACCAACCAGGGCCTGTTTGCTACAGGAAAGAAAGAAAAAAATCAGAAAAAGAGAAAAGGAGGTAAAATCAAAAGACCTGGTTGGTTTTCTAACCATGTGTCATTTGGGCATTCTAAGAGTCTAAAAGTTTTTTACAAAAAAATGCTAAATATGTCCTCCAAAATGTAACACTTAACTTTATGACACTGATGAAAATATTGCTTGTCATCTGTTCTGTTTGAATAAAAGGAATATAGGGTCAGCCAGAGGTGTGGTGGTTTGGGCAGCCAGTTCCCACATGGCCAACCATGAGGTTCAACTCCCAGACCTGGCAGCTTAAGGAACACTCCAGGTATGTGTGCATGCATGCTTAAAAATCTTGACAAGAAGGAGAGATGGAGGAGAAGGACTTGCAACATGACCATTCCCCATTGGGGGTGATTTCTCACCCTCACTCAGCAAATTAAAAAAAGAAATGTAGTGGCCAGCAAGTGGTGTGGTGGTTAAGGCACTGAACTCCCACATGGCTGACCATAGTTCGAGTCTTGGGCCTAGTGGTTTGGTTTCTCTTTCTCTTGCTCTCTGTTTCTCTGGTCAAATTATAAAATAATAATAATAATAATAACAAATGGAATTAAATAAATAAATAAATACTTCTTTTTTTAAAAAAATGTAGAGATACTGAAGAAAAAGCTTACTGCTTTCTCTACAAAGCTTAGAGAATAGTTCTCATGGAAAATTATGAAATTCTACTTAGTATTCTTTATTTAGCTTTAAAATGACATTTCCATAAATTGATTAATGTATATTTTAAAAAGCTCAGACTGTAGATTTTTATTATATAGCTTGTGGACCTGTTATTTAATCAGATAGTTGATACTGAATTAAATATAGTGTTGTGATTATTTGCGAAAAACAATCACCTGGTACGATAGGAAGGCTAACAGGAAGCTGTCAGGAACTGGACCAGGATTTTTAATAGAAATACATCACGTCAGTGGGTTGTCTGCCCCTTTGTCTCCCTGAATATGCATATGCACACACATGTGGGGTTGCGTGTTTCAGTGGGGTTGGAGAGTGGAAAGGATTAATGGAGGAAAGCCTATCTGTGCCTGGCTTAGACTCCAGCTGCACGGGTGGGAGCCAGAGTAGAGCCGGCAGGACTCAGTAGAGGGAAGGCCCTGGGCTCTTGCTTTGTGAGGCAGAATGAGAAGCTGGTTTTCTCTAGGAAAATCTCGCAGCACGGTGGCTACAGAGGACGAGGGGGCTGATGGTCTGCAGCCCTGGGGACCTGGCCAATGGGGCGGCTTCATCTGGGTCTTTGAGTTGTGCTTGGGAACCAGTCCAGCCAAGCTCCTCATTCAGAGTGACCTGGTGACTCACCTGGAGTGCTCATCAGCAGCGAGTGGATTTGTGGAACACTGTTTATGACAGGGAAATACCTGCATGCTACTTCTCCTGAACTGTTTTATAGACCTTCCTCCCTCTGTCCCTATTCTTGGGGAGAATCAAGAAAAACAGCCTGCACACTTCCAAACCACCATTCCAGGAAAGCACCTAGACTTACGAGGCAGAGCCTGGCTGAGTGGTGGCCGGGTGGTATCCTAAGGAAAGGTTACCAGGCAGGGCATTAGAGAACTCCCAGGCTTCTTTGAGAAGGAAAGACTTTAATGCAATTCTCGTATGAAGGTAGATGACAAACCAGATGGTCAGGAACATTTGAGGCTATTGAATCATCTCACCAGTTTCCTTGTTTCCTATTTTTAAAGAATCTATGAAAATCTCTGAGCTTTGTAACTGACATTTGCTGTGGCTTTGTGTAAAGCTAAGTCTGTCCTACACTAGCTCTATTCACCATTCTCTAGCTTCCTCTGTTCAGTGCGGATTGCTTTCACCCAGGGGTGCCTTCTCAACACACACACCAGTTGTGGACTATCCCACCCTGTGTCTGACCTTTCCTCTGTGCACGGAAAGGTGTGGTGGGGCTTCACCTGGCTGTGCGTGCTGTGGTGCCTGGGCTAAGCAGGGTGTTTCTCTGGAGCAGCCAGATGGCACGGTTAGGAAAGCACGGTGTTGAGAAAGAAGGCTTTGATGGAGGCAGTGGGAGCCAGGGGGCTGGAAGAGTACTTCCTGACTGGGGGGCCCAGACTGGCCCCATGGACAGTGGACAAAGGGATTGTTTGCTCTCTCTTCATGAGGCAGGATGGCCCCTGGCCACAGTTTGCAGATGGCTGCCAAAGCCCTGTCCCCTTCATAATAGGGATGTTTGTCTTTGGGAAACACTTTAAGTTCTACTGCTGGGGTTTCCAGGGCATGAGAATTTCCAGTCCTGGAAAGAAAAAAAAAAAGCCAGTCCTTCTTTTCTTTGCTAGCAGACAGAGGCTGGTGGCCCCCCAGCTTAGGGCTGGCTTTGTTTTCAGCTCGGAGATTGTGTTTGATCCAAGCCTGTGGGACAAAAGCTGATTATCTCACCTTTAAATAGAGGGATTTCAGCAGAAACATTGAAGCTTTTGGGGGGAGAACAAGTGGGGAGTAGCCAGGATGTTCCTCTAGCTCTCCCAGGGCACCGAGCCACCAAGGAAGTGCTGAGAAAGCCCTGTGCACCCACAGTCTGTCCTGCAAACACTGGCGACATTCTTCATAGCGCTCGGATTTAGGAAAAGGAGGCTGCTGTTAAACAGCTATACAATTGCACGTGAGGAGAAACTTCACTTTCTCAACTGACCGTTCATGTGTTTTGCATGTGTAATGCCATCCGGGCACGCTGTTTGCTGAAAGGTGTTTTTTCTTCACTGTCTTCATGATCTGGCACTGATTTTTTCCAGGGAGGCACCATCCTTGACTAGTTTTGAATCTTTGCAAATCAGAAGCAATTCCTTGTTGGCAAAGAAGAGGCAGACCCCTTGGAGCGAAGCCCCAGTGTGCCTGTGCTGGTCGTGAGGAGGTGACGGTCTCTCTAACTTCAGCCGTGGCCTTCATTTTATTATGAAAAATCTTAAAAGAAAATATTTGTTTGTGTGTGCTATTGGAAAAGTCATGTTTTTGTGCTTTGGACTCTCCATCTTTGAGACATAATCAACATACTTCTATTTATAAAGATAGGTAGTTTCTTTCAAAATGTATTAAGATTTCTGAATTATAAAAGATGATTTGTTAAAAACTGCATATACCATGCCCATACTCAGCTTCCAAGTTATGATTAAAACTAAATAAATTTGTCCTATGCATATTTCATAATAACTGTTACTCATTTATTGAGAATTATAGTTAGACACAGTCCTAGCTGCTTTAAATACATCATCCCCTTCTATCCAGACTGCATTCATATGAGGTAGGTATTGTAATCCTCATTTTATCGATAAGAAAATTGAAGAAAATTGAAATCCTGAAAGTTGACAGGCCTTAACCCCATCTAGGTAGTCCATGGTGGTCCTGAAAATCAGATTCTGAGATTCTGAAGCGTGGTCACTTCACTGGGCTCCTGTCTGTGCAGTGAAAGGTCTTATGTCTATTGGTTTCTGATGTTGCCTGGCCCTGGCCTGTGAGGACAGAGGACCATGGTGACAGGCACTTGTGTAGAAGTCCAGGATTTTTTTCTTGCCTATGTCAAAACAAAAAGCAAGATGTTCTGTAGGTTGGCACAATATTAAGATTTCCACACAATGATTGAGAGAGATGAGGGCCTGCATGGTTAACCTGCTCCATGGAGGAGTGAGGGCTCCCCCCACCCCCCGCAATGAATGTATTGAACCTATTCTTCAGAAATCTCTGACCTGGATAATAAAGTCGCTTCTTTTGAAGCCCCAGGCTTGGTGCCAAGAGTAGATAGATGCCTCTTAAACATGGAAGCATTGACTTTGAGGCATGGATACTTGGCAAAATGACTTAAACACTGACAAAAAAAAGTAAAGAAAAGAAAAAAGAAAAGCAATAAGAACTGGCTCAGCAAGTTCAGAGCACGCTGGTGAGGAGATGGCACGCAAACATCAGGGCAAGCTCCGCCCCCCAACATGTCCTGGTAAACCGAGAAACACGGGTTGGGATAAACGTTTGGGGCACTTTTAGCATTGTCTTGATTCACTGTGTATCATTAAACCTTTTATGATGCTTTGTTTATTTTAAGGACAAGGCATTAAATTCAAATTACATTTTGAATGAGATTGACTCAGTTCACAACTCATTGTGGGAATATCTCATTATCCAAGCTCATATTTCTAACGTAGATGAATGGCCCCAACCTTAATGGCAGGTTCAAAAAGATGAGGCTGGCTCCATCAACCCCAAAATATTCTTGAGTCAAAGCTATTTTTTGCTTTTATATATTTCTCATTGCTGGATATTTTTGGAAAAGGTCCTGAGAAATATTAATGTGTGTGTGTGCGCGTGTCTGCGCATTTCCCAAAGTAATAAAATTGATAAAGAGTCCCTGTTCAGCCTCAAGCCATAATTTAGTGTTTCACTGTTGATTACTGACACTGCATTTTCAGTGAAACTTGTACCACGCAGGGTATAAATGGTGTTCTCAGCTCTGACAGAGAGTCTTGCAAACTCCAGCCTCTATGGGATCTTAAATTGGGCTGTCTGTATCTTCCCACCCCCTCGTCTTCTTGCTATTTGGTTACAGATTTTTCAAGGAGAAGTCAAATCTGTATAGAAGTACAAAGACTTTCTCTGACATTAAATTGAAAGGAATTATATCTCTCTATTTCCTTCCTTTCATCTGCAGATAAACATTTTGTAGCATTTTTGCAAGTGCGAAGGTAGCTTCTCCTTGGAATGTCTTGTACAATTCTTACCGGCTTTCCACACAGGAGCAGAGGGCTTTATGGTTTTATTGGTACTATCTTTTTAAAGAATTATTATATTTAACTTTATTTATTTAGTTAGTTATTTTAATTTGAGCAGAGAAGGAGAGAGAGAGAGAGAGAGAGAGAGAGCGCGCGCGCCTGGTCCAGGACTCAAACCACAGTCGAACATGTGGGAGTCTAGCACCCTTAACCATCACGCCATCTGTTGATCTCTATTATTAGATTTTTAATTATAATCTTCTGTGCTCCTCTATATTTGAGGTTAGGATTTACTATTTTCTAAGAATATAGTGTACTAGCAGAGAAAACTGAAAGACAATATTTTTACAGATGACAAAAATTTTAATCTAAATGGATTAAAATGATTTGGGTTTAAACAGAAAGTTAAAAATTAAAACTAATATTTTAACACTCATATTAGTAGTATCTTAGAGTTCCAGCACATTTGTTTCATTGTGTATGTTTTTTACCGCATAAGGCACAAGTGAATTCCTTTGGTCTATTCAATTCCACACGGAGCCAAGTTAATAATTGTATACCTAAAACTGCTCCCTCCACATGCTGACCCATGGAGCAAAGGGGTTAGGAGCTGTGCATTGCAAAGCAGATCTCACTTGACTGACTGCTGTTCGGGTGCCATACACGTGGGTATATGTGCGTGGTTGCCTCAAATCCTGATGGGATGAAGAAAAGAGCCAAAGGGCTGTCAGCATGACCATCCCCCACTGGGCGTGCCCATGCTCTCTCTGGCAATCACGTGCCCTCTGCCAATAAAGAACAAATAAAAAAAAAAAAAAAACTGCTTCCTCTAAAAGTTATTTGTAATTATTTTTAAAGAATGTCATTTTTAAGTTTTTTAAAAATATTATTTATTTAATTTTATTTATTAGTAATATTTTTTTTAATTTGCTATAGGGCATGTGTGCTCACCAGAGAGAGACATGCAGAAAGAGGGAGAGAGAGAAAGTGAGGGAGCAAACGTCCAGGTCTGAGACTCGAACTACAGTTGGCCATGTGGGAGTCCAGTGCCTTAACCATTAAGCCACCTGCTGGCTACTGTTTTAGGGGTTTTAAAAAAGTTCATTTCTTCCATGAATAAGAAAGAGTGGGGGAGAGAGAGATATAGAGATAACACCCCCCAACAGGACCCTGAGCCCAGCTTTGGCCAGCCCTGGATCCTGGGCCTGCGCATGCCCTGTGCCCTCAGAGAGGTCCTAGATTCAAACCTGGTGCCTTCTGGTGTGTGTCAGTCTCACAGATGCCTCTCACTGCTGTGCCACCATTCAGCCCCAGGTTTTAGTTTTATATATCAAATTTTCAGGACAACCCTTTTAAGCTAAAATCTGTGATTCTTGCGAAAGTGAACATTATTCATTTACCTCACAAGTCCTGAAAATTCACTTGGAGTGAGAGGTAAAAAAGCCAGAGAGAAAACGTATTGCCGATGTGCTGAGCTTAGTAACATCACCGTGAATGTCTCCATTGTAAACTTGGGCTATAACTTGTCTGTTTATTCAGTCATTTCTCCCATTCATCGTCAAGGCTTGGAGGCCTCCCACACCACGTGTGACATCGTGCATGGGAGAGCACGCTCCGGTGTTAGTGTCAACGAGCTTCATTATGCAGCGTGGCCGTGGATTCTGTGTGGTCCAACTCAGTCTCTAGCAGCTCTCTCCCTGGAGGTCACACTGAGGTCACACACCTGAGAGCCACCATGAGTCACCTCACTAGCCTAAACTCTCAGATGTGGGCTGAGGCACCATGACGGTAAAGACTGCTGTCGCTGGCCAGAAGGGCTTGGAGGCTACTCCCAGGTAGCTGCAGTTGGAGGCCCAGCCTTCTTTTGGCCAAATTCCTTGATAGACACACGGGGAAACAGCAGTAGCCGAGTTCCTGCTGGAGGCGGAGACGCACATGACTGAGTCCCACTGATAGGATCACACCGCAGCTCTGGAAGCACAGGGATAAGAGTGAATGGAAATAAATCTTAGAAGGGATAGACAGGGACCAGCAGTTAGCGTAATGGCTATGTCGCTGGACTCCCACGTAGTCGACCGCGGTTTGAGTCCCGGACCCGGCGGCTTAAACTCACGCCGGGCGCGTGTGCGTGCGTGCCCAAGATCCCAAGAGGAGAATGGAGGAGAAGGGATTGAGGCGTGGCCATCCCCCCTGGGGGGTGATTTCCTGCTTTCTATCTCTCTGTCTCTCTGTCTGTCTGGCGAGCGCACGCGCCCTATAGCAAAAACCTCTCCAAAAAAAGAAAAAAAAAAAAAAAAGAAGGGATAGACAGACGGAGGCAGTGAATAGTGACGTTTTCCATCACGTGGCTGGTGAGAAAGGTGCCAGCATGTATCGAAGGAGGCACAGCCCGAGACGGTGGACGCCAGACGTGGGGGCTGCACCTTGGAGGAGAGAGGCCTGCAGGGCGAAAGCACCGAGGCGGGAGGTGCCTGAGGAGCCCTTAGAGCAGCATGGCAGGAACAGAGAAAAGGACAGGAGGACGGTGGAAAACCAGGCCAAGGAAGGCTTTCGGGGGCGTGGAAGCCAACCTCGCAGAGCCGCGTGGGCCACTGTCACTGGGTCTTGGTCTAAGCGACCTGGGAGGCTGTCAGAGCACGTCCTCCAATTGCGGTTGCCCAGGGTGCCTGAGGACCTCCATGCAGGTAGACTGAAGGGGGCAGAGCTGGGCACAGTGCCGGGGGTGGGCAACAGAGCTGGGACTGGGAGAGAAGTGGAGGGGGTGAGAGCTAGTCAGATTCTGGCATATTTTGAGTGTAAAACCAACAGGATTTTTCTGATGAGTCAAATGAAGGATATGTGAGAAGGAATATTCATCCCTGTATGTTCAGTCTGAGAACCTGAAGGGAAAGATCCAGCCCTTGTGGAGATGCTGCCGACTGTGGGTGCAGTGGATGTGAAGTGGCAGTGTGGAGCTTTGAGCAAGATTCCCATCTATTAGAAGCAACTGGAGTCTGGAGTCTCGAACCTCGCATGCTGCCTCTGAAGAGAGGTAGATGTGATAAAGAGAACATGGAAAGTCCTCCTTTCACTGAAATAGGAATTAAGGTTATTAGGTAAGAGGGAGGATGGAAGAGGACGTGAATGAGGGTAGAAGGGAGAAAATAAGTACGAGATATTGACCTGAAGAGTGGGAGGGGGCATGGATAGAGAGGATGATATGGCCAGCTGTTCTTCAAGGCCCACCTGGGGCTAGTGATGTGTGGTTTTTATGCATCAGCACAGGGATGTACATGCGAAGTGCAGATGGCCAGCTGGGATCAGCCGTGGTTTTGGTTTAGCCCAGAATAAAAGAAAATTGAGGAGGAATTCAAGAGAGATTGTAAAATTGCCTATGGAATTAAAGCTGTGTGAGAGAGAGAGAGTACTGCCCTTCGGGGCTAGAGAAAAATATGCTTGTAAGCCCTCGTTGGTAAAAACCAACCCTCCAGCCAGGACTCCTTCTAGGGTAGAGTTTGATATGGAAAAATAGAAGTTAGGGAGCAAGGAGTGGGATGTTTACAATTTGTATTGTAGAAAGGTTGTTGTTACTGTTATGAAAATATCTGTGGTGTGTCAGTGGAAGTGAATTGGCTGAAGTGTAGTAAGAGGAGTACAAGAGACGAGGTCAGGAAAAAGCAGACTGGGCTACTGGAAGTATCTTTAAGGGCATATCAGAGTCACCAGGAATTACGGTGGATCAGTGCTGGGGAGTGGAGGAGCCAAGAGCCATGTCTAAAAAGGGGGGAGGGAATGATCCTGGGGAGTGAGAGATGTTGGCCTCGAGGAGAAGTGGTGGGTGTGTCTGATGACACAAGAGCCAGAGGCTGAAACTTGGTGGTCATATTTCACAT
The DNA here is from genome assembly GCA_026018925.1 of Tupaia tana. Lineage (NCBI taxonomy): Eukaryota > Metazoa > Chordata > Mammalia > Scandentia > Tupaiidae > Tupaia > Tupaia tana. The sequence continues at coordinate 13,491,324 of JAKSZU010000002.1, forward strand.
TTTGTCTTTTTTGTTTTTAAAAGAAGTATTTTACTTAAGTTTCATTATTTGTTTATTTATTTTAATTTGACCAGAGAGGGACAGAGATAGAGAGAGAGAGAAAGCAAGCCACCAGGTCTGGGACTCAAATCACGGTCAACCACGTAGCAGTCCAGCAACCTTAACTACCATGACATCTGCTGGCAACAACCACTTTTGTCTTTTGACATAACTTCTCTGTAGAATTATCTGGTAAAGCACAACTTAGCTAGAAAAGAAATACTAATTATCTAGGCCTATGATCTCTCAGGGTATGAAAGTTTTCTAGTTCCAAGACTCTAATCAATACACTTTGACTATGTTTCACACATTGATCAGAAATGTGACCTGATTTCCCTTTATAAATTTACTATTGTTTCTGTGACCAGACCTAGATAGAGCTCTTCTTTTTCAAAATTATTTTATGGCAGTTTTCCTAGGATGCTTTCTAGGAATGGCAGATTCTAAACTAAGGTTGCCAAATCCTCGAGAGATTTTGTACCAAGTACTGGATGAACTTTGAGACACCAAATTTACCATCAAATACAGAGAAAAATCATTTATTTACTGCCTGCCCCAAACTGTATAAGGTAAAAGTTTCTTGTTTTTGTCTTTTTTTTTAAAATAGATTTTTTGCCGGAGTGTGTTGCTTACCCAGATAGACACACACACAACACACACACACACAGAGAGAGAGAGAGAGAGAGAGAGAGAGAGAGAGAGAGAGAGAGAGAGAAATGAAATCACCATCCCCTACCCTAGAGGGGATGACCATGCCACAGTCTCTTCTCCTGCATTCTTCTCTTGGGATTTTGGGCATACACACACACACACACACACACACACACACACACACACAATCTATGTGATTTTCAAGCTGTTGAGTCCAGGACTTGAACTGCAGAGTCAGCCATGTGGGATCCAGTGCTTTAACCATCACACCATCTACTGGCCCAGTTACCTGGATTTTAAGTGTTAAGATTATACCAACTCTAAAAGGTTTTCTTATGTAGAAATGAATCATAGATGAAAGCATAAAAACTGGGAAATTCAAAGTTTGCTCTATTATCTGATTAACCCAGTCACCATCAGTACAGAAGAAATCATGTTAAAAACAGATAATGAGGGACCAGCAGATGGCATAATGGTTACATTGTTGTACTCCCACATAATCCACCATGATTCGAGTCCTGGACCTGGTGCCTTAAACTGACATCAGGTGCATGTGTGTGTGGTGCCCAAGATCCCAAGAGAAGAATGGAGAAGGGACTGTGGTGTGGCCATTCCACCTGGAGGGTAATTTCTTGCTTTCTGTCTCTCTGTATCACCTTTTCCGGAGAGCTCACAATCCTTATAGCAAAAACCTCTCAAAAAATAAATTAAATATAAAAATTTCAGTAATGGTTTATTCTCTAATATCAACCATAGGAATAAGTAAAATTATTTGGGAACTTGAGCTCATTTAATCTTTGGATGGCCAATGAGTTTCATTTTGCTTTCCAGCTCACTGATAGGTTTTGTTGAACCTTGTGTTGAAAAAGATTCTGAAGCCAAGTATGATCTCAGTAATTATAATGCTGTGATAGATTAGCAACATCTGTCAAGGGCAGGCAACACCTAAATTAATCCAAGACTTTTGTTGTTGTTGCTGCAACTTTTGTCAAAATTTTATTCCTAGGTGTTTTATCCTTTTCCATGCAATTAGAAATAATTTTTTTCTTAATTTCGTTTTTGGATTTTTTGTTATTAGTGTATACTATTTTTTTTTTTTTTAATTTGGAGAGATTTTGCTATAGGACACATGCACTTGCCAGAGAACCAGAGAGAGACAGAAAGTGAGAAATCCACCCACCCTCCTCCAGGGGATGGCCACACCCTGATCTCTTCTCCTCTGTTCTCTTTCTGGGATTTTGGACACACACATGCCCAGAGTGAGTTTGAAGCCATTTGGTTCAGGATTTGAAACATGGTCAGTCACGTGAGAGTCCAGTGACATAAACCATTATGCCCTCTGTTGGCCCTTATACAGTTTTTTTCAGGTCCTTGCCATAGGGCACATGCATGTGCTTGTCAGAGAGAGACAGATAGAGAGACAGTAAAAGGGAAAGTGAGAAATCATCCCCAGGGGGGATGGCCACACTGCAATGCTTTCTCCTCCATTCCCCTCCTGGGACTTAGGACATGCGCACATCTGTGCCTGGCATGACCTTCAAGTCACCAGATCCAGGATTCACACCACAGTCAGCCATCTGGGAGTTCAGCACCATAACCATCATGCTGCCTGCTGGCCCCTACAATTGTTTATTTATTTATCTTTTGTGCATGATATCATTGTATATCATTACAACATGCAAAATGAATTTTCCCTGCATGAATACATTATATATTAGTTCAGTTGAAGATATGATACAAGTTACCATCAACAGATCATTTTCCATTTTTGTGCCTCTGAAATTTTTTGCATCTTTCTTTTTTCCTGATTACCTTCCTCTTACCCTCTCTCATTTCCCACCTTCCTCCCACATTGTCTCTAGTATCTACAATTGTTCTCCATGATTTTATATGTTCTGGTCTTTTAGTTTCTGCCATAAAATGCAGACATTTGGTATATATTAAGTGGGGACATACTATGTTTCTCTTTTATAGTCTGGTTTGCTTCACTTAGCAGTAAATCATCCATATTTATCCACTTTCTATCAAATGGCAGGGTCTCATTGTGTTTTATGGCTGAGAAGTATTCCATAGTGTGACACACTATGTGTCACACTTTCAATCCATTCATCTGTTCATGGACATGTCTTAGCAATTGTGAATAATGCCACAATAAACATGAATGTGCAAGTATTTTCTTGACTGAGTGTATTCCTATCTTTTGGGTCGATACTCAGAAGCAGAATTACTAGACAGTATGGTAGTTCTATATGTCGGTCTTTGAGGAATCTTCATATTGTTCTCCACAGTGGTTGTACTAATTTATATTCCCACGAACAATGCAGGAGAGTTCCCTTTTCACCATAGCCTTTTCAGAATTTACCATTTATAACTTCTTCCTTTCTTTCTTTTTTTTTTTTTTTTGGTGGGGAGAGGGGTTTTTGCTATAGAGCACATGTGCTTGCCAGAAAGAAAGAGAGAGACAGAGAGACAGAAAGTGAGAAAGCATTCCCCATTGGGAATGGCCACACCACAATCCCTTCTCCTCCATTCACCTCTCAGGATCTTGGGCATGCACACACACATGCCTGGTGCGAGTTTAAGCCACTGGGTCCGGGACTCGAACTGTGGTTAACTATATGAAAGTCCAGTGATGTAGCCATTGTGCCATCTGCTGGTCCCATTAATTTATAATTTTCTTAATCTTAGTCATTCTGACTGGGGTTAGATGGTATCTCATTGTGGTTTTGATTTGAATCTCCCTTATAAAGGTATATTGAGCATTTTTTCATATGCTTTTTGGCTGTTCATATGTGTTTCTTAGAGAGTTGTTTGTTCAGCTCATTTGCCCATCTTTCAATTGTGTTGATTTTTATTTTCTTTTCCCCAGGTAAGCTGTTTGAGTTCTCTGAATATTCTGATTACCAATCCATTATCTGTGACATAGTTTGCAAATATAGTTTCCCATTCCATAGGTTGCTGATTCACTCTAATTATTGTTTATTTGCTGAGCAGAAGCTTTTTAACTTCATGTAATCCCATTTGTCTATTTTTGGGATTATTCTCTATGCTTTTGGGGTCTTACTTAAATAGTCTTTGCCTACTCTGATGCCTTCAAGAGTTTCCTCTCTCTTATCCACCATTAGCTTGTTTGAGGCTTGTTTTTAATTTTTTTAATTTAAGGGAATGGATAGTTTAAATGGGAAGTTAATGAGAAAGCTAACCCAGAGACAATTTAAAAAAATGCCAAAGTCACACTAGGTTTGTGGTAGGTTAAGGACAAGAACTCAGATCAGGCTAGGACATTGTGGGAATTATAGTCCCAAAGCCACGGTTTATGGGATTGAGGTAGGGGAACATTCAGCAAACAGAAGCAACTATAATAGAAATAACCCTACATAAGAATCAGAAATCCTGGGTTCCAGCCCACGTTTTGCTGCTAATATGTATGACTACTAGGATTAATCTCGTAGTATTTGTTTTCAGGTGGCAAACTGAGACGTTTGTGCTAGATCACTTCCATAATAATTATAAGTTTTTAATGATGAAGAAGCAAACAAATATAAAACAAAAAAGCTCACATACAAATAAACATTGCACTCTCTAAGACAGTTAAAACTAGCTTTTCTCTCCAATTTTTCATTGTTTACATTAGAAGACAAATGTAGGTTTTTCTCCTGTCAGGCTTGTATTGCCTCTAGATTAATGTGACCATGTTGCTTTATTATTCTCCGTCACCATACCATCCTGATTTTAGAATTTAAAATGATCAGGACCAATAGATGGCATAATGATTATGTCACTGGACTCACGGGTATTCATTCACAATTCAAGTACTGGACATGGTGGCTTAAAACTCACAACAGATGTGTGTGCACGTATGCCCAAAATCTCAAGAGGAGACTAAAAGAGAAGGTATCGCTGCATGGCCATGTCTCTGGGGGTGGTGATTTCTCATGTTCTGTCTCTGGCAAGTACATGCACCCTAAAGCAAAAATCTCTAAAAAAAAAAAAAAAAAAAGAATTTGAAATGATTATGGAGGAGTCCACAAGTAAAGAGCAAAGGAAACTTCCTTTGGGATGCACTGTTTAAGAAACTTTGCATATCACATTTGCTCTCAGCAGAATAGGTATTTAGATATTATAATTCCTATGGAACAGATGAAGTTACAGAGGCTCAGAGATGTCAGATGACTTTTGTAAGGACACGTGCTAGGAGGTGGCAGAGTGTAGATTAACTGAAAATTCTGATCTCTGATTGTAAAACAAATACTCTTCCTATTGCTTTGTGCTGCTCCATCTTCCAAGACATAATGAGCTCTTAGCCTGAAAGATCCAAGTTCCAACTTGGTATGCTTATTCTAGAAAGCTGTTTGATTTTCCCTTTAAATTCTAGTTTGGCCTTGTGTTACAAAGCTAAATGTTTTCCCATGACTGCATTATATTTTGCATTCTGAAATCCAAGAATTTGGACCACCCATCACTGAGATACATACACCTCCTTCTCATAAGAAAATGCCTATTGCTCTAATTATCACATTTGAGACTTTTCCAAGTGTAGGCTCTGAGCTTTTGCAGGGAAAACATTTCTGAGCAGAGACTCCTGGGGAGTGCAGTCATTAGCTCCTGCACCATGCAAGGATCTTTTGAAGCTCTCCCGCAGGAAACTTGGTAGTGACTCAATGAGCAAATGCAAATGGTATTTGCTGCAAAACTACAGAATTCCTCTGGGGGAGTCTTGGGCTATCAGGAAACAACTTTGAATTTAAGCAAAGTAAATTGTGGAAGAAAGGCTGTTCATCACTGCACACTTTGGTTTGCTCCAGCAGGAGAGAACTTTTACTTCTCCATTTCCTCCCCATTAAGCAAATAATTGAGAATAATTTCATTCTTTCACATAAACACCATATCTGTCTGGTTCCCTCCTTGAGTTCTTGGATGCAAGTAGCACTCAAGGTGTCTGAGGCAGTAAACAAGGCTTTCTCTGATTCTTGTCTGTGGTGTACACTTCAACAACAGGCTCTTGCAATGGGATGGCAGAGCCAAAGAGGAAAAATTGTAATGAGCTTTATCCTAATGTGACAGTTGTAGCGAAAACTAATTTTAGATATTCTTTCTGGAGTCCATTTAAAGAGCTGGCCTCTGGTTTAAGAGTTTTAATGTCGGGAACTAGCAGTTAGCGTAATGGCTATGTCGCTGGACTCCCATGTAGTGGACCGCGGTTCACGTCCCGGATCCGGTGGCTTAAAACTCACACCGGGCGCGTGTGTGTGCGTGCCTAAGATCCCGAGAGGAGAATGGAGGAGAAGGGATTGCGGTGTGACCATCCCCTCTGGGGTGTGATTTCTCGCTTTCTGTCTCTCTGTCTCTCTCTTTCTGGTGAGCGCACGTGCCCTATAGCAAAAACCTCTCCAAAAAAAGGAGTTTTAATGTACAGGCTTAAACATATATGTGATTTTTTTTTGAGTTGGCCATTATCAACCTCTCATGCTACCTAGACTTATCAGAAATCCAAGTGATGTGCAATATTGTCACTTCCATTTCTAACTTAGTCAAGTCATAATCAGAAAGGAGAGGTTCTTCACATGTTAGAATTACCACAACTTATGTCATTGGCTTTTAGGGGATTATGGTGCTCACAGGCAAAAGCAAAGATCCAATCAACAGCTCCTGGAGCAGCAACTGCAGTGCATCTTCTGGTGAGAATGCCCAGAGATACCAAATCTATCTAGAAAGCTATTTCATCTCTATCTTGAAAGACTGTGCAGTTCTACATGCTCTCTGATAGCTGAAAAACACCGCCGATTTCATAAAGGGCCCTGACCAATCAGTTAACAAATCCCGAGGAAGAACTACTGTTTTCTCTGTAGTAATCTTTTTTCTACCTTGAATAATGCTTACAAAGCACTTAGCACAGCACCTGGTCATAGTAAACAGTGTTACCTACTGTTTTTCTATTTGGCTAATGTTTTCCAATCCCTTTGTGTTCTACAGCTTATACTGCAATTGGAGAAGCAGAGAAGTCATGTAGGTGTCTTTGAGGAGTTCATATTTTTATTTCTCTCTCCAAGGTGTCACACCTAGAGAGACTTAAATTATATAAAGTGAAGAAAAGAAAAAAGTGCCATCTCCCCTTTAGCATCTCCCCCAAACCCGCAGATTTTGGGTGCACCCCTGGAGTTGAGACTACCCCCCGCCACACACACACACCAACTTAAATAACTTGATCATAGCAGACATGTATATCCCAGACTTAAATGCAACCTTTCTTTTTACATCAGCTTAGGCGATAGTTGAGAAGTCATATGCCATGGACAGATTATCAAGCAAGGAACCACCCACTCCTGTGCTGGGGCTTCCAGTAAGGTCTCATTTGCCACCACTCCTGCTTCTTCTGTTTTCTGTTCTTTCAGTACAACACAGGCTGGCTGGTCGTCCAGAATGCCTTCCCCAGAGGAAGTCAGTGCTGACCCTCTCACCCTGTGCTGTGTGCCTGGAGTCTCAGATGAAGAAGTTGTCTCCTTTGCCTATGCTGTCCCTTTCCCACCCTTTGCTAGCCATGAATGCCTGTGTTTCATCTGCATGAGCTCTGCAATTTCCCTGGCCTGGAGTTCTGCCTCACTCAGTGTGAGCTCTCGCTCTCTCTCTCTTTTTCTTTCTTTTAATTTATTTTATACATTTAATCACAATATATTACTTAACTTGTAAAGTGAATTTACCCAACATGGATATACCTCACACCAGTCCAGTTGAGGATACTATACACATTGTCATCAACAGACAACAATCCGTTTCTGTGTCCCATAAATATCTTGCCTCTATTTTTCTCCTTATAAGTGTGGGCTCTCTAAATGACCACACTCTCCTCTCCTCTCCCAGCAGAGACTCCAGCACTCTGCAGGACTCCGCTCCCTGTGCTTTTGCTTCCGGGTTGTCACTAAAATCAGGAAAATTAGCTTTCAGGCTGAAAAACACATTCTAACACTGTACTCTGTTTGGAGTGAGGTGAAGTGACCCAGGCAGAGTAGGGCTGAGGTGGGAAGACACTGTTAGCCTCTTGCTGCTCCACGTCTGTTCACTAGAGAGTACCTTTCTGGGCTGCCTGGGCAATGGGCTGTGTGGAGCAGCTCTGCTCTAATGACATCTGATTATGAACTGTGCACAGTTCCGGACAGGCCAGCACAATTTCTAAGCAAGAGTGTCAGCTGGGCAGATCCCTCAGCTTTGGAATTAGAAAGTTACATGTGACCTTCCTGCTTTGTGCCACTGGAAGTTTGCCCACTTGACTTTGGTGGCGGGTAGAAATGCAGATTCTTGGGGCTTATTCCAGACTGAGTCAGAATCTGTATGTTGGCACGAATCTATGCATGTTGAATGTGACAAGCATCACCTTATCTTCCACTAGTAGCTGGGTAGAAACCAGACACCATTAGAGCTTTCAAAACACTTCCTAAAATAGATGTTTGCATTGTGTGTGTGCCACTAACTATTGCTATCGCTGCAGACAGGTCTTTAAACACTATGAGGTTTGCTACAAAACTCACCACTTGCCATAGAGGGAAAGTCTACACCTAAATATAGGAATAATCAAGTCCATTCTTACTTAAAAATTGACATCTCTCATAACGGCCCTGAGAAAACTTACTTCTAATATCCGCAAACCATATAACGTGGATTGGTCCTGTCTTCATAACAAAGCAAGACCCACAGGAACTATAGTCCTTCTCCAGCACTGTTATGGGCAGCAGTATTGATGGGACTTGTCATAAACAGAGAAGCTCTGCAGAGCATCTTCTGGTGGTATCTGAGCAGATGATTTTGAGCACAGTAGGCATGGGTTGGAAGTTATGGCTCCTGAGCTTCCGTGTGAGGCAGCTCTGGGCCTGGGCACTTGACAAAACTGTACAGACAGTCAGTTCATGGTGTTGGGTCCCGTAGGAAAATGCCAGTGTTACCTTTGCAGATGAGTACATGAGGAAGGGTCCTGATAGATTATTGAGCCTCAGGTATCATGTAGTTGTGTCCTCTGAGCTCAGGATTTCTTCTCTGTGGCTGGTGTTGCATTGCCAGCAAGACCCAGAGACAGGGCAGCCTTGCCATAGTTCAGTTGTCTCCCTCCAGAAGGTGAACATGTTGCCTGTTAGTCCTTCGGCGGCACTGGCATCTGGACGGCAGATCCATTAACCCTGGACCTCAGCCGATGAAAAAGCACTGACCTTGTAACCAGGGGAAGCAATGTCCTTTGCTTACCTAATATTCCCTTTGGCTTCAAGCAAATAAGCCATTCTTCATGGTTGGTCTTCAACCTTAGCATAATGTTAGTCTGATTTATATATGAGCCCTCACGTTTCCCCTTGAGGTGACTGTACTCGGTGCTGTGTGAAGTGATCCATATCTATGCTGTTTCTAATCCATTTGTAAAACCATTTCTAAGCTGATTGGGGAGGAAAGGTGGTTTATAAATGCCTGGTAATAATTATGATTGTGATGCTCATAAGTGATGAAAAATAACCAGGTCACGCCGTAGGGCAACACTACCTCCCTTTTCCCAAATGCTCTCTGACCAATTGATATTTGAAAAAGGACAACTCCCTGTAGAAAGTTTGACGTCTGATTTGCCAGTCTTAATCATCATAGAGAAATCATACCAGTCTAAAGGAGACTATAATTCTGTACCAGTGTGCTTTAACTGTTGGTTTTGAATTAGCAGTTGTTCTATTTAAAATTAGAGGTTGTGGTAACGTCCATGTGTGTGAGTCGCTTGTGCTGATCTCGTCGGCAACATGAAATGCATTTCTGTGTAAAGGTTCAGGAATGAGAGACCATGGAGCACTGCAGTCTTACAGACAACAGACACGGTACTACAGGTCTTTTGAAAACTATTTGCTTCATTTCTGAGATATAACTCTTTTTTTTTTTTTTTTTTCACTTTGCTTTCCTTTACAGAAATGGCCAGGACCAGGCAGAAGACACCTTAAAAACAGGAATATGATGGAGTAGTCTTTTGTGATCTCAGGGTATTTCGCTGATTGTTAATCCATTTCTGTGATAGCTCTTCCTCTCTCACACCTGTTCTTCCTTCTTTCCGGGCAATTTTGGAAATCCATGTGCCCTATTACTTCCCTCCAAAGATTATCCTACTCTACATGCAGGGGTGGGAGCAGTACATGGGAGGGGGCAGGAGGAATGGCCTTTGTATATTAAGGTAATCTTACTGTGATCCCACAGGAATAACTCGAGGGGTGTGATGTGGAAAAGAGTGAATGTATAAACATCTAGGACAGAGTTTGGTTTTATCTGCCTACAGCCCATAATGTAAGACTTTTATTTCTAGAATCAGTTAGTCAAAACTATGCCTTACTCAAGGCAATAAGGTTAAGTTATATTTTGACCAGATTATTTTATATTTGTATATGAGTATTTCACAAAATTTATAATCTTCCATAGATATTTTTTGCTATTATACAGTAAGCTTGATTGCATATCTTCCTCACTGTGAATTCGGAGGAACCTCTTTTTGTTCTCGTAAATAATCAAAAATCCCTAAAATTCTAGTATACACACATATACATCATACTCATAAAATGTATGTAAATACACACATGCACACCTATATATACACACATACATATAGATACATATATTCTTAAACATTTTAGCTATAAATATAGGGAAATTTAGAGAGTGAGAGTTGTATTACATATAGGTATTTCAACTCTTCAGATAGTGTAAGTTCATACTTCTTTTCCCAAGAAAAAATAAGTAAGATGTAGAAAGCTGATAGTCATAGGAAACATTTCTCTCCACCCTGTGCCTTGTTATACTTTTAAGATCATCTTTTTGTTTGCTTCAACAAGAAGTGATTGGTTATCTGTTTCTTTTCTACTTCCACTACTGACCTCACATGCAGCAATGCCCTTACTGTTAGATGTGTTGTTGGCTTTCAGATTCATTAAAGTAGATGAGCACCTAGTCATTCCTGGTCTATGCTATTCATTGTGCCCATAGCACTGAACATAGATATCTTGTTTCCTGAAGGCAAGAAACTTGGGGCAAACCTGCATAGAAAGTGATGTAGGTACTGAGAGGAGGCTGATGTTTACTGGGAACTTCTTATACTTGGGAGATTTAGGCAAGGATATTTCAGTGAATTAATTCAGTTTTAAAATATCTATATTAATATTTTAAAAATTAAAATGAGTGCATGAAAAAAAAATCAAGCAGTGCAAAAGATACGTAATGAAACAGCATCCTCCTTGTCATTACCGGTTCTCTTCCTCCAAGAATAACCAGTTTTTATGTATCTTTTCAGCAGTAGTCCATGATGAGTATGAAGCATATGTATAAGGTAATGTTTAGCATATGTGCGTGCATAGCTTTTTTAACCCAAAAAGTAGCATATGCATTATTATAAACCTTATTTTTACCACTTAATATAATCTTGGACATTGCTTTATGTTCATAAAAAAATCCACGTCATCATTTTTGTTGACATTATAATCCTCATGATTTATTGAACTAATGGTATGAGTTGGGGTTTGATCAAGGATGCAGGGCCTCTGAAAGACTTAAAATAATTAGGCCTTAAGCAGTGTGGGGGGCTGTTATAACCTACGTGTGTCTGTCAACTGGAGCTCAGTCTGAAGGTGGAAGGGTCAGAAGTTGGGTGTGACATGGGGGTGATTGAGGACAAATTGGAATCCACAAGGATAAAGTAAAACTATATTTTTAACTCAACATTGTTATTGTTGACCATTCAGAGGACCTGTAGGCCAAACTCACACCTGGCCAACATTCAGAGGCCAAGCAGGAAGAAATGGAGCAGCCTCTATATCCCTGGCTACAAGTCAGCAAGCAGCCTGTTTAAAAGGGGCAACAGTACCTGCTGAGCAGCAGCCTCCAAACTCAACAAACACTTGACTTCTGGCCTGTGTGTCTTGCATGTTCTCTGTGGTGAGCTTTAATCCAGAGACTTACAAGGCATTCTGGGAATTCTAGCTCTAGTTAGCTCGACTACTTTGATGATGATGGAAACTTAGAGCATTTCCATCCTCTGAGTCTGCAAACAATGCTATAATGAATAGCTTTGTACATGCTTTGTTCACTTGTGTATAGATAGCTGAAAAATTAATTCCTGGAAGTGAAATTGCCAGGCCAGAGGATATGCACATATTTTATTTATTAGGTTTTGTTAAATTTCACTCCAAAGAATTTGTACCAATTCATATTCCTGTCGATGATGTATGGGAGTTCAGATTACCTGACATACTCATCAACAGAATGCATTATCCTACTTTCTGATCTTTTTCAATTCAATAGGTAAAAACAACAAAAAACATATCTCATTGTGGTTGTAATTTGCATTTCTTTTTACAAGGTGTGTGGTTGAGCATCCTTTAAAAATGTTAAATTCATTTGTTTTCCCTCTTACTATTCTTAGCCATTTTTCTATTATATTCATTTTCTAGTTATGTCCATTAATTAATAATGATTGAGAATATATTAAAAAGTTTGTTTAATGAATGTATGACAAGCATTTTATCCAGTTTGCCTTCTGTCTTTTCCACTTTGTCTATGTGGAAATTTATTTTGACAGGACCCAGCCAGTGGCATGATGGTTAAGGCAGTTATATTTCACATGTTTCACTGCACGGTTCGTGTCCTGGATTCAACAACTTAAAACACATGGAGGTGTGTATGGGTGCCCAAGATCCTGAGAGGAAGATGGAAGAGAAAGTATAGTGATATGGCTATTTTCCCGGGGGGTGCGTTTTCATTTTCCTTCTCTCTTGCTCTTTCTCTCTGTCTTCACTGAGTGCACATTCCCCAGAGCAAAATTTTTTATATAATTTAGTTTTATGATATTACACTTATATCATTGATTATATGGAGCTTGAGTTGCTTGATTTTAAAAAGGATTTTTATTGGGACCAGCAGTTGGTGTAATGGTTATGTCACTGGACTCCCATGTGATCAACTGCGGTTCGAATCCTGGACCCAATGGCTTAAACTCACACCAGGTGCGTGTGTGTATGTGCCCAATTCTGTCTCTCTGTCTCTCTCTGTCTTTCTGGTGAGCATACATGCCCTATAGCAAAAACCTCTCCAAAAAAAAAAAAAAAAAAAGGATTTTTATCTATTTTGTTTTCTACAAAAATGCTGAAAAACAGGTAATGTGATTCTTATTGTGCCAAGGAGGAACGTAGGTTATGGACATTGACTAAATGGCATAAAGTCACATCTAAGTGGTTCTTCTCATTAGGGTCCCTATATGAGATATGTGACTCAGTCAGATTTAGTATTTGCCAAATGTTCAGTAAAAGGATTACTTTCCAAAAACGTGACACGCTGTTGGAAAACCACAAGGAATAGTGTCGTTTCCCAGGGAAACTAGTAGTGGTGAGCAGAATTGGACAGAGAAGTGAATGCATTCTGGAGAGAGTTCGCTGTGGAGGAGGAATGGCTCATCCATAGAGGAGATTTCCACTGCAGTAGAGGGCACTGCCGGACCTGGGCTGCTAGGCCACTCTGTGAGGAGCTGGAAAGGTAGATCCCCTCCCCTACTCTTCCCTCCAGCTGACCTCTAGCCAGTAATGCCTGGTGGCTGAACTGCAGTGGAAACCAAGGGAGTAGGAGGCCCTGATGTTTTGACCCATGTATCCCCCCAGTGGCTGCAGCAGGGTGGGGCTTGGAGCTGGAGCAGCAGAGAGTAGTGGTTGGCAAGAAAGCCAAGTGAGTCAACTCTTGGAAGCCAGGAGTTGAGTCAACCATACCTGACACAAACCAGACCTTCTTGTACAATCATTACCTCAGAGAGACAGGCAATTCATAAGAACTAAAGTGGCAATGATAAGAGTAGTATTTTAGAGCTGAAGTTCAGCTTATTTTTAGGTACAGTCAGCAAAATCAATATTTTAACCTCTCATTCTAACTTTCAAGGAAATGAAAATTACCTGGTCCTTCAGGGTTGTGATGAATATAGAGGAGACCAATGAAACTGATTGGGCAGAAGTAAAAATCTCTGGTCATTGTCATGATATGTGAAGAAAAAACAGTGAACTCAAAGGAGAAATGGAATGAACTGTGTGGTCACTAGTGTCAAAAGCAATAGTGTCAATTCTGAAGGCAGTGTATATATCACTGGCCTTATGATGTAGGCCTTCCACCTAACTCAGCTCATTTGAGAGAAAGTTGCCTGGCACCAATTACCATAACTTAGGAGAGTGGTAGAAATTCAGTTTCAAAGATAAATTCTGATACTTTTAATTATAAAAATGAGGATGACACAAGGCAGGTCATACGATATGGGTATGATCTAGAAGAAAATAAACCTGAATGATATAATCCAGTCATAGTAAATTAACTTTAGTTTCTAAAAACTTCACTTCCTTTTAGCTCTGGGACTTGCGTGCAGGATGAATCTGAGCATGAAGAATCATAAAGCCAAGCTAGACAGTGGCGTAGTGGTTAAGGTGCTGAATCCCATATGGCCAGTTCTGTGACTTGAGTCTCGGACCTAGTGGCTTAGAAACATGCTGTGCACATGTACATCCATGTCCATAAGAGATCTGTGGTGTGGCCATTTTCCCTCCCCACCCCCTGGGGGCGGGGTGGGATGCTCTCTCACTTTCACTTTCTCTCTTTGTCTCTACAGTGAGTATACATACCCTATAGCAGGAAAACAACAACATGAAGCAGATGGTGGTTTAGGAGACTACTGAATTATTCCAATGAGAGATAAAATCATGAGCCAGGAACAAAAGGGGAAATATGAGGCAAAGTCAAGGATCTTTCTTCTTTCCCCTTCTTTTTCTTATTTAGAGAAAGACTGGCATCCTTAACAGGGTCGCATAACACATCCTCTCTTTGCTCTGCAGATAGTTGGCCAGAGTTGACTATGGGCATGTATGCTTGCCCAGAATATGTAGGTTGACTGTCAACCAAACTGTGATCTTCCTATGGCATCCAGTATACAGAATATTGTGCTACCAATGTGCCACCCTACCTGGGCCAAGAATTGTTCTTAATATTCCTTTATTATTCTAAAAATGTCCACAGGATTTGTAGTGATGGCTCCTCTTTCATTTCTGATATTGTAGTTTGTCTGTACTTGATTTCCCATTGTTAATCTGGGAAATAGATTTATTAATTTTATTGATCGTGTCAAAAAAAAACAAAAAAAACAAAAAACCCAGCTTTTGATTTCACTGATTTCTTCTATTGTTTTCCTGTTTCTGATTTTAATGATTTTTTTAAATGTGTGTGTTAAGTGCTCTAAATTTCCCTCTAAGAAGGGAAATTGCTTTGCACACATTTTGACAAGGTGTATTTTCCTTTCCATGAGAGGTTGAAATAGTTCTAATTTCTCTTGGGTGAAACATGGTATCATGCTGAATATGGAGTCATGGTTTGTGTATCAAAGCTGCTCTGTAACTTGCTAACTCTGCCCAAACCACTGCCACACCAGCCTAGAGAAACTGCTTGTGTGCTTGCCATGTGCCAAGCACTGTTCTGCTGGCACTTCCTACCTGTCCAATGCATGTCTCACCCATTTCTTTGCAACAGATACAACTATCTCTGTTTAGATGCAAAAACTGGCCCGAGGATGGTAGGAGGTAATATTAGAAATTGAATATAGTTTGACTCTTTAGAACATTATTTTCTTTTGTTACTGTAGTTTGTTTTTCCTGTAAAATGAGGATACTAATTGTACTCCCATTTGCAAACTACATGGCCAGACCTGCCACCTGCAGATCTTATCTCATGTCTTTTAAAAGGGCTCTTGTCTCTGGATTGTCTCTATGTGTCCCTCGAAGCTTGGCCTTTCCTTTGCTACGAGTGCCAGTGGACCTCCTTTGGTCACCACCTCCCCTGAAACAGTTCTCCTATCTTGCTGTTCCACTTCACAGCAGATGTTTCAAAAGAGCTGTTGGTACTTCTCCTTTCTGCCTTTCAATCACCACCCAAGCCAGAGACTCTGGCTTTGCTTTTACCAAATTGTTTGTCACAAATGATATTTTCTTAATTTCAATGGTCAGTCTTTGATTTTTATCTTCTCTGGCTTCTGAAGAGCTTTAGACACAGTGGAAATTCCCCCCCCATTTGACATGGAGCTGCCGCAATTTCTTTGCCAGTCTCTTCTCTGACATCTCTCTGCCCGTCTCAATGACGATACCATTATTTGGTCCTCCAGTCTTCCCTGTTTACTTCTGTTTGCGGGGTGATCCCAGCTATTGTTATGGTTGCAGCCATCATCCTTGCCCAGGACTTCTGAGTTCATACAGATAACCTGCATGCTCCTCTGACGGCCCAGTGTCCAGATGTAACTGTACGCCTCAGGAGCACCTTAACTTCTGCCTGGCAAATGAATCCATTACCTCTCTCTAAAATAATTTCTCTGGGCTATCTTTTATATACCTGTATATGAGGAAGGAAAGAAGAATAACTTAAATGTCTACTTTCTTCCCCCCTGAGACTAAACCAAAGAAAATATCAACCATGGGGACCAGCAGTTAGCGTAAAGGCTATGTCTCTGAACTCCCATGTAGTCGACTGCAGTTCGAGTCTCAGATCCAGTGGCTTAAAACTCATGCCAGGCACGTGTGCGTGCATGCCCAAGATCCTGGGAGGAGAATGGAGGAGAAGGGATTGTGGCCTTCCCCCTTGAGGGGAGATTTCTTGCTTTCTGTCTCTCGGTCTCTCTCTGTCTGGCTGGCAAGCACACACACCCTATAGCAAAATCCTATCAAAAAAAAAAAAAAAAAAAAAAAAAAAAATATATATATATATATATATATATATCAACCAAGAAATTTTATCTGGCAATCATAATTTCTAAAGTAGTAAGTTGTTGAAGCAACAGAAAAAAGTGAAGTCCTTACCTCATTCTTCAGGCTGCTTTCTCATGGTTGATAATAATTATAATTTTGGTACACTTATGTAACATCACTTTCAACTTTACAGCTTGTCTTTCTAATAGCTGAACTTCCCTTATAATTACACAAATGAAGAAATTCAGGGAAAACGTGTCATGAAGATTTGGAAAGCATACAGTGACCTCTGTTTTTAACATTTTATTAGATGTTTATAAAGGAAATTTATTTCACGGCATAAATAAAAAGCATATCCTATAGTTTAGTGATTTGAGCGTGAGCAGAAATACTAATGAGAAAGTTTAAATGTTGAAAATATCTCTTAGACTTTAATCTTTCTTTTCTACATATGGGTGAATTTTTAATGTAATTGTTCTTTTTGGAGAGAGATCAGATTAACCACTCATTTATAAATGTTTATTCATGCAACCCTTTTAGACTTTGACATGCTGTGCAAGTATGTTAGTAGTACATAGATGCCTTATTGATTTTCATGGAGTTAATCAGGTTGTTTGTGTGGGCATAGCTCCAGATAAAATTGAAAAGGGACAGTTCTCTGAGTTAACTACACTTCGAAATATTGTCTGTTAGAAAACATAAAAAAAAAAATGTGCTCAGTTTTTTTTTTTTTTTCCATTTAAAAATGAATATGGTAGGGCCGAGCACATTCTCTCAGTGCATCCATTCACTAGAGTGGCTGGTGATATTGATTTCTTTCTCTACAAATTTCAATCAAAATAATCTGTATTTTTAAAGTAGTTCCTCATAGTCTTGGCCCTGTTCTCACAATCCAAAATATTCCTTTTATCTCTGTGACATGTGTCAGCTACCACTATATTAAAAGTCTACATTTTAATCTTTCTGAATTCAATTCTCTTGACGAATTTCTTCTTCCTCTATGCCTGGAGTCCTAACTTCAAAAGGAGCTTTTCACACACAAGAGAGATAAATGGCAGGAGAATTGAAGTAAAGATTGGGTCAAATGACACCGGAGCCCCTTTCTTCCTTCATTTTGAGCTGTGGAATGTGAACCCAAAGTAAATGGTAAAAGAAGTGCAGCTCTTAGAGCTTTTCTCTAGGCTCTACTGGGAGGAACTGTGTCTCTGGGAAGAGGCACTCAAGCTCACTATATTATGGTAGCCAGTTCTTTCAGTGTTTAGGAAGAGTAGATATATATATGGCTTTTAAAGCGTTATCTTATTTATTACTATTACTATTATTTTATTTTATTTATTTTTTAAAAGAATTTTTAAATTTAATTTCATTTGTTTTTTAATTTGGCCAGAGAAGGATAGAAGAGAGAGAGAGAGAGAGAGAGAGAAACTGAGAAAGCCAGGTCCAGGACACAAGTGATTGTCAACCACGTGGGAGTCCAGTGCCTTTAACCACTATGCCACCTACCGGCCCCTATTATTATTTTAATTAGTTACAGGGCAGGCAAGCATGCTTACCAGAGAGAGAGAGAGAGAGAGGGAGAGAGAGAGAGAGAGAGAGAGAGAGAGAGAGAAAGTGAGAAAGCAAACCCCTAGTTCTGGGATTCAACCGTGTGGGAACCCAGTGCCCCAAGCACAATGCCACCTGCCAGCCCAAAGGAAGAGTAGATATTTTTCGTGCCTAGAGCTCCTGGCCATTAGTGGCAAGAGGTAAGAGAAGTCTATCAGCACAAATGGACAAGAGCGTTTCCGGATCAGTCTCTGCTTTTCTCTCAAGGTGTCTGACTATTCTAGCCAGGTCTCTACTTGCCAAAGACCCCTGGCAGAGCTGAGGGAATGGGCGCTGCCCATCACAGGCACATGCCTGAAAGGAGATGGACACAGACTCACTGGCAGGGGACAGCGTGGTGACATTTTTCTGCTGACCTGTCTTCATGCTTGAAATCTTGGGTTGCAACTTCAGATAAGATTTCAGACATCTCTAGAGTAGAGATTTTCTGCTTTAAGGAACAAGAATTTCACTTTCTTATATGGGTTTACCACAGTGAAAAATATTTTTTCAGATTCTTATAATTATAGAAGACTGCTGAGCAGCTGTTATCTAACCGAAAGAAGAGCAAAGTACAAAAAGGGCAAAAAGCAGCGAAGGTAGGAGAAAAGAAAGTGAGCCAAGAAGAATTTTCAGATGGGTTATGTCAGAAGTAGACTTTCAGACATCTGGGGTGGTTACTGAAATCTTGGCCTGGCACTCCTTGAGCATACAAATAAGAAAACTGTATGGTGGAAAGCACAGCACAGTCTTCTGAAGGATTTAGCAAAGGAAGCATTCCTTGGGTGACCAGACCAGGAGAACTACCTCTGGCTGGTGTTCCTTCCAGGTGCCTGTCAGGCTGAGGGGTTATGCTAGCAGACTTAAGGCAGGAGAACTGTCATTAAAGCAGAACATAATTCAGCACATAAATTTCGACTTTTCCATTTTAATTTCACTAAAATTACAATAAGATATTGGGTCATTATGAAGAGTTACGACGAAAATAAAGTATACACGAAGCTTCCTCATGCAATTGAATTACTTTCGATGTTAAGTCCAATCCTTTTGTTAAGCATATGTGCTTCTAATTCACCTCTTCACAAAATTAAAATGAAGTTACTCACTTGCCAACCTCATGCTCATTTTTATATGATGGATAAGCGGGCAAGCTTTGGAGCCTGACAGACCTATAGTCAAATCCTGTGGTTGAAATTAAGTGACATTTGTCACTTCTGTGCTCTGGTCTACCCACTCATGAAAAGGGTAGACTGCGGCTGCAGTGTGAATATGTGTGCCCCATTTATGTGTTCAAATCCTAGCCTCCAGGGTGATGGTACTAAGAAGCGGGCCTTCGAGAGGAGACTAGGTCAAGAAAGTGGAGCCCTCCTGAATGAAATCAGTGCCTTATGAAAGAGGATTTTAATCCTCTATACCCCTTTCACCACATGAGAACACAGAAAGAAGTTATCTATGAACCAGAAGGCAGTCCTCACCAGAGCTGAATCTGTTGGCACTTTTGGACTTCCAGCCTCTAGATCTATCAGAAATAAATTTCTGTTGTTTACAATCGTTAAATTAAATTGGCCTCAACCAGTCTCTGTACTTAAGTAGTAAAATTTGACCGGAAGCAGTCTCCATGTGTGCCCAACTCGCCAGCTTGATGTACACGCAACTTGGAACCTCACCTGAGAATGTATCCTGGTAACCTAGGCCAACACAGCAGCTCCACTCAGCCAATCAGAGGCTGAACATTGCTTAGCTCTGACCAGAGACAACTACGAGCTGCAGCCAATCAGGTGCATGTTTTACTGGCTAAAAATACAGCTTGCAGGTGTGGTGGGTGGAGCATCGTGAACTGACTAAACTTATTTCTTGCTCATATAAACTCTCAAGTTTTAATGGCCTCAGAATTTTTTTTTTTTGAGAGGTTTTTGCTATAGGGTGTGTGCGCTCGTCAGACAGAGAGAGAAAGAGACAGAGAGATAAAAAGCGAGAAATCACACCCCCGGAGTGTTGGCTACGTCATAATCCCTTCTCCTCCATTCTCCTCTTGGGATCTTGGGCACACACGCACACGCGCCCGGCGTGATTTTTAAGCCACCGGGTCCAGGAGGCGAACCGCGGTCAACTACATGGGAGTCCAGCGACGTAGCCATTACGCTAACTGCTGGTCCCTGGCCTCAGAATTTTATTTTGATGTAAATTATTCCGTTTATTGTATGTTTGTTGTAGAAGAACAGAGTAGGAGAACTACCAACCTCGTTTTCACTTTTTTTATTTTTTTAATTTTTATTATTATTTTTTTTTTTTTGTTATAGGCATGAGTTTGGTGGAGAGAGGGGAGAGAGAAAAAGTAAGGAATTACCTCCTGGGGAATGGCCATGCTGCAATCTCTCCTTCTTCATTCTCTTCTTGGGATTTTGAGCATCCTCGCACACATGCCTGGTATGGTTTTTGAGCTGCTTGTTCTGGGACTTAAACCATGGCATGTGGTACTTGGCAAGTGGGAGCCATCTGCTTTAACCACCACCACTTGGCTGGTCCCTTTGCATCTTTTAGTGTAAGGATTATAAACACTTAGTAAATGGCTTGGAAAATACTAAATGCTAATTTAAGTAAAAGTTTCCATTATATTGTTAGTATCACTGTTATTTACAGTCACTAGGATAGTGTGGCTCACTATCGAGAATATCTGAACACCCTTCATCCAACATAAGTGAATGTAAACGTTAGCCGATATTTAGTAAGATGAGGCTGTCATTTCAGATGAAGACCGTATTTTAAAGTGAGGCCTTCAGTGGTGAGGTGAAAGACATCACTAACCTCTTATGTCCACTTGTCTTGGGAGATGTTTCTTTTGCTGTTTTTGTTTGTTTGTTTCCTAATACTTCCCTTGGACTTCAGTTAAAGTGGGACCTTTGAAAGTGAGCTCACCAGCAGCTCCTTTTGCCCAGCTTGTTGCAAGGAAGAACTGAGGTGTGGCCAGCCCTGGGGCGCCCACAGGGTAGGGAAGCTACCATAAGGCTCCACTGCCCTCTGCTCTCTCTGCCCCCATGGGTCAAAAACAGGGCTATTTCCTGCAGCAATATCCTGACAAAACCATTACTCCAAGAGCCAACAAATTCTAGTGGCAAGTAAACTGTGAAGTTAAAAGCTATTTCTCAGTCTCTCTGTCTATAAAGATAAGAGTGTCTCAATGTGAAGCAAAGAGGAAAAAGACAAGACAAAGCATGTGGGGTTCTTTAGGAGGGCTACAAACATAAATGCTGGTTAAGAGAGGTGAGCTTCTGCCTGTCATTTTGAAATCAAGCCAAGGCAGGCTCTGATCAACATGGATAGGGAGGCAGTTGTTTTGGATGGAAGAGGCAGAAAAATCTGCAATTTGAGTGTCTGCCTGGAGGTCCCATATGTGTCAACCAGATAGTCTTAGAGTTCTTTGAA
This sequence comes from Tupaia tana, assembly GCA_026018925.1. Classification (NCBI taxonomy): domain Eukaryota; kingdom Metazoa; phylum Chordata; class Mammalia; order Scandentia; family Tupaiidae; genus Tupaia; species Tupaia tana. The sequence goes on from JAKSZU010000002.1 coordinate 13,512,770, forward strand.
GGTAGAACTTATTTATTTATTAGACATATTTAAGTCAAAGCTTCTACAAAAAATTCCAGAGTGGTCCAAGTGCTGCTCTGGAATTGTGGTGAAACGCATCTTCCTGGCTCTATCCCAAACCTACCAGAAGCCTATCTGCAGGGAAGGGCCCTGAGAAGGGCTTGGAAAGCAATGTCCAAATGAGTCTTCAGCCATGCGAAGAATGAGAGGGTCTGACTGGGCCATCCCTGCCTGTCCAGCTGGCATGCACCTTTCTGCCCAGGAGTGGTTTCTCACTCCTCCAGCTCTGGAGTCTTTCTCCATAATGCCTCTTGCTTCATCGTTTTCTGTAAGCCCCATTGCCATGAGTTTTGTTTTGCTTTAACACGCTCAAGTCTTGGATTACCGTCATGACCAGTGACCACCACTGCCCTTTGCCCACAGCAGCCGGCTTGCATCACATTCCCACTCCGCACCAACTCCAACTTGGGATTTCTTTTCTTTTCTTTTTTTTTGGAGAGGTTTCTGCTATAGGGAGCTTGCGCTCGCCAGTAAGATAGAGAGAGACAGAGAGATAGAAAGCGAGAAATCACCCCCCAGGGGGATGGCCATGCCTCACTCCCTTCTCCTCTATTCTCCTCTTGGGATCTTGGGCACGCATGCACATGCACCCGGCATGAGTTTAAACCACCAGGTCCGGGACTCGAACTGTGATCAACTACATGAGAGTCCAATGACATAGCCATTAAACCAACTGCTAGTCCCCCGACTCGGGATTTCTAATGCTACTGTGGAGCTGCGAATCTAACTGCCTTCAGGTGGCATCGGAGCCCTCTTCCTTCTGGCTTCAGTTTATGCTTCTTCATACCTTGCTCTGACCCTTTATTCTGCACTGAAGCAGGCGAGATTCTTTTTCTCTCCCCTTAATGTGACAACCTAGTTCTGTTTGCCATCTGTACTAGTCTCACCCCCATTAATGCTCCAACCCGTCGTCCTATGTGTCAGAACCTTCGAACACCCAGCTGGTAACACTGTGAACTTCTTTCAGGCTCTTTAGTTAAACAACTAGATAGTATCCCTGCTTTGACCTGACCCAGTGCCTGTTCCGTGGTGATGCTGTGGGTTTTTAGGTTGTGACGTACATCTCTCCTGCCGACCCCTAAGCACCTGGAGGCAGAAGCAGGGCTGTGGCTGCCTTTTCCACAATGACTCTCCGAGTTCCTTACTCATCAGGGAGGCTCGTCCCCTGCCCTGAGCGTCCAGCCTCAGGAACCAGGTCCACTCCAGGAACCGATGGCTTGCTGGCTCTGCATGAAGTATACCTCCTGCCGCAAAGCTCCACCCTCTCTCCTTTGCTTGTGAGGTCCCTGAGCCAGAGTCAAGGCTCCTCAGTGACGTTACGTAAGGCCAGCGTGGAACACAGTTTTTGGTGATCCTGAGAATCCCCTTCAATGTCCATGACCAGTGATTTTCTAGGGTCACTCTCTGGGTCCAGAGGCTGCTGCTCATCCTGCCCGACTCCCTTCATCCAGGTTCATGGTCTGGGCGTTGTCGTAAGTGCAGGTGAGGGTGTGCTGACTGCGGTGACAAATGGGACCTGAAGTTCTTCCTGAGGGACTTAAGAGGCTGTTGGATCTGGAAGGATAAATGTGAGGTACTCAAGCAGTCAGCCACGTCAGGCCCTGCCTTGTTCACATTGCCACTTCCAGGGGAGGACAGGTGCTAAACTTACCAGGCAGAATCCCAGGCGCAGAGTGCACCATGTCCAAGGCTGAGGAGCATGGCACAAGTTCAGTGCACATGTCCGTGATTTTTTGTGCTTGCTAATCTCGTGAGCAAATCCCCAAGGCCCTGAAGGGCCACTCTGGTCTCTCCTGTTCTTCCCTCCCCTCCCCTTTCCGCCCCTCTTCATCCCTCCTCTCTCCTCCTCTCCTCTCTTCTGCCTCATCCTCAACAACCTGGACTTCTGCACCTCTCACTTTGCTCTGACAACTGCAGCCCAGAGACTGTGAGACATGGGCTCAGGGACTGGGGCAGAAGCCATGCAAGTGCTTGGAGGACACCAACTTTGCCTATGAAATATTTTCTGTGAGTCTTTGCTGGAAGAGCGGGCTGTTATTTCCAGTACAGTTGCTGCTTCTCCACCATGCTGGACCTTATTCTTCCTTGACAGTCCCGGGATAGAGGTGATTACTAGGAATAAGGGAGAAACTTTGTTTCTAGAATGTTTGCCTGCTTCACCAATGCTGTAACCTAAGCCCGCATGGCAATAGAGCTTCATGGGAAATTGAAATAAAGAATGATCGATCTATTTTATTTCGTGTGTATTGTACCACTTCCAAACTCTGTCTGTGGGTGAAAGAAGGAAAGGACACTGAAGAGCGTCCGACACAGACTTTTTCGAATAGCATAAATGCGATGCGTGCTGGTTCCCCTCTTCATTGGTGTGAGGGCATTTGCTGAACCGATCTTTAAAAAGTAGAAAATAACCTACGCTTTTAGAAACATCTTTTACTGCACCTCAGATAATTTTTTTTGAAGTAATGGACTTCTACATTCTCATCAAAATAAAAGCACTGTATTATTTTCGTACAAAGTGGTGTACCCAAAACACATGACTGTGCTCTGACAATGAAATATGACAGTGAGGGTCACAGTTAAGGGCTCAAACAATTTTTCCTTTTGTTCCCAACTCAGATTATTTGTAAACTCACGTGTGACATAACTTTGGGGTCCAGATGTGGCAAAAGTGTCATCTTTCCGTGGCAGGAGCTGTGCGTCCCTGGGGAGGCAGCTCTGGTAACTGATGAAGATGTCAAACTGTGTGCAGAAGTGTCAGCAGTGCATATTTATCACGGTGCCATAGGCCCCCTCAGACTGAAAGATCTCACTGTTTATTCACAGCAAAGACACTTAATTAATGACTGGGCCTAATCGGGCTGTCTTATTATTTACAAGGATACCAGTGTGGCTTAGCTCAACTGATGTGCAAACAAACCATCCTTGAGGAAGCTTTAATTAATAATTCCGAGCCAGGCCTTCTGAGAGGCCTGTCACCCAGCTCTCTGGCGATTTACAGCTCTCCTTTGCCATGTTCTCATGTCCCCTGCATGCAAATGAATGACCACCCAGCAGGTTTTTTGTTTTAACTGCACTGGGCCTTGTTTATTACAGAAACACTCTTATCGCTGCATAGGACTTAATGGAGATAAATACCCTGAACGGGAAAATTCAGGGTGTCTTTCATAGACATGTTGCCATTCAGAAGGACTGAGCACCAACTCTGCTAAAAAATGGAAGGAATTAATTTACCTTTACTAAATCCAAAATTGAGTTAAGCCTAGCAGTGTTCATTGGGGGTTTGCAATGTGGTTGGGATTTGGACATTTAAACGCAGAGCTGTAATATGAGGTCAATTACACCTGATGTAACCCAGAAGTAGATAGTCTACTGGGAGAATAAGAAAGAAAGAGATGTGTTACTTCTAGCAGGTTCAGTAGATCTATTAGAGCAGGGTCAATGAGTAACGCTGAAGGATACTAAAAATAGTTTGAGAAAAAAGACAATTCTGAGGACACTTCAGAGGGTGTGAAACCGGGCGCAGGAGAACCAGCTAGGAGTCTCTTGCAATTGATTGGCTAGGGGAGTTGCTACCTGGGTATAAAATGGGGTTTGAGCATTGGAAACAGAACTGAGAACAATATTGAAGAGATTCCCTGGAGGCAGAATGAAGAGATCTGACAAGGAACTGGATGTGGGCGAAAAACCATGAATGATTGGGAAGAGGTGTTATTACTGTTACTCAAAACGGAGTTTCGGAGCTTATGGGCTTATTTTGTTCAGCTATTAATTTTTTGCAAATAATAGTTTGTTATCTTCATGCTTTAGTATGGCTAAAGGTAGTCTGATGTCAAGAAGTTTTCTGCCGTTTTATAAGCATATGCATGCAGATCTCTGTCTGCCTGTCTGCCTCTACCATCCACCACATTTGTTTGTCCATCTGTCTATTGGCCTGCCTGCCTGACTGCTGATCAGTCTCTATCGGTCATCTATCTATCCACCCATCCATCCTTGTTTTTCTTAAATTTTACTCTAATACCTTGGTGTGAACCTTCCTTCTCTATCCTATTTGAAACTCAGAAAGTCTTAAGATCTGAAATTTTGTTTTGAATTTTGGAAAAAACTATAATCACTGTTTCTTTTGTTTTCTGTTTCTCTCAACTTTCTGTTATTGTAATGGGATAAATCTATTTCTGGTTTTTCTTTATCTTTTCTCTATGATATCCTCTCTAGTCTATCCTGCTCCAGCCTGGGCCAGTGTTTCCATCTGATTTCCCAGCTCCTTAGTTGATCTGTTTGCTATTTGCCCTCATACGGCATTCTCTATCTGAAGTATACTTTTCATAACAATTATTTTCCCACATGGTCTCTTGTCCATGCTTGAGGGCGCTATCTTCTGGTTCGAGTCCAGAGGCTTCCTTGAGCATACCAGGCATATATGTACCCAGATTGAAGGCTGGCTGAGGGCTGGGTGTGAATCATGGCTTCAAGACTCTGTTGGGGGTGCTGTCTCTCTCACTTTCTCACTCATTCATGAAAGAAATAAACTTTTAAGTAGTATGGGTTTTTACATTTTTTGTACCAAAGTAAACTCATACTTAAATTGCATTTTCCCTCACTGTTTTTGAAACCCTCTCATATTATTTCTTGCTCAGTTTGGTGCTGTCTACTTTGAGATACCTAGGTATTACTCCAACTTCCTGGTCTACCATTCACATAGTTACCTATCTGTAATGTTTTAATATTTTCCTTTGGGTGTGTGTGGGTATGTGTGTGGCTTAATCTGTACATGTTCTATCAGGAAGACTTGCAAAATGGAGACAGAAGTACCATCTTGCCTTCAAATTCTAGAGTTCACATTTGAAGTATGCCTCTTGGTGGGTTTCTAGAATTTGAGAGCCTTCACTGACTGCATGAAAACAACAGACAATTCCTTTGGAAATATAGCATGTGAGAAGTAAAGCAGAGCAATTTGTGGTTCTGTGGATTACTGAGCTCATTTCCGCCTTGTTGGGGATGTGCAAATGTACTTCTATTGGCTAATGTTTGAAACTGACCATTGTCAATATCAGTTGCTAATTATGTTACTACCCCACTTCCCACAGATTCCCTGGCTCCTTTTACATTGGTTATTTTTTGCTGAAAGTGGCTTTTTGAGTAACTGTGGTTCAGATTTGTTATGATTTTAGTACTTAATTTCATCATCATTCTCAAAAAGTAATCATTAAATGTTTAACATCATGTCAAAATCTGTAGGAAAAAATTAAGCAGAATTGGTTCACACTTTGTACTAGCTTACTACATAAGGCAATTTTGAAAGTGACATACATGATAGAAAAATTAAGTAGCATCTCTTAGTTTTTAAGGGTTGTTATTCAAGTTCTGGGATATTCATATATTAATATGCAAAATATATGCACTTTTAAGATGCAGTGAACTCACAACCATCCAAGGAGTGCTTTGGAATATACAGTAGTTGCCAATCGTTTTAATCAGCTTAGAAGATATGGTGACTATATCTTAGTTTAAGAGAGTTTCCTCAAATTATTGTGTCCAGTTGTTTCTGAAATTTAAGATAATTGGGATTAACGCAGGTGAACTGTGCTGTTTCAATGTCTCAGATGAAGAGCAATTCAAAAATTACCATTGACTTCAGCTTTGGAAATGATATGCTGTAATTCTTTGGAGATTATAAGGAGCTTTAAATTTTACTTTTTTAGTAGTCTTTGAGAAATTCCCTAGAGAGATACATTTTTTTCCTTTTAAGATTTGGTTCACAAACTTTTCCTTTGAAATATGAAACTCAAGGAGAGAGTTTTAGAAAGTAGACTGCAAATGCACCTACTCATTTGCATCTAAACCAGATTCCTCTCTACAGCTGTGTTTAGCATCCACCTCCTGTCCTAGTACATTTCCGGCTCCAGTGGTCTGGCTTCCAAATATACCATCCTGCCTTTTTACTGGGCGTTCCAATGTCCACTTCCCCGTGTTGGAAATAATCTCCCTATCTCCCTTTAACATTTGAGCACTCTCTTTCTGGTCTGTGCCTGACTGTCACTTCCCTGGCTCCCACCCCACCATGCCCTCCCCAGGGCCAGCCCCTCTCTGTGGTCCTGCTCTGCAGCTCTGCCCTTGTAGTGGCCAGGCCTCCTGCCCCTGTGATTATCAGTGTCTTCTCTGCCACCTTTCTTGCTCCAGGAGGAAATGTGTGCCATCTGTCTCTCTTGCCCCCATATTCCTGAGACCCACCCAGTCCAGTCCCTGCACATAGTAGGAACAGAAAAGATACTTGTTGAATTCAAAGTAGCTTCCCCCGCTGCCCCCCAGGGAAATAACGTGATAAGCGTTTGACATTAATTTCACTCTGAAAAGCTAAGGCTATTTCAATATTCCTCTCTTCTTTTTACTTTATCTTCCTTCCAGTACAGTCATATTTGTTTTGTTATTAGCTTTGACAGAACAGTCAAGTTTGCTAGTTCTAAAACTAACGTATTCTTCAAGGGGTGTGAAACCTAAAGCATTGCAGAAAGTGAATTCTAGGATTCGGTTATCCTACAAAGCCATTTTCTCTTCCAGTTCACTCAAATGCAGCAGGGCTTTTCTCTTCACGCGCTGTACTGGCCAGTGTGCGTGAGGTTGGGGCAGGACAGCGTGCTCCACCTGAAGCTGAACACTGACCGCTCCTCATCACAGTCCATGGGGCAAACTCGTGGTGCAGATGTCTGCTGCGGAGGGTTGGGCTGAATTTGTCTACCCTGGGCAAGTGAAGGAATCCAGGAAGTCAGCCCACACCTGTACGTGCACGTCCTGCCACGAGAGCCATGGAGTAGCCGGCGCCAGGCCAGTGTCGAGGGCTAGCTTCTGGACGAAAACCTCCAAATCTGAACATTAAAACTTGATCTTAAAGCAAGAAACACAGTATCCAAAAACTGCATTTCTTAACTAGAAAAAGCTCAAATTGGAGAAAGCCAATGGCCTGTTTTTTCTTTTCTTTTCAGTTGAAACTTTCGTATTACTTAGCAGAAATGAGCCATCAAGCATTTCACGGCATTCTGATATATTTACTAATATTTTTTAAATCACAGATACCTGAGTGCCTATGTGTCAGTATCTGCTGGCAGTTTAAATCACCCACACGTATTTGATTTGTTAAGCAACTGAGTCCTTGTCCCGCTACTAACACCTGAGCGGAAGTGCTAGGTGTGCAAAGTGTGCTCCTTGGTTTCTGAAGACTCTTATTTGAGGTCACCACATCGATTCTGAGTCCTGAAAGTCTGAATGTGGCACAAGAGCTACGCTTGCTGTCACTGAAATGCCATGTCGTGCCATGGAGTGTGGACCAGAGCTGCCATTGGATGTGGCTGGCACCCTGGGGTATGCAGTGCACTTTCGGGCATTGTTACTTATCTGAAATAACAAAGAGAAACCAAAGGTCAAGTACAGGGTTAAAGCTTTCCAATAATGGTATTGTAATATGGACTTTTTAAAAAAGTTTATTTGGAGGACCAGCAGATGGTGTCAGGGTGATGTCACTGGACTCTCACATGACCAACCACAGTTCAAGTACCAGACCTGGCAGCTTAAAAAATCATGCCAGGGGACCAGCAGTTAGCGTAATGGCTATGTCGCTGAACTCCCATGTAGCCAACATCAGTTCAAGTCCCGGATCCAGTGGCTTAAACTCATGTCGGGCGCGTGTGTGTGCGTGCCCAAGATCCCAAGAGAAGAATAGAGGAGAAGGGATTGCTGTGTGGCCATCCCCCCGGGGGGTGATTTCTCGCTTTCTGTCTCTCTGTCTCTCTTTGTCTTTCTGGTGAGCACACGCGCCCTATAGCAAAAACCTCTCAAAAAAAAAAAAATCACGTCAGGTGCGTGCACACATATGTGTATGTGTGTGTGTGTGTGTGTGTGTGTGCCCAAAATCTGAGAAGAGAATGGGGAAGGGATTGTGACATGGCCATCCCCTCGCGGGGGGTGGGGTTGATTTCATGCTTTCTGTCTTTCTGTCTCTCTGGCAAGCACACGCAAAAATATCTCTCTTAAAAAAGAAAAAATGTTTATTTGGGACCAGCAGATAGTGTAATGGTTATGTCACTGGACACCCACATGGGTGACTGTGGTTTGAATCCTGGACCCCGAGGCTTCAAACTCACTCAGGGTATGTGTGTGTGTGTGTGTGCTCAAAACCCTGAGAGGAGAATGGAAGAGAAAAGATTGTGGCATGGCCATCCCCTCAGGGGTTGATTTCTTGTTTCTGTCTATCTATCTGGTGAGTGCATTTGCCCTATAGCAAAAAACTCTTAAAAAAAAGTTTCTTAAAAATGTATTTCTTCCATGAATCAGAGAAACCACGAGAGGAGGAGAGCAAGTCTTCGTGCAGACATCCTCTGTCAGCCTGCGGTGGCAGAGTGGCTCTGCATACCATGTCCATGCATTGAGTGGCTCCGGGTAGTGAACTCGGGACCCTCCTGGGCAGAGAGCTTGTGTTATGGCTCATAACCACATAGGCACTGGTACAAGGACTTAGAATATAATCACGGGAAAATATTCCTTAAAGCGATGCCTGAACTTTAGAAAAACTGTCATCGGCCGGGACAAGCCGCTGTGTTACTGCTCCCGGGGTGCTGCATTTAGTAAGTGAGCCGTTCTGTACATGTTCTTTGTAATATTGCCATTTTTTAAGATAGTAAAATTTTATTTAGACAGAACACTTGCAAATCTCCTTAAACACCTCTGTTCAACTGCCAGGTTTGAAAATCACTGATTTTGATCCCACCTGCAAGGGTACGGATAAGCGAGTGGCAGCCTGTGAAAGCTCAGAAACGCATCTGGGAACGAGGATGGAAGGCCGATGGTCCTCATTTCTTGACGAGGTTTTCGTGTTTGCTTTTTAATTTTCCCATAAGGTGTGTGTACTTGCTGGAGAGAGACAGAGAGAGTGAGAGAAACGGAAAGTGAGAAACCACCCCCCCCCAAAGGGGGGGCGGCCATGCCGCAATCTCTTCTGCATTCTTCTCTTGTGATTTTGGGCATGCGTGTGTGCACATGCACTGGCATGGTTTTCAAGATGCTGGGTCCCAGATTTGAACCATGGAGTTGGCCATATGAGGTCCAACACCTTAACCACCATGCCACCCTGTGGCCCCTGTACCAGTGCTTTCTATACAGATCTCCGCATCTCTATTTTTAAAAAAGAATGATTTATTTCATTTTATTTATTATTATTATTATTTTAAATTTACTATAAGACACATGTACTTACCAGAGAGAGACAGCAGGGGTGGGTGAGAATGTAAGCTGCCAGATCTGGGACTCGAACTGTATCAACCATTTGGGAGTCCAGCACCTTAACCACCACACCACCTGCTGGCCTCAGACCTCCACAGCTTGGTGAAGGCTTGTCTGTGTGTCTGTGTGCATGAACGTGTGTTACTGCTTTCTTCCTGGAACTGTGTACATGCACAACTGCTGCCTTCAGCCGTGGGTGTGCTTTGTTATAACATCAGTGTGTGACCCTCTCTTAGTGACCAGAATAACTGACACTCCATGTACTCTTACGTACGCTTCAAATAACTCCTGGTGCTATCACAGAAGTCTGGAGACGTCTGCTTTTCTTGCCCTAAAGATGTGGGTATTTTTGGCTATGGGATGATTTTCTATTTCTGACATTTGATTCTGTGTTACATTTAAAAAGATAAAAAGATGTACATTCAACCCAATTTTGCTAGAAGAGAATATTTTTTATACTGATTATTTTCATCACAGTGAAATAATAACCTTATTTTTCAATACTTATGGCATGGTTATTAAAAAAATACAGAAAAGTATAAGAAGAAATAGTATCTGAGCACTTGGCCACCTTAAAATAATTACCATTAATTACTATTTTTTTAACAGATTTTTTTTTTTTTTTGATAGGGCGTGTGTGCTCACTGAAGAGAGACAGAAACAGACAGAGAAAAGTGAGAAATTGCCTCCTGGGGGGAGTCCATACTGCAATCTTCTTCCTCATTCTCCTCTTGTGATTTTGGACATGCATGTACAACTGCTCAGTGAGTATTCAAGCCATCGGGTCTGGAATTCTGACGGCATGTGGGCTGCAGTTGGTCATGTGGGCTCCAGCGCCTTAACCACTACACCGCGGGCTGGCCCCACTATTAATCACTCTGTTTACATACATTTACATATGCACACACATACAATATGATGTCATGCTGTTTAAGTTTCATTTTCTGAGCACTTTCATTCTTTCTGTTGATTCCTTCCGTTTCTTCCTCTCTTGGCTCAGCTGCCTGCCCAGCACAGCCCTCCTGGGGCCGCCTCAGGGCCTCCCCACTAGCAGGGGCTTGCTTCTTTTTCTGAGTATGCCCACACACAAAGGCACACGTGCATCTCTAAGAGGCACCTACGTCTTACTGAAAGGGGTCTACCATATCCCCTCTCGGCATCTGCATTGTCTCACTAAATCATCTGCTGATGATAATGTGTATGAAACTCTTTACGTTGGGGCCCAGCGGGTGGTGTCATGGTTAAGGCGTTGGACTCCCACATGGCCAACTGTGGTTCAAGTCCCAGACCCAGCAGCCTGAAACTCATGCCAGGCATGTGTGTGTGCATGCATGTCTGAAATTCTGAGAGGAAACTAGAGGAGAAGGGATGACAATGTGGCCAACTCTCCTGGGGGGTGATTTCTTGCTTTCTCTCTTAGTCTCTCTGGTGAACCACATGCCCTATAGCAAAAATCTCCCTAAAAAATAAAATATTGTAAACTGCACCAATATACATGTATTTATGTTGGAAAAATTCATTTTGCAATCTGTAATGATGTACAGTGATTAATGTATAAAAATAGTAAAGGACCAGCAGTTGGCATAATGGCTATATCACTGGACTCCCACATAGCCGAAAACAGTTCGAGTCCTGGACCCGGCGACTTAAATTCACGCCCGGCGCATGTGCGTGCGTGCCCAAGATCCCGAGAGGAGAACAGAGGAGAAGGGATTATGGCATGGCCATCCCCCCGGGGGGTGATTTCTCACTTTCTGTCTCTCGGTCTCTCTCTATCTTTCCAGGGAGCGCATGCACCCTATAGCAAAAACCTCTCCAAAAATAATAACAATAAACAATTTCTTTTAAAATTTCAGGTTAACTGATAGAGGTTTCTTAATATATGTACTGTAGTGCGGTGCAGTGCTGATGTTTACTTATGACTGAGCACTTTGTTTCAATGGATTTACTTTTGCCAGTTTTTTGGGCTTGAAAGGGGAACTCATGACACTGCCACTTTGATGTTCAGTTTAAACAATTTCTTTTCCCTTTTGCTGTACACTGACCCTTTTAATTTTTTTCCTTTCATTTCCTTACTTTTTTTTTTTTTTACATTTAATCACTGTACCTCTTTACAACATACGTAATGAATTTTCCCATCATGAATACATTGGCTATTAGTGCAGTCCAAGATATTACCATAGACATTATCATCACCAGATACTTTTCCATTTTTGTGTTCATTAAATGATTTTACTCTTCTTTTTCTTCTTTTTTTGTACTGACTCTTAATATGTAGGAATATTTCTTTCACCATGTCTCAATATTTGTGAATTAAAAGTTCAGATTACTAAGGGAAATTAGGCAGTAAGCCTTAAGAGCAGACCCAGCAAGCCTACCTAATTGCAGACATCTCTAACTTGGAAGACAGCATTAATGCCTGGGCTATTTAATTGGAGACATCTCACCAGTGTTTTATGCATTGCTCATATTTATTCGAACTGTTTTGGCTATATGACTAGGTAGTGAGATAAATTTTTAAATAAGAAGTTATTCGAACAAAGTATGCTTGTGGCAGGTCGTAAAGGCTTAATTAGTGCACAAGAACTCTCTAAATTTAGCTACTAGTTGAACTCACTCCCATATAACAAATCTAGCAATAACTCTGGATCTTACCAAGTCACCGAATCGATGGCTTCTTTTTTTGTGCCTTTGCAAATTCAGGGCCGGAAGTAACCCTGTGTGAGCACGTACACCTACTTCTTTAACTACAACAAAGTATGGTACCTGGGAGCTTTGGCTTCTACCCTTAGCTGGCCTTCTCTCTTCCAGTCATTCTGCCTCTCCAGGTTTCAATGTGAGATAAGAAAATAAGAAAAGCTCTTCATCTCCAGGAGTGTGAAGTGGGCTGCTCCTGAGTTTTAGAGAGACGTTTCCTCAGTGCCTTCATTTGCAGGTGTCACAGGAACTCACTGTTTGGGCACAAGCACAGCAATTGGAGCAATTGTGTGACTTGTTATAAGTTTGTAAAGGAATGTTTGCACCTTGGAACTCTTCTGGCAGGAGTAAAAAGGAATGATTTCTCTTCTTTCTGTCACTAAACCTGTGACAGCAACAGAAGCTATATTTATAGACATAGGTGATTTTCTTTTGTTGTTGCTTTAAAAATATATGCATCCTTCTGAAAATACACAAACTTTGCAGACACTTGAAATGAACGTTGATGAATCAGGCAAATTGTAGACTGAGTGGAGAGTCTACCAAACTATAAAATACTTGAGAATGAATGTGCTTAAGAAGGAAGGAAGCTTTTTATTTTCTTTCTCCTTGGGAATGATTTCTCAAGAATTTTAAGAAAGGAAGTAATTTTCTTAACAAAAGAAAAACTTAAAATAGCTGGGCAGTGACATAACACAAAGTGGTACAAAAACAAAGACAATCTTTTACCTGCTTCCATCAGAGCTCTTTTCCTTGCTAGTCAGACAAGTTCCCACTGACACTCTCGGCGAGACCTCTTCCCTAGTTCCTCTCTGCAGATCTTAGTGAAGTTAGTAGGAGATGTAGCTCTGAAACACATCCAAATAGGAGTTTTCAGATTTGCCTTTAGAAATTAAGACAGGCTCTGAAGAAATGGAACGAGGATCTACCATAGCACCTGTGTGTGCAGAATGGACACAACCAACCAACCCGAGGCTGAGAGTGGAATGACTGCCCTGGAGAATTTGTGTGGCATGCTTTCCTCCCATCGGAGAACCCTGGGATTTACGGGGGCAGAAAACATTTAGAACTAAATCAAAGGGCAAATAAAGAACATACAAGGCAAGAATAATGGTGATCTTAATTTATTTTGGGGCAGCTGGTGGCACAGCAGTGAGCCATGCTCTGAGATGCAGGGCCTGAAGGAGAGGTGCCAGGTGTGTTTCTCACATCCACCTGCATGTGCCAGAACATGTATGCCTGGGCTCCAGGCTGGCTGAGCCTGGACTGCCACGTGAAGGCCCTTTTGGGGCTCATGCTATCTCTCTCAGTCTCTATCTCTGTCTCATGGAAGAAATAAATAAGTAGATTTTTTAAAAAAATTGGTGAGCCTCCTGCTGTAGTACAGCATGGAGCACGGCTGTCATGGAACCAGAACTCCATGTCTAGATCGCTGTAGTACCCACTGTTCTCTGCACATATTTTAAGTCTACATTTGGCTGAATTCCTTTGTGTGTGCTATATTCTCTGAAAACAGCAAGTTTACCTAAAATTATTTTCTCATCAATAATAAATCAGAATGTCAACATGTAAACACTTGCTATTCTCTCTACTTCATTCTGTCTTGGGGGGGAAAAGGCAAACATTTTCTGTTTGTGTGACTCATTAGTCTCGGGGGAATTTTAAGAGAGAACACTGGAAGAGAAAAGAGAGACTTCTGTCTCCACTTTCCAATCTGAGAATGTTTTAAACTCTGAGTAATACTCACATATGTCCAGTGGTCTGGCACCCATTGACTTCTCTAAACTGGCTTTACCCTAGAGTAGCAGAGGAAAGGGAGTTCCGTTTTTCATACACTGAAGAAGTCATTTTGCCTAAAGGACCCTGGTGAGGATGCCATCCTGCTGCATTTTTTATTGAATAAGAAGCCAGGGGAGAGAAGTCCATATGAAGCTCAGCATGAACACAGATGGCCTCCTTCAAGGCTGAGTGTACAACTCAATCAGCCAATCGAATTAGGCTTCTATCCTGGCAAAATCCAGTGATTCTACCATGTTAATCAAAAAACGTATAAGTAAGATTGCTCAAATATGTTTACTGTATTCCACTTTTCATGTAGCTTTAACAGGGAAGGGCTTACTTTTTCCTATGCAATTATTAGTTTTTATTATGTATTTGTACTGCATCAATCATTTGGAAAGTATAATGGATAAAGCAAATGGATTGTATAGCCAAAGAGTCTAAGTCATGAAAGCATATCCGCTTGGCTTAAATACTAAAATGGTAAAAATAACACTGGGGTTTGGAGGCTGGGGAAGATAAATGATGAAATTTTAATCCATTCCAATCCCTCCTATAATGCAGTACAAGAAGCAATTCATCTACTTACCCATTTCCACATGGTTTATCTGCTAATACCTTGGTATTTAAAGGAGAGTATTAGATGAGATCAAGGGAGAGAGAGAGTATGGATTACACTTGCTGTCCTTAGGCCTGGGAAGCCATTGGGAAGCTTTCCTAGATGTAGTTTGCAAACCAGGACTGATTGTGACATTTGGTGGAATGAGGCAGGAGCCTGTAGCCAGGAGACCTGTGCAGTTTCTCCAGCCTCCCATGTATTCTGCTGTGAGCTTCGTTGTTGTGTTGGACAATAGCACTAGCCATGCCCAGCCTTGCCTGGGGTTTGGATGACACTATGCACAACTAAAGATATGGGGCAGCATCAGGCCTACATTTGCAAACTATAAAACGTCCTAGACATGTAAGGGGAATCTAGGACCTGCTAAGAACACACCTCAGCAGATATGTGTTTACAGATTTGCTTTTGTTTTTGAAATTACAACCTTCTTCTTGTGGAAGCCACTCAGATATAGTGACCAGACACAGGTATAAAGTAGCCCAACTCCTTAGAATTCATCATTGTCCTCCATGCATAGCCACAGATTTCAAAGCCAAAAGGAGCACTAAGAGAGAAAGGATATTTCTATTTCTTTTCTAGGGGGCATGTGTACTTGCCAGAAAGAGACAGAGAGCGAGTGAGAGGGAGAGAAGAACCCCCCATCCCCGCCGGGGTCCAGCCTCAGCGGGGGTGGGTTGACTCATCAGAGGTGGCGCAGGTGAACAGAAGACAAGGGTCTCGGTGCCTTTTTTATGCACGTCCTGAGTCGGACACTCCTCAGAGATCGCTCTCTGAAGAGTGACAACTTCTAGGAATCATCGTGCATTTTTATTGAAAATGTGATACATGCAAGTAAAGGGAGAGGGGCTACGTGTTTCAATTATTAGCTCATAAAGTTTTAACAATAGAGAACATAGATTTTATTTAGGGTTGGATTAAGGGTGGGTCTAGTGCAGTTCTGCAATTGTTTATTTGATGTAGGTGGGTCTTCATGGAATGCATTTTCGGGAAAGTGGCTCCAGCAAGCAGAGGTAATTATCAGCTGATGCGGCACGGCAGCCATCTTGTGATTACCAGGAATGGTGCTGAGAAAAGAAAATCTCAAGTATAGAGATTAGTTCTTATGGATCTTAATAAAGAATGGAAGTTATATAATTGTATAGGGATCTAAAAATTAATTCAAGGAACCCTAATATATCTTAAAGGGGTAAAACTTACTGTTTACTAGGTAAGGGCGGGGACAGCCTTTTCAACTGGTGGTAAAGTGACTAGCAAGTTAATG
The DNA here is from genome assembly GCA_026018925.1 of Tupaia tana. Classification (NCBI taxonomy): domain Eukaryota; kingdom Metazoa; phylum Chordata; class Mammalia; order Scandentia; family Tupaiidae; genus Tupaia; species Tupaia tana. The sequence continues at coordinate 13,528,453 of JAKSZU010000002.1, forward strand.
AAGAACTTTAAGGTGAGTTTGTAGCATACTTAAAATGTTCTATTGTGCCTGTGGTGCCACTGCTATGTATTTTGTTAGAACATTAGCCATAGTGGGGCAGGAGTGCCCTGGGCCCGTTTTGGCCTAAAAGATTATTCTCAAGCTTAAGTTAAATGTATCTTGAAGGGCCTTCCAAAGGTCAAGAAGATTTCTGCCTAGATGTGATTTTATCACACTCTCTATTGTGACTGTCCAGAGTAAAGTATTGTAATTAACAATAGGTGATCAGAGTAAAGGGGAGCGGTCGGGGGACTTCCTGGAAAATTTTATCATATACTCAGGATGTATAAGAGAGCTATGTAATTCTTTTATAGTAGTATATTGGGGAGTCAGAGGGGGTCGCTTCCCAGCAAGGCTACCACAGTTTTCTGGAGCAAATAGCAAGCAGCCTTGCTGACATGCTAATTCGACCTAAGTCTTATTCCTAGGTCGGGGGGGTACACAGCAGCGGCCTTGCCAACGTGCTGGCCCGACCTAAGAGGTAAAGGTCAAAATCTCAACACAGATCCTGGGGCTCTACCGGGTCGGACACCTCCACACCCCCATAGAGAATGATCATGACACAATTTCTTCTCTATCTCTTCCTCCTTTCAGGATTTTGAGCAAACACACACACACACACACACCCACACACACACATGCCTGGCATGTTTCTTGAGTGGCTGGGTCCAGGGCACTTACTGCGATGTTGACATGTGATATCTGGCTGCCTTAACCAGCTGGCCACAGAGCTGGCCCAAGAGAAAGGATATACACTCGTATACAGGTTTACAGGGTTCAAGTCATTACGTTGCCTACATCACTTTAGCACTGACCTGAGCCCATGAGCACTTAAATGGAACGACTTCTAAACATAGCTTCTTCAACATGAATGCTTTTAGTTTTGTACTTTTATTTCTGTATATAATGTTTATTTCACATATATATGTAGAGAGAGCAAGAGAGAGGGAGCATTAAAATGCCATTTCATTGAGCTCCAGGTTTTGCTTTAATCCAATGCTTTAAATATCTTTTCTGTAAGTTATATAATTTATATTTGTATCATTTTTATTGTTGCCAGCAATTATTTCTGACTGCTTCTCACAGTCAATGAAATGAGAAGCAGAAGCTGGAGAAGAAGGGAGTTTATTTCCGTTACTGGGTTACAGGGAGGCAGTCAACAAAGACCATCAGACTGTCTTGGGAAGCACAACATGTTTTTGGTGTTTATAGGCACAAGATATAAGCACATACAAGGTAAAGCATTTCTCCCTTTAGTCAGAGTGAGCTGCTTCCCCTGAGCAATGACCCTGGTTCCTGTTTCACTTCAAATACCTACTCCTGGTTTCCTACCTGACCATTCCTCAAACAGATCTCCCTATGGCTCAGCACCTGCTCAGCTTGTTCTCCTCATAGGACTTTCTTAATTCCAAAATGGCTGTAGTCCTGCTAAAGTTTAAATTGGCCTGATCCGCTATGAGTAAGTATCACTTCCTCCGTATTTGAGAAACCGAGTTGAGGCAATGGGTGGGTTGGGCCACCTTCTGAGCCCAGAGCAGGAGGAGAACGTCTGCGCGTGCTCCTTCGGAGAGGACGTTCACAACCCACGCTCTTGGATGCCTTTCTTGCCTGGGTGTTCTGCTCATAACCCTTTAGCCGAATTGCTGCGGTCCATGCAAAGCAAGACTCACTGGCATTAATCTCCCAGAGCACACCAAATTAATGCTGCTATTAAAGTCTGTCTATTTCAATCTCAACTTTTAGAGACAGAAACAAGGCATTAATTTGATCATCTTATTGAATTTGTCATACATGGAGGAAGGGGGACTTGGAGGGAGCTTTAGGAGACATGGTTTGGGAGACTGATTGGTTCCTGGGGAAAATGTCTAACAGTCTGCAAAGTCAGGCCGATATCTCTTTGATGCCCTGCACAATTATGCACTTCATGTTTTTGAAGCATGCGTCTCTATAAAAATAGTGATCAGAAAGGACCAAACACACAGAAGCGACCCTATAGCCAGCAAGTTGAAAACTGTTTTGAACTGAACAGAGCAGAAACATTGTGGTCTAATCTTTCAGACTTTGTTCTGCATCTTTCTGTACAGGTAGGAAGTGACAGGCTCCTGTGTTGATGGCAATAATAAGGGTGGTGTAAATATATGTACATAATTAAGGCTAAATCTTGTATTAAGAACAATTTCAATTATTTTCAGAAACATGTTTCAAATCTCCTACGCAAGTGCTGAAAGCAAATCCAATTATCTGAATATAATTGTTAGACATTATAGGACAAACATGGGAATGGTGTCTATGCACAATTTTAAAAAAAAAGCAACCTAGGTTTCTACCTGTTTTAATTTTTAGATTTTCAGCCAAATGAATTGTTTTTGCAGTACTTTCTAAACTGCCTTTAGAGAAGGTGTCACATATTTATATTAAAGAACCCCTGGAGATAAGTGATTAGCGTGGTCATGCATATATTCAAATTATATATGAGGGAGTCAAATCTGCTACCCCGAGTTAATTTAAATGAATATGACAAGAACTTCTGGGAAAGATGTCAGCTAAATTACATATTTACAAACTCCTCTGACTCTTCTGTTCAACACACAAAAATAATGTGCTCAGAAATTAATACGAAGACCTTGTGAAATTCCTCACAGTCTAAAATCTTCAGAGCATGAAAGCTGGAGGAAGTGGAATGAATTCTGACCTCAAGTGGAGGTGAGTGGCAAGCATCTATGTGCACTCGCCATGGTGTGGTTCTGGGTCAGCCCAGGGGATTCCTGCTAGGAGGGAGAGATGGGGACCACAGGACGGGGGCAGAACACAGGTGGGAGATGGCAACTACGACCAAATGTAACAGTGTGTTAGTTCCTCAGCACTGCCTCCAAATGAGGAGGGCTGGTCTCCAGCAAACCTTCACAGCTTCAGATGAGAGGAGACTGGAGAAAAAACACTGACTGACAGAATCAAATGCCTGCAAAATTTGGGGCATCACTGATTTCTTTTGTGGTCACCAGCTTTCCAGTTTCAAAGCAGAGAAGCAGAGCGAGTCATTCATATGCGCGGCCATGCCGGGATGTGAAGCCACCCTCGCCCAGGAGAAGATCCAGGGAACTAAGTCACTTCTGAGGAAACTGCAGAAGTGAAGACTGCCAGACCTCCGCCGTTATGTCTCTCCATGCTTTCCCATCCTGCAGACAGCTGCACAGGAGGGCAGAGAATGCACAGCTTCAGAATCTGGTCATCCTAGCAAAGGGTGCAGGGAAGACCCAAAGGCCCTTGGTGAGAGGTCGGAGGAGGATCTGGAAAGCCACTCTGTTCAGGCAAATAGCAGGGCAGGTGGACTTCCCCCTCAAAGGTGAGGAAACAAAGCAGAAAAAAAAAACTCAGATGAGGCAGTTTCAACAATTCTATGTTAAAAAGAAACAAATGTAAAGGACCTACAGATGACAGATGAAAAATCCCCTCTCCCAGGGAGGGAGAAAAGTATTAATCAACAGCAGATTCTTGAAGAAATTAGATGACAATGGCATAATAATTTTTAAAAGACTGACGTAGTCAAGTAAATAAAATGGAGAAAACTCACAATATTATAGCATTTAAAAATGAATTAGAACTGGCAGAGTGAAACCAGCAGAATGTGAGCTAGATGGATAGGGGGTTCTTCTAACAAGATCACACAAGTCAGAGAAATAATGAGAGCTAGCATACGGGCAATAGAGATTTAAATACTGACACAGATCAACAATCAAATCCTGTGCTAAAAAGCTGTTTATAGGAACCAACAAGGCCTTCTGAAATAAAGCACATGAACATTTGTATGGTAAAGGAATTCACATTCCGGAATAATGCGATGAAGTTCTTTGACACAAAAATGTACTGTTGTGACACTTTCAAACTTGGCGATTTCAGAACAAACCCCACAAACTGCCCCAGGAAGGAAGTAGATGACATGCAAACGTAAAATAAGTAAATAAATACATAAATAACCCAATCATAAACTTCTCAATAGATTTAAATTCCAGGAAAGGATAGAAATACCTACAAACTTAAGAGGAAAATAGGTGTCACTTCATTCCCCCTACTAATAATTTGACTCAGAGATGTTGAAAATAATTTTAAAAATACAGGTAAAGATGTATCAGGAAAAAACAAACTAGCAATTTTAGTGAAGGTGTGTCCAGCAGCGTCATTGGAGTGGATGAGGCAGGAAGGAGGAGAGACAGTGATGGGCAGCAGGAGGTGCTTCTAGAATGTAGAACTCAGGCTTGGAGAGGTGAGAGGCAGCACAGCTGGCCAGTGCTAGGGCCTGATTCTGCTGCAGCCTCAGGCTAGCACAGCCTCCAGCTCGCTTTCACACCTTGATCCCCAGCACTTCTGATAACCCACCGAGGCCCAGAGGGGCAGTCTATGTAAGACGAATGGGGCCTTTCCGCAGCCAGGAGGCACCTTGCACCTGAAGGACATCAGATTCTCCGAGACCTGTGGGTTCTTCTGTTGCCTGGGCCAGATGTCTGGTACAGCCTACCAGGAGATTATCTGTGTCACCAGTCCAAAAGAAGAGATGATTAAAATATCTTCAATGTTTTGAGCAGCCAGAAATCCTACTGCTAAGAAAAAAGCAAACAGAAAACAAACTTACGAAAGAAAAAACAAAGAAGAAGCAGAAAGATATACAAAGGCAACACAGATTATGTAGAAAATAATTATAATGAGAAAAAGTACGTAATAGTTATAAAGTATGTTCACAGCTCTACTCAGGGGACTTGAAGCAGAAAATAAGTTGAATAAAATAAGAAATCAATGAGTTAAAAGGTATAAAGATAGTAAAATGGCTATACACACAGAACATCTGGTTCCATAGGGAAAATAAAGAACAAAAAACAAAACCAAAAATGGTTAATAATAAAGGACTACAGGAATTCACTATCTAAAGCATTCTGTACAATCCTAAACTAAAGCCTGGACAAACATAAAACTGAGTTCAGAGTATGTGAATTATAAAACTTACTTAAGGAGAAATAGAAAGCTCAAATAAGTCAAAATGTTTCAAAAAAATTTAAAATATTGTCAAGGAGCCAACCTTACAGAAAATTGTGCCAAGCCCAGATGGCTTCCCAGGTGATTGTGTTTTTTTCAAAATCTTTATAGAAATATTTCCTACATAAGTTTTATCAGAGAGAAAATATAAAATTTTATTTATTTTTGTAAATTCAATAAAATACTGAAGCTCAAATTTTTGCAAAATCAGCACCCAAAAGAAAACTCTCAGCAATTCTATATGTGAATACTAAAGTAGAAATCCTTAATTAAATTTTTAAGAGGTTACCAGTAAATGGATGATTACAGTGAACGATCCCAAGACTCTTTCACTATCATAAATTAATAAAATTAACCTTAAAAGTCATATGTTCCTTTCAATAAATGCTAAAGTAGCATTTGAGAAAAATCTGTATGTTCTCTATGTTTAAAAGAAGAGGATCCTTTTCAAAATGATGAAAGACAAAATCAGTGACAGCACCAATAGAACATCCGATCTGAGTGGAAAGCCAGCTTTGCATCATGATAACGAATTAGCCTCGTTGTAAAGTCAGGAGTCAGGAAAGTAACCACAGCAATTAGACAAAGAGCAAATTAAGAAGTATAGATGCCAGAAGCAGTACGATTATTTTTCTGATTAGTAGATTAGGTGATTGTGTAGCAGAGAAATAAGAAATCAGCCAGAAAAGTCGAGATTTCAGGCAGATGGGGAGGTATAAAATTAATACAAAAAAGTCAACAGCTTTTATGCATATTTGTAACCGGCTGTAGAACAGTATGGAAGAAAATATCCCATTAAATTTTGTTTCAGAATCTTCTGAAACAAAATGATATAATGCTTCTCTGACAACCTCAACGGAGCTCTACTTCTATAGAATGCTCAGTATAATCCAAATAAAATATTAGCTGAACTTTTAATTTGACAAAACAATCCTCAATTTTACCTGGAAAATAAACGTAAAAGTAAGCCGGTTCCTCCAGCCAGAGGGCTCACTCAGGAGTAGACTCACCTGCAGTGCTGGAAGCCTCATGGTTGAGCAGACCTGGCATTCTGGATTGCCCTGAAAACTCTCTGGGCTTTCGTATGGATGCCCCAGATTGAAGAGTGAGGTGTGATGAGAGGTGTGATGAGACCCCGTCAGAGAAGTTTCTGTCTCTCTTTCTAGGACACATGTATGTGCTTTCTGTCATGAATAATAAAAGAACTGGGCTGTTTCTGAAAGGAGCAGTAATGGTAGGAGGTAAAGATCTGGGTTTGTGTAAGATATATTGTGTAGCTATTAAAACATGTAGTATATGAGAGCGAAATGTGGGAGGACATAAAAGCAGCGAAAGTACTTAAGGAGAATAAGACAGTGTGGAATTGGGGGGTGAAGAGAAGAGGATAGAGAAAGATAGCAAGAGAACAATAGAGAGGCATGACATTAGTGGGACACAGATATGGCTTATTACCTGTTGATGATGACATGTATAGTACTCTCAACTGGATGGGTCCGAGAAGTATTTCATGATGGGTAAAGTCTTTTTACAAGCAAAATGAGAAATAGTGATTGACTGGTTTAAAAAAATAATTGGAATAATAATAATAATGAATGGGAAAAACAATGAAAAGATATTGAGTGATGAAGTGGGGATTTTAATGTCTCGGTATTGACTGACATGCATGGCATTCCCTTTTGAAAAAGCAATGTAATACACTGTAAAGTTATATGCAATCCAATGTAATTTAAACAAGATTGTGATGATAATAAATAAAAAATAAATAAATAAAATATGCAGGGCATTCATTTATTTACTCACTTGTTTATTTATTTAACTGCCAGAAAAAAATTATGAACTTGCCCTAGAGAGACAGGGAGACAGAGAGAGAGAGAGAGAGAAAGAATGAGAGAACACCCCCAGTGGGGTGTGGTCATGCCGCAATCCCTTCTCCATTTCTCCATCCCGGCAAGGACGTGCAAGCACATGTGTGTTTTCAAGCTGCTGAGGTTCGAGCCACCAGGCTGTGGGGTTGTCCTATGCAGAGTATATAAGACAGTGTGATCCTCATGTATGGACTGGCAGGCTGATTTCGAGCCTTCGTCCCCTTCAGTCTGTGAATGTGGATAGAAAGCTTGGGCCTAAACTTATACACAATACAAAATCATTACAGAAAAAGATACCTTCTTTAATAAAATGTAAATGGATCTGTTTCTGATTCAGGACGTCTGGTCAACTTTTATTTTTTAGAGCAAGAAGCAAGCCTATAGCATTCACTGTCATAAGAGTCAATCATGGGTGGTCAAAGATTTAGACTTTTTTAAAAAAGGAAGAGAACTTGCACTAGGAAAGGACTTCTAAAAATAACAGAGAAGTGGGACCAGCAGATGGCATAATGGTTATGTTGCTAGTCTCCCACGTAATCAACTATGGTTCAAGTCCTAGACCTGGTGGCTTAAAACTCACATTTGGTGTGTGTATTTGTGTGCCCAAAATCTCGAGAGGAGAATTGAGAAAGGATTGCAGTGTGACCATCCCCCTGGGGGTGGTTTCTTGCTTTCTGTCTCTCTGTCTCTCCAGCGAGTGTACAGCCCTGTAACAAATATCTCTCTAAAATAAATAAATAAATGAAGAAATAACAGAGAACTGTGAAAAACCAAAAGGAAAAATAAAATTAGTATTTAAGATATAAGAATACTTCAAATTTTTCTAATAAAAATACGCCATAAACAGGGCCAATGGAAAAACAAGTATAATGATATTTCAGTATGTATGACAAAGAATAATGGCCTCAAGAAACAAAGGGCTTTAACAACTTGAATAATAAGTAATGAATACTTGAACCCAGAGGGGAAGTAGAAATGCCCTTTAACTGGTGGAAAAACAATTATATTGCATAAAAGGCATTAAAAAAGAGACTATTTTGTTCATTCACATGCCAAACATTCCAGCATCATTAAAAGCAGGTGTAACAAGGGGTTTCAAGGAAGGTGAGTGCCCTTACCCGGTCGGAGGGAGTGGGTTCTGGTACCACCTTCTGCAGAGATGTTTGGCGATATGCCTCAAAACTTTAAAGTAATGAAGCACTTGGCCCACAAATCAAGTTTCTAGAGCCATTTCCCAAGGACAGCACTCAGGCCTGTGAACGCATCTGGGTATAGCCAAAACAGTACTGCTTACGACAGCAAAAATGGATAATGTTTGGTAAATAAACCACGGCCAACGTGCCCGTGTAGAAGCGGGACCCTTGTGCAATAATTTGAAACAGTGGTTTACACACTGAGGCATTAACTTAAAAGATGTCCCTGTCGTGTACTGCAAATGCAAAGAACAACAGAGATCAGCATGTCCATGGTAACTCTGAGTTCTACACTGTGGGGACCCGTGCACCCCTCATCCACTCATCTCGCTCCCTGTCTAGAAGAGTGAGCCACAAGAAATAGTGCTTTTCTCGGAATTATAGGAACAGGGTGAATTTAACTTCCTCGTACTCTTATTTCCTAAACTGTTTCTTTTCTTCTCTCGTCCTCCTCTTACTTGTGTTAAATTTAGTAAGAAAAAATTACAATATTAATTTTGGAAAGTGGCTGCATCAGGCAATGCCTTTTAAGAATACTGAAGCTTTTTAGACCTTTGAAAGCTCTTCGAAAAGTGTGTGTGGAGATATGTGTGTCTCCCTGTCTGAAGCCATAGCTGGGAAACACGGCTATCTGCCGAGTTTTAAATCGGTAAGAGATGCGCGTTTAGAAGCCACATGATGTTTGGGATCTAATCTCCGAAGATAATCACACTTTTGCCTTGCTCTATTGTACAGCTTGTCTCCTTAATGATATTTCCAAATTGCCCCATCAAGCCAGGATGAAACATTGCCATTGAGGGCAGTTAACCACATCCTATTATTCCCACGACAGCAAGTTTTGTTATCATAAAATTAAGACTGAGAATTTAAATGTAAAGTTCTGCAATTTGTGGTGAGGTTTCTCACTTTTAATTCTAGCCCCCTCCACTGGGAAAGCCTGTGCATTTGAGAATTGTAATTCCTGCCTTTTAAAGAAAGCACGGTCTAGATTCTACTTGAGAAGTCTCTCTGCAATTGTCCTATGGCCCAGAGCAGAGGCTATCACATTAGAAGGGATGTTGGAGTCCCTGTCAGGCTGCTAGGATACAGATTAGTGGACTCTGCCTTACAGATCTGGTTCAGGAGGCCTGGGGACGCTGTGAGATTCTGCATTCTAACAAGTCCCATGTGGTATGGATAGGATGCTAGAAGTGCCAGGCTTGAGTCCTGGCTTTTAGTACTCTAACTTATTTTTAAATCTTCGTTTCCCACATTTTTCATTGTAAACCTACAGAGGATACCTTTTTGCATACATGAAGAGGGCGGAGTCTTTAAGCATCAAATGTCTTAGAAGGAGGGAATGAAGAGCTTATCTCGGTCATTCTTTCAGGTTCTGCAAATGAGCAGCTGCTGAGGAGGGACAGGCTTCCCCTACATCATGGCCAGACAATTGCATCTCACACAGCTGGAATAAAAGAAAGTCGCTAGATCCTAGCTCTTGTCATTATTCTCTTCCCATTTAGTGCTTGGGGAGATTTGCATCTCTGATTGGGACCCACAAGGGTATCTTTTCTTGGTGTTTGTTGTGTGCTCACTGGAGGAGACAGAGAGAAAGCATTTCCCCTCAGGGACGGCCACACCCTGCAGTTCCTCCTCTTCCACTCTCCTCTCGATTTTTTGAGCATATATGCATATGTGGCCGATGTATTTTTCTAAGCCGCTGGGTCTGCGACTTGAACTGCATAGTTCGCTTTGTGGAATCCAGCTGCCTTAATCTCCATGCCCCTCTGACCAAAGGGTATCTTTATGGGTATTTCCATCTTACCCAGTTGAGATGGAGAAGTAAAAGGAAGTGTCAGTGGCTGAGAGAAGAAGGAAGAGACAGTTTTAAGGAGTTGGGCTGAAGACCAATTTTCCAAGTAACTTCAATGTCTGAAATAATAGTGACCTAAAATGAAAACCAAGGGAAGTAATGGCGGCAGACTTGATGGTGAGCCCCGGGGAGAAGAGAGCCAGACCCCTTACCGCAGGCCCTCTGCTGAGTGAGCTTGATTGGACGCTGCACCTGCGCTAACTCGGACTTGGTACGAGATGCTTCCTTCTCCCTCAATTTCTCCCAGTAGTGCCTTAAAGGGGACACCTGCTTATTAGGTGCTATCAATATTCATTATGAGTGAGATTCCAAGTCAAGACACAGTTTGTGAGTTTTATTTCCTTGAGACATTTCCTTTTTTCTTATCACCACATCATATTTTTATCAAGAATGTTTTAGGTTCTCAGAGTTCATTCCTGTTTTATGGAGAAATGAAAGTTGAAGAGGGCAGATTTTATTTCAACCAAAGAAAAATATTTTTAGAAGGCAGGGTGTCTCTTTAACAGGAAGGAGCTGACCTGCGTATATTCTTTCTGTCTGGATATTTTCCAGCAGAAGTTGAATAACAACTACAAGCAACACAGAGGGTTGTTGGGAACAGGATTCCAGTCCCGGCGCTTTCCAGCGATGCTTTCGTGACTCACAGATGCTGTGGTCTCTGTCTTTGCACAGGGGAGTCGATTCCTCGGTAATTAATTTCTGACATAAGCAACATGAACGTTCAGTGTAGACAATATGAATTTTCCCTAGGCATGGACTTCCTAGCTCCCCTTGTCCTGCCCGCCATCCTCTCCCACCTGACTTGTTGTACTGGAAATATTGGCAGTGGCATATGGCCTGAAATAACTCCAGAGTCAAGAGAACAAGATTGAACTTTCAGTGCCCAAGATTTATGCATCAAAAATGTCTGGGTCCCAAAACATGTTTTATGAGAGTAAAAATGGAAGATATAGTTCTTCTGCCTCAGGTGGCAAACAGGCCATATGTCTGTGAGATTTACCTCCTCGAGGCAGCCCTGATGCTCACAAGCCTCTGATTTCGTGAGGGATCGCTCTAGGGAGTGTGGCGTGGCTGCAGACAGTCACAGCACCAACCATCACTGGTGATTACAGAGAGAATTCTCACCTAGAAGACTGCTAAATAAGGAGGAGAAGACACACGGCAACGGGAACCCAGGTGCACACGGCCATTGGATAATTATGCAGCCGTCACACATCCTCTCGAGTAACACGGTCACAAAGTACCTGGGCAGCTCTGGCAGCTGTACGCAGTGCCTGTGCTGATGAGGTTGCTGGGGCATAGGCCGCAGGCCCCAAGCCACCTATTTGGGCCGGGAGTCAAGGAGCCTATTGGTAGAGAAACAGAAGCATGAGCTCTCACAGGTTCGAGTCTCCATGACTTTGACTTACCCACTGCTTCCGGTTCGATTGCTATTTCCTTGAAAAGCCTTTGATTGTAGTCACTTCCAGTTTCTGGTTTCTTGTTTCTTATGATTTGGCCACAGGATATCACTAATAATTTACACTAAGCTACTGCATCAACCACATAGTATAACGCACTTTGCTAAATTAACCGAATTTACACATATCTGTGGATTGGATAAAGCAAATATGTAGAAAAGGTGTAATTAACTTTCACATCTACTTTTCAAAGGCTTACCTTCCTCTCTTAGAAAAATGGAAGCTATCACCTACCACAGTAACTTCTTAGTTTTTTGTTTGTCTGTTTGTTTTTTTTGTTTTGTTTTTTTTTTTTTTTTTTTTTTTTTTTTTTGACAGAGTTTTTTGGCTATAGAACACATGCGCTCACTGGAGAAACAGAGACAGAGAGACAGAAAGCAAGAAATCACTCCCCAGGGAGAATGGCCATGCCACAATTCCTTCTCCTCCATCCTCCTCTTGGGAGTTTGGGCATACATGCACTTGTGCCTGGTGTGAGTTCCAAGCTGCCTGCTGGGTCCAGGATGTGGACCACTGTCAGCCACATGGGAGTCCAGCATCTTAGCCACTACACCACCTGCTGCCCCCCGCCAAAGTGATTTCTACCCTAAGGTCCTTCATAGGCTACGATGCCTTTGTTTTGAGGCGAGTGATTAACATTTTTCTTTTCTAGACATCAACTGCCCTAATATAAAGATAGTACAATATGTCAAGCAAGATACCTCTATATTTTATTTTAAAATAAAAATTACAAATTTTGAAGAGTTCTGTCTAGGAAATCATCTTCTCTTCCAGAAGTAAAGTTAAATCAATGTCTTTATCACATGTTACCAGAGGCAGTTCCCTTTTATGGCAATGCCATAAAGAAAGACTTGAGGATCATTTTTAACCTTGTGTGTGTGTGTTATGATCATAAAGACATCTCCGGTTTCTGCATATGCACTTAACTATTGGGTTCAAATAGCCACACATGATGGTTTTTCTATTTTATGTATTTACTTGCTTACCACCATTACTTATTTAATTTAATGTTTTAATTCTGGTTATGACTGAATGTTTATTGTGGGGTTCTGATGGTTGATAAAATCAGTCAAAATAGCAACTGTTTAAATAATATTTTTTGAGTGAGTCTTCATTATTTTACTGCCCCAACAGATTTAAGGCCTCACAGAGGTCTTAGAAAATTCAGATTTGCCCTTTTCTGTAGAATTAAAACCTTACTGGCCAGGTAAAATATAAGCACACAAAAGCTAAGTAACAACACCAGATTTAAAAAATAGAAAAAATTAGAAAAAGTAGAAAAATTTAGAAATTTTTAATGAAACATGAGGTATCACACTGGTCTTTGATTAGTGGCCCATTGAACAGCAAAACTAAGTCTCTGGGCTGTATGTGTGATCATTCAGAGATATGCTCCACCTGCATGATGGTTGGAATTGCCTTGACTGGTCACGCTGACTGGGCTGTGTCTACTACTCCTCCAACTACCTCGCTTAGCTCACCTCATCTCATGTACCCTCTTATAATGTCATGCTCAGTCATTGAATTCTACTCCCTGAGATAGAGCTGCAAAGTCTTTGTGGGAGTAGCTGATATGCTCTAGTGTTGAAGAAGAAAGAGCAGGTGGTCATTCTGGACCAGAAAGGAGGTAGGAACTATGACACAGATCTTCAGCTTTATTTTTAAGGATAGTAGGATCTGGAAGGTTGGAGTAGAGGCCTAAACTGTGTAGATAGAAAGGAGAAAGAAGAAAATGAGAATTAGTTTGGAAAGAATAGGCTGCCTGGGTTAGTACACTGAAGTGGGAGGTATCGCCTTTCTGAGCTATAGATTTGGATGTTGTCTGCCTAGCAGTGACTGCTGACAGTGTAGAAATGAACAAGATCAACAAAGAAGAGGACACAAAGAGAATAGAACTAAGGCCTGAAACTTGAGAGGATGAGGAAAAGGAGGAGTTAGTGAAGGAGAAAGAGAAGGACCTCTGTATATTCAAGGATGAAGAGCATATTGCTAAGAGGGATATCAAATAGATTGAAAATTGGCAATGGTTTGGACCAAATGCTATAAAAATCGATACTTTTCATTAACAAAGTGCCTTGAAATTTGATTTGATCTTATTTGCAGACAGTATTACTTTAAAAGGGATATTTATGTTCCTAAGTTCAGACATAGAAACTAGCATTAATCAAAGATATTAGCTCATTTTAATTTTTCTTTGCTACATTTATGCTTGTGCCAGTAATACCATTTGGAGATATATCTATATAAAAATCTATATATTGAGAGAATGAGAGAGAGAGAGAGATGTTGTAGAGTTAAAAAAAAGTCCTTTGGCAATTAAGTGGATGGTTGATTCCCTTAATATTCCAGGAGCAAACACAGCTATCATTATGAATCACTATAGTTGATGAGTCTAATTCTTTTTAGTGCCATTATAGCAGATGCTCACATTTCAATCCTCCATGGACAGATCAATCTTTGTCATCTCCTCATACATATTCCAACATCTATACTGGGGTTTGAGTGTGCTGCACTGGCACGAGATAACAGGGCCACTGTTTTGGTAAACTAGAAAAGCAGCCACCTGCTTTTAGAAACAAAATAGAACAGTCCCAAACTTCCTCTTTCCTACAAAAATGACAGTGACTATCAATTACCTGAGCACATGAAGATATGGATGTGACTGGTACCTTCTTGGTTAACCCTGGCTTTCTGTATAGATGCTTGAGATCTTAGCTCTGTATACATAGAATTACAACAATACTGGTGGCAGTACCAAACAAAAGAAGCCTTTCTAATGTCAGTAATGCAGAATGGTTACTGTTTGTGGTCTTAGAAGAAACCACAACATCCCCCAGCATGTGCACACACACACACATATGCGTGCACACACACACACACACACACACACACACACACACGAGTTATACACATGTAATGCCAGGTTTCTGGTTTTAATGCCATATAATATTTTGAAATGAGAGGTGGCAGAAACTGCCTCAGAAAAGAAAGTAACTGAATATTCATCTTTTAGTAAAAATACTACTACTTCTATTAACACAGTTTTTTTAGAATCTCAAAGGACCCTAAGTGAAGGACATTTTTCTATTCTTATTTTATCTTCTTGAGTAGATGTTCAGCAAAAGGCCTATAGTGGGTTAGCTCATGGCCTGATGGTTAAGTGAGCTGGATCCCACATGGCCAACTCTGTGGTTTGAGACCTGGACCTTGTGGCTTGAGAAACACTGGGCATTGTGCATGCATACGTGAAATCCTAAATAGAGGAGAAGGGATTGCATGATTGTTACCCACGAGGGTGCAGAAGGCATGTACTTTCTCTTTCTCCCTCTCTCTGTCTCTCTCTGGTGAGTGCTCATACCCTCCGGCAAATAAATAAATGAGGCCTAAGGCTATTTGCATGAGTTTCCTGTGTTTGCTGTAACCAGGGGCTACACACTAGGGCTTCAGCAACAGAAATATATTATCTCACAGTGTGGCTACAGTCCAAAATCAGTGTTGCCAGGATTGGCTCCTGAGATTGTGAGGAAAGGTCTGTCCCATTCCTCTCATAGCTTCTGGTAGTTTACTGGCAGTTTTGGTGTTTCTTGGCTCTTGCTGCTTTACCCCTCTCTCTTCTTCCATCTTCCTGTGGTTTTTCTCCCTGTGTGCTTCTCTGTGTCTTAATTTCCCCATATCATAATGACAAACAGCATTGAATTAGGGACCTACCCTACTCCAGTGTGACCTCTTCTTGACTAACTACATGTTCAATGGCCCTATTTCCAGATAAGGTCACACTCTTAAGCTTCACATATGCATTCAGGTGGGCACAGTCAATCCATAGTAATCTGCCCTCTGATTCCCCCAAACCCATGCCCTGCTAATATGCAAAATGCATTCCCCCACCCCAACGTGTGCCATGGTTTCCAAGATGGCTCTACTGTATCTTCTGTCCTGCATATACATTTACAATGCATTCTTGTCATTTCTACAGAAACAGGTCGACTCTGCTTCACCTCCAGTTGTTTCATGCTGCTCTAGACCTGTTCTAGCTAAGAGATGTGATGGGAATGGTGCTGTGTGGCTCCTGAGGCTGGGTTTTCTAAGAGCTATAGCTTCCGCCATCCCCTCTGAGAATGTCTTTATTAGGTCTCAGCCTCAATGTCATGATGAAGCTCAAGTTGCCACATGGAAAAGCCCTCATTGAAAGGTACCAAAGATTCTAGATGATCAGTACCAATTGTCAGCCATGTGAGTGAGGATATTCTGAATCTTTAAGCTGTGCCACCACATAAAATAAAACTTCCTTTTTACACAAGCATTTTTTTTATTAATAAGACATTTTTATTGTTAAAGTTACTATATTCCATGTTTTGTTAAACAACAAAAGAAAACAACAAAACAATAATTGGTGTCAGAAGTGGGATGTCTCACTAACACAAACCCAAAACAGCTGATGTAGGCTTTGGTGGACAGAAACTTGAATGGTAGTGAGAAGAATGTTAGTTCAGACTAGCTAGGGGAGA
Organism: Tupaia tana; assembly: GCA_026018925.1. Classification (NCBI taxonomy): domain Eukaryota; kingdom Metazoa; phylum Chordata; class Mammalia; order Scandentia; family Tupaiidae; genus Tupaia; species Tupaia tana. The sequence continues at coordinate 13,544,392 of JAKSZU010000002.1, forward strand.
GAAGCAAAGACGTTGTTACTGATCCTGGGAAGTAGTGGCCTGTATTTTGTAGCTGCAGAACATAGTAGGTAGAACATGTACCTCATGAGCTTGTGGACTGGACTAAGGAAATCCAAGACAGAATGTCAACAGTGCCAACTAGCATCTTTTAGTTCTCAGTGATAAAATTTGGGGAGAAAGAAGAACTTTTTGAAGAACTATTTGTTTTTTAAAGAAATTGACCAACTTAGGTCTTGCTGGATTGGAAAATAAAAGCATTTCTCATTTCCACACTGTTCTGTGGATAAATGTTTCTTAGGGTAAGGGATGACTCAGGCAAAGATCAAAGGCAGAGATTTCTAGGAATGCATGGTTTTGAGATTAAGGTCAAGGCAAGGGTATGGATGCAAAACGCTTTGCGAAGATTTCAGGATGTTTGAAATGGTGCTTGTTATTCCTTCTAAGGTAGATAAATGTCTCCTAAAATTCTTGAGGTCATTTTTCTTTCTTTCTTTTTTATTTTTTTAGAGAGAGAGATTTTTGTTATACGGTATATACACCCTCCAGAGAGACAGAGAAAGACAGAGAGATAGAAAGTGAGAAATCACCCCCCAGGAGAGATGGCCATGCTGCAATCCCTTCTCTTCCATTCTCCTCTCTGGATTTTGGGCACACACACACAAACCCAGCATGAATTTCAATCACCCCATAGGGGGATGGCCACAATTCAATCCCTTCTCCTCCATTCTCCTGAGATTTGGGGCACACATGCATACGTGCCCCACATGACTTTCAAGCCACCATGTTCAGGGTTTGAACTGTGGTCAATCATGTAGAGTCCAGTGCCTTCACCACCACACCATCTGCTGGTCCCGTAACTTATGTTATTTAATTAGTAGGTATCCCTGTGTCTGACTTTTGATGGTAAGATCCCTGTCTTTGCATTAGCCTGAGGTCATATCTGGATTTGTTAATTGGGGTATAAGAGGGTAATTGTGTTTTGTATGTCAGAGTATAAGTTATTTGTGACCAAAGAGCAAATTCTGCTAGGTTATAGATGGCTGCATATTTCTGCCACTCCTCCTATTGAGAAGTGGCATCTATTTTCCTCCTCTCGGAGCATTTTCAATGAAGACGAATGTAAAATGTCCAGCTGGTGTTTTGCCTGGATTTGACCACAGGAATGCAGCGGTTGATGGTGTATGTAACTTTCACAGCGAGGCCTTTATCTGCAACTTCTGCCTCTGCTACTCCTGGATCCAGCCACATGTCAAGAAGTCCACACAGCCGAGTGGAGGACAGAGAGAGGCCCCAGCCTGCAGCTCCCCCTGCAGGTGACAGCATGTGAGTGGGGCCTCACTGCAGCTCAAGGATGTCTCACAGAGCAGAGACACTGAGGGATTCCGACATGTAGAATTGTCAACAAATAAAATAGCTGTTGTTTAAAACAGAGTTTTTCTGGGGGGAGGGGTTGATACTCAACAGTGGGTTCCCCAAACTGCTACTTTGATGAGACACTATCAGGGACATGCCCAAGAGATAAGCTTTCTGAAACTTCAGATACATTAAGCATGATCAGAGTGTACCTTTTATCTATGCTTTTTATAGGATAGAGGGGACCTGTCTTCATGCAATTAGATTAGAATTATATAACATACATATTGAAAGCTGAAAACCTGATCTATTTTTCCAGTCTTTTATTAGATTTTCAGGAAAGTTATAACGCATTTTTGCATAGAAAAAATATGTCATGACTCTCCTAACAACCTAAGAGCTCAGTTATATTGAATCTGTATTCTGACCAAAACTGTTAATCTGAATGTATCATCTAGTTCTGATCACGTTTGATGAACATAGGCAGACGGTCAATAAGAGACAATAGTAGGTCGATGTGTCCAGAATGAAGAACTGTGGTCCACTTCACAGGAGGGATAGCAGCCCTCTGACCGGCACGGGCCCGGGATGCTGTCAGCCCTTCTGTCCTTGTCCTGTCTTGTGCGTGGAGCGCAGTGTTTACCTGTTTACTATGTGCTGTGGGTGGATGTTTTGAAAAGAACCATGAAGCACAATGAAGCAAAAGGAACATTTTCAATAAAGACGAATGTAAAAGCCCCAACTCTTTGAAATTTCAAATAGTTTCCCTCATTCAAAATCCATAAGCTGTAAATGAGGAGCCACCTGAGACTCGGGATCTTGTTGGAGTGTTTTGCTGATCACAGGCTTTCTCGCTCTTTTCATGTTCCCTGATTTTCATTTAGGGAGCTGTGAGCTCTACCCACAGTTATTATCAAAATTGATTTTGAGTCTACATCTAAAGTATTATCCACTACTTCTCTGAGGAAGATGAAATATATATGTATCAAAATGTCTTGGTTGAAAAAGAGATAAAAGCTGGTAATAACTAAATATATATATATATATATATATATATATATATATATATATATATATATATATATTTACCTGTGGCTGCATGCTGGAGAGAGACACAGAGAGAGGGAGAGAAAGAAAGCAACAAAGCACCCTCCATGGGGGATGTTCATACCTCAACCTCCTCTTTTCCATCTCTCCTCTTTTTGGGATTTTGGGCATGCACATACATGCACCTGAGGCATTTCTCAAGCTGTTGGATGTGGGACTGCAACCATGAGGTTGGACATGTGGGCTCAGGCTGCCTTCACCACTAGGCCAGAGCTTAGCCCAGGCATGCTGGTATTTTTCAGTGAGAGAATCACTGTTCCCTTTCAGAATTTCCTCCCTGCATTCTCCTTGGAGAGGAAAGCTTCCTTCTGGAGTGCACGACGCTAAGAGAGGACACAGGTGCTCTAAGGAATGGAAGTCTAAGAGGGTTGTCCGGAAAGACAGGGACACCTGCAAGTGACCACAGCATGTCCTGGATGAATGCAGATAATCATGTCGCATGGGCTATTAGGATGTCAGGACTCTGGGTTCAATGTGATTTCTAATCCAATAGAACCCTCTATGAAGCCACTCTTGATTTCTCTGAGAATCATGCCCTTTAGTCAGAAGCTCTTTACTTCACAAAATACTGCATAGGCAAGCATTTTTCCCCTCTCCACCGTATTAATTAAATTACATAAAACTGGCAGTGTTTAAACTCTGGCATCTGTATTGTCTCACTTAATTACACCCCTGGACTCCTTTCAAAATCTTTTCACTTACTACAGAGACATCTATTGGTGAAAGAGGAAGAAATTGGAGACGGGATCAAATGCAGTCAGAGCCTTTGCATGGCCTCATCCCCTTCTTTGCTGGGCAGACTCCTGCAGTTTGTCCATCTGTCTGTCTGTAGTTCTTCCATCCTGTGCTAAGTGGCTGTAGCTAGGTAATAGAAAATTTCAAGATGGTAGAGTTTCCTTTTGAATTTAGGATATTTTGTGCTTGGATGTCATAAATTGTAACACTTTTCTATATTCTTTCAACTTTCAAACCACACAAGTGTAGCTTGCAGTGAAATCCACCTTCTACATCCGGCGTCAGACTCTGTCTAAGCCAAAAGAGCTTCCTTCCTCTTGGCCGACAACAACCATGCCCAAGTTTTCCATGAATGCCAGGTGTCAGAGCAGAGTCTTCAGCCCACACTTCACAGGGGCCATCCCTGCTTCCGGCTTGAGCAGGAGCCAGGCAGTCAGGACATCCTAGAAGCAGGAGAACAGCTCCAGCTCCTGCTAGATTAAAAGTCCAGGATTCCCACCAAGACTTTCCCCCCATATCCTTTCTCTCTCTCCCTCTCCCTCTTTCTCTCTCTCTATCTTGATTTTTACTTGATATGTCCAACATTACATTGGTTTCCTTTCCAGAAATGCTTACCTCATTAATATTATTTACTCAATGTTTTGGTTTAGTGAGCGACTGTTATCCCAACCAGAAATCTGGAGTCATTCTGGATTTGCTTTCTGCCCTCCTGACACTGCCCCTCCACTGACACTCCCGCGGCCTCTGGCTCAGCTGGGCAGTCCCTGACTTCAGCTGGACTCACGTGCTTTCTCTAGATCAGGTCTCCTGGCCTTTTCCCACATCCCGAACCTGCCACGAGTGATCACTCTAAAATGTGACTCTTGTACAGTTCCTCCTCGGTGGCTCCAAATTGCCTGCACAATAAAATCCAAACTGCTTAGCATAGAAATCGAGACCCTCCAGGATCCGGTCCCTGATTTCCTCATCAACCTCATTTCTCCCTCTATTAAATTGTTCACTGTTGTTGAACCACTGAAATGGGGTCTATAGACTGAAGTTTTAAAAATGATACTTAGATTCTACCGAGAAAACACCATGCTAACGTCATTGCAGTTTTGCATTTTTGTAGAATTGCTCTGAAGAGAGAAAATCTCAGATTTGATTAAGAAACAAAATTTTGCTCACTATAATGGAAATTCAATATGTTTGGGAGCTAAAATCAACACATTTAGCAATCCATAAAATACTGTTATTAATCAAACAGCTAGAAATGTATATATACACATATATATGTGTGTGTATATATATATATATATATGTTTATATTTATATATATTTATATTTTCATTTGCTCAACAAATATTTCAGGATTTCCAGCAGTATGCCACATAGTGCATCAGGCCCTGACCTCAGGGAGATAAAGGAGACACAGTCCCAGCCTTCTACCAGCCCCAAGTCTAGAGCAAAAATAAATAAATAAATAAATAAATCAAATATGTGACTCATGGGCTGGACAGAGCATGGCTGTAGTCACACTGGCTACCATCAAATAGACAAGAGGTAGCTCTGACTGAAGGCCACTAGGATGAAAGCTCCACCCACTCCAACCCCATATACGTGACTCACTTGGCACATCTATAAGATTACCCCATAGAGGTAGCATCAACTGGTGAGTGGCTGACAGTAGGAAGAGAAAAGGCAGCACCTGACTGGGCTAGCTGAGGACAGGAACTAGAGACAAGATGACAATAACACAGTTCCCAAAGCCAGGTTGTGTCCCAAATCACATCCTGTTCTCTCAGTCATGCTCTGGTTCTCTGTGACCATGACCACTCCTTGAGACTTCTCTCCACGGTTCAGCTGTGCAGATGAACTTCACATATCTCCACAATGAACTCCTGTTCTCATAGTCACACAAGAAGGCCATTACCTCTTAATTTTTTGTTTTGCTTTTTTTTTTTTTTTTTTTTTTTTTTTTTATTGGAGAGGTTTTTGCTATAGGGCGCGTGCACTCGCCAGACAGACAGAGAGAGACAGAGAGATAGAAAGCAGGAAATCACCCCCCAGGGGGGATGGCCACGCCGCAATCCCTTCTCCTCCATTCTCCTCTCGGGATCTTGGGCACGCACGCACACGCGCCCGGCGTGAGTTTAAGCCGCCAGGTCCGGGACTCGAACCGCGGTCGACTACGTGGGAGTCCAGCGACATAGCCATTACGCTAACTGCTGGTCCCGTTTTGTTCTGTTTTTGAGAAATTGTTTTGCTATAGAGTGCATGCGCTTGCCAGAGAGACAGAGAGAGACAGACAGAAACCGAGAAATCAACCCCCCCGTCCCCAAGGAGGATGGCCACAATGCAATCCCTTCTCCTCCAATTTCCTCTCAGATCTTGGACATGCAGGCACACATGCCCAGTATGAGTTTTAAGCCTCCGGGTCTGGGATTCAAACTGTGGTCCAGCTATGTAACTGTTATGCCATCTACTGAACCCAGGCCACTGTCTTTTGATACCTAAAGGAAATCAAATAACTTGCTACTCTGACATGGGTCAACAGCCTTCACATAAATCTGAAGCCATCTGCAAAACCTGAAGCACATCATTGTAAAACTCTGTGTTGACAGTTTGTTCCTAGAAAAGCACACCCTAAAGTAGGGGAAGGAGGGAACCAAGTGCTTCATTGCTTCTACATGGAACATCTTTCCATTCTCATTACAATGGGAACCCTGCTTTCTGTCTCTGCCTTTTTTAACAGGCAAAGGTTTTCATAACCAGCTGATACTTTCGAGATCATGGTTGCATACCTGGGACTTCAGGCTTCTTGGTACCAGGCTTTGTTGCTGGAAGTCAACAATGGAGTTCAGACATGTCTAAGTAGAAAAATAAATATGGTGCTTAGTCTAAAGACGCCTGTAAATAAATGCAGGCAAGTAACAATGTCTAAGGTCTTAGGATGTTTATTTGTATCATAAAACTCTGTTTCAGAAGCTTACACTATTCTACTTGCCTTTTACTACAGAAAGGTTAGCAATCTGACATGAAATCAGTGGGCAAAAAATCCTTGAAATTAATTTATAGAGATATTTCTGCAGGTGCATTTTACTTTGATTCATCATAGTTGGGAGTTAAAAAAAAAAATCCACTGCCATCATTTACCACACCAAATAATTGTTCTTATAAAAATGTAATTTCAATACACACAAAAAATCCAATACATTTTTCTTTCCTTGGTCTATAAAAGAAGTACCCAGAACAGCCCACCAGGGACACGACGGATGAATTACACAGAAATTTCAACTTTGGGGCACATTCCAGATTCCTCATTGTGCAGCTTCTCTCCCGGCAGGTTATTATGATTAGGTTGAAACATTTACATTTATATTTGTTATCTGGAAGAGATAATTAGATATTTTCACTGCAAAATAATTTACATTAATGGGCCGTAACTTTCAATATGTAGTTTTAAACTGCACATTTAAATAATATAATATCTGTCTCCCTTAATTTTACTGTAATTGTCTCCTTGCAGTGGCTTTATTTTTCTTTTCAAAAACACAATCAACTAAAACAACATACTGAATGTCTGTAGTTTATTAGTTTGAAATTTTAGGATAAGTGGTGGCACAAACTTGCTCAGAATTGTACTAAATTATTAGTATGGCAAAGGAAAGCAGCTTTGGAATAACCATGATCGCCAAACTGGGGCATGTTTTAGTCACTCTGATACAATCCAAAATACCTATCAGCTGTTAGTTAGAAGCAAAGTTTGCCTAACTTCCTGCTACACGTAGGCTTGTTCTCAGTCGAGGGCTGGCCAGTAGTTCTTTCTCAGCCGAACAGTTTTCAATACACCGTGCATTGTCCACTCATTTCCTTCACTGTCCCATCAGCTATGAAATCCAGGCTAAGATTTGTTCACACGAGAGGAAAAGCCATCGAAGACTGATTCCAGAAGACTCCACAACTACCTAGATCCCACATGGATCGGCTTCTCTCTAGCGGATTATCTAGTAGATTATCACCAAGATTGACAACTACAAAATGGACTGCATGAACTGGGGGCTCCTGAAAGATAAATGGAGGGTGCTCTCAGGAAGGGGACACAGGTCTGGTCTGCGTGATTCTTCGATGGGTAAAAAGAAGTGAATTCCTTCTGACCCCAACTGACATTGATTACATGAAGTTGGGCACAATTTAAACTATTACTCTGAGGGCTTTTTAAAAATAATACTGTAGAAAATATTGAGAAATTCCAACTTCTCTTAAGTAGGGATGGACAACAATGTGTACGTACAGGAAAGGGTCTTTAGTAACTTATATCAACATATTTCAGGTTTTAGAGTCAAAAATCATAATTTCAGTTTAGTCTAAGAAAAAATGTGACCTTTCTGACTGACTTCTGAGGGTTCCACTTTCCTGGTTAATAACTGTGTGGTGATACTTGTGATGTTAACAGTATCATATGCCACTATACAAATAAAAGAACATGCATCATGGAAATGCTTACACATCAACACTAAGAATGCAATAATAATAAAAAGAATATTAATAGCAGTAAGAGATGACCCTACAAAGGGTCTCCACTGCATTTTTCAGGATAAGGTGCTAATCACTCAATCTTCTTCTCCCAGAACTATGTCCTTTATAGCTTGTTACCTAATTATGGTTTTTCATAAGAAATATAAACATTCTTCCAGCAAACTTGTTTACACTACTAATTAGTCACATCTGGAAGAAAGTGCTTGCAAAATGAAAAGTCAACACATGGCTCTCTAAATGATGAGGGGTTTTTTGGAATTAGTAGACTCTGAAAAATGCAACTGAGTATTACAATTATGCTATTAATGTATTAATATGTACCAATTAAAGCAAGAGGCCACTTCTTTTCATATAGTAAATCACATCTAAGTAATGAACCTATATTTAATGGTGCTGTGTGGTCTGAATATTTGCGTTCCTCAAACATTTATATATTGAAACTTAATCACCAAGGTGATGGAGTGGGGAGATGGGGTTTTGGGGAGGTGATCAGGTCCTAAGAACTCCACCATCATGAATTGCATTAGTGCCCTCAGAGGAAACCTCGGAGAGCTAGCTTAGCCCCTTCTACCTCGTGAGAACACAGTGAGAAGGCACATCTACGATGCAGAAAGTGCCTCCTACAGAACACAAAATCTGTTGGAGCCTTGATCTTAGAATCTCCAGCCTCTAGGATTGTAAAAAATATATTTCTTTATAAGCTACCAGTTTATGGTAATTTTTTACAGCAGGCTGAATGGATCAAGGTATGTGCTCTTAGTTTAATCGTGTTTGGCCCCCAAATATCTACAAAGACCCAGTAAACTGACCACCATCCAGCTCTCTGAGTTGTATGACTTTGCCATTTGAATAGAAGCTCTTTTGAAGGTGATTCTGTCTCCAGACTTTCTCTGGTATGCACATTCGAGATGGAGCTAGAATAATGGACTAAATAATTATAACTTTGGGCTGTTTCTTCTGCAGGGGGCAACTGAGTGTCTCTTGCTAAAGCTTCAGTATTGGATAAGATTGATGCTGAAATCTCTAGCATGCACATCCTATGTTCTGGTAGCTTCACTTTCATATGTATGTTTCTTCTCCCTATACAAGAAACGTAATATCTGTACTGCAAGCTTCTTTCAATTAGTCTGGTAGAAGAGAATCACTTTTAATTAAAAGCTAATGTCTGACATTCCAAATATGAAAGAATGAGTTGAACAGAATTATGCTAGTCATAAAACCCCCATCACGACCTGTCATTCTTCACCGGTGCAAGTTCCTAGCTTTGTACTACGTGTCTTCAGAAAGTTGATGGAGGCCGAGATGGTGTGGCACAGTGGTGATGCCGTGGCCTGCAAGGCTGGAGCCACCTGTGGACCATGGATTTGGATCCCTGAGTTGGTCTGAAAATACTCTGGGTGCATGTCCAGGCGTCCAAGGTCCTGAGGACATAAAGTCTGGGAAGCAGGAATCACAGGGATCACGTCAGGGATGGTTTCTCTCCCTCTCTCTCCCTTTCTCTCTCTCTCTCTCTCTCTCTCTCTCTCTCTCTCTCTCTCTCTTTCTGTCTTGCATGGACATGAACATGCACAGGCTCCCTATCACTTTTTTTTTAAGTTTCATGGGAAATTCATAATATGAATCAATGGGATTTCAAAAATTTTTGCACCAACACACACTTTCACTTTTTCCCTGTTTTTAATGGTAATTTTTGATTTACATATAACAGTACACATTTTTGTAGGGTACAGTATAGTTTTCAAAAGTATGTTCATGGTATAGTCTAAACAAATCAAGGATATAACCATATTCACCCCCTTTAGCCTATAGCATTACATATGTTGTACACATTCAAAATTCACTCTAATCGCTATTTTAGAAGTGTATAATTAATTGTCAATGATATACTTTACTGTGAACTTCAGTTTTAAAGAAACACAAAGTAATTAACTATCAGACAGCAAAAAGTTTCATACATTAATAAAGATGGATTTTTGAAAACAAAGATCATTTTAACAGAGCCAATGAAAAGAAAATTGGTAATTTCCACGTAGAGGATTATGAAAGATAAGATTTTATAATCTGAAGAGATCTGTGGTATTAATCATTGAAACTGTACATTACAATAGTTCATTAGGAAGAGACAGAAAAAGAATACTTTTACTCACTGACTGTAAGTTCTTGTAAGGTCGTAATATTATACTGTTCATAGAGAAATAGGTCCTCAAAAAAGCAAAAGCAAAACAAAATTAGAAAGAGAAGTTTATAAGTGAACACATGGTAAAATCAGTGATTTTTGTGATTTATAGGCTTCATAAAGTTTTGGATGCTTTCTTTAAATTCATTCCAAAGAAAGACTCAGGTACTCGTAATATTTTGGATTTTTCTTCTGGTATCCAGTTTTATACAATGAATAATGTTTAGAATAATAAATATATAAATGTAATATGAATCATGTTGAGACAACTGTCTGTCAAATAACTGGAGAATTTGTACTTAAGCCTATTTCTGTGTAAAATACTTGAATCTGATTTTTTTAATCTGTAGTTAGGAAATTTAATCCATTGACATTCAAAGTTATTATCAATATGTATGGACTTATTTCTGTCATTTTGTTATTCTGTTTTTTTCCCAAGTTGTTTAGTGTTTTCTGACTCCTATTTATCTCCCTTTAGTTTTCCTGTTGTAATAGTACCTTAAGTATTTCCTGAAGAGCTGGTCTAGTTTTGGTGAATTCTTTCAGTTTTTGTTTATCAGGGAATGATTTTTATTTCTCCTTCCCATTTGAAGGATAATATTGTTGAGTATACTACTCTTGGCTGAAACTGCTTTTTCTCTTTCAGAGTTTTAAATATGTCTTCTCATTCTTTTCTTACCTACATTGTTTTAATTGAGAGGTCTGAAGTTAGTCTAATGGAATAACTTTCATAAATAATTTGGCATTTATCTCTTGACATTTTAAGAAAATTGCTTTTTTTCCCTCCAATATGGCTTTGATATGCCTTGGGGAGGATCTTATATTAGATCTATTTGATGCCCTTTGTATTTCCTGGATGTAAATGTCCATATGTCTCTCTAAATTTGGAAAGTTTTCAGCTAATATATCGCATAAGAAATTTTCTATGCCTTTACCTTCCTCTTTATCTTCTGGAATACCTATTAGGTGGCTATTTGGCTGTTTAATGGTGTACAGAATATTCCGCAAATTGTACTCAGTTTTAATAGTTATTCTTTCATTCTTTTCAATTGCTTGGACTAAATTAGAGGTTTTGTCTTCAAGGTCAGAGATTCTTTCATCTGCGTTGCCCAATCTGCCATTAACACTTTGAAGGATGTTTTGATTTTCTGCGTTGTATATGTTACCTTCAAAAATTCAGTTTGATTCTTTTTCAGAGTGTCTGTCTCTTTATGGAGTTCTTCCTTCAAGTCATGGAAGGATTTTCTCATTTCCTGGAATTGGTTTTCTGTTTCTCTAGTATCTCATTGATTTTAGTTAGGATGAATATTCTGAATTACTTTTCTGACATTTCTGTGATCTCTTGTGTTTTACCCACTGTTGGTATGGAGTTAATATGTTCCTTTGAGGATAAGGCATTTCCTGATGTTTTTGTTTTGTTTTGTTTTGTTTTGTTTTGTTTTTTTTTCCTATTTCTTGGGACTCTGCTTTGATTTTTTACTCATCTGGTGATATACTCATTTCTTCCTTCTTTGGAGTACGTTTCTGCAGCTTGTGCTTGCGTACTTCCCTACAGCGTGAGTTAGCTCTGTGCCGCTTTCCCTCTTCTGTGGGTAGCAGTGTGGTAACCTTGGGTTCAGGTTTTCAGAGGAGAGTTTCTCTCTGTTTACTTCTGGGTGAGGTAGGGTTGTAGAGAATTTCTCTGAAACCTCACTGTCTTCAGGTGTTCAGTTCCTATACACCCAAATCTCTCTAATCCCAATGTAGCTACAGGCTGAGCTGGACAGATCAAATGTAAGGCGATAGTCCTTGCATGGCATGTGGACTGGATCAACCCCCACTGAAGGCTGGGTGGGGGTCTTTGGTGATCAGATCAATCTGGGTGGCCTTTGCTTCCCTGTTGCTACTAGATAGGTTACGCTTGCATTTAAATTCCATTTTCCATGAATCTTTTGGCATCCTCTCTCATGGATTTTAATATATTGAGTGTGAGAAGTGTATGCCCCTTATACAATGTTGACTGGCTTTCACATTAATATATGCCAGCAACCTGGGTGCTATCCCAGACACTAGGGAAATACAGGAGCTCTAGTGTCTTGGAGGTACACTCTTATGTGATGAAATGGGCAGTAAAATGGTAAAAAAAGAAACAAGACAGTATCAGATTATGATAATGTTATGAAGAAAAATAAAGAACGCAAGAAAGACACAGCGGTTTACAGTTTGGGGTTAATGTTATTTAGAAATCAAGACCTGAGAAAACCCAAACAGAACTTTAGGACTAGAGAAACACCTGGGGGATCTCTGAAAGCGTGTGAGCTGGGTACGTTTCAGGGAGAGGGAGATGCTTGAGTGACTGGCTCCCTCCACATAGGGGAGTTTGGATTTCGTGTAACATAGATTTTCACGATGGACTTGTTTATACAAAATTTCTTATGTGTTTTTAAATTTGTTAAATTTTTTTGGTTAAATTACTTTTATGTCCCAAGATGGTGGTTCTCTTTGTGTCACTGAAAAATACAACTTTTTTTTTTCAGTAGTTTTGCTTTAACAAGAGATTGTAACAAAAGATAAAGAAACCATTCCAAATAGGAGAAAAATCATCAAAGATGTACACTAAATCCAATAGTAAATACTCCTGGGAAGAATTGCAAAATAACCTACTGCCTGGCGATTAATATATAATCAGCCTAAAATGAATTTTCCTTTGGTGATTTTGGCCATTGGTAAGCAGAGTGGCCATCAAACTAAAGAATACCAATTTATACAAGTACAATATTGAAGATATAATGGTTGTTAGAGGAAGTGAAGAAACAGTGAGATTTATAGAATGAAGGCTTTAGAAACTGAATTCACACACAAAAAAAAGAGAGAAAAGATGTTCAATCCCAACAGGATAAGAAATAAGAATCAAGCCACAATGATATTACATTTTGCATTCATATTTGCAAAAATTAAATCTCTAATGCTAACAACTGTTGCTGGTGTGGCAAGGGAACTTTCATCCATTGCTTGTGAGAGCGTAAGTTTGTAAGAGTATTTTGAAGAATAATATGGCATATCTAGGAAAACTTAAGTAATGCATTTCCTCTGGGCCAGCCATGGTGGTGCAGCAGTGGTGTGAGCTCTACAATACTGGAAGCCATATGGAAGATCTGAGGTTGGTTCTGGGGACTGCCTGTGATTCCTGCTGGGTGGGAAGGTGGTGGGAAGGAAAAGGAGGAATACGGTGTGAGACCCTGTTGAGGGTGCTAGTCTCTCTCTCTCTCTCTCTCTCTCTCTCTCTCTCTGTGTGTGTGTCTCTGCCTCAAAAAAAGTAAATAAATGAACGCATTTTTTTAAATGCATATACTCTGATTGGGCTATTCGGCTCATAGGTGTATGGGTATGAATCTCTGCAGAAATAAACAAGAATATTTTTAGTGGCTGCAATAATTTGGAAACCACCTAAATATCCACTCAGATTATTCACTCCGAGTAAGATGCATAAAGAAAGGATGTATTCATGCCATGGAACACAATAGAGAAGTGAAAATAAATGAACTGGCACTACATATATCAGCATAGGTTCTAGCAAACATGGTATTCAATTAATACACACGGTTTCAGAAGAATATGTATGGCATAATACAAATACAAAAAACTTCATAATATAAAGAACAGTAATGAGCATTTCCCATAGACATGCCTAGCAGCATAATGGATGAAGATTATAACTGTATTCATTTGCAAAAGGAAACAATAATAAAATGACAATTTCTGTTTTTGAGCATTAAGTTCTGCCAATTTTCTAATGACTTTGTCAACTTGGTCTTTTTGGCACACTTATGACCAGCAAAGAGTAGAGCCAGATCTTCATCAGTAGCTAATCTAAGAATATTTTTTTTTTTTTCCTCTAGGGTACATGTGCTTACGAGAGAATCTAGGAAAAGTGAGAGATCAACCCCCAGGACAATTTGCCCCACTGCAATCCCTTCTCCATTCTCCTCTTGGAATTTTTGGGTATGCATGCACACATGCCTGGCATGATTTTCAAGCTGCCAGGTCCAGGATTTGAACTGCTGAGTTGGCTATGTGGAATCCAGTGCCTTAACCTCCATACCACCTGCCGGGTCCCAAACAATACTTTTATTTAATTTAATTTCAAAATGTTCCTTTCACTTGAAGTAAGAGATAATAGCAAAATGTCTTCAAAATGATATTTGGTAGAAATTCATAAAACCCCATTACATAATAAATTCCAGAATTAAAATACTATCCATGCCTTTGTTTTCAGATTCAATGTTTGTGATTTTTAAATTTCTCTGTGGATGAAAGAATTCCCACTAAAAATCTCTACTAAGCTTATATCATAATTTGCACTTCTTTAATTATAAATTTTAACAATTTTTTTTCTCCAAAGTTAGAAAAATGACTGAATAAAAACAAACAGCAGGCCAACTCCATAGTCCAGTCATTAAGGAGGCTTGATCTTACAAGACTGGCTATGGTTCAAGTCTGAGCGCAGCATTTTGGAGGACATGCCAGCTGCATGTGCATGTGTGCCCAGGATCTGGGTGAGATGCAACACTGGAGGTGAAGGGATTGTGGCACGGCCACACCCATCAGGAGTGCTTTCTTCCTCTCTCTCTTTGTCTCTCTGCTTCTGTTTTTCTGTTGATCATATGTACCTTCTGGCAATTTATAAATACAAAAAGACAACAAAACCTCACAAACACATTATTTTACCTACTAGTTCATAGTGGAAATCTTGTTCTTGATAAATCACTTTGCCATTCACCTTTTTTTTTTTTTTTTTTTTTTTCAGAGAGAGACTTTTGCTATAGGGTGCATGCACTTGCCAGAGAGACAAAGAGACAGAAAGCAAGAAATCATCCCTCAGGGGTGATGGCCATGCCACAGTCCCTTCTCCCGGATCTGCTGGTCTCCTACTATTTGCTTCTATTCAAACCATGCAAGACCAGCATCTTTGATGATTCTTCATGCTATCCTTCAAAATTTGACTTCTTGGGAACCAGCAGTTAGCGTAATGGCTATGTCGCTGGACTCCCACGTAGTTGACCGCGGTTCGCGTCTCGGACCCGGTGGCTTACAACTCACGCCGGGCGCGTGTGCGTGCGTGCCCAAGATCCCGAGAAGAGAATGGAGGAGAAGGGATTGCGGCGTGACCATCCCCCCTGGGGGGTGATTTCTCGCTTTCTGTATCTATATCTCTCTCTGTCTGTCTGGCGAGCGCACACGCCCTAGAGCGAAAAACCTCTCCAAAAAAAAAAAAAAATTGACTTCTTTACTATATACTATTCCTTTTGCTGTATTTGTGGTGGCCACAACTAATTGCTTTCTCTGTAATTTTAGTGCACTGATTTTTAAATTTTAATGTGTGCACTCCCAGGAAAGAGACAAAGTAAGAAAGCACCCCTCTGAGAGAGATGGCCTTGTTGCGATCCCTTTTCCTCCATCTTTTTTTATGAGATTTTGGATACACACACACAAGTACCCAGCATGTTTTATGAACCATTGGGTCTGAGACTCGAACCACATAATCATCCACATGGGATCCATCTGCCTTAACCACCATGCCACCAACTGGCCCCTAAGTGCACTCATCTTTAAGACTTATTTTTAAAACCTTGTGTTTTGCTCTACTTTGTTCAAAGCTTATTCATTAAAACTAGTTAAAACATTTCACCATGAACTATTTGCACTTACCAAACAAAAGTAGGACTCCTCACATTCACATTGTTTTGTTGTTTCACATTTTAAACACCATGAAAACTCTAAGAAGTGAACGAATAACAGAATTGTGATAACTTAAGTTCTAGTGCTTCGTTTTTCTTTAGTTTCTCTTTTCCTTTTCCTTTTTAGATTTTTTTTTCCCTATTGGGAAGGTGCACTTGCCAGAGAGAGGCAGGGTCAGGGAGTGAGAAATCATTCTCCAGGAAATGGCCACACCACAATCCTTTCTCCTCCAGTTTCATCTCAGGATCTGGGGCATACACACATGCCCAGTGTGATTTTTCAAAGCCACTGAGTTGGGATTTGAATGGCATAGTTCGCCATGTGGGATCCAGTGCCTTAACCTTCATGCTGGCCCATCCATTGCTTCATTTTTTTTAAATTTTGTATTGTGCTATCCTTTTCTATTATGAATTATTATTTAAACACAGGCACATTTTTGTCACCTGATTTGAAGACATGGCCTGTTTTCATAGTGAACTTCTATAATCCCCAACCTTTGCACACCTACTCTCCAAACAGACAATTTGTAACTAGGTTCTGTGAAGTAATACCTTGGTAGCAAAAGCATATTCCTTCAGAGCTCCCATCCAGGTTATGAAAGTTTAGCAGTAATAGGACATAGACCAAATAATGGCATTTTGTAAGAAAATATTTTAGTACAGAAGAAGTTTAGAACTGTGATGACAAAGAGCAGACTGACTTTTAGTGAGCCTGTGATTATTTAAAAATTTGATATGAACAACATATCCCTCTTATTGCCTCTGTTCAGGGAGACCTTCCTAGCATAACACTGACTCATCTGATGGGGATCTTGCTTGTTCTTTTTCATCTTTGCCTAAATCCTTCTCTATCCTGACCACGGTATCCAGAATTCCCATCCCTTTGATGTCTACTCTGAATCCCTTTCCTCTGATAGACCCTTCTGAACACAGAGCACGTGCTCCCACACTGGGCCTCAAACATGTGTCCTCTGTGCTGTTGTGCACTCTGGGGTTTACTGGGGGGTGCCTTCCAGTTTTTTTTTTTTTTTTTTTTTTGGTTTGTTTGTTTTCTTTATTTACCGGAGGGTACATGTGCTTTCCAGACAGAGATAGAGAATCCTTGGTGAAAGACCATGCTGCAAATCCTTCTCTATTTCTCCATTCTTTTGGGATTTTGGGCACCTGCGCTCACATGCCCAGTGTGTTTCTCCAGACTTTGGGTCCACAATTCGAACTGTGCAGTTGGCCATGTGGGATCCAACCACCTTGATAACCATACCATCAGCTGGCTTAACCTTCCATGTTAAATAAACTTTTCATCATAAAAACTTATATTGAAGATTTGCAAAGACTATCACTATTTTTCCAGTTTGATTGAAAATATTATTGGCTGATCAAAAGACAGAGGATTTATCTCATGCAGCCATTGTATTTGTGAAGAATATGGCACATTTCAGTGAGCCAAAAATGACTTGGGAGAGACTCACAATGCAGTGTCCCTGGTCCCAGCCAAAGGGCTTCTGATCTCTGGCATCTGGTTATAGCAAGAATCAACTATTTTAACCAGCAACATCACCCCAACTCACCAACTAATGTTGATGCAAATGATTCTTGGAATGGAACTGGAAAACTACTTTCTCAGAGGAACTGGTGTTTTGTATCACAAGTAAGTAAGAGCCTAAAGACTTCAGGGCATTCCCTTCTGGTTCAGACTGACCCTGTGATGGCTAGACAAGGACATCATCCAAGTCCAGTCATATTTCTACATGGACATTAAAATAAAGTAATGCATGAGAAGTGCCTTATAAATTGTCGACCATCATGCAAATCTAACAGTACTATTTTTATGTTAAGGGTGGTAGTTGACAAAATATTACTCAGTAGGTTTTGCATTGAAGACTAAGTGTGGTTGGTCGAGGCAGGAGAATTGATTCTGTGATGTGACTCTTAGAGGGATGATTTTAGTAAGTGTGCTTACATCTAACTGATAATGGTATGAAACCACTGAGGGCCAAAACCTCCAGCATCAGAGACAGAAATTAATGCTTTCTTCAGGGCCACAGAGAAGTTTTTAAACCTGCAAAAGTGACCTCAGCAAGTGCGAAAGATAAATTTATTTTTGCTTGTAAATAAGAAATATCCCGAATCCGAAAACATATGATCTGAGCTAAACCCTCCTCAGATTAGCATAATCGGAAAGTCAAATTGGTTAATTCCAGATCAGGGAAAAAATTCTAGCCCATCTGTCTCTTTGCAAAATTTGAGGACCCATGACAGAATCAGAGCGAATAGGTCTGTTTATTGCCATTTTACTCATTTTATTTTTTATGGTGTACAAGTCACCCCAAAAGACTCCTTGGCCACTATAGGCATGAGGGGCCCCAAAACCTACTTTGCAGGAAGGAAAAACCATGGGGACCATTTCCCAGGCAATATTAAAGGGCCACTCCCCACACAAAGAAGGAATTATTGCACACGCATAACATCAGAGAGGATGCAACGTGCACCACTGCCTCAAACAGCCCGGCGCCTCGTCAGTGTGAAGACAGCTGCCTCTTCATTCCAAACAGCTTTTCTCCTGTATTGTTGCAGGCTGGCAAGCCCATGGCCATGCAGCAGTGACCCTGAGGGTGGACACCTGCCAGACCACTGGCCGCACTGGTGGAGCTGCCTTCAAGGCCTTCCCCGCCGGAAGTGAACAAGCTTAATCTGTGCTGACCGTCACAGCCAGGAGGTTGAGGTGTCTGAAAATAATTGGCAGGTGGAAGGAAACAGCAGCCCAAGGCGAAGGCCACAGCTCCCAGCCGGAGTTTCTGTCCTGCCGTGACGTTAATGAGTCTCCTCTGCTTGACTTAAAGTTCCGATTAAATACTGTGCTTGTCCTTGATGAATGAGCCAGCAAGGTCCACACTGGGGACAACCTGCAGTGTGGAGGGAGCAGCACAGCATGTTTAAGGACACCGTGCAGGCGGCATGACAGCAGAGTCCAGGGACAAACGGGGACGTATGGAAGCCGTTTTCCTTTGCACTGGGAACCTCCTGTGTTCTTCATCCTTAACGTGGTTTCTCAGACGCCTCTCTTTTCCCACCACAGCTTAGTCACCCTCCCTCGGGCCATTGTCACAGACCTGAATGATCAGCCCTGAGTTTCCCTGGCTGTGCTGTGTTTCCCAGTCTTGTCAGGAGCAGCCTGCTTTCTCCCTGCACACTTCCCAGGAAGCCGCCAAAGCTTACTTCTTAGGACGATAATATTTATTAAAGAGGGACACTGTTTTTGCTTTTAGATAGCCTATAAAACGTGATTTAAATAATGCCTGGATGACTTAGGGCCCTAGTTTGAAATGTCAGTTATTTTGTTGTGCCAGCAAAGGGCAATGCAGTGTTTGCCCTGAAGTGAAACCCTCCTTTCGGAGCCTCCGGAAGCCCCTGTTGGGTTTTTGGCTTTCTGGGCTTCCCACCTGCCTTCTCCCTGCTCACAGCAATGCCCATGCTCCCATTCTCTTTCCCTGCTTAGTTAAGTCTTCGGTAGGACAGATGACTGATTTTTTCAGAATGCAGCATAGTAAATTAGGATCCTGAGTGAGAACTGACAAACCAATTCATAATGAAACCTAGGAAGACATGAAAACAGCCAAAAGGCATGTGAAAAAATGCTCATCATAAGGGAGATACAGATCAAAACCACAATGAGATACCATCTAGCCCCAGTCAGAATAGCTAAGATTAAACAAGAAAAAAAAAAATGGTAAGTGCTGGAGAGACTGCGGTAAAAGGGAAACTTTCTCTGTTGGTGGGATGTAAATTGGTCGAGCCACTATCGAGAACAATATGGCGGTTCCTCAAAGATCTCCAAATAGAACTACCACATGATGCAGCAATTCCACTAAGGACAGGAGAACGCTCAGTTGAAAAAGTGCTTGCACATCGATGTTTATTGCAGCATTATTCACAATTGCTAAGACATGGAACCAACCCAAATGTCTATGAACAGATGAGTGGATTGAAAAAGTGTGGCACACATACTCTATAAAATACTACTCAGCCATAAAAAAAAAAAAAAAAGATCATGGTTTTTGATAGAAAATGGACAAATATGGTGGCTTTACTGTTGAGTGAAGCAAACCCAGGCTATGAAAGAGAGATATCATATGTCTCCACTTAACATACACCTACTTGGCAGAAACTGAAAGACTAGAGGATATAAAAACATGGAAAATGGTTAGGTATGCTGAAGATAGTGTGGAAAGAAAATGGGAGAAGGGAGAGAGTATGAGGAAAGAAACTGAGGAGAAAAATAGAGGGACAAGAAACTTATGGGACACAGAAATGGATTGTTATACGTTGATAATAACATGCATGGTGTCCTGAACTGGAATGACATGAAGTGTATTCACGTTGGGTAAATTCACTTTACAAGTTAAGTGATGTATACTGATTGAATGTATGAAATAAAAATTTAAAAAAAACTTATGCCTTTTGAAGTCATCTATCTTGAAAGCTCAGAAAACTATTTTACATTCTACCCAGTTTATTATTATTACTATTGTTTTATTATTTTGGCTTCTTCTTTTTCCTGCTTTTGTTCCTGTGTGTGTATTGGGAGGGAGTTTTATAGACAGGGTCCCACTGTGTCTCTATGCCCCTTCCTCAGCCTCCAAGTAGCTGACTAGAGGGGCACGCTACCACACCCAGCTTCCCAGGGTGGGCCAGGAATCGTCCCTAGGCCTCTCACGCGGCTTCAGCCTGCCAGGCAGCAGTGACTGGCATGAACCACCATGGCTGGGCCTGGATTAATTTTTAATTCAGACAGTTGAGGCTGCTGGTTATGTGACCTCCAAACAAGTAAGATGGGCCTGGGTAATGTCCCATAGTTTAACTATAGGTATAATCCCTGCAGAATGGGGATTGGAGAATGTGTATATGCTGCCTATTAATTTTACTATTGTATAGGAGTTGATTGGCATGTGTATAAAAGCAAACAATGAAGTATTTTAAATTTCAAAAAGGAACATTTTAGCGAAAGACATTGCACATATGAAATGATTTATGTACACCCTATCCACAGCACATGATTTATAATAACAAGAGGCTGGAAACAACTTAAATATCCAAAAGAGGGAGGTCTAAGACAGCTGTGGTTCATCTTTGTAATGGAATAATAAACAGCTATAAAAAACAGAAATAGAAAAAAAGGAGATCATGGGGCTGACAGTGGTGCCGTAATCATGCGATGCTCTACAAGACCCACTTGCATGGGTTGTGCCTGGAGACCTCCCTGGGTATGCAGGCATGTATGTGCTCAGATCCAGGGTGGCTGAAGCTGGGGGCAGATCACAACATCAGGACCTTGTTGGGTGTGCCTGCCTCTCTGTCCCTCTCTCTTGCTCATGGAAGAGATAAACTTAAAAACAAAAAAGAAGGACGCTCCTTATAATTGATATGACACGATTTCCATACTCTGTCTAGACTGCTGTGAAGGATAGGCCTGCAGTGTGTCAATCCTAGCTGCTGGATTCTTGCTTTCCTGTTGGGAAGACCTTTACTTTGGGTCTGTCCTCTATTTTTCTTTTGATCCCATTATCCAGTGAGGCTTCATTGCTGTTGCAGTCAGCCAATGGAAGGGAACGGAGACTCAGTGGAACATGGAGCTTGTACTCACATTCCATATGAAAGAACTGATCAGGTGTCCGTGTCCAGATCTGGGGAAGGCTGGGATATGCAGTTCCAGCTGAGCAGATGCCTTTGAGCTATAGTTGCTTACTATGAATTGGAGGTTGTGCCTTGCTGGGTACCTAAACATCCCTGCTACCATTTCATTTGTTCATCAGAGGGAAAAAGCAAGGTGCATAATGTTGCTACTGTGTTGCTAGTTGTCCATAAGAAGGGTAGCATTTATATTTGTATTTGCTTATATATGCTTTTACAAAGTGACTGTGATTACCTGGGAAAAGGATTCTGGGAAGTAGCAAGTAGGAGGTGAGGCAGAAGAGAAACCTTATATATGTCTATATACTTTTGATAGACTAACAATATGAATGAAATTACCTATTCAGGACACAAAATAAATGTAAGAATCTAAGAAAATAATGAGAGAATGCCATCCATCTGGACAGAAGGTAAGAAACATGACTTCCAGACACAGAGTAGACCCATCTGGCTCAGGGCCCTCGCATCCCACAAACAGCGTGGGAGTGGATGAAGCCATCTGGGAGCCCCGGCAGGCGCTGCAGACTGCAGCCTGTGAGCAACGCGTAGGCGAGCATGTACCAGCACTGATGTCAGGAAAGGAAACCTGCTTGTCTTTGCTCAGAGGAAAGAGGCAGAAGTTTATGAAAGAATATCTCACTTTGTACACTCTGCAAGATACACAAAAGCAAAGCAGGTGTATTTCTGTAGTTCTAATGATAAATATGTTTCTCATTGACCTCTGTAGAATGGAGGTTTCATCAGCACAGGACGTGGAACAGCAATGTCACTTCACAGGGTAAATATCTCCACGGCATCTGCTTATGGATTAAAAAGTAAGATTCCCACAGAGAGCTGAGGAGGAGTCGGAGACTGCCTACTGCTGACACGGGGAAACATCTGACACATGTCTCATCTCCAACTTCAAGAACTTGCCTGAGGGACTCCTGGGAGCACAGGACTCCACTGAGGAAGAATACACTTGGGGAGGTTCCCTGTGACAGGGGCGACATCTCCAAGGGATAGGTGGAGCTCACTCCCTCCTAGGTGTATCAGGTCATCAATCCCA
Organism: Tupaia tana; assembly: GCA_026018925.1. Lineage (NCBI taxonomy): Eukaryota > Metazoa > Chordata > Mammalia > Scandentia > Tupaiidae > Tupaia > Tupaia tana. Next base: position 13,566,734 of record JAKSZU010000002.1, read on the forward strand.
ACTTCTAGGGGAAAAGTGCAAAGATGGTCTGTAGTAGAGGCTGGATTCCAGGAGGTATGTCTACATAGTCCCAGATACAGACTCTAAGAGAGGACAAGAAGAACATTCTTCACATGTCCAGTGAAGACTAAGCCTTAAGTATGTTGTGTCCACCACTCAACAACATCTTCATTACCCAAAAGATGTAATAGAGGATGCTCTTTGGCACAGTTACTATAAGGCACCTAGCTACCCAGATTCTCTATTAGTTGTATCAAAGTCCCCAAAAGGGCCTAGCAGGTGGCATGTGTTCCTATGGAAAGTGACTTGCCTTGAATTTTTTATGTGTAAACATGTACTAAGATAGTATATGAATGACCCTGCTTTGCATCCTCAGGGGTTCTGTAACTCATGGGAGTACAATATTGACATTGATGGGATAGTTGTGATAAGTGCTATAATAAAAGTGTTGTGTAACTTTTGGTTCCTAGATGTTTTTTTGGTATCAGGGATGCATAAAATTAAATATGTAATACAATACAAAGTTTCCATTATTTAGTGTGTCAAGAAATTTCTTAAATAAAATCTACCACTTACTATCACCATCATTTTGTAAAATAAAGGTCATTATAACACAAAAGAGCAGCAAATGAGTAATCTCAAAAAAAAGAAAATTGCATATATTTATAAATTCAAATGCAAAAGAATTTTATCTTAGAATTTCTACATTGTATAATATGTAATGCTTTTAATACAAGTGTTTGTCATTTTGTTTTCAATTTGGACACTTAAAAGTGCCATATAAAATGGAGCTTGGATATTCAACTTTTTCTAGTAACATATTTATCACAGTCATTTTAGAAAATTGTTTCATGTAGGTTTAATGGTGAAAATTGAAGTATTATTTTTAATGCTATTCAGTGAATTTAGCACACATCTTCCAAGTGAATTGGCATAAATTACAGTCCCTGATCCTCTAGATAATTTCTCTTTAGAGCTGTGGTATCTCCATCTGGAAAAGTGTAGAAAATTGACTTCATGTTCTCCTGATAGCTAGCCATTCCACTTGTGGCTGGAACCAGGAGAGAATTAGGGATTTTCCTAAAGAGAGGCCACATAATGGTGAAATGGCTCAGATCCACACAGGGTTATTCCCTGTCTATTGGAAACAACTAGTAGCATCTTGAATATATCTTGAGGAGTAGAGGCTAATTTCAAGGGGACCTTTTTTTGAGTCTGAAGATTTTCTCAGGGTCCACAGACCAGGCCAGCAGATGTCAACCATTCTCCAACACTGAGTCAGGTGCCAGACTCAGATGGGATGTGCTCTCGTTCTGCACTTTCTGGGGAAACTTGAGGACTATCATATTGTTCATGCCGTACTTTCTTGTCATTCTCCAAAATGAGAACCCTAGGACCACAACCACCTCCCATACTCTCATTGTCATAATGTTGAGACCAGATTCTGTCTTGACCCTCATTGTTTTCCTTCCTCCGTAAACTTTATGCTTAGAACACCTACTTCCTTGAGATTCTAAACATTTTTCTCAGGTAACTTTCTCTTCCTGTTTTTATTCCTCATTTATTTTTTATTGAAAAAATGTAGGGACCAGCAGTTAGTATAATGGCTATGTTGCTGGACTCCCATATAGTCGACCACGGTTCAAGTCCCAGACCCATTGGCTTAAACTCACGCTGGGCACTTGTGCGTGTATGCCCAAGATTCCGAGAGGAGAATGGAGGAGAAGGGATTGCGGCGTGGCCATCTTCCCTGGGGGGTGATTTATTGCTTTCTATCTCTCTGTCTCTCTCTGTCTTTCTGGCAAGCGCACGTGCCCTATAGCAAAAACCTCTCAAATATTTTACATTAGAATGTTTTTTCTAGTAGAGAGTCAACCTTTCATTTTAGAATGAATCAAATATGCTCATGGTTGAGCCAAATATGGCTCATTCCACATCATGAAATGGGGTCAAATGTTTTCTTTCAGATTAATGCATAAATGCTCATAAGTGAGAAGTCTACACTTTTATTTATTGTCACTCCTTGTTGTCCTTTTACTGATAAAAAATCCCTGAAGGTTACAATGACCTTTAAAAATAAATCAGGGAGGTGGGACCAGCAGTTAGCGTAATGGCTATGTCGCTGGACTCCCACGTAGTGGACCGCGGTTCGAGTCCCGGACCCGGCGGCTTAAACTCACGCCGGGCGCGTGTGCGTGTGTGCCCAAGATCCCGAGAGGAGAATGGAGGAGAAGGGATTGCGGCGTGACCATCCCCCCTGGGGGGTGATTTCCTGCTTTCTATCTCTCTGTCTCTCTCTGTCTGTCTGGCGAGCGTACGTGCCCTATAGCAAAAACCTCTCCAAAAAAATAAAAATAAAAAAATAAAAAATAAATAAATAAATCAGGGAGGTGACATATTTTTCTACTCTCAAACAAATAAAAATTTTGTATTACTTTAGAAATAATTGTTTCTTGAATACTTGTTGGAACTTCCTTGGCACAACTCTTTGAATCTGGTTTTTGATTTGCTTATTTTTTTGGGAAAGGTTTTTTAAACCGTGGATTCAATTTTTTTTAGTGGCAAGATTTTCCTTCTTTTCTTACATCAGTTTTATAAGTTGTTTTTCTTATGAGAAATTCTCCACGTTACCTAAGTTCTCAAAAATATTAATCTAAAACATTCATAGGTTTGCTTATAATTTTTTTTAAACTTGCTATAGGGCTTGTGTGCTGGCTGGAGAGAGATAGTGAGGGAAGATGAGAAAAGATCACCCTGGGGGACCAGCAGTTAGCGTAATGGCTGTGTCGCTGGATTCCCACGTAGTCGACCGCAGTTCGAGTCCCGGACCCGGCGGCTTAAACTCACGCCGGGCGCGTGTGCGTGCGTGCCCAAGGTCCCGAGAGGAGAATGGAGGAGAAGGGATTGCGGCGTGGCCATCCCCCCTGGGGGGTGATTTCCTGCTTTCTATCTCTTTGTCTCTCTCTGTGTGTCTGGCGAGCGCACGCGCCCTATAGCAAAAAAAAACCTCTCCAAAAAAAAAAAAAAAAAAACCTCTCCAAAAAAAAAAAAAAAAAAAAAAAGAAAAGATCACCCTGGGAGAAGGGCATGCCGCAATCCCTTCTCCTCCATTTGCCATTGACTGTGTAGGATTCAGCCACCTTAACCACCATACCACCAGCTTACCCACTTATAAATACTTTGTTCTTAGCTTTATCCGAAAATGTGGTCCTCTTTTGTATTTCCAATATTACTTATTTTGTGCCTCTTATTTTATTCTTGATTAATATTTAAAGGGATTTTTTAATTCTAGTGGTCTTTTTAGAAATTAACTTTTGAATTTTGTTGATTTTCTCTATGCTTATTTGTTTTCCAATTACATTGAGTTGCCTTCTTATATTTATTATTGCCTTTTCTATTTTCTATTGGTTAATTTTTGCATATATATTTTAATCTTAAGTTGAATACTTAGTTCATTTGTTTTAGTCTATCTTCTTTTATAGTAGAATTGAAGGATATGAATGATTAAGTATCTCCTTAGTTAAATCCCACAAGTCTTAATTAGCACTGCTACTAACATTCAGTTCTAATTATTTTTAATTTTTAATTATGCCTTTGAGTGTCCTTAAATTAGAAAGTGCTACCCAGTCTTTCTTTGTCTTTCATGACCTTCACACTTTTTGAAGAGCAAAACCCAGTTATTTTGTAGACTTACCCTCAATTTGGGGCTTACTATAATCTTTTTCTTTGTTTATAACAGCTTTATTTATAACTACCAGAACTTGGAAGCAAGCAAAATGCTTTAAGTTAGTAAATGGATAAACTATGGTACATCCAGACAATGGAATATTATTTAGCATTAGAAAGAAATAATCTATCAAGCCATGAAAAGACATGAAAGAACCTTAAATATATATTACTAAATGAGTAAAGTCAGCCATAAAAGGCTATAAACTATCCAATTTTGACTACATGAAGTTCTAGAAGAGATGAAACTATGGAGACAATAAACCGATCAGTGGTTGCTAAGGGTTAGAAAGTGGGAGGGGTGACCACACATTTAGGTATTGACATCACTCCATTTTTTTCCTACTTAGAATTCACTGGACTTTTAAAGAATAACAATTAAAGATTGCTATTCATCAATTACTATGCAATATTGTCAGCTATTATATCTTCAAATATTTTCTTTTCCTTACCTTCTCTATTATCTCCTTCTGAAACTATGATTAGACATATGCTAGACTTTCACACTCTATCCTTCATGTATCATATTTTCATCTTTTTAATTTTTTTCTCTTTATGGTGGAGATTAACCACTTTCTTCTGATCTTCTATATTGCCAATCTTCTCTTTAACTGCATCTAATCATCTGTTTATAAAAATGGCCAAAACAATCCTCTTACCATATCCACTGCCATAGATACTACCTTTTGCATTGCTTCGGAGTTTGGATATTTTACATACATTGACCAATAGAATAACAGTAAATATTATTTAAGCAGAGAACTAAAAAAAGAAAAAGATAACACGAAGAGGTGTCCCTCTTTATGTTCCTGAGAACCCTGCATCTTGTCAATGAGCCCAGACTCACCTGCCTGATAATGAGATGTCAGTGAGTGTTAGGTTTGGGATACAACAGTGACTTCAAACAATAAATGTTTGGTATTACTTACAATTTTCTAGGTTGGCTAAGTTGCTCTTCTAATCTGGGATATGCTTACTGATTTCTGTAGGCAGCTGCCAAGTCTACTGGGTCTCAGACTGCTAGAACTGTCTTACTCTTAAGTCTACAGGTTAGCTCAATGTCAGCTGGAGGAATGGAGAGCACTTGACCATGATTCTCTCTTCATCAAACAGGCTAGCCACTACTTGTCTACACATCAGTCATATAAATGGAACTATAACACAGCAGGAGGTATGTCTCTGAATCCTTTGTTCATCAGAGAGCTAGAAACAGAATTACGTACATAATCTTCATTCTGCTGTTCTATAGGAAAAATAATGTTATTGTAGACTGAATTAATCACTGAAGCTTTATCCTACAATGTGACTGCATGTGGTGACAGGGCCTTTAACAGTAATTAAGGTTGAATGAGGTCATAAGGGTGGGGCCTTATCTAAGAGGACTGATGTCTTTATAAAAAGAGGACAAGACACCAGGCATGCAAGTACACTAGCAAAATGTCATGTGAGGACACCATGAGAAGCTGGCAATCTGCAAGTCAAGGGTAGATGCCTCAGGAGAGACAAAACCTGCTGGGAACCTGCTCTTGGACTTCCTGCCTCAGTGATTATAAGTAAGTTTCTGTTATTTTAGGTAACATGACCTGTGATAGTTTGTAGGGTAGCCCTGATAAACTAGTAAGTTAGACTTGGGTACTATGAGGTGAGGTGCTTCTGTAACCATTTTTAATACCTAAAAAAAATGCAGAGATGGCCTTGGAACTACATAATGGGTAGAGAATGAAACAGTTTTGAGATAAATGCCTGAAAAGGGCTAAATTGTCTTGAAGAGATTATTGGCAGATATATAGATGTTAATGGTAATTGTGTTGATACAGAGAGAAGTAAAAAATATTGTTGGAAACTAAAGGAAAGGCAAACTTTGTTATAAAGTGGAAAAGAGTTTGGCTGAATTGCATCTTAGTATTTTGTGGAAAATAGGACTTGTTTGTGGTCAATTTGGATATTTAGCCAAGGAGATTAAGTTAAGTGCTCAGGTACAACCTGGCTGGTCTTTACTACTTAGAGTAAAATGCAAGAGTAGAAAAAATTAAAGAAGAAATTGTCAAGCAAAAAGGAACCAGAGCTTGAAAATTTGGAATATCCTTAGCCTATCCATGCTGAAAAAAGAGAAAGCAGGTTCTAGAAAGCATACCAAGGGACTGGCTGGAAAATAATTTGATAAAGAGATCATAGATGTAACTCAAGAAGCCAAACACCCATCTCAGCAGAAGTCAGGACTAGAGATAGGACGATATCAGTAAACACTGCCAGCATGTACTAAAGAGGACAGCAATGGGACAAAGTGCGGTGAATTGCTGGGGTCCTGAAATTCTGCAGAATGGCACAATGGAACCATTCAGATGTGAACATGTGTTTATTCTTCAAGAAAAGGAAAAATGTGACCCTGTTGATGATTCAGGGATCCTCAGGGATGCTACTCATACCACAGGCCCAGAGAACACAGGCCGGGGGACAAGGTGATCTGCTCAGTTTCGGACCGTGGGATACCCTCTCAGGTTTAACAGGACAAGCTGACACCAGGCAGGGCCTCAGGGGGAGGGACATGAGCCACATCAGAGAAGGTGATGCTGCTACCATGGTGGCACCAGAAGGTGGAGCTGCCTCCTCATAGGTCAAGAGGACACAACTTCAAGTCAACATAGATTATGCTTGAGCCTTAAAGCCTAATGAATTTTGTCTTGCTGAATTTTGAACTTGCTGGAAACATGTCACTCCTTTTTTATTTCCGATCTCTCCATTTTGAAATCATAGTATCTATCCTGTGCCTGCCCTCCCATTATATTTTGGAAGCTCATAACTCATCTGGTTTCACAGACTAACAGCTGGAAAGGAATTTTGTCTCAGGATGAATCATACCCTATATCTGATGTAGATGATATTTAGATGAGACTTTGAATTTTTGAAATTAGTGTTGATGCTAAGATGAGTTAAACTTCTGAGGATGTTGGAGTAGTTTTTTTTTTTCTTTTTTTCTTTTTTTCTGCATGTGCTGAGGACACGAATTTTGGGAGCCAGAGGGCAGAGTATAATGGACTAGACTGAGTTCCCCCAAATTTGATATATTGAACTCCTAATCCCTGGTGGGACTGGGACTGTACCTGGAGATAATGCCTTTAAAGAAGTAGGTAAGATTAAATGAGATCACAGTCGGAACTCTCCAGGAGGACTGGTGTCTGTAGGAGAAGGGAGGAAGTACCAAGTGCCTGCACAACCTCAGTGAGAAGGCGGCCATAGAGAGGCCACAGGAAACCCAAACCTGCTATACACTGATCTTAAACTTCCAGTTTCCAGAACCGTAAAATAACAAATACCTGGTTTTGAGCCACCTAGTCTGTGGCATTTTGTTACAGCTATCCTCAAACTAATATAGGTTTCTGTGGCATTGTCCATAAACCTCTCTATATAAACATAGCAGGCCTTTCCCCCACTTCCTCCAGTGTCTCCTTCAAGTCTTACTGCTTTCTTCAAGATCCCTATATCCCAAAGAGAGTCTCCTAACCCCTCACACTGACCACCATTTCTCTTTCCACATTAACTTCTCTCCTCAGCTAGCCTGGAGACTTGTAACACTTTATTTTCATCACTGTCTTGCCTTTGTCTTCAATTATTGTACACACTTAGTAAGCCTCCAACCCTGGATCAATACAACATTGTTTCTAACCACACAACAGCCTAATAAACAGCTCCATTCATTGGGTACTTCTAGAGAAAATAAAGTCACATTAGAGAACATTCTTCTCCATGTTTTATTTTTGCTTTCCAATCCCTATTTACATTCATATTCATCCACATTTCTATTTTCTACTTCTCCTTTTTTTTTTTTTTTTTTAGGGAGATTTTTGCTATAGGGCATGTGTGCTTGCTGGAGAGACAGAGGGAGGCGGAGAGACAAAAAGTGAGAAATCCCCCTCTGGGGAGGATGGCCATGCAGCAATCCCTTCTCCCCAGTATCCTCTTGGGATTTAGGGGCATGCATGCACACACACCCAGCATGAGTTTCAGCTGTGAGGTTCAGGACTCGAACTGTGGTCTATTAGGTGTGAGTCCAGCAATGTAACCGTTACACCATTTGCTGGTCCTTTCTATTTTTTTTTTTTTTTAAACAAACAATCTCACTTCTTAATTCAAAAAGAAAATAGAGGCCATTTGACAGGAAGTTTGTTAACACCAAACTTCCCTTTTCTATCTCTTCACATAAATGTAAGCTATTGGGGGCGTGGTGGCGCCCTCCCTATGGTAAAAGTAAGCTATTCCCTTTTTCTCTTATATCATTAGAAAATAGATCTTGTTCCTGGAATCCTGTTTAAAACTAATCCCATGCTAGTTTTGTGGCTTTTTTTTTTTTGGAGAGGTTTCTGCTATAGGGCATGTGCGCTCGCCAGACAGAAACAGAGAGACAGAAAGTGAGAAATCAACCCCCAGGGGGGATGGCCACGCCGCAATCCCTTCTCCTCCACTCTCCTCTAGGGATCTTGGGCATGCATGCACATACGCCCAGCGTGAGTTTTAAGCCACCGGGTCCGGGACGCGAACCGCGGTCAACTACATGGGAGTCCAGCAACATAGCCATTACGCCAACTGCTGGTCCCATTGTTTTGTGGCTTTTAAATCATCACGTCTCTTCAGTCATTCTCTAACTCATCCATATACTTTGATTTGTTCAAGAAGTATCTATTTTTGTACCAAAGATTGTACTAGGCACAGAAAATACAGTTATATTTAGTTCTTGATGTTAAAAATCTAATGTTTAATGGGGAGAGCAAAACATGCTCATGGTCAGTAATGATGTGAATGGTCTTGTGACAGCCATGAAAATCCCTCTTCAATCATCCTTACTGAAAGGAGCAAAGTTAACTCGCTGTCTCACTGATGCCACGAGGCCGCAGGCTTCCCAGACTGCTCTTAGCAGCGAGTGAGTAGGGCAGGGACTAGTCACAGACTGGACCAGGAAGGGTGTCAGAATCTAGCCTGGCCCGGTGGAGGCTTCCCTGGGTTTGCTGGAAGAGGTAATAGAAAAGACTCGGGTTTTATGCTGAGGTTGCTAGATTTGGACGATTTAAGATTGACTGCCTAACTTAAATTTCAAATTTTAAAAGAACAAGCTGGAGAAATTCAACAATATCTGTGAAAATATTTGAACCAGTCCTGCAGTAAATATCTGTCTATTTGTTTCTCTCATCCTCCCTCCTGAATAATGTAGTATGCCAAATAAGCCCTATTCCCTAACGAAAAGGAAGTGTTTTAAAAAAGAAACTATACAACAACAACAAATTGTTAAAGCTCAAAATATAGTAAAATGCAGATAATGGAAGCATCAAGCCATCTAGAATTCTGCCTATTTCCTAAGGGTGTGGAGTGGGTGCTTTTTGTGAGTTTTAAGCAAGATAATGACATTAGATTTTCTTCAAATGTCATTTGATGTCATGTTTATTTGAAGGAGCATAATTAGAGGCAAATAAAACAACGGATTTTCTTAAATCTCAAGTACAATTTTCTTAGGGCCTGAAATAAGTAATAGCAGTGGGAATGGGGGGCAGAAAAGCAAACTTGCTGAGATTTTGAATTGGGGAACAGCAAGAACACTTGATCAACTTCCATGTTTATTGCTAAGACTTCTTAATAGAGAGAGGTGTCATTTACCACACTGAGAGATAAAGATGTTTTAAAGGAGAGGAGAAATAATCTATTCAACCTAGAATATACTTAGTATGAAGTAGCTCCAAACAGGGGAGAAATTAGGCATTGTCCAGCCCATACAAGAATATGATTTCCATCTGAAAGTTTCTCTCTTGACTTCATTCGAAATATCTTGGACTCCTGTTTTCCTGTTTCTTTTCAATCAATAAGCATGATATTCTTAAGCCATTTTTATATTCAATAAAAGTTTATCTCAAATATATATTATTTTTTTTTGGAGAGGTTTTTGCTATAGGGTGTGTGCGTGCGCTAGACAGACAGAGACAGAAAGAAATCACCCCCCAGGGGGGATGGCCACGCCGCAATCCCTTCTCCTCCATTCTCCTCTCGGGATCTTGGGCACGTATGCACACGTGCCCAGTGTGAGTTTTAAGCCACCGGGTCTGGGACTCGAACTGCAGTTGACTACATTACATGGGAGTCCAGCGACACAACCATTACGCTAACTGCTGGTCCCTCAAATATATATTCTTCATTCAATGTTTTTCCTCTCCTTTTCCTGTCACAGATGAATTTCCTTGAAGGTGCATTGTACATTATTGTCCCCACCTTTTCACCTTCCAATTCTTTCTCCATGTGTTACAACGGGATGTCTTCTCCCCTATCCCACTCATTGTTTTTTGCCAAGATCAGCTTCTTCCTAATGCGTCCATCCATGGGACAGTGCTCAGTTCTCCACCTACTTCACCTCTGCCACATTGACACTATAGGCCATGCCAGCCTTCCTAAAACATTAGGAAATTTCCTCTGTGTGTCACACTAGTCTCTCAAAGATTTTCATCCTTCCATTCTATCTGTCTGTCTAATCTAATCTATCTTCCCATTTTCTTTCCAGGGCTTCTAGTGCCTGTTGATGATAACGTGTATAGTATTCTCAGCTGGACTGGTCGGAGGTGTATTTCAGCTTGGGTAAATTCTCTTTACAAGTCAAATGATGTATAGCAATTGGATGCTTAAAAAAAAAAAAAGAATAAATAATAGTAATAATAATAAAATTGCCCATGACCAAACTCCTCTCCTCTCCTCTCCTGGCACATCTCACCTCCATTATGGCCTTTCCTCCTACTGTTTCCACTACTGCTGTTATTAACCCACCAATCTGTTTCCCTTCCAACTGTCTCTCCTCACCCCAGGGTTCTCTCTCTACCGGCTGCAAGGAGGGCTGCAGCATGGCCCGGGCTGTGCACTAACATCCACTCATTGCTAACACCCAGCTCATCACCCTCTTACACCACCCAAACCTGCTCCTCCCCTCCTCAGCAGATGACTCTGCTCACTCACTGGCCCACATCAGGACACGGGTCATAGCCGGCTGCCTCCGGGCTTCCCTACTTCCCATAGCTCGTCCGTTCCCAGATTGACACATGTCGGCTCCTCCCTTCTTGCCCCTTCTGAGACATGTGGCGCCCAGTCTTTGTTTCCTGTGTCACAACTTCATTATTTGTCCTGTGGCACTGCTACCGCCAATGTATTCATTTGAAAGTGCAAATTAGGCCAGGGCATTCCCATGTGTAAAATGCTTCCGAGACTCTCTGTAATCTTCCTTAACTTCTAGAAGAACGTACAAGGCCACGCACAGCCTGGCTGCTCTCTTCTCTTCTGTAGTCTTATCTTTCCCTGCTCCCTGTTTCATTCATGTTCTGTCCGATCAAGCTGCTCCCAGATTCCAGAAAGGTCTGGGGCCCTCCTTACCATTCTGTTTTTGTGTACTCCCTCTCTCTGCCCAGAATGTCCCTCCTCACTACCCTGCTACATCTACTTGTGCCCTGACCACTCTTAAAAGTGTCCAAGGCCTCATCCCGGCAAGTGGTTCATGCAAAGATAGTTGATTCTGGGCACCTTGCCTTTAAGATGGTTCAGGAAATGCACATCTTTCTCCAGTTTCCTTGTCATACTATTCTTTAATAAAATGTCTATTTGTTTCCTTCTTTAGGAAAGGCATCTTGTTTATGTGCATGGACAGTGGTCAAGAAACATGCCTAGCACAGTGTAAATACTGAATAATTGTTGAGCTAATGAGTGAGAAAGTGTAACTACTGACACGTGACAGCTGAGCCACAGTCATTCAGATAAGCAGTAACGGCACACATCAGCCCGCTATCGCCATTCATAGTCATGTGCTAATTCCTACACCACATCTAGATTTGCCTGCCAGTCCTTCCGTATGGGCTACTACCGTTGTGCACCTGAAGCTCCTCCCCAGCCGGCTATTTAATGACCACAACCCGCCTTCCTCCCTGCCACTCCCAATAACCTCTGTTCCATTTTCTCCTGAAGCACTTGCATGCCTTTAACAGAGAGAGGATGCATATATTTACTATTATCATTGCTGATTTTCTATATCCTCTACCCAATTACAGGCCTCAACAAGGGAGAAGTCCTTGTCTCATTCACCCAACACCTAGAACAGTGCCTGTCATGGGGTAAGATTGCAAAATATATTTGCTCAATAAGTAAATATTTAGATTAAAAAATAGCAGAAAACAGAAACAAAACTTGTGATTCAGGGATGTGATTTGCTTAAGGTTACAGAGCTTGTTTTGAGTGGAACTGCATATGGTAGGTGCCAGAACTAACTCTATCACTAAAAAAGTACTTTCATCAAATAACCCTAGATTTTGTACTCAACTTTCTTGTGCAAACAGACCAAATAAGCAAGTACACAAATTCTCAAAGGACAAGATTATTTTATAATCCTAGTTTCTTTACTACCTTTCTTCTTCCGTTTTCACCCAGGTAGCTGGGCACCTGCAGCAGGAGATCATGTCTGACTCGAGTGCTGTGACCGTGGTGCAGAGCCATGAGCAGCGTAAGGCAGGAGCGGGCGTGGGGCAGAGGAAGGTGCTATCCATGCACACTTGATGGCTCGAGCAGCATGGATGGCCAAGGCCTAGAGTGTGGCCAAGTTCTAGAACCTTCCTCCACCAGTACAGACACTGACTTGGTTTCATGGCATCGTAGGCTTGCAGTGTGTGGTCCACAGAGCCTAAACTTGAAGTGATTGGACAGCAACACCAGAGCTATTATTACTTCAGCTTCTGATTCATGATGGATGTTTAGTGGTTTTTCACAGAAAGAACCATGATATATATTTCCCTGCTATATATATGTATATATTCACATATAGTCTGGTACACATACATGCACACACACAAAGATACACATATGTATATATACCCAAATACACACAACATCCAGAGACACACATGCATATGCACACACATATGCATACACACATATGAATATAATATACATATGTATGCTTATGCACATGTGCATACATGCACACAGATGAGCACATATATACCCACACATATGAACACATACTCACACGCACATACACATAAATATACACATATATGCATGCATTTTCATCTTGCCCTTCTCAGCTTGGGCTTGAATCTAGGAATGATTCTTTTCCCCATAAGGGATTTAAAAGTTTCCTCCAGAAGCAGAGCACCTGGGTGAAATGACAGCGAGAGCATGGAACACAACACAGTGAGAAACCAGTGAGAGCAGAGTGAGCTGACGGATCACGTGGCCTTCCATCTCCTGTTACTGCAGACCTGGGGGCTGAACTGGGAGCCATCCCTCCAGACGACAGGCTCTCCTCCAACCTCGGAAGGTGGCCTCGTTTGGCAGAGTCTTTGCAGGTACTTTTGCAGATTAAGGTGAAAATCTTGAGATAGGGTCATATTGGATGAGGATGGTCCCTGAACTTAATGACAGGTGACCTTATAAAACACAGATGAGAAGAAGACAGAGAGACACAGGATGGGAAGCCATGTGAAGGCAGAGGCAGAGATGGGGGGAGGCAACTGCAAGCCAAGGAATGGCAAGGGGCCTGGCAGCACCCAAAGCTGAAGGCAACAATGAAGGGTCCTCCCTGGACTCTGGGGAGTGTGGTCCTGCTCACACCTTCAGTTTGGACTCTGGCCTCCAGAACGCTGGAGAACCAATGACTGTTATTTTAAGTACTGAGATTGTGGTGGCCTCTTACAGCGTTCCTAAGAAACCAGTACAGAATTAACTGGGGTTCACAACACACATTGAGGGAAGCAAGGCCAGCCGAAAAGTAAGCCCCAGTGATAAGGACTTAGCACTTACAGGGCAAGGCATGGAGGAGGGGAGGACATGGAGATGAATAGGTGCCCAGGCTTGAGCAGGAAGCTCACCCAGGACATGGCTCAGCTGTCAACACTCATTATGCTTCCTGTGCAGAGAGTACTGGTGGGGGTGAGCTGTGACGTAGGCAAAGGGAGACACTGAGATTATCAAGGAGAAAGAAATGGATGTATACTGGTCAGTTCAGGAGCACAGCATGGGACAACTGTCCTGGGTGAGGGAAAGCTGATCCATCCCTGGAATTCTGTTCTGTACGGTCCCCCCTTGTAAGCACAAAGGTGAAGTCCTTGAGAGCATGGTGGGAACTGGACAGGGTCACAGTATAGGCCTCTCTCCCTCCTGTGCTGGGCTGACTTCTCCCACTTCTCTTGACAGCTAGACCTCTGCTTTATTTTTCTTAACAAATTATTTATTTTCATTTTATTAATTATTATTATATTTTAATTTGATCAGAGAGAGACCAACTCAGAAAGATAGAGGGAGAGAGAGAGAGAAAGTGAGAAAGTAAGTCACCAGGTCTGGGACTTGAACTGCAGTTGTCCATGTGCGAGTCCAGCACCTTAACCACCACTCCATCTGCCAGCCCCCAGACCTCTGCTTTATAAAGAGAACAGGGCAGGAGAAGCATTACTTAATTTGCTCCACCTTACCACTTGAGGAAAGCCCAGGGGCAGGGGATATTTGGGAAAAGGTTTATGCTATGACGAATGATACAGGCTGAACATCCGTAATCTGAAAACCCCTCCTCTGGAACTCCCTAAGCGTTGACATGATGCTGAAGTATAAAGGTGAAAGTCCACACCTGACCTCATGTAACAGGTCACAGCTGAAACACTGCAATACAAAAATACTGTATAAAATTACCTTCTGAGGATGTGTAGAAGGTGCACATGAAATGTAAATAAGTTTCCTGTTAGACTTAGGTCCTATCTCCAAGATACCTCATTATGAATATGCAAATATTCCAAAAGTTAAAAAAAAAAAAAAATCACTGGATCCCAAACACTGCTAGTCCCAAGCATTTCTGATAAGGGATGCTCAGCCCGTCCCACCTAGGAGAACATGCTGGATATATAAACGGTCTAGAGTGAACCATGGCTCTCTTTCTTGAGACAACGCCCAGAGACTGTGCACTGTTGTGTCTGTGGCAGAAGCACTTTGAGTTATCATTTAGGTGACATGGTCTCATCTTGGTTCCTACCTATTTTTCTGAACATTAAAACTTAGAAGCATACATCAGAAGTCTATGACTTTCAGGGGAAAATGGATGAGAGGCTCATGGTTCTTGCGTGAGGCCTTGAGACAGCCAGGCTCCTGGTCTATCCTCCTTGCCATGAAGGGTGCTCAGTCACTGCTGTCCTGCTTCCATCCTAGTTAGAGATGAGGGCAAGTACCCACAATGTGGCCCTTCTAGGTGGATTGCAAATATGGGCAATAAAAAGCATGCTGTTCTTGGTCACCCTCGATGAATCAACAGAGAACCATGCTGTGCTACATACCGACGCTTGACCTAGATAGGCACGAGCTGACTATTAATACGATGTCGGTGCTTGGCGTGAGCAAAGCCAGCCGAGCAGCCGCCCTTGGTGCAGCCCCTGAGGGCTATGCTGTGAGCGGCTGTGTGAGCATTGCAAACCCACAGGTAGGAATAACAAAAATAGCATGGCTGCGAGGTCGGGCAGCCCACCTGCACGTTCTAATCATGCCTCTGCCACTGGTTCATAGTATAGTTTTGGAAAACAAATATGCTGCATCTCTGTCTCCTTCTCTCTAAAATTAGAATGATACTTAGTGCATATTGCTTGTCTGTGAATAAAATAATGACTGTCAAGTCCTCCACAGGCACTTAAAATATAATGAAAAGTACCAAGGTGGAGTAAATGTAATTCATTCAGCCTGGAGTGAACTTGAGGAATTCTCAACCTTTAATTGACTATTTATTTATATTTAAAACAGGGTCTCACCATATTGTGATCCTCCTGCCTCAGTTTACATCGGGCTTGCATTGCCATGCCCAGCTGTTTAGACAATGTATCTGCATGTTCCAGGCTGGCCTTGAGCTCTTGATTCTCCTGTCTCATCTTGCCTAGTCACTGGGACCATAAGTGCAGGTCACCATGCCTGGCCTTTAGGTTGGCCCAGGAATCGAACCCAGGTCTCCTATGTGGTGCCAGCCCAGGAAGCACAATGTATTCACAGTGCACACCATCATGGGTCATGCGAGCTTCTTGGTGCTGCCAATATTTATCTTGAAAATGCATGCGTTTTGAAATCTCTGCGTAACACCAGCTCTGCCCCGGGCTTGCTCCAGTGGCTTTTTTCCCTCCATGTACTCACTTGAAGCCTGGAGTAGAGGAAGACATCCTTGTTGGTCCTCACTGCCAACTCCATTCCTGGCAGCATCTGCCTCAGAGCCCACTCCACTCTATCATTTCTGAAGTTGGTAACTTCCAGCCCTCTGCTATTGTTTCAGCAGTGCTCGAGCCCTGTTTACAGATTCTCTTCAGATTCCCTCAAGATCCCGTCAAATCACGGTCACTCTTAATTGCCACAGTGGTAGTTAGGAATCAGTTCTCAGTCCCCATCTCACCTGACCTTGTGGATCAAGAAAAGGTTGCTCATACACGTTTCCCTGGAGCACTCTCCCCACCTGCTCTGGGTGCTCTCACTTTTGCTTTTTACTTGTCGGCTACTCCATTTACTCCATCCTCAGCTCTACACTCCCAGGCCCCCAGGTCTCAGGCTGCCGATCCCCTGAGAACTTCACTTACTCTCTCAGTGACTTTATTCAGCCCAGTGGCATTAGGGCAATATAATGTATTTATGTTCTGACATTCCCAGATTTATTTTTTCAACTTGATTTCTTCCCTGAAATTCAAACTCTTGTATCTAAGTATCAACCAAGCATGTCCACTGGATGTTTAATAAGCATCTCTTCTTTCCCTCTTTTCTCCTCCCTGTAACCTCTGGCCATCTTCATTTCTGTTGATGGCAAGTCTATGCTTATGGTGGCCAAGGCCAGATCCATAGAGCCATCTTTGATGCTTCCAGTGCTACCACATCACTAAAAGACTTATATTGAAGAAAACCTAGGGCCTGGATAAGTCAGACAACTGGTCAACCTATCCAAATTCAATACTTAAAACCCCCTCCAAATTGACCTTAAAAATAATGGGAATTCAGGACCATCAGTTAGTGTAATGGCTATGTTGCTGAACTCCCATGTAGTTGACCATGGTTTGAGTCCTGGATCCGGTGGCTTAAACTCACGCCGGGCACATGTGCGTGTGTGCCCAAGATCTCGAGAGGAGAATGGAGGAAAAGGGACTGTGGTGTGGCCATCCCCCCTGGGGGGGTGATTTCTCATTTTCTGTCTCTCTCTATCTCTCTGGCGAGTGCACACACCCTATAGAAAAAAAAATATATATATAGTGGGAATTCAGGCATTTATCATCACTTCCAGTGAGACTGTCATCATCTGAGCTGCTGTCATCTCATTGCCAAAGTCTCCTACTCCTCGTTTCCTTCTTCTTCCCTTTGTTCCTGCAGTCTAATCTCAATAAGTCACACCAAACGTCCTAATGCTGCCTCCTTACACTAAGCAGGTTTCTACTTCAGGGCCTTGGCACTTGGTGACACCTCCTTCTGGAATGCTCTTCCTCCAGTCCCTTGGTTGTCTTCCTCTCTCACTTCCTTCACAGCTCTAGTTAAACATCACCTACAAAAGAGATCTCCAATCAAGCTGCCTAAAACAGCAAAAGTTCCCTGAACTCTCACCCACCCTCCTGCTCTATTACATTCCATGGGAATTGCTTTCTGATTTCCTATACAATATATTATTTGTTTGCTGTCTACCTTCTGTCCTCATGTCCCATGAATGGCATCCCATGAAAACAGGGTTGTTTTTGATTCCACTCAGTGTGAATTCCCAGTGCTTATAACATCAATATGTGCTGAAAGCATATATCTATTTGTCTCTATACAATGCTTTTTCAAATTCTTCCAGGCAGTTGATGTCCTGTGCACCCTGTCCATCCTGGGCTTGCTGACACTTTGGCAATGGTTGTGCTTCCAGTGGAGTGAGAGTCCTTGACTTTGAAAGGCAAGTCCTCCTGTGTGTGCAGCCAGAAGCTTAGGTGAGAAGAGCCTGGAAAATGCCTGTTGATGTTCCCTTTCACCCTATGTACTAAGTCAGGCCCTAAGGTGGAAAATGTAGCAGGCCCTCACCTTGATCCAAACTTATGGCTTAGCCTGTTCCCAGGATGTCTGTTTTGTCTCCCATCCTGCACAGGAAGCTCTTTTTAACTGTGTATGTCTGTGTCAGTTTCTTCCCGGTTAGAGGAAATTTCACAGAGGTAAAGGCTCCGTCTTGTTTACCCCAGAGTCTTCATGATGCTCACAGACAGGATTTCTTAAAAGAAATGCTGTTCAGAAAAAGACCACCCTACAAAAGAGCAGCAGACTTACCAGGAAATGGCTTCTGGGGAGTAAGTGGGCATGCCACAGGCACACAATGCTTTGCAGCCGGCCTGGTGAGTCTGACAGTGGCAGGGAGTGAGGGGAGGGTAGTCACCTGGGTTTGCCCATTAGAGCTTAATTGACTGTGTTTCTCCTGCCTTCGGGCTTTAGTAAAGGAATGTTTTCAGCCCAATTAGCCTCCAGGTTCCTTGGATCTGGTTTTGTAGATGTTCAGCCCCACCATCGACAATGGAAACGATGCATAATTAGTGAAGCTGCGGTGAATCACGCTCCACAGAGGTGGATATCTGCCTCCCACAAAGGCGTCTAAGAATAGCTACTGCAGACATGTTGTTTCAAAGAACAAACTAAATGCTTTGTCTGAAAAGATTCCTCTTGGTGCCTAACAAGAAAGCATGGCAAGGATCACGAACATAATTCCTTAGCACACAACCTGTGTGCTGGAGACCCTGGAAAGACAAAAGAGGCTGTTCTCACAGTTACACTGTGAGTATTTTTTATGATAAAAGGACATAGTAGTTTGCGGTTCATTTTCTAGGAGAAAAAAAGTACCTTTTACTTTTAGTACAACTTTCAAAAGATTTTTGCAGGGGATAAGTGAGCCCAAAGCATGCCTCCACTGCTTATCTACCTGTTACTCACCTAATTATGGGTATACACTGCATTTTTTCTTATATATCTTACTCTTCAATCAGTTGTCCTTTTTTAGTCAGCCAAAAAGTCGTTCAGCAAATATCTAACTGAAAATTTTAATGCTCCATATGTTA
This sequence comes from Tupaia tana, assembly GCA_026018925.1. Taxonomy (NCBI): domain Eukaryota; kingdom Metazoa; phylum Chordata; class Mammalia; order Scandentia; family Tupaiidae; genus Tupaia; species Tupaia tana. Next base: position 13,585,531 of record JAKSZU010000002.1, read on the forward strand.
TAAAAGGTACAGAGTCCTATGAAAACTAAGTTGTCATTCTCTGGGGCTTAGAAGCTGGTAAGGAGAGAGGAAATTAATGCAACCAACTCCATTAAGAAGCACAAATCTGAGTGATTAAAATACTTATTCCAGTTCCTGAGACTGTGAATTTTTCGGAGGCTTCACCCTAAGAATTTAATGCAATGGAGAAAAAAAAAAAAAAAAAACCCTAAAAAAACAAAAAAAGAAAACACACACACACACACACACACAAAAACAAAACAAAACAAAAAAAAAAAAAAAAAAAAAAACATGGGGAAGGTATGTTTTAAATATATACTTTAAAGACTCAAATTTTTTTAAGTGTTGACAATGTATTCTGCTCCTGTGGACAAATACATTTAAGCTTATTTTAAAATCCTACATATTCATTTGCTACATCTACAAGAATGAAGTCATACATGATAGCTCTCTGCAGAATACTTGGGCACAATACATATCTCTGCATTAGCGATTTCTCTGCGTGGGGAAGTGACGGCACCTGTGTTGTCAAATAAATTAAAGTTAGTGGTTAGTAAAGTAGGTGGGTAAGAATGTTCTGTCAGGAGAGATGAGACAGTGAGAGAAATCTTTCCACGAGTGGAAGGCTTGAACTGAGCCTTAAATAATAATAAAATAAATATTCTGTTTAATATTTAATGGATGACTATTAGAAGCTTTTCTTTCATTATATTTAATCACAGTCTTTGAATAAAATATGATTATTCAGAATTTCCAGGGGCCTAAGACAGAATGATTAAATGATATAACCAGCTGGTAAGTAGTGATGTGGGGATTTAGAAGCAGATCTGACAGTGACAAAGCTCTCCCATGGGTGGGGAGGCTAGCCAGTCACAGAGAGTGTGGATCCTAGACCCAGCATAGACACACAGAGCAGCACAGGCACATGGCCCAAGGGCAGGTGCATATAGAATCCATACTGGAATAATGGGGGTGTGTAGTGAGGGCCTTCACAGCTGGGGAGGGAATGGGGAGAGCTAGGCTGAGGGCAGAGCCAGAGGTGAAGAGATGGGCAAGGCCAGGTGAGGAGCCTGGTCTGTCTGTATTTTGACAATAATAAGTACATACTGGAAGGTTGAAAATGACAGTATGAGGGGCCAGGTGGTGGCACAGTTAAGGGGGTTAAAGGGGACACTGCAAGGCTGACTCTATTAGGGAGGTTCTGGGTTCATGTCCTGAGACATCTCTGAGCATATTAGGCATGCATGTACTCATGCCGACTGAGGCTGGGAGTGGATGGAGGCTGTTGGGAGTGTTCACTCTCTTTTTCTCTCTCTCTCAGAAGAAATAAATAAACTGAAAAAACAGTAAGGGTACAGGATGACTGTATTTGCATTTTACAAGAAGGAGCATTTGGCGGCCATGTGCAGAATGAGATCCATTCGCCTTAGGGTGAGGGAGCCCCAAGAAAACAAAGTGGGATGGCTCTAGAGGCTAAGCCTTCAGAGCTCTAGGAACTGCATGTCTTGTGGGTAAAATAAGAGAATCATATTTAAAACTAGGGGGAGCTGAGTTAGATGCTTCCTTCATTTCCTGATGAAGAAGGAGGTGACTATAGGGCCTAGAAGCTGATGAAAGTTTTAGTGAGAGCTCAGGTTTCCTGACCTCAATGACTTTTAATTATTTAAATTATTTAACTTTTTTTTTTTTTTTTTTTTTTTTTTTTTTTGCTATAGGGTGCATGCGCTCGCCTGAAAGGCAGAGAGAGACAGAGAGACAAAAAGCGAGAAATCATCCCCCCAGGGGAGATGGCCATGCCACAATCCCTTTTCCATTCTCCTCTCAGGATCCTGGGTGTGTACACACACGTGCCCGTTGTGAGTTTAAGACACCAGGTCCAGGACTCGAACCGCAGTCGACTACATGGGAGTCCAGCGATGTAGCCAATATGCCATCTGCTGGTCCCTAACTCTTCTTTTGACACTAATGTGGACATGTTCACTGCAGAATGATCCTAAGAAGGGGCACTGGGTGGAGCGTCTTTACTGTGGCATCCTTTCTTATAATTCATTCTTTTAACTTGCTGTTGTCCCAGAGTGCATGCGATCTCAGTAAGCAAACAAGATTTTGCAACAAGCCTACTGAGCAATGCAATAAGAAGTGTACATTTTTCATTTTTACCCCATTAAACTTTTATAATAAAGAGTTTCATTTGTCTTTGTCACTGGCACGTATTACCCAGTTTCACATTTAGAAAAAAAAAAAATGATCAGATATTGAAGGCAGGCTGCAATTACTGCTTTGCTCAGCACACCACAAAATGATATACTATTTGAAGGAATGCCTGCCTGGGGGGTTAGTCTAGGGAGGTCACTGTTATCGGGGCAAAAAAGGTCAAAGGACCCACACGTTGGTTCTGGGCCTGCGGCTAGTCACTGTATGCTGGGGTAGCACACTTCACGTCACCTCTTACACTGTTATCTGTCAAAAATTTCCTGAGAGCACTTTTCTCACTTTTTGAAGATTAAATGATATGATAGTGAAGTAATGTATTTTAATGAAATGTTTCCAATATTTTGATTTGTTTTCATTACTGTTTAAAGAACAAATATTAGAGAATAATATGTCTGGCTCTGAAGCAAACACCTTTGGGTGTAACTGACTTGCAAAAAGCTTACATCTAATTTTTCTGCTCCTCTTCCAGAGAGTCTAGGAAAGTTTGCCAAATTGTGCAGTACATTAAAATATAACTCTTAGTTGACCAGAAATTATTCCCGTACATGGACAGGTCCATGATCCTGGTAACTTGTTTGGGACGGAGATGGTTTTGTTTTCTACCATACTGATTTTCCTTACTGCTTCGCATTCTTCATTTCTGTGATGGAAAATGCTCTTTAGAGGTCAGATACCTTTTTACCGTTTTTCTTGGAGTGTATAATGGATGCTAACTGCTTCATATGGTCTGCACTTAGAAATTATCATGTAGATGCAATTTGCTGAACATCAGCTAGCACTTGTTGATAATAAATATGAGCGAATTCACTCAATTCTTTTTCCCGACACTTTCATAAGTCAATTTTTAGAGATTAGAAGCTTGGGACATTGTGTTGTCAATACTCTGTGAATGTTGCTATCACTTTGTAAATGCAGATGAGGTTTAATACTAGATGTAACCTACTAAAACAGACAGAGAGTAATTTCCAGTATTAGGTTCTAAACACACACACACACACACACACACACACACACACACATTTTTTTAAAATGAATCTTGCCTCTTAGGCAACATTACCTAAATGAGCAGTACTGTTTCCACTCATGGGCTTGCCCTCAGGGGTGCTATTCGCTCTCTATCATCCTGCTAAAAGCCATCATTGTCATCCCATTAGCAGTATAATCCATGTCCCACTCCTTACCTGGGAAGGTACACCACCTGCAACAACATTCTGCATGATGTTCGACCCTATGGTCCAGTCTCAGATTGGAAGAGGCAGTGAGCAGCTGGTAGGCCAGATGGATGATCTTCAGTTGTAGGGCTCACACATTTGCAGGACTGGAAAACATCTGGGTAGTCTTAATAAAGGGAGGTTCTTGTTTTTCCGGGTCTGGTGACCAAAAGTCATTTATTTTAAACTTGAGGAATTTGTAAACTCCTAAAGCCTGAAAATTTTGGTCAAATTCAGTTTCATCAGTAACAACCTGCTTGAAACTTGAAAACCAAAGTTATTTCTCAATTATGGCTAGCTTCTAAATTAAGACAGAAAATGAAATCAGCCATCAACTCTTGACTTCAAATGCAGAAAAAAGCAAAAGAACCTTTGTTGATGTTTTCTGCTTCTAAGGAAATGATCTGACTTAGAAAGGCTCAGATTTCTTCCCTGTCTTGAGATCTTACCTCACGACATGACCACAGTCTCCAGTCTCTGAAGCTTGGAAGCAGCTCTCTTTGAAGGCTGGGGTGTGGGTCACCTGCAGTCAACCCTGCCTGATCACCATATCCTGTAATACTCTGGGTTCTGCATTCTTGGGAGGATTACAGTCAACAAGGGATGTTCTGAAGCTGGGTCAGGGAAAGTCCTACTATTCTTTATCATTCAGCCCAATAAGGAAAGAATGGATCCTACCAGTTCTCGACCTCATACGCTGTTTGGCTAAGTTAGAAGATGACAGTGAGAACCACTGGATCCCATGTTCTTAGAACCAAGAGGAACGTGAGAGGACTTGTGGTCCAGTCAGTCTGGAACCCTGATGGTCTCTGTGACAGGCTCCGACTGATGGCTATTGCCTCACTACATAAGCTCCGGCAATTGGCACAGAAGATGTTAAAACAATGGATTTAGATTTTACATAAAATGGATATTTTTTCCTAAAATGTGTGAGTTTTCTTGAGTAACGTTTTTTCCTTCAGTCTCATATTTATTTTATGTTAGTGATTTGTGCCTAATGAATGTTCAAAGACATAGAAGGGACATTTTCTAGAATCATTTCTTTTAGATACCACATTTTTATTTTAAAATTCTCTGCTAAATTATTGACAAAGAATGTGTGTGTGTGTATGTGTGTGTGTGTGCGCGCACACACGTATGTGTGTGTGTTTGAGGCTGGTCAGTGGCTCAGAATAAATGACCAAGTCGTTTTCAATTTTCACTTACATGAGTACACTAGTACATTCTGACTACCCGGAGTGTGCAGACAGCGCAGATGCTGTCCAGGCAGGAAGGGCTGGTCTACGGCCATGCCGTATTTTGGATCCTCCCTCTTCACCTCACACCTTTGTTCTTTCTAAATACCACATGTCAACATAAGCAATTCACCAGAACAGAGGCCGTTCTCAGTGCACCTCAGTGAATTGTTTACATGACAAAAAAGCAGAAATAAAAGCAGAGGGTGGGGAATTTAAGTAGCATGGTGATCTGAGATGTGCCACGGCATGCTTTGCACAAACTGCATGAAAGCAGAGGTGATGGAATGCTCTGGAACTCCTGAGCACTGATGCAGCCTCTGCCTTCGACTTCTGCCCCTGATGATGGAGCTTGAAGGTTCTGAGTGTGGTGCACCTGGAAGAGTCCAGGTGTGCGGGTGTTCACACACATGGAAGTACAGGGATGAGATTGCTGCAGCAATTCTTTACAAATAGTGATGTAAAGTGAGTGTGTGAGCGCAGTGTGGTGGAAGGCTTGATTTCTTCCAAGACTGGCTTGGGCCCAGCTGTACTGAGCATGTTATAGGGAGCTCAGTCTTCAGGGAATGACGTCATCTCCAGGCGAGTGGTCTGCTCCGACGCTGCCTGTCACCTCAGTGCCGAGACATTTGATTTTCTTGGGTACATGTACTGGGACACCTAGTGGGTGGGTCTCAATGGTCTTCTGCCCACGTGCTTCCCACTGTCATGTTGCAAGGCCTTAATGCACTGTTGTGACCACACCATAGGGTTATCGACACTCTGGAAGGTAGCACAAGTTCATGTAGCTGCTCAGAGTCCTTCATTATCATCCAGGTATGTCAGGGAAAGGGGGAAATAGTTCTACCATTTGGTATGTTTCGTGAAACCCAATTATTTTTAAGGCTTCAGTCCTCCTATATTAGAGATAGAATGTAAAAGTTTCACAGAAATAACAAAGTCAGGGGACTAAAACACAATGTGAAGGCCAATGGGAAAATCATTCTAAGTGGCTACAGATTGTGAGGTGGGAAAAGAGAAGGACTACTGAATGTCACAGCGGTAGGCTTGACATCTACCCAGCACGCCATAGCATGTACAAACGTGGTTATATGTCTTAAGAGTCTCACTCAAAGTACACGGTGAGCTTCTCAAAAGCTTCACATGTATAAAAGGACCATCATGTGGAACAACTCTTGGACATAGTCTCACACTCGAGGGTAAATGTCACAGGTTGTTACAGGCAGTTGTGTGCAGTGAATGTCTAACAACCAATAAATTTTAAAAAGTAGGCATACATGCTTCAGTTTTTCATAAGTTATACTGATAAAATGTAGAGTAAATAATTTATAAATAATAAACCATGCAATGCTTTTTATTATTAATTTCAAATAGCAGATTGAATCTCATAAAGTGCTTCCATTAATTTTGGAAACAATCTTCTTTCCATAGCCAACCTGAGGTTGGGCTTGAATACCAAGTGTAGCTATGGTGTGAATGTTGGTTACAATTTTTATTTACATCAAAACATATAGTGAGAGTGAAAGAACAAAGACATACAGGGAACTTCACTAGATTATCGGTAACATGAGACTCTTCTGAACTGGAAAACAGTCTTGAATACAAAGACATTTCCTCTATTTTTTGTGCCATTCACAATGTAATTGTACAAACATGATATCTATTTAGGTTTAATCTGTGCTATTGATGTTTTTCAATACTTTCTAATGGTTATTCTACAAGTAAAGCAGCAAACAAAACCCTGCTCTACACCATTTGCTGATTTCTGTGGTGTAAATCCCCCCACCACAGCTGGTGTCAAGATACCAATGTGATTGGGGACCAGCAGTTAGCGTAATGGCTATGTCGCTGGACTCCCACGTAGTTGACTGTGGTTCGTGTCCCAGACTCGGTGGCTTAAAACTCATGCCGGGAGCGTGTTCGTGCGTGTCCAAGCCCCGAGAGGAGAATGGAGGAGAAGGGATTGCAGCATGGCCATTCCCCCTGGGGAGTGATTTCTTGCTTTCTGTTTCTCTGTCTGTCTCTCTCTCTGTCTGGCGAGAGCACGCGCCCTATAGCAAAAAATAAAAACAAACAAAAAAAACTCTAAAAAAAAAAAAAAAAAGATACCAATGTGATTTCCCTGAGCACTGAGATGGGAAGAGATATTTGGTAGAAACTGTTGCATAGCACTACCACCACAAAAGAAAGGTGGGCATCAATAACCTGAAGACCACAGATAATAGCACAATGTCAGAGAATAGCAGGAATGAATTTTGTGTGTTTATTGTCTTACAGTTAGTACAATTTCCTTATAAGTTTATGTAACTTAATTATTAATAAGTCTCTGTTAAACAACACGTTTGCAAAATTCCTGATAATTGAACAATCAATTGTTGAACTCTTGATAAAATATTTTGCCCTCAATTCCAAAGGCTGATGGTTTCCCATCCTGAAACATGAGGAGGAGCAGTGATCTCATTTTGTTTTGTTTTAATTCAATAATATAATTTAAATAAACATCTACCTTGTCTTTGAGAGTTGGTTCTTACAGCTTATATTCTACCACCCGTGTCCATGACATTTAAATACATTTGTTGTAGCTTATATTAAGGATTAATGGGCAAAAGTTATTGAGCTAAATTCAGAGAAGCACCTAATAATATCCCTTTTAAATTATTCAGATTTTTTTATACAGTGCTAGTAAAAAAATAGTGAGAGACATTTGTAAAAATGGTTTATGAAAATCTTTGTAAGCATTTTTGCTATAGAATGTGTGTGTTCTTAGAGACAGAGACAACGAGAGAGAGAAAGAGGGAAAGTGAGAAAGTGCACACCAGGGGAGTTGGCCATGCTACAATCCCTTGTCCTCCACTCACCTCTCAGTATGTTTGCACATACACCCGGCAGGTTTTTCAAGTTGGAAGGTACATGACTCAAAGGGTGCAGTTGACCATGTGGGATCCAGCTACCTTAACCACTGGACCATCTTTTGGCCCTATGGAAATCTATAAACTAATAATTTTTTTATTTAAAAACATCATTGCGGATGTTCACATTTATTCTAGTTTGGTCTCAATATCTAGTAGAGATTGTTTATTGCAAAAGTGCAGGTATGATAGCTACAAAAAGTATAAGATACTTAGGGATAAATCTAACCAAAGAAGTTAAAGACCTCCACAAGGAAAACTATGAGAAGATAAAAAAAGAAATTGAAAATGACACAAAAAAGTGAAAAGACATCCCATGTTCCTGGATTGGAAGAATTAATATAATCAAAATGGCAATTCTACCCAAATTAATCTAACTATTTAATGCAATGCCAATCAAAGTACCAGACACATTCTTCACAGATCTAGGAAGGACAATCATAAAGTTTGTCTGGAATCATAAGAGGCCTTGTATTGCCAAAGCAGTTCTGCACAAGAAGAGTGGAGTGGGCGGCATCTCACTCCCTGACCCAAAAATATACTACAAAGCTATGGTAATCAAAACAGCATGGTACTGGCACAGAAACAGACAGGAGGACAAATGGAACAGAATAGAGTCCCAGAAATAAATGCTCAAACATACAGCCAACTGATTTTTGACAAGGGGTATCAGTCAATCCAGTGGGAGAAGGAAAACCTCTTCAGAAAATGGTGCTGGCAAAACTGGATCTCCACTTGCAGAAAAATGAATCTGAACCCCTACCTCTCACCTTTGACAAAAATCAAGCCAAGGTGGATCAAAGATCTAAATCTAAGACCTCAAACTATAAAACTGCTCCTGGAAAACACTGAGGAAACTCTGGGAGACTTGAGGTAGGGAAAGACTTCTTAAATAAGACTCCCAAAGCACAGTCAATAATCCCCAAAATAGAATAGTGGGATTACATCAGACTAAGAAGTTTCTGCATGGCAAAAGACACAGTGATTAGTGTGAATAGACAGCCCTCAGAATGGGAACATATTTTTGTAAACTATGCGTCAGATAAGGTACTGATAACCAAAATTCACAAGGAACTTAAGCAGGTGTTCCAGAAAAAGGCAATCAATCCTATTAAAATAGGAGAATGAGTTGAAAAAAACCACTCTCTAAAGATGACATACGAATAGCTAAAAGGCATATGAAAAAATGCTCAACATCCCTCATTGTAAGAGAAATGCAGATCAAAACAACAATGAGAGGGGGCCAGCAGTTAGCATAATGGCTATGTCACTGGACTCCCACGTAGTTGACCGTGGTTCGAGTCCCGGACCTGGTGGCTTAAACTCATGCTGGGCGTGTGTGCATGCGTGCCCAAGATCCCATGAGGAGAATGGAGGAGAAGGGATTGCGGTGTGGCCATCCCCCCTGGGGGGTGATTTCTCACTTTCTTTTTTTTTTTTTTTGGTCCCAAAACATATTTTATTATTTTTTAAAGGAATTATTTATTTATTTAATTCCATTTGTTGTTAGTAATATTATTATTATTTATTTTTTTTATGTCTTACTCCCTTTATAAATTTATTCTTTTTTTTTTGTTATTATCTATTTTTTTATTACATTGAATTACATACAACTTTACAGTGTATTACATTGCTTTTTCAAAAGGGAATGCCATGCATGTCAGTCAGTACAGAGACATTAATCTCCCCGCTTCAACATTCAATATCTTTCCTATGTTTCCCCCAATCATTATTATTATTTTTCTAATTATTTTTTATGATAAACATGATTTTTTTTTCCAATTATCAGATCATAAAGTTCCCAACAATAGGAAACGTAGACTGCACTCAGGGCTGGACCAAGGGTGGGTCTCGTGCAACCCCGCAAATGTAGGTGAATCTCCATGGAACACAGTTTCAGGAACGCGGCTCAGGAAAGCAGAGACGGCCATCAGCGGTTGCGGCACGCGGGGCAGATCCCGGCCACGGCCCGCGGGGGCAGAGCCCCGGCCACGGCACGCGGGGCAGAGCCCCGGCCTGTGTCTCTGTCTCTCTCTGTCTGTCTGGCGAGCACATGCACCCTATAGCAAAAACTTCTCAAAAAAAAAAAACAAAAAAAAAACAATGAGATATCACCTAACCCCAGTCAGAATGTCTAAGATTAAAAAATAAATAAATAAATAAATAAATAAATAAAAGGTAAGTGCTGGCAGGGGTGTGGTGAAAAGGGAACTCTCTTACACTGCTGGTGGGAATGTAAATTGGTCCAACCACTGTGGAGAACAATTTGGAGATTCCTCCAAAATCTACAAATAGAAATACCATATGATCCAGCAATCCCACTCCTTGGTATCTACCCAAAGGACAGAAGAAAACTTAATCAGAAAAGTGCTTTAACATCGATGTTTACTGCGACACTTTTCACAATTGCTAAGTCACGAAAACAGCCCAAATGCCCACGAACTGATGAATGGTTAGAAAAACTGTGGCACATATACTCAATGGAATACTATTCATTCATAAAAAACAACAAAACCCTGGCTTTTGACAGGAAGTGGATGAATATGGAAGAATTACTGCTGTGTGAAGCAAGCCATGCTATGAAGGAGAGGCATTGTATGTCCCCACTTAATATGTACTGAGTGTCTGTACTCTATGACTGAAACTAATTGTCTAAAGGATATAGAAACGCAGTATATAGATGTCAATACCAGGTATAGTGTGTGTGAAAGAGGAGGGTCTGAGGAAGGACATATGGGGGAGGGAAAGGGAGGCAAAGCATTAATGGCACAAAGAGGTGTGGTATTATCTATTGGAGATATTTCGTAGTTTTATCAACAGTACTAGGGAGAAATGTTCACCTGTTGAAATATCCATTTTGTAAGACAAATAATAATGTGATTGAATGTATGGAAGAAAATGAAATTTAAAAATAAATAAATAAATAGGTAAATACATAAAAATATGAAATAAAAAAAAAGTGCAGGTATGTATGTCCCTCCTCATAGTTAGTAAACATTAAATATAAATGAGAGTACAAATTTTCTAGAAAAAACCTCACAAAAGATAGTAAATAATGCATATTAGAAAGATCAGCAATTGTATTAGAGAAAGTACTTTCTTCATTCCATTGCAAGCTAAATGTTATGACTTTATTTAAATTTTAGCAAAATATCTGAGAGCATTTGCTCATCACAGATTACTAAAGATTACTATTAGTACAGAATGGGACCTTGGAAACTAATCTTAGTTTTTAAATGCACTTGGACTTGTAAGAAAAATTTTCATCAAAATTATTGAATATAAAATTAATGCAAATATTCCATTTGCTTCTAACATTTACATTTCCCCCTCTCCTTGACTAGCCATAGCAATTATGTCAGATTTTTCTCAGCAGACTTGACATAAAAAACAAAGAAATGGAGAAAGAAAAGAAATTTAAAAGTAAACAGAATGATATTAGCCTTGCAAATAGGGGTAGCAAGTTTCCATGTCTTAACTAATTCTTGGGATCTAAACTAAAAGTGACTTTGAAGGGTTGTTTAATCCCATTTCTTGGCTTTTGAGAATGGCTGTATTTCAAATCACCATAGTATTTTGGACTACATACTATGTAGACATAATAATACATTAATAGATTTATCACATAATTCAAATAATTCAAGTAAAATCCTCATTACAGAGAGGGGCAAAAAAGAAGTGAAGATAGAGAAATGTCCTTGGTTTCCACTTAGTTTACTGCTTTAAAATATAGTGTGTTTAACAGAAAAACATAAAGTCTCAGTGGTGGAGCAGCAGTTACATAATGCTGTATGAAGTTGACCACATGAGTAGGTTCCAGTTTCATGTCAAAAAGACCTCTCTGAGCTTTCTGAGTTCATAGATGCCCATGATCCAGGTTGACTGAAGCTCAGGCATGAAGACCCTGTACGGGGTCTCTCTCTCTCTCTTGCTCACAGGAAAAAGAAGTAAACATTAAACATGTATGAACAAATAAAAATAAACTATAATGTATTAGTAGAAATATTGAGGTATAGTAAGATGAACAGATAGGAGACAATTACTGTTGAAAAGATAAGTTTATTTCTTACAGTTTCCCAAAGGAGGAGCATACCATAGTACACAGGGACACACAGGGACGAACTGGGGTTGGTCAGGAGGTGGAGGGGAAATGAGGGACTGTGAGCAAGAGCTTTTCTTGTGTTTCTGAGAAAAGAATGGGTGAAGAAGGGCAAGCAGGCTTCAGATTAGCTAGTTTGAATAATTTCAGTGGGCTCAGGTGAATGTGAGCTGTTCCTACTGTGTGGTACCTGACCTCAGAGGTTATGAAGCAGGTGGAAAAAGGTCTGAAGGGTGATGGCTAAAGAGGAGGTTAATGGGGATTGGATTGATTAGACTCTGGATTGCTGGTTTGTATTTGAAAAGTGCGCCCCATGAAGGAGGATAAAGCTAAGGCAAGGATACTTGGGCATGTTATTGGATTCCCATCTTCAGGACAAGACACACTCATCTAGCATATACATGTAGGACACATGTTGAAACACCAAGTTTGCAACTGTTAGAAACATGGTTAGTACTGTTACCAAGGTTTAAACTGTTCTCAGTAGAATACTGAGCTTCTGTTGAATGCCTAGAACTTTCAGTTTGCCCATCAGTAAATTTGGGTGAGGATTTCACATTTACCTTATGTGAGATAAAAGAGAATTCACGGAGTAGCAGTTTATGTAACACTCTAAGAGCCTTATGGTAAAAAGTGCAAAACAGACTCATGATTTAAAATAGCAGCAGCAAGCAAACAGCATCGATGCATGGCAGAGGTTAATTCCATAAGCCAAAAAGCTAATGTTTTGAGTGAAAACGGGGAGGGGGGGAAATCACACATTTGTACTTGCAGTTGTAAACAAGAAGACATGCTGGGTAGGTAGCCTGAAGCCAGCAGAATTAGAAAAATCCTTTCTGAGATTTTCCTTTTCATTATTTATAGGCTAGAGAAGATTCATTGTTTGCAAACATCAGGGGCAGCTCTTTTCTACATGCATTGACACAGAAGATCTCATGGCATGTTTATTTGAGGTCTTGTAGTGATTTCCCCCTTGTATCTAGATGCTTTGAATATAAAAATGTCAAATGACATGAAGTATTATATTTGATACCAAACAGCATTAAAATGGACCAGTATTCTGAATGGGGTGGAGTAAAATCAGGAAGGGAAAGGAAGCATTTTCAATAATACATTGAAGATATGATTCATGAAATTTATTTCTTTTTAAAATTTTTTTTTTCTTTTTTTTTTTTTTTGGAGAGGTTTTCGCTATAGGGCGCGTGCGCTCGCCAGACAGACAGAGAGAGACAGAGAGACAGAAAGCGAGAAATCACCCCCCAGAGGGGATGGTCACGCCGCAATCCCTTCTCCTCCATTCTCCTTTCGGGATCTTGGGCACGCACGCACACGCGCCCGGCGTGAGTTTTAAGCCACCGGGTCTGGGACACGAACCGCGGTCGACTATGTGGGAGTCCAGCGACATAGCCATTACGCTAACTGCTGGTTCCCTAAAATTTTTATTTTTATAAGACAAAAATGACAAATCTTTTTTTTTTTTCTTTTTAACAGAGGACTTCACATTATTTTGTTTGTTAAATGTTTCTTCCTTTTGCCCCTCCTACCTGCTCTCTACCACCCACTCTCTACCACCGCTCCCCTCCATTGCAGTCTCTGGTATCTACACTTATCCTATCTATTTTTGTATCTTCAGATCTTTCACTTCCACAGAGTGCAGACATTCAGTTCATATTGAGTGGGGATATACAGTGTCTGTCTTTCAAAGTCTGGCTCACTTAACATTAAGTAGTTTTTATTCATCCACTTTGAGTCAAACAATAGGGTCTCATTGTTTCTTATAGCTGAGTGATATTTCATAATTTACATGTGCCATGAGTTTTCAATCCCACTCTTTGGTATTTACCCAAAGGATAAGAAAACACTCAGTCAGAAAAACACTTATACATCTATGTTTATTATAGCATTATTCACATTTGCTAAGACAAGGGAAAAGCCTAAGTATCTAAAGTAATTAAAAGAATTTTTATTTTATTTTGTTCAAATATTTATTTGCTAAGATCAAATGTAGTATCACCAAGAAAGTGTTTATCCCATTTTGACATGGGCTCTCTATTGAAATAAAGATTGTTTGGAACATTTGAGAATGCTTCCTTTGCTATTAGCCACTGAGAAATAGTAATTTCTCCAGAAATCTGTAGGTCTAGGGAAAATATTAGGTATAGGTACATTAGATCTACCCAGAGGAAGTTATTACTAGTGACTTGGAGGTGTCTTGCTGATACAATGAATCCCCTCATTATTCTTTACTCTTTTTTAAAAGAGATATTTGCTATAGGGTGTATGCGAGACAGAGAGAGACAGAAAGACCGAAAGCAACATCCCCTAGGGGAATGGGCATGCTGTAATACCATTCCTCCATTCTCCTCTTGGGATTTTTGGGCATGCATGCCCACGTATTTGGTGTGAGTTTTAAGCTGCCAGGTGTGGGATTTGAACTGTGTCGACTCCATGGGAATCCAGCAATGTAACCATTATGCCATCTGCTGATCCCATATTATTTTTTTCTTTTTTCTACATCTACTAAGGTGTACAATATGATGTTTTGATATATATGTAAACATACCAGGGTGATTACTACAGTAAAAAATACATATCCATCATCCCATATATATATACATATATATATATATATATATATATATATATATACTCCTTTTCTTTTATATAGTCTTTCTTTTCTTTTCTTTCCTTTTATGGTTGTGATTTGGTTTAAGAGTACCTAAAATCTACTCTCTTTTTTAATTTTTTTGGAGAGCTTTTTGCTAAAGGGCGCGTGCGCTCACCAGACAGACAGAGAGAGATATAGAGACAGAAAGCGAGAAATCACCCCCCAGAGGGGATGGTCACGCCACAATCCCTTCTCCTCCATTCTCCTCTCGGGATCTTGGGCACGCACACACACGCGCCCGGTGTGAGTTTTAAGCCACCGGGTCCGGGACGCGAACCGCGGTCGACCACGTGGGAGTTCAGCAACATAGGCATTACTCCAACTGCTGGTTCCCAAATCTACTCTCTTGACAAGCTTCCAGTATGCAACACTATTAATGTAGTCCTCCTGTTGTACATTAGATCGCTAGACCTCCTCATGTTATGTAGCTGCAACTTTGTGCCCTTTGACCTTATCTTCCCATTCACCTCTTCCTAACCTCTACCCCTGGTAACCACCATTCCATTCTGTTTTTGTGCATTCACTTGGCTTATTTATTTCTTTTTTATATTACACACATAAGTGAAATCATGCAGCATTTGTCTTACTGTGTTTTTCTTTTTTTCACTTAGCATAATTTCCTTTAGGCTCATGCATGTTATTGCAAATGGCAATATCACTTTCCATTTTAAGGTGGAATAATATTTCGCTACATATTTATACCATTTTTAAATCCATTCACCTGTTGGTGGATACTTGGGTTGTTTCCATGCTGCCTTGAGCATAAGTGTGCAGATGCCTTTACTAGGTGGTGATTTCATTCCTCTGAATATGAAATCCTCAGAGGAGGATCAAAGTTCTTGTTTTAATTTTGTTAGGATCCTCCATACTATTTTCCATAATGGCTGCACCAACCATTGTTCCCCAAAACAGTGGGCAAGGCTTTGATTTCCTCCATACCATCACTATGCCTTGTTTGTGATAACAACTATTCTAAATGGTGTGAGATGTATCTCACTGGGGTTTTGATTTGCATTATCCTGATGATTAGTGAATACACCTTTTTGTGTGTTCATGGGTTATTTGCATGTCTTCTTTGGAGAAACATCCTTTACCCATTATTTAAAAAATTGCCAGGGACCTGTGCACTTACCAGAGAGAGAGGGAATGAGAGAAAACACCCCCACACACACACAAAGGGGCATGGTCATGCCAGGATTTCTTCTTCTCCATTCCTCCATCCTATTGGGATTTGAAGCAGTCATGCTATCTCCCCAGCATGTTTTTTGTTGTGAGCCACCAGGACAGGGATTAGAACTGTGCTTGGCCGTGTGAGTACCAGCTCCCTAACCACAGGGCTGTGATTCTGACCCTTCTCATTGTTAAAAAATTGGTTTATTAATTTATTTTGCCATTGAATTGAGTGAGTCTCTTATACATTTTTGATATTATAATAACTTCTCCTTCTTCCCCAAATACTGTTAAAGATTACCAAATTCAAGTTCAAAACAATATTTTTTCTTCATATGACACAAAGCTAATCTGATTACTGTAGAAAGAGTCACAGAATAACTACTTACCCAAGTTCTGTGTTGTACTCAGAAGATTTTCCTCCAGACTTGAAAAGTCTATAACATTTGATAAGAAACATTAATCTTATGCTGTGTGAATGAGATAAGCAGCAATGGAGAGAGTGCAATGTCCCCATGGCTTAGGTAGAGCCTGCATCATGTTGCAGAACCTATTAGTAGACCGTCTTCAGGTAACCATTACAGAAACGGGCATTTTTCCCATCCTCTCTCATGATATCACTCCCCCCACCCCCCATGGCCAGTCTGTACAGATTCTCTAAAATCACTCCTGCTTTTCCGGATTACTCAGTTCTCTGTTTGCAAGTCAGTCTTCTCTTACTGTTTCCATTCCTACTGTTGTATTTCCATGATAGATATCCAGGCTTTCATATTTGCAAACCTTTATTGTTCTTATTTGAAAATAGGCCTTTTCCTATTAGCTCTGTTCTGAATGACTTCTCAACCTTCTTTTCCAGACCTTCTAGTCTTCCTATTTTGGCCCTCAAGGATTTTCCCAAAGACAACCTGGATAGGCAGCTTTGCAAGGCATGAGAATTTGCTCACCTTTCTCAAGTTTCTCTCAAGCCCTTAGCAGTTCTTCTACATCAGAGATTGAGTGCCATGCTGCCTGAAAACAGAACCAAAACTTTCAATGATGAAATTCTCGTCATGATTTCTGAAGTCAGCTAAGATACAGTCATGAGCCACTTTTAGACGGCGTGGAATTTCATAAACATGCCACAGATTCATCAGCTGGAGGTATGCTTCAAATCCCTTTTCCAGTAGTGAAACTGAATTTGTACTGATTCATCTACACTCACATCCATCCTGCCCTCCCTACCGGAACCAAAGGAGTATGTTTCTCAGCTGGTTGGCCTCTGTGGCTGGTACAGTCTATGGCTACCACACAAAGCAAAGTTAATTGTATAACAGGAGAAGCAGACCATGACCTTGGGGCTCAATATCAGGGTTCGCAGAGGCACAGAGCTAACCTGCTGGTTAGTATGAGACAGGTACTCAACTACAAAATCTATTGCACCTCTTGAACGTATGTGCCAGGAGGAGTAGGACTTTTGTTGGAAGTCCTGCCTAACCATTGCCAGAACCCTATAAATATTAAACAGTAAGCACACAACTCCACTATGTTGCTGTCTGCAACTTACTTTGCATGCATAATTAGAATAAATGACAAATTCATGTCAGTCTATTCAGATAGGGTGCACACAGACAACATTAATTGTTTAGTTTAAAATATGAAGTGAAACTTGGGTAGTTTAATATTAAAATGGCACTATGAATCATTCCACCCATCAATATATATAAATCTGGGTATTAAAAGCAAGTCAAGATAGTTTTTCCCTAATAAAACATGACACATTGTCATGATGCTATTAATTATTGTTCTGTAGAATATTTTACTGTGTGTCTATGAATATTAAATATTTTTCTATTACTCAAGACTTTTTGAGCCTTTCATGCTGCTTAGTAAAATGGCATTCTACAAATTGTTTTACCATAATTTAAATCATTATTGATTCCTTTCAAGAAAATGCATAGCAACCTCTGAAAAGGCATGAGTACAGTATTTGGAAATCCTGTTGAATGACTTTACTGGAATTAAGGATAAATTTCATCACAGTTAACAGCATTTTTTTTTTATTAAAAGCCCTTAGCAGCTTTCTGTTTGTTTGAAGAAGGGGATATAGTGAAAAAAGAGATTTAGGGATTTTGTTCCATGATTTATCAAAGGGTGTTCTTGGTCAAGTTAATTAGCTCTTTAGTGTCTGTCTCCTAATCTTTAAAAGTAGAAAAATATTTGCTTTGTCTGCTTCAAATATAAGGATTAAATGAGATAAGTTATGTAAAAAAGCTATATACAAAGGCTGTGGAATTATGGGATATTATTCTTTGTGTAGTGACACATTCTACATGTGAAACACTGGGGCTGGGCTGCTGTCTGTTTTTAAAATACTTTTAAACATTTATTTATTTATAGTTAACTCTAGGAATGGGGCAGAAATTACACAGATGAGCCTAATATGTCTTTTGGGGGGATGCACTGAAAACACAAACAAACATATGAGGTGACGGGGGCATGTCAAAGGGACATGAGAGCCACTGGAAAGGGCATTGAATGGCCAAATCTGGAGCAATTTTTCTTCTTTTGTTGAGAGATTTTTGCTACAGGGTGTGTACACTCACCAGAGAGACAGAGAGCGTCAGAGAGACGGAAAGTGAGAAATCAATTTCCAGGGGGTATGGCCATGCTGCAATCCCTTCTCTGTTCTCCTCTCTGGATCTTGGGTATATATGCACAGGCACCCAGCCTGAGGGTTAAGCTACTGGGTCTAGGACTTGAACTGTGGTAGACTGCATGGGAGTCCAGCAACCTAACCATTACACCATCTGCTGTTCCCCAAATCTGGAGCAATTTTAACAACAAAATAAAATGGTATCGAATTACAATCTGTTGTATAAAATAAATGTCCATGAGTCCATACTGCTATGAATAAGTGATAGAATAAATAAATAAACGGAGCAGAAGACAGAAAAAAACCTCCTATACAGAAAAATACTAAATAAGTTATCTATCCTTGAAAGGGAGAACGTAAACACTTACTTCCTAGGGGCATTTTTTTTTTTTAGAGAGATTTTTGCTATAGGGCACATGGACTCACCGAAGAGACAGAGTGAGACAGAGAGACAGAAAGTGAAGAGTCACTCCCTAGAGGGGGATGGACATGCTGCAGTCCTTTCTCCTTCATTCTCCCCTTGGGATTTTGGGCATGCACACAAAGGTGCCTGGCATTAAGTTTTAAGCCACTGGGTCCAGCACTCAAACAGTGCTCAACTACATAGGAGTCCAGTGACATAACCATTATGCCATCTACTGGTCCCTTAGGAACAATTTTTGCAGTGACTTTTTTTCAGTGTGCAGTTTAGAAAGGTAGTTTTAAAACAATGCCTCAGTGACCCAGCCAAGCTCACCATCAACAGTCATAGGTCATGGATTCACCTTTGATAACATGAAGAAAATGCCGCTTTACCTCCCTTAAACTGATAACTCCCTTATGACTACGCAAATACCAGACAAGATCTAAGATAGAGGCAGTCCCAAATACTTGGTCATAAACCTCAAAATCTTTAAGGACTTCACAAAGAGTCTGAGAAACTATCACAGCCAAGACTGGCCTAAAGAAACATAATGATTGTTATAATGCAGTATCTTGGAGAGGTCCTAAAACAGAAAAAGAATATTAGGTACAAATTAAGGAACAAGTCATGAACTTTCATTACTACTACTGTGTCAATATGAACTCATTATTATTAAAAAAGCACCATGCAGGGGCCGACAGGTGTCATGGTGGTTAAGGGCGCTGGACTTCCACATGGTCGACTGTGGTTTGAGTCCTGGACCTGGTGGCTTGCTTTCTCACTCTCTCTCTCTCTCTCTCTCTCACTCTGTCTCTCTATGGTCAAATTAAAATAAGTAAATAAATAAAGTTAAATAAAATAATTATTTTTTAAGAAGTACCCTGCATTTATATTTACTCTAAATTTACATTTATCATACATGTATACATATGTATTAATTTGTAAGATGCCATAGTTAGAGAAAATAAGCTTGGGAACTTGTACTCTCTCAAAAATTTTCTGTACCAATCTCTTTCAGGGCCTGGCTGGTGGTGCAGTGTTGAATACGACGCTCTGTGAGGCAGACTTACATGGGGAGTCGCCAGTTCACATCGGGAGCCTTCCCTGAGCACCAGGCATGTGTGTGCCACTCATTTGGAATTGCTGAAGCCAAGGGTGGATAGTGGGATCAAGACATTGCTGAGGGTGCTATATATATCTCTCTCAGAATAAAATTTTAAAAAATTAAAATCTCCTTTAAAGAGTTCATTTTAAAGTTGAATTAGGGCAGCCAGCAGGTGGCATGGTGGTTGAGGTGTTGGACTCCCACATGGCTGATCATGGTTCGAGTCTTAGACCTGGTAGCTTGCTTTCTCTCTCTCTCTCTCTTTCTCTCTCTCTCTCTCTCTCTCTCTCTCTCTCTCTCTGTCTTTGGTGAGCACATGTGCCCTATAACAAATTAAAAATAATAAGAGAAAGAAGAAAAATTAAATTAGGGATATCTTTCACTGGTCATTTCTATGACATCTTTCATTGCTACAAAATTCTCCATTCTTAAA
Source organism: Tupaia tana (assembly GCA_026018925.1). Lineage (NCBI taxonomy): Eukaryota > Metazoa > Chordata > Mammalia > Scandentia > Tupaiidae > Tupaia > Tupaia tana. Next base: position 13,605,610 of record JAKSZU010000002.1, read on the forward strand.
CCGACTTGTCTCTTAGTGTTCTGTGCTATATTCCACCCCATGCCCAGGCTCTACTTTACACATATGTAGAGTTAGATACACAGGCATTATACTAACAGTTAAGAGCCTGGGCTTTGGAAACTGACCACCGCTGATACCTAGCTCTGACAGACTAGCCTTGCACAAACTGGGATGATCTCAAGACTCCAGTTCTCATGTGCAAGATGGAGTTGATTTCAGTATAAAACTCACAGCTGTTTTGCTTTGTTTTAGAGACAATGTTGTATAGTTCTTGGCTTACAATGCTAATTTCATTTTATATAGATATAGATATATATATATATATATTCACTAAAGTTAATTATATATATATATTTATTTAGTTATATATATAATTTTCTATGTTAATTTAGCTTTATTAGTACAATTTTAATAGGCAACTCCTTGAAAAGTGTGCAAGGAAGCAAAGGTTTAGTGATGATGGTAATAATACGTTACACACAAGGAGTAGGAGTTCGTGGAAAAGATAAGGCAACTATTCAATGTGAAGACAGCTGATAGAGAACCCTTGACATGTGAATTATAGGGTTAGGGTACAGTTACTTGCTAAAGTATTCAAGCAGCCCCACGTTTTGTTCATTAGTCAAAGGGCTCTTACAATAATAATAATAAATATCATACTAAGTGATCAGGATTCTTATTTAAACAATGGTATTTTCTTTTCTGCATCTCCTTTCTGACTGACAGTAATCTGCACCTACAGGGCACCTGATATTGTGGAAAAGCCCACAGGTTGGAATTTACAGTTACTATTGACAGTATGGGATACAGTCAAGTTCATAATGGAAAGAACTGAGAATCCTTAAAAAAATTCCTCCACTGTCTTACATTTTTAATAAAAAACACTTATTACTTAGCTATTGAATTTTATCTATTTAAGATTCATAGTTTTCCTTATGATTCCCCATTGTGGTGGGCAGAATTTTAAGACAGCTCCAAGGTTCGGGCTTGTCTATTCTAGGTTAGTGAACATAATGGAATTTCATTCCCACGAATGGAGACTTCATATGACAATGATAAATGTTTTTTTTCAGAGCTAATTAAGGTTTCTACTTAGTGGAATTTGGGTTAATCACAAGAAAGATTATCCTGGGTGGACCTGACCTAACGAGATGACCTCTTTCAGACAGAATTCAGGTGTACCCTGAAGGCCAATTCAAAGCAGTGGAGAACATCCCCCTTTGGCTTTGAGGAAGAAAACTGTCATGGTGAGAAAAGGGTCACTCAGCGGGCAGGGCAGGGGCCTCTCGGAGTTCAGTGCTTCAGTCCTACTGCTTTGAGGACCTGAGTCAGACTAGCCACCATGGAGCCTGGAAGAGGACCAGGCTGACACCTCGACTGCAGCCTTGCATAGCCTCGAGCAGAGCATGTGGTCAGCCAGGTCCAAATTGGAGACTGCCAGCTCTTACCCAGGTCTTCTGGAGCTCTGAGACTCAAGAGGGTTCGAGCTCCCCTTTTCCAGAACACCATGTGACCAGTAGCTGAGCTCAGTCTTCCAGCCAGCCTTCTCCACCACAAGAGGAGTTATCTTGCACCCTCCTGAGCAGCCAGTGTACAGCCAAACATCTCCATGCGACCACATGGAGGCACATGGGAACACTCTTCAGAGTAAAGGAAATCCCCAGCCCAGCCCCTCCTGAGGTCCTAACTCCCAGGATACAGTGATTGTCTAGGAAGTTACTGAGCCTCGAGCTGGTAAATAACTGGAACAGGAGCTCCCCTGAAGGTCAAAACAAAACAAACAAAAGAACACATAAACATGCATAGATGCACACAATATACAACTAGTACAAAATCACACAAAATCTACTCATCAATTTCTCATGTAAACTCAAGAAGCCCCAGAAGACGATAGCTTAGAAAAGCTAATGCTCTGGATAAGCAATTAAAATGTTCTCTGCTGGTCCCCAGAGTCCACACTTGGAAATTGTCTACTATCACCCTAAACTATAGTCTAATCAAAGCTCATTAAAAGTGAACTGCACACTTTTTGCTTGTCTGTATTTACGTATTAACGAGTAGCATGTGCATTTATGGGTTTTGTTTACCCACCTTGTCTGCTTGCCTGCTCTATTCACTTTGCTTAAAGTGGTCTTGATTGTAAATATCAGTAGACTCCAATTGATTCTTGTGCTTCTTGTAAAGTTTTGGTGAATTACTTATTTAGGATTTAAAAATGACAATGAAACAATGAACAGATAAATTAAACTGTACATAAAATAAATTGTAAATAATTTATTAGATATTCCATACAAACACATTAAGAATTTTCAAGCAATATGAACTATAATAGACTTTACACACATATACATAATCTTATACTAAATTACAAATTTTATGCATTCCTGACTACTGTGAATTACCTCAAAACTGACTCTGCAATTTTTTCTTTTACTCATTGGGATGTTACTAAGATAGTCACATTCCTTCTCTTGAATATAATCTTTTGTTTTTTTCTCATTTGGCTCTTTATTGTCAATTAATTTCTTGGTCTTCTCCATACTAATATATGCCTTATGTAGCTGAATGATTTCTATCTTATTAAAAATTTTTTAATTAAACATTTTTAATTGTCAGAGAGTATGCATGCTCACCAGAGAGACACAAAGGGGGGAGGGGGGGTAAAGCATATCCTTACCCCAAATGGGGCATGGTGGATTTTGGACACACATGCATATGTTGCTGGTCTATTTTGCCAGAAGCCAAGGCCGGGATTCAAACTATGTTCAGCCACATGGAATCTGATTCCCTTAACCACTAGACTATGGAGTCAACTCTATATTTGAGTTTTTGAATCCAGAAATATTTAGACACTGAAGTGCAGACTTGATCATCCACGTTTCTTTTACTCTAGATCAGTAATTGGCAAGGATTTCCTTTGAAGGGCCAGGTAGGAATTATTCTGTGCTTCAGGAGTTTCTTTCACTGTCACTTTACTCTTGGTATCATGAAAGACGTGATAGATAACAGGGAAATGGGTGGGAGGGCTGTGCCTCAGTAAAACTTCAGTTTAGGCCACCTGCTCATGACTTCTGGTTTGGTTTTGAATACCTGGATAAAACTTTTCTTTCTAGTTAACGTTCTGGCCTCTCAGAGATTGTGTAGTCACCAGTCAGGAATTCGGATCTTGATTATATGACACTTCCTGGTTTAAACATCCTGGTAATCTTGCTAACTAACCTTTTTCCTCACCTGTAGAAAGACTAATAATAGTAATAATAATAATGGTCCCATAACAAAGGGTTATTTCAAAGATAGAGATGCTGGGATCAGCAGATGGTATAACAGTTATGTCTCTGAACTACCACAGAGTTGACCACAGTTCAAGTCCCAGACCTGGTGTTTTAAAACTCAAGGTGGATCATTGTGAGTGCATGGCCCAAATCCTGAAAGGAGAATCGAGGAGAAGGGATCGTGGCATGGCCATACCACCTGGGGGGGGGGGTGATTCTTGCTTTTTGTATCTCTGTCTCTCTGGCAAACACACATGCCTCATAGCAAAAAAAAAAAAAAAAAAAAAAAGAAAGACTAAAAAAAGATGGAGAAGCTGGCTGTTATTCTCCTGCTGTTGAATTGAACTCTCTTCTCAGTGCCTCCCCATCAGCTACAACATCTAGAAGATCTACCCCAGGGCCAAATCTTCAACTTCTAGTGACTTTGCTCTGCCCCACTCCGAAGTTTTAGTCTCAAACATTCCCCTCCCCGACGTGCTCGGTGCCTACTCATTCTCATCTGCTCCTTCAGCTGCCACAGTCTCTGGGCCCTTGTTCTTTCTCTGTCTCTGAGCTCTCAGTCTTCCCTGAGCTTCTCTTCTATTACAAAAACTAGCACCCTCAAACACCTATCTTTTCCCCTTATATCTGGGCACATGAAGTGCTTCTCATCTCCCTTGTCATTAGTCGGAAGCAATGTGATGTGAGTGGGAGAGATACGAGTCACTTGGGCTTGGCCTACACACCTCCCACACACCCTCCTGCACGATCTTTTCCCAGCCTCTGACCAGATGGAAATGCTGAGATGACTTCAGACGTCGTGTCGAAGGCAGCAGAGCCCACATCCAACTAGTCACTGAATGACTTCATGGAGGAGAACCTACTCAACCCTCCAACTCTTCCACCCCTGCCTACTTGGAACCATTTGAAATTGTGAAATGAGCAAGAAATGAACTTTTCTGGTGTTTGAGCCAGTGGACATTTCCAAGCAGATTTGTTAAGAAAGAACGTGTCACCTTAACTCCTCAAACTTCCTGACAAACACACTGTAAGACTAGAACTATGTGAACCCAAAGGGCATTTTCGATCAAGGTTCTCATCCTTGAGACTGAGCAGGCTGATTGAAGTACAGGCCATAGTGGTGAGGAGCAGGCCTGCCCCACCAAGTGGACTCTGCAGGGCGTGTCTCAGTTACTTCCATGCCATTTCCTGGAATCCTCAGCCCGTTACTCTTCCCTGGTGCACACCTTGCCATTGGATTAAGTCTCATTTCTGCTTCTATATCACATCCTCCTTTTTCTCACTCACACATGGCCTTGCCTCCCACCTCAGGAAGGAAACAGATGCCACACTTACTGGTGTCACCAGAGCAGTGGCCACCAGTGTCACCAGAGTAGGTTAAGAATGAGTGTGGAGTGTGAGTGCATATCAGTGCATGTGTTTCTTTTTCTTAGTAGGACTAAAAATGAAGATATTCTGCTGAGACTTCTCCCTCCAGATTCACTTCTAGTGGGTAAAGCTACCTCTCTGATGCATAAAGAGTGAAAAATGGAACAGAAGAGAGATTGAAGATCACCTCCTCCTGCACACCTCTGAATGCTCAGCTTGAACTTCAAGAATTAGGAAGAAACAAACAATTCATCAGATGACTAGAAATCACCGCAGGGTCACAAGAAATACGAGAAGGCAAGAAAATAGCTCTCCTCCAAGGGAAAAGAATAACTCTTCTCCATCCTCAGACAGTACAATGGAACTCGTGGAAATGTCAGATAAAGAATTTAGAATATTCATAGTGACAAAGCTAACAGAGATGAAAGAGAAGAGAGACAAAGAACTATAGACGAGGCAAGAGAAAGGAGCCAATGAGTTCCAGGAGGTGAGGAAGTTCCTGCAAGATCTGAAAGAGGAAATACACTCCATAAAAAAGATCAGATGGGAACCAGCAATTAGCGTAATGGCTATGTCGCTGGACTCCCACGTAGTCAACCGCGGTTGGCGTCCCGGACCCGGTGGCTTAAAACTCACGCAGGGCGCGTGTGCGTGCGTGCCCAAGATCCCGAGAGGAGAATGGAGGAGAAGGGAAATCCCCCCTGGGGGGGTGATTTCTCGCTTTCTGTCTCTATGGCGAGCGCACGCGATAGCAAAAACCTCTCCAAAAAAAAAGAAAAAAAAAAGATCAGATGAAACTGTTAGAGATGAAGGCTATAATACAGGAAGTCAAAACCTCCCTTGAAAGGATTAAAAACAGACTAGATCATACAGAAAATTGAATCTCAGATGTTGAAGACAGAATCACTGGCCTAAAAAAGGAGCATTACATTCTATAATGTAGACAAACACTGACAAGCACCTTCATGAAACAAGTACTGCCTCATTTATATGGATACGTTTAGGGCTGCTAACTGAGATTAGACTAGAAAGATGTTGAGTTTGGTTAAAAATAAGTATTTTAGTTAAACAAATACAGTGTTTTGCTCAAAAGAAGGAAATAGCTACGAGAAAGTTGGGATATCCCAGAAGGAATTGTTTACAAAGGAGACCAGAGAATAGTACCCCTGTATCCATTAGATAGAAAATATGGGACTCTTTCCTGGGGTTAGTCTTGCATCCCTGGAGGTGACTTTGCAAAAAACAGCAGGAGCTGATCTGCACAGGCTCAACACCTTTCCCTTGGGCTCAGGAGGTTGTGAGGACTCCGGAAAAGGCTGTAGGTCAAAGTCTGGAGAATAGCTGGAGAAAATGCCCTGCACCATGGTGACCACTGGGAACAGAGTGGTGCTTAGTCTGGGACTGTCTATTGTGAGTTCTGGCACCTGTGCCCCAAAGGCTGTAGCTCCCAGTTCCAGAGCCTATACCCACAAAGTCACTCTCCGGCGCTCAGAGCGTCTGGGGTTCTTTATTCCAGTGTTTAGCCTTTCACCTCTTCAAGGTCTTAGAGAATTTGTAGTTCTCCTGATGTGACTAGGAGCTTCTTTTATTCAGAGAAGAAATTCCAAAAAACCTTGGATCCCGTGTCCTGGCCAGAATGGCTGAGATAACTCACTTGCAGGATAAAAGTTACTTTGTAGTAGTTTATTCCATGTTGACTTGGAAAACTAGAAATTGTTATTTAGCAGGACCTTACTATGTTAGCATTAGCCCAAAGGGATTTTTCGCAGAAGCTCGAAGGCAGAAGTGAAGCAGTAGCTGTTGTCCTTTGAAGGTTGTTGAGTGAAAGGTGGACAGACCAGGTCACCCCAGGATCCAGCAGACCTGGCTCTGCACCAATCCTTGCTCAGTCTGTTGTGCACATCACTGCCACTGTGTGCTGCACACCCACGTACAGGACTGATGCCAAAGTGCACACAGAAACAAGACATTCTCACTGCGTGTGCATGTGTGCATACAGACCTCGGTTGATGAAGCCAGTTGTTTATTTATTTATTTATCTCTTTTTGTGAATAAACAGTGGAAAGTTTTTCGTTTTTGTTTTTTGTTTGCTTACTTTTTTTTTCGTTTCATGAGCTTATCCATTTAACTTTTTTTTTTTTTTTTATTGACAAGTGGAGTTAAATCCCCTTTCTCATGGGTTTAATGATGCCAGGGCAGATCTGCTTTAGGATTCTAGTGGAGAAAAGCATCCCAAAGAGAGATGATGGCTCTTTCGGATGCCATTAACTGCCCGAAGAGGATTGACCCCCCTCCTGGGATAAATTTAGCATTGAGTGGCCCAGACTTATGGTTGTAACAGCAACATGGCAACACTACACAGGAGGAATCTCTCAGGAGCAAGTGGATGAGACCAGAGGCGTGCCCAGGCTGTGACCATGGTGTCACTCGACATTCTCAAAGGTTGCAGCTCTGGGTCATCGTGGATTTCTCCAGAGTGAGAGGAGAGAACTTCATATGCAGCTTCTTGGAAAGGTCAATACGTACACTGACTGCTTTGAAAAATTTGGGACTTTTCAAGTAATTCTCCTAACTCCCTGTAAGAGGATATCGACAAATCATTTTTGACTCGATCATTTTCATTAGTTCAAAATCCATTTTTTGTGAGATCACTGGAAACACCACCAAATCACCTTTGCAGGTATGTATTGATGATTACAGGGAGAGCTGAGTCAATTCCTGAGCCCCCCTCCCCGCATTTTCTTCTAGAAACCAAGCTTCAGAGTAGTGTCCACTTAGCTGGTGAGGAGCCTTCTAGAACCTTCTGCACAGTTAGAATCCAAGTGTCTAGGCATGGCATGGGAACGAGGGCAGTCTAGATACTAGGAATCCCTGGCTTGTCCTAAAAAAAATGATCATTTCTTTTACTCAGTGATTTTTCTTTTTCTCAACACAAAGAATTTAGAACAGGTTTTTTGCTTTTGTTTTTGTTTTCTTATGTTTTGTTTTGTTTTTAATAAAAATATGGGCAGCCAGTAGCACAGTGATAACAGAATGTTCTGCCATGCCGGACCCACATGGAAGGGTCCCAGGGTCATGTTCTCAGGACTCTTTTTGCACAGGGACATGGCTGTGATCCCGGTCGGCTGAGGCTGGGGGCACCTGCCTCTCTCTCAGAAAAATAAATAAATAAACAACTAAAAAGAAGTAAAAGGCAACTTTTGAAAATTTTCAAAAAGTGTAATTGATTTTTAAAAAACTCCTCGGTATTAAATGATTTCTTAAGCAAGCTGCAAAAACATAAAACATGAAGAAAAAAGATTGATAAATTTGACTATGTTAAAATGAAAAACTTCTGTTGATTAAAAGACAGTATAATAAAAAGTTGTAACATTAAAGGAGATATCTGCAGTACGTATAACCAACAAAGGGTTAGAATCCAGAATACATAAATGCACACACATGTGTGTAGACATGACATCCATACACGTGTACATACATGCATACATACATTCACATGGCTGATATACACATATGTGTGTGCCTGGTATGTACAGAGAGGCCTCAGGATGTGAACTGAGGACTTTCCTGTGTGTCCAGCCATGCAACCAATATGCCACTGTCTGGCCCTGGCTTTCACTTTAAATCTTCAATCTAACAGAACTGATTCTGATATTCGCTTTACGTAGGGAGGTTTTCTTTTCTTTTCCACGATAACCCATTGCTTACCAGCAGATGCTGACTGGTCTGTTCTTTCCTCACCTTCCCGTCCTGAGGTTTATCTCACAGTCCCACATTCTCGTGGGCTCTCCTGGAATTTCTCTTTTGTTTCAATGCACTTGTTTAACCGTGCAGCAATGCCACATCTGTAACTATGACTTCAGTTCATTATGCTGCTGATAACAGAAATACCTGAGTCTAGGTGACTAAAAGCAATAGGGATTTATTTAGTTTATGGTTTTCAAGGTTGACTATCAAGGGGCTGCACCTGGCGAGGGTCTTCTCATTATCAGGGGATCTCTGCAAAATCCCGAAGCGGTGCCGGCCATCCCACGGCAAGAGCGTGTGTCTCCATCTGAGTCCACCCCACTTCCTCTCCTTACAAACCATCGGGATTTAACATGGAGCCCTCAACGACCCCAAAGACTCTGTCTAGTTGTCTCTCCATAGATGGATTAGGTTTCCACCATCTCAATCCTATAATGGCCACATTTTAACACATGAGTTTTGGGGAAATATATTCAACCTATAGCAACTACCTCAGTTTTGTTAGTTTTGATAGTTGTCTTATTCTTTCTATGTTCCTAGTGGATATCTGAGCCCGGGTGACTTAATAAAGAAGACAGGTGCTTATTTATATACTCATGGTTCTGGTAGCTGGTCAGTTCAAAGGCCTAGGCCTGTTGCATGGCCAACAGAAGCACAGAGGTGGGAAGAGGGAGAGAGGGAGAGAGAGGAGTTCTTGACAGCCCTGCTTTATAACAACCACCTGTCATAAGACGAATCCTTTCTCACAAAAGCTGAAACTCACTGGCTCTCACGTGACATCATTAATCTATTCAGGAGACTGGGTATTCTATAGTGCTGTCACCATCAGACAACTGCTTACTAGGGCTTACTATTACCCAAATCAAATTCCAAAGCATGAAATACCCTAACAATAGCTGATGAACAATTGTCGTTTTTTTCTTTTGGCTATTTTGGCCCTTTATTATTTCTTTCTTTTTAAGTTTTTGCTATAGGATGTGTATACTTACTGTACAGAGAGGAGTGTGAGGTGAGGAGTAAGAAAGCAACCTTCAGAGTGATGGGCATACTGCAATCCCTTCTCCTTTATTCTTCTCTCAGGATTTGGGGCATGCACATTCTTGTGCTTGGTGTGATTTTCAAGCTGCTGAGTCCAGGACTCAAACTTCACAGTTGGCTGTGTGGAATTCAACACTTTAACCTCCATGCCACCTGCTGGCCTAGCTCTTCACTCTTTCATGCAATTTGTAGAATCAGAATTTTATTCAAATTGATTGTTTCTTTCTTCTTCTGTTTTTTTTTTTTTTTTTTTTTTTTTTAAAGAGAGATTTTTGCTATTGGGCACATGCACTTGCCAGAGAGATAGAGAAACAGAGAAACAGAAAGTGAGAAGTCACCCCTTGGAGGGATAACCATACTGCAATCCCTTCTGCTCCAGTCTTCTCTTGGGATTTTGGGCACGCATGGACATGCACCCAATGTGAATTTTAAGCCACTGGATCCAGGACTCCAACTGCTGTTGACTACGTGGGAGTCCAGCAATATAACCATTACGCCATCTGCTGGTCCCTGAAATTGATTGTTTTGTATTGATTGTTTCAGTTTGATCAGAATTTATATAATGTCTGTTGGTGTTTTAGCTCCTAGTACTATTTTTCTGCTGACCTTGCATGTGTAGAACTATTTTATGTTTTTCATTGTCCATCTTTCTCCCTAGACAGTAAGCTCTTTGAGGGATGGGAGTTTTGATTCTCTCATTAATTATTTTATTTTTAATTCCTAGAACACAACATAATTCTGACAAATATTCCTGCAATTACTAAAATAAATTATTGATAGCCTGTTTTAATTTCTACTACACTAATAGATAAATATTACTCTTGTAATATTTTTACTGTAGGGTGCATGCACTCACTGGAGAGACAGAGACAGAAAGCCAGAAATCATTCTCTAGGGGGGATGGCCAGGCTGCAACCCTTCTCCTCCACTGTCCTCTCGGCATTTGGGACACACATGCACACGTGCCTAGTGTGAGTTTTAAGCTGCTGGGTCCAGGACTCGAATTGTAGTCAACTACGTGGGAGTCCAGCATCATAACTATTATGCAATCTGCTGGCTCTGATAAATATTACTCTTAATTGTTAGATGAGGATATCAGTGTTCAGAGGTTATGTCATTACTTGTTTATTCTATAAGAGCAGAGTTAAAAATCATCACTTCTAGTAGAGGCCTAGGATAATACCTTATGCATTAACAAGTGCTTTCTTGTTAATGGTCAGAGTTTAGGTATTGGTACTTTCAGTTATTTATTTATTTTTTAAGGATTGTTTTATTTAACTTTATTTATTTTAATTTGACCACACAAGATGGGAGGGTGGGGGTGGTAAGTGAGAAAGCAAGCCACCAGTCGCAGGACTTGAACCCCAGTTGGCTATGTGGGAGTCCAGCTCCCTTAACGACCATGCCACCTGCTGGACCCACTTTCAGTTATTTTTAAGCTTTATTTATATCCTGCCTACCTCATTTAAATGTTGTTGCTTCCCTAAGAAGGAAGCCAACATTTCATTGCTATTAAGCTTCTGCTCCAAATTATGTCTTATTTTCCAAGTAAGAGGAAAATGTATTTTCCCCTGCCTTATTCTCTGACTTTAGCAGCAAGAAGAGAATAAGGATGTATTTTAAGTTTTTCAACCTTGGTCTAGCTATCATAGCTGCTTTTGCATTTCTCATTTGCCCCAAATGTTGAGTCTCTCACTTCTGCAGGAAGTGGGCAAACCTTCGGGCCTTTTCTGTGCATCGAGAGTTTAGACTACTTCGCTAAAAATCTGTGTTCCCCAGGCAAAGTGTTTCTTTCCTTTTACTTATTAAATATCATTTTCCTCTCCTTTCCTGGGTTCCTGTGAAAGTATTTAACCTGGCTATCAAGCACCAAGAAGCCAAAGAAGCAAGGCCATGATGGATGAGAACTGCCGCCATGTATAAACCTGAGGACGGGTTCCTGTGACAGGATAAGCATGGACAAGAGACTCCATCAATGTCAACCACCAGCAGATGTTAACTGGCGCATTTCAGTCAGCAACTCTAAGGAAGGCTGACCAGCATTAGCTCAGGGGGTGCCTGGCGTGTACTCCCAGGGTCACGGGGCATGCCTGGTGGAAGCTCAGTGGCTTTTCAGATAAGAGTAATACATTCGATTGCTATTAAAATGTCACCTTTGGTAATGGCATTGTAGGCTCTTTCATCAGATGAGGTGTCAGTGCGGGCCACCCCCGCAGCCTGTTGGACTCTGGCATCTACTTATGACGATGCTGCGACTGGGGGTGGAAGGCTCCGAGACAGACTGTCTGTGAACTAACAGCACCACTCATCCTCTGCTGCTGTGGGAAGAATGGCCATAGGAAGTTGTTCTGTTGTTGGATTCATGAGTCTGTATAAAACAAAGCTGTAGAGGTGCTGTCATGCATTTTTTTCCTGGCATGCTTGCAAAATTAAAAGTAATTATTTTAAAAATCTGACCTTTTCTAAATTGCCAACTCTTTCGACAGGAGGAGCTCACTATGGAGATGAGATCACTAGGGTCACACGAAGAACATGAATTCCTTCTCAATGCTAAAAACCAAGAAGAGCAACAACATTTTTTAACACGTTTCTGTAGCTTAAATAAATTAATTCATCCTGCCCTGAATCCAAAAAAAGTGCTCATTCTTCATTCGTTCATATAGTTTCCTATTGTACCAATTGAGGAGGAAGGTTAAAAAATACTCAGAAAACATTCAAAGGGGAAACTTATTTTTCTTTAGAAAGAAATGCCTCTTTAAAAAACATTTTTGTTCTTAGGTACCATGAAGTTCTTTGAGAGCACAAATGATTCTCCTTCATCACTTGAGTGGGGAGAGAGAGAGACAATGCTGGCCCATGCATGTAAGCAAAGTGTCTTCTTTTCACAGGACTGAGTGTACTTTTCCACTGGGCATTGTGCCCAGCTCATTGTAAGTATTTATTCATCTCTCTCCCTTTTCCTTTTCTTTTTTTTTTTTTTTTTTTTTGGTAAATTGCAGCTTTTATTCCAAGCCCTTCAAAGATAATGGAAATGAAATTGCACATCCTATTATAGAACGATTCTTCTCTTGGAGTAACTTAGCAAGGGTTTCTGTAGCACAAGTAATGCATGTAACCAGTCTCTGACATGCAGAATAGAATCATTTCTAGGTACCCATGTTCCAGATTTCTTTATCTGTTATAAACACTTGCACTCTGCTTTGAAACATCAAGTCCAGTGTCATAACTTAATGGAAGAAACTTCAGATTCACTTCTTTGCTTTCTTGAAAGTACAGTTATTGCAATTTTCTTTCTCTGGTCAGGAATCTTTTAGGAGAGTGGAGGAAAATGATGAGTTACATTAGTTGATGAATCAGTGAAATGAAAAAGCAGAAAATTTTAACATACACTTTTGGATTTCTTTTATAAATAAGATAGAAATGTGCCATGGGCTGTGAGATCTTGTCCTCATTACCTAAACTTTTTAAGTCTTGGCTAATGATCTGTGACCTCAGATTGATAATATTTACCCTACTCACCTCACATAGTTGTTGTTAATAATGGCTACTACTTATGTGCTGTTGAACAATCAAACAATGAAAATTTAGTGATCAAGATGACCATACAGGAAATTGATTCTCAGGCCACATGAGTAACAGCAAACTTGTTCTTAATACTTCATGTTTTTCCTTAGCATGGTTGGAGGTGATTTCTTTTCCACACTGTGGTTTTTTAATTCAAATTATGAAGGACGCTGGGTGGTTAGGTCAGCACTTGATCAAGGTGATGTGGCTGTTGCAGTTTTGCCTTCTTTGGAAGACAGATGATGAACTGGAATGTGTTAGTCAGTAGTGACACATGGGCCAGCGGCTGTATCAAGTGGTGAGCCCAACAGATTTGCATGCAGAAGTACTCTACCAGGAGTCAGTAAGATTCCAGGTCCAAACTGGTCCCGCCAGAATAGAACTGACATTATGGGACACCTCTTAAGAAATATGAACAGTCCAATTACTCTAGGGACAAGCTGAGAGTGTAAGATGAATCCTGAATTTTGCTGACTCTTTAAACACAGGCTGAGCTAGGAAGTGACCAACGGCCAAGAGGGCAGAGAGGGTGTCGGGGCTGGGGTTCTTGGGCGCGCCCCAAGTCCCAGTGATTCTTCCCCTAGAGAAAGAATCCCATGATATTAGATACCCTTGGGCCTCTTAAGATTCGGGGCCAAAGAGATATTTAATGAACTAGAAGGGAATATTTAGAGCTCCTTTTCCAGATGTTGGTGTATTCCTGTGTATAATACACTGAGAAGAAAAAGAAGGGATAACATTTATGTTGTATTTAGAGAGAGGTTTCACTCTGCCTTGTCCTTCATGGATCACTTTCCCTCAGACTCAGTCTCCTGTTAAGTGGCAATTCCTCTTCATTTCCTTCTAGAGCATCTCTCACACCTGTCCTCTCCTCAGGAGCCCACTGGCACCAAAGCTGGTTTCCCTTCCTTACCTGATTCTAGACGTGTAGTTGACATGACCTAATTTCAATTCTCTCCCTTCTCTGACTTGTTTCAGGCACTCTGAGTAGATAAATTTTATTCCACTCCATATCTGTGGCACTAACCTGTTCAAAGACCCTTTGTGACTCCATTCAAGGAAAGAACATGTAGTCCCGGTTCTTTATTCCGATGTTTGAAAGCCTCAATGAACAGGGCGCCGTTTCCCCAACCAAGACTGCTTTCATTCCCTTCGGGAACACGAGGTGCCACACAAGAGGAGCCTCCTTGTTTTGGTTTCTGAGCCCACACACTCTTGGATTGCAATCCATTCATGCACTGTGGGCTTTTCTTACAGCTTGGCTTGCTTTATTTAGAAATAAGAAAAAGCTCTTCCACCCTGTATTACTTCTGTTCTCTGACTCAGTGGATTTCCCTCAGGTTCCGTCCTACTCTCCCTGAATATCCTCTCGCCCATTGCGCAGAGCTCACACCGACGCCACCTCGTCACTGCCTTCCATGGCCAACGCTGCTCCCCCGCCAGAACTCTTCAGCTGTGCGTTTGGAGAGCGAAACATTTTACCATCTATTTTAAGGTTGTACACACTTGCCGTGCTTTCTCTCACTGCATAAACGTGGTGGGGGCCTTCTCTGATGTATTGTGTGTCCCTCTTTCTGTTGGTAACATATAATTGCCACTGGCTGAGTAAGTGCTCAGTGAAAGCATGTATGTTTTGCTTTTCCATATTGTGATTTGCAAATGCCAGAATGCATGAGCATGTGTAATTCTTTTCCCAAAAGCTCTGTGCTCTTTGATTCTGACCTGCAGTGGAAGTTGAGGTAGTGACCCAGTCATACAGTTATGTGAGCATATCTCATCCCCAGAAACGTTCCCTAAATGGCTTAGCTGACTTAATGGATCATCTTGGTTTTAAGGATCATTTAAAAATAATCTTTCTCTCTTCAAATTATTTCACCCTCTGTGAGCTTTTGCTGACCTACTTTTGAACCAGTGGATGGGACCATTCTGAGCCAACATTGACGATCGCAGACTAGATGGTAACGTAGTGTAGTTTTAGGCCACTGTAGACCATCGTCCTCACAACATCTAAATGAAGAGGATTCTGATTACTTCACACATGACTTCTTGTGATTCAAGAAGGCTCCAGAATAACTCACTTCTGTTTTACTCTCTGAATTGAATGAGAAGTGAAGCCAAGGAATTAGGCACTTGAGAAAACCGAATATGCCTTTATTACTAATGAATCTAATGATGGAGAAAGTGATTCCCCATGGTATTCTGCAGGCTAAGGGGACTCTAATATCAGAATCTTCCATTTAGATGGGTTGATGGAGGATCAGGGTTTGGTTCCTGTGTTCCCCAGACATTTGGGGTACACATGTGCCTGTCGTTCTGACCCACTGGGAAAGCTGGGGTGGGGGGAAGCATTATGGCATGAGACCCTGTTAAAAGTGCTTGTCTTTGTCTCTCTTCTCTCTCTCTTTCTCGCTAACAAGATAAATAAACATACTAAAAAACCCCCAATACACTTTAGGATTTTTATGGGTCAAAAAGCAGACAAGAAAAAGTATAGAAAGCATTTGAAGGGATCAGCAGTTACTGTAATGGCTATGTCGCTGGACTCCCATGTAGTCGATCACAGTTCGTGTCCCAGACCCAGTGGCTTAAAACTCACGCCGGGCATGTGTGCGTGTGTGCCCAAGATCCAGAGAGGAGAATGGAGGACAAGGGATTGTGGCGTGGCCATCCCCCCTGGGGGGTGATTTCTTGCTTTCTGTCTCTATGTCTCTCTCTGTCTTTCTGGCGAGTGCATGCGCAGTATAGCAAAAACCTCTCCAAAAAAAAAAAAAAAAAAGCATTTGAAAAGCAAAAACACCAATCAAAAACTCACTATACATTCCCAAACATTTATGATCTATCATAAACATCTCTGATTTACCTCAAGAAAACATAAAATAGATGCTCTTTCCAAATGGCTATTCAATAATACTCTTGTAATAAGATAATCTGATAGTCGACCTTGTTTTGTTTGTTTCTTTGTTTTTATTTTGCCAAAGACATGCGCACTCAGCAGAGAGAGACAGAGGGCGAGTGAGAAAACACCCACTATGGAACACAGTCAGTCCACAATCCCTTCTGTTCCATCTCTCCCTCCTTTCAGGATTTTGGACATACATACACACACACCTGGCATATGATTTTCAGGCTGTCCGGTCAGGACTCACACAGCATGGTAAGGTATGTGGGACCCAGCTCCCTTAACTCCTAGATCACAGCTTGCCCTGAGAGCCTATCTTTTAATAAATTTATATATATACATATATATATATATATATATGTATATATACATATATATAATAAATTATATATATAATTTTCAATCTATCTCTTATCTATCTATAGCTTTAAAGTTATATATATGAGAAAAATTTCTTCAAGTCTTTAGAGGATATCAGATGCCTCCTATTATTTGCTCTCATGACTGACAGAATATTTCCTTCATAGACGTTTACATGTATTCCAGTTATTTATTCACCACAGCAGAATCGTTTATTTTGCCACAGTCTGTGATGTGGACAGGGCTCAGCAGGAAAGGTTCACTTGCTTCATGTCATGAAACTTGACAAGTTCATGATGATTTTAGCTGGAATCTCAACTGGGACTGTTGGTAGGGTCTTGGATTTTTTCCAAATGTGTTTCTCCATGGGGTTTCTTGGACTTTCTTATAGCATGGCAGCTGCATCTCAGTGGCAAGAGCCCCAAGTTAGAGAGATGGAGGTTATTGTCCCCTGGTGTCTGGGGACTTAGGGAATGGACAAAGCATAGCCTCTACAGTTTTCTGTGAGGCAGACATCACAACCTTACTCGAAACCAAAAGGAGGGAAAGAGACCCAGACTTTCTTTTAAGAGAGTTGGATTGCATAGCTACTTTAATCTGCCCACTGACACTTTATTTACTTGTTTCTTTCTTATTTTTAAATTCTTAATCTTCCCTGCCAGTCGAAACACCCAGTGGAGGCAAGAACTATGTTTTATTTCAGTAGAATAATCACTTGTAGCAAAATAAGACTTCATATATATAAATATGAATAACATACTAACCAAAATGCACATGTTTTCTTTTAGAACCTTGTGAGCAGTAGACCAGATATTGAGGTCCAAGCACAATTTGACTGGAAAAATGTCAGCCATACAAAGCCAGCTCAGTCTCTAGTGCACAGACAAAATATGCCAAATGAATTGAAAATAATTTAAACTGGTGAGCATATCACCTTACAACGTTTTGGAAACTTTCTCCATAATAAGGTGATCAAGGAAGATTTTTCTATTAGAAACAAACAAATGAACTTAAATTGCTAAATAGCCCTAAAATTTTAATTACAAACTGTTATAGTTTACAAAAAGTATATTCTGAGACCAGCAGATGACATAATGGTTACGTCACTGGACTCCCACATGGCTGACCATGGTTCAAGTTCCAGAACCAATGGCTTAAAACTCATGCCAAGTGCGTGTGTGTGCATGCCCAAAATCCCAAGAGGAGAGTGGAGGAGAAGGGATTTAGGTGTGGCCATCCCCACACAGGGTTATTTCTCATGTTTTGTCTGTCTCTCTATGTCTGTCTTGCAAAAGCATATGCCCTACCTATAGAAAAAATCACTTTCTAAATAAAGAAATTTTTTTTAAAAAGAAAAGGGATATTCTTCCTATAAAACATACTTTTGAAAGTATATTTGTAATAGAGCACACACATACACATAGGAGAATGAGAGTGAGAGAGAGAGGAGCACTACCATGGGTCTGGTCACACCACAACTCCCATCTTCCAGTCCTCCAGCCCATCAGAGCCTGGGCACTCATGCATGTGCCCCGCATGCTTCAGGTCAACCAGGCCTGGTATCTGAACCCCTGCTCCACACACGAGCTGGCTTTTCTGGAGCAGTGCTGTGCCACAGGGCCAGTTCTGTTATTTTAACAAAGAAAACGAGCAATGATGATACTGGAGAAAGTGTAGGAGGATGGTAGGAAATAGAAGAGGGTGAGAGGGAGAGAATCAAGGCAAAGAAGAGGCAAAACATTCAACCCAAAAAGGGAGAAATCTGTGGACTGCAACGTACATGGTAATGGCTTTGACTGTACCATTATTCAGTGTATTCATGATGGGAAAATTGATTTGGTATGTTGTAATGATACATAGTGCTTAAATGCAAAAAAAACCCCGAATAAATAAAAATAAAATACAATTACTTTAAAAAATAGTGTGTTTTTCTCCACCAAGACTATGTAAAAACATGCAGAATTCATTATCTCTTGTCTAATATAGAAAAAACAAAAAGAGTAATTGTTCTCTGTCTTACAGAAATCATATGTGTTGTAGTTACCCGAAGGCTTAAGAGGTAAAACTATGGGAAGTGCTTATTTTATAGTTTTTAAAATTCATACATTAAATCGCTATACATCATTTAGATTGTGAAGAGACTTTACCCAGCATGAAATACACCTCAGTCCAGCCCAGTTGAGATGAGACCACCATACACATCCTGGTCAACAGATAATAAATCTTTTCTGTGTCCAACAAATGTCTTACATCTCCATTTTCCCCCCAAATTTCCTATGCTCTTTCCCTCCCACACTCTCTTTGACTTTGTCTCTAGTGTCCATTATAATTTTTAATACTTTTATGTTCTCCAGTCTTTCAGTCTCTACCATAGAGTGTGGACAGTCCGTATATGTTAAGTGTAGACATACAATATTTCTCTTTCATAGCCTGACTTGCTTCACTCAGCAACAAATCTTCCATATTTGTCCACTTTCTATCAAATTTCAGGGCCTTGCTGTTTTTTATGGCTGAATAGTATTCCATGGAGTATATGTGCCACCCTTTTTCAATCCATTCATCTGTCTGTGGATATTTGGATTGGTTCCATGTCTTAGCAATCTTGAATAATGCTGCAATGAAAATAGCCGTGCAAGCACTTTTCTGACTGAGTGCTTGCCTGTCCTTTGGGTAGATAGTCAAGAGTGGAATTGCTATGGTAGTTCTATTTGAAGGTCTTTGAAGAACCTCCATATCATTCTCCACAATGGCTGGACCAATTTACATTCCCACCAACAGTGTAAAAGTTTCACCTTTCATCACACCCCTTCAGCACTTATCATTATTTGTTTTTTTAATCTTTGCCATTCTGACTGGGGTTAGGTGATATCTCATTGTGATTTTGATGTTCATCTCCCTTACAATGAGGATGTTGCTCATTTCATATGCTTTTTGGCTGTTTGTATGACATCTTCCTTAGAGAGTTTTTTATTCAGCTCGTTTTCCCATCTTTTAATTGCGTTAATCATTTTCTTCTGGGCCAGCTGTTTGAATTCCCTGTGTATTCTGGTTATCAGACCCTTATGTGAGGCACAGTTAACAAAAATTCTCTGCCATTCTGAGGGTTGTTAATTCACATTAATTACAGCATCCTTTGCGTTCAGAAACTCCTTAATCTGATGTAATTCACACCTGTCTATTTGGGGGATTATTGCCTGTGCTTTAGGGGTCTTGATTAAGAAATCTTTGCCTACCCCAATGTCTCCCAGATTTTCCCCAGTGTTTTCCACAAGTAGTTTTATAGTTTGTGGTCTTAGGTTTAGATATCTTTGATCTACTTTGTTTTGATTTTTGTTAATGGTGACAGATAGAGTTTCAGATTCATCTTTCTGCAGGTGGATAACGTTTTCCAGTACCATTTGCTAAAGAGGTTTCCCTTTTCCCACTGTATTGACTGGTATCCTTTGTCAAAGATGGGTTGGCTGTACATTTTGGGGTTTGTTTCTGGAGTCTCTATTCTGTTCCATTGGTCCTCATGTCTGTTTTTGTGCCAATACTTTGCTGTTTGGATTATTACAGCTTTGTAATATATTTTGGGGTTTTAGACTATCTCACTCTGTTAAGCATTTCCTTCTCTGCATTAAACATTTATTTTATTGGTTCTTTCCATGTTCGCCCAGGGTTGTGAGCTGAGCTGTTCCCTACCTCTTAAAGAAGTTTCTAAGCTAAAGCCCCAGAGTGATGATGTAGAGGGTGAGGCCTTTGGAAGCTGAGTAGGCCACAAAGGTGCTGCCCTCCTGACTGGGATTAGCACCACACTGGAGCAGACACCATAGGGCCTGCAGCAGTGGTAGCACAATGCTTGGTGATGCTCAACCGTACAGGAAGGTCCAGGTTCAAATGCTGAGGTCACCTTGAGTCAGGTGTGTGCTTACTCATGATCTGAGTTGGCTGAAACGGGCTGGATTGCAACAGAAAGGCATTTTTGGGGTGCCCATTTCTCTCTCTCTCTCTCTCTTTCTCTTATGTAAGAAATGAAATAAATACACTTAAAAAAAGAGAAAGAGAGTCAGTTTATTTTCTCTCATACGTGTGAAGGCAAAACCAGAAGATGGTCATCTGAAAACCAGGCAGAGATACCTACCAGACACTGGATCTCAGGTGCCTTGATCTTAGACCTCATGTCTCCAGGACTATGGGACCATCTTTTGTTCTAGCAGCCAGTCCTGCCTAAGACAGAATGTGACTGCATTTGGAACTATTCTTTAAAGTAGGAACTGAGTTACAATGAGGTCAGAGGGTAGGTCCTAGTCCACCACAACTACTGCCTTTAGAAGGAGGAATTTTGCACACACAAGTGTGCAAAGTCACAATATGGAAAGACAAAGCAAAAGCACCAGAGAAGGTAGTCATTTGCAAGCCAAGAAATTAGTTTTGGAACACCTCCTTCCGGTAGAGTCCTCAAAGTCAACCTTGCTGACTTCTTGATATGAGTTATGTTCTCTGGAAATGAGAGAAAACACATTTCTGTTGCTTAAGCCATAGTTTCCTGTACTTTGTTAAGACAGCCCTTGCATACAAATATCAGTGAGTGCAATAAAAATAGAAACATTCTTCAATCCTTACACAATCCTTAGTGTATTTTCCTACTGATTTGGTTCTTCAGCTCATTTGCTTGTGAATTTGAAGGAGAAGGAATGAACAGTAAGAATATATACATATTCCTAATTTTTCAAATCAACAAACCCAGCAAACCTCGTTTCTAATTGCTATTTCAGTGTGACTGTTCATGTCAAATCACAGCAGTGTTTTGAAGCATGATTCTGTGAATGTCTATGTCTTTTGAATAAAGAAATCTGCAACCTTTCTCTTAACATTCTCAGAATTCCCGTCTCCAGTCTAGTAGTTGACACACCCTGCTCTGTAGCAGAACATTATTTAGAGCCCCTTTAACATGGAAGAGACAATTCTGGGCCAGCTGCCGGCTCTGGTAATACTGACCTGTCACTACCAGGCAAAGTGATGAATGACACTTCGCAGACTCAGCCACACAGTGGAACGCAAACCCACTGCCTTTTCTGGTCTAAGACATTATCAGTTAGCTTCTGTTGAAAAACAAACCATCCCCAAACTTAGCAGCTGAAACAAATAAATATTTATTTCTCTCAGAGTTCTGTCCTCACAGTAGTGTGGTTCTTCTAAGCTGAGCTGACTCCTCTGTGCATCGAAGAGGAGGAGGGCCATCCTTGGCTGGGACCATTGGACACTTATGATCACTGGCCAGTGTAGACTATTCACTGGGCAGAGGTGGTTCCGAGAGGGGAAATGAATGTGCGAGCTGGATGGGAGGTAGCTCCAGAACTAGTATAATGTCATCTCTGTATATTCTATTGGTCAATGTAAGGGACAGAGTCACACCAGATTTAAGGGGTGGGAAGGGAGACTCCATTCTTTTTAAAAATCATTATTATTAATATTATCTTTTTAAAACATTCAAATGCTATACATCATTTGGCTTGTAAAGAGAATTTACCCAACATGATACACATCACATCAGTCCAGTTGAGAATACTACACATGTTATCAATAGGTAATAAACCATTCTGTGTCCCACAAATGTCTTGCCTTTCTATTTTTCTCCCTCATTTCCTTCTCTATACCCTTCTCTTCCCTCACCCTCCTCCACACTGTCTCCAGCGTCCATAACTATTTTCACTGCGGTTATGTCCTCCGATAGACTCCATTCTTGAAGGGGAGGGTGGAGGGTGCTACAGAGCCACTTTATGAGGGGTGTGGACAGGAAGGTGAAATATCCTGGACATTTTTGTAACCTATCACAGAGAGTATAAAATATTCATTATCCAAACTGCTTGGATGGTTTATTGCTAGTTTCCTGGTTTTAAAAAGTGATTTTTATTTTGTTTTTGAAGAAAGAAAATGTTCACATTTTGAAAGTGTCACAATGTCCCTTTTGAAAAATCACATGTCTGAAAACTTGGCATTATGACTAAATGTTATTATTCTTGTGTTTTGAATAGTATCCGGAGTTTATCATGAGCACAGTTAACTTTTTGTTGTTGTTGTTGTTGATTTCCTGAGAGAAATATGGAAAGAGAAAGAGACCCTTGACAGTGTCTCTCACCAATCTCACCCCCAGCCCTGCAGCCAGCCAGGCGTGCTCAGGCAGACCCGGGACGTAAACCTGACATCTTACCACACGGCACGGGCTTCACACACTGTAGAAGGAGGAGCACTGCCCCTCCTGCCTGTGCCGCTGCACTGGATCCACAGCTGACGTGGACTGAGTGCTCTGTGCCAGGCACTGAGCTGTGATTTGAACATTGGCTACTTTTCAATGGTCCCTCTTGGGCTGCTGCAGGAAATGGTCTAGAGGCTGCCTCACACCCCTTTGCCACCAGCAGGACTTGCCCTGCTGTGCCCAGTCATCTGAGCAGTCCCTGCTGATGACAACCACACTGTAGGAGACCCATTTGGTCAAAACTGGCTCTTCTAATATTTTGCCCAAGTTGTCAGTTCTTCTGGATAAAACATCAGAAGCTCATTGTAAAATATTTCTGTATTTCCTTGGCTTTTTCTCTCTGTTATTGCTGGAGTTGACTCTCAGCACATTGGATAGAGTTGGAGGTCTGGTCAGTTTTCTCTCTCCCTCCCTCATCTGTGACAAAATTACAGCCAGAAAAAAGCAGCAAGAATAATAATACCTTAGCTACCCTGTATTGATTAGTAATTAAATGTTCTATTTGAGGCAAATCACCATAGTTAGTTATACTTTCTTTCAGCTACCAAGTATCAGTAGACCTGTAGATGGTCAGCTTTTAAAAGGTGATTGGGATTTATAAACCAAGATGTTACATTCAAGCTATGAATGCAACAAGTTATGATGGCTATGAAAATGTTGATGGTGCCCTGGAGCTTCTTTACTCAAATGGCTGGACAGGGTGAGATGGTAGAGATCCACTAAGGGAAAAAAAAAAAAGAGCGTTGTAATATCTCTGCACTTCACGTCACTGCATCTGAACAACTGGCCAGTTTCAACATCCTTGCACACTCAGAACCTGTTAGGGCATTTAACAGTGCAGAGAGGAGGCAGGGTGGAAGACCAAGTGACACCTGGGACGACCACTAAGCTCATGCTCTTGGTCGTACTCTGGCGCAGAACTTCCAAGATGACACGAGCTGTTCAGACAGAGGTTGGTTTAGCCTTTGGTCTCAGCCAGCCAAGTACTTTATACCACATTTTTCATATCAATTTATGTCTGAATATCATTTGCTAGTACATGAGAACTACATATCTATGATCTACTTTTAGCTTCAAACAAGCATGGGGACAGATAATGACCTGTATACTCTAATTTTAGCAGTAAGGAAAGTAAGATCATATAGGCTCAGTGAGTTTCTGCCATCCCAAGGTAAATAAGTGAAAGTTAGGACAGTGGTTAGAGGATAAACCCTTGTAGCCTCCTGTTGGCATTCAAGATGGGAATTTGTCACTTATAAGCTGTGTGAAGTTGGGTGAATTATTTAACCTTATTGTTTAACCTTCCCTTGCCTCAATTTCTTTTTCTATAAAATGGAAAGGGAAGTAGTCCTATCTCACTTCACTGAGGATTAAATGAGTAACCACACCGTAGAGTACTGAGAACACTACGTAGCACAGCTCACACCATAAATGGATTAGCAATCATGGTAATTCTCCCTAAGTGACTCTGATCTCCTGAATCAGTCCTTTCCTGATTCAAGAGTCCTATGTCATTCGTACGAACAGATTGTTTTTGTTTTCCTTGTTTTTTTTTTTTTTTTTAATTTTTTAAGAGAGATTTTTGCTATAGAGCACGCACACTCACAGAGAAACAAAGAGAGACAAAAAATGAGTTATCACCCCCCAGGGGGACTGGCCATACCACAATCCCATCTCCTCCATTCTCCTCTCAGTATCTTGGGCACTCACACAACAGTGGCTGGCATGAGTGTCAAGTTGCCAGGTCTGGGACTCAAACTATGTTCAGCCATGTGGGAGTTCAGAAACATAGCTATTACACTATCTGCTAATTTTCCTATATGGCATGTGTGCTCACCAGAGAGAGAGAGAAAGAGAGAGAGAGAGCAAAAAAGCATCCCCCAGGGAGGATGGTCATGCCTCAATCCCTTCTCTCTCCTCTTGGGATTTTTTTTATTTTTGGAGAGGTTTTCGCTATAGGGCGTGTGCGCTCACCAGACAGAGAGAGACAGAGAGACAGAAAGTGAGAAATCACCCCCCAGGGGGGATGGTCACACCGCAATCCCTTCTCCTCCATTCTCCTCTCGGGATCTTGGGCACGCATGCACACGTGCCTGGCGTGAGTTTTAAGCCACCGGGTCCGGGACGCGAACCGCGGTCGACTACGTGGGAGTCCAGCGACATAGCCATTACGCTAACTGCTGGTTCCCTCCTCTTGGGATTTTGAGCACAAGCACACACACACGTGCCCAGCATGTTCCAAGCCTCATACTGCATGTCAGCTATGTGGGATCCAGCTGCCTCAACTACCCTGCTGACGACTGGCCCTAGATTTGTTCAAAACCATAACCAATGTTTTTTGGCTATTGAACAATTCTTCAATGCTCTCCCAAACAAAAACAAGTCAGAATAGGAGAGAATGAACAGGGGACCTACAGATATCATCTGTGTGGCCTGAAAATACTAAAAAGTTAATTAACTGCCAACATTTAGACATCCTTAGGTGCCACAGAGAATGCACCATGCTTTCCTTCTTGCAAGTCACAAGAACTGCAACGCACAGCCACCCCAGCTTGACTGAGCGGTCGCTTCCTGGCCCCCGCGTCTCTCGCCAGGCTAGGCGCTCTCCACTCGTATCCGCTTCATCTCGTGATTTCCAGCCCACTTTTCCTATCGCGATGTTATCTAGTGGGACTTACAGCAATTTTAATTCATAACTTTTTTCTAGAGAATAGAATATTTGAGGACAGCATTTTGAGGAGAATGAATAATCTAGAGAAAGGAGCAAAGTTTGAAATGTAGTCTTCCTCCTTAAATTCTAAATTATACTTTCTTTGATATCTATAGGACTAAATCAGTTTTCAAATTTCTGACCTAGTTTAATTTTGGTTCTCATCATTGTTCTGTCTTGCAATTGTAATGACAGAGGACACTGTTTTAGGAACAGAGTCATCAGTGAATTTGTAGCCACATGTACTGCTGGTCCCCTGAGGTCTTTTGCTCAACACTACACAGTTGCAGTGACATTAGTGATTAGCCTCTGCACTGGGGCTCAGATGGTAAACAACTACAAACTTTATTTTTGGCCCAGTTCACGACCTCAAATGTCAGAGTATATCCCTGCTTCATAAATGGAAACCATGGGAGCACCAGCCATTGCTAGTTTTCATTGCTTATTTTTTTCAAAGATCTTTAAATAAATGAAATATCTAGCAGGTGACTAGGTGTGATGACATGAGTGTATGCAAGATAGAAATGATAGCCATAGAGGACCCTGTGCTCATTAACTTGTTTCCTTCTTTATCTTAATGGAAATTTGGGAACCACCTTCTAAATACCATTCTGTGAGCAGAGGAACTCCTTTCTGGAAATGCATGTGACAAGAAGGTCACCCCTAATTCTTCCTCAGGAGAAGAACTTTCTCATAAGCCAGTGTTTAGTACTCTACCCAGCCGCGCCCCTCCTCACCTCCTCTGCCCTATGCCCTCAGCACATGGCAGAGGTCTGCAATTCGGGACTCTGAAATGCACACTTTATGTGTGCCCTGTCTTCAGGCCCAGTCCAGGGTCTTTTCCCTCCTGCATGAATTGCCATGTTCCAGCTTATCTTTCTGCCACTCTTCCTTTCTTCAAACTCATCTGAAAGAGATGGCTCCCTGAAAGGCAGATTCTAGTCAGTGGGAGAGAGCCTGCCTAGGAACCAAAGCTAAGTCTTCTTCAGGCTCTTTTATCTGGCCCTAGGGTGTTTTTGTTTGTTTGTTTTCATTTAAAAAAAGATTTTAAAAAATATTTTCTTAAAATAATATATTTATAATTTATGAAGTAAAATTATGGGCTGGAGAGTAGCACTGAGGTAAAACACAACACTCTGCAAGGCAGATCAGCATGGGAAGGCTACTGGTTAGGCCCAGAGACCTCTCTGAATACACTGGGCGCGTATATGTCCAAGACATGGACTGGCGAAAGATAAGTCACGATCCTTTGGGGTGTTATAGCTCTGTCTCTCTCATTTATGGAATAAATAAATAAACTTTTTTTTTTTGAGAGGTTTTTGCTATAGGGTGTGTGTGCTCGCCAGAAAGACAGAGAGAGACAGAGAGATAGAAAGTGAGAAATCACCCCCAGGGGGGATGGCCATGCTGCAATCCCTTCTCCTCCATTTTCCTCTCGGGATCTTCGGCAGGCACGCACATACGCCCAGCGTGAGTTTAAACCACCGGGTCCGGGACTTGAACCGTGGTTAGCTACATGGGAGTTCAGCGACATAGCCATTACGCTAACTGCTGGTCCCAGTAAATAAACTTTAAAACAGTAAAATTACATGTACGACAATGAAGTTCTTACTTTAACCCACTTCGATCTCCATTTCTGTTCTCCAGGTCAACCATTTTACCTTCTGTAGCAATCTCTTCTGGTATATATTACCACGTTTCTAACTAACATTCTCTTACTGATTCTTCTTGATTTATTAATTATCTATTATTTTAAAACTAAGCGATGGTGCATTTACACTACTTCCTGTATAAATCAGCACAATGTTTTCTTCTCCTTATCCTCTCAATAAATTTCTTTTTAAAAAAATTTTAATGCATTTTTTTTTAATTTCAAGAAAAACAGTTTTAGTTTTAACAGATCAAAATAAAAAAAGTTAAGGGATCAGCAGTTAGCATAATGGCTATGTCGCTGGACTCCCATGTAGACGACGATGGTTCAAGTCCCGGGCCTGGTGGCTTAAACTCACGCCGGGTGCGTGTGCATGCGTGTACCCAGGATCCCAAGAGGAGAATGGAGGAGAAGGGATTGCAGTGTGGTCATCCTCCCTGGGGGGTGATTTCTTGTTTTCTGTCTCTCTGTCTTTCTTTGTCTTTCTGGCGAGTGCATGCGCCCTATAGCAAAAAAAAAAAAAAAAAAACAACCCAACAACAACAAAAACTCTCAAAAAATAAATAAATAAATAAATAAATGTTAAGAGAAATTTGCTTAATACATAAAGCCAGGAAAAAACTTAGGATTCAGTTCAAATAGTAGATAGATGAAACTATCAACAGTTTAAGCAAAGACAAAGAGCCTTAAATATGGAAAACAAAGCATAGAAGAGAATCAGTAATGTTTTAGTCAAAAGTCATAAAATTCTATTTCACCAGTTCAGTCTCATGCAATTAATCTCTCTTCTATTGAATTTGCAGTGTTACTGTGGTCCGTTCTTTTCATATAAACTTTGGAAGTTAACATTCGACTCTGTATTTTTAAAAAATGTAAAAGAAAGAAAGAAAATATAAAATAAAATTAAAAAAAAATTTTACTCTGGACTTGTCCCTATCATTAAGCTGGCCAGTCTCTTGGACTTTTATTTCTGTGTGTTCGACTTTAGTTTTCCTGTTATAACACTACTCCTTTTAGCACTTCTTGGAGAGCTGGTCTGGTGTCAGGTAAATTCTTTCAGGTTTTGTTTTGTTTGTCTGAGAATGTTTTTGTCTTTTTTCCCCATGTGAAGGATAATCTTTTCTTTTCTTTCTTTCTTTTTTTTTTAGAGGTTTTTGTTATAAGGTGTGTGCGCTTGCCAGAAAGACAGAGACAGAAAGTGAGAAATCACCCCCCGGGAGGATGGCCATGCCGCAATCCCTTCTCCTCCATTCTGCTGTGGGATCATGGGCACACACACATATGCACCCAGCGTGAGTTTAAGCCACCGGGTGTGGTCAACTACATGGGAGTCCAGGGACTTAGCCATTATGCCAACTGCTGTCCCAATGAAAGATAATCTTTCCAGGTGTAGTATTCTTGGTTGAAATTGTTTTTCACTTAACACTTTGAATATATTTTCCTATTCCTTCTTTCTTGCCTTGTTTCTTTCTTTCTTTCTTCTTTTTTTATTTTTCCTTGCCTTGTTTCTGAGAGGTCTGACATTAACCTTATGGGATATCCTTTGAAAGTAACTTGACATTTCTCTCTTGCCAATTTTAGTATCATGTCTCTGTCTGCAGTTTTGGTCAGTCTGGTTATGATGTGGCTTTGAAAAGATCTTCTTTGGTTGAGTCTATGTGGGGTCCTTTGTATTTCTTGGGTCTGGATATTTGAGTGCCTCTATAGGTTTGAAAAGATTTTTTTCCAGGATTTAATTGAATAGATTATCAATGCCCTTATTAGTTTCTTCACCTTGTGGGGTACCAATGATCCAGATGTTTGGGCGTTTAGTGGTGACTAGTATTACTCGTATGCTATGCTCTTTTTTTAGGCTATTTTCTCAGTCTTCTTAGAATTTTTCTAGGTCATAGATTCTATCTTCTACATCTGAGATTTAATCTTCTGTATGATCTAATCTGTTTTTAATACTTTCAAGGGAGGTTTTGATTTCCTGTATTACAGTCTTCATTTCTAACAATTGTTTGATTCTTTTTTAATGATGTATATCTCCTCTTTCAGACCCTGCAAAAACTTCCTCACCTCTGGAAACTCTCTTTTCTTCTGCATCTTCTGCAGTTCATTGTTTCTCTTCTCTTGCATCTCTGCTAGCTTCATTACTATGAATATTTTAAATTCTTTATCTGACATTTCTGTATTGTCTGTGGAGGATGAGGAGTTATTCTTTTCCCTTAGGAAAGAGACATTTTCTTAGTTTCTAATATTTCTTGTGCATCTGTGGTGATTTCTGGCCACTTGATGGTGATACATTTTTTTCCTAGTTTTTTTAAGTTAAATCTGAGCATTCAGAGGCATGCAGGACGAAACCTGCAATCCCTCAACAGTACCATTTTTCTCCCTTTGTGCAGCAAATTTGATGGAAATTGAAGATTGATCTGACCCTAAAAATATTCAGATATTTGGCTACTGTGCACCTAGACCTGCCTAGAAACTCAGTGTGTGGATGCTGAGCAGAAAAGTGAGAAAGGTAAAAAGAAAAATAAAACAACCAAAAAAGAAAAAAAAAGACAAAAACAATTTAAAAAAGAGAAAAAAAATTTAAAGCAAAAAATAAAAAACACTCAGAATTCAGATATAGATGGCTGGTGATTGGCTTGTCCTATCGGGGCGGGGCAGGGTATAGGTAAGAATTAGCAAGATAAAAGAGAGACAGAGAGTTATGAAGTTTAAAAATTAAAAAGAAATTTAAAATAGAGAAAGAAACAGAGAGAATAAATAGGGTGCTCTAAACTGGCTCAATCTGGGAGGGCAGGAAGGTGAAGTATGGGCAGAAAGTCTTCAGTGGTCCTAATCCAGTCTGGCCCTAGATTATTTGTCCAGCTTCAGTCCTGTTTCTTTGTGTGTTTGTTGTTTAACACCTGGAAAGATTATCCTTCACTGGGACCAGCAGGGGTTCACTGAACATGCACATACATCAGATATTTTGCTGGGTATTTGGGGAATAGTAGTGAAGTGCTCTATAAATTAAGTCTTACTGGAAGCCGGCCATGCTTACAATTTACGCATTCTCTACGCTGCCTTCCACTACAACTAGAGTTGAGTAGTCACTCTAGAAACCACGTGGCCTGTGGATCTGAAATGTGGGCCACATGACCCTTCCCAGAATGCCACACCCTGCTGCTCAGCCCTGGGCTTAGTCGCCAACCCGACATCCACATTCTCCTCTCCTCTCCACGTGTTAACACTTTATTCCACCTCCTCTTAAACCTTTAAAACTTCTCTTCTTTACAAAACCATTTTTGGTTTTCTCAGCTGAAAATCACCTTCTTTTTATTTCAACACAACCCTGATTTTTCATCTCTTCAGTCTTTTTAGATCTCGCAATATCAGACATTGCTTCTCTATCCTGATCCCTTCTAACTATAGGACTCTGGGATGAGAGGCCATCTCTGATTCCTTTTATATATATATATACCCTTCGGCTTGGATAGGGTAGTATACAATCTCTGTAGAGATCCAGTACTAAATTTCCCAGGAAGAAACAAGAATTGTTCTTCTGTCACCTAGGAAATATTCGAGTGCATCTTTTCTTCCCCCACACACTGTACTTTTCTGGACTGAAAATTGTACCTGCATGTGACAGTGTGATGTCACTAATTACAGTGTGATGTCACTAATTACAGTGTGATGTCAGCACAAATCGCCCTGCTCTCTCCTTTGCCTCACAGCATGATCCACCTACGGTTTGCTTTCTCCAAGGTGAAAACACACTTCTATCATATTAGGTCCTCATTTGTTTATTATTATCTTAATCAATTGACCAGCAACGAACCACTTTATTCTTTCATGTCTTCCATGCTTGCTAGATAAAAGCAAAATCAGACCTTGGACTTTAAAGATAAATACACCACTCAAATTAGAGCCACAGTTATGTCCTTGGTCAGGGCATCTCCTTGACTCTAAGCTACTCAAGTCTGTTTCACAAAAGACAAAGCCCCAGGAATCTTCCCCGAGAGTGTAATTTGTAGCATTCATAGAAGGCAAAGCAAACCTTGGAGATGTTGGTTCCTTATTTTTCCTTCTCTAGAAAAATAAGGGAAATTTGAGGCTATTAACTTGGCTCTGAAAATGATTTTCAAATACCTGTGATTGGCCCCGGTCCTGGAGCAGCTGACGTGAATGGATGTCAATGCTCAAGTGCTGCCTCTGCCCAGTCCGGCTGCCCTGCTTGTCTCAGCCGCTGCCCGGTTTGTGTCGTGGGAAGGCAGACACCTAATGCAGCAGGTACTCCGAGTTCCCGTAGAGCAGGAGTCCACCACAGCTTTCGGATAACCTGCAGCACGATTCTCTCTGTTTTCTGGAATGTCTGTAAGTTTCTTAAAAACAATTATGCTGACTCTACAGCGATCCAAATTGCCTCTTAAAATGGCTGTAACAACCAGACCAAGAGCTGTCGCCCGATCATTTTGGCTACCTGAACCATCATGATTCCTGTGAAAATATCAAGCAAGTCACATCATCGCAAAGTGAAATGGCATGTTTAGTAGTTTTCAAACTGATCTCTTCTGTGAATGGAATGCAGTGACACGGGTAGTTTCTCATGTGTAGCAATAACTCTTTTATTTTCTAAGTGGGGCCAGCAGATAGCATAGTGGTTGAGGTGCTGGACTTCCACATGGTCGACCACAGTCTGAGTCCCAGACCCAATGGTTTGAAAGTCACACTGCGAGTGTGTGCATACATGCACAAAATTCTGATAGGAGAATGGAAGAGAAGAGATTGCAGCATGGCCAGTCCCTTGTTGGGCGATTCCATGCTTCTTGTGTCTCTGTCTCTCATTCTCTCCAGTGAGTACACACACCCTATAGTGCGCTCTCTCTCTTTCTCTCTCTCTCTCTCTCTCTCTCTCTCTCTCTCTATATATATATATATATATATATGTAATTATATATATGTGTGTAATTATATATATATGTAATTATATATATATGTGTAATTATATATATATATTTGTATGCAATATATGTGTGCATATATATATAAAATTTTCTAAGCTAATAAGCCTTTGTGCTTAGATGCATTATGTATGTGTATGTGTATGTGTATGTGTATGTGTATGTGTATGTGTATATGTATGTGTATGCACAGGACAGAAAGTACGCATGTTCTCAGATACTTTTGAATTCTAACTTTTATAAGTTAGTAGCCTTTTTGCAAACATGACATGAGGAGTACGTACTATGTAAGCGGTCACCTGGCAGGTTGTGTAGATATCAGTCCTGCCCTCCTCCAGACACAGTTTAGTGCCTCACCAACAGGGCAACTGTTACAGACAATGTGAGCACAGCTGTGAGTGGAAGATTGCTGTGCTAATAGGTAGTCACTCAATCTCCTACAGTGTACTCATGTTATTGTTTCTTTCATTTTTATATGCTTAGTTAATTGAATCTTTGCATACTATGCCATTCTGCTCCCCATTGAACCTGTTATGGATTGAATTGTGTAAAAAAATATATCCAAAACAGAAACATTGAAGTCCTAACTCCCAGTGTCTTGGAAAATGCCCTTAGTTAGAATGGGGTGTTTGCAAATATAATTGGGTAAATTGAGGTCACAGTGGGGCCAAGCGGGCTTCTCATCCAGTCTGACAGGTATCTGGACTAGAAGGCGGCTATGAGAAGAGAGAGACCCCTCGAGAAGCCGCGTGCAGAGGGAGGGTTGGGTGAGGCAGACACGAGCAGTCTCAGATTGCCAGCTCATCAGCAGGAGCTAGCGACAGGCAAGGAAGGTTCTCCCACAAGACTGCAGAAGTGTGGCCTCCAGAATAGTGAGGTTAAATTTCTGTCATTTTATGCCATCTAGTTTACGTCCTTCCGTTCCAGCAGCCCCCAGGAAAGTGAGGCAAGGCCCAGGCGGGACTGACTGCGGCTGCTCTGCTCAGCCCCGTCCTCCTTGGCCCCTGGATCCACCGCAGGCTCTGCCCCAGAAACCCGGCTGGAACGCCTGCACGTGGCACATCCAGCAGCCCACAGACTTCCAACCGGGTCAGCAGAGGGGCAGCCCAGGCAGCGATTAGACGGGGCGAGATGACTTGAGTCAGGGTCTTTGTTACCCAGCTCCCTCTCTGTGAAGTCGCTCATACTTACTCTGTGCCTGACTTGCAACCACAAACACAGCCGGAGATCTGAGATGCTTTTCATTTCCCCAAGGATGGTACGTAACTAGTGCTATTCCAGGGGCCAGAGAGCAGTTAATCATGACATGCGATGGGTCCCAGAGCGTATGGCTTACTTCTCTCACAGTCAGTCTCTTCTTAAAGCAGTCTCCCCATGTGTCTCCTTTCCCAGGTTCTCTAGGTTCCAATAACTTCCCCACTTCTCCCAGGCTTGGGTGTTTGCTTCTGTACTGGGATTGGCCTTGCATGACTGCACTAACCACTGTACTTCCCTGCACCCACCTTCTTTATAAATAGACTCTTTAGTAAGTGTTCCTGAATCTATGCAAACTGAATTAGGATGGATCCATTTCCTTCTGAGACTGACTGCTGCAATTCTTCTGTATCAGAGACTCGGTGAAAACATGGTCCCCATTTGGCCTCTCTTTGGTTTCCTCTCTTGAATCGCCTGCCCTTCTGTAGCCATCCATCAGGTCTGGCACCTGCCGATTGAAAGGAACTTGCAGGACAACCTCCGGTGAGGGCTAGTGAAGGGTGGGATCAGAATGGAGTGAGAGACAAAGGCCAGCTGGTGGACAACACCGGGAAGGGCGGAGCTACCCAGGCACGAAGACCACAGCCACAGAGCCGAGGCCATGCCACACAGAAGGCACACATGTTTCGTGTGGAAGCAGAGGTCGAAGGTGACAGCACTGAGGTGTGACCAACTACGTCAAGATGAGAGAAAGCCGTTGACACGGGCTGTGAACTCCAGGGACGGGATTGTCGTGAGGATGCCTAGGTCCTCTGTTTTGTGTCTCTCTCTAGTGTACGTGATTCGTCATTCTCCTTCATTCTTAAGAAGAAAATGAGGCAATTGCTAACACTTTGTATTATTTAAGAATTAACACAAGGCTCATTGTTTTAGAAAACTACCTTTATACTCCTCCTCCTGTTCAGAATTAATCTCTTCTCCCATACTTCCATTATGTGAAGTGCTTTGCTGATTGTGAGTTAAAAGCAATCGTATTTTACATTATAATGGATTTAGCTGGCGTGGGCTCTGAGAGTCAGCAAGAGTACACTGAGTCCAGTGGCTTCAGCAGCCATATTGGGATCGAAGCGAATGGCTGCGATTGGCTCACGACCCTGTGTTGTTGGTTAAAGCTGAGTGGGTTGTATTTGCTCACCCACCACATTCCTCATCTTTCACTCAACACTTTCTCAAGTCTTACAGGAATTGCTGCTTCTTTCTGGAAGGTGCTGCTTCTACGTATCCTTCTGTCTTACTCCCTGGCCTCTTCCCATCACTGGAGTGTCCTCTTCTCCGTGGGCCTAACGTCTGAGCACCACTGGCTGGCTCCAGTTGATGAGGAGTGACGCCACCTTGAGCCCTCCATTCCCTCTTCCATGCTGTGACCACCTAGGATAATAATCTGCAGTCGCTCCTCGAGTGAGTTGGCCATTGTTGAGATAGATAACTCCACAACCTCAGGATGGAGATGTTCTCAACCCAGGTGTAGCCCTTCAAATCCCTTTTAAAAGCCCTGGCTGACTTCAGGGCAGAGGTGGGAAGCGGAGTCCAAAGTGTAGCAGAGGCAGCATCAGGCAGGGGTTGGGGGGAAGGCTGTGAGTGCCTTGGGGCCCCATCTGCCTGGCTTCCCTGGCATCTGAGTTTATCCTATACAACCCCCTGTGCAGGGCGTTATTGGAGCTATCTTGTTCGCATTTGCAGTCCCACTAATGCCACACTCGGACACCTGTACGCAACATACCTACAAAACAACGATGTCCTCTCTTTCTAAGCCTAGGCATTCTGATTTTCCTATAACATACTTTACTTCTCACCACTCACAGCAATGATCATTCCATAACACATTATTCAGCTTTCGCACCTACCACAGTTGTCTTTCTCCAATAAAATGTAAGCACCATCAGGGCGCAGAGCTTTGACTGTTTGTTTTCTGGTTTATTCTAAGAACCCTAAATAGTGCCTGCTTATGGTGGATGCTCAACAAACAATTCTGAACCAATATGTGGCATCTGACAAACTTGCCCACTGCAGCACCGCCTTGCTCTGACATCCAGTGTGTGGGTACCTTGGTCC
Organism: Tupaia tana; assembly: GCA_026018925.1. Taxonomy (NCBI): domain Eukaryota; kingdom Metazoa; phylum Chordata; class Mammalia; order Scandentia; family Tupaiidae; genus Tupaia; species Tupaia tana. Next base: position 13,640,697 of record JAKSZU010000002.1, read on the forward strand.
CTCCCAAAAGCTGGCCATTAAAGCTTCCTGTGACCAAGCAGAGGTGCACTCTCTGCAGTGAGCCAGAAGAGGTGCTCTGCACCTACACCTCTGAGAGCCCTTTTCTATGAACTGTTGTAAGGTTTTTCTTTTCTTTTTTTCTTTTTTCTTCTTTGGTTTTCATTCCCTTAAGTTATCCCTGAGTTTTTTGTTTTGTTTTGTTTTGTTGAGAGGTTTTTGCTATAGGGTACGTGTGCTCGCCAGGAAGACAGAGAGAGACAGAGAGACAGAAAGCGGGAAATGATCCCCCAGGGGTGATGGCCACGCCGTAATCCCTTCTCCTCCATTCTCCTCTCGGGATCTTGGGCATGCATGTGCAAGCTCCCGGCATAAGTTTAAGACACTGGATCCGGGATTCGAACCGTGGTCGACTACATGGTAGTTCAGCAACATAGCCATTACACTAACTGCTAGTCCTGATTCAAAGTAGAAAGCTGGTTTTGGGTGGACTGGAGCAAATTAAGATAAGGTACCCATACTAGAGTTGGAGTGATGGAGGAGAGGAAGCACCTAGGCCTTCCTATCTACTCTTTCTGGTAAAAGACAACTTTGGTCAGAAATAGAGCAGGGGTCCCAGCAGGATGTCAGATGCACAAGTGGTACATGGGTGGAGAGGATGCGCTTCGGGCAGCCAGACAGGCACAGAGGCTGAGCATGGATGAGAGGGTGGGGGCAGGGGGCAGTGGGCTCTATCCTGCTGCTCTTGCAAGCAGGTCTCAGAGCCCTTACACGTCAGATCCCAAATAAAATTCTCTTACCTGCTTGTCTGAGCTGGAGGGGCCCACTCTGGGGGTCAAGTTATTTACAGATAATATATTTCATTTACATTTCTGTATGTTTTTATATGTAAATAATTGTACTTATGTACACATACCACCCAACACACACAAACACACACACACATAGCCAGGGTTGCAAACCTGAATTTATGGTCTTATGTCCCTGAATACATGTGTGTGTGTGTGTGTATATATATATATATATATATATATATATATATATATGTAAATCATATAACTGAAAAAAATTAAACTATGATGCTTTAGAGTCAGAGACTGTGCCTTCCCATGAATTTGGTCAAACACGGAGTATGGTATATTACCATGGTAGACCCTCAGTATTTAAACTCAGTAGACACTCTAATGACATTTCGAAGGTAAAAATTTTCTGAGTTCAACTGAAGAGTCAGCCAAGTGAATATGCTAATTGTTATCTCACAAAATTAATTTAAGCAATAATAAGTAGGTATTTAACATTTATAAGGAAGAGACTAAAGCAGTTTCCAAGGTATGGTTCTGATAAGATTATTCATAGAAAAAGATGGGAGAAAAATAATTCTTCATATTTCAAAAACAAATACTGTATATCACACTGTAACTGCCTTTTAGATGAAAAATAAAATATTAATCTAAACTTGACCTAGCAGTGAATGCTTGCTAATGGTTCAAGGTGACTTGTAATAAAATTCTGTCATTGAAATGAAGAATTTTTAATCGTACAATGAGCAATAGCACACACCTATGGGGGTGATTCCAAGCTTGAAGAAACAAGTTACTATCCAGGCAAAAGGAGGATTAAAACATCAGAGAACAATTAACATACATATAGAGACTAGAGAACTTTGTAAACTTTATGTACAAATAGGATTAAATTATGTGTTTCTTTTAGTGCAAATAATTTAAAATCCATGCATAGTTTTCTTTATAATATGGATCTTCCATGAACCTTTAAAGATTGAGTGTGTGTGTTTATATCCCTCTTCACTCAAAAATTATAAGGGAGGGGAAAGAAAGATGAAAGTCCAGGAAAAGAGCAAGACTGGCTTTATGGGCGTGCAGTGGGTGCATTGGAACACAGCACTCATTGCACACCTTAAAATATGCTCTTCTCTCACTCTGCTGGAATTTTTTTCTGAAGAGCTTTTTGCTATAGGGCATGTGCTCTTGCTAGAGAGACAGAGAGAGACAGAGAGCCAGAAAGAGAGAAATCACCCCCCGGCAGGGATAGCCACACTGCAATCCCTTCTCCATTTTCTTCTCAGGATTCTGGGCATGCATGCACATGTGCCTGGAGTGAATTTTAAGTCACCAGTTCCAGAGCTTGAACCGCAGTCGACTACATGGAGTCCAGAAACATAACTATTACACCATCTGTTGGTCCCTCTATTGGAATTTTTGAATTATTTCATCTTTGGATTTGCATTTTATAAATGAAGTCCTAGAGAATAATCAGCATGTGGGCGAGTTATGCTATGACAGGTGGCACCATGTGGGCTGAGAGCTGTCCTTGTCACTCAGTATGGGAACCACAGTAGCTGAGGAGGAGGTAAGGGATGAACCGAGGCTAGAGGGCAGTGACAACAGTGGTGGAGGAAGCAGCAGCTGTGGACATAGCAGGTCCAATCTCTGCAGCAGGAACAGGAGCTTCATGTGGTCCAACACTGGGACCCATGTGGGACTGTCCTGCCCTTCCCAGCCCTGAGGCATCTGCATAGAATTAACTTTCTGGCACAAGTGCTGGGAAAGAAGCTGCCAATGTACAGACAGCAGGCTTTGTTGGTAAAGTTTTATTAAATAGAATATACTAAATAAAATTCATTTTACTAAATAAAATGGAGTGATGTCAGAGAATGTAGTAGAGTAAGCATTTTTCAATACTTTTTCTCCATAACAACAATGAGAAAATTTGAAAAAAAAAAAATGAGCAGAATCAACATTTTCAGAACTCTAGAGGAAAATCAATGGCTTGCAAATATCTAGAGAGTATTTCTTCAAAAAAAATAAAAAAGAAAGAAAAAAGAAAAGGTATAGATCTTAGTAAGGTTAGCCTCGTAGAGCTTGAATGTTGCCATCATCACATCTCCTACTGTCGTCATGGCAGCCTTGGGAAAATAACTGGAAATTGTGGAAATTAATAGACTGGCAGCCACAAGGGAACAGAAAAAGGCTAGAACTTTTAATAATTTCTCATACTCAGAAAATTCCTGTTATTTGGCTTACTGGTGGTTCTCTGAAAGAACCCACTTGCAAGACTATATTTGATTTGACTCAGAGCTCTCTAGATGAAAAATAACCTTTTCTCTAGAGGTAAATGTCAGAACAAAATAAAACAGGCAGTTGATTAACTGTATGACTGCCTGTGATGGTGAATAATAGTTGGGACAAACAGTAGAGGTACCAAAAAGCTTAAAAGGAATAGTAAGAAAATAAGAAGTTCATAGCAGTTTTGATAAGCTCTGAAATATTCCTGGGGATCTAGAAGGTTCTATGCATGCCACAGGCTGTTCATATGAAAAATATAAATTCTGAGAAAGTCACAGCCTCGTACTTCTTTTTCTTTTCTTTTTTTGTTTTTGAGATTTTATTGACTTGTGACATTTTTTTTTAACTTTTTAAATTATTAATTTTAATTATTTATACATTTAATCACTATAGATCATTTAGATTGTAAAGACACTTTACCCAGCATGATATACACCTCAGTTCAGCTCAGTTGAGAATACTATACTCGTCCTCATCAACAAATAACAAACCATGTCTGTGTCCCACCTCTCTATTTTTTTCCCAAATTCCCTTTACTATGCTCTTCTCCTCTCACACTCTTTCCACTTTGGCTCTAGTGTCCATAACAACTTTTAATGCTTATATTTCCTCCAGTCTTTCAGTCTCTTCCGTAGAGTGTGGACAGTCAGTATATGTTAAGTGGAGACATACAATGTCTCACTTTCATAGCCTGACTTACTTCACACAGCAACAAATCTTCCTATGCATCCACTTTTTATCAAATTCTAGGACCTCGTAGTTTTTTATGGCTGAATAGTATTCCACAGAGTATATGTGCCACACTTTTTCAATCCATTCATCCATTTGTGAACATTTGGGTTGGTTCCATGTCTTAGCAATCATGAATAAGGCTGCGATAAATATAAATGTGCAAGCATTTTTCTGACTGAGCATTCTCCTGTCCTTTGCATAGATACTCACAAGTGTAATTGTTGGATCATATGGTAGTTCTATTTGAAGGTCTTTGAGGAACCTCCATATTGTTCTCCACAGTGGCTGGACCAATTTACATTCCCACCAACAGTGTAGGAATGCTCCCCTTTCACTGCATCCTGTCCAGCACTTAGCATTTTTTTGATTTTTTTAATCTTTGACATTCTGACTGGGGTTAGGTGGTATCTCATTGTGGTTTTGATCTGCATCTCCCTTATGATGAGGATGTTGAGCATTTCTTCATATGCTTTTTGGCTTTTCATATGTATTCCTTAGAGAGTTATTTATTCAGCTCATTTTCCCATATTTTTATTGGGTTGATCATTTGCTTCTGGGTAAGCCACTTGAGTTCCCTGTGTATTCTGGTTATCAGTCATTTATCTGAGTCACAGTTAACAAAAATTCTCTCTCATTCTAAAGGTTGTCAGTTCACACTAATTATGGTGTCCTTTGGTGTGCAGAAACTTCTTAATATGATGTAATCTCACCTGTCTATTTGGGAGATTATTGTCTGTGCGTGGGGAGGGCTTACTTAAGAAGTCTTTGCCTACCCCAATGTCTCCCAGAGTTTCCCCAGTGTTTTCCACCAGTAGTTTCATAGTTTGCAGTCTTAGGTTTAGATCTTTGATTCCACTTCGAGTTTATTTTTGTTAATAGTGACAGATAGGGGTTCAGATTCATTCATTCAGGTGAATACCTAATTTTTCCAGCACCATTTGCTAAAAAGGTTTTCCTTTTTCCACTGGATTGACTGGTACCCTTTGTCAAAGATGAGCTGGCTGTATGTTTTGGGGTTTATTTCTGGAGTCTCTACTCTGTTTCATGGGTCCTCATGTCTATTTTGTACCAATACCATGCTGTTGTGATTATCACAACTTTGTAATATATTTTGGGGTGAGGAAGTGAGATGCCAACTCTACTTCGTTTTACACAGAATGGCTTTGGCAATACATGGTCTTTTATGATTCCAGACAAATTCTATTATGATCATTCCTAGATCTGTGTAGCATGTCTCTTGTAATTTTATATGGATCACATAAAATATGTAAATTAATTTGGGTAGGATTGTCATTTTGATTATATTAATTCTGCCAATCCAGGAACATGGGATGTCCTTCCACTTTTTTGTGTCCTTTTTGATTTCCTTTTTAAGGTTTTTATAGTTTTTCTTATAGAGGTCTTTGACATCCTTGCCTAGTTTTATTCCTAGGTATCTTATACTTCTTGTGGCTATGGTAAATGGAGTTACTTTCTTCAGTCTGTCTTTGTCTTCTTGTTGTTTGTTTATAGAAACGTTATAGATTTAAGTTAATTTTGTATATCGCTGCTTTACTGTATGCATTTATTACTTTGAGGAGTTGTTGTTGTTTTTGTAGATAGTATTGGGTCTTCTGTGTAAACAATCGAGCCATCTGCAAACAGAGATAATTTCAGTTCTTCTTTTGCTACTGGAATGCCTTTTATTTCCTTCTCTTGTCTGATTGCATTGGCTAAGACTTCTAGTACTATATTGAATAGGAGTGGAGAAAGTAGGAAGCCTTGTCTTGTACCAGTTTGTAGTGGAAAAGGTAAGCTTTTCCCCATTTAGTATAATGACAGCTATAGGCTTTTCATAGATGACTTTTATGATGCTGATAAATGATCCTTCTATGCCAATTTTAGTAATCATCGTAATCATGAAAAATGTAGTTTGTCAAATGATTTTTCTGCATCAATTGAAATGATCATATGGTTTTATCTTTCTTTCTGTTAATATAGTGTATTACATTTATGGTTTTGTGTGTGTCGAATCACCCTTGCATCCTTGGAATAAAGCCTACCTGGTCATGATGAATAATTTTTTTTATACATTGTTGAATACAGTTAGAAAGTATATTGTTGAGAATTTTTGCATCTATATTCCTCAGGGATATAGGTCTGTAGTTTTCCTTTTTTGTTGTATCCTTATCCATTTTGGGAATGAGGGTAATGGAGGCTTCATAGAATGAATTTGAAAGGGTTCCTTCCTTTTGGATCTCTAGAAACAGTGTGAGCAGAATGAGGGCTACCTCTTCTTTAAAAGTTTTGTAGAATTTGGCAGTGAAGCCAACGGGGCCTGGACTTTTCTTTGTTGGGAGGTTATTTATTACTGATTCAATCTCATTGCTTATAGGTCTATTCAGGCTTTCTATGTCCTCCTGAGTCAATCTTCGTAGATTACACAGGTCCAGGAATTTGTCCATCTCATCTAGATTTTCTTCTTTATAGGCATAGATTAGCTCATAGTATCCTCTAATGATGTTTTGTGTTTCTGTTATGTCTGTTGTAATATTGCCTGATTTTTAATGGATTTGACTTATCTGGTTTCTTTCTGTTTTCTTCTTAATTAGTCTAGCTAATGGTGTGTCAATCTTGTTTATCTTTTCAAAGAACCAGCTTTTGCTTTCATTTATTTTCTGTATAATTTGCTTATTTTCTATTTAATTTATTTCTGCTTAAATCTTTATTATTTCTTTTCTCCTGGCATTTTTTTTTTTGTTGTTGTTCTTGTTTTTCCAATTCCCTGATGCTAAAACACTTTCCAGGACTCGAACTGCAGTGGTTATTATGTAGGAATCCAGCCACCTTAACCTTCACACCACCTGCAGGTACCACAGCCTCCTTCTGCTAGTCTTGAGACTGTAACAAGCAGGAAACAAAGACTAATACAAAAGTGTAAACTTCTGACTAAGCATTGATTAAGCATTCTGTGTGCCCTTACACCACACAGAGCAAACAGAGACCAGGAGACTCGGTGAGTACAGGTATTTCAGGAAGGCTTTGTTTAATCATTAACTGACCACTGAGCTAACTTGGTAGATTTCAATGGCTATATGTGACAAAAAATACAAACTTCACAGAATTAGTTTATGAAAGTTACAATTTAAGAAAATAATTAAAACAAAAAGCAAAGCTAAACCAAACCAAACCGAAAAAAAAAAAAAATCCTGGGAAAGATTTTATTTGTGAGAATGTGAGAATTTTATTTCCAGATTTATAAAATTATATTATTTTAAATGTCCAGTTTTTAGGCTAACAAGTGATATCATGGTTAAGGCAGCTGGATTTCACATAGCCTACATCATGGCTTACGTCCCAGACTTAATTACATAAAAAATACACCATATGTGTGTGCATACATGCTCAAAATCCAGAAAGGAGAATAGAAGAGAGGAGATTATAGCAAGGCCATCCTTTCTAGGGGGTGATTTCAGTCCTCCACCCCCTCTCTCTCTTGCTCTCTCTGTCTCTACAGCGAACTCATGCTTCTTGTAGAAAAAAAATTTAAAAAATAACAACTGTAAAAATAAGTCTATTTTTCATCACCAACAAAAAAATTTGTGGGAATGCGAAGAAACATAAAAGTATAGCCCATACGCAAGAAAAAAAATATCTCAGTAGAAATTATCCTTAAGGAAACTTACATCTTGGAATTAATAAAGACTTTAAGTCACCTCTTTGAAATATGTCCAAAGCATAAGAATTTATACTTCACCAAACAAAAGTTATAAATAAATATAAGTTATTTTTAAAATAATGGACTGGGCCAGCCCTTGGCCTTGTGTTTAAGGCAGCTGGATCCCACATGGCTGACTATGTGGTTCAAGTCATTGACCCACTGACTTGAAACACACAATAGATGCATATGAGTGTGCCTAAAATCTTGACAGGAGGGAGAACGAGAGGTGATGTCAGGATTGCAGAGTGGCTGTTCCCGATTGGGGAATGCTTCCTCACTTTCTCTCTCTGGCGAGTGTGTGTTCCTTCTGGAAGTTTTTTTTAAGGCATAATTTTTAAATGCTATTTAAAGTAAGTTGGTATTAATCTGAACTAGATTGTCAGAAGAAATTAATTGCTACTCCCAAGAAACAACAAATAAAATCAAACATAAATAGTGACATAAATGACAATGGATTTAAGGTGGTACACTAGAAAATAACTATTTAACTGAAATACAGGGAGAAAAAAATATGACATAGAAGACAATTGGCAATGTTCCTGGTTTAAAACCTCTTGTAGGAGTTACTTAAAATATATATAGGTCAATAGATTTAAAAATCCAATAGGAAGGCAAATATGTCAGAAATAGATTTTTTAATAAGTATGATCCAATGATGATGTTTACTGAACACATTTGAGAATTGGGAGAAAAAAAAAAAAAAAAACCTAGGGACCAGCAGTTAGCGTAAAAGCTATGTCACTGGACTCCCATGTAGTCGACCGTGGTTCAAGTGCCGGACCCAGTGGCTTAAACTCATGCCGGGAGCGTGTATGTGCATGCCCGAGATCCTGAGAGGAGAATGGAGAAGAAGGGTTGTGGCATGACCATCCCCCCGGGGGGTGATTTCTCGCTTTCTATCTCTCTCTCTCTGTCTTTCTGGTAAGCGCACACGCCCTATAGCAAAAACCTCTCAAAAAAAAAAAAAAAAAAAAAAAAAAAAAAAGAATTGGAAGAAAACTAATAAGTTGAAAGTAAAAGAACAAAAATAAATACTATGTAACTAATAAACAAAGAGAACTGGAATGGCTGTACTGATAGCAGACAAAACAGACATTAAAAAAATTTACTTGAACATTTTATAATGCTAAAAGTGTCAATCCACCAAGAATATAAACAATTAAAAACCTATATTCCCTTAATAACAGAGGGCCAAAATTCATTAAACGAAAACCTATAGTCACTAAAAGACTAATAAACAAGTCAAAATAATAATTGGAAATTTCAGTACCCAACTTTGAATAAGGAATAGACCAAGTAGCCAGGAAATGAACGATGGAACAGAGAAATTTAACAATACTATAAATTAAACAAACCCAAGACATATTTCTAGAAAACTCCACCCAAAGACAGCAGAATTCACATCATTTCCAAGTACACTTGAAGCATTCTGTGGGGTACTACACTTATTCTAGGTCATAAAATAAGCCTCAATAAACTTAGAAGGCTTAAAATTGTACAGAGAATATTGTCCAACCACAATAAAATAAATTTAAAACTTAAAAATAGGAAAAAAATTGAGAAATTTAGAAATATATTAAATACTACACAGCCATAAAAATCAGTAAAATACTGTCATTTGATACAAAGTGAACAAATGTAGGAGATTTAATGATAGGTGTAATAAGCCATTTTATGAAAGACAGACGTTGTATGTCCCTGGTCAATATATATGAAATGTCTGTACTGTTTGGCAAAAATTAAAAGATTTGAAGACCCGGGACCAGCTATTGCTGTAACGCCTTTGTCTCTGGACTTCCATGTAGTTGACCGCAGTTCAAGTCCCAGACCTGTTGGCATAAACTTACGCTGGGTGTGTGTGCCTGCATGCCCAAGATCCCAAGAGAAGAATGAAGGAGAAAGGATTGCAGCATAGTCATTCCCCTGGGGGGCGGGTGATTTCTCATTCTCTGTCTTTCTGGCAGCGCATGCACCCTGTCACAAAAACTTACACCCTCCCACCCCACCCCCCAAAAAAAAGATTTGAAGACCTAATTGTAGAGAGGACAAATGTGTATGGAGAGTGTATGGGAGAAAGTAGGTGGTGGAATTTGAGAGAAATAAAAATAAAAATATAACATACCAAACTTATGGAAGTACTAAAAGGTTATTGTAAAAAAATATACAGGTGTAAGCATGTATATGTAAAATGATCTAACTTTCCATCTTAAGAAAATATAAAAAGAAGGCCAAACTAAAGTTTTCTCATGATGAAAACATGAAACAAATTAGAAATATAAGAAAACTTTCTTAACTTGATAAACGATATTTACGAAACATCCCCAGTTAACCTCAGCCTTAATGGTGAGACTAAGAACTTTTCCCAAAGTACAAGCTAATGATGTCTGCTTTTGTCACTTCTCTTTAACATTATTTTGAAAGTGCCAGCCATTGGGATTAGGCAAGGAAAAATATATAAAATGAATCAGATTGGAAAGGAAGATATAAAACTATGCACTTGCAGGTGACACAATCTTGTATTTTTTAAAGTCCTACACAATTAAAAACAAAAGCCATTAAGATTAATTAATGAATCATCATAGTTATAGGACACAGCAAAATTCTATAACAATCTGCTGTATTTATATACAATAGCAATGTATAATCTGAAAATAAAATTTCAAAAATAGTATTTATAATAGTATCAAAAATAATAAAATTTGTATGAATTAATTTAACTAAGAAATATAAGACTTGTGCACTTAAAGGGAAAATATATCACTGAAAAAATTAAGAAGACATAAATAAAGGCAGTAATATTTCAATATCATGGATTTGAAGACTTAACATGATGACATTATGACTTGCTTGGATGTACAGCTTTACTTAATCTCTATCAAAATTTCTGCTTTTTAAAATGTTTAAAAATATTTTTTATTTTAATTTCTTTTATATATTCAATCACATAGGTCACTTAGCTTGTAAAGTGAATATTCCAGCATGTATACATTTCTCACCAATCCAGTTAAGAATACTATACACAGTATCTTCAACAGATAATAACCCATTTCTTTGTCCCATAAATGCCTTGCCTCTCTGTTTTTCTCCTTAATGTCCTTCCTCAGACTCTCCTCATTCGCTCATCCTCTTCCCACACTGTATCTGCTATTTATAACTATTCTCTATGTTTTTATATCCTCTAGTCATTCTGTTTCGGCTATAGAATGTGGAGAGTTTATATATATATAATATATATATATATTATATATATATATATATACACACACATATATATACACACACACATATATATATGTGTGTATATATATATATATATATATATATATATATATATATATTAAATGGAGACATGCAATGTCTCTCTTTCATAGCCTGACTTGCTTCACTCAGCAGTAAATCTTTCATATTCATCCAATTTCTGTTCAGCTTTTTAAAATTTTAACAAAAACTAATAAGCTATTCTTAAAATTTGTATAGAAAATTAAAGGCCCAAGAGTAGTCAAAACAATCTTGAAAAATAAAAAAAAAGATGTAGAATTTACAATTGTCAGTTTCAAAAGTTAATGCAAAGATATCATTATCAATACTGCATTGTCTTAATGTAAAGAAAGACATATAAACCACAGAATAGGATTGAATGCATCTGTCTGTTTATTGATAACTGATTTTGGCCAAGATGCCATAACCATTCAATAGGAAAAGAACAACATCTTCGACAAACAGTTCTGGAATACTTAGTTACCTACATGCAAATAAATGAAGTTGGACCTCTACATCAAATACAAAAATGGGCTAAAATTAATCAAATACAAATATAAAATGTTCAGTTTAGAAGAAACATAATTGTAAATCTCATGACTTTGGATTAGGCAATATAGCATTTCAAATATGACTCTAAAAGTATGAACAACCAAGGGAAAAATATATCAATTGATTATATCAAAATTAAAACTTTTGTGTTTTGAAGGACGCTGTTTATAAATAAAAAGATAGTCTACAGAATGGGAGAAAGTTTTTTTCAAGTCATGCAATTTATAATGGTTTAAATCTAAAATCTATAAAAACTCTTGCAACTCAATAAGAAAAAGGTCAATAAAAATGCAAAAAATGTAACTTAATATACATTTCTTCAAATAAAATTTTTGACTGATCAATCAGCTCATGAAAATATATTGAACATTATTATTATTAGTCATTAAGGATATAGAGATCAAACCACAATGTGATACCTACCATTCTATATCCATTATGATGTCTACAATTAAAAAAATGGATAATACCTGATATTAACAAGGCTGTAGGTAAATGAAATCTTCTTACATTGTTGGTGAGAACATAAGATGGTATAAGTTCTTTAGAAAATAGTGTGGCAGTTCCTGAGAAGTTAATCATAGAGTCACCATATGACCTAATAATTCCACTCCTGGCCATCCATTTACCCAAAGAATGCATATTTGTGTGTGTGTGTGTGTGTGTGTGTGTGTGTGTGTGTATTCTATTTTAGGTTTTTGCCAGCAGATATACGTACTTTCCAGAGAGAGACAGAGAGAAGGAAAGTCAGAAATCACCTCTAGAATACATATATTTAAATGAAAAATTATACATAAATATTTATAGGAATATTACTCATAGTAGCCAAAATGTGGGAAAAAATCCACATGACCATTATCTGATTCATAGGTGAATTAAATAATTTGATCTATCCAGGCCAGCAGGTGGCATGGAGGTTAAGGTTACTGGATCCAACTTCACGGTTTGAGTCCCAGACCGTGCTGCCGGAAAATCACTCTGGGTACATGTGCATGTACCCAAAATCCCTAGAGGAGATGGAGAAGAAGGGAATGTGGCATGGTCATCTCCCCTGGGGGTAATTTCTCACATTTCCTCCCCCCACCTCGTCTCCGTCTCCTTTTGGTGAGTGCATACAGCATACAGCAAAAAACACAATGTTTTCTGGGATTACAAGGCAGTGGGGGTTGCAAACTTCTGCAAATATGCTAAAATCACTGACTTGCAGAGATAATATCTAAAAGGGTGAATTTTATGGTCTCTGAATTTATTGTAAATAAAAAGGAAAAGTGTATACATGGACATTTCAGTAGTGCATCAACATCTCCTCAAGGGATCTGGGGCACACACACATGCCTGGAGTGATTTTCAAGCTGACAGGGCCAGGATTTAGACTGTGGTAGACCATGTGGGAGTCCAGCATTCTAACCACTATGACACCTGTTGACCCAGTAGCAAAATATTTTTAAAAGGAAAATCCTTATATTTTAGTACCTTCAATTACACTTTTCTCCTGTCTTCTGAAAAAAGGAACTCCCAATTTTCGTTTTGTAATGGACCCTGAACATTCTATACCTGGCCCTGAGCATGAAGTATATTGTTTAGTCTTAACATTGCAGGGTATCTTTTTTAACTTAGAAAAATCATATTTTTGAATAAATAAAAATACTATCAATATCTAAATAGATTAAGGCCCTGTTGGCATGATCCAATCTGGCTTTGGAAAGAAAAGGCATCCTCTTTCCTGTGCTCTAGGTTATAGCTGCAGTTGCTACAAGGTGTGGGAAGTTAGAATTCGCCAAGGCCCAGTGGTTCTCAACTACTTATGAGATCACTGCTCTGTACTGGGGAAAGATGTGAAAATATCAGAATGCATTTTCTGGTGGTTGTGAAGCCAGAGAGCCCTGCTGGCATGTGGAAGTGAGGTCAGGAGTGCCTGCCGTCTTTCTGGGAATGTTCAGGGCAGTCCTTCACAATGGAAGTTTATCTTGCCCCAGAATGTCAGTAATGCTCCAATTGAGAAAAGTGATTATTATTATTTTTCTACCCGGTAAAAAGCAGGTTCACTGTGCACTGGTTACCAACCTGTTTGGGTTCAATGATACAGAACACCCTCATGCCTAACAAGTTACATGAAATGAGTTTATTACTTATTATAGACAGGTATCAAAGAACAACAGGAGCCTGGGCTTCAGTACCAACTTGTCCCTAGGGGCTCAGGTAAGCTTCTGGGATGCGTGTAGGGGTGGAGTTGTATCTGCTTATCCCCTACTGGCTCTGCAGGTACTGAACCCCATTAAGCAACCTGCCCTGAGTTTTATACCCTAGGGAACAGGATGAATAGGCTAAACGAGCCCAGGAAGCAACCTGCCCTGAGTTTTGTACCCTGGAGAACAAGATCCCTGGGCCAAAGCACCGAGAGGAATTGGAACGGAACCTGGGTTGCTCCAGTCAGTCACTCCTTATCTCAGGATGTTACATTCTCAGCACATTCTACGTTATTTTTAGAATAAAAGGGGAGATATGGGTTGGTTCCAGACCACCTGAGAACTGTCCTGCACCCAACACTGTTTACTCTTCCTCTGCCACACAGCGGCTCCACATAGAGTGAACCATGCTCAGAAAACACATTATGTAGACCCATTATTTCACTGAATCTGGTATGAGAAATAGATGGAGCCAACTTTGACAGCACGTGTCAGAGCACTGGACAATTCCAGTTAAGGAAATAAAATGTTATTTATAGCCAAGTTCTTCACTATTTTTGAAGCTTATGTAAGGTAAAAGGACAGAGTAAATATTTTTGACATCATTCTATGCTATTTACTATGTGTATAGAGCACAAGATTTCTTCCATTAACCTATGACCTCAGGTGGCACTATGCTATACTATATAGACCATCAATATTTTGTTGTCCAGGATACCTTTTATGCAGTCAGCTGACTCATTCTTCTTAGACAATAGTATTTATCATTCTACTATTGCTATTCTAATTGACAAAGCTGGAATACATCTACACCATTATGTAAAAGCTAGGAATAGCCAGATAAGCAGCAAGGCCTTACAAAGCTACCTGATGCTACCAGGGTGGCAAAGGTTTCTACACTAATGACATTTCCTACTTGTAAACATTTCCTGTAGATTTCTACATGTTGTTACAATCATACAACAGATAAGTGAAGAAAACATATTGGAAAGGCAAATGTGAAAAATGAAAAGTGCTTTTTCTCCAACATGGGAAATTATTCTAACTTATTTAACTTGTGATCAATTTGCCTTTTATTATAATGACATCTTCCTTTCCTTTTCTCTCCAATAAGATGCAGTCTGTGCTTTTTTCTCCCAGTAAATTCAATGCATTTGAAAAAATACCCAGATGGTTTAATTTCTGTAGAGAAGAGTATGTATCCAGGATAATGTTCACAGCGGCCAGAAAATGTATTTCACCATTGTGGCTACCACCTGACGTTCATAACATAAAACTGGAACAAAAACTAGAGAGGCAAAAAACTAAAGAGGATTACAAAAAGACTAAGATTATCACTATGTTATCTTAGAGAAAAGTAAAATAATCTAGCTCTAAGACTGAAGCACATTCTTAGTGCCTAATCAGCACAACAAAGAGAGTGCCCAGTCAACCTCTGCATCCAGTGAACTGAAGAGAGCCATTACGCATGTGCGTTTGAAGCACTGTTCGGAGCTTTGCTTTTTCAAATAGCACTGAGTGCTGCTCACCAGTCAGTGGAATCAGAAGATGTTCAAAAAACCGATGCACTCCAAAGTCACTATTAAGTTCTAACTTAAAGAATCACAAAACATGATAATCAGCAAATAGCCTTTATTTTACAGTTAGTCATTGATACTATTGAGTGCCTACTGTGTGCTTTACTTTAAACTTAAGATGAAAAGAGGAACAAATGCACAGTATTGGCAACTTACTTATTGCCCATACTTGGTTCAAAATTATCTGTCTTGCTGGAGTATTTTTTACAGACTGCACATGCTTCTACTTCTTTACACATATCTGAATTCTATCTACCATTCATTGACCAATTTTCAATCATCCAATCAACTGTGTAAGCATCTTGGCCACAAGTGATCTCTGTCTTCTTTTTTTTTTTTTTTTTTTTTTTTTTTCTTTTTTTGGAGAGGTTTTTCGCTATAGGGCGCGTGCGCTCGCCAGACAGACAGAGAGAGACATAGAGACAGAAAGCGAGAAATCACCCCCCAGGGGGGATGGTCACGCCGCAATCCCTTCTCCTCCATTCTCCTCTCGGGATCTTGGGCACGCACGCACACGCGCCCGGCGTGAGTTGTAAGCCACCGGGTCCGAGACGCGAACCGCGGTCGACTACGTGGGAGTCCAGCGACATAGCCATTACACTAACTGCTGGTTCCCTGTCTTCTGAACCAACATGTTCTACCTGTCTACCTGCCTACTTGTTTCCCTTTAATCGACCATTCATTGCACACAAGCTAATTACAAATTTCTTTGCTGAATGTTTTATAGAAAATATTGACACAATGCATACTAGGTGTCAAGCAATATTCTTACAATATTTAATACTTGAAATACTATAGTATTAGTAGCATTACCAATCTAACTTATGAGTAACTTAATGCACCGACACATAAAGTAACTTTGCCAACCATTTAGTTGGAAAATGGCTGTGGTGAGATTTAAACCCAGGCCAATAGGCACAGAATTAAAACTCTTAAATCATTTTGCTGTATGATTCTTATGTTGGCTTCTTCTTTCATTCCTGCAACAGCACTATAAAGAAAAGCGATCTCTACTTAACAGGTGAGAAAAATGAACCTCAGTGTTATGCATGCTAACAAATTATCCTGCCCCAGTTTCACAGTTGCTGACAGAGACATGATATTCGTAGTTCAGAGACAAAAGACTTTATTACTCACAGCAATAGCTAGGATATTCCGTTTTTTGTTTGTTTTTGTCTTTGCCAGCTTCTCAAGCCACAATTTTAAGAGAGTGAAGTGAAGAAGCAAGACTTACAGCCTCCCCACATATATGAGGAAAAGTATAGGAAATCCTTACTATTCTCATATTTTTTCACTCATCTACTTGAATTTCTTTTCTTTTTTTTTTTTTTTTTTTTTTTTGAGAGGTTTTCTCTATAAGGCGCATGCACTTGCCAGAAAGACAGAGAGAGACAGAGAGATAGAAAGCGAGAAATCACCCCCCGGGGGGGATGGCCACACCGCAATCCCTTCTCCTCCATTCTCCTCTTGGGATCTTGGGCACGCACGCACGCGCACCCTGTGTGAGTTTAAGCCGCCGGGTCTGGGACTTGAACCGCAGTCAACTACATGGGAGTTGAGCGACATAGCCATTACGCTAACTGCTGGTCCCATCTACTTGAATTTCTATTAGTGTATTTATAATACTCTTCTATCAACTCTGTCTAGGAATGTGCAGAATGGGAGTCCAGAGAGTGATGAAACTTAGGAAAGACCTTCTATCTTCCCCTTTCTACTGCTGGTAAGACTCTTATTTTCTTTTTGGTAGGAACATAGCTGTTACACTAGCATATATCTTTTTCTTACTCAGTGGCTTATAATACAAATGCTCTACAAAGTTTTTCAGGCATTTTCATCTTGAAACTCACAAATTCAGGGCCAGCAGGTGGTGTGGAGGTTAAGAGGCTGACACTCCCATGTGGCCAACCATGATTTGAGTCCCGCACCTGGTGGGTTGCTTTCTCACTTTCCCTCTCTCTCTATGTCTCTTTCTGGTCAAATAAAAAAAAAAAGTGAATAAATAAATAAAATTTAAATAATTCTTTTTTTAAGAAAAGAAACCCACAAATTCTTTTCTGTATCAGCAAAACTTTCATTTTTCCAAATAAAAATCCTATGTTCAAAAAGAACATCTATTTATTCATTTATGTATCTAATTATTTGCTATAGATTTTATAAAACTATGTCTGGCCCATCAATTGTCATTTTTGTTCAGAATTTTTTTCTTTCTAGAGAGGTTTTTGCTATAGGGCTCGCCAGACAGACAGAGAGAGACAGAGAGACAGAAAGTGAGAAATCACACCCCAGGGGGGATGGCCATGCCTCAATCCTTTTTCCTCCTCTCTCCTCTCGGGATCTTGGGCACGCACGCACACGCACCCGGCATGAGTTTAAGCCACCAGGTCCGGGACTCAAACCACAGTCGACTACATGGGAGTCCAGTGACATAGCCATTACTCTAACTGCGGGTCCCATTTTTGTTCAGCATTTTATCTACTCTACCTCTGAGTCAAAATATTCAACAATGCATTAATAGAGAGGTTCTGATAAGGGAGTAAGCAGCTATTAATTTTAATAAATTAAAAGCATATTAAATATTAACTTTATGTAATATTTTAAGATACAAATTAAAGATGAAAGATTGAATATAAAATTTCTTAGATGGAATAAAATAAATATTCAATATAATCAGATTTGAATGGATAGCAGTAGAATCTTCAACATGTAAAACCATTCCCTATTTTGTGAACACACATTGTTTTTTATTTATTCCAGAAATTCATGCTCTAGAGTTTTATTTTCTTCCTTGTATGTCATTTAAAATTAAAAACAAAATGAAAACCTGGGACCACCTAGTAGTGTAGTGGATGAGGTGCTGGATTACCATATGACCAAGCACAAATCGATTTCTAGACCCAGTGGCTTGAAAATCACACTGGGCACAAGTGCGTTCATGCCCAAAATCCTGAGAGCAGAATGGAGGAGAAGGGATTGTGGTGTGGCCATCCTTCTGGGAACTCATTTTTTACTTTCTCTCCCCACCCCTGTCTCTCTCTGGTGCACACAGGCACTATGGCAAAAACCTAAAAATAAATAAAATAAAATAATAAATACTTTGATGGCAATCAAATCCTATCAGTTATCCAAAGTGAAAGAGCTCGATTCTCCTGCACCAGAGGTCTTCCGGTCTTATCAGGCAAGGCAGAGGTGAACGGGGAACTGCGGATGTATTCGCAGGCTGATCTCAGCCAGGGTGTGGCCAGGCGCAGGGTTTGCTAGAACTCTTAGGGTGCTCACCTCTGGCCATGTGCAAGCTTGTCTGTTTAACCGGAGGTGTCTTGTACATGTTGTTATTTCCAGGGCTTACCACGATATCAGAAGGTTGGGAAGAACTTTTCCATGCCAAATCTTACTAATAACAGCTGGTGTAATTGTGTGGCTATTTTCCTCATAGGGATATTCTTTAGCACTCTGGATATACTGTTATGTAGTCATGGTTTGTCACATGGAAATAAGGTTTCTGTGTTCTTCAAACACAGCTTATTGTGCATGGAAAATTTCACAATATTTTAAATATAAATTGTATTTACAGACAAAACATAAGCCTTGGGTTATTTTCAACTGATGTTAGACACATTAGATGGCAAGAAGGAAGATAGTTTTTATGATGAAAAGTTTGAAATTGAAAAATTATATCCTTGTTAGAGATTGAGATGGGTTACTTCAATATAGATAAGCCAGAGAGCATCTTGGCTGAAGAAAAGACTGTTAAAATAAAAATGTTACTCAACTTATGAAGAGTCAGATAACAAATGGAAATTGATACAGACTAGCAAATTTGATTTTCTTTTCAGTAAACCTTAGTAATAACTGGTAGTTTTCCTTATAGTTACAGAGCTATCTTAACAGATGTTTATAAGTTACCTTGGGAGGAGAAGACTAATAGTGAGTTGGAGATTTATGTAATAAATTGTGAAGCTTCTTAATTAAAGGATCCATGCCATATACAGCTTTCTATGACCAGAATACTCCATGACCCTGCAAATGACTACATGTATTTAGTGCCCATAGGGAAAAAAAAAAAAAAAAAGGCAGAAAAAAGGAAGATACAATGGAGAAATAATCGGCAACAATGTGTGATGAATAAATAAAAAATGTAAAAAGGAAGAGGAATCTATTCAAGTTGGAGGAACTGTAAAAGGGATAACAAGATAAAAGAATCAGGGAGCATTACTGAGACTCAGTTTTGGGAGATAGCTGCCTTTGGTTCACCAGCAGAAAGAGGCAGACGCAGAGAGGCAAAGGATGATAAGTAAGTAGAGAAACTTAGGTAATCTAGAGGGTGTGTGTTAAACTAGAGTGGGCAAAGCTACAAAAACTTGTTGCTGAGTGAAGCAAGCCAGACTTGCTTGAAGGAGAGGCATTGTATGTTCCCGCTTAATGTATATGGAGTGTCCGCACTCTATGACTGAAACTAATTCACTAAAGGATATAGAAGCACAATATATAGATGTAAATACCAGATATAGCATGTGTGCAAGAGGAGGGTCTGAGGAAGGACATTTAGAAGAAAAACAGGGAGGCAAAGTATGATGTCACAGGGAGGTGTGGTATTGTCTGTTGAGGATGTTTTGTGGTTTTGTCAACTGTGTTGGGGAGAGGTGTTCACCTGTTGAAACATCCATTATGTAAGACAAATAATAATGTGATTGAATGTATAAAAGAAAATGAAATGAAAAATAAATAAATTTAAAAAATAAATAAATAAATAAAATTAAGCTTACTTTCGCAGTTAAAAAAAAAGAGTTGTTGCAGGCTAACAGTCATTTTGAAGGGAGATTCAACAAAAATGTAAAGCTATATTACACTTTATCTTTAAGTGAGCAATTATTATCTAACATAGAGAAGTGAAGAAATAGAAGCATTCATTCTTTACTTTGGAGTTTCCAGAAAATGAATGTATTAGATAGGGCAGTTAAAGATGCATGGAGGCCAGGCCAGCTGATGTCATGGGGGTTACATCGCTGGACTTCCACATGGCGGACTTTGGCTCAAGTCCTGGACCAAGTGGCTTGAAACACACTTGGTACATGTGCATGCCTACTTAAGATCCCAGGAAGAGTATGTGGGGAAATGATTGCGGTGTGGCCACCCTACTTGGGGAATGATTTCTCACATTCCTTCTCACTGTCTCTGTCTCTCTGTCTCTCTGGTGAGCATATGTGCTCTAAGGCAAAAACTTAAACAAAAAAAAAAAAAATAGCGTGGAGGCCAACTAAAGTTTTTTTTTTTTTTTTTTTTTTTTCTTTTTTTTTTTTTAGGAGGTGTTAACCTGAGAGGCAAATGGCTGACAGGAAACTGAGATTCCTTTGTAAAACAAGGAGCGTGTGAGAGAAACACCAAGGGTCAGTCTGAGTAGAAAGTGAATTGAAACTAGTCTATTTTGGTCAGTTGGACAAGTACAGAAGATAACAATTATCCATTTCTGGCTAGTTCTCACTTGGTATTTAGCTTTTATGTGTTCTTCCCTTTCAACATAATGGAGAAATATTTATTTTTTTCCCCTAAGTCTGTTAAAACACGCTATTGGAGGTCAGCGGTGGTATGGTGGTGAAGGCACTGGACTCCCACATGGCCAGCTGCTACTTAAGTCCTTGACCCAGCAGCTTGAAAAACACTCCAGGTACATGTGTGTTCATGTCTAAAATTCTGAGAGGAGAACGGAGAAGGAATTGCGGCATGGCCGTCCTCTGGGGTGATTTCTCACTTTGCCTCTCTGTTTCCCTCTGTCTCTCTCAGGCAAGTGCATGAATGAGCTCTATGAGAAAAAAACAAAAAAAAGTACTGTTGAAACTCATAGTGACTGATCCACCAATGGTAGATGGAAACAGGAAAGCTCCAGCTAAAATAAAGGGGATGATTAAAACGATAAACCGTGTATGGATAAACAATCACGGTATTTTGCAATAAAATAAGTTATCTACCTGATGCCTTTGAGCATATTACAAAAAGCTGACAGATTTCCCCGAGATGAGAAAATGAAACAAGAAATTTGCTCCTTATTTATTTACAGTCGTTTAAATTACAAGTTATTCTAATCATAAATTTGTTGAATGTGGATGTTCCGGTACCTCAGAGTCAATATTCACTATGTTAGTGTTCCTTGAACTGTGTCAGTGCTTAAGTCATTCATAAAGAAGAAACAAACCTGTGAGCAAAGAACCCCTAGCTTTCTGACACAAGTGAAATATTCTTGTTTTGAAACTGAGTATGAGGCTTGAGGCTAAATAGCTCTCCCAAAATCATAATGCAATAGAGACTACTTATTCCTGGAAAGATAGAGCCTCATTTTTGGCAGCTTGTGTTATGCAATGACTCATCTTTTATTCCAGTTAATCATGCTACAAAGCTATTCAAAAGAATACCGGATCAACATGAATAGTATTATAAATCCAGGCAGGAGTTCAGAGGTTTTTACAAGAGATATCTATAATTATTGCTTAGACTGCCAAAAGCACAATAAAAGAAACTACAACTCTGAATAGCAGGCATAAAATTCGTATTAGCCTTATGGAATATACACAGATTAAATTCTAAAATTCAATTAATTCAAGGTTAAAGCTACATCCACATTTGAACAGATAGTGAGAGAATTTTCATTATTTTGTACATCATTGAGCAATATATTGGACAGTTAAATACTATACTTAGTATAATATGAGAAAGCCTTTAAAAGGTTACAGAGCGTGATTTTTGTTATAGCTTTTATTTTAAAAATAGAAATGTTAAATAGAAAATATTCGATTATTGGAGAATGTGCAGAGAAGAAAGTTAAAAACATCACTTCCACTTCCACCACCAGATACAGCCATTAGTCAGTGTTTGGCAACAGCCTTTCGACGACCGTGTGCCCCTCTCCTACCTGTACTGCGCTTCACAGCCCGGCTCCCCAGGGATGGCATGTAGCTTCTTGTACGTTTTCCACTACGGTAACGGTCGTCATGGAGAGCCTTCTTTCTACATCAGTTCTCATGGTATTTTATCTAGAAGGTGCCCTATAATTATGATTGCTTAGAATTTTACACCTTTAGTATATTTTTCAAATTTTCTCACCAAAATTTTTTTTACCAATTTGTACTCTGTAACATGAGCATACCCATGGCTAAACTCTTGACAACATTGGTTTGCCAAATTTTACTCTTTGAATATAGCAGGAAAAAAATGGCTTTTTACTTTTCACTTTAAAATTTGGCTCTATTTCTAAATACGATTAGAAACTTGTGTTTTGTTCTGTTTTGAGGTATGTTTCTAGTATTTCCTCTTTCCTTTTCTTTTGATTTAATTTCCAGAAGGCACTTGTGCTCACCAGAAAGAGACAGAGAGAGAGAAAGAGAGGGAGAAAGCACCCTTCGATGGACGTTTCCAAGACACAATCCCTTTTCCTCCATTTCTCCATCCTGTCAGGATTGGATATGCATGCACACATGTCTATCATGCTTTTTTAAAGGCACTAGGGCCAGAATTTGAATTATGGTGGCCATGTGGAATTTGGCTCCTTTCACTGCTTGGCTATTGGGCTAACCCTCTTTCTTTTTCCTTCCTAGTTCTCTCTCTCTTTCTTTCTTATATATACTTAAGGCATAACATATATTTTAGATACATGCTTATATACACACACAGACACATACAAATGAGGTCTTCAAAATGTTCATTAAAAATGCTATGTATTATGAACAAAACTATTCATGGATTTTATTTTTTTCACAAAAAATAACTCAGGCTTCAGTCCTGTTTTTTCAAAAAATTTTTGAAATCCATCCACTTATGTATACACACAGATACACACACACACACACACACACACACAATGAAATGATTACTGTAGTCAAACAAATGAACATATCTATCACCTCACATGTTTTCTTTGTTTGTAATATGAGCACTAAATCTACTTTCTTATTACATTTTTACATGCAATACAATGTTATTAACTATTGTCCTTATACTGTTGATTAAGTCTCTACACTTGCCCTCCATCACCACAAGCTTATATTCTTTCATCTGTATCTTTCCATTTCCTTTCTCAGCCAACCCTGATAACCTCCATTCTATCTCTGTCTCTATGCATTTCATATTTTTTAGATTCTACCTGTAAATGAGCTGATACCCAAGACATGGGAACAACCAATTTATCCATGGATGGCTGGGTAAAGAGACTCTACTATGCGTGTATGTGCATGTGTGTGTATACATACAGTAGAATATTATTCTGCTTTAGATAGAAGTGAATTCTTGCCATTTGTAACAATCTGCATGAACCTACAGGAAATTACATTAAGTGAACCTAGTCAGAAACAGAAGGACACATCCAACATGATCTCACGTGTATAGAAATAGTGTTTCTTCTTTTTTTAAAAAAATAATAATTTATTTCATTTTATTTGTCATTAATATTTTTTAATTTGCTATTGGGCATGTGCACTCATCAGTGAGACAAGAAAAATGAGAAAGCAAGCTGTCAGATCCCAGACTTGAACTGTGGTCAGCCATGTGGGAGCCCAGTGCTTTAATCACCATGCCACCTGCTGGCCCCTGGAAGTTGTGTTTCTTAACAAAATAACTTTAGCTTCAGCCCCTGGGTGTCTCAGTTCTTCCTTGTGGTCAGTGTATTTATGTGTACCAAAGTGTCTGCAGCTTTGATTCATTCCCTTGGCAAATAAGTATTAATTATGATTGGAGCTTGTGCCAAACACTGTATGAAGAATTTATTATTACAGAAGGGCACCTTATCCTCGGGGAGCATGGAAGGGAACATAAACAATAAAATCAGTAGCAAACAAATAACAGATTATCAATGATGTAATTCTGGGCACTGATGTAACATGAAGAAACTAGAGAATAGCATGAGAGAGAACAAATGGAGGGTAACTAATACTAGATAAGGTCGTGAAATTTTCCTTGAAGTTCTGATCATTGAATTGACGTAAGAATTATGCAAAGGATTTAGCCATTAAAGTTCTGAAAGAAGACCATGACAGGCAGACAGAAGGCAGGGTTTTGTAGGTCAAAGTAAAAACTACGGGCTTTATTACTGTTGTTATTTTAGTTGTGGGTACTTCTCTGTTTATGTTGTCAGTTGACAGTGCCATCTCTGCCCCGGGAAGACCTTGATGAACAAGTTCACTAGCCGTGTCTAAGCCACGGTGTTCAGACAGTGGGAAAGATCCAGCAGAGACTATGAGTCTTTGGGCTTGTCTATTACAAAAGAGGGTCTGAGTAGCCCAGACCTAAAGTGCTAGTTAACTTTGTTGGCAAGTGAATGGGTAGTGTATGTAATATTTGAAAGGAAATATATTTGCCTTAGTTTTGGCACACAAAGGGAACAATAAAATGGTTGCCTGGTATAACTTTTCTCCAACATGAGATACTAGATAATTTATGGATGCCTTGGCAGACAGCAGGGGCCCTAAGTCACATTTTCTGCCTTTAACTCTTAACTTACTGTAAATAAGTATTTCACTGTGGGAGAAAACAGAAACTTTTTCTTGCAAAGAATTTATTTTCTTTATCTCTTCTTTTATAAATTTTTGTTATTTCAGAAGCTAATTTGGCTCCTTTACTTGGCTATGGAGCTAACCCTCTTTTTTTTTCTTCCTATTTCTCTCTCTCTCTTTCTTTCTTCATGCCTATTGTTGAAAATTAGAAATTATGGGGCAAGCAGATGGTTTGGTGATTAAGGTTGTGGACTCTCTCACGGTCGACCATGGTCTGAGTCTCAGAACAGGACTAGTGACCTGCTTTCACACTTTCTCACTTTCTCTCTCTCTGTCTGCCTTTCACTGGTGAATGTGCATGCTCTATAGCAAATTTTAAAAATATAACAATAAATAAAATTAAATAAAATAATTCTAAAAAGAGAAAATTAGGAAATAAAGAAAAACAGAAACACTAAAATAAAATAAGATTTCTACCAGAGATTAGGACTGTTAATACTTTATGATAAACATACATATGCATACTTCTCTCTTATCAGTATGCATTTTAATTAATATGAATCATATTGCTTACTACATTTGGTACCTTTCTTTAGTCACTTTCCAACTTTCCATTTTAGTACATTTTTATCTCATTTAAAGCCCACACCATTTTCGAATGTCTTCAATTATCTATAAAATGTCCTTTTTATCCTGCTTGTCCTCACATTGCCCGTGTAGGGCTCGCACACTACCTAGGCATTGCCTTTGCATCCGTAGCTCCAGCCCTGTGTCACGATGCTCACTGTTGCAGTAGTGTGGACTTCTGGATAACGCAGGGGAGGAACTGACAGAGCTATTTGCTTGCTAGGGCATGAGCCCTCTTTTACTGACGCCCAGGAGGCGACTGGAGAGGGACAGCCAGGGGCTTGGTGCACATTTTCCAGGGTTCCTGGACACAGAGCATTGATAGCCGAATTTCCCCTGAGGAAGTTTCAAAGGAAGAGACTGACCAGCTGGTGGCCTGCAATTACAGAGCAAAGAGCCTTGACAGGGGAGGCCCCCAGGCTTCTACCAGGGGGGCTGCGGGCCGGTGTATGTTCTCCTCACTAATTGCTGACCCTGCGAAGAAAACAACAAATGTCCAGAGACAAGGGACGTGTCAGCCAGAGATGGATTTTTCTCTCCACAGGAAGTCCAACCACATACTTCCAGCTGGAAAGTTTCTTAGTGGTCCACTTGAAATATTCGCTTACCCTGTATCACAACATTAAAGCCAGGTGACACTTTTTTTCGTACCTCTCCTCTTCGTCCCTCTCCAAGATTGGAAAAAACCAATAGCTGCTTAGTGGGCAGAAGTAGAAATAACCACGGCATGTGATTTCGCTCATTTTCCTGTCACTTACAACTAAATACAAAGACGGGGTAATTACACAGAATACAGGTATATTTGGCTCACAGCTTTCAAGGTCCAGGATGAAGAAGTCACATCTGGTGAGGATCTTCTTCCTGGACAGGGCTCCCTGCACAGCCCCGAGGAGAGGCAAGAGATCACGGATGGACAAAGTTAGTGTCTGTCTCTGCTCTGCTCTCTCTCCTTACTAACCCACCACGATTTGATCATAGGACACCCCCCCCATGACCAGGTATAAGCTGAGCAACCTCCCAAAGGTCCATCTTTCAGTACCATAATCAGATTAAGTTTTCACCCTCATAACTCTTTCACAATACAAGCAAATGTCAACACCCCAGTTTGGGGAGACATATTCAAACCATAGCAGGATGGAAGAGAGAAGAGGCTGGTGTGCCCTATTATCGCTGCTGCAAACTCTTGCTTTAGACCAATCCACAAAAGAGCTCAGTGGATACTAGAACTGGAGGTCTTTTTTTTTTTCTTTTGGGAGAGGTTTTCACTATAGGGTGCGTGCGCTTGCCAGACAGACAGAGACATAGAGACAGAAAGCGAGAAATCACTCCCCGGGGGGATGGTCACGCCGCAATCCCTTCTCCTCCATTCTCCCCTTGGGATCTTGGGCACGCACGCACACGCGCCCGGCATGAGTTTTAAGCCACCAGGTCCGGGACGCGAACCGCGGTCGACTAGATGGGAGTCCAGCGACATAGCCATTACGCTAACTGCTGGTTCCCAAGCTGGATGTTTATGTTTTCTTAAGGACCAGCAGTTGGCATAAAGGTTATGTTGCTGGACTCCCATGTAAGTCGACTGCGGTTCACGTCCCGGACCTGGTGGCTTGAAACTCACACCAGGCGTGTGTGCCTGCGTGCCCAAAATCCCAAGAAGAAAATGGAGGAGAAAGGATTGCGTAACGGCCATCCCCCCTGGGGGGTGATTTCTCGCTTTCTCTCTCTCTGTCTCTCTCTGTCTGTTTGGCGAGCACACGCACCCTATAGCAAAAACCTCTCTTTAGAGGAAGTATGCAGCTTTTGTGACTTCAGTTTGGAATACTAATTGTTATATGAGAGTGACCAGAAATGTAAGGGACCTACCTGAAATGATTTCATCAAGGCTAGTGGGAGGAATTCTGTAAATGGCTCTAGTTATTTGTTCTCCTATTCTACTTGTTGAAAGCATTAATTATGCACAGATCGTCACTCTACAGTGGAAAGAAAGATGGAAAATAGGAAGTGTTCCTTTAAAATGCATTTCACTTCACATGCATATACCCCCTCCTGGTAAATGTCTCCTTTGAGAGTGCTCTTCTTAACTGAAACTATTAATTTTTATTGTCGTCATACAAACTGATATGTGTATAGCACCTGAGAGTTTACAAGGCACTTTCATACTCATTACGTTTATTACCACTCTTTCACCGACTACTTCCTCTCCATACTCCTGAGTTACATCTGCAGCATTACTGGAGTCCCCGGTTTCACATATCTCATTGTGCTGCCTTCCAGAGATAGCAATGTGAGAAGGCGTTTCCAAGTATGGAACAGAGCCATTATTGCCCATCGGGTGCTGGTATGTTCCTCATATGTATTTAGATAGCAGCCCAATGCATAGCTGGATGACATTTGGTCATGAGTCTAAGAGGACAGCCATCAGCATGTAAAAGAATACATTTTTAAAAATGGAAAAATTGGGAACCAGCAGTTAGCGTAATGGCTATGTCGCTGGACTCCCACGTAGTCGACCGTGGTTTTCGTCCCGGACCCGGTGGCTTAAAACTCACGCTGGGCGCGTGTGCGTGCGTGCCCAAGATCCCGAGAGGAGAATGGAGGAGAAGGGATTGCGGTGTGACCATCCCCCCTGGGGGGTGATTTCTCGCTTTCTGTCTCTATGTCTCTCTCTGTCTGTCTGGCGAGCGCACGCGCCCTATAGTAAAAACCTCTCCAAAAAAAAAAATAAATAAATAAAATGGAAAAATCAAGCATCAAAAAGCTATATAGACCATAGGGCATTTCATTAGGGAAATAATCTGCTTTTTAAACAGTTCATCCCCCCTCCAAAGAGATGTTTGCTATAGGGCGTGTGTGCTTGCTGGAGAGACAGAGACAGACAGACAGAAAGCAAGGTATCGTCCCCCAGGGACACGGCCATGCCTCAATACCTTCTCCTCCATTCTTCTTTTGGGATTTTGGGCACAAACATGTGCCTGGCGTGAGTTTTAAGTCCCCGGGTCTGGTAATTGAGCTAAGATATATTACGTGGGAGTCCAATGATATAACCATTCCAACTGCTGGTCCTAACAGTTCATTCTTAAATGAGAAAAAGTAAAATGTGAGAAAGGATTGGCAGCTGGTGGACTTCTATAAGAAACATGTCCTATTCATAGAACTACAGTTCTCATTAGACTGTAAAATTAAAACAAACGGGGCCACCCATAGACTGGTGGTGAGGGTGGCTGGATCCCATAGGGTGGACTGTGTGCTTTGAGACCCAGACCTGGCAGCTTGAGAGAAAAACCAGGCATGTGTACATTGAGCTCCAAATCCTGAGAGGCGAATGGAAAAAGGATCACGGCATGGTCATTCTTCCAGAGGGATGCTTTTTCACTTCTCCTCTCTCTTCTCTCTCTGTCTCTCTCTCTTTGGACAAGTCCACACATTCCATAGCAAATTTTCAAAAAATAAGACAAAAATTCTACATGAAGTAAAATGATACTCTGCAATTATCTCTCTTTATCACAGAAATAAATAAGAGGGCAGTCTACTGTCCATATTAATAGTAGTAGTTTAAGCGACTCGCTTCTCTCTGTTCAAAGAAACTAAGTGTAGAATAACAAGGTAAGCAAGAACATTAAATATCTCAGAATAGTAAGCAGCTCTTTTTATTGTAAAGAAAGAAATTTACTTCAGATGAGTCACATTATTTTAGCAATTTATTTGGGAGGGCTTGAAGATAAGAGATATTGTAAGATATCTTGTGTTTACTTAAAGACAGACTGTTTAAAAGTTGGTAGATACAACCAAGGTATCTTTAGTGATATTTTTGAACCTAGCTATTTAATACCTGTTAGGAGAGAGACAGGTTTCAGCCATCAACAGTCTGTTTGAAGAGGGAAGGAATAGAAAGTCATTCCCAAGACTAGGTGTGCATTGATGCTGGGACATTACCTAACTATTCAAGCTGTACCTTAGCAAAAGAAAACACCTTGCCAGATAGGTGTCAGGTACCTGTAGTCCCAGCTATTTGGGAGACTAAACAGGAGGATGATACGTTTGAGGCCAGAGTGGGTGGCATAGCAAGACCCTGTCTCCAACAGCAACAATAACAACAGACCATACCTGTCATTGGTCAGAAAATCTTGTTTTTATATTTCAATCCTTTTTTCTCAGGAGTCATAAGCATTTTTTGCTTGTGAGGCTCTCAGTTATTTTCCATCTAGGTAATTATGAGCTTCAGATATACACTCACAGTTTATAATGTCATTGTACATGTGTTACATAAAATATTAATCAATATCAAAACAATTCAGTTATTTAAAAGGTGTGTTCAGTGAATTCCAGTGTAATCCACTACTAAAGTAGACACTGAGATTTTAAAATAATGCTCCACGTTTTCAGAGCTCAAAAAATTTTAGATAAAATTAACAGCTACAAAATAAAATAGATTGCCTTCCAATTTTGCATCTGAATTTCAAATAATGACTTCATTCTTTTATAATAAATACACTTTCTTAAACCAAAATAAATTTAAAGTAAATCTATGAAATAATTGTTGCTTTGTTTCTGGTTTCATTCAAGCAATAAAATATGAAAGTCATTTTTTTTATTTTTTTCGTTTTAGATTTATTTATTTATTTTACTATAGGGTGCGTATGCTCATCAGAGAGTGATAAATCACCCTCCAGAGGGAATGGCCATGCTTCAGTCCCTTCTCCTCCATTCTCTCAGTTTTGGGGCCTGCACACACAGATACCTGGCGTGATTTTCAGGCTGCTAGATCTAGGACTTGAACTTCAGGTTTGGTCGTGTGGGATTCAGCTGCCTTAACCTCCACACCATCTGCTGGCCCTCATTCTCTGTTTTCCAGTGCTGAAACGATAGCCCTTCATCAACTCTCTGCTCGATGAAAAGATTTGTGTGGCAGACTATAGTGTTTTCCAAAAATTGTTAAAATATGCTCATGGTGCCAAACTTTTGTCACTTCCCCCAACAAGAAGGAGAATCTGATATCTTCCCTTGAAACCAAGTTGGACTTTGTGACTTCCTTGACCAATAGAAGACTTCAGAATTGGCGATATCAAATTCTCAGGCTAGGTCATAGAAATGCAGTGTTCCTTACTCTCTCAGGATGCTCACTCGCAGAACCCAGCAGCCGTGCTATGAGGAAGCGAAAGTAGTCCACAGAATATTCCAATGCATAGGAAAGAAATGTATGTCCGCAGTTTGTGGTTTCCATAAAAGAAACAATATATAGTGATTTAAGATGATGAGGAAGTTATGCATTTATTTTTAGAAAAGGAATAGCTGTATTACATATTTGAAGTAAAAATAAGCTACAGGGTTCCAGTAGGTGCAATATGGTTAGGGCACTGGAATCCCACATGGCCAATCATGGTTTAAGCCCCAGACCTGGAGGTTTGCTTTCTCACTTTCCCTGTAAATTAAATAAAAATAATAATAAATAAAATAAAATACATAATTATAAAAGAAAAGCTATAGAAAGGCTATATAATGCATTTTTTTTTGCTGTTACATATAGAGAGACCTGAGGCAACTGAGGAATAAGTAGATTAAGGCATCCAGGAGTTAAATACTTGGGCAGGTAAATATTAAAGTTTGGAAGAAGATCCATCAAAATAACAACAGGGCTAGTATCTGAACGTAGAATAGAAAGTGATTGGGGTTTATTTTATATTTGCTTTCCTGTGTGTTCTAATTTTTCTTCCAGTTAGCATATTTTACATGAGAATGAAAGTTATAAAATTATAGAATGCAAACTCGATTTCAATAGCTTGAGGCATTTTATTTACTCATTCTATTGACTAGTTGAATGTACATGATACTAGAAGTTAAAAGCACAGTTCTCTTGCTGTGAGTGAAGTCTGGTAATACTTTAACAACATGCTCCTCTCAGGTATCCAGAAATGCTTTTTGCAGGTGGCTGGGGGGATGTAGAAATCTCTTCTCTGCTGACCTAACAATTAACTATAGATTACTTCCTTCCTTGAAAATGTTCCCTCTTGCTTTTACTCAGAAGGAACACTTATTCTTGTTTCAGTGATGCTTTCAGTGATCTCTCAGCAGCTGCAGGGTTGAAATCCATGAGCTTTTTGATGTTTTAGGCATTTTTATAAAAATGTTCCACGTTCACATTGGAACATTTTTATATAGTCACTGATTTTGATGTATACTTGTGTTCAGTTTATGTATTTCTCAAGTAGTTACTTTTTAATATTTTGCTTTTTAAATAAAACTTAAGGAGGAATCAAAAATAACCTGTGCAGAGCCTTTCTCTTTCTGCGCTAAAACCATTCTTTAATATTGAAAGACTTTCCATTAATATTCCCTGACTAAAGTGGGGTTATTATTGAGAAAGAGCAGGCCAAATCCCATAAAACTTCTGGTCTGCCCTTTCTCTAATGTCCTCTCCACCTTCTTCACTTGAAATGGTATGGAGACAAAAAGCATCTTTTCTTCTCTAGTTTTGTGATGCATATCTCCATGGTTGATGACATTTTAGAGAACATTTTTTTCTAAAGGACATGAATTTAATTAAATATATTCTGGAACAAAATGGGACACCTTTTCTGTTTCATTGCACTTATGAAGTCTAAAAGAAAGTCACATAACTACTGTAACAAAAATCCAAGAATCTGTACTCAGATGGATCCTGTGTTTTCTCTGTCCACAAGTCCTGTGACTCTTTAGAAGCCGCCTAATGAATAGAGGGCTTCTAACTCATTAGCTACTAGAACATGTTTTGTGTCACTGTGAAGGTATATTAAAACTGACACAGAATAAAAAATTCCAATGGAAAAACAATAATTTAAAGTTTTCCATAGGAAGATGTATGTGATTAAATCATAACAAAAGCCACAGCTAATTTAAATTTTGTTTACATTCTATTTGGTTGTC
Organism: Tupaia tana; assembly: GCA_026018925.1. Taxonomy (NCBI): domain Eukaryota; kingdom Metazoa; phylum Chordata; class Mammalia; order Scandentia; family Tupaiidae; genus Tupaia; species Tupaia tana. Next base: position 13,672,779 of record JAKSZU010000002.1, read on the forward strand.
TTAGCAAAACCATACACAAATCATATTTTATCTAAAACATGTATATTTTTTCTATATGATTAGTGGAAAATATTAACAGAACTCATGGTGCTCAAAAATTATTAGAATAGGGACCACCAGTTGGCCTAATGACTATATCCCTGGACTCCCATGTAGTCGATTGTGGTTCGAGTCCCTGACCCGGTGACTTAAACTCACACTTGGTGTGTGTGCATGTGTGCCCAAAATCTCAAGAGAAGAATGGAGGAGAAGGGATTGCAGTGTGGCTATCGCCCCTGGGAGGGTGATTTCTCACTTTCTCTCTGTTATCTCTCTGTCTTTCTGGTGAATGCATGTTCCTCATAGCAAAAACCTCTCAAAAAAATTATTAGTATAATAGTTAAATTTTGTAATGAAAACTCCAGCACTGGCCAGGACATTCTTCCAAGAATTATACATTGATAGATGGAAAGAAATACCTCGCTTTCTGGGAAACATTTGTTACCTAGACAAGACCCTTTTTGAATGAAGGATATGTGATTCATCAGTATAGACCAGACTGGCTTTTGTAAGAATTGGCTCTCCTCTTCCTTGGAAATGTCTATGCTGTTTCTGTTGTCACTTTGTTATCATTTTATAAAATGCAGACATGCCACATTTTTGTTTTTCACCTTTTGAACAAACACAAGATAGGACATTTGACTAATATATAATTGAAATTGGGGCTGGCAGGGGGCATGGTGGTTAGGCATGCTGGACTCCGATATGGCTGACCATGGTTCAAGTCCCAGACCTGGAGGATTGCTTTCTTTCTCTCTCTGTTTGTCTCTCTCTGGTCAAAGCAAAATAAATGAATAAATAAAGTTAAATAAAATAATTCTTAAAAAATGAAAAGAAATACATAACTGAAATCAAAATTAAAATTTAGAACCAGTAGGCAGAATAGTGATTAAGGTTCTAGATCCCACATGGTGTTCATGACCCTGGCAGCTTGAAAACCACACAGGATGTGTGTGCATGCATGCCTAAAATCCTAAGAGGAGACTGGAGGAGAAGAGTCATCCTTCCTGGGGGTGATTTCTCACTATATTTAGATATATATACACATCTTGTGTTTCCAGGGTTTTTAAAGTCATGATTTGCACCAGAATCCTGGTAACTATTTTCTTTAAATTAGATTCCTGAAGTGATCCCAGACTTATCCAATTAGTGTTTCTAGGATTAGAACCAGGGTTTCTGGAATCATGACTAAGTTAAACAAGGATAATAATCAAAGAGTTGAAGTACATAGGTGAGAAGAATACCAAAGGGATTATTTTCTAAAATTTACATCAGGCATTTTGTATTCATTCAGGCATGCTGATAGACAGTTTTGTTATTTTTCATTTACTACTGTAGCGTTGCTTTCCTCATGTCATTTGCTATTACTTGTTTGAGATCAAATATGTAAATATTTTAAGAAAAGTAATTAAAACAAGCACATAAAACACATCTCTTATAGGTTAGATTATAATCTTCAATTTTTTTATGAACTCAGGATTTATTAAGACAATTTTTTAAGGTAACTGAGACTTTAATTTCTAGCAATATGACAAAGAAAGCATACTGATTCATAATATCTAAAACTACTGAATAAAATAATCAATTGTCAAAAAACAGATCTGAGCTGTGAGTAAGCAAAAGCAACCAAGTTAAGAGTAGAATTTGATACAGATACTGGAATTATCTAATACAAAATAAAATATAAATATTTAAATGTTTATAAAAATAAGGAGTAAACTACATTTGATAAATAGCTAAATAGAACATCTCAAAATAAATTACACCTATCAGCATGCTACCTTAAGTTAGGAATTCAGGGAGTGGATCAGTCAGCATATTAGACAAAACAAAAGAAGTTTTAGTACATTCAATTTAAAAAATTATCTGTAATAAGCCTAAAGTGAAGGAAAGAGGAACCATAAAGTGATTTACCTGACATAGATGATAGGATGATGGCATCAAGGATGTATCTTACTGAAGATCTAGAAAGAAATAGAGAGAGTTTAGGAGAGAGGCTGAGTGAAAAATGAGACACAGCTGATAATATTTGAATAGGACAGGAGACAAACATGCAATAAAATGCAAACCTAAATATGCCATAGTAAGACAACTGAACACCAAAGACAAAAATGAGGATCTTAAAAATTGAGGAAAGATAAAACACTCACCAAAAACTGGTATCAAGACTGACAGCTGACATAGAATTGGTAGCAACTGAAGCTAAAAAAGAGTGTGTTTATATATCCTTACCATAATGACAGTAAACAGATCTGGACTTAAATTCTAAGTAAATCCGTTTTTAAAAAGTGAAAACAAAACAAAGCTAGTTCTAAACACACACACACACATACTCACTGATGGAATTCTAAGATATATGTTTTACAAAGAGAAAATTAGATCCAGAAGAAAGATACAACATACAATAAAAATTCTGAGCAAAAAAAAAAAAAATGGCACAAATGGGAAGCAGTACAAAAATAATATTTCATAAACCATAAAAATCCTGTATATGTGTATATATGTGTGTGCCATCTGAGTATAACACCATTTAAAATTTCAGGGTAAACTCTCACTGATTTATGAGTATGAATATTTTATTTTAGCAAATAAAATCCCAAAATGTATTAAAAAGATAGTGTAGTTTGACCAAGTTGAGAGTACTCCCAGAAGAATTGGTTGAGTCAACATTAGAAAACAAATTACTGAGATATATCACATTTAGGCAGAAGAAGCATTAGATATATTTCAATATCGATTAATAATTTAAAACAAATAAAAACTCTTAATATTAAAAATATATAAGCGGGACCAGTGGTTGGCATAATGGCTATTTCTCTGGACTCCCATTTAGTTGACTGCTGTTTGAGTCCCGGACCCAGTGGCTTAAACTCATGCTGGGCACATGTGCGTGTGTGCCCAAGATCCCACAAGGAAAATGAAGAAGGGATTATGGCATGGCCATTCTCCCTGGGGAGTGATTTCTTGCTTTCTGTCTTTTTGTCTCTCTCTCTGTCTTCCTGATAAGCACACGCCCTATAGCAAAAACCTCTCTAAGAAAAAAAAATACATATAAATATAAATATATATATATATATATATATACACACACACACACACACACACACATATATATGTATATATAAGCAAAATTTTATATGCTGAAAAAGTACATAAAAGCATCTTGCATCTACATCTTATTTAATGGTGAAATACTGCTCACATTTTCCAATAGTCAACATAACTGATTTTCTGCAATTACTGCATCAATTCAACATGGTCCTCAAGTATCCTATCACCCAGCACAACAAAGAAGGAAAAGAAGTGAATGGTAAAAGAAGAAGAAAGAGTTACTATGACTAATCATCACTAAACTAGAAATATGATGTGAGTTTTATATTGAACTTCAAATTTTCTAATAGCCACATTTTCAAAGAGTTATGCAAATTAATATATCATGATGTTTATGCAGAGGCGGAGACACAAAACAGAAACACCAGAAATGGTTGAGAAACAGATCCATGCCTACGTGGGAAGTCTCTGCACATTGGGGTCCCTGCAGCACTTTGGTACAGAGAGGGGAGTTACTCAGTAAAGAATGCTGGAAACATTTAGTTATTGATATAAGGAAATGAAATTCTATTCTTATTTACACCATAAGCAAAATCAGTTCCATAGGTACTGATGACTTAAAATGTGAAAGAAAAACTTTTCCAAATGTAAAATACAGCACAGAAGAATGGCTATGAGCTGAAGACTCATGTTTCCCCCAAAGTCATGTATGTATATTTTAATTAACTAATTTATTTACTTATTACAATTTATAATTTACATACAATCATTACATATTTTGTAGTTTATAGCATGTTTTTAAAAGTATATATATGACCTGTAATAAACAAATTGAGTATATAAACATATTCAGCACCTTCAACATTTAACTTTACATTATGCTGAGCACAATCAAAATTCATGGCACTGGCTATTTTTAAAGTATATATTGAATTGTCAAGTGATGTTTTTAACTGTGAAATACAGTTCTAAAGAGAAACAAAAGGATTAAACATTGGACAACAAATGTCTTATAAATTATTGAGGATGAATTTTTGAAAACAAAAATAATCTTAATGTACCCAAGGGAAGAATAATTTGTAATTTCCATGTAAAGGCTTGTGGAAGACAGTTTATAATATGAAAAAAAATCTGTGGTATCAACTATTGGTTGAGTTAGAGACAGGAAAAACTATATATAATGATAGCCTGTTAGAAAGAAGAGAGATGAAGAAAACTTTTACTCTCAGTGAGTTCTTGTAGAATTATCAAACTGTAGTATGAAGAAGTCTTAAAGCAAAAAAAAAAAGGTCGAAAGAGATGTTTAAAAGTAAAGACATTGTAAAATTACTGATTTGGTGGTTTAAGGACTTAGAACATTTTGACTTTTCTTCTTCTACCTAGTTTTATACAATGAATTATGTTTATAATAATATAAATATATAAATGCAAAATAAATCTTTTTGTGTCAACTATCAAAATAGGTAAGTTTGAACTTAAACTTGGCTTGTATATCAAATAGTTGAATCTGAATTTTTGGCCTTTTAGTTGGGGAATTTAATCCACTAACACTTAATGTTATTATCTGTATGTGTGAACCTATCCCTATCATTTTGTTATGCCTTTTTTTTTTTTTGGAGAGGTTTATGCTATAGGGCATGTGCACTTACCAGACAGACAGAGAAAGACAGAGAAATAGAAAGTGAGAAATCACCCCATGGGGAGATGACCACACCACAATCACTTCTCCTCCATTTTCCTCTTAGGATCTTGGGCACGCACGCACATGCTCCCAGCACAAGTTTAAGTCACTGGGTCCGGGACTCGAACTGTGGTCAACTACATGGGAGTCCAGCAACGTAGTCATTATGCCATATGCTGGTCCACCTTGTTACTCTTTTTTATCTAATCATTTTATGTTTTCTTATGTTTATTTATCTCCCTTTAGTTTTCCTGTTGTAGTATTCCCTTAAGTACTTTCTTTCTTTTTTTTTTTTTTTGGAGAGATTTTCACTATAGGGCTCGCCAGACAGACAGAGAGAGACATTAGAGACAGAAAGCGAGAAATCATCCCCTGGGGGGATGGCCACACCGCAATCCCTTCTCCTCCATTCTCCTCTCGGGATCTTGGGCACGCACGCACACGCGCCCCGTGTGAGTTTTAAGCCACCGGGTCCGGGACGTGAACCGCAGTCGACTATGTGGGAGTCCAGCGATATAGCCATTAAGCTAACTGCTGGTTCCCGCCCCTTAAGTACTTTCTAAAGAGCTGGTTTAATTTCATCATTTGGGTGAATTCTTTCAGCCTTTGTTTATCTGAGAATTATTTTATCTATTCTTTTTATTTTAACAATAATCTCTTGTTGAAATTGTTTTTCTTTCAGTTTTTTTCCCTTTACTTTTCCTCTTCTTTCATTTTCTTCTTATTCACATGCAATCACTGTACCTATTTACAGCATATACAATGGATCTTCCCAGCATGAGTACACTGTAGCCCAGTCAAAGATATTGCCATATACCTTGTCATCAGCAGATAATTTTCCATTTTTGTGTCCCTTATATATTTTGCTTCTTTTTTCCCCTTGGTTCTTTCCTTCCCACTCCCCACCCATTGTCCCTCCTCCTCCCACACCGTCTCTAGTGTCCACAGTTGCTCTCCCTGCGTTTATACCTTCTAATCTTTCAGTTTCTGTCATGGAGTGCAGAATCCTGCATATATTAAGGAACACACAATGTTTGTCTTCTATAGTCCGACTTGTTCCACTCACCATTAAATCTTCCATATTCATCCACTTTTGATCAAATGTCAGTATCTCATTGTCTTTTTTTTTTTTTATGACCAAGTAGCATTCCCTAGTGTATACAAGCCATACTTTTTCAATCCATTCATCTGTCCTGGGACATTTGGGTTGATTCCATGTTTTAGCAATTATAAATAATGTTGCAATAAGCATGGATAGCAAATCCTGCAGTTAAGTCTCCTCGAGGTACTACTCTCAACATCCACTCCACTCCCCAGTGTAGGATTGTTTCAGCTTTCAAGTGGAGTGACAATATGTGCAGGTGGCTTATCTACAGGATGAGCTAAATTACACAGTTATGATTCAGGTTGGACCTGGAAATAGTTTATTTAAACAATTCAAGATTAATAGAACTTTTTTTTTAATTACAGATTTAAAATCTCAGAATCTCAATACAAATTGAACTTCTACAGAATAAGAAATCTTATACTCTTGGAAATTGTAAGTTTCCCCCAAGTTCTCAGTGATTTAATCTTTCCTGTAGTTCTTGTAATACTCCTGTGATAGTAAAAGACTATTCCTGTTAAATCTGGATGATTGTTTACTAAGACAGGAAAAAAAGTGACAACATCTCAGTCAGGCAACATTGGGATGCTCCTGTTTGTTAGGCTCACAGGATTGACCCTTGGGACCTCAACAGCGACCCCTTTCCCAGGGCTGAAGGTTTTGCCTGTTGTCATCTGCATTAAAGAGCTTCCAGATCTTTCTTCTTTCTCAGTGAATGTTGATTGTAATGATCTTTGATGGATGAATAAGTAAGCATATCTTTTTTTTTCCAAAGGCTAATAGATGGAAGGCCCCTCTTACTTCCCCCTGTGACTCCAAGGTCACAGAGTGTTGTTGTCTGCATAGTCCCCTCTCCAGGAATTACCATAGCTACAGGTATGGTGGGTCGCCAGTCTCACAACTTCCAAGTCTCTTCTCGCTCATGTGAAACCTGTGCTTTCTAAACATCCTCAGGGCTTGTCCATGGACCTCTTTAGCCTCAGTGTCTGGGCCCTAGTAAAGATACATTTCTTCCAGCCATGTCTCCATAGTTACCAGCATGCGGCTAGGGTCCGTTTAGCCCCTTCCTGTCTCTGTCCTGACCATCTTCTGTGCTCTGCCTCCTACCAGTGTATGGCCTGAACCGAGGACCACAGGCTTCCTCACCTCTTCCGTACAATTGCCGTGGGCTGCTGTCCCCTGGACATCTATCTTGCTCCATCATGAGCGGCCACTCTGAATCCATGCCCATGCTGCCTCCTGGCCATCGCCGTGGTTGTTGCTGTTTCTTCCTCTCTGGACCTTGAGAAACTACTATCCGTGAAGGATTTGGCCATAAAGCTCTTGGTGTTTCCAGACACAAAGTTGGTCCTCTCCCTCCTTTCCTTCGTTTCATTCCTTCTCTCTCGTCCCCTTTTCTTCCCTCGCTCCTTCTCCATCCTGTCTCCCCGGATATTAACAGGTGAGAGGATGCCCTGCAGCTTCCTGCCACCCATCACGTGCTTTCCCTGGCAGTGAAGGTCCTGCTTCCAGGCTGTGGCTCGCTGGCCCCCTGCCCCCCTGCCCCCCTGCCTCTCTCCTTCTCCGTTCCCACCCAGCCTGTGGAACAGGACGCTGGGGCTTTCTCACAAGCCTTAGGGCCCCTTGCAAAACAGAAGCTTTCTGGGCAAGGTCCCTGCAGTGTTCTGTCACTTACAATGTATTTGTGCAATCCATGTCCCTTTGAAGGTTTCCTCACTGAGGTGTCAGTGGACCACACACTGGCCTCTCTGTGCTCCCACTTCAGCTCATTCAGAGGCTGCCTCAGAGGGGTTTTCCTGCCAAAGGACAGAGTGAAATCTTTCTGATGGGGTTTAGTTCTTGGCATTCATTGAAATGTAAATGTTTCCCAAATTGAGTGGCACAGAACACTAATGTCCACTGAGATGCTAATGAAGGTTCTGAAAAGAAAACAAAAGTTCTAATGCTAAATGAGTTTGGGAAACACCACATACTCTTGGAGAATTCTCATGCACATTAGCATATTAAAGAATCTGAAGTCCTTTAGTGAGGAATTTCATTATGTGGTGTCTCCAGAACTTCCTCAACTTATTTTATGGCAAGCCCTTCTTTTCTGGTGAATTCTTATTAGCATTTTGCGGGTCACTGGTATGCTGTTTATCTCAGGTTGGGAGACACAGAAATGTTGCTTTCTCATGCTCTTTCTCCTAGTCCCCTGAGTAGGCTGTCAAGACTTGTTTCATTGCTGTGGTTCGGGTGTTACTCTGTAATTTGGCACATTTAATAATGTGAGGAATCAGGTTCACTAGTGAGACTTGAGCTACAGAACTGTCACCAGTCTCTTCTGCTCTTCGAAGGTCCCTGTCACTCTGAGTACTTACCCCATCGCCGTTTCTTTCATAGCACATTGGCCTGGGAAGAGGCTCCTGACTCCAGCCTAGCTTGGATGAGCCTTCCCCTGCTTTTCTTGCCCCTTGAAATCCTCCTGGATCAGTTTGGTCTGCATAGACTGATGTTCTTACCTCCTTTGTCCTCACAGAAGCAGGTTTGCCTTCACTAAACAAAGTTCAGAGCAGAAAGTGAAGCATGCCTTTGGCATGTTCTTTGTACAGTCCAGAGGATTTAAGGAGTCATCTGGGCCCTCAGATGAGTTCAAGAACTTTCCACTTAACATAGAGGTAAATGGGGTCTGAGGAGATTTGGCCTGTTGCACTAGAATGTCCATGGCATGGCGTGTCAATAGCTGGGCAATTTATGTCAGTCACCTCCTAATCTTGTGTCAGGAATATTTTGGCAAGTTTGGTGAAAAACTAGCTAAGAACAGATGCAACATGGCTAGAACCTGCTCCTTCTGGTCCTGTCTGAACACATTTGTTCCAAAACGGGCTCATCTAATTCTCAGAAGTGCAGCTTTATTTAGATTGGCACACTGATGCTGTCATTTATGAATTTAGGAGCAGGAGGACATGCATCTTGCTGTGGGTCAGAAGTGAGGACCCCTCTCCCTGGTTCTAACAATTTATCAATCATATAATAGATAAACAAGATCACAGCATTTGCCTTATCCATGACTAGAGCAAATGCATTATCTGAAAATCTAGGGCATTTTGTAAATTGCAAAAAAGTTGAGTTTAGACCTGAAGTCTGTGCAGAGCTCCTAGTCCTGCCTCACTTGTCCCTGAGACCTGCTGTGGGAATAGCTGCATCTGCTAGGCAGTCAGGGCCCACTGCTGTGGCCGGCTGGGAGGGACGAAGGCAGTCCTCCCTGGGTAGAACGTACAGAAGTTGCCTAATGGGAGTAAGCAGAACAACTGTGCTTACAGGAGTGACCCCAAAGCATCAGAGGGAGCCAGGTTTGCTGTTACGAAGTGCAATTCAGAACAAGGACTTTGAACCTGCTCACTAAACGCAGCACTGTCGCACCAGTTGCTAAGATATTAAAACACTTCCAAAGTGCTTTATTAACATCCTCAGGATATTTCCATGATCCAGAAGCGAAAGGATTACTGCCAGGTTGGACATGGACTTCGATGTTTACGGTCCCTGAGCTCCCAAAAGCTCTGCGAGTCAGCTCTTCTTCAATCCTGTCTTCCTCATTGGAATGAGGAAGGACTTCCGCCCACCCACCGAGGAGAATGCCAGAAGGGGCTTTGCTTCTTTCTCCACACTGTGCTTGCTCTTCCTGGGATATCAGAAAGGCTCAACTCTGTGCTGGTGGTGGAGCATCAGCCTATCATATCTCTGCTCACCATGGGTTCCAGTTAACCCCACAGAACTCAGCTGAGCCCAGTCCACCTACCTCTCATGCCCTCCCCACCACCTCCAGTCATGGGGAGCTCCAGGGAACACCTGTGCAGGCCCTAGCATGTCAACCTTGAGCCCCACACAAATGCTAGCAGGGACAGTTTGTTCCCAACAGCTTGCAGGCTCACAAGCCAGGACTATGTCAGTGCAGTGTTAACTGGGGGCACCTCACTCAGCCATTTCTGGAGCAACTGTCGCTGTGGGGCTTCAGTTGCAAGGGTGACACGAGAACTCTGGTAGCACTCACTTTCCTGTTAAAATTTTGGAGATTCTTCTTGTCCTAATGCACCTCAGGTGTTTGCCTGCACACATAGCTAGTCTCCATCTTCTAAAAAGGAGCAGCCATTCACTGAGTTGCCACAGAGAACTGCATAAGTTCATGGACCACTTAGAGAACTATAAGTAGCAGTAAATATTGTCAGATCATGGGATGCCTACGTAGGAGTGTAGAACAGAGAAGATCAAGACAGTAGACAAAGCCTTTATCACAAAGGGCCCCTCCTGGAGCCAGCAGATAGCAAACCAGTATCATAGGATTCCCAATGACCACAGTTCGAGTCCTGGACCCAGTGGCTTGAAAACCATGCCAGACACAAGTGTGTGCATGTTCAAGATCCTGGGAGGAGAGTGGAGGATAAAGAATTACAGTGTGACCATCACGCTGGGGAAGTGATGATTTCTCACTTTCCTTCTCTCTGTCTCTGTCTCTCTCATGAGTACGCACACCAGAAGGCAAAAACAAACCAAATCAAACAGAAAGGCTTCTCCTAACATCCCAGGAGCTTTTTTCTTTTTAAAAAATATATGCTCATGGATAAACACAGCAGTAGACAAGGCTTTCATTATGCAGAGGTTCCGGCATATTTGATGTTGACAGATTTACGTCATCATTCAATAATCAAACTTGTTCTTCCTCTCTGAATCTTAAGCAGGGTGGTACATATCAACCATGTCTAAACTAATCTCTTGACTTTCATATACTGGAAAATTGTCATAATATACTATTTATGTTTGAGCAAGATTCTTTACTACCATCTGTTTGAAAATGTTTGAATACATACATACAACGAGTCATAATACAAATGTGAAAAGCTTAGGAAATAATGAAATGACTATTATGTAAGAAATAGCTTTAGTTGTGTCACTTGTCCAGGTAAAATACACATCTGGAAACATGTGTGACACACCAGTGATGTGGAGATCTGCAAATGCCTACTTTGGAGTTGTATCTCTATTTATTAAACAACTTATTTTTACATTGATTTAAATGCTACCTCAAAGCACATACTAAAGTGCTGTGAATATTTGGGTTATTGTTCAGATTCTTTCTTCTGCCTTTTAGATCCCTTTCTTTTCTTTTCTTTCTTTTTTTTTTTTTTTTTTTGTTTCTACTAGAGAGATTTTTGCTATAGGGAGCATGCACTTACCAGAGAGACAGAGAGACAGAAAGGGAGAAATCACCCCCTAGGGGGGTGACCACAACATAAACCATTCTCCATTCTTCTCTCCAGATATTGGGCACACACACAAATGCACCCAGTGTGAATTTCAAGCTGCCAGGTCCAGGACTCAAACTGCAGTCAGCTATGGGGGAGTTCAGAGACATAACCATTATGCTATCTGCCGGTCCCAGATCGCTTTCTCTCTGCACAGTTGTTGCACTGTGTTATTGTTATAGTGTATCTAATATATGATACAATAACCTCCAACTAGTTCATCTTTTATTTTTCAAAATTTTCAGATTAATTTTACTTTTACAAAATATCTGTATTGTATATATATACTTTTTTTCAATAGATAACTTTACATTTTTTGTCTGTTAAATGTTTCTTCCCTTTGTACCTTACACCCATCCTCTGGCACCCACTCTCCCACGCACATCCCTCCTTTACAGTCTCTGCTATCTACCCTTATCCCCTCTAGTCGCATATCTTCTGATCTCTCAATTTCTGCAAGAGAGTGCAAATGTTTGGTACATACAATGTGAGGATATATCTTTCAAAGTCTGGCTCAGTTTGCTCAACATGAAGCCTTTTATATTCATCTATATCGAGTTGAGTCAAACAATAGGTTCTCAGTGATTCTTCTAGGTGAGTAATTTCATAATATATGTGTCACAGTTTTTCAACCCAGTGGTCAGTTTTTGGATATGTAGATTGACTCCATGTCTTAAGAAGTATGACTAATGCTGCACTAAACGTGGATGTGCAAGTGTCTTTGCAAACTGAGTGTTTTCCCATTTTTTGGGTAAATGCCAAAAAGTGAGGTTACTGGGTCACATGGTAGCTCTTTTTGCAGAGTTTTGAGAAACTACATATTATTTTCTACAGAGGTTATACTAATTTACATTTCCACTAACAGTGTAAGAGAATTATTTTTTTTCTTTCTTTCTTTTTTTTTTTTTTTTTTTTTTTTTAGCCACAGCCTCGCCAGCACTTGTAATTCTTTATTTTTGGAGTCCTAGATACCATAACTGGGCAATGCAGTAGTTTTTATTGTTTTCTGTGGCTTAGGAGATGTGTAGCTATGAAAGGTTCAGTTCAGAGGACTAAGCTAATGTGTGCTCTCAGGCAAGCATCTTCTCGGTAGGAACTAAAACAAGGACGCCAACAGGAGTTATCATAAAGATCTGCATGCACACACACACACACACACACACACACACAAACACACACACTCACTGACAGTGAGGTCCACTGGGTGAGAAGTGGAGGCAACACGATCTTGGGCAGGCTGAGTGGATAGAGGAACAGGGACAGGAAGAAAGGGCTCTATTAGATTCCTGACTTAAAGACCTGGAGTGAAGCCCCATCTAAAGAAACAAGAACTTTTTGAGGAGTCAGGATTTGATAGGACAGTGATTGTTACAACCCTGCTAAGCTCAAAATGCCAGTGGTCCTCCAGGCTTAGTCACTCTTTCAGGAACTGGGCATGGAGTTTAAAGTAGAGACTGTGCTGAAGAGTCACACAGAGCCAAGGTCACACTGAGAGTCCTTAGAGGTATAGAGAAGGCAGGAGCGTAGGGATTCTGTGAGCTGCCGCTCCGGGCTTCCCATGCGTTGGGGAGAGATTTTGTTATAGGTTGTGTGTGTTTGCTAGAAAGACAGAGAGAAACAGAGAAAGTGAGTAATCCCCCCACCCCCCAGGGCTGGGGTGGCCATACTACAATCCTTCCTCCTCTCTTCTCCTCTTGGGATTTTGGGCACACAAGCACATGAACACGGCACGAGTGTGCCACTGGGTCCAGGACTCGAGCTGCAGTTGGCCATATGGAAGTCCAGCACCTTAACCACTATGTCAGCTGCCGGCCCTTCCCTCCATTCTTTAACTGCACCATGCACCCACTCTCGCAGGGTCTTTGTGTTTCTGGGTCCCATCTTCTGGCACATCCTATTCTCCTGGTTTAGCTTAAACCCTCTCCTATCTCCTTGTCATCAGAGCCCAACTGAAGCTCCCTCTGACTCTCACCTTCCCAGTCTAGGTCATGTTCCTTCTCTTCACAGTGCTATTCCTAAATTATAGTTGTTCTTTGCTTTCTGCTACAGAACATTTCAAACATAATAAAACAGAGAGACAATGACGTATTAGACACCCATCACCAATTCCCAGCTATAGCAATGGTCAATTTTGTTGAGTTTATCTCCCCATTTCATGTATATTTTTACTTTTTTAATTTTGACAAGAGTATTTGCATGCTACCCAGAGAGAAAGAGAGAGGGAAGATAAGAAAGCGTACCCCAAGGGGGATGATCATGCCACAATCCCTTCTCCATTTCTTACACCTTTCAGGATTTCAGGCACACATCACACTCACTCAGATTGTTTTTCAAGCCACCAGGTCTGAGACTTGAACCATGGAGTCGGCCATGTGGGATCTGGGCAGCTTAACCACCATGCGACTGACGGGCTTGAGTATTTTTAAAATGGCATTACATCATGTTCTATCTCCTAAACCTTATTACATAATTGCTATTCCTAAGTGAATACTACATAATTTCCACCACGACTTTATTGCCTAACAAAATTAATAAAAATGTCAAATGTCCAGTCTATATCTAATGCCCCCCAATAGCTTCAAGTGCATGTTTATAGTTGAAGCCAAACCATTTTATCTAGTTGTAAAAACCATTTAAGTTTCTTTAATTTCATGTTTCCACCTTTCTTTCCTTAAACAAATTAGTGTTAAAAAATCTTTTTCTTGGGGAACCAGCAGTTAGCGTAATGGCTATGTCACTGGACTCCCATGTAGTCGACCGCGGTTCACGTCCCGGACCCGGTGGCTTAAAACTCACGCCGAGCGCGTGTGCGTGCGTGCCCAAGATCCCGAGAGGAGAATGGAGGAGAAGGGATTGTGGCGTGACCATCCCCCCTGGGGGGTGATTTCTCGCTTTCTGTCTCTATGTCGCTCTCTCTCTGTCTGGTGAGCGCACGCGCCCTATAGCAAAAAACCTCTCAAAAAAAAAAAAAAATTCTTTTCTTGTAGACTTGATCAATTACCTCGTCCTAGAGTTTTTAAAACCTCATTTCAAATGTTCATAAGAGTACTTTTGAGGTAAATGCCACTGCATCTGACATCTGGCTCATCCCCCTTTGGAGATCAGGCAGAGTCAGTTTGATCTACTCATTTTAAAGTTTCTCTCCAAGCTTCAGTGAATCTTTCTCATATTTGATGAAACTGCTGCCTAGAGCCATTTTGTCATTAGAAGTTACCAAATAATGATTTTCTAATAGCATCTATCCTTCTATGTCCATTAGCTATTTTTTTTTATAAAGAAAGACATGTCCTTATATCTGGTTATCCTGAAAATAATTTATATCGAAAAGATTTAATACTTAATTCCTTTCTTTATCAGTTTTCTTAAGTAATGAGTTGTTGCTCTAACAACCTGCAAAAATGAACTTAATTTTTTTTAATTTTAAAATTTTTACTTGCCTTTTTTTTTTTTTTTTTTTTTTTTTTTTGCTATAGGGTGTATGCACTCATGAGAGAGATAGAGAGTGACACACAGAAAGTGAGAAATTATCGCCTGGGGAGATGACCACAGCACAATCCCTTCTCCACCATTCTCCTCTCATGGTTTTTGGACACACATGCACACATGCCTGGCATGTTTTTCAAGGCACTTGATCCAGGACTTGAACCATGTAATCAGCCATCTCTGTTCCAACTGCCTTAACCTCCATGTCACCTGCTGTCCCAATAGTGAACGTTTTTAATGCTCAGTTGCCTTCATTTTGGCCACTCAGAGACTTAGTCTCTAGATTTTGTTCCCTTTGTTGTTTGACGTGTCCCCATTCTGTATGCATTGCTGCTTCTTTTCTGTAGGCTCATCTTTCATCTGGCTCAGACCAGAAATCAGACATTACCTCAAACACCTCTGGTTTCTTCTAATGGAACATGCTATTTAGAGACAGTGATCTGGATGGTAAAAATACTTCGAGGTTGTCATTTCTTCTGCATTTTAGTGTTCATTTCAGTAGCAAAAGAATCATGAGTGCACATTAATTCTTCAAATTCAGTTTTATGATAATTTTACTTTTTTAACTTTACATTTCTATCTATTCTTAAAAATTACCTGCAGATCTTTATTTCTACTAATATTCAGAAATTACATTTGTTTCTCTTTTTTTCTTTCTTTCTTTTAGGCTTTTGCTATAGGGCATGTGTACTCACCAGTGAGAGATAGAGAAAAATCAGCCCCCACCCTTGGGGGAATGACAATGCCATGATCCTTTTTCCTCTGTTCTCCTCTCAGGATTTTGGGCACACATGCACATGTACCCTGCAAGATAGTCAAGCTACCAGGTCTGGGATTTGAACCATGGTCAGCCATATGGGAGTTCAACACCTTAACCACCATGTCACCTCCTGACTCCAACAAATTCACTTTGTTTCATCATAAATAATAATTTCATTGTAACAATCCTTAAATTACTACAAGAATTAAGACTATTGAATTTATAATATTGAGTCCTTTTACCTCTTAGTGTATATCTTATAAAAACAAGAACATTTTCTTAAACGACCATAATTTAATTATCAATTTTTCATTTAAAAAAATTCTAGATACTGTGCATGCTCATGAGAGAGAGAGAGAGAGACAGCAAGAGAAAGGAGAAATTACCCTCCAATGGGACATGGACATGTGACAGTCCCTTCTCCCCACTTCTCCATTATGTGGGGTTCTGGGTACTCATGGGCATGTCAGAATCCCTTATCCCCCACTTCTCCATTACGTTGAGTCCCGAGTACTCATGGACATGTCACAATCCCTTATCCTTCATTTCTCCATTTTGTTGAGGTCCCGGGTACTCATGGACATGTCACAATCTCTTCTCCCCACTTCTCCATTATGTGGGATTTTGGGTACTCACGGACATTTCACAATCTCTTCTCCCCACTTCCCAATTATGTTGGGCTCCGGGTACTCATGGACATGTCACAATCCTTTCTCCCCACTTCTCCATTATGTGGGGTCCTGGGTACTCATGGACCTGTGGCTCACATGTTTCTCAAGTCCCTAAGATGAGACTCAAACTGCAGTCTGCCATTTGGGATCTAGCTCTCTTAATCACTAGATCATGGGACTGGCTCATTATTCGCAAATATTTACATGTTCTTTATCTATTGGGTCATTGGGAAAGTCATAAAATATTTTTCTATGAGAAAATATGTCGGGAGTTTTCTGATGACCCAGTAGTTTTATGCTCACATTAAAAATTCGATAATATTGAGACCAGCAGTTGGCATAATGTCTGTCAGTGGACTCGACTGTGGATCAAGTTCCAGACCCAGTGGTTTAAGCTCATGCTGGGTGCGTGTGCATGCGTGCCCAAGATCCCGAGAGGAGAATGGAGGAGAAGGGATTGCAGCGTGGCCATCTCCCTGTGGGGGGGGGGGGGGGGGGATTTCTCACTTTCTCTCTTTCTGGCGAGTTCACACACCCTATAGCAAAAACTTCTCAAAAAAATTCTGATACTATTTCAGAGCGTTTTTAATAAACACATAGAAAAACTTTATAAAATTCAACACCTTCCCCTAATAAAAACTCTCTAAAAATTTGGATCAGGATAGAACATTCTCTACTTAAACATCACATATAAAAAAATCTACACCTAACGTTATACTTAATGATGAATTTCTGGCAAAATGATACCAAATTGCAGCATTTCTGTTACTGTTCTTATAACAAAACACAGGAAAAAAATAAAACAATTGCTTCTAATGAGAAGATTGTGAAGTGTACAATGGCAAACACAGTGGCATACTTCGCAAGTATCAAAAATAGTAAGAAGGAACTCTACCTGAGGTCTACTACCTGGCTCTTCGCCACCCATCCTCCAGTCTTTCCAGGTACATTTTTGTAACATTTGATACAAATTTTGTAATTGTTATAAAATTTCTAGATAGTGTGCTTGACTATTAGATCACTGGAGGATGGAAGTTGGAAGTTCTATTATTACTGCTTACCTTTGGGATAGGGTCCTGAGGTTTCTATGTCAAAGGACATATGGCAATGTAATCTTACTTAGTTATTGTACTTACCTGTTTGATTTTCTTAATATCTATCACTTCACTTAAACTGTAAACTTCAGATCTACAAGGACTACATTTAATTTTTTGTTGTACTGTCTCTGCAGTACCTGGCACAAAATTGGCACTGAATAAATATTTGCTATGAAAGTATTATTAAAAGTGTGAAGATTTTTTCTGTTATATTAATATATCATATGTACAGTGTGTCTATGGCCCATTTTGAATAAAATTTTGTAAATCTTGGTTAATAAAGAAAAGATTTATTCTTTTTTACACATGATATCCATTTTTTACAGAATGATGTGTTGAAAGATTTTTCTTTCCTTATTTAATTGCCTTGCCACTTTGACATTTCTAGGAAGAAACATAAGAGAAAAATTCAATGGTCTTAAATATTTTTAAGTGGGACAGAAAAAGCACAAACTGTAAAATATCTTTGTTTTTAAAAAATTACCAATTGACTTAATCAAGCTTTTGCTCTTCAATATATATTGTTAAAATTAAAATGTAAACCATAGAAAAAAGATATGTATTTGTAAAACATGTACCTGACACAGGATTTTTATCTAGAATTTATATATATTTTCTAAAATCCTCTTATAACTTAATAAATACAGGACAACCTGTGACAGAAAGAATCATTAGATTCCTCCACACCACAAGTCTGGCACAGTTTCCCCTCTGAGTCTGGGCAGAACTTACAACTCTGTGGCTTTCATTTGCATGACTAGGTTACTAATAAGTGTATTTTCAGTAATCCAAGAGGGATGTTACTTTATTTCTCAACATCAGCTCCACCAAATTTAAGACAGTTTTGTTAGTAATGATGGCAGCCATTGAGCCAGCCTAAAGAACTGAACATCCTGGCAATTTAAACATGTCAATGCAGCCTTTTTTCACATTATTGATTGAAGAAAAATGGGCCTTTAGAAAGATTATGAAGCAAAAAGAAGTCAGAAGGAGCTAAATCAGGACCGTAAAGCAGAATCCCAGTGATTTTCCATTAAAACTTCCCCAAATTGCCCTTAGTTGATGAGAGGAATATGCAAGAACATTTTCCCGGTGTAGATGAACTCTCTAATGAAGATTTTCCAGGCTTTGTTTTTCTGCTACGGCTTCAACTAACTCGTCGAGAACACTCAAACCAAGCAGATGTTATTGTCATTTGACTCTCCAGCAGGTCAACAAGCAAAATGCTTTGAGCATCCCCAAAACTGTGGTCAGGACCTTTGCTCTTGTTCAGCCCACTTTCACTGTGACTGACTACTTGCACCTCTGTCGCCATTGCTTTGATAGTGCTTTGTCTTTGCGATCATACTGAGCAAGCCGTGTATCATCTCCTGTTACAGTTCTTCGGCTGAATGCTTCAGGATGTGGATCTCACTTGTTTTAAAATTCCTGTCGCAAGCGCTGAACTATCTGTAGCTGATTTTGGTGCAATGGTTTGGCACCCATGGAGCAGAAGTTTGCTCAATTCTAATTTTTCAGTCAAAATTGTGTAAGTTGAACACGTGAGATGTCTGTAGTGTTGGCTATTGCTTCTGATGTAAAACATGAGTCTTCTTCAGTTAGGGCATGGATAAGATGAATGTTTTCCTGTGAAGTGACATGGATGGCCTGATGTGGTGGACATCATTTTCACCATCCTCTCATTCCTTTTAAAATAAGTTCTCCATTTGTAAGCTGTTGACTTCTTTGGGGCAGTGTTCCCATAAAGCTTTCATAAAGCATCAATCATGCCACCATTCTTCCACCCAACCTTCACCATACATTTGATGATAGTTTTTGCTTCTATTTTAGCAGAATTCATGTTGTTATGATAGGGCTCTTTTCAGACTAATGTCTTAGCCTTCTTAATGCCTCAAAATAGGTTCTGTTCAGACATGTTAGAACAAATCAGTACAAGATTATTTTGGTGTAAGAAAAGTTTTGAAATCCATGTGTAGTTTTTTAATAGTACATGTTTTCTAAGAACTTTTGGCCTCTTATATAGCTTATTTTTAAAAGGGCAAAACACTGTTGAAATGAACTAGATGGGCTGGCTAGGTAGCACAGTGGTTAAGCTCTTTTTTTGTTTGTTTTTTTTTGGAGAGGTTTTCGCTATAGGGCATGTGCGCTCACCAGACAGAGACAGAGAGACAGAAAGCGAGAAATCACCCCCCAGGGAGGATGGTCATGCCGCAATCCCTTCTCCTCCATTCTCCTCTCGGGATCTTGGGCACACACGCACACGTGTCCAGCGTGAGTTTTAAGCCACCAGGTCCGGGATGTGAACCGTGGTTGACTACGTAGGAGTCCAGCGACATAGCCATTACTCTAACTGCTGGTCCCCCACAGTGGTTAAGCTCTGTGCCTTAGGAGCCGGTTTGAATCTAGCTTCTTCACAGGTTGAAAAAAAAAAATGCCAGTCACTTGTGTGTGTGTGTGTGTGTGTGTGTGTGTAATCACAATCCCAACAGGAAGAAGAAATGAAGGAAAAAGTATTGTCACATGACCATGCCATTTTGGGGTGCTATCTTTTTCTCTCCCATCCTCTCTTTTTGATGACTGCATGCACTCTTTGGCAATATAAACCAGTAACGAATGTATGAATGGGGTGGACTTAGTGATTCACTTCCAAAAAAAATAAGGGAGACATTAAAAACTTTATAGATGAGAAATCGAGCTGAACACTTAGTTACTTTCAGTGTTTAAGGTTAACTGCACCAGTGGTGATAACTTAGTGCTAATATTATGTGCCCCTAACAGTATATGATAGAAGCCTTCTGTGGCATTCTTCCCTGAAACCCATAAACTCAGTGTAGTTAAGAGAACACCAGATGAATTTAAATTGATGCAACTTTTACAAAATATCTGGTAAAGATGCTTCAAGACTGTGAACATCATGAAAGGGAAAAGATTGAAAAAACTACTACATACCAGAAGAATCTAAGAAATGTGATACTTAGATGCAACGGGGTTTTTAGTTTTAAAGAGTAATGCAAATTGACAACATAAGAGGAGACTGTATGGAAGGAGTACGGAAATTCTCTTCATTATCCTTGCAACTTTTTAATAAATCTACAATTGTTTTAAAATAAAAATGTTTGTTTTAAAAAACAGTAAACTGAGGGTACATTAAAATTTATAAAATATGTAAATCCAAAAAAGGACTTGTAGCTAAAGATTATGAAAGAGAAAAGAGATTTGAGGTGAGCCAGAAAAGAAAGTAAGATTTAAGCTAAATGAGAAAAATAATAAAACATAAGCCAAAAGTCATTCCGCTATAAAATAGCCTAAAATATTTTATTATAAAATTTAACAATCTCAAAAATTATTCAATATGACAGTGAGAAGAAATGTTTGTAGTCCATTGACTTCTGATTCTAGGATACATTATCCTGCCACTTGGAGATGTATTTATATTTATTAATGGAATTACATTCATTGAGAAAAAGTATAGTTAGCTAATAACAAAGAAAAAAGGGCAATAATTTAAACTGACACTTTGTAAAAAAAAATATGACTAGTATATGAGCACATGAAAAAGTTCAGAACATCTTTGGTCTTTAGATAAATGCAAATTAAAATAATACTATATTATTACATGCCCACTAGAATGGTGAAAGTGAAAGAATGACTATACCAAGTGTTGGTAAAAATGTAGAGCATCGGGACCAGCAGTTAGCGTAATGGCTATGTCGCTGGACTCCCACGTAGTCAACCGCGGTTCGAGTCCCGGACCCGGTGGCTTAAACTCACGCCGGGCGCGTGTGCGTGCGTGCCCAAGATCCCGAGAGGAGAATGGAGGAGAAGGGATTGCGGCGTGGCCATCCCCCCTGGGGGGTGATTTCCTGCTTTCTATCTCTCTGTCTCTCTCTGTCTGTCTGGCGAGCGCACGCGCCCTATAGCAAAAACCTCTCCAAAAAAAGAAAAAAAAAAAAATGTAGAGCATTTAGCACTTTCAAATATTGTAGATAAAGATATAAATAATATAGTCACTTTGGAAAAAGTTTAATGACTACTTGGAAAGTAAATCATATACCTTTCACAAAAACTGAATTCAACTCCTAACTTTTACTGAAAAGTCCTAAAAACATACATTCATAAGAAGACTTGTATAAGAAATATTCATAGTGCTTTTGTTAATAATATCCAAAAGATAAAAACAACCCAAGTGTCCATAAATGGCAGAAGAGTTGACCAATTTTTCATATATTCCCATGCTGTTATTTGATTGTTATTACTAAAAGTCATGCTAAAATTGAATTACCATTGTGATGGTATTAAAAGGTAAGACTTTCAAGAGGTGATTAAATAATAAGGGATTGACCCCCATGAATATGGGATTAGCCCCCATTAATAAGGGATTGGCTCACATGAATAAAACTTAGTCTGTTTTCATGGGAGTATCACAGAAGTTCAGCCCCCTTTTTATCTGTCTGGCCCTTGCCACATGCAAGAACCATGCCCTTGATTTCCCAGTCTACAGAAGTGTGAGTCAAATCAACTTCTATTATTTATAAGCTACTCAGTTTCAGGTATTCTGGTATAGCTGCAGGAAATGCATTGAGACACCACACAATGAAATAAATACTCAGCAATACAAAATATGAATTATTGATTCATATTTTATTTATGTACTCACTTATGAGTACATAAATGAAATACAAATAAATAAACTGAGTGAAAGAATCCAGACCAAAACCTTTATATGCAGTATTATTACATTTATGTAAATCTATTAGAAAATGCAAATCAATCTGTAGTGAAAAAAATTTATTTCCAGTTTTTTGTCATTTTGACTTGTGTTGCTAAGACCATAGTGAACATATACACTTTTTCTGTTGGATAGATACAAAAAAGTGGAATTGATAGGTAATAAGGTAAGTGAATACTGGCTTTACCTGATATTAACAGAGTAGTGATTTGCTGAGCATGAGGCATGAAGGCGTAGTTGGAAGAGATGACAAAGGGACAAGAGGAGATCTTGGGAGGGTGATGAGGATGTTTGGAACCTTAATTCATTAGCTTTGCAACTGTATGTCAAAACTCAGTAATTACCACTTAAATGTGTGCCATTATTTGTTTGACAATTATACTTGAACAAAACTTCAGAAGGAAGATGTTTTAAAAATTATTAAAAAAATAGTTCCCATGTCTTAGCAATTGTGAATAATGTTGCAATGAACATGGATGCGCAAATGTTCTTCCTACCTTTTGGGTAGATAGATACCCAGGAGTGGAATTGCTAGATCATATGATACTTCTGTTTGTAGAATTTTGAGGAGCATCCATGTTGTTCTCCATAGTGGCTGTACTAAATCACATTGCCACCAACAGTGTAAGAGTTTTCTTTTTACCATAGCCTTGTCAACACTTATCATTCTTTACTATTTTCATTTTAGCCATTGTGATGGGGATTAGGTGGTATCTCTTTGATATTTTGATTTGCCTCTTCCTTATAATAAAAGATGTTGAGCATATTTTATATGCTTTTTGACTGAATGTGTTCCATGGAGAGTTGTCAGTTCATTTGCTCATGTTTTAATTGGATTGATCTTTCTTTCTGTGGGTTATTATTCCCTTAGCTGAGGCATAGTTGTAAATACATTCTTCAATTCTGCGGGTTATAGCTTTCTTTCATTCTGAGGGCTGTAGCTTCATTCTAGTTATTATTTCTTTTGCTCTGCAGAGCTTTTTAACCCGATGCAATCCCAGTTGTCTGTTTTTGAGATTATTGTCTGAGCTTTGGGGTTTTTTATTAAGAAGTGTTTGTCTACTCTGATGTCTCCAAGAGTTTCTCCTATGTTTTTCACCAGTGGTTTCATAGTTTGAAGTTTTATGTTTAGATCTTTGATCCATTTTGAGTTTTATTATTGTTAATGGTGAAATATAAAGGTCAAGTTTTATTGTTCTGCGGATGGATATCCAGTTTTTCCAGCATCATTTGCTGGAGAGATTTTCTTTTCCTCACTGGAATATCTGGTGTCCTTTATCAAGAATCAATTGGCTTTATGTTTTGGGGTTTATTTCTGGGTTCTTTTTTCTGTTACACTAGTTTACATGCCCGTTTCTGTGCCAGGACCATGCTGTTTTGGTTATCATAGCTTTGTAATCAACCCAAGTGTCCAAGAACAGATGAATGAATTAAAAAAAACCATTTGGTGCATATACACTATGGAATACTACTCAAAAATAAAACACAATGAGACCCTGGTATTTGATGGAAAGTGGACCAGTATGGAAGATTTGGTGCTAAGCAAAGCAGGCAGACTATGAAAGAGAGGTATTGTATGCCCCAGTTAATATATACCAGATGTCTGCGCTCTATGGCAGAAAGTGAAAGATTAGGAGGTATAAAAGCGTGGAGAGCAACTGTGGATACTAGAGACAGTGCGGGAGGAGGATGGGCGATAGGGAATTGATGGGAGGGAGGAGATAGGGAAAAAAGAAGCAAAGTATATATATTTTTTTATTTAAATTTATTTACTTACATTCATTCACTGTACATCATTACAGCATACAAAATGAGATTTCCCATTCAGAATACACTGTATATTGACTCAATCAAGCACATCAATATACTTAACACACACAGAAATGGAAAATTATCTGCTGATGATAATGTATATGTAATAACTTCAACTGGACTACTAGGCAGTGTACATGGTGTGAAAATTCATTTTGTATGCTGTAAACATGTACAGTAATTAAATGTACAAAAAAGAGAAAGTTGTGATCTGACATCAATCAGTCTCTTGCCTCACCACAATTCTATTATTTTGGGGGAATTATCATACTTGTTTAATTATATTTGTTATTGTTATTATTGTTGTTTTTTAAATTTGATCTGTGAGAGACACAGACAGAGAGAGGGAAATGAAAAGTGAGAAATCAAGTCACCAGGTCCAAGATCTAAGCCACCATTGGCCACCTGGGAGTCCAACACCTTAACCACCATACCACCTGCTGGCTCCATCACCCCAATTCTTTGATGTTTCTATCTGGGGGCTGTTTCATAAAACTGGAGCTTAGCATGTGGTCCTGTAGGGGAAAATGTGCAATACAGCAGCAATTTTGCCAAATCCAGGGGTTTTTTTTTATATATGCAATCAAACTATTTTAAAAATTAGTCAAATGGATATGTATATGTGTACTTTGAAAAATAATTCTTACTTCATAAGATTCATTTTAAATTATAGGATTTTGTGACAAAATGTCAATGTCATCTTTGCAGTCCATTTTTTCTAGTCACAAGTGAGACTCTTCCACTAAGCCCTTAAAGTGCTAACAGGTTTCTCTAGACACTGCTATTATTAACAAATTAACATGAGCAACACTTAAGGAGGAGGAGTGGGAGGCTCATGTGGAGAATCTTCTTCTCTCAATGCCTTTTATGATGCATATTTTGAGGAGAAGAATAGATTTCAATCTTATGAAATGTTAATCTAACATCTTCCCCTCCTACTCACCAGCATCAATGTTATTAATAAAATGTTCAAGAATAAGGAAGTAGGTGCTGCAATTGAAATTCAGTGTTATATCTGTACAGAAGAAAGGATATTAAATGGCAGAATAGCTCTGCAGAAAAAAATGAGCAGAAGGTTTGAAAAGTGTGGATGATCTAGCAAGGGAGAAGCATAAAGAAAACAAACACAAACAGTATGTAAGAATGAACAGAAGAGAGTCTAGAAGTCTGAGTTTAAGATACAAACCATGATTTCTTTTTTTTTTTTTTTTGGAGAGGTTTTTTGCTATAGGATGCGAGCTCTCGCCAGAAAGACAGAGAGGGAGAGATAGAAAGCGAGAAGTCACCCCCCCGGGGGGATGGCCACGCCTCAATCCCTTCTCCTCCATTCTCCTCTCGGGATCTTGGGCATGCACACACACGCACCCAGTGTGAGTTTAAGCCACTGGGTCCGGGACTTAAACCGTGGTCAGCTAAATGAGAGTTCAGCGACATAGCCATTATGCTAACTGCTGGTCCCAAACTGTGATTTCTTCTACTAGATGAATGAGATTGCAGGCAAAAGGAAAGAGATAAATCCCGTCTAATAAATAAAATGAGAAATGTGGCTGCATGTGCTGGGGGGGGGGGGCTGCTTTCCCATGTATCAGTTTCTATAAATACCAATGATCCAGCCAAATAGACATGGTGACTGCTTTGTAGATATGGGATTGGTTCTTGGAGAGTTTAATTAAATGGCCCAGTTCGGAGGATTGTTAAATATCAGAACCCAAACTTCAATTTAATATTTTTGCACAACTGACCACATCAAACTTATTACACATTCTATGGTTGATAGACATTTTCACTTTTTTGTTATTATGATTTGAGTATCTGTGAACATAGTGAATATGTTGTAGATATTTATTCTGTTGGGTATATTCTACGGAAGTGTAATTGATGGTAATAAGGTAAGTCAATGTTCACTTTAGCAGATAATTATAGTATGAAGGTCTCAGCTGTTTCATATCCAAGAGAATTATTGCTTTCTGTTTTTTTGGTTTTTTTTTTTTTGTTTTTTTTTTTGAGAACTTTTTTTTATAGGGCACATGTGCTGACTGGAGAGACAGAGAGACAGAAAGTGAGAAATCAGCCCCCAGAGGAGATGGCCATGCCTCGATCCCTTCTCCTCTATTCCCCTCTAGGGATTTGGGGCACACACACGCACAAATGCCCAGTGTGAATTTCAAGCTGCTGAGACCAGCACTTGAGCCACAGTCGACGATGTTGGAGTCCAGTGACGTAATCATTACACCATAGGCTGGTCCTGATATTTCTTTTTTGTTAGCAATTCTGTTTTGTTTTTGTTTTTGTTGTTATTGCTGTTATCCATGTACTATGAATTTTTATTATTCTAATGATTAATAAAACCAACTCATATTGGCCATTTGGTATTATTTTGTATCAGGGGCCTGTTTAACTATTTTGCACTTTGTTTTTTCCTCTTGGATTACCTGTGACTTTCTTATTCAGTGACTGGAGTCTTTGATCTGCTCTGGGCACAGATCCTTTGTTGAATAAGTGTATTGCAAATCTTTAGTAGTTTGGGTCTTACCTGTCTCCTAAGGGTGTCTTCTGGTGAACAATCACTTTTAATTTTATTATAGTCTACATTGTCCACTTTTCTTCTTTTGTGTAAGGGGGAATATTTGTACTCTTTTTGAGAAATGTTTGACTATTCTGCCTTGACTATTTATACTACCATTTTAGAAGAACAGTTTAGGAGCTTTAATGCTTTACTTTTTACATTTAGATGTACAATCATTCATAACTTGATGTATGGTATGAGCTAGAAATTAAAGTCTGTTTTCTCCATGTGGCTGTATAAATTTTCTTGATAAGGTATGGAAAAGTTAAACCTTTCGTACTTCACTTTAGTCACAAAAAGTTTGTCCAAATGCAAGAGTATTGGGCCGTTCAGTGGCATGGTGATCCCACACAGCCAACTGTGTGGTTTAGATCTCGGACCCAGCTTAGCCGGCACGCCAAGTACATGTGCAGATGTGCTCAAGGTCTCCAAAGAAGGGAGAAATGGAAGAAAAGAGATTGTGGCGTGATCATCCTCCTTGGGGGAGGGGGGTGCTCATTTTCTCTCTCTCTTTCTCTCTCTCTCCCCCTTATTGGTGAGTGTATGAATATTCTGGAAAATTTCACAAAAAATCAAGAGCATGAGCTGTTTCTAGGTTTCCTCTTGTATCGGTCCATTTATATATAATTGCATCAATAAAGCACTTAATTATTGCTTTAATATCTGATACAAATTTCTTTGTTGTTTTCCTTCTTTAAGTCTATTTTGTATGCTATTGGTAGCTTGCTTTTTTTAACTTTTTAAAAATTTTATACATTTAATCAGTATACATCCTTTAGATTGTAAAGCGGTAGCTTGCTTTTTATGTACATTTTCAAATCAAGATAGAACGCTCACAGTTGCCGTCCCTATATGAGCTCTGAGATTTGTTTTTCTTCTTGGCAATGTTTCTGCCCCTCAGAAGTTGTTCATGTCTGGCTCTGAGGGGCTTCATTCTACATATGTAAGATTGATGTCCAGCCAAGGAGTCAGTTGGGCCACCATACAGATTTCTGGATAACACCTCCATGTAACCTCTTCCTCTCAGAAATGTGCCCCAGAAATTTTGGACTCTTCAGCCTCCTCAAATCCATTTTGTCCTCGTAACGGTAAGATTGCCAAACTCTGTTTGTGGGCTCCTCTCCTGCTTCTCTGTGAAATTACTTCTTGAAAGAGTCTAAGCAATGGTGGAATTTAGGTCATTTGCTTTCCTTCCCTCAAGGGCCACAGTCAGAATAGCCTATTGGCTAATGTCTGAGAAATCTGTCTCTTATCATGTTTTCCCAGTTTCTAATTGTAGTGAGGAAAAGTTAATTCTGGACCATCTTATTACTTACGGGTTAAAAGAAGAGCTCTAATGCACTTATTTTGAGTTACAACAACCTCAATGTATTTATCATCATTGGTCTTATCTGATTTATCTCAAAACCATTCATGTTCTGAGAAGTGCGCCAACAACCAGAAGAGAATCACTTACTTTTGGGGCTTTAATAAATTTGTTCCAGAGCATGGTAGGCTGAATGTGCAAATGGCAGACATACTTGGTTCACATATTTCAAGTAACAAAACGAATAAAGTCCCTCATGTATGCTTGACAACAGCTTATGAAGCGATTCTTACTTTCCCTTTAGATGACAGAGAATTTTCCTTAGTCTAAAAACATTTCTACATGGAACTGCACCCTGCAATGCAGAGAAGGAAATCAGGTAGACTGTGTTATAACCATAAAGCCTAGAAAGTTTTTGTGTTGGGAATATATCCCATGTATTTAGTAAAAACACAACATAATTTGATAATGTATATCCCATGTTAAACTTGGAATTTCACTAAGATTCTGAAATTGTGTCTTCTATGCACATATCCAGTTAATCTGTTTTTATAGCAAGTAAAAAAGCTAAAAAGATATTGAAATATTGGCTTTCACAACAATACATTCACAAATTCAGACTCAGTATTAGAGTAAAAATTTTCAAAAAACCTTAATTTTACTTACTTGTTGTAACCTTTTTCAACTAATGTAATAATAACATCTAAAGAGACTAATAACTTTGAAAATATTCTATATATATATATGTATTTCTAAAAAAACTTTATTATGACAAAGGTTTCTTTAATTGTATAAACTCTAGCTAAGGTTTACTAACATAAAAGATACTGTTTTCAGAAGTTATAATCTGGTAAGAACAGAATATATTGAAACAAATCAAAGGACTATACATTGAGTTCTCTCTTATTTTCTTCCTTCCTTCCTTCCTTCCTTCCTTGCTTCCTTCCTTTCTTTCTTCCCTTCCCTTCCCCTTCCCCTTCCCCTTCCTTCTTTCCTTCCTTCCTTCCTTCCTTCCTTCCTTCCTTCCTTCCTTCCTTCCTTTCTTTCTTTCTTCTTTCTTTCTTCTTCTTCTTTTTTTTTTTTTTAAAGTTTATGCCACAGGGTGCATGTGCTAAGTGGAGAGAGGAACAGGGAGCTAGAGAGAGAGAAAGTAAGAAATCACCCCCCCCCCCCCCAGGTGGGACGGCCACGCTGCAATCCCCTATCCTCCGTTCTCCTGGGATTTGGGGCGCACATGCATATGCCCCAGAGTGACTTTCAATTCACCAAATCCAGGACCCGATGATGGGCCATGTGTGAGTCCAGCATCCTAACCACCACACTACCCAGGCGCCCCTACTTTGATTGTTTTTTTCCAAGTTACGTTAACATTTAAATACATTGCAGCATAGCTTAAGAAAATTTTACAATTAAATAATATTGTTAAAGAGCTTAGGCAAAATGAACACAGTTGACTAGTTCTCTAGTTATGTACAGTGTAGATATCGGCATATGTGTTGTGAGAATATCGTGTTTTTTTGAAAATTTTTAAATGGGATATATTTGTAATGTAGATACTGGCTTATGTATAGTGAGAATATTGTGCTTTTTTGAAAATTATTAAATGGGTCATATTTGTTACCTTTTTTCTCCAGGTCATTGAGCCTTTGCTATTTACTCTAATATACATATTCATTCTCTATCTATAGTATGCTTAAATAATATTAGGGAGATAATAATAACCATTTAATTAGATCATTATCAAAGTATTAAGACATTCAAACAAGGTGAATGAACATTTCTTTAGTATTCTTCAGATTTTATGATCATTTGCAAAATTTCACTTGTCACTATTAACTAATTTGACTAAATGGTGTGAGTCACATAAAAAGACTACTTATGTTTCTCATAACTTTATAACTCACATTCCCTGTACATGTCTAAGCTGCACGAAGCAGTAGCAAAGTAAATCTGATTATTTGTAGTGTGTGTATGAGCTTGTGTGTGAGTGTGCGTGTGAGTTCACACTTACATAAAACGTGGCAGATGCCAATCGCACATGGAAATGTCTTGTGAACATAGACATTTAACACAGAGGCTTACGGCTCCAAAACCACACTGTGCAAACATTACTACAGCCTGCCATTTGTCAAGGGAAATACTTTTGTGAGGCTCATTAATTTAATTGGTCCCTGTCATCTAGTTAAAAAGGAGAAAAGAAGAACATTTTCTGACAAAACCGAAGATGTTTAAAAGTCCTATTAGATTGTGCAGCACTTCAGAAATCTTCAAGTTAAGAAGGAAATTGAATTGAGGAAATTGAAGCCAGCATTTTTACCACCTGCCAGCCCCTGCCCTCCCACCCTGATCACTCATATGGTGAATCATAAAATTCCTAACTAGAGAAGAGTCAGAGCTCTGAAATACGAAGAGGTTGCATTACTTATCCTCCTCCTTTTAATTGCATGTAAATGTATTTTTTTCTCTTGAGGGATAACTGCAGTTTGTATCAATTCCATTGTGACTGTTTCCCTATCATCTCTCCAAGTTCCAACCTCAGAATCAATACAGACGTCGCTCTGCCCCCACATCTGCGTCTGTTTTAAATGCAGAAGTTTATACTCCATCCACTCCCAGTTCTCACAGGTGGAGTTCTAAACTGCCTCCTCCCCACCTCGGCACGGAAGAGACAAGGTCGCCCTCATCAATGTGCTTTCTTTTTGCTCCTGGCTCCTACTTGCGAATGAACCTGACTTTTGGAAACGGTTGTTTGGGTGTCTCAGAAGACTCTTTTGGACCTGCCCCTTTGGAAGAAAAGCTACATGGATGTTTTGGGCGATATTTGCCATTCCATTTGCAGAATATGAAAATCCTTCCAAGGTAGGCTGGGACAGCCCCTCTGGGTCAGCAAACTACATTCCCTGGTCCAAGTTCTGACCTCACTAAATGCTTGTACATCTCACAAACGGAGTATACTTTTACAACTTTTAAGTGGTTAAAAAATCAAGATAATAATTTATTACACATGAAACTAATATGGAGTTCAAATGTCAGCATCTAAAACGATTCAGCTGAGGCACAGCCACACTCGTGTTCAGGTACGGTTTGAGGCTCTGCTTCTGTTGCTGTAGCAGAGTCAAATATCAACAGTTGTGGCGGAGATTCCTTGGTACACAGTACATACAATCTCTTCTATCAGGCCCTTGTCAGAAAAATATTTACTGAAGCTTATTTTAGATTTTCGCCAGAACGTAAGTATGTAGCTTCAGGCAAGTCTCAGAAGAAATCACAGGTTTGGTAGAAGGAACCAAGAGACCCTCCCCACAGTTGCTGGCAGTTGGGATGGGAAAGGATGAGATTATGAGTTTGCACAAAGAGCTAGGATTCCAATTTATCCAAGAAGAAGTAGGTCAGCTGTAATGAATTTGCCCATCTCCACTTTTCTCCCCTTTACTTATCCTGGAGGTGGATGTGGTTCAGTGGCCAAAATGTTCTTTTTCTATCTAATATGTGTACTTACTGTGATGGGTTACCAGTCTTTCAGTGCTGATTTCTCCACCCATAAAATTAAGTTTTTTTGTTTTTGTTTTTGGCTTTTGCTATAGGGTGCATGCACTAGCCAGAAAGACAGAGAAAGAGAGACAGAAAGTGAGAAATCACCCCCTAAAAGGGATGGCCATGCCACAATTTCTTCTCCAGAATTCTCCTCTCAGGATCTTGGGCACACACACACACACGTGCCCTGTGTGAGTTTAAGCCACCAGATCCGGGACTCAAACCACAGTTGACTACATGGGAGTCCAGTGACATAGCCATTACAACAACTGCTGATTCCAAAATGAAGTATTTTAAATAAATGGGGTCTGTGTTTTTTTAATATTCACAAATCCCAATTTTTTTTCAGTTTTTTAAAAAATTATTTATTTTTTTATCATCATAATCTTGTTTATATTACACTGGACTACATATAACTTTACAGTGTATTACATTGTTTTTTCCAAAGGAAATGCCATGCATGTCAGTCAATACCGAGACATTAATCTCCCCACTTCATCATTCAATATCTTTTCATTGTCTTTCCCAATCATTATTATTATTATTCCAATTACTTTTTAAGTCAATCACTATTTCTCATTTTTCCTGTAAAAAAGATTTTACCTATCATGAAATACTTCTCAGACCAATCCAGTTGGGAATACTATACATGTCATCATCAACAGGTAACAAGTCATATCTGTTTCCCACTAAAGTCCTGCCTCTCTATTTGTTCTCTTGCTATCTTTCTCTATTCTTTTCTCTTCATCTCCTGAGAATAAGACAAATCCCAATTTTATGATTGTATTGACACTGATAACTTTCAAGGGTCAGACGATGGTGCATTGGTAAAATGCGTCCCTCTGTGAGGCTGATACACATGAGAAGATTCTGGGTCCATAGGTGCAGTCTATCCCACAATCCAGAGCTGCTGAAGCTGGGGGCAGATCTGAGAGTCATGACCCTGTCAGAGATTCTCTCTCTCTGTTTCCCTCACTCATGCAAGAAATAAATGAACTTCAAAAACCAATAGAAAGCAGTTTTGAAAATTTAGTTTCAAACCAGTTGAATTCAAATTGCACACATTTGGAAAAAAAAGAAAGATAGTTTGTCTCAGTTAATTATCTCATACTGTGAGAATTGTTTTTCTCTTGAATACGCCTTCCATGCCAAACCACCTGGTGCACTTCAACATGAAACATTGGTCTCTGGGGAAGCTCAGCATTCCCCAGACCAGTGTAGCTTATTCTGGCTGTCATAAGCTTACTCTTCAAGCATGTCATCTCTCACTGATGATTCTCAGTGCAGAGGGTACACAATGCCATTAAATCCACCCACAGATGCAGTCTCCTCCTCCATTCTTACAGTAAACCAAAGTTTTTATTCCACTTTCTAAGTTAGTTAAAACCTGCGGCAACATTAGAAATACTGTTTTGGTTAATTACCTTTCTTCAGGAAAAACTGGCAGCTCCTCTGGATCACTAGAGGTTTCCTCTGCATTATGTAATAAATGTTCTTTCCCCAAAGTGAAAGTGCATACTATTTCATTGAACATTCAAACTGCCCCTTATTCTAACCATGGATTTTTTTTTTTAAGGTGGTAAACAACTGCTACATTTTAAATGACAACATTGAGTCATCCTTCCATAGATTGTCATCTGTGACTCGTCTTGTTTTGTTGAAAATATACCTGCATGGGCAGTTATCAGGGTCTTTCTGGTACAGCAAGTGGTCTTTCTACTGTAAATTATACTTTATGAGAGGCTGGTTGTGCCTATTTTCTTCCTTGTCTGTAATCAAAAGTTGGCTTAGTCATTCAACTTCTCCTTTGTTGATTAGTTGCAGACTTAAAGGAGGTTCTTGAATTATTCAAATAGATTTTCTTTTGTTAAAAAGTCACTAATAGTAGGAAAGTTCAATCTAACTTCACAGACCAACTGCTGCCCCATTAAGGACACTCTCTTTAGGTTCCTGTATTTACTCTTTGCAGGTGTGTCTGCACCTGTACCTTGATTATTCAGAGTACTTGGGTGACTATAGTCTATTTTGAAAGTTCTCTCCAGGAAAAGCAATTGCACCACCAGCATGAATAATCTTTCCATGATTTTGCAATTCTTACAACCAGGGAAGTTTAATATTTTCTTTCCATTTAGTTAAAGGCAACATTATTTTTTTCTTTTCTTAGTATATCTAAATTATTTCTAGAAAACTGGGCAGAATCATCGTTCTCAATTTGACTTGAACTGCTCCAAATAGAAGTTCTTTCCTCAGTTAAATATCAAATATGGAATAAATGTTGATTGTTTCTATGCATTTCTTTGAGACATCATTTGAGGAACAGTGAGGTTTGATAGCCATTATAAAAGAATCTAAAACACAACAACCTTTCCCTCTCTCTGCTAACAATTAAGGCAGAATGGTTTTGAATGGCCAGACATCTGCTTCATGCTGTTCTTACTTTACTTTCATTTCCTGGGAATTCACTTAGAACATCTCTGTTAAACCCCTAAGAAATGCTTCCTTGGTCATAAATATAGCTCCTTTGTAAACAAAACACAGGTGGGACTGATGAAGGATTTTTGCTTTCCCATCTGCTGTATAAATTTAGGATTTTGAAGGTGTGATATGGGGACTTCAGCATTTTCTCTGGGCCGCTTGGAATTAAAATGGTATAATAAGGGATCTGGTGAAAGAACTAGGAATCAAATCTTTTCTACTAAAAGTACTTCAACTGAAATCTACATGGCCACTCTCACTGCTCTCTCCTCAAACATATTTGGATGGTTATCAACCTGGGATGAAATTAATATGGATATGGCAGAAGAAATTGACTTGAAGCTCTTTCTCAAATTCTGTCTTCCAATGGGCCGTGTATGCTATGTAACCAATTACATTCCAATTACATTATTTAGAGCTATAAGAGAGAAAGCTCGAAAATTGCTGCTGTTTTCAGAGAATTTCTATAGCCTGATACAGAGAGGGGAAGACAGAGCCCAGTGGGCTCCTACATGGAGGAGAGAGAACCAAGGTAGAGAGACGAAGTCTAGAGTTTTCAAAATAGGAAAGTGCTGTCCTAACAGAGAACTCTCATCATCTTCAGTGCATCTGCTGGGAGTATTATAAGAAAGTTATAGTTAGCAGATACATGTGAGAAAATTGCTCAAGAATTATGAAAAAACAATCTCAGTGGAAGAGAGGAAAGAGTATCCAGTCTTATCCAGGGCTGGGAAGGTGCCTGCTCCCACCAGTCATGAAAATCCATCAATGATGGACATGAGCAGAGAACTAAGGTCTTGTGATAATGGAGAGGTATGATTAGCCTTAGGCTAGACTTCACTCTGATCACACTAAGCAATCTTATAAGCAAGATCCCAAAAGAGCAGTTTTTAGAACTGTATTTCATACACTTGAAAACTTAGGTAGAGACATGGTGGATATAACAAAGATCAAAACTGAAGTGTTCCACAGCACCATGTGAAGGGAAAAATACAATAGTTGGGATAAACAGCAGAGTGGAGAAAAAAAATTTAAAAATTGTACAAAGTATCAGTGAGCTGTGGTACAATTTTGCACAGAATATATAAGTTTTTTTTCCCCTTTTTTTAAATCTACAAAGGAAAAGAGGGACAGAAAAATTATGCTAAGAATAAATGGTGGAGGGAACCAGCAATTAGCATAATGGCTATGTCGCTGGACTCCCATGTAGTCGACTGCGGTTCGCGTCCCGGACCCGGTGGCTTAAAACGCACACCGGGCGCGTGTGCGTGCGCGCCCAAGATCCTGAGAGGAGAATGGAGGAGAAGGGATTGCAGTGTGACCATTCCCCCAGGGGGTGATTTCTCGCTTTCTGTCTCTCTGTCTCTCTTTCTCTGTCTGGTGAGCGCAAGCGCCCTATAGCGAAAACCTCTCTCTCTCTCTCAAAAAAAAAAAAAAAAAAAGAATAAATAGTGGAACACATTTTTAAGTTTGATGAAAGTATAAACTCACAGTTCCAAGAAGCTAAATAAAGGCAAAGTACAGAAGAATATGATGAATACAACTCTAAAGCACGTATGGAAAATGCTCACATCACTGCTTTAAAAAGTTGCATCTTTAAAGCAGCTAGAGAAAAAAAGACATATTACATACAGAGGAATATAGCATAATTAAGCTAAAAATGACATCAGATTTCTTGATCAAAGAAATTATGCAAGTGAGAAGACGGGGGAACTACATTTTTAAACACTGACAGAAATGTTGTCCATGTAAAATTACATTGCCCTCAAAAATAATGTTCAAGAATGAAAGTGAAGATGTTTTTCCAAACATACAGAAAGTGAGACAATTCATCACTGGCAGAACCACAATACAAGAAATGCTAGACAGTCCTTCGGGCAGAATTAAAATGACAGCAGTCGTAAGTACAGGTCTACACAGTTGCCGGGGCATCGGAATGAGCAACTACCTGGAGAACAATAAAATTTTCTTCTTACCTTTTAAATCATTTAAAAAATAACTGACACTTTAAGTAAAGATATAAGTGTATGTACAGGTTTACTGCATATATAGACTTAAAATATATGAGAAAAATATCACAAAAGCTGAGGAAGAGAAGTAATGTGTACTACGTTAAAGTTCATGTATTATATGGGATTGGTAAAATGCTATTCAAAGTACAACCCAATTCATTTATATTGTGTATTAATCTTTAAAACTTCCATTAAACAAAGCCAAAGAGCTATAGTTAACAAGCTAACAAAGGAATAAGGTGGAGTCATAAAAATAGCCATGTGGCAGCTTTGACTTGCTTGACGTGCAATGAATTTGTGCTTTCAGAATCCACATCATATGTTGTAAATACAAACAACAATTACATTTTTAAAAAGATGTGCTACAATTAACTGTAAATAAAAATAAATAGATATTTTTAAAATTCTTTAATATATAATGAAAAAAATAGCCATTTGGGGGCCAGCAGGTGGTAGGGATATTAACATGGCTGGATCCCAAATGGTCGAATGTGCGATTTGAGTCTTGGACCCAGCAGACTGAAAATCATGCTGGGAACGTGTGCACGCATGTCCAAATGAGAGCATGATGGAGAAGGGATTGTAGTGTGTCTATCCCCCCAAGAATGATTTCTCACTTTCTCTCTCACTCTCAAGAGCACATGTTCTAGAGCAAATTAAAAAAAAAAAAAGCATGTGGTGATATCAAAAGTAACATAAGAAAATGAAATGAACAACTGTGACTAAGAGAAAACAAATAGCATAATGATAGAGATAAACCTAACCTTATCAATAATGGCATTAAATGCAAAGGCTCTAAATGCCCTACTAAAGGCTGAGAATGTAAGACTGGACACAAAAAGCAAGACAGCAACCACATTTCGAATATAGGAGGCATACTTTAACAATAAGGTTGCAAGTAAATTAGAAGTAAAAGGTGGAAGGCCAACATCATGGCCTGGTGGTTAAGCAAACCGAATCCCAAGTGGCTAATTTTGCAGTTTAAGTCATGGTCCCAATGACCTGAAAATGTGCAGTCACACATATGTGTGCCTTAAACCTTGACAGGATGGAGAAGTGGAAGAGAGGGGACGTGGCAGCATGATAATTCCTGATTGGGAGTGCTTTTCCCCTCTCACTTTCACTCTCTTTCTTACGAGAGCATGTGTCCTCTGACAATTAAAAAAAAAAAAAGTAAAAGGTGGAAAAATAAACATCGTGTAAACAGTATTACTAGTGAAAATAAAGCTTTGAAAGGTATCACTAACATCAGAAAAGTAGATTTAAGAGCAGAATGTTGGGGGGACCAGCAGTTAGTGTAATGGCTATTTCGCTGGACTCCCATGTAGTCGACTGTGGTTCGTGTCCCGGACCCGGCGGCTCAAATGTGTGCATGCGTGCCCAAGATCCCGAGAGGTGAATGGAGGAGAAGGGATTGCGGTGTGGCCATCCCCCTGGGGGGTGATCTCTTGCTTTCTATCTCTCTGTCTCTCTCTGTCTTTCTGACAAGCGCACGTGACCTATAGTGAAAACCTCTCAAAAAGAAAGAAAGAAAGAAAAGAAAAGAGCAGAATGTTGGGGCCAGCAGATGGCATGGTAGTTAAGGTGCTGGACCCCCACAGGGTTGGCCATGGTCTGAGTCCTAAACATGGCAGTTTGCTTTCTCTCTTTTCCTCTCTCTCTCTCCCTCTCTGTTTTTCTCTGCTGAATTAAAGATAAAAATAATAAATATAATTACGTTTTCAAAAGAACAGAATATTACTGATTATGGAGAAGGGCATTTCATAAGAAAGAAGCCAGTTCACTAAGAGGACATAACAACCCCAAACACCTTAGCTTCTAACACACTTGATACTCTGCATCTTCAAAATATATTAATAAAGAAAAATTGCAAGAATATGTTTAAACTGACAATTTTATTTAGAGGCTCCAATACATCTATCAATAATCAATAAAACATAGCAAATCAGAAAGAATGTAGAATTTGGGGGGGTTCTTTTTAAATTAATTTTTAAAATTATTATTCATACATTAAATTGCTATACATCTTTAGATTGTGAAGAGACTTTACCCAGCATTATATACACTTCAGTCCATCCCAGTTGAGACTATTATACACATGCTCATCAACAGATACAAAACCTTATCTGTGTCCCATAAGTGTCTTACCTCTCCATTTTCCCCCTAATTTCCTATTTAAACAATACTATCAATCTAGTAGTTGATCATTGACTCCACCCCTAAACACTAGAATAAGCACTTTTTTCAAGTCCTTGTTTACCAAGATAAATAATATTCTTGGCCATAAAATAATTTAAAAACATTCAAGTGATACAGAGTATTTTTTCTGAGAGCAGTGAAATTAAATTTGCAGTTTATAACAGAAAGATCTCTGGAAAATCATCAAATATTTGGAAACTTAAAAAAGCACTTGTAAATGACATATGATCAAAAATTAAATAAAAAGTAATTAAAAAGCATTTTGAATTAAATAAAAATACAAAAATACTACATAAACATTTGTGACATTTTATTAAAGCATGGCTTATGCTAAAATTTATAAAAATAAGTATCCATATTATATATAAAGAAATACACCAAATCAATAACCTTAACTTCCAGCTTCACAAACGAGGGAGAAGAACAGATTAAATACAATACAGAGGAAAGAAAATAATAAAGATAAGAGCAATGATAAATGAAACAGGAAATGGAAAAACAATAGAGAAAATCTATGAAACCTAAAGCTGGTTCTTTGAGAAAATCAATAAAATTGATAAACCTCTAGCCAGAGTGGTCAGGAGGAAAAAAAAGATACAAATTGCCAGCATCAAATATAACATAGGAAATATCAACACAGATTCTTATAATAGCAAAAGATAATACAATATCATGACTATCTTTCTGCCAATGAATTTGAAAATTTTTGATGAAATGAACAAATTCCTTTAAGTACATACATTACCAAAGCCCATCCAAAATAAACACATTATTTAATAAGTGTATATCTGTGAAAGAAACTGAAATCATACTTCAGATTCTTTTTTAAGGAAACTTACAGGCACAGATGGCCTTAGAAGTAAATTCTATCAAATATATAAGGAAGAAATAATACCAATTCTGTGTAAATTATTTAAGCAAATGGAGGAGAATGAACGGTTTCCAACTCCTCTGTGCTGCCGACTTTGCCCTAGTGTACAAACTAGGGTGAAAATATTACAAGAAAAGCTGTGTTGACTAATGTGTCTCATAAATGTAGGTGTAAAATGTTAAGTAAAATTTTAGTGAATTGAGTCATACACTATTTAGAAAAAATAAGATATATTGACCAAGTAGGTTTTATCCCAGAATGCAAGATTTATTTAACATTCCAAAATCAACCAATTTAATTAAACATATAATTAGTCTTCTAATGTTGCATAAAAAATGACCACAGATTAGCCATTGGAAGCAGCACCTATGTATTAGTGCATGTTCTGAAGGCCGGAGCCAGTGGGATGTGCCGACTCAGGACAGCACAGGATGATGAATAGAAGCGTCGGGTGGATTGAGTTCTTATCTGGCAGTTCTGGGGCGAAAGGTTCGTTTCCATGCTCATTCTCTTCTTTTTTCCCCTTCCACATGATAAAGGTAAACAGAGAGCAGAGCCAACAAGGTTTTGACACTGCATTTCACTCCTTTTGAGCCAGGCCTGGATCATGGCCACACGCATGCTGGTATACTCAGGGAGGTCTCTGGACACAAACTTGAAACCGTCCCGGTGGGTCAGCTTCACAGAGCATGGCGTTTTACCTGAGTCACTGTTTTGCTGGCGCAATTTAGTTTCATGGAGTTGTAGGTCTGGGGTCTCCCTTCTATTCTGGCTGGCAGTCTGTGTGGGAGTCTGCAGTCTGCTTCTAAAGGATACGTGTATCTCTGTGTTCCAGGAAGCAACAACGTCAAATTCTTCACATGCCTCAACTCTGTGATTTCCACTTCTGCAACAAGCTGAAAGAAACACTTGGCTTTTAACGAGTTTGTGTAATAATCTGTCTGTCTTATGGGTTACCATATGAAATAATCTAATCTAATCATGGGGATAAAATCCATTATATTCATAGCACCCAGAATTGTTGAGGGGATATACAAAATTACTGAGGAGAAGAGGATTGTGGGAAATTTGAGGAACATATTTTAATTCTGCCTAGCTCACCATATTAATAAATTATTGGAAAAAAATCATTAGATTATTATGACACATGCAGTATAAGGTACTTTACAGAATCATACAGTCATCACTGGGACCAGCAGATGGTGTAATGGTTACTTCACTGGACTGCCACGTAGTCAACTGTGGTTTGAGTCCCAGACCCAGCAGCTTAAATTAATGCCAGGTGCGTGTGTGTGCATGCCCAAGATCCCAAGAGGAGAATGGAGGAAAAAGGAGTACAGCGTGGCCATGTCCCCTGAAGGGTGATTTCTCACTTTCTTTCCCTTTGTTTTACTGGCAAGCACATCCGCTCTACAGCAAAACTCTCTCTAGGAAAAAAAAAAATCATACAGCCATTCCTGATAAAAATTCTCATCAAGATAAGAACAGAAGAGAATATAGTTAACTTGATTAAAAGCATTTATAACTTTTACTATTGCTCAGTAAAAGATTGAAAGCTTAAGCTCTCCTCTGTTACAGACTAAATTGTGTCCCTCCCAAAATTCATATGTTAACCGCCTACCTGCCTCAGAACAAGACTGTACTTGTAAACAGGGCTTTTAAAGAAGTAATCAAGTTAAAATAGGCTATTAAAGAGCAAATGTCGTCCTCAGGAGCAGCCCAGTGTAATCCCCCAGCCCATGGAGATCATGATCAGTGTGCGTTGTTGACTCAAAGTGTAACTTTCCAGATGTAAAAGTCATCTCACCCTGAAAATGATGAGACCTAGAATAAGGTAGTTCATTATAAAACGAAGTATTCCTGGGACCAGCTGTTAGCGTAATGACTATGTTGCTGGACTCCAATGTAGTCGACCGCGGTTCGAGTCCGAGACCTGGTGGCTTAAACTCACACAGGGCGCATGTGCATGTGTGCCCAAGATCCCGAGAGGAGAATGGAGGAGAAGGGATTGCGGCGTGGTCATCCCCCCTGGGGGGGGGGGGTGATTTCTCACTTTCTGTCTCTCTTTGTCTTTCCCGTAAGCACACACACCCTATAGCAAAAACCTCTCAAAAAACAAAACAAAACAAAACAAAACACAAGGTATTCCTAAACAATGGGAAAGATAGCTTATAAGAAGACAAAGAATAATGATAAATGACTGTATCTTGGCGCTCTGATCATTGGTCTTGTTTCAAATGCCTGATTTGCCATTTTTTTCTCTTTAGCCATACACTGTATCTGTGTTGTATTACTCTGCCTTAGTCTCTTCATCTGTAATCTACTTGTATGGGTATTGTGAGGTTCAAATTAGTTTTTCTATATAGTATATTAAGGACAATGTCTGTTATACAGTGTATCATATCATGTAACTTATAATATCTCCTATCATATAATACTAGTAAATAGTAACTGTTTTAATGGCTATGATTAAAATATCAGAAAATCCACAAAGGAGAAGATGCTACAGTTATGGAACCTTCCAGATGACACTGATTATTTAACCCACATCTTCCCCGAGGTTGTATCAAGAAGAAATGAGACTGTCACACGGCTGAGGGCCTTACCACGATTAAGTGAAATGATTGTCCTGGGCCAGCCATGGTGGCATGTGCTGCTAAGACTCTGCACTCCATAGCTGAGACTGCCTGTTCCACCATCTGTCTAGCCTGAGGGCTGGCTTGGTGCTCTACCTGTAACCCCAGTGGCCCATTAGGCTGGAGCAGGAAGACACCAAGGTCGAGGCTGCCCTGAGCGAGATAGCGAGACCCAGTTCAAAAGAAAAGTCAAGTGCGACAGCACGTGCCTGTGGTCCTAGCTGGGAGCCAGGTAGGAGGACCATCCGGTCCTAGCTGAGAGCCAGGCGGGAGGACCACCCGGTCCTAGCTGGGAGCCAGGCGGGAGGACCACCCGGTCCTAGCTGGGAGCCAGGCAGGAGGACCACCCGGTCCTAGCTGGGAGCCAGGCAGGAGGGCCACCCAGTCCTAGCTGGGAGTAGACACAGGAGGACCACCTGATCCTAGCTGGGAGTGGACACAGGAGGACCACCTGATCCTAGCTGGGAGTGGACACAGGAGGACCACCTGATCCTAGCTGGGAGTGGACACAGGAGGACCACCTGATCCTAGCTGGGAGTGGACACAGGAGGACCACCTGATCCTAGCTGGGAGTGGACACAGGAGGACCACCTGATCCTAGCTGGGAGTGGACACAGGAGGACCACCTGATCCTAGCTGGGAACCGATGCAGGAGGACCGCATGGTCCTAGGTGGGAGCCAAGCAGGAGGACCACCTTGTCCTAGATGGGAGCCAGACAGGAGGCCCATAGAGGGCAAGATCCTGTCTGAAAGAAAAAGAAAGTAAATAAAAGAAAAGGAATTTCTGAGAGTGAAGTGATGAAGTACAGGAAGTGCAACCTCAAAGATGGCACCTGGGCAAAGTATTTTAAGCTGTAGAAAATTGGGAAAGCTGCATAAGCAGAAAGGTTACTCTCTGATCTCCTTTCTCTGTTCTCCTTCACAGGCCACGCAGAATTCTCTCATGTGCCTTAGACTCTGAGAAAAGAGACAACATTACAATAGAAGAAAACACATCGTGATTACAATGAAGCAACAGGCCTTGCTGTTCCTCTCCCATCAAATGTTTCATCCGCTTTGTCCTTCAGTCATATTTCCCATAACTGTCCACAAGTACATAAATACACCACAATTCCTGATCTGCCATTCTTTGTTTCCAAAGGCTCCTGTATTAGGTAAAGCTTTCACTGTCTTTGACACATTAGTCTGTATTTTGTTGTAGGGTC
The DNA here is from genome assembly GCA_026018925.1 of Tupaia tana. Taxonomy (NCBI): domain Eukaryota; kingdom Metazoa; phylum Chordata; class Mammalia; order Scandentia; family Tupaiidae; genus Tupaia; species Tupaia tana. The sequence continues at coordinate 13,715,290 of JAKSZU010000002.1, forward strand.
TTAGCCAAGAACTTAGTGACGGACAAAGATAGCACCTTTTCTCCCCTTCAAGGGCGTTCTAAACTGTGAGGAAGTGTGGGAGAACTTCCTTCTTAGCAACTAAGTTTCTTTTTGAAAAGAGATTCAATTCTTTTGCTTTGATAAGAACTCAGCCCATACAGAAGAGCTAAATAAAAAAAGAAAAAAAATAAGAAAATATCTTCCTAAATAATTTTATTAGAACATGAATGTTGTTAAGATATAATAAACTTTATTCTAGATATATCTCTAAGTTTACGTGCAGTTGGAAGACTTGACAGATGAAATAATGTTACAAAAACATATACTACGAATGATTCTTTTTTTTTTCTTTTTGAAAGAGAGATTTTTGTTATAGGGCTCATACACCCACCAGAGAGACTGAGAGACAGACAGTGAGAAATCACCCCCTGCAGAGATGGCTAGGCTGCAATCTGTTCTCCTCCATTCCTCTTGGGATTTGCGTATGCACACACACACACACACACACACACGCCTGGAGTGGGTTTCAAGCTCCTAGGTCAGGGATTCAAACCGCAGTCGACCAGGTGGGAGTCCAGAATCTTAACCACCATGCCACCTGCTGGCTTCCTTAAATTTTTAAAATATAACTTGACTTGGATTTAGAAATTTTAAATATAACTTCACTTGGATTTAAAATATGTAGCAAACTGAATAAACACTGACTTGAAGAACTTAAATATTAGTTAAATAGGGGCCATCAGGTGGCATAGTAGTTAAGATCCTGAACTCCCAGAGTCCCAGACCTGGCAGCTTGAAACTCATGCCAGGAATGTGTGTGTGTGTGCCCAAAATCGTGAGAGACTAATGGAGGAGGAGGGATGGTGGCATGGCCACCCTCTCCAGAGGGATGATTTCTCACTTTCTCTCTCTCTGCCTCTCTCTATCTCTCTAGTGAGTGCACATACCCTATAGCAAAAAAATCTCTCTCAAAGAAAAAAAAAACACGGCCAACAGATGGTGTAGTAGTTATGTCACTGGACTCCCACATGGTTGATCATGGGTTAATTTCCAGACCTTGTGACTTGAGACTCATGCTGGGCACATGTGTGTACATGCTCAAGACCCCAGGAGGACAATGGAGAAGGGATTGCAGGGTGATTGGTGTCTCTCTGTCTCTGGTACCACATGCTCTACAGCAAAAATCTTTCAAACAACCCCAACAACAGCAAAAAAAAAAAAAAAAAAAAAAAAAGATAAAGATAAATAAAAGGGACTAGTAACCTCCAGAATTCCATGCTGATTCCCCTAACCCACTCAGCATATAACTGTATTTGTATTCAGGGTTTATTTTACAAACTAAGGGAATACATGAAAAGCTTGAGGTTATCATGTTTCCATAACCATGTGCATTCAATGTGCTCAATACGCATTGATCCAAAGTTATGTAAGAAGAGAAAACATGCACAGGACATTTTCCTATCATTGTGACACTGCATGCGTTCTGCTTTTTGTTAGTTAGTTTTAAATTTATTCACTTTTCAGTAGCGCTCACTTTATCACATTTAAAAAAATCATAAGTTTTTATTTTTCTTCTTTCACAGAAAATAATACAAAGGTTCTTCAAAAGTTTTTTTGAAAAAAAAAAATAAATTAAAATCTATGTTAATTTTGGTGCGAAATTCTTTTTTTTAATTTCCCAGAGGGCACCTGTGCTTACTAGAGCTATGGAGAGAAAAACAGGAGGAAAGTGAGAAAGATCCTCCTGTCGGTAATGGCAACACTGCGACCCTTTCTCCTCCATTTCCCCATCCTTTCAGGGTCTTGGGCGTGTGCACATGTTCCCCGTGTGTTTCTCAAGTCACTTAGTCCAGGACTCAAACCACAAGGTTGGCCATGTGGGGTTCAGCTACTCCAACCACCAACCACAGGCTGGCCTGGTACAAAAATATTTTGAAAATCCATGTTTTGTTTTTTAATAATATAAATTTTGTTTTGTTTTGTTTTTTAGAAAGAGATTTTTGCTATAGGGCATGTGCACTCACTAGAGAGACAGAGAGACAGAAAGCGAGAAGTCACCCCCCCCCACCCCCCCCACCCCCCACCCAGAGGGGATGGCTGTGCTGCAATCCTTTCTACTCCATTCTCGGCATTTGGGGCATGTGCACATACATACCTGACCTGAGGTTCAAGTCACCAACTCTGGGTCTGAAACTGCAATAAACTATGTGGGAGTCCAGCGATGTAATCCTTACACCATTTGCTGGTGCCTATAATATGCTTTTTCAATTAAAGTTTTGAAGATCCCTCATATTTAAGAATGTTTTTCCTCAAAAACTGCTCAGGGATATAGTATTCCCTGAAATTTTTTTCCCCTCTTTTATTTTTATTTTTTCATTTCATTTTCTTCCATACATTCAATCACATTATTATTTGTCTTACAAAATGGATATTTCAACAGGTGAACACCTCTCCCCAGCACCGTCAATAAAACCACCAAACATCTTCAACAGATAATACCACACCTCTTTGTGCCATTAATGCTTTTCTTCCCTGTCCCCTGAATTCTTAGATGTTATCTTTTAAGTTTAATTTGGTACATATTTTTCTAATCATTTCCATGTAATTCTTCATTAACGGAGTTCAGAAATTTCCTAGATCTTCTTTGAGCTGATTTTTCTGCATTGTTCTCTTTTCTAGAATTGACTGGGCCTCTTCTTTGTACAAACTTATTACTTTTTATTCCAGAAAAGTTTCTTAATATTATATCTCATGATACTTTCAGGTGCCACTAGTGAACTTCTCTTCTTACCATTTAATTACATTATCATTTCTCTTTTCTATTTGTGCTCATTTTTATTTCATGTCAATTTCTTCTAACTTTATCGTATTCCTGACAGTTCATTATTCTTTTTCCTTACTTATATAGCAACTTTCATTTCTATAAAAATTTTATGTATCTCTCTTTTATCATTTCCTCTGGTTTGTTTTTCAGGTGTATAACATACTTTCTTGAGGTCTTTCTTTTTAATAATGAATATCACATATTTTTAAATGTACTTAATAGTACAGCTATTGATTTACTTAATTCTTATTCTGTTTTATTAATTCTATTCATGACATATGTTCTTAGTCTTTTGCTATGTCACCATCACTCATCAATAATATTTTTCATACTGTTACATTAAAATCCATTAGTGGGGCTGGCAGGAGGCATGGGGACTAAGGCACTGGACTCCCACATGACCAACTATGGTTTGAGTCCCAGATCTGATGGCTTGCTTTCTTACTTTTCCTCTTTCTCTCTCTGGTTAAGTTATAAAACAATAATAATAAATAAAGTTAAATAAATAATTAAAAAAAATAAAACTGTTGGTTTCACATTCCAGCAGGTACTTTACATGTGCCTAGTTTGCAACACCATGATCTGGTCATCTGAAACGATTACTTCGCTGACTTATGGAGATCTTTTAAAAGTTGCCAAATTTTATAAGCCAGTATCAAAGAGATCACAGTAATCGATATCACCACCAATTTCATCAAAAAGATTGTTAAATACTGGGGAGTAGTTGATCTCATAGCAGTGAGTGTGATTTTTCCAAACTTTGGATGCTTCACATGAAAGCTCGAATTTCATCATTTCCAATACATGCTGTCAGTTGTTTTCTTGTATGTGACAGCCTCATTTTCCTCAATTTTTGTCAAAATGTCTGCCAAACACTCAAGTTGGAACAATCATAGTTTGTCAGTCTTTCAAGTAAAAAGGATATCTAATGGAAAGAGCAGCTCACGCAGTTTGCAAATGAAACAACGACAGGAGTTTTCCTGGAGACCACCCTGCTTTGGTACGCGGCAGAAGTGCTTTCTTTATGTGTACTTCCTGTTCCATCAGACGGAATATTGAAAAAGACAAGCACCCAAGGGGTGAAATGTAATAAAATCATTAATTTTTACTACTTCAAGAAGGATATTTTTAAGTGAAACTGGCATATTTCCCCACTGCGATTGTATGAAGAACAGTGCCTGTTAGTTCAGGTGGGTGTCACTGCCAGGGTTTGGGTGAAGCCACCGCCAGTTTTACTCACTGTTGCTTTTGCACCATCAATGAAAATGTCCACACAGCACAGAGGCAGCTCACACTGCCATACTGTTGACACACAGCGTTGACCTGCACCATGGGCAGGGGCCTGGGCTTGGGAAACCCCAGTAGTCTGTGGGCCTCTGAGAATTCGACTTAGGCAAAGCTATGAGAAAAATAACTGAATTGCTATCAATGGTGGCTTCATGGTGGTGAAAACAGTAGCAAAGAGTCAATCCATTGCTCACTTTGTGTTTTTGTTCCATCTCATATACTACTTCTATATATTGTTTTAACTCAGTGAAGAGAAATACTGTAAAATGTATCAGCCACAGTTGGCTCAAATCACAACACAGTTTTATTCCAGATGTTCAGAGGCCTGCCTTAATAGGACCCTTATTTCTGAAATAAATATAGTTATTCACCTAATGCTCAGGAACATGCTAAGAAATTTATGATTTTGCTCTCAAATTAGATATTTTGCACTTTGGATAAATGTTTCATAGATTTATGTAATATAAATTTCAACAAAGGACAACATTCAACTTGTTGGCAAATAAAAAAACATAATTTGACTCTTTTTGGTCATCAGTATGTAAATAAATACACAAGTGAAGGCTTATTTTAATCCTTTAAAAAGAAACATATTTGAAATTGCTTGGTCCATAAGTAAGTTAATGAGTTCCACCAACAACACAAGAAGGTGACACAAAGTACGTCCCCCGAGTGTGTCAAGCATGTCATTATTCAACAGCCAGTGCCATTCTGATTTCCCTGCACTGCACAGGCTAGTTGAACTGTATGATGTAATCAGCATGCTATTTCCTGTTTTCTCAATTATGCACATCAAACTGAGAACATAATTGCCCACATTACATAGAAACCCTTTCATGTCCTGAGTAGGTCAACAGTATTATTTTGAGCTTATTTGTCTTGAGGAAACCTGGATTGTATCTGTTCTACATAAACAGATTAAATTTTAATTGCATTTACCATATTCCTTATAGATTTTGTTTGGCATAATTAAACCAATTAAACTTATAACACACTCATTCACAGAGGGTGCCAAGAAAAAAGAGTTAAAGAAAACTATATTTTTCACTCACTTGATAGTGTCTTGAGCTTTTTAGATTAGACATCATTGCAATTAACTGAGTGTAATTAAAAAGCTAAGTGATGCCGTTACTGTGGTCACTCGCCGAATAGTGTGACAGACAGTGCTGAGGCTCTGTAAACTGAAAAGCTATTAATGGGAGTTTTTCATGTCATTTATCTCAGCAGATACTCATCACACTTAGGGTTTCTGGGAAGAGGCTGCAGACACAATGAGTGTTGAAGTGTTAATTGAAAATCTAGTCACATAAAGATGTGAGAATTTGAAAAGTTATCTCAGTTGTGCAGGGTTGGCAACATCTTCTTAGGAGCCATACAATCTCCATTGCCTCTATTCAGGTTTGCTAGTGGAGTGTGAGTGCAGCCACAGGTGACTCATCCACGGCACTGCTCCAGTCACACGCCACTCACGGCCCCAGGCAGCCAGACCAGAGCCAGAGTTGGCCCAGCAGTGCATCTTCCGGACTTAACCTCCAACCTGGTGACTGTTGCTAACTGTATTCCTAGAAGGAAAACATGCCAAAAGTAAAAAGAAAATGGGGATAGGAAATCAACGTCTCTGCTCATGTAATTAAGTACATTGGCGGGTCCCCATAGACTAGACTGACAGTCGAAAAATTGGCAAGAGAAAAACAGAAATTTATTACTATGTGATGAGGAACTCAAACGTTGGCTAGAAATTGGGTTTATACAGCACTTTAGTGAAGGAACAAAGCATGTGGAGGGAAATGACAGATGAGGGCCGTGAGTTTATGGGATGGCAAACTATGGGGTGGCAAATACAGGGGAACTAATGGAAGACAAGGGCCGGCGGGAAAAGTCTGTTACGTGGATTCTTCTGGTGACTTTCCAGGCTGACACAGGTCTAGAGCTGGCGGGATGAACTCTTACCTTTCTTGGTGAGGATGGAGGAGGGACAATCGGAATTTATTTTCTGCTTTCAGGCAAATGGGAGGACAGAGAACTGTCCCTTACTTAGGCTGTGCTTCCTCATTGCCTTTGGCTCTGTCCCTCTAAGAGAAATGCTGAGGAAAAGTAAGTAAAACCAAAGAGTTTACTTGGGCCAAGGTTGAGGATGACCGTCCAGGTGTCACAATACCTGAGTTGCCCTGAATAACATGCACCATGGTTGGGTAGATTTCAGGGTGATTGTAAAGGCAAAAGTGAATAGGAGAGGAGGGAGCACATATTGTTGCTAAGCCTCATGCCGATGGAGAGCTATAGCAAGGAGGCTGTGACAGTTGTGATTGACTAAATTCTATGACAGGGAACCAGATGGCTTCATGGTTTCCCAGGAGCACTTTGCTTAATGTTAAGTGAAGTGTGGAGAAATTGAGTCTGGCCAATGTTGTACCTCCTGATGGAAGGTAAAGGTGGAATTTATTTGGGCAATCAGGATATTCATAAAATGAGAAGTCCAACAATATCTTGGTAGCATCTTGAGCTATTTCAGGTGCCTTATATTAGAGGCCCATAGCCAAGGAAATACGCCCAGAGTAAACAGTGCAAGATAGTCTACCTTCTGTGTGCCTGAGTTCAATTTCTCTACTGGCCTCTTGGACACTGTCAACAAAAGGGCCTTTTACCTATTTTTCTTGATTTATAGTTTGAAATAGTTCTATGTCAAAGAGGCATATTTTGAGGTGACACATTCTGTTTCTTTTTTTTTTTTTTTTCTAGAGAGATTTTTGTTACAGGGCATGTGTGCTCAACAGAGAGAGACAGAGAAACAGAAAGCAAGAAGTCATCCCCCCAGGGGGGATGGCCACGCCACAATCTCTTCTCCTCCATTCTCCTCTCGGGATCTTGGGCATGCATGCACATGCACCCAACATGAGTTTTAAGTCGTTGTGTCTGGGACTCGAACAGCATGGGAGTCCAGTGACATAACCATTACACTATCTACTGGTTCAACATACTCTGTTTCTTAACCGGTTTGCACTTACATTGTCAGGAGTGCATAAACCTCACTGACAGCTCTTCAGATACACTTCCAGGCACTGGTCAGAAAGCAGCAAAGGTGGGAACCAGCAGTTAGCATAATGGCTATGTCGCTGGACTCCCACGTGGTCGACCGCGGTTCGCGTCTCGGACCCGGTGGCTTACAACTCACGCCGGGCGCGTGTGCGTGCGTGCCCAAGATCCCGAGAGGAGAATGGAGGAGAAGGGATTGCGGCGTGACCATCCCCCCTGGGGGGTGATTTCTCGCTTTCTGTCTCTATGTCTCTCTCTCTCTGTCTGGCGAGCGCACGCGCCCTATAGCAAAAATCTCTCAAAAAAAAAAGAAAGAAAGCAGCAAAGGTTGGATTTGGATTCTGAGTACAGTTACATAAGAGCACTATTATATTTGGGTCTCTCTTTGAATTTATGAATATTAAATAGATGGACAACTGGAAAGAAACAGAGTAGGAGTTAATATAAAGTATTTTGTTTTCCCTCCTTTTAGAAATCAGTATAAGGAAGACAAAGGCTACTGAAGACCTTTCAAAGAGGCTCTAGTTATGGGTCAGTGATCTTTTTGGTCATTGGTTCCTGAGTGATTTGTAAGACGCACACAAATTAATTACTGAGTATTTGATGTAGGAAGCTCCAGAGATGTTAACTGATGCTCCAAAATGTCATTTTTTTCTTTTTTTGGGTGGGGTGGGCGAGGGAAGGTGTTTTGCTATAGGATGCATGCGCTCGCCAGAAAGACAGAGAGAGTCAGAGAGACAGAAAGCGAGAAATCACCCCCCAGGGGGGATGGCCGTGCTGCAATCCCTTCTCCTCCATTTTCCTCTTGTGATCTTGGGCGTGCACACACAAGCGCCCAGCATGAGTTTAAGCCACCGGGTCCAGGACTCAAACCACGGTCGACTACATGGGAGTCCAGCAACATAACCATTATGCCAACTGCTGGTCCCCACAATGACATTATTTTCTAATGTGGTCTAGCAGAAAGGAGCTGGAAGATAAGAAGGTAAAATATCAGTGAAAGCATTTGCCACATTGATAGCTAAAATCCTTTTTATATGTATTTTGAAACATGGTAGATAATTGTCCAAGCAGAATTTCAATCTCTCCTGACTTTCCAGACTCCAGACTGGGGAATGGACGTTGTGCTAATTCAGATCCTACCACAGTAGGCTTCTTCTTGGGAGGCCGTGTGCACATGAGGATTGCAATCATCTTTTCTGTCCTGGTGGCCACACAGCCCTGAGCTAGTCCAAGCTGCTCTTTCATTCTTTACATAAAACATTGAAATCACTTTCTTCCTATTAATGAAATGCAACTTCTGTTATGACAGATCTTTTCCACTATAAGAGATTAACTTTGAGTTGTTCTTTCAGTAGGAAAAAAGTGCTTTCCTGGGCCAGTCATGTGGCACAGGCAGTAGGGCACCCCTCTGTAATGTTGGAGTCCTGAACATTAGGATCCCGGGTGGATCTGAAACACACACTGGGTGAGCGCACAGGATACCGGCAGCTGAAAGGTTTGCAATGGGTGGCTGAGAGAGACTGCAGCATGAGGAGACCCTGAGAGTGACCGTTTACTTCTCCCTCTTTCTCAAGAAATAAAATAAATTTTAAAAATAGAAAATGTGTTTTCCACGCTGGCAGTAGCAGTGATAATGCTCTGTGTCTGGAGAAAATTTCTATTTTAATCAAATCTTTAAAAACAAATGATCAGCACATCAAAATGAAGTAAAAGTGAAACACTCTCCAGCTTCCCTTCCTTGCCCCTGCACTTCTTGTATGTGTATCTCTGTGTTCGTGACACCTCTAGGTCCCACCCCACAAGTTACTTAAAAGGTAATAACTAGGCTTCGAAAGATGTTATTTTCAGAAAAAAGGATACATTCCATCAAGAGTAGGATGTATTCAGATTTGAGGCCATAAGTGCTCTTAAAGCTGTTCAGACATCTCCACTTGTTAGAACGGATGAACAAAGGGATTGTTGAAAACTCGATTCTTTTACACTTGTTCATACAACTCAGTAATTCGTGTAACGGGTCGTCCCAAATGGGCTATTCGGTTACTGGTATAATTATCTAGGTTTAGTTGCTAAAATAATTAGAGGTAATGTAAATGTGAGCAATTTTCCAAGCCATAGTTAATAGGGTACAAGTATATACAGAAAAACAAAAGCCACCGTTTTCCTAAGTGGACAGTTCACTGTTCATTAGAGTAACAGTGTGGGATCAGTTACCGTGTGCCAGGCCCTAAGCAGGCGTTTAACCGGATTAGATCATCTAGTCCCCATTGTACAGATGGAAATCTGAAGCTAACAGACTGAGCCCCTGTTCTCCTAACTGGTAAGTCAAATCCAAGACTTGTTCTTGGGCCTGTGTGGACTCACTGTACTGTAGCACACGCTTCCAGATTACAATTTTGGAAATAAATACCCAATTTAGAGTTACAGGGGTATCCTTTCTGGAAGGATTTACTTGGATACTGTTCTTAGAAAAAATAAAATGAGGGAAGAAAGTTCAAGGAGACAGTCCTTGCCTCCCTGCCAACGCTCCTTCCACCTTCTGTCCTGGCTTTCTCCCCTGTTCTCTGTCATCCCATCCACAAGGAGTGGCCAGTACGCTTCAGCAGCAGGGAGAGTGCAGATGACACCCAGTTAATCAGGGAGTAATGAGACCACTTCAGGTTTAAAGAGCTTGTGGAGATGCTCTGACTTTCCCTGACACAAAGTGGTGGGCCCCAGAGCCATTTTGTAAAATGTTTCTCTGCTTCTCAATCAGTTCCTCCTGAAAGGCAGGGGTCTGCCACAAGGAGGCGCCTAAGAACAACTGAGACAAGCTGAGCTCACCTCTAGCCATTGGTCATTGTGCCCAAGGGAGTCTTCCCACCACTAAGGGCTTGATCAGTGTACTGCAGGACTGTGAACGGCATGAAGCCTGGGAACAGTGAGAGAAAAAAAGCAGATGCAGAAAGAAGAATTGAGATACACAAAAAATACCTGAGTCTATGTATTCTCCAGATTTTCCTAAATTCTCACTGCATGCTTAGTGGTTTCTGAGAGACAGAGTAACCTCACAATAAATCCCACTTGGTCCTAAATAGACTTTAATTGGTTTCTATTTGTTTTGGAAGAGTCCTAACTAATATGTTTCCCAACCTGCAAACTGCCCAACTCGTAAACTCTGGGAGTGGCCCCAAGCTCTGTGAGGTCCTTATACAGACCTGTGGTTTACTTGTCCTTGGTCAACCTGGTTTGTTTGCTCCCAGCATTCTTCCATGGCCTCACCATCCTTCTGAAGTATTTTGAGACACACAGTCTGGGAAATATTTTTCTAATGTTTTGAAACTTATGAGAATTCTGATTAATATACATCCCCGGGAAGAGTGATGTTCCTGAAATGCAGCACTGCCAGTGTATTTTTTCCTATAATGAGATTCCCAAAATGATTTTTTATACAAATAAGTGCTCCTTTAGAGTAAATAATGATATAGAATTTGCATGTAAACCGTTATTCAATAAATTACCTTTGTTGATGGATAGTCTCAATGCTAGTATTATATTTTCTAATGCGAAATTTAAACACTATTATTTATTTATTTACTTTTAATGTTATGAATTCTTTGAAAGGATACTTTGTTGATTGTCTCACTATGGATTATCCTCTTTTATTCCTCGACAGATAAATCAAATTTTATCTGCATTAGTAATCGCTCCCTGAGAAATATTTAATAATGACAAATGATACAGTCTGATTCAAAGAACCAAGCTCTAAATGCGGATTCTCTAATCCAGAGAAAACACACAGCACGTGTAAAGTGTCAAGGACCCTGGAAGAACCGTGTCGTATGCTAGCATGAGGAGAAAAGCCTGGCGATGTTATGTTTGGAAGTGTCAGAGCTCAGTCATTTATCAGATATGTCCTTGGGGCCCAACAGTCTTCCAGGTGCCAAGACAAATACCAGAGCAAGAGCCCATCGTCCACATGAAGGGACACAAATGCACAGCGTAAGTTTATTTTACAAGCCTCAGAGATTGCTTGCTGCTCCTATGGTCAACCGGTGGAGCTAGATCCTGTTCTATCACTTCTCTCATTTATATCTTTTTTTTTTTTTTTAACCAAGAAAGGTGTTTCTTGGCTGTACTCAACAGGAAGTGTTCTTTAATAATCCATTTTACTTCCACTACTGACTAATTTATGTATCTCTTTTAAAATCCATTTTAAACTGTTTATCCCAGAGTTAAAATGCGACCCCTTAATTAACCATATTCTACATTCGAATAATTCTATATGCTTCAGGTGGAATGCAAGTGCCGCCCTACAGCAGAGCTAATGTGTCCCCTGGGCAGCTGCCTGTTATTGTCACACCCCGCTGTTATTGCACATACTGCTGTCCACCAGCCGTTATCAAGTAACAACCACTCACTGGGGCCAATTTTGTTTTAGTCAATAATTTCTGTAGTTATTAAACGTAAGAAAAAAATCTTTTATAAATACCTTTATTCAAGCATACCTAGAAACCAACTTTGTATTTTGTAGGTCAAAATTTGTCTGATGTTATACTCTTTACACCTCAAAAATTTCTTCAGCCTATCTCATGGGAAAGGTTTCATTAATATGTTTTCTCTGGTTTTAGTTGTCTGAAAATATCTTTGCTTGTCTTTTCTATCACTAAGGCATGATCCTCTTGCCTCAGCCTCCCTGGTCATTGGGACTGTAGGTCCATGCCACCACACTCAACCAGTGGGCAGGACTGGGGATGGACTATGAGCCCCCGTGTAGTCCCAGCCTGGGGGACACAGTGTCATAGCAACACATAACCCTGCAGCTGGACTTGTGTTTCACATCTGGAATACAATTTTCCAGGTATATAATTCTAGATTAACAGATTTTTTTTCTTTCAGCACTGAAGATATTACACAATTGTCTTTTTTTTTTTTTTTTTAGGTTTTGCTGTAGGGGTAGTATGTTTGCTGGAGAGATAGAGAGACAACAGAGAGAGAAAAAGTGAGAAATCATGGCCTGGGGAGGGATAGTCACCCCACAGCAATCACTTCTTCTCCATTCTCCTTTCAAGATTTTGGGCAGGAATGCACATGTGCCTGACATGATTGTCAAGCTACCAGGCCCAGGACAAGTACCATGGTTGGCCATGTGGGAGTCCAGCGTTTTAACCACTATGCCACATGCTGGCCCCCACCATTGTCTTCTGGTTTTCTTAATTTCAGACGAAAACTCTGTTTTCAATTTTATCTTCATGTTTATGTAATGTGTTCTGTACTTTAGCAAATGTAGCAATTTGCCTGTGAAGTACCCAGGTGTTTTCCTTCCCTTTTTTGTACTTTTATGGCTTGATCATAACTTCTTGAATTGATGCCTTGATATTTTTTATTTATTTGGAAAATTTTCAGTTACTATCTCTTTGGATATTTCTTTTGGCCCATTTTCTCCCTCTTCTCCTTCTGGAGTTGCAATTACATACTAGTTATGCCTTTAAATACTATTCCACAGCTTGTGGGGGCTCTGTATGGGGCTGTGTGTTCCCATCCCCAGTCTTCCCCCATCCTCCTGCCAGCTGCATTTGTCTTTATTACATTACTACTTTAATGTGGGTCATTACTGGCTTTTTTTTTCCTTGAGAAAGAGATTTTTTTCTATGGGGAACGTGCTCTCACCAGAGAGACAGAAACTGAGATATCACCCCTCACACACACTCCAGGGTAGATGACCATGGTGCAATCCTTTCTCTTCTCACTTCTCAGGATTTTTGGGCATACACACATGTGTGCCTGGTGTGAGTTTCAAGCCTCCAGGTCTGGGACTCTAACTGTGATTGGCCATGTAGGAAGGAGTCTAGGAACTTAACCCCTATACCACCTGCTGTCCCCCCCATTACTGACTTTTAAGAAAGGAAGGAGGAATGCAGTCAATCTCTAGAAGCTGCAAAGGGCGGTAACACGCAATCTCTTCCAGATCTTTCAGAAAGAAATATAATCCTGCTAATCTCTTGATTTTAACCTATTTTGGAGCTGACATTCAGAGCTGTAAGATTTAATTTAATGTTAAGTCTCCAATTTGGGGATTGTGCATTATAGGGGAAACTATCAATAATACACTAATACTGTATTTCCATCGGGCTTTTTTTCATTCCTATCTTCTGTAGTTTCCCATCTGTTCATTAGTGCTATATACATACTTTTACCCTTCCACCAGTCACTGTGAGCCTTTGTCAGCCCTGAGGTTGGTGATACTTGTTGCTTTTCCCCCCAAATCAGAAGCTTGCCCACTGGGGAAGTGACTGGGTGATATTTCATGCATTTCTTTAGTAGTACCTGCACCTTTTTCCACTATGATCACAATGTTCATAATTATTTCGCATTTCTTTATTGGTGGTTCCAATATCTCTATCATCTCTGTCTGAGTGTGGATTCCTTTTCTATCAAAATTTTAAAAAAAATCTTTTAACGTTTGATTGATTGATGTTCTTTCTAGACTTGAGAGTATATTAGAAACTGTAGTAAGCAGCACTTATGCCTTGAAATGAGCATACTTATTCTTCTGCTATGCTGTTACCGATGTTGGTGGTAGGGATTAATCTACTTTAGAGCCAACCTGGGTTTGTTATTTGTGGTTTGCGTGTCCGCCTTCAGTGTACTATAGGCTTTACATTTTTCCTGATGTTACTTTGTGCTTGGGTTCTGTATTGTTTCCCCTAGGGTTTTTCCTCCATGTTTTCTCCAACTGCAGCTTCAGGTCTTCCTTTTGCACCTAGACCTTGAGAAGGTCTAGTTTTATGTTCCTTTTCCTCTCCCATAAGTAGAAATTTCTCATACTTGGTGTTTGGTAGCCTGGAGAATACAGGCAGGGAAATTCGCTGTTTCTTGTTCAGCCTCTGTGTAGTGTCTTTGGGTTTCAGAGGAACAGCTTCCTATGTGACCTTGCTTTCTTCTGTAGAGGGAGAGCTCTAAGCGTCTGGGCCAGGATGGTGCTCTGGACCTCTCTGGAGTGCAGACATTTACTTTTGTCCTTCACTTCTCATTGCGAGCCTTTGCCAGCTTTGTGGTTGCTGGTGCATGGTGCTTTTCTCCCAGAGTCAGAACATTTTGCTCCCTACGGAAAGTGACTGATGGTGTCCCATGCCTTTGCCTTTCTGTATAACACCTGCACTGTCCTCCCTGAGTGCAATGACAGGCATCCTCCTTGCTTTCACCCTGCTCCCCCTCTTTCTCATGAACAGTGGACCCATGTGGAAAAACCTACAATGGGGCATCAGCTTCCCTCAGATCTATAAATCAGAGACCCCTCTGTACCTCTATACCCTCACTGTATTTCATTCTCCACCTTTAAGCTTTTATGTGGGGTCTTGTATTTCACCTGCACCCATATATCAGTGGGCGCACATGTCCCACTTCTTGAAGATACCCACCTTTCCCTGTTTGGTGCATTACATATAACCTCAGATTTCTGATAGGTTGAAGGAATGCTGTGATTTATAGATTATATATATTCTTTTCATTGGTGTGAGAGTATATGCTAGTATACTATTATACAGTGTGACAATTATACTACATAAAAATATACACATTCATAGTTAACAATACAGAAGCAGCATACAGTGAAGTGTGCTATAGTGGGGTCGGTTTTCTGGGTAGTTGAGGTGCCCTCATTTGCATATATTTATTGTTTCACTGTTTTCAGTTTCCTCTGGGTTTCAATGTCTCCCACAGCTACTTCCTCACAGATACCTTTTATCTCTTTCACTATTTCAATTTTAATTTTTATTCTATGTTCATCATAGTAAAGTTCACTGATCCCACATATGTAGGAAGGTTCCACTGGTCTTATTTTTTTTTTAAGTTTATTTACTTCTTACATGAGTGACAGAGACGGGGAGAGAGAGAGAGAGATTGAGAAAGAGAGACAACATCCCCTACAGTGTCAACACCTCAATTCCCCCTCAGTTTTCAGCCATCCCTGCACATGGGCACATACATTCCCACTGGACTCAGGGGAGTCTCTGGACATTCACCAGGAGCCTTCTCATGCAGATCCACTTACAGAGCACTGTGACAAAACAGTGTCCCCACCATCTGGTCCCCACTGCTCCCCCACCACATGCTTCTTTATAATATCTTTGTATGGATGCTGCACTTAGCTCTTACATTATTTATTTTAGAATAAACAATGTTTAGATATCAGTAGGCAATTCCAATAGGAGAAAAGGTGGTTTGACCTTACAGGTTTTGTAGGACGAGTGCTCTCACTTCAGCTGTAGCTCTGTGTACCTTTCCTCCCTTACCGCTTTGAACCATACAAGTTTCAAAGGTCTTCCACTGCAGCCCTGTTGCCTGTTCTTTCAGTGGCCACTGCCACCAAGCAGAGAGCCCCAACCTTTCACAGCTATCCACCTGGCTTCAGAGGGGTGTGTTTGTTCACCTTTTGAGATCTGTCACCTGTGAGACTCTGGACACATTCACCATTTGTTCCATCTCAGCCCAATTCATGGTAGTTCTGAATAAAACAGAATCCTCTTATGTTGAGAGTGTACATTTTCTGGAAACTTCTGACATCTTCCTGTATTGGGTCCACCTCCTTCTTCCAATCCTTCTCTGACTCAGCATCATGGCTTTTGGCTTATTGCCTCTTACCCAGCTATAATGACCTTAGTTGTTCTTGATGGCACTTTCCTGTGGTTCATATTGTTTTGTTTCCTCTGTGCCCTGCATCCTAATTTGGCTGAACATGCATTATATTGGTTGTTGTTTTATTTATTTTTTTTCTCCTTGTCTTATTTGATTTCTCTATAAAAAGGTAGAAAAAAATATGAAGCAAGTCTTCATAAGTTGATCTTGCTGGAAGCTACTAATATTTTTCTAATTGTTTTGATAATTACTGAATTAAGAATGGGGTTGTATATGATGATTGATGGTTCAATGATTCTCAAAACTGATGTCGCCAAGCAAAATTTTAATTAATATTCTCTCCTGGACCTTATGGTATGAAACATACTGATTACTAAACAGGCTACATTTATGAAATAATTGTTCATTGTCAAAGAGACATTTATAATTTCCAATTAAAGTTGCTAATTAGCATGAACATCATGAGGTACTCTCACTGAATTGATATAGCAATAGACAAAACAAAGAAATAAGAAATTGTAATTAGTCCATGCAACCTTAATGCTAATAAATTTACATACATCACCTGGCTCTTTAAAATACAGAAAGCAATTTTAAGACACCAATTATAATCAAAATAGACAACGTCTGAAGGATCCAGGAATGTATGTTGTGAAATGGAGAAATAAGCTTTGGACTTTCTATTTTCTTGAACTTTAATTGCTCTATTTTTTTTTCTTAAAAAAAAGCCTATTTTTATTTTGTAAAAATATAGCTCTATGAATTTCTATTTCTAAATATTTATAATATTTATTTCCATATATTTATTTGTACTCTTATTGTATATGTAAAATCTTGAGGAAAATATAGTGTACTTTTCAATAACCTGTATCAGTTAGTCAAATAACTTGTATCTATTCTTTTGAACCTTGATTTTTTTTCTTACTACTAGGATTTTGAGTCATTCTTGTTAAAAGTATGGAGTCTAGCATTAGTCTATTAATTTTCAATGCAGTGTACTATCCTAATGAATGAATGGAGCACAATTTAGTCTTCCATTCATATCTAGATTGATATTTGTGTAGTTTGCAATCATATGTTATTACAGTTACTGTTACTATGAACATTTCTTTTTAGTTTTTTTTTTAACCTATTTTGGATAGTAACCATTGTCTCTTTCATGTGTTATGAACATCTAGTTTGTTCTTTTGTTTCATATTTTCTTAAGGTACTTCTTAGTGAACATATATTATCAAATTTGATATAGTAAAAATAATGATTTTTTAATTTACATTTAATCACCCTACTCTGTAGGTCTTTACAGTGTACTACATGGTTTTTATCAGCATGAAAACGGTGGATAATAGCCAAGTCAAAGACCTTACCATATACATTAGCGTCAGCAGATAACTTTTCATTTTTGTGTCTATTAAATATGTTGTTTGTTTATTCCCTGATCCCCTTCATCCTCTCCCTTCCCCCACATATTGTCTACACAGCACATGTGATTGCCAGGGGAAACAGACAGATAAACAGAGAGGAAGAAAGAGAAAAAGAGTAAGAGATCATTCCCTGGGGGGATGACCACACTGCAGTCCCTTCTCCTCCAACCTCCTCTCAGTATTTTGGGCACACATGCACATACTCCTGGCATGTTTTTCAGGCTGAATTGGGACTCTAGCCACAGTCAGCCGTGAGGGATCCAGTCATCTAAACAACCTCTTCACTCGGGAACCAGCAGTTAGCGTAATGGCTATGTTGTTGGACTCCCATGTAGTCGACCGCGGTTCGCATCCCGGACCCGGTGGCTTAAAACTCACGCCGGGCATGTGTGAGTGCGTGCCCAAGATCCCAAGAGGAGAACGGAGGAGAAGGGATTGTGGTGTGGCCATCCCCCCTGGGGGGTGATTTCTTGCTTTCTGTCTCTATGTCTCTCTCTGTCTGTCTGGCGAGCGCACGCGCCCTATAGCAAAAACCTCTCAAAAAAAAAAACAAACCTCTCCACTAATTTGCCCCTAAAATCATTATTCTTACCTATTATGTGCTGTACTTTTTTATTGTGTTTAAGAAATTCGTTCATATTTTGATGCCATAAAGATATAATCCTACATTTTAATAATAATTTTATTATTATATCATTAATGTGCATAGATTTAATTTACACAATTTGATATAATCGATATATTTTTATTTCCTTCCATGTTAATAATAATCATGCCAATATATTGTTAAATAGTTTACCCTTTCCTCACTGATCTGCAATATTATTATTGTTGTATATATAGTTTCCATCCATGAATGACTCTATTCTTCTCTTCTTAAATCTTAGATCTGAAATTTCTGATCTAATTTCTATTTATCATGGCATTTTTTTTCTTCTTTTAATTTGAATAGTTTGCATTTCATTATTTTCTTTCTCTGTCAACATAATTTTTGTTTCTCTACTGCCAACATAATTTTAAATGTAAACAGAAATTCTGATCTAATTTTTGTTTTATATAGGAAATTTTTCTTTTTTTTTCTTTTTGGAGAGGTTTTTAGCTATAGGGCACGTGCGCTCGCCAGACAGACAGAGACATAGAGACAGAAAGCAAGAAATCACCCCCCAGGGAGGATGGCCACGTCGCAATCCCTTCTCCTCCATTCTCCTCTCGGGATCTTGGGCACGCAGGCACATGCGCCCGGTGTGAGTTTTAAGCCACCGGGTCCGGGACGTGAACCGCGGTCGACTACGTGGGAGTCCAGCGACACAGCCATTATGCTAACTGCTGGTCCCGAGATATAGGGATTTTTGAATTATGGCTCTAGTATTTTACTTTGGATTTAGCATTATTTTAATCATTTTATTTCCATATATATTTTAAAATGTCTATTAATTTTACACCTTAGTCTGCAAGATATTTACATTTTTTTAAATTTCATGTATTTCAAAGATTTTCCTTAATTCAGTATTAAATATATTGTTTTTTAATTAATTTATTTTTATTATCATCATAATCTTCTTTATATTACATTGGATTACATATAACTTTACAGTGTATTACATTGCTTTTTCAAAAGGGAATGCCATGCATGTCAGTCAATACAGAGACATTAATTTCCCCACTTCATCATTCAATATCTTTTCTATGTTTTTCCCAATCATTATTATTATTATTCTAATTATTTTTTAAACAGTCAATCACTATTTCTCATTTTGCTTATAAAAAGACTTTACCCATCATGAAATACTTCTCAGACCAATCCAGTTGCGAATATTATATATGTCATCATCCACAGGCAATAAGTCATATCTGTTTCCCACTAACGTCCTGCCTCTCTATTTGTTCTCTTGCTATCGTTCTGAATACACTGTTTTTAAAAAATTTAGCTTGATCCTTTTACATTTGTGACCATTAAAAATATTGTTAAAATAACTCCTATTGTTTCAGATTATGCTCTAAATTTGTCTTACTTTTTCTGTTTTTTTTTTTTTTTTTTTTTTTTTTTAAGCCTTTTCCATCATGGTTTTATTTTCTTCTCTGTATGTTATTTAATCACATATCTAATTCTATGTCTTCTGTGTTTGTTCCCAAGTTTCTATTATGTATACTTAATGTGCACGTTAATCATTTTATCTTTTTCCTCCCAAGCAATGTGAGAATGTAAAGCACTGGAGCTCCAGTTTCATCTATCTTGCTTAAAAGTTGTCTTCCAGCAATCGAACCCAATATGTCTTTCAACTCCAGAAACTAGATACTACTATTATCGCTATGAAGAGGAAGTTATTTTCATTTTAAAACCTATTTACTAATTTTTTCTTACCATTCTTTCTTTCACTTTAGGTTTTTATTTGAATATTATTTTCCTTCTTTCTGAAACATACCTTATAAGAGGTCCTTTTATCTTCATCCTTTAATGGTAAACTCAGTTTTTATTCAAACATGTTGAACTTTCTCCTGTTTTTGATAAAGTTTATTTATTTTTATTTTTATTCATGATATAAAGGTCATGTGCATTGCATCCCAGAGAGAGAGCAAGAGCGAGCAATGATGGAGGTGTAGGGCTGTAATTTCTCAAGAAGACATTATATTTCTTTTCTTCTAATTGGAATATAATTCCCGTGATGGCTAAGATTCTCTGTAGAATCATTTTCCGGTAAGAAAACATTTCCTAGACCACTTTCTCATTGGAATCTCTCTTATAAATTAGTTTATCATGTCACTAAAAAATCGGTTGACCATATATAGAGAGGCCTACTTTTGGCATTTCTATTCTGCTCTAGGATTCCATATGCCTGTCCTCAGCCAATATTCCCTTTAATACTGTAGCTTTATAGTAATTCTTGAAATCGTGTACTGTGTGTATTCTGATTTTGTTTTTCTTTTTCAAAATTGATTTAGCTATAACAGTCCTTAGTTTTCCCATATAAAATTTGACATCACCTCCTTGATTTTCTATTAAATAAAAAAGTCACCTTTGATTGGTAGTCCACCAGATATATTTATCAATTTGGAAAAGAATTAACATCTGAAAATTGTTGAGTTTTTGATCTATAAGCTCACTTTATCTCTTGGTTATTTGTCTTTAATTTCTTTTAGCAATATTCTATAGCACTTACTTTAGAGGTCTTGCACATATTGTCTTGAATTCATTTCTGGATATTTTTTGGTTATAAATGGTATATTGTCTATTTATAATTTTTTATCTGTTTTAGCAAATGGGAACATGATCATTTTGTTTATTAAACTTGTTTTCCACAACCTTGCTAAACTCACGTAGAAGTTTTAGCAACTCACTTGAGGATATTTCTTTTGGCTCTTCACATACATTATCATGTTTTCTGAGAATAAATACAGTTCAATTTCCTGCCCAAATCATATGCCTTATTATTTCTTATAGCTCTTATTTTGTTGCCATGTTGTACTGCTCATCCCTTTAGTGCAAGGTCTAACAGATGCAGTGAGGATAGCCGTCCTGCCTTGCTCACCCTCAGGTGGCCACAGTGTCTGCTGTTATTAAGTCTAATGTTAGCCACTGGCTCCTCACAGACCTCTGTTTGGTGTGAGGATGGCACCCCCACTCTTAATTTGCTGACACTCAGTTTCATGAAGAATGTTGAATTTTGTCAAATGTTTTTTCTGCTCCTAGATTAAGACTGTTATTGAAAATTCTCATTTAATATGTTGCTATGGTGCATTGCATTGATTTCTCAATAGTGAACTAAACTAGCATTCTTGGCATAGCTCTGACATGGCCACGGTATGTTGTCTCTCAGATATCACTCTATTTTATTTACTAATATTGGAATTTTTTTCTTTATGTTCAGGAGCCATATAAATCAATACTTTTCTTTTTATAAAAAATGCATTTTTTTCTTCTTGATAAAGCATATGTGCACACATGAAAGAGAGACAAAGATGGGCGCCCTCCACAGATGGTCACACTGGGATCCCCTTCCTTCCTTCAGTCCTCCAGCTTGTCTGATCTTGAGCATTTGCCCACATGTCTGGCATTTTCAGGTCCACCAGGCTGTGGCTTTGAACCATGGTCACCATGTGAGAATTGGCTTCTCTGGAGCAACTTACTACTTCTGTGATGTGGAGTTGGCCCAATACATTTCTTTTCTAGCAAATATTGTCTTGTTGTAATACCAGAGTAAGCAAAGTCCCATAAAATGAAAAAAAAAGACTTCCTCCCTTTTTGAGCACTGGAAGACTTTGTGTAGAATGAGTACTTTCCTTGTTGTAGATAGAACTGGCAAGACTATTTCTGCTTGTAGAACTGGTACTGTTCTTTCCTTAAAAATACAGTACAATTAATCCGTAAAGTTATCTAGGCCAAGATCCTTGCCAGAAAAATTTTAACTAAGAAGTAAATTTCTGTACAAGATAGAAAGTTTTAAATTATATTTTGAGTAAGTATTGATGATAAGGATTTTCAAAAAAAAATCTGTTCATCCCATCAAAATTATTAAATTTATTGTTATAAAAGTATTGATAACATCCTCTCATTATTCTTTAAATGTCAATAGTATGTGTAGTTGTTGCTCTTGTACCTCTTTCTCAGTTACTGAGACAGGAGATTTAAGGTTCTCAACTGTAATTGTTGATTTTTCTGTTGTTCTTTTAGTTCCATCAGTTTTTGCTTCTTGTACTTCCAATTGTTATTATTCACTGAATTCATACTTAGAATTCTTATGTCTTTATATTAATAGACTAGTTTATATACATTATGGAATTTTTCTCTTCACCCCAGTAATATTTCTTGTTCTGATGTTTACCTCACATGATACTAATAGAATTCTGCTGCTCAAAGTTAGCATAATGTTTTCCTACCTCTTTACCTTTAATGATATAATATATATTACGTATTTATATATATTATATATATGTGCTTCTGTTTTAAGTGTTTTTTTGTTTGTTTGTTTTTAGCTTGCTTTAGGGCTCTTGAGCTTACTGGATAGAGGTAGGAAGAGAAACAGAGTGAGGGAAAGTGAGAAATCACCCTCCAGGGAAAATGGTCATGCCAGAATCCCTTCTCCTGTTTTCCTCACATACACGTGACTTGATTTTCATGCAGCTGGGTCTGGGACTCAAATTGTGAAGTCAGCCATGTGGGATCCAGCCTCCTCAACCTTCATACCACTTGCTGGCTCTAAAGTGTATTTCTTATAGAGGAGTATAGTTGGATATTTCTTCTATGTCTAGTATTACTATATTGTCTTTTATTTATTTTCTAAAAATATTTATTTATTTATTTTTAAATTTTTGCCTTAGACTGCCTATGCTCACCAGAGGGATACAGAGATAGAGACAGTGAGAGGAGACAGTGAGAAATTACACTCCAGGGGGATGGCCATGCCACAATCCCTTTCTATTCTTCTCCTGGGACCCTAGGCATACATGCATATGCACCAAGCATGACACTCATGCTTCCAAGTTAGGGGCTCAAACTCTGATCAGCCATGTTGGAGTCCAGTACTTTAATTATTATGCTACCTACTGGCCCTTTATCTTGTCTTTTTATATACATATAATTTATCATTTTAATTGGTATATAATCCATCTTGTCTTTTAAATGGAGAGCTTAGACCTTTCATATGAATATGATTCTACATTATAGTTAGAAATTAAAATCCACCATCGTGTTACTTTTTTATTTGTACTTAATGTAACTTCTTTTATAGTCTTTTTCTGATGAGTTGGAACTAATTGATTTAGAACTATATTTTATGACCCATTGCTATTATTTTATTGGTTTATTTATGTACCTTTCTGGTATACTATTATTTCTGAGGTTTTTAATCTCTAGGGTTTATATAAACTTTAATTTATTACAATTCACATACAGATAACTGCCTCTTTACACAGACTGTAAGAAATTCCAAATATATGCTTCCATTTTCTTCCTCACTTAGTTTTAATTCTTGTCATTTATCTTAATTCTACATACTGTGATCCTGCAAAGCATTGTTATTAATTTTTAGAGACTCATTTTTCTTTTAAAGAAATTATAAATAAAATAGTCTTTCACATGTACCCAAATTTTTATCATATCTGGTACTCTTCTTGTTTTTCCTAAATTTTTTTCTTCTTTTTTGTCATAGGGCACATGCATTCACCAAAGAGAGACAGAGAGAGGAAAAGTGAAAAGTCACCCCCTGGGGAAATGGCCACACAGCAATCTGTTCTTCCCCATTCTCCTCTTGGGATTTTGGGCACACATGTACACATGTTCAGCATGACTTTCAAGTTGCTGGGTCCAGGACTAGAACCGTGGTCAGTCATGTGGGAATCCAGTGCCATAACCAGCACACCACCTGCTTTTCCAAATTTTTATCTGTGTTGATCTTCATTAAGTTTTGAGGAAGGTGTTAGGTGTGCTGAAAATGACACTGCTCAAGCTTTGATTTTCTGGAAAAACTTTGCCTTTGCTTTTGAAAGAGACTTTCCTATGCTGTACAGAATTGAAGCTTTTCAGGTTTTATGCATGGCTCTGTTATCTTCTGATTTGCATAGTTAATGATGACTAACCTGATGTATTCTTATCTCTATCTCTCCACATATACTTTTTATTCTTTTTTGATCTCTGAATGCCTTCAACTTTTTTCTCGTCTGATTTCTGGTAGTCTGACTACCATAGATGTTTTATTTTGGTGTGTGTGTGTGTTTAAATTCTGCTAGGGGTTATTTAAGCTTTGTGAATCTGGCCTTTGCATCTTTTTATTAATTTTGTAAACTTCTTGGCCATAGCATGTTCAAAAATTTCTTTGTTTCTATTTTCTTCCTCTTCTACTTTTGAAACTCTATATAAATATCTGATCTTTGGACAGAACTCTTCCATTTCTTTTTTTCTATTTTATTCTGTCTTCTCTCCACGTGTTCCAAGTTTCAACTTGAAAAATTTCCATTGCCCTGTCTTCAACTTTGTCAATTACTTCCAAGAGGTACATCAATTCTGTGTCTAGTTTCCTGGCATGCTTGTCGAAGGGACTCTTTATCTCTGACATCGTCTTTTCTTTCTTAGTGTGTCTGTGCGACACTTTTTCATAGCTTCTGTCTCTCTGTGAATGTCTCTGTTTGTTCATGCTATCTCCCCACCAGAGACCATGGCTGTTTAGTACTTAAGACAAGGCTCTGACAGGAAAACTTTTGGGGTATAGGTGGCAGGGGAGGGGCATTTCCCTGCCCATCTTGGTCAATGTCAAGCCTTGTGAAATGAACTTCACAGGTAAAGCTTTCCTATCATCCCTTCCAAACTCTGCTTTATGTCCTGGGGATTCTTCAGCCTCAGCTGAGCTCTCTGTTGAGTTAATGCAGGATGGTGTCCCTGAGTGGGCTTCCTTCAGTATGATAGCACGGGACTTTACTTCGTGCTACTAGTCAGGCGGAGATGCGCAGATTTGCACCCTCCCCTGGAGCTGCTGATCTTTGCTTCAGATGCACCAGCAGGAGCATGTCCTGGCTCTTCCCCAGCAGCAATGGCCTTTGCTTCTCACAGGACAAGAGTCCACATGGCGTGTGAGCCTGCTGCTGTAGCAGCAGGCCCGGGTCTTTGTCCTGCAATTGAAGGCAGATCTCTTTGGTCAAGGACTCCCCAGAAGCACCCAGGGTGGTACCAAAATGCTGAATGAGCTAGCAAATCATGGTGGACTCCCTCAGTGCCTAGAGCTCCCATGAGTTCTGGAATTCACTCTGACTTTAAAGTTGTGCCAAAGACATTTTCTTGCCCGATACGCGATTCTCTTTTCTTCCTCTCATGATCCACAAGACCAAACGGCTGATGTGTCCCCTCTGCCCTCTGAGAGGCTTGTCACAAGTGGGAATTTAGTGCACCTGATTGCTTTGTGCTTTATCTCCCTGATAGACTAAAAATGTTTTAATTATTTAATTAATTATTTTATCCAACGGTTACTCATTGCTGGGGTGGGAGCAATGTTCTACTTCCTCCGTGAACATGGAGTAGTGTGGTATCACCTTTAGTATATGGAAGTACAATGACACATAAATGGCATCTATTCTAGAGAAATTTACTTATATTAGAAGTGATGGCTTTGACAAAGTCCCACATTTTTAGTCTCTTCAAAATAAATCTAGCTTAAGAATTGTTCTGTCAGATACACCTCAAGTTAAATTCCTTTTGAGTCAAGTAGTATCAACTTCCTCAGATTTCTTTAGGCCTGTTCATTCCAAACTTGAAATTATTTTTAAAACCATTCTCTTATCCTCTGTACTGTGCATACTTCTTTCCTTTTATTTAAAATTCAAATTTCAACCATTCATTTATGTCAGTATATTACCATAAAATCCTCTGTCTGAATTGATTGAAATAAATCTTGGTACTTTGTGGCATGTGTGAATTGTTTTATAGATGATTGCCAGCTTTTCATGAAAACAGAGCTCTAAGTAAATATAGATATAGTGTATTATATATGGGTCTCCTGATTGAATGTGAGAATATCAAGAACATGAGATCCAATGATGACTTTCATTGCTAGTGACATATGTAAAAATAGAATAGAAACACTCATTTTAGAAATAGCAAACAAAAATTAATATTTGATATTTATATTAATACTAAAACTAAAACAACAAATTAGTTTATGTATAACTCGAAATGGAAAAATATAATAAACTGATGCTATCAGATACAAAAGCAATGTTCTTTCACATGATATGTTAAAGGTACTTGAAATTTTATGATGAAATTTATGATAATATAAGAACAGTTTTTTAAAAATGTATCTACCATTGGGTTTGCAACTTCCTTTTTAAAAAACTTATTTATTTCTTCCATGAGAGAGAGAGAGAGACAGATACATAGTCAGGTACCCTGCAACAAGGTTTTCAATGCCATAATCCCACCCTAGCCTCAGCTAGCCCAGACCAAAGGGACACATGAAAGCTAAGAGTACAGAATGCAAACCCAGGATGCAAACCCAGAATCTTCTCAGGTGGGTCTTGTCGGGTTACTGCTGTGCCACTGTTTGGAACTCCATTTCTTAATAATAAGAAACACTGGGATCTGGAACTTGCTGTGGAAATTTCGGCTTTGTCATAATTTTGAAGAGGAGGTAAAGGTCTTTAAAAAAAATGACATCCTGTCATTCTGACACTAACTTTATGCACATTCGTGCTTAAATTTATGTCAGCTATAGGTTATCTGTAAACAAAACAATTCTTTAAATATCATCTTTTTCATTTTGATCCATTAGCATACTATTAGAAACATAACTTATAAATTTATACACTGGTATTTTTATTTTTATTTTTATTTTTTTGTACACTGGCATTTTTACATAATATATGACGATTAAACAACTTTACTGGAATTGTCAAGAGTTGATTTTTTTTTTTTAGCTTTGTTTAATATTAGTGATAATAAGTGCTTCCTCTTTTTCTACACATGTTCATAAACCTTTTTGAAAGGAAAGGTAACACTGAATATTAAGAAATATCTTGGACATGGGAACCAGCTGTTAGCATAATGGCTATGTTGCTGGACTCCCATGTGGTCGATCGTGGTTCACGTCCCGGACCCGGTGACTTAAAACTCACCCTGGGCATGTGTGCGTGCGTGCCCAAGATCCCGAGAGGAGAACGGAGGAGAAGGGATTGCGGCGTGACCATCCCCCCTGGGGGGTGATTTCTTGCCTTCTGTCTCTATGTCTCTCTCTGTCTGTCTGGCGAGCGCACGCGCCCTATAGCAAAAAACCCTCTCCCCCCCCAAAAAAAAAAAGAACTACCTTGGACATTTTATATAACTAATAATTTGTTTTAAATTTTAATTTACTTTTTTATATAGGAGTATAGATGTGAGAAATAATGAAGATGATTGAATTAATGCTATTTTGAACCAATGAGCGGGTGTGGAAAAAATGATTATTTCCTTTACTTTTTATATATCTGCATTGTGCTTTGGTTTAAATAATAGTTTGTCCCATAAAGTTTCATGTTTTGAAATTTGGTTCTCAGTTTAATAGTGTCAGGAGGTGGTGAGACCTTTAGGATGTGAGTCCTTAAGGACAGAGTTTAGATCTTGGAGGCATCACCCTCCTCAATGGATTCATGCTGCCTTGCAAAGACTGGGGAGCTCCTGTACTTCTAGGATAAGATTAGTTCCCATGAGAGTGGGTTGTTAAAAAGGAAGATGGCTGCCCCAGCTCCCTCTCTCTCAGTCTTTACTGACCCACCATCCTTTCTGCTTCTGTCAACCTTGCTGTGATGTAGCAACAAGGCCAGCTCCATGTCTTTGTACTTTCCAGCCAATAGAATTATAAGAAACCAAAACCTCTGTTCTTACAAATCACCGAGTCTCAGATATTTCTGACAGAGACACAATAGCAGACTAAAACACAGGAAAAAATAATATATTAATAAAGTTTATGAGATAAAGTAAAAGCATATACAAAGAATCGGAGATTGAAATATCATTGCACATCTCAACAAACAATGGACCTTTGAAGGCCAGGGTGATACATGTCTTTACATTTCTGTTCAATTTTTTCTTCAGTCTGGAGTCATATACCAAATCAGACTATCAATCAGGTAAGTATATAAAATAAAGCCAATTTCAAACTTTCAATGTCTTAAGATTTACCCCAATGTAAATTAAGACATTATTAAATACATTACTCATCACAATGAATGAATAAACCAGTATAAGACTGTAAGAAGTAGAAATCCAACTCAGGAGAGAGGTGAAGGAAATTTGTGGGATGATAGTAAAGGACAATTTTAGAATGATAGCTTTATGAAACCCAAGAGAGCCAAATTCTGAGGACTACAGAAAATAATATAGGAAACAAATTCTACCAACAGAATATCTAACAGTGTTACTGAAAAAAAAAAATTGAAAAAATGTACTGAGTTACTGTAGCAAGCCTTTGCAACAGCTGAGAAAAAAAAAAGTTAAGCCAATGGAAAGTTCTATCATTTTATAATTCTAGGAAAACAAAAATGTCTTATTAGAAAAAAATACAACTATGAAGCCTCTATCACCCTTATCCTTAAAACAGATAAGGACAGGACAAGGAAGGAAAACTATAGACCAGTATCTCTGATGAAGAAAAACTCAGAGATTCTGAACAAGATACTAGCAAATTGTACCCAACAACTTATCAAAAAGATTATACATCATGATCAGGTAGGCTGTATTTCAGGAATGCAATGTTGGTTCAACATAGACAAAACCGTAAACGTAATACACCTTATTAACAGGAAAAAAGATAAAAACCATATGATAATATTAACTGATGCAGAAAACGCATTTGATAAGATACAACATCCCTTCATGATCAAGACTCTTGGCATTATCAGCATAGAAGGCTCATTTCTCAACACAATAAAAGGTATCTATGAAAAAGCTGAAATCCTTTCCACTAAAAACTGCTACAAGACAAGGAAGCTCACTTTTTCCACTCCTTTTCAATATAGTACTGGAAGTCCTTGCCATACAATCAGAAAAGGGGAAAAAAATAAAAGGCACTCAAATAGGAAAAGAAGAGGTGAAACTCTCTCTGTTTGCAGATGAAAAGATTATATACATAGAAGACCCAATGATTTCCATGAAAAAAAAATTCTGGAAGTAATGCGTAAATACAGTAAATTTGCTGGATACAAAATCAAAATACAGAAATCTATAGCATTTCTATATATATGAACAGCAGGCAGACTAAGATAGAACTGGAAAAAGTAATTCCATTTACCATCGCCATAAAAAGCATAAGATACTTAGGAATAAATCTAACCAAAGAAGTTAAAGACCTCCACAAGGAAAACGAGAAGCTAAAAAAAAATTGAAAATGACACAAAGAAGTGGAAGGACATTCCATGTTCCTTGATTGAAAGAACATATTCAAAATGGCAATTCTACCCAAATTAATCTACATATGTAATGCAATCCCAATCAAAGTACCAGATGCATTCTTCACAGATCTAGAAAAGACAATCACACAATTTGTCTGGAATTGTAAAAGACCTTGTATTGCCAAAGCAATCCTGCACAAGAGTGAAGTGGGTGGCATTTCACTCTCAGACCCAAAAATATACTACAGATCTGTGGTAATCAAAACAGCATGGTACTGGCACAGAAACAGACAGGTGGACCACTGGAATAGAATAGCGTCCTCAGAAATAAATTCCCAAACATACAGTCAACTGATTTTTGACAAGGGGTACTACTCAATCCAATGAGAAAAGGAAAACCTCTTCAACAAATGGTGCTGGCAAAACTGGATTTCCACCTGCCGAAAGATGAATCTGAACCCCTACCTCTCACCATTGACAAAAATCAACTCAAGGTAGATCAAAGAACTAAACATGAGACCTTGAACTATAGAACTGCTCCTGGAGAACACTGGAGAAACTCTGGGAGACATTGGGGTAGGCAAAGACTTCTTAAATAAGAACCCCAGAGATAGAAAGGTGGGATTACATCAGACTAAGAAATTTCTGTATGGCAAAAGACACAGTAATTAGGGCGAATCGACAGCCCTCAGAACGGGAAAATATTTTTGTAAACTATGCATCACATAAGGAGTTGATAACCAGAATACACAAGGAACTCAAGCAGCTGTCCCAAAAAAAGATGATCAACCCTATGAGAAGATTGGAGAATGAGTTGAAAAAAAAACCCTCTCTAAGGATGACACTCATATAGCCAAAAGGCATATGAAAAAATGCTCAACATTCCTCATTGTAAGGGAAATGCAGATCAAAACAATGAGATACCATCTAACCCCAGTCAGAATGACTAAGATTAAAAAACAAAGAATGATAAGTGTTGGTGAGGATTTGGTGAAAGGGGAACTCTCTCTTTTTTTTTCTTTTTTATCTTATTTTATTTCAAGTTCTTTAATGCATTCATTCACGCCATTTAGTTTGCAAAGCAAATATTCTAACATGTTTATATTTCTCCCCAGTACAGTTGATAACAGTATAAACAGTATAAACAGATAATATCACATTTCTTTGTCCTATTGATGCTTTGCCTCTCCATTTTTTTCCTTAATGTCCTTCCTCAGACTCTATTCCTTCACCCACGCAAAGGGGAACTCTCTTATACTGCTGGTAGGAATGTACATTGGTCCAGCCACTGTGGAGAACAATTTGCTGATTCCTTAAAAAAAATCTACAAATAGAACTATATGATCCAGCAATCCCACTCCTTGGAATCTACCCAAAGGAAGAAAAATTCTTAATCAGAAAAGTGCTTGTACATCCATATTTATTGTGGCATTATTCCAACATATACTCTATGGAATACTATTCAGCCATAAGAAAAGCAACAGAACCCTGGCTTTTGATAGAAAGTGGATGAATATGGATGATTTACTGCTGAGTGAAGCAAGCCAGGCTATGAAGGAGAGACATATTTCCCCACTTAATATATACTGAGTGTCTGCACTCTATGACTGAAACTGATTGACTAAAGTATATAGAAACACAACAAATGATTGTTAATACCAGATATAGTGTGGGCGAAAGAGTTGAGTCTGAGGAAGGACATTTAGAAGAAAAAATAGAGAGGTAAAGTATTAATGGGACAAAGTAATGTGGTATTATCTGTTGAAGATAATTTTATAGTATTATCAACTGGACTAGGGAGAAATGTTCACATGTTGGAATATTCACTTTGAAGGTTAAATAATGTGATTGAATGTATAAAAGAAAATTAAATAAAAAGTAAAATAAATAAAAATTTATTAAAAAAATCATATTCTATGATTCTAACAGATTAGAAATCATTGAAATGACTTGTCAAAAGTGGAATCAGGTGAAAATATACTGAAAATATAAAAGAGTATCAATAGAGACAAAATCTTCATATTTTTGAAGCTAGAAAAGTGCTTTTAAAAACGCTTTTAAATATTTCTGCCTTTTTGTTCATAGATTAGCTTTTGCTTTAAGGGAGTTTGCTCATGTGTTCTAGGTTGACTGAGTTGCATCGTTCCATTTGGCTATGATGATTTGAAGATGTTTCACTCTGTCTGTTAGGGTTCAGAGTAAGACTCAAGAGGTGCCATTTCAAGAGAAAAAGGAAAGTTTATTGAGAGAAAGCACACCTGGTGGTGGTCTAAAGCCAGGGGTGTTTCAGCTTCCCCCCACCAAGGAGACATGATGTATTTATATGGAGGGGTGGAGAAGCAGGGCCACTGAATGGTGGGTACTTTGATTAGCGTACTTGCCACTGTGACCTCATCAGCTCATCTATGGGTGTCAGCTGCCAGTAAGGAGAATTTTGGTCAGAAGATCTGGTGAAAGGTCTCTGCAACCATCTCTATTTCCTGAGAAATTACCTAAAGACCATTCGGGGTTTCATGTAACAGTGTCAGGGGCTTATCAACTACCAGTGCACATGTCGGGGGGACCTCTACCACAGCATTCTTATTTCTTTTCCCTAGTCACGTGGTAGCTACAAATTCTTTTGTGGCAAAATGGTCATGACAGTGACATTATCCCCCAGTGATCAGAAGTTAGGATCCAGTCCCAAGAAATACAAAGAACCCCAAATAGAATCAACCCAAGTTCTTCTCCAAGACACATTATAGCCAGATTGACCAAAACCGCAAAGACAAGATACTAAGTTTGGCAAGAGAAAAATAGCAAGTTACCTACAAAGGATATCCTATCAGGCTAACGGCAGACCTCTCATAAGAGACAATGCGAGTGAGGAAAGAATGGGAAAATATATTCAAAGTGTTAAGGGAAAAGCAATTTCAACCAAGAATATTGTACCCAGCAAGATGTTCCTTCATATGGGAAGAAAAGACAAGAACATTCTCAGATAAACAAAATCTAAAAGAATTTACCAACACCAGACCAGATCTCCAAGAAGTTCTCAAGGGAGTGCTACATCAGAAAAATTAAATAGAGACACACAGAGGGAAACCAGCAGTTAGCGTAATGGCTATGTCGCTGGACTCCCACGTAGTCGACCGCGGTTCGCATCCCGGACCCGGTGGCTTAAACTCACACCGGGCGTGTGTGCGTGCGTGCCCAAGATCCCGAGAGGAGAATGGAGGAGAAGGGATTGCAGTGTGACCATCCCCCCTGGGGGATGATTTCTCGCTTTCTGTCTCTTTGTCTCTCTCTGTCTGTCTGGTGAGCACACGCGCCCTATAGCGAAAACCTCTCCAAAAAAAAAAATAGAGACACACAGAAATAAGAGTTCAAAAACTAAGAAAATGGCCAGCTTAATCATAGGGACAAGTCTGGAGTTGAATATTATATCCCAGAATTTAATGAGGAAGATCAGACCACAACAGAAGAGAGATGAAGTACATGAGACTGAACTGGTGAGACAGCATTTTATGACTTTTGACTAAAACATTGCTGTTTTTCTTATAGGTTTTGTTTTCTTTTGTTTTTTTAAGGATTTTTGTCCTGTCTTGAGCTGTTGATAGGTTCACATACCTACTATTTGAACAGAATCCTAACCTGTTTCCTGGCTTTAAGCTTTAAGCAAAGTTACTTAGCATTTATTTGATTAATTAAAGTTAAAACTGCTTTTCTTGAAATTACCAGCTGAACTTGCTATTGAAAGTAGTTAAATTATTTAAGAAATCATATGATCAATAAAATGTAGGGGAAAAGAAATGGATGACAACTGTAGACATAAGAGATAAAATAGGGGTAAAAGAATATATATATATATATATATATATATATATATATTCCTAGTTTCATACATATATATGAGAACATATGAAAAAAATATATGAGTATGTGTATATATATATATATATGTGTGTGTGTGTGTGTATATATATATATATATATATATATATATATATATATCGGGAAGATCGGACCACAATAGAAGATAGATTAAGTACATGAGACTGAACTGAACTGGTGAAATAGCTATATATATATACACACACATAAAACTATAGATGGAAAATTATTGACGATAACATGCATGATTAAGTCACTATGCAATATATTCTGGATGAGAAATCACATTTTGTATGCTGTGACAATGCTTAGGGAATGAATGTAAATTAGTTAATTTAAAAAACTGTTTCAGGAAAAAAAAAAAAACAAAAACTAAAACTGTTTTTCTTGAAATAAAAAAATGCATTAAAAATACCTGTTTGATGACTGCAGTAAGCTATATAGCCCCAGCTAGGTGCTACTTTATATTATGTTCATTCTACTCACTGAGGTTTATGCCTAAAGTCAGACTTGTGTTCATGGATATGTATATATCAGCTGTGCTTGCTCCTGAAAATATTTAGATTAATTAAGATCTTTAGTGAATCAATAAAATGTAGTGGAGAGGAAAGGCATAGAAAGCAACCATGTGATACTAGAGACAGTGTGGGAGGAGGGTGGGAGATGGCACAAGGTGAGAGATAGGGAATCAAAGATGGGGAAAAAAGCAAAATATACAGTAAACAAGAAATGGAAAATCATTTGTTGACGATAACACGTATATTGATGTGCTTGATTGAGCCAATATACAGTGTATTCTGGATGGAAAATCTCATTTTGTATTCTGTAATGATGTACAATGAATGAATGTAAATAAATAAATTTAAATAAAAAATTAAAAAAAGAAATTAGGAAATATCCAAAAGCCAGGTAGGCTCAACGGAAGCCACATCACAGGGACACACAGCCAGCAAACTCTAGAACAAGGACACCAAGAGGGAAAAAGGGGTTTAGACCCAGGGTGTGGACTTCCTTCTCAGGAAAATGAAAACTGCTTCTTCACACTTTGTTGTCATGTTGAAATGGGACTCCTGCATATTTGGCCGTTTCTAGCTGTGTTCGGGCATTTCTGAAGAAATCATCATGTGCAAATGTGTTTAAGGTACCCTGTGCAGCACCAAACACTATAAAACTGATTTCTGAGCAGTTTTTTGTAGGATGCTCTTGACTGAAAGTGAACTCGTAAGATAGTGCTCTCATACTGGGTGAGTGGACAGCATTTGCCACAGTGAATACAACAAAGGTATTATCAGCAAGAGCCATTGGCTGACCAGACCCTGTCCAGGAAGACACCAAAGTCTAGCATGACTCATAGCTCACAGCCAGTGTCAGGAGAGCACTAGAAGTAACAGGATTGACCAGGGTCTTGCTGAGGCCATGCACCATGAGAGTCCACCACCAGTCCCTGCTTCACTAGCACTTTGGCTGGTTTAAAAATAAATTCCTAACAAGTTCAATTAATGCCTGGATTTTAAGAGAGGAAGAATACAGAAAAACAAAAAGAAAGTAGACTTTCAATTCTTTTATAAAATTAAAAGTATTACTATAACATTTCAGATCTTAAGGGATCTACCTCTCCCACTAACTGGATGAAGCCAGAAGGTATGTGGCACCCTGCAGTGCAGCTTCTCACATCACCACCGTCACCATGGTTTTGGCTACACAGCATCTGAAATCTGTGGTGTATGGGGAGATCGAGTCTCCCCTAGTTTGGATCGCTGAGTGACCTTGATGAACAAAGTGTCCTTGCTTGTTTCTGGCAGGAAAGAGAATATGAGTGGAGAGTTGCTGCTTGTGGTACTTGTTTCTACAGCTTCTACTGGCTGATACACTCTCAAAACAATGATGATATTTTAGTGCCAATAGACAAAACAGTAAGAAAATGAAAAAGCAGGGCCAGATTATGACTAAGAGGTAAAAGACAATATTCTTTAAGGCTGAAAAACTTGAGAAGGTTCTGAGTTATTGTCTGGAGACCAACCTGAACACACTTGAAGCATATATGTTGTGTCTCTTGCTCATGGAAGAAAGAGATGAGTGACTCTAAAATAAAATCAACAGGCAGATACAAATGAAAAGAGAAGTTGATTAGGATAAAGGGGTTAGAAATGAGGCAGGCAAGAAGGGTAGAGTGCGATTTCAAATAAGGTGGTGATCATGGTAGATCTCAATAAGGAGGTTACATCTGAGCAAAACTGTTTCTTTTAGGATTTATCAGAAATGGAACTTTTATTTTACCTATAAAAGTGTTGGTTTACATCATCACATTTTAGTATACCAGACACTGTACTTTTTCTCTCATATCTTATCTGGCAGGTCAAATATACAATAAAATCTACTAATTTTTTTTTTTTTTCTTTTTTGGAGAGAGGTTTTTGCTACAGGGCGCGTGCACTTGCCAGAAAGACAGAGAGAAATAGAGAGACAGAAAGCAAGAAATCACCCACCAGGGGGATGGCAACGCTGCAATCCCTTCTCCTCCATTCTCCTCTCGAGATCCTGGGTATGCATGCACAAGCGCCCGGCGTGAGTTTAAGCTGCCAAGTGTGGGACTCGAGCCACGTTTGACAGCATGGGAGTCCAGCGACATAGCCATTACACTAACTGCTGGTCCCCCAAATCTGCTAAATTCTTGTATGTGCAACATTTCAGTGGCACCGTCATGAATGATATAGACAAGAATCTTGTGCTAGATATGAATCCTCCTCGGGGCTTCCTCAAGCAGTTGTCTGGGGCCTGTTTCCCTTCTCTTCTCATGCAGGTACCAAGGCGTCTTCAGTTCTCTATGTTTCCATCAGCATCTGATTCTTAAGAATTCATTATTAACAGGAAAAAATGACCCACACCAACTAGGCAACATCCTCCTGGCCTCGCACTGAGTCTGGGTCCAGGGCCTATCATATCTTTCAGTTCTGACTGAGTCAGTCAGAAGTTTAAAAATAGTCCTTTGACATCTGCTCAGCCATGAGTTACTGGTTTCTTTTGTATCCATTGTGCACTTAACCTACCCTAATTTATGGATAAACAGTATTCCACTTTTTCTAGAATTAACGTCATTCTTATTTCATATATGCAGGCTACCTGGTGGCAGAAGGTGACTGAATACTGATTCAGTCATTTCCCTGGGGATTTCGTCTAAATTCTGAGAATGAGAGAACTGATTTCCTGTCCCCCAAACATGCTGGGACCCCAGGAATTTCCTGAGGCTCTCTCAATTGTGTCCACTCAGCCATGGTTGTGGATTTGGCTCTCTTAGGGCCAGAGCAAGGTGGATTACGTGAGTGTGTGAAGTAGGGATAAGTGATGATGATCGTGGAGGGACAGGGTTAGCTTAAGAGTGGTAACTTCAGTGGACTCACATTTAAAAAGTCTTTAACTGAATTTAGTTAAGTTAAAAAATTTCTGACAATCGTGCTGGTTAAAAAAAGATATATCACTAGGCTGGATTCAGACCATGTGCTGGGACAGGAATGCTGGCCACTCATGGCAACAAACCCTCTCTAATTTGGGGTCTTCCCATATATTCAGGATCTACCTGAGGAAGAGGCATAACACCCATCATCCTAGAATTTCCAAGCTGAGCTGGGGCTTTGCTCACTATCTTCCTTCCATCAGGTTCAAACTGGGCAGGAGCCTTGGGGGATTAAGCTGTTTCTTAGGATTCTAGCCTCTACACATTTCTAACCTTCCCCTTAGACTTCCTTCCTTCCTTCTCTGAGGACCTGGGTCTTTTCTCTAGGGTATGTGTGCCGGGAAGTGGGGAAAGGTGAGTGACATGTGAGCCAACTAAGTTTGAACTGTCTATCCACCCCTAAAACTCATATCTATAGTCTCAACCTAAACTGTAAAGACCAATAATCATCTACATCATTCTCTCTCGATTTCCTCTGTGTCTTCTCTTTCTTGAGAAAATTAACGTAGAATCTCCTGTCTCATTTGTTATAAATTGTAGTCCTACCCAAGTGCCATGGATGACAATGAGGTGGCTTAAAGGAGTCAGTTTGAACACCTTAAACTGTATTATGTCACAGTGTGATAAAGTCCATCTCCTCTTCACCAAAGTCCCCTACCCAGCTTAAGGTGTGGAAGGAGAGGCTGCCTCAGTATTCAGGATGATCTCCTCAGTCTCTACAATTGCAGAGTTAGAAGAAAACAACAAAAACAAAAACAAAAACAACCTCTTGTCTGTATATCTGAACCCCAAGTTCCCTTTGTGGATACCACACTGCCACCCACAGTAAAAGTGGGAAACTTGTACAAAGCTAATTTATATCAAAGGGAGGAACATGAGCATACAGTTACAGAAAACTGCCAAAGAAGTAGCAAAAAGTGAATTCATCAGCAGATGCCTTGTCATAGTAGAGCCTCAAAATATGAGAAAACCAGGAAATACTTCCCCCCAAAAAAGAACACAATAACTCCTCACCAACAATGTTTAAACACATGAGATCACAGAAGTATCAGAAAAAGAATTTTACTATCATGACTAAACTCAATGAGAGGCAAGAAAAAATAGACAACCAGTTCTATAAGAAGAGAAAATCTTTCTGACTTGAAGGAAGAACTTGATGAAGAGATAGATATCCTAAAGAAAGACTCAAACAGAAAGTCTGGAGCTAAAGAATACTATGAAGGAAATCAAAACATTCCTCAAAAGTATTGACAGAAGATTACAACAGGAGGAAAACAAGAATCTCTGAGTTTGAAGACAAAATTACTGACTTAGTCTAAGCAACTAAGAAGAATGTATTAGGTTGCTGGCAAAGTCATGACATATTTTTCTGCTTTTCTATGCAAAAATACATCATGACTTTTCTGACCACACAATAAAAATAAACACTAAAAATGAGGCCAAAATATGGGAACTCCTAAGCACTATTGAATGGCTGAGTATTTGCATAATGGGTATTCCAGAAGGTGAAGATACAGGTAGAGGTTTAGAAAATCTGTTTCATAATATATTAGCTGGAAACTTTCCAAATTTAGAGAGTCATATGGAAATCCATATGTAAAAAGTACAAAGAAAACCAAATATATTTAGAATAAGGAGATTCTTTCCAGAGGATTTCATAGCCAAATTGTGATAAATCAAAGACAAAGACTAGAGAAAAATGCCAAGTTACGTGCAACAGTTACCCCTTTGACTAACATCAGACCTCTCAACTAAAACAATACAGACAAGGAAGAATGGGGAGACATATTTAAGACTCTCAAAGAAAAACAATTTCAGTCAAGAATACTATACTCAGATAAATTATGCTTCAAATGGGAGGGATAAATGAAATTAATCCCAGACAAACAAAAGCTGAAAGAATTCACTGAAAGTAGGCCAGCTCTTCAAGAAATACTTAAGGGAATACTACATCTGTAAAACTTAAGGGGAATAAATAGAAGTAAGAGAACATAAAAAAAATAGAAAAAAGAGAGATAGTAAATAAATACTTGGGCTAAGTCCACATGTATCAATAATAACATAGAATGTTAGTGTATTAAATTTCTTAACTAAAATCATGGATTGTCTAAATGGAAGTAAAAATGGAATTCTATACATGTTGTTTACAAGAAACACACCTCATTGACAAAGACATACAAAGATTGAAAGTGAAGATCTGGAAGAAGTAGTTTCATGCAAACAAATGAAAAAAAGACAGGAGTCATTATATTGATATCGCACAAAATAAACTTCAAGCTAAAAGGGTAAAATAAGATAAAGAAGGACACTACATAATTCTAAAATGAGTAAGTCACAATGAAGATATAGCAATCATAACTATTTATGCACACAATGCTGAAGTACCAAATAAATAAAAGAAAGACTATTAGAACTAAAGGAGATATAGACAGCAACACACTCATTGTTGAGGATTTAAACAGCATACTGTCGTCACTAGACAGGTCATCTAGACAAAAAATAGCAGAGACACAGGAGCTAATTGATACCATAAGCCAAATAGATTGACAATCATATAAAGAACATTGCATCCAGAAACTACAAAATAAACTTTTTAAAATCATATCCACATGGAACATTTTCAAAAATTGACCACATCATAGACCACAAAAATCTCTACTGATTTAAAAGTATAAAAACTATTCCTAACATCTTCTTGGACCACAGTGGAATTAAACTTTAAATCAACCATAGGAAGAGCCCTCAAAAAATGCACAAAGATATGGAAACTTAGCAACCTACTCCTGAAAGGCTTTCAAACTACTGAGCAAATTAAGACTAAATGGAAAGATTCATGGAAAATAACAATCATTAATTCATCACTCTCCATAACCTTTGGGACACAATAAAAACAATCTTAAAGTGAAGTTCACAGCCATCAGTGCTTACAAGAACAAAATAGAAAGTTACCAAATAACTTAGTATTGCATCTCAAGAACTGAAAAAACAACAACAATAAAAAAACTGCAAAAAGTAAAAAGAAGAAAAGAAATAATATTAAAGATGAAACAAATGAAATAGAAAATAAAAGAAGTATAAAAAATCAATTACACAAAAAGCTGATTTTTTTTGAGAGTTATTTCTGTAGGCACATAGATTCACGGGAAACACAGAGAGACGACGAGAGAGAAAGTAAGAAATCACCCTGCAGGAGGTATAGCCATGCTGCAATCCTTTCTCCTCCATTCTCCTCTTGGGATTTTGGGTATACACATGTGCCTGGCATGAGATTCAAGCCACCAACTCTGGAACTCAAACCACTATCATCCATGTGGGAGTCCAACATAACAACCACTATGCTATCTGCTGGCCCCAAAATGCTGATTTTTTGAGAAGACAAACAAAATTGAAAAACCTTTAGCTAGACTAATGAAAAAAAAAAGAAAATAAACAAGATAGATAAAAATCAATAATGAAGCTGGTAATATTACAATGGATATCTCATAAATACAAAAAAATGAGAGAATACTACAAGTGACTATATGTCAACAAATTAGAAAATCTAGAAGAGATGGACAAATTTCTGGACATGTACAAGTTCCTAGGTTGAATCAGTATGAAATAGACTGAATAAACCAATACCAAGTGAAGTATTCTAAGTGTAATAAATGGTCTTTCAAAAAAGAAAAGCCCATGTCCAGATGGATTCACTTCTGAATTCCACAAACTTTAAAAGAAGAGATAATCTTAATTCTCCTCAAAATATTTCTAAAGATCTTAAGGGAAGAAATAGTCCTAAATTAATTCTATAAATCCTTCATCACTTTGATACCCAAACCAGACAAGAACATAATGAAGAAAGAAAACTACAGACGAATATCCCTGATGAATACTGATGCAAAAAAAAAAAAATCTCAACAGGATATCTAAAAGCTGATTTCAATGACATATTAAGAAGGTTATACAGCACCTTCAGGTAGATTTTATTCAAGGGATTCAAGGATGGCTTAACATGACATGTGCAAAGTAATAAGTGCAGTACATCACATTAACAGAAAGATTAAAAGCATATGATCATTTGTTTAGATTAAGAAAAAGTTTTTTTTTTTTTTTTTTTTTTGAGAGGTTTTTGCTATAGGGCGCGTGTGCTCGCCAGACAGACAGAGAGAGACATAGAGACAGAAAGCGAGAAATCACCCCCCAGGGGGGATGGTCACGCTGCAATCCCTTCTCCTCCTTTCTCCTCTCGGGATCTTGGGCATGCACGCACACGTGCCTGGCGTGAATTTTAAGCCACTGGGTCCGGGACGCGAACCACAGTCGACTACGTGGCAGTCCAGCGACATAGCCATTATGCTAATTGCTGGTTCCCAAGAAAAAGTTTTTAATAAAATACAACATTCTTTCATCGTCAAGACTCTCAGCAAAATAGAAGGAGAAGGGACATTCATCAACACAATAAAAGCCATATTTGACAGAACCACTGCTAACATCTTATTAAATGAGGTAAAATCCAAAAACTTTTCCCTAAAAAAAATGGAACCAAGACAAGACAAAAATGTTCACTTTATTTAATTTTTTTTAGGTTTTTGCCATAGGGCACATGTGCTTGCCAATGAAGGACAGAGAGAGACAGTGAGAAAGAAAGTGAGACGTCACCCCCCCTCCCCCCAGGGAGGATGACCATGCCACAATCTTTCTCCTCCATTCTCCTCTCAGGCCTTTGGGTATGCATGATCATATGTCCAGCATGATTTTCAAGCTTTTGGGTTCAGAACACAAACTGCAGTTGACCATGTGGGATTCCAGCACCATAACCACTATGCCACCCGATGATACAAGAATGTTCATTTTCTCAACTTTTCAGCATAATACTGGTAGTTCTAGCCATTGCAACAGGCAAGAGAG
Source organism: Tupaia tana (assembly GCA_026018925.1). NCBI lineage: Eukaryota > Metazoa > Chordata > Mammalia > Scandentia > Tupaiidae > Tupaia > Tupaia tana. Next base: position 13,756,529 of record JAKSZU010000002.1, read on the forward strand.
CAATATAAAAGGCATCCAGAAAGGAAAAGAAGAAGCTAAACTGTCTCTATTTTCAGATGATCTGATAATATACATAGCAAATCTAAATAAATAGATGAAAAACATTCCACAGTGATTGATGGATTCAGTAATGAAGCAGGATACAAAGTCAATATACAAAAATCTGTATTATGTTGATACACCAACAATGAACAGACTGAGACAGAATTGAAGAAAGAAATCCCATTTACAATAGCCACAAAATGAATAATATGCCTAAGAATAAGTCTAACCAATGAGGTGAAAGACTTCAATGGAGAAAAAAAGAGAAAGAAAACGTGTAAAAAATTGCATATGATTAAAAGAATGTAATGCATTGCATGTTCTTTGATTGAAAGAACCACTATAATAGAAATGTCAGTTCTACCCAGATTAATTTACATAGTCAATGTAATTCCAACACAATTGCCAGTAACATTTCTCCCAGAAATGGAAAAAATCAATTATAAAATTCATTTGAGATCATAGAAGACGCTGTATCACTAAGGCAGTAAGTGCAAAAAGAACAATGTAGGAGAAAGCTCACTTCCCAACTTCAAAATATATTACAAAGCAGTGATAGTCAAAACAGCATGGTACTGTCATAAAAATAGAAATCTTGACCCATGGAACAAAATAGAGACTCCAGAAATGAACCAAACACCATACAGCCAACTGATCTTTGACTATGGATACAGGACAATGCAATGGAGAAAAGAAAGGCTTTTCAGCAAATGGTGCTGGAAGAACTAGATATTCATCTGTGGCAAAATGAAACAGGACCTCTATCTCTCACTATTAACAAGAATCAACTCAAAATGAATCAAAAGTTTAAATGTAAAGTGTCAAACAATGAAAGTATAAGTAAAAAAACTTAGGGGAACTCTTGGAGATAATGGAATAGGCAAATATTTCTTAAATAAAACACCTAAAGCACAGACAATAATGCCCAAAATAAACAAGTGGGATTATGTCAAGCTAAAAAGCTTCCTCACAGCAAAGGAAACAATAATTAAAGTGCAAAGACAACCCTCAGAATGGGATCAAATATTTTCAAATTATTCCTTAGACAAGGCATTGTTATACAGAACATACAGAGAACTCAAGCGGCTCACACATTAAAAAATAAAAAATAAATAATCCAATTAAAAAACAGTCAAATGAATTGAATAAGTAACTCTCCAAGGAAGATTTATGAATGGTCAAAAGGCATATACAAAAATGTTCAAAATCTCTTGTCATAGGGGAAATGCAAGCTAAAATCATAATGAGATACCATTTAACCCTATTTAGAATGGATAGGATAAAAAGAAAGAGAGAGAGGGAGAGAGAGAGAGAGAGAGAGAGAGAGAGAGAGAGAGAGAGAGAGAGAGAGAGAGAAAGAAGAAAGAAAAAGAAAGAACAACAGCTTGTGAGGCTGTGGTGAAAAGGGAACCCTCTTACACTGTTAGTGGGAATGTAAATTAGTACAATATTTGTGGAAAATACAACGGAAGTTCTTTATAAACCTAAAAATGGAACTACCATATGACTCATTAATCCCACCCCTTGGTACTTACCAAAATGATAGAAAAAGAGAAACATTTCCACACCCATGTTTATTACAGCATTGGTCACAATTGCTAAAACAACTTAAGTATCCAAAAACTGATGACTGGGTTAAAAAACTGTGGCAAATATATACTATGGAATATTATTCAGCTATAGGAAACAATAAGAACCTATCATTTAGTTCAAAGGGGATGAATATTGAAGAGTTAATATTGAGCAAATGAGCCAGACTTTGAAAGATAAACACTGCATATTTCCACTCAATATGTACTGAATACCTGCACTCTGTGACAGAAATGGAAAGATCTGAAGATATGATAGTAGGGAGGATAAATAAAGATACTAGAAATTGTAAGGGATGGGAATGAATGGTAGAGAGTGGGTGGTAGAAGGAGGGTGTGAAGTGTAAAGGGAAGAAAAATTTAACAGACCAAAAAAAATCAGTTAAATTTTCCATTTAAGAAAAACATTGGGGGCCAGCAGTTAGCGTAATGGCTATGTCGCTGGACTCCCACGTAGTCGACTGCGGTTCGAGTCCCGGATCCGGTGGCTTAAACTCACGCCGGGCGCATGTGCGTGCGTGCCCAAGATGCCAAAAGGAGATTGGAGGAGAAGGGATTGTGGCGTGGCCATCCCCTCTGGGGTGTGATTTCTTGCTTTCTATCTCTCTGTCTCTCTCCGTCTGTCTGGTGAGCGCACGCGCCCTATAGCTTAAACCTCTCCAAAAAAAAAAAAAAAAAGAAAAACATTGTATACATCATAATGGATACTTTATATAAAATGTAAAATTAATCTAAAAAGATTTATAAATTAGAATAAATAAAGGAAAAAAAAGTCTGTCTCCTCTTAATTCTTTCCCATTCCTTCTGACTACATAAAGGTAAAAATGTTCAGGTTGGCTCTAGGACCTGAAGATTAAGACAACCAAATCCCATATGGTGGACAGTGTGGTTCAAGTTCAGACCCAACATATGAAAAAATACACTAAGTACATGTGCTCGCATGTCAAAAATCCTGACAGGATAAAGAAATGGAGAAGTATAGATTGGACATGACCACATTTCACTGGGGATCTTTCTCCTTCTCCCTTTCTCTGTCTCTGTCTCTCAAAGAGTGCACATGCCCTCTGGAAAACTTAAAAATTAAAGTGTCCTGGTGGTGTACCTCTGTTCATAAAATTACTTGAGGATACACACCATCACTCATTTTAAAGAAGAGTAGGAGTATGGACTCAAACTTCCACTGGTAATAGTACTTACACAGAATTTAATAGTTTTCTTTAAATATGTATTTTATGTAGACTTTCTACTTAACAATTGAATGAAATATACTTTTTTATTCTTTATTGTGTTGCAAAGTTTACTTAAGAAAGAATTTTTCATGAAATAAATTGATCTAGGGAAAATAAAAAAAATCAATGAATGCAGATTGATTGAGATGATCAAAAATCATGAAAGTGGTGAAAAAATGATTAAAGTTTGTCAAGCATGGCCCTCACTGCCTGTTTTGGAAGGGGAAAGTAAGCAAGGACATCCAGGGCATATCCTTGATTAGTATTTCAAAATATGACTCTCAAAAAAAAGATGCAAGCAATATTCTTTTTTCAAAAAGAAACTATTTAGGGACCAGCAATTGGTGTAATGGCTATGTCACTGGACTCCTATGTAGTTGACTGTGGTTCGAGTTCTGGACCTGGTGGCTTAAACTCATATTAGGCACGTGTGTGTGCATGCCCAAGATCCCAAGAGGAGAATGGGGGAGAAGAGATTGCAGTGTGGCCATGCCCCCACCCCCGGGGGTGATTTCTCACTTTCTGTCTTTCTGTCTCTGTCTTTCTGGTGAGCACACGTGCCCTATAACAACCCCCCACCAAAAGAAGAAACTTTTTGTTAAGACTTAAAAAAAATCCATTATTGCTAATGAGAAATATTTTTTCTCATCCTTGGCCAGAATGTACATAATTGCTTTCAGAGATGATTCTAACCCCTCAACATTTTCTTTAAACCTATCTTGTAACCCACTCATAACCCCAGTTCATTACGCAATAAAACAAATTGGCCAGACTTGGATTGCCACCACCTTCTGTACCTCCCTCCCTGCTCAAATCAAGAGCATTGGCATCTACCTACCTATTCCATCAATCTAAATTGATGCAATCTAAATTGAAGTAAACTCTCCCTTTTCCCCATTATTTTCATTATACCCTTGCTAGGACATTGGTTAATTATTTATTCTCTTTCTGCTTTCAACCTTTATCCTTTCTCTGTGTCCTGGCTGTTTTTCACCAGCCCATGAATATATTGAGATTGCTATTGCTCTTGGTTGGGTGGGGACCTTTCTGTGTTGGTGCCCTCTCAAGGGAAATGAGGTATTTATTTGCATTCTTGCTGAGCCAAATGTCTTAGAAGGTCTGTCAGTATCTACTCTCCTCTTTCTGCAATTGGGCTTCCATGTTTACCTCTCTCAACTCAAACTCATGTGTTACAGACATCTGTGATATAATCTAACATAAAATCTTTGCATTTACTACAGAGGACAGTCAAATTTTCCTGTGAAGAGCCAGGCAGAAACAACTTTGACTTTGAGGGCCACATGGCCCTCTGTCACAATGATTCATCTCCTCCATCGTAGTGCAAATGCAGCCAATGTGCAAAGGAATGTGCATGGTAGTGTTGTAAATAAAACTTCATTACAAACACAGACCAGGAGCTGGATATGACCCATAGGTCGTAGTTTACATACCATTTTAGTAGATTAGAAGATGCGACTGAGTCATACATCCTCCCCGCAGCTTTATCAAAAGATAATTGACAAGCAAACATGGAAGGTGTACAACATTATGTTTTGGTGGATCAGACTTTTTGAAAGAAAAATTTTTACACTACTTTTTTGTTTGTTTAACAACCTACATAATTTATTTTTCCCAAATTGGTTACCACCTATATTTTGCATATAAACTGACTTGCTCATTTACATATTTCTATGCAGAAGTATGAGTTTGAGAGATTACTAAAAAGATCTGTTTTTGTCTTGGCTAGTGTCATTCCAGGGACAGACACTATATAAACATATTCAAAATAAAGAAAATTAAGATAAAATATTTTAGAAAATGTAACTCTGGATTTGACTGATAGTCACTTTTTGACTCTAGAAAACTAATGACTGAAAAGAAATTAAAAGATAAGAAAATTCTAGTAATTTCATAACTTGGAAAGCCAAAATATTTCACATTGATCAATTGTACTAATTATTATTTTTTAATTTGTCATAGGATGTTTTCACTTGCCAGAAAGAGACAGAGATGATGAGAGAGAAAGAGAGAAAACATTCACCAGGGGAGATTGCCATACCTCAATCCTTTCTCTTCTATTCTCCTCTTGGGATTTTGGGCACTCATGCACACATGTCCAGTGTGATTTTCAAACTACCAGGTCCAGGACTTGAACTACAAGTTAGCCATGTGAGTTCCAGTTACCTCCACTACCATGCCATCAGCTGGCCTGGTGCTACATTTAATGAGACAGTCAGTAAGCCTCCAAGTTGTTAATTTAGTTACACATTACTTTCTCAAGAAAACAAACAAACAAAAAACACACAAGGAATCCTTTTCTTTTTCCTGTTTATTTTGCTACCAGAAAGAAAGTAAATAATAATAACAGTTCAAAAAATGTGCTATTGTATTTTGTATGGATCATCTTTTTACTTAATGTCTTTCTCCCCTTTTATTCTGAGATAACTGTTGACCTACCAAACTCTGGAATTGGAGCTACATGTTTTTCAACTATTATATTTGTTATAGCATTATGTGACAGGACGTGTCATTCTTCCATGTCCAGAACCAGCCATGGCTGTATCAGTAGGCACTTAATTCTTCTTAGAACAATTCTCAGACATTTCTTTTATAGTTTCCTTCCAAGGCTCCATTTTTCCAAGAAGATGCCATCTACAGTATTCTTTTATTCCATCTAAAATGTTTAGAAGCACTGTGCACTCTCTGTTCACCATCAATGTTCTTCCTTTTAGAGTTAGTGCTCTCGATCCCCTGAAATCTGTCAGTTTAAGAATCTCTCTCTCTCTCTCTCTTTTTTTTTTTAGAAGCAAACATCTCAGGATGACAGACAGTGAGCATATACAAACATACTTTTGCTCCTCTCTGATCCTTGGACATTGAGATCATCTAGTTGTTCTTATCTCTAGGGCTTTTTTCCCCTTCCTAATATCTTATCAACAGCTATATCCATATTTTAACTAATACATGACACAATATCTTTCCCCCCCCAAAAAAAAAATGAAGACTTTGAACAGGGTTGAATCTGTTAAAGAAATCTACATGAGAAAAAGGAAGTCAGAGAAATTTCATGTCACTCATGCAGTTAAATATAAAAAATATTTGAGGGAATGGTACACAGGTGACAGGTAGATAATCCCGTCTCATCTGATGAAAGCGCCAAACTTTACCTTCTAATAACGGTTTCTATTTTTAAGTAATTATGTGTTGCCTTCTTATGACTAAATTTTAGGCTATGGAAGAGGGCATAAAAGACTCATTTCTGTGTAACCACAATTAACATTAATTTGTTATATATTTCAGATTATCTAAAAGGTTTTGGAATGTTCCCAACATAAAATAATGGCAAATATTTGAGATGAAGGATGTACTTATTAACCTGATGTGATAATTATACATTGTATTTATATATTGAAAAATCACAGTGTACTCTATCATATAAATACATAACAATTATTACATGTCAATTTAAAAAATGTTTAAAAAGCTCATTCCCACAAACACACTATTCAATGAAAAACTTTCATGGGCCCCAGTTTGTCTCCAGTTTGGAACCCTTCCTAGGGATAATAGGGTTCAAAGCATGGAGTTGTTCACTTAGCTTTTGTAAGTTAAGGTAGGAAATCAACTTGGAATATACGTTTTATAAATGTAAGTTGTGTGTTTCTTTTTTAAATGATTTATTTTCCTTTAATTTGTAGTGCACTTTGATTTCTCTTTCATTGACTTCTCTACTTAAACTGAAAGGTAACTTTGAAAGTATTTGACTCTATTTTTTTCTCTTGCTTTTTCTGGGTCAGACAAAACATGAGAGTTGGATATGACACAACAGCTCTTGATGACGATGTTCTTTTGTTTAACTTTTCAATAAAGTCTTAAAGAAGATGAAAAACTTCAAATCAGATTCTGGATTTACTGGCATCTTGCCTAGTTAGTTGACCATATTCTATGTCAGAAACAAATATAAAATGGGTTTATAAGATCCTTGGACATACGCTCTTAGAAATTCTAGGTCCCAAATAAGAAAAAGCAAGATGAATTATACATTTAAATGTCTCTGAGGCAACAAATAAAATTGCATTTGCTTGGAAAGGCACAGAGAGGTAAGTTCTTTAGGTGAGTAAAATGCTTCTCCCAGGGGAGAAGATGAATTTCAGGTCTTCCCCTACTTACTTTTCACATTAATGCGAGTTTAATATATGGAGAATTTTACTCAAGGCGTTACAAATTTTGCACAGTTTTATATAGGAATAACAAGTGTGACTCATTTTTGTTATAAAATTATTATATATATTACATATAAAATCAAGATAGGAACTTGGATTATATTATAAAAATACACATTTTTTTCAATTTGAAGTCATGCCAAAATCCTAGAAATGTGCAAAATAGTCTAAGCAGTGTCAATGTTTTAAAATCTAAGGGTGTTAACATCAAATTGGTAGGAAAGTAAAGTTTAAACACTGAAACAGCAAAAACAAACAAACAAAAAGACATCAAATTGGGAAAACAGAGAAAAGTCCATTATAAATTTAACATTTTAATGGAAAGCTGACAAGTAATTACAATGTTCAAAACATTGCGTATTCATCTGAAAAATATATTACTCAATCTACATAAAGTGTGCCTGATAAAGTGTTCAACAAATAGTAAACCTTTCGTCAATATCTGTGAACTGAATGGTCAGAATGCTCTGTGGGTCTGTTTTAGCTCCTCTCCCTTCACCAAACTAAAGCTTAGCTCTCACCCCCACCCCCTCAAGTTCAGCAGGCAAAATCCCTCATTTGGGATGAGTGGTCTCAAGAAATAAAATGAAGGGATGGTTCACAAGTGCACATTAGTGCTACAACATTCTGAGGAAAAGAGAAGCAAGTCTTTGTTTTTTGTGTTCTGGAATGTACCACCCTTTAGCTGGATCTGCCTTACCCCTTCCGTGCTCATTTCCCAGATCTCCAGTCTTTCATATCATCACTGATCAAATGTAAATACATTTCTGTAACTAGATTGCTTGGCACTTGCTCAAGATTGACCTGTGAACCTTCCTTTATGAAAAATGGATCTACTTGATCGCTCTGCACCGACAGCGAGCCAGTTCAATTAATGCCTACATTAGAAGGAATGTGCAAACAACACAAACGGAAATTAAAGCCTTTTACTATGTCTGCATCTGTGCATTCATAAATTGAAATAAGTGTGAAAAAAGCTGTCCTCAATCAATTCCAGCTCTAGTCCCTGACCTGATTGTGTTGTGCGTATGAATGTACATTCCCTTAATTAAATGTGGTTCAGCGAGCCTTAATAGTATTAAGGCAAAAAAAGAGAGAGAGAGACAGAATTAGAGTCTCCTATTACTACCCCCCACCCCCATCATGTTGTTTGGGAGAACAATAGAGAGATTGATGAAAAGGAACATTGGCAGAAGAAAAGCTGTTGTATACATTATCATAATTATCTCCTGTACTGAATGCTTTCAAAACAAGACTAAGAGTGCCACCCTTTTTTCTTTGGCAATTTCTCACAAGGTCTAATGATTACAGGAGGAGGCAGAGCAGCTACATCATTTTATGAATTTGGTCCTGTTTTTGATGTTCTTGCGATTCATTCACGGCTTATTTTGACATCCCTGCAAACATTTTCAAGCTTTTTCCGACCCTCCATTTAAGCAAGATAAGAAAGTGGCTTCATAAGTTTCAGCTTTCTTCCTGAAAAATAAAAAACAAAACAAAACAAAACATAACAGTGTGCCCTCCGTGGGCTAAATGAGACCTCAGTGAGGTCTCTTTTCCTCATTCTTCTCTTTTGTGTCGTCTGCAGAGAAAGCAGAAGGTCTTCTGAAGAAGAAAACAGTTGTGGATGAGGCTCCAGCCCCAGGGAATCCGTGGGTTCTGCAGAGTGACTTTCCCATTTGAGCTCCCATCATGGAGCACACCACACTGCGTGTTGCTTTCATCCTGTAATGTGCTGGTAATGATGCTAGAAACTGCTAATTAAAGGTTCTCACAGGGACAGCTTTTTAGTCACTTTACTTTGGAGCCTAGAAGATCAAGATCTGACAGACTGGAAGAGTCTGACTCAGAAGGAGGTAGGAGGAAAGGCGTAGAATATAATTTCCTTGGCTGGGCTGTCGTCATTTCACAAAAGATGTGACTGCAGCACCAATTGATGTAGTTGCCTGTGGATTATGTTGCCTTTGATAATTCTAAGCAAAAAAGAGCCACCAAGTATGACAAGGTGAGTGTTGAAGAGCAGGTAAGACTAATGAAAAGACTGAGACTTTATTGCATATGAGAACATGAGCCAGACAGACTCTGTTACTGTAAGAAAATTGATAGACACCTGCTTCTCCTAACCCCTGGGGGTTAATTAAGTCCTGAGGTAGAGAACTGGATTCCGATAAGCTTGAAATTTATATCAAGGATCTATTGACTTTAGTTACTCCTGAGGGTGTTTTTTGCAAATAGGTGCTAAGGGAAGGGGGCCAGAGCAAAGATTTGTTTACTCAATACAGGTATCTTTCAATTAGAATGACCTAGTGACTCTGGGAGCTCCAGAATCAGGCATTTTCTTTCTCTTAGGGATATATTATAGAAAACTGAGGTTCCTGGAAAACTGGTAAAATGAATTTTATAAGATTAGTTTTACTTGGCCATGATGAAGGGTATAGATGATTCTTATACCCTTATTTCTTTGTCTTGATGACCAACTGTTGTGGTTTGGATACTGGTTTGTCCCCCAAAGGCTTGTGTTTTGGCATTTGGTCTTAATGGGTGGTCATGGGATGGCCCCAAAGATTCACATGCTGTGACTTATAGAGGTGTAAAGTAAAACCTCAGTCCCTTCACGATGCCCAGAGTGGGTCCTTTTGTGTTACAAAGTCATTAGGGCAGGGCTCCCACACCAGAATCCTGGTGTGTTTACAAGGGGAGGAAATGAGGAAGGCAGAGCCCATGTAAATATGGACCTAGCCTGGCTCTGCTCCAAGTTCGGCCTTCTCTTACTTAGTGATGCCTTTGGGCTTTCTAGTCATGAGTCAGTAAACCTATGTGTCAGTAAACCTCTGTTCATAAATCACTCAAACTCAGATATTTCTTTAGCCACACAATAATAGACTATGACCCCAAGTGTATCTTAGGTTAGATGGTGGACACAAAGACCATTAACCTAGATTGGAGTCTTTCTCCAATCAATTGGCTTCTTTTTAGGGTTTTTGATTTTCAAGTTCTCCCTTTCTACCGACTCTTTCTTACCAACATTTAAATATATTTAAAATTCCCCAGCTCAGGGTTGGGCATTGACATATCAGTTAAATACAATGCTTTGAGAGGTCGGCCCACATGGGAAGATTTCAAGTTCACATACAGAAATGCCCCCTGATAAGTCCAGGCATGTGCGTGCTTGTGGTTTGGCACTGGCTGAGGCTGGGGGTGGATTGTGGCATCAAGATTCTGTAAGGAGCACCGTCTCTGTCTCTCTTTTCTGTCTCTCTCATTCATAGGAGAAATAAATAACTTTAAGAAAAAAAACTTAAAAAATGAAACTCCCCAGATTAAAACAAAACAATATATATTAAGAGGGAAAAGAGAGGGAGGAAGAAATAGAGAAATTACCATATGAGCTAGTCTAAAGCTAAATATTCCCTCTTTCATAGTCTATAGTCATTGTTCCATGGCCAAGTTTTTTAAGGGTTTATATACAGTTTTTCTCGTTACATATTTATATCCCTCTAATCCTGAAATTTCCTTTCCATGACCAAATAACCACTAAAATTGTGCTCAACAAAACCACCAAATACACTGCTATTAAAGTTAAATTTAAAGGAGACTTTTATCTATGTATGTATGTATGTATTTTGCTATGGAGCACATGCACTTGCTGAAAAGAGAGAGAGAGAGAGGTGAGAAATCACCCAACAGGTGGTATGGCTATGCTGCGATCCCTTCTCCTCTATGCTCCTCTCATCCTCTTAAGATTTTGGGCACACACTCATGCACATATGCCTGGTGTGATTTTTAAGATGCTGTGTCTGGGACTCGAACTACTCAGTCAGCCATGTGCGATCCAGTGTTTTAGCCATTATGTTACCTGCTGTCCCCCAAAGAACACCTTCCAATACATATTTTTTGTATCCTCAGCAGCATCTAACAGTGTCAATAACTCTCTCTTGAATCTCCCATGACACCTCACTTACCTAGTTTGCTTCATTCATTTTGGCTCACTCCTTGGGTTTTCCTTGCGGGCTTCTTGCCCTGGGTCTGCTAGTTAAATTACCAGTAAGAACTGAGTGCATTCCTCTTCTCTTTGCACCCTCTGCATCCTCTCTTCTACATCCATGGTTTCAATGATCACTTTGATGCTGATGATTCTTAAATCTTTACTCCCAGTCCAGAGTTCTTACCTGAGATCTCAGCTCATATGTAAAATCCTCCCCAGGTGCCTGAAAAAATGGTATCTCATATGCACCACAAGATAAACATTTCAGAGAATAAATTTATTATCTTCCACTACAAAATAATTCCATCTCCCACTGATTAGAAAGAACTTCAGATCAGCTTTACAAACGTCAAACCTGGGACTCAGTTTGGCTACTCTCCCTCCTTGACCCTTTACTCGTTGCCCATTTCTACCATTGCATTTCTCTAAATCTGTTTGCTCCTTTCATCCCCAGTTCGTCTTTATTACAATGTGGAAAAGGCCAACATTATTTCTTGTCAGTATAACTTTGACAGTCATCCTTTTCATTTCTCCTATCCAGTTTTGCCCAGTTCTTACATTCTGCAGCCAGTTACTCCTCCACATTCCTTCAGGCACCTTCTTGCCTTTCCTACCAGTCCTGCATGTCTTGGTCACTTCTCTGCTTCCCACTTCCCAGCCATGATGAATACCCCCTCACATGTAGGTGTTTGCATTCTGTCTGAGAGATATTCTTCCTTTACTTTGCCAAGATTATTCTTACTCATTTTTCAGAATTTTATTTATATGACATTTCTTCTAAAAAAAAATCTTCACATCTCACCACCCATTGGTGAGACCAATATAGATGCCTCTGATATGTACTGTTGTGATTTCTTTAAAATAGCCTATTTTGTTTTTTGAGAGGTTTTTGCTACAAGGCGCGTGTGCTCGCCAGACAGACAGAGAGAGACAGAGAGATAGAAAGCAAGAAATCACCCCCCAAGAAGGATGGCCATGCCACAATCCCTTCTCCTCCATTCTCCTTTTTCTATCTTGGGCACACGCGCACACGCGCACACGCACCTGGCGTGAGTTTAAACCACCGGGTCTGGGACGTGAACCGCGGTCGACCATGTGGGAGTCCAGCGACACAGCCATTACACCAACTGCTGGTCCCAAAATAGCCTATGTTTTATTATAAATGGTTGTTTAGTTGACTATCTGTTAAAATGAAAAAGATCAGTGATTAATGACAGATCTATAATTAACTTCAAATAGAGTATCCCCTCAAAGGAAAAAGAATATAAAATGATCATCTCTGTGACCACTGACATGAAAAATTTATTTTTAAAGAATTTTTATTTAAATTTATTCATTATTATTATTACTATTTAAATTTCTATAGGGTACATGTACTCACCAGAGAGAGAGAAAGAGAGAGCAAAAGAGAAAAAGTGAGAAAGCAAACCATGTGAAAAGTCCAGCACCTTAACCATAATATCACCTGCTAGTCCCTTGAAAAATATTTTTAATAATTTTCTGTGATATCATATTGAGTGGAAAAATAGGGATCAATATAGTATGTACACTATGTTCCAATTATTTATGAATTTACTTTGAAAAGGAAGATGGGAAGAAAGATTTTCAGAATGGTGGAGTAAAGAACTCCACAAATACGGTTTCCCATAAAGGAAACAAAAACATTGGCAACAATACTCCAAATCAACTTTTTTAGAACTCTAAAAATTAAAGCCTTGTAATTGTATAAGGAGTGTTTATACAAGAAAATCTGCTGAGCCTCAGTAAGAACAGCACAGTTTGTGATACTTTATCTCTCTCTCTCTTTTAAAGTTTTTGTCATAGGGCATGTGCATGTGCACTCCCAAAGAGAAAGAGAAAGACAGAGAGAGGGAAAGAGAAAAATTATCCTCAGGGTGATGGCCATGCTGCAATTTCTTCTCCTCCATTCTCCTTCTGAGATTTTGAGCACATATACACACTCACTGGCGTGAATTTAAAGTTGCTGGGTCTGGGAATCTAACTGTGGTTAACAATGTGGGAGTCCAGCCCCTTAACCACCAAGTCACCCGCTGGCCTGGGTACTTTATCTTGCTCTATTCCAGCCTGTTCTCCAAACTGGCTAGCCTTGAATACCTGCAGCCTCACGGCCAATGAAGGAGACAGACTGAGTTTGAAGCTCCAGAAAAGACCCATCCCCAGTGCACTAACACTGTTTGACCTGTCTCACAGTTTCCTCAACAAACTTCCTTATTATTACCTGACTTGAAGGGGAGCTCTCTTTTTAGAAAACTTTCCTCCTCGAGGCTTTTGGGAAAACAGTCTACAGTCATTGTTTGGTATCCTAGCTGCCTGAGGCTACAATGTCAGCTGGAGGAAACAAGAACCTGGCCAACAACCTATAGTAAATGTTTGTAAAATGAAATATCCATAGAGAGCTTTGAAAGGCTGTGACAACTTGTGTTAATAATTAATTTCATCAGTGTTACAGGATACAAGACTAATATACAAAAAAAACAGTTACACACATACCAATGAGACTGTATATAACATTACCAATGAAAAATCTGAAAGTAAAATACTCAAAACAATTCAATTTGCAAGTATCAATTTAAAAGTAATAAAACACTCAAATAAATTTAACTCCAAATTTTATACTTGTGTGCCAAAGACTACCAAATAATGGCTAAAAGAAATTGAAGAAGATGTAAATAATTGAAAAGACCATATGTTCATGGATCAAAGATTCAATATTAAGTAGCAATTGGCCCTCAAATAACCTACAAATGTATCGGTTTCTCTGGAAACTTCAGTATGTTTTTCTTGTTTTCTTTTTTTTAGGGGGGCAAAAATTGATACATTTATCCCATATAGAAATGTAATGACTTAGCATAGCCAAACCAATCTTGAAAAAGACAAAGTTAGAAGACTTAACCTTTCTTATTTTAACTTACTATGAAGAATTTGATTATTTCTCCAGTTTTGTAGTATATATTGCAATAAATATACTAAGCAACTAGTAGAAACCCCATATTGGTTCCTTCACTCATGCAGTAAGGGATAATTAGAAAGTTGTGTCGGGACCAGCAGTTGACTTAATGGCTGTTGCTGGACTCCCATGTAGTTGACTGTGGTTGGAGTCCCGGACCCGGTGGCTTAAACTCACACCAGGCATGTGTACGTACATGCCCAAGATCTTGAGAAGAGAATGGAGCAGAAGGGATTACGGCGTGACCATCCCCCCTGGGGGATGATTTCTCGCTTTCTATCTCTCTGTCTCTCTGTGTCTTTCTGGTGAGTCCATGTGCCCTAAAGCAAAAACCTCTCCAAAAAAAGAAGAAGAAGAAAAAAAAAAAGAAAGATGTGTCAAGTGGACACTTCTAGGGATTCTCCGCCTATTGACATAATAAATCAAAAGCCATGTTTCATAGCCTATCAAAATGTGTCTTATTTTAAAAAAATATTTTTCCTAAACTACCTGTAGTGGATTATTCTGTCATAAATGGAGAGCTGATCTCTGTTAGCACAGTAGTAGTAATGGCTTGAGTTCTGGCCCAAAATTATCTGGTATTTATATATATAGGATTAGGGTCCAGTACTGCTCTGAGACTGATTCTCTGGGCTTTCGATTTCTCCTTCTGTGTCTTCCTTCTTTTTTCATAGAAGTAACAGTGTATTTTACTCACCCTGCTTCTTACACATAAGGATTTGGGGTCTTGCAAATGGTTACAGTCAGTTAGTGGGGGGTTGGCACTGGGGTACCAGCCGGGCATCTCTCTCCAGGAAGCACAAGGCCTTTTCCATGTAGTTTCTCTACATGGGCACATTTGGCTCGCCCAGTAGCTTCGTGGCCCCAGAACAATCAGACTCCCTACCATTTCGTTCAAGACACTGTAATGAGAACTCCAAACATAAAGGCAGATCTTGCAGCACCTTTTCTGATAGAGCAGCAGGATTCACACGGCATCACTTCTGCCTCATTCCATTAGGTCAAGGAAGTCTTAAGTCTAGATTCAAGGAGAAAGAACACAGTCTCCACCTCTTAAGGGAGGAGGGTTTTGGTGATGTGACTAGCTCATGATGTGGGATTTATTGTTGGGCTGACTTTGGAAAAGACAATCAGCCCACATGAAGTGATATCACAATATTGATTAGTTTGTTATATACAGTCTCATAAGCACCATTGCCACTGGCTAAATAGTTGCCCTTTGAGGACTTCAAACCAATGGTCACAAGTAAATTGAATTCAACAGAGTTGTAACTGTTGGTTTGAGCAGAATGCCTCTCAGGGCATAATTAAATTCCCTGTTCCATATTTGAGAGCTCAAACTCCCTGAATTGAGACCTCATGTAAAATAAGACAAGGATGTTTACACAAATATTTCAAATCAAATCACTTCAATATAGTATGCTCCTTTAAAGCAAGGTTAAGGATCTTTTAGAGATGAAGAAACATGGAACATGTATGTGGGGTCTTCAGAAATTGACAGAAAGTACTTATAATAAAGATAACTATGCACGGATTTCAAATTTTTTTTTTTTTTTTGAGAGGTTTTTCGCTATAGGGCGCGTGCGCTCGCCAGACAGACAGAGAGAGACATAGAGACAGAAAGCGAGAAATCACCCCCCAGGGGGGATGGTCACGCTGCAATCCCTTCTCCTCCATTCTCCTCTCGGGATCTTGGGCACACACGCACATGCGCCCGGCGTGAGTTTTAAGCCACCGGGTCCGGGACGCGAACTACGGTCAACTACGTGGGAGTCCAGCGACATAGCCATTACGCTAACTGCTGGTTCCCTGGATTTCAAAATTTTTTGAACCAAAATAAACTTGCACTTTAATTCCATTTTCCTACAAACTTTTTGAAATCCCATGATATCTTGCCTAATCATTTGCTTTAAAGTATGATTTAACATCTGCTCCCTTCTCAGAAAATGACTGTTAACACTAGATCTTCACAGTCATTATCCATAATTTAGAATATTGTAATCTATCGAAGAATCTACCGAGGTGGAGAACACACTAAGCCTAGTGATGTTCAGGAAGTGTAGAATAACTAACTATACGAAATACTTCAGCACGTAGTAAATTCTTAAAAGGAAGCTCATCAAGTAAAACTAGGGATATAGCAGCTCTAAGTATAAGTGGTAAGGACCAGAATTGGTATGTGCTATTTATAATAGCTACTTATTAATTTATAAAATAATAAATTATTTTATTTATTTATTTTTTTACAGTAAGAATTCTCTGTATTAAAAGGACTTGCTGCTTTTACAACACAATGAAAATGTTATATTACCTTTGTTTTATTTTCTTTTTATTTACATTTTTTAAATACATTCAATCACATTATTTAGCCATCTAATTTTTTTTTTTAATTTAGCTAATGAAGAAATTGCTACGTGGGAAATTCGTGCACATTCTAACCTATTTCTGTTTTTTATTGTCCATGGGTCTCAAGTAAACTCTGTCATTGCAATGGGAA
Source organism: Tupaia tana (assembly GCA_026018925.1). NCBI lineage: Eukaryota > Metazoa > Chordata > Mammalia > Scandentia > Tupaiidae > Tupaia > Tupaia tana. The sequence goes on from JAKSZU010000002.1 coordinate 13,773,062, forward strand.
GTACCCAGTAATTTGCTCGTGAAATATTCCTATTTGCAGAATGATCACTCTTTCCAAAGGCACAGAGTAAGTTTCCTATTGATTAAACAATTCAGGTTTGACCTTTCTGGCTGGGATTTTTAGGTCTGGTACCTGCAGGATCTTGCCGCGGCAGGGATATTCATAGTTTGTTCATTCTGGCACCACCTTATATTGTGCTGAGGGAATTGCCAGCCTATAATGAAATGTAAATTAATTCCACATTCTTTGAGGTTCAAATAAAGTTCAGTGTGACAAGTCTTCTTAGTAGTTGTTATACTGGAATAAGCCCCACTCCATAGGACAGATTCATAAATTTCTACATTTCTTTTTCATTATTTAAAATAAATAATGCTCCCCACACTCTCCCATGTGATCATGGGCTTGAGACACATTTCCCAAATAAACTAAGATGACAAACAGAATCAATAATCCAATAAGGCTGAAGGAGCACCATTGCACTCAAGTTTCTTTACCTGCGTTTCCCATTTGGTTTCTATCATAATTCAAGGTGGTTCCTTTAAGTTATGAACTTTCACCAGTTGAAAGGCTAGTTAATTCATTGCAGTATCCCTTCCTGTGTGCGTTTTCACTGTGATTGAGAGCAGATCAGAGGATCTGGGTGAGTTCCAAGGATGGATGCAGTCCTTGTCTTAACCACTCATCTGCATACCACTGAAGCTGATAAGAAACATGGCAGAGAAAACATTTTAAATGCAAATATGTCAGGCATAACATAGAAGGTAAAGAAAAAATTTAATATGTAGATATTAAAACTGTCTTTTCTCCCCAAACCAAATGTGTTTAAAATTCCCATTATGATGGTTTTTCTCCTTATCTTATATCTAGGCTAAAAATTTTACACACATCTGTCTTAGAGAAGTCTACTCAGTTCTTTAGATATATCCTCCCCCATTTGATTCCAATAGCATTGACATCTTTTATGATGAAAGTTGTTTTATACCTATAGCCTTATTTCTTTGAAGAAGAGGCAATGCAAAGGCTTAATTTTACAAGCTGTTAAAACAATGCATGCCTATTGAGCCAATGTTTTCATTTAAGCATTACATGTGAACAAAGCATGTGATTTTAAGTCTATAAACCATTAGGTAGACATCTGCATTCATAAGCATCATGCTCAGACCTTAGCTTATAAAGATAAAAGAACTCAGAAACAGTTAGTGGATCTCACTAAAAGAAGGAGAGTTCTAAAAGCAGTGCACAAAATCAGCATCTTTTTAGAATTTAAATCTCATGAATAGATTCTTACAAGAGATCCAGATGTGCCAAAATTGGCAGTCTGCTATTACTTGAGTATGTTTCCCTATGCTTTTTCCAACAAAGATGCATACAGAAAGCAACTCTATAGCCTTTCATTTGGATTATCATGAGATGCACATTTGAGACTGTTTATTTCTGTTTGGTTTCCATTTAAAGTTTTTCTTTTTGAAATGTAATCAAGCATTCATTGAATAAAAAGAGTGGTTTCATGTCCAGTGATCTAACCTACACTCAGTCATATTTAGCACCTTTTTTGTATGTTTATTTATTTTCTTATTTACATTTTTTATTCCATTTTCTTTTATACATTCAATCACATTATTTAGCTTACAAAGTGAATATTTCAACATGTGAACATTTCTTCCTAGTCCAATTGATAAAACTATAAAATTATCTTCAACAGATAATACCACATTTCTTTGTCCTGTTAACACTTTGCCACTCTATATTTCTTCTAAATGTCCTTCCTCAGAGTCTACTCTTTCACACACACTATATCTGGTATTTACATCCATTTACTGTGTTTCTATATCCTTTAGTCAATCAGTTTCAGTAGTAGAGCATGGACACTTGGTGTATATTAAGTGGGGACATACAGTGTCTCTCCTTCATAGCCTGGCTCGCTTCACTCAGAAGTAAATCTTCCATATTCTCCCACTTTCTATCAAAAGCCAGGGTTTGTTTTTTGTTTGTTTGTTTGTTTGTTTGTTTGTTTGTTTTATGACTGAATAGCATTCCATAGAGTGTATGTGCCACAGTTTTTCAATCCATTCATCTGTTCATGGGCATTTGGGTTGGTTCCATGTCTTAGAAATTGTTAATAGTGCCTCAATAAACACTGATGTAGAAGCACTTTTCTGATTAAGAATTCTTCTGCCCTTTTAGTAGATACCAAGGAGTGGGATTCCTGGATCATATGGTAGTTCTATTTGTACATCTTTGAGGAATCTCCAACTTGTTCTCCATAGTGGATAGATCAATTTACACTCCCACTAACAGTGTAGGAGAGTTTTCCTTTCACCACACCCTTGCCAGAACTTATCATTTTTATTATTTTTTTTAATCTTAGTCATACTGATTGGGGTTAGGTGGTATCTCATTATTTTTTTTATCAGAATTTCCCTTACAGTGAGGAATGTTGGACATTTTTTCATATACCTTTTGGTTATATGTATGTCATTTGTATGTCATAGAGAGTGGTTTTTCAACTCATTCTCCAGTCTTTTAATAGAGTTGATCATCTTTTTTTGGCACAGTTGTTTGAGTTCTTGTGTATTCTGGTTATCAGTCCCTTATCTGATGCATAGTTTACAAAAATATTTTCCCATTCTGAGAGCTGTCGATTCACCCTAATTACTGTGTCTTTTGCCATGCAGAAACTTCTTAGTCTGATGTAATCCCACGTGTCTATTTTGGGGATTATCGACTGTGCTTTAAGAGTCTTATTTAAGAAGTCTTTCCCTACCCCAGTTTCTCCCAGAGTTTCTCCAGTGTTCTCCAGGAGCAGTTTTATAGTTTGAGGTCTTAGATTTAGATCTTTGATCCATCTTGACTTGATTTTTGTCAAAGATAAGAGGTAGGGGTTCAGATTAATCTTTCTGCAGGTGGAAATCTAGTTTTGCCAGCACCATTTGCTGAAGAGGTTTTCCTTTTCTCACTGGATTGACTGGTATCCCCTGTGAAAAATCAGTTGACTGAATGTTTGGGAATTTATTTCTGGGGACTCTATTCTGTTCCAGTTGTCCACCTGTCTGTTTCTGTGCCAGTACCATGGTGATTTGATTACCATAGCTTTGCAGTATATTTTTGGGTCAGGAAGTGAGATACTGCCCACTCCACTCTTCTTGTGCAGAATTGCTTTGGCAATATGGGGTCTTTTATGATTCCAGACAAATTGTATGATTGTCTTTTCTAGATCTGTGAAGAATGTGCTTGGTACTTTGACTGGAATTGCATTAAATATGCAGATTAATTTGGGTAGAATTGCCATTTTGATTATATTAATTCTTCCAATCAGGAACATGGGATGTCCTTCCACTTCATTGTGTCATTTTCAATTTCTTTTCTTTTTCTTTCTTTTTTATTTTTAGCTTCTCTTAGTTTTCCTTGTAGAGGTCTTTAACTTCTTTGGTTAGATTTATTCCTAAGTATTTTATACTTTTTGTGGCTATGGTGAATGGACTAACTTTTTAAAATTCTATCTCAGTCTGCTTGTTGTTCATATATAGAAATGCTATAGATTTCTGTATGTTGATTTATATCCTGCAACTTTACTGTATTCATGTATTACTTCCAGAAATTTTTTCATGGAAATCATTGGGTCTTCTATGTGTACAATCATGTCATCTGCAAATAGAGTTTCACCTCTTCTTTTCCTATTTTAATCCCTTTTATTTTGGATATGCTCATAGCTCTCTTAGCATTTACGCATTCATTCCATTGTCCTTAACACAGTAGCAGGGAAACTGGACACTAAGATGGTTCTAGATAAGACTCAAGTATTCTACCATTTACTTATTCCACTGAGCACATTAACAGGACGTTCAAGACTTTAATAGTTACTTGGGAACCTGCAGGTGGCAAGGAGGTTAAGGCAACTGGATCTGACATGGCCAACTAAATGCTTTTAGTACTGGATCCAGCCACTTGGAAAACACCCTGGTATATATGCTTGTGTGCCCCAAATCCCAATAGGAGAAGGAAGGAGAAAAGATTGTGGCCTGCCCAATTCTCTGGGGGGTGATTTCTTACTTTTCTTTTCTGTCTCTATCTCTCTCTCTGGCCAATGCATATGCCCTATAACAAAACTAAACAAATAAACAAAAATAATTATTTGGGTGAATTTAGTCATTGATATGAGTGTATCTACAAAAATAATTTTCTCCAAAGAAATCTGTTGTAATATATATATATATATATATATATATATATATATACATATATTCTCTTCCCGGAATCTTGGACATGCACACACACACACCTGGCATGACTTGCAGGCCACTGGGTCTGGGACTCAAACTGTGGTCAGCCATGTGGGAGTCTAGTGGCACAACCATCTGCTGTTTTATATTTTAAAGAATTTTTTCTTTTTGCTTATATGTCTTGCACACTGACTTCCTGTTCTCTAGATATCTCTTCTAGTCAATTAACTATATGTTGTAAAAAGTGACACTATGGTAATTATTTTCCTACTCAAAGGCATTCAATAACACACTATTGCTTATTGAAATATTGTAAAAATATTCATCCTGGCTCTGAGGAGTTTGCTATGTGCCTCTGAACTTTTAATTTTTATGTATTATCTATTTCTTTTACCTTATCATTCACTTATACGTTGGACTTATTAAAAACTATTTTTTCCTTCAAGAAAATTAAAAATAAGTGAACATAAAAGCTTATGTTCATGTTCAGTAGGGAATAGACATGTGCAAATAAGTTTTGCACAGCAATAAATCAGGTACTACCATAGGGGAAAAAGGAGCATAAAGGAAGGTGAAACCTGGATGAGTTGGAGAATGTCCAAGATTACACATTACTTGAGCTGTTCACAATGAGTAGGAGTCTATCAAGCCAACAAGAAGCAAAAGAGTATTTAAGAAAGAATAAAGAAAAAAAGACAATGAAGAAAAATGAATATGGAGATATTCATTTATATGCCAAGTTCGTAGATAGGTCCCAAGCACAACTATTAGAGTGTGCCAATGGGAAGAGTGAAAGGTTTGTTGAAGAACTTTAAAACTAGGCATGGAAGAAGCTCAGGCTGGAGGTCACTAAAAGTGGTTTAGTTGAGGAATTTCACAGCTAAATTTGTTTTAGAAAATAACGAGTAGAGGAGGAAACAGGCCATAAAAGTCAATAACTGAAAAGCGGAGCATCTCTTACTTCTCTGATAACTCAGGTAAGAAATGAGACAGTTGATGAGTTACTTGTTTGTTACAGGACAAAGAAATATTCTGTAATGTTTTTATGGAACCTGATGACTGACCAAATACACAAGCTAAGGAAGAAGAAGGAATGATTTATGATGACACTTTCTGAGACTGAGAGAAACAGAGTTAAAGATGACACCATTATATAAAATAAAGATAGCAGAAAAGAAAGTTGTCTTTGAGTTCAAGAAGAGAATAAAATAATTAATTTAGTTTGGGACATTTGAGGTTCCAGTTGTCTTCGTAACTATTAGATAATTTATTGAGCAAGAGGTTAAAATTATTGTCTAATGCTCAAGAGTCTCACAACTAATGCGATAGAGATTTAAGAAGTATTACAGTGGTGATGGTTGGAATTGAGGGAAGAAATAATGTTTCATAAAAAATGATGGTGAATTAGAAAAAGGAAAGAGAAAAAAATATAGCTTTGTGGAAGACCAACACTTAAGATGCAGAAAGTAAAAGTCTAGACAATGTAGGAAAATATAAAAACCCAGACTGTGAGTGTTTAAGACAAGAATGGAAGAGAGAATTTAAAAACTAGTCAATTTTCAGTATGATCGAATAATTCAAAGTCATTAAGCAAGAGAGTGAATAAAACATATCTAATGAATTTATCAAGAGGAATGTCACGGGTAATATTGAACAGAATTTTGCATATATTTATAGTAGGGTGGTAAAAAAGATATAAACTTGATTCGAGTAGATTAGGAGAAAGTGAGAAATGAGAAAATTGAGTCTACAGAGATATAACATGTTACAAAACATTAAGCAATAAACTTTGAGACAGATGCCTAATGTTAAGTATGTCAGGGCACATAGGGTTTAGAGGAGTGGCCAAAATCCAAAAGGCACCATTTGTCACTCATGATGGGAGAATATGACGTGAAAAATAGCCCCTGGAGTTGCGTAATACTGTGGTTTGTGCAACTAAGGATAGGGTAATAAAATATACTGAGATAAAAAAAGTAGAGAAGAAATATAGATGAATGAATTCAATAATTCTATATTGACCACATTAAGTCAGAGAATTTCTAGGGTGGAAATAAAGGAATGTCAAAAATCCATTTAGATGTTCTGATCTGACTATGGACTTCCAGTGTTATCACCATACAGGTTTTATTTAAAGCAACTGGGGTAGATACGATCACTCAGAGCAAGGATGTGTACAGGAAAGAGAGCTGGTCCATGACTGAGCTCAGAAGAAGTCCAACATTTAGATGTCAGATAGAGAAGAATTCAGAAAGGGAAGATGAAAAGCAGTAGTCAGTAAAGTGAAAAGAAAATGAACAAAATATGTCACCCTGAAAATATGTCCATGAGGCAATGGTTAACCGAATTTAAAAAGGCTGAGATGTTGAATAGAATGAGGAGAGGAAATATTAACTGCACTTGGTGATATGAAGATCAAATGTTGAAATATCCATTTTGTAAGACAAATAATAATGTGATTGAATGTATGGAAGAAAATGAAATGAAAAAATAAATAAATTAATTAATTAATTTCAGAAAAAATACTGAGGAATGATCACACCCCACTGGGTGTTCTATCTCTCTCTCTCTTTCACTCCAGTAAGTGCATACATTCTCTAGCAATAAAAAAAAAAAAGGAAAAACATTGAAAAAAAAAAGATCAAATGGTGACCTCAACAAAGGCAATTATGACGAGAATTTAGCCCTTTACATATCTAACTGCCTACACTTCAACAGCCTAGTATTTCTATTCCAGGAAATATCATAAGAGGATGAATGTTGCACATAACTTTATTGCTTATTTCATGGATTTCTTGAAAGAGCCATAAGTTCTTTTCTTTGTTATTATTTATTTAAGAGAGAGAGAGAGAGAGAGAGAGAGAGAGAGAAATCACTCCCTGGGGGCATGGCCATGACATACTATCTTTTCCTCCATTCTCCTCTTGGGATTTTGGGCACACATGCACATTCGCCTGGCCCGAGTTTCAAGTCTCTGTGTCAAGGACTCTCTCTAACTATTTAACTATGGTCAGCCATGTGGGGAGTTCAGTGCCTTAACCACTATGCCAACTGCTAGCCCCATGAGCCATCAGTTCTTTAATAAGACATAAAATGAGTTACACACCAGGATGCTTTGAGCCTGTTAGTTCTAAACTTTACCTTGTTGTGTTCACCAATACTGTTACATCACGATGCTTGCCAAATTCTAACAAAGCCTTCAAATTTGAAGACCCACTGGAACCACACTGCAAAGGGTCAGTAAATTTCCCAGCCATGGTCTTTTCCCCTCTGAGGTTCTGTGAAGGTTGTGGGGACAGAGATCTTCCTGACCAAGGTTAGAAATATATTCAGTTTTGTTTGATCAACAGATTTTCTGTATTCACTAATGTTAAAAAGTGACAGAGAGAATAACCTGCATGGAGTGAGTTGCAAAATAATGAGAAGTGAAAAATAGAATCAGTTTGTATATATGAGAGTACCACAAAAAGTCTGTGGAAAAGGGAATTAAAATGTGAGTTTATTTTGGTGAAAAAAAAAATTGAAATACACCAGTAATATATTTAGACTAGATGTTTTCCACGAATTTTTTTGAAAACCCTTCATGTATACAATTTTGGATAGTATAAAGAATATATAGCTTAAGAGAGATACAGAGTCAAGAAAAATATCATTTATTTAATGTTTCTAAAACATGAAACTAAACTTACATACTGCACACTGAAAGAAATGATGTGATGTAGAAGAGGAAGAAATTCATGGCTCTGAAGCAGTGACTAAATCCTGTACATAGGAAGAAAGATTCCCTCATGGCCAACTGGGCTCAATTCTTGGCCCTATAAACCTGCCAAACATGCTGAGATTGTGTGTGTGTGTGTGTGTGTGTGTGTGTGTGTGTGAGAGAGAGAGAGAGAGAGAGAGAGAGAGAGAGAGAGAGAGAGGGAGAGAGAGAGGGAGAGAGAGAGGGAGAGAGAGAGAGAGAGAGAGAGAGAGAGAGACCTAAATCCTGGTAGTATGGAGAAATGGAGGGAAAAGGATTGGTGATGTGATCCTTGAATGAGAAGTGCTTTCTTTCTCTCCCTCTCTTTCTCTGGCAAACACAAGCAACCCCTGACAATTATAAAAAGAAAGAAATTGATGATGCCTAAAAGAGTGGATCACTAAACAAAGAAGTAGACAGGATGAAATCTGCTGCTCATATGCAAAGATAGACTTTATTGAGAGAAGAAAGACTTTCTTCATTGGCCCAATGGAAAGGGCCAAAGAAAAATCGACTACAGATGCTCAAATAGTTATAAGATTCTTGAGTTGAAGATGAAGAGATTTGTCTTTAACCATTTAGGCTACTGTAAGAAAATACACTAGACAAGTGACTTGTAAACAACAGAAACACATTTCCCACTGTTCTGGAGGCTGGAAGTCCAAGATCAAGGCACCCTCAAAGTCGATGTCTAGAAGTACACTCCACTCAACATGTGGACAACTATCTGTTTTCTGTAACCTCACATGGCAGAAAGAGCACACAGTCTCTTTCAGAACTCTTTTGTAAGGACATTGATCCCATTCAGTGTGCTCCTTCCCTGTGATCTGATCACCTCCCAAAGCCCCTGCCTCCTAATACCTTCATGCTGGAGTTAGACTCTCACCCTACAAACTCTGAGGGACACAGGCATTGATCCCACAGCAGGATCTTCTGTTTTCCATTTCTTCAACCAAGTATAAATCAAAGAACTAGTCAGGAGAGGGTATGGGGGAAATGTGAAAAGCCAAGAAGTATGAGCAAAATAGCTCTAAAAGTATGAAGGTAAATTGGACATAACTGAGAACATACATGTGATCAAGACTGAGAAACAGATGACGCTCATACATCTAATAATGGTTTTGTGATAAAGGAAGACCATTCTCATTGACAGAGAAAGTCAATGTGCTAAGGAAGAGGAGTCTCTGGGCCATGACGGCAGGTGTGCCTGGCCAAGGGGATGCCAAACTCCTGGGGCAGGAATGGCAGTACTCAATTGACTTGTAACAGCTGCAACAAACTGACTTTTGTCCATCTTGGAAATTTTACAGCCAACAACTAACAATATCTGTACTTTCACTTTTCATGTTTATGTTTTATTTTGTTTTCTGAGTGTGTGTGTGTGTGTGTGTGTGTGTGTGTGTGTAGGGGAGCGGTATTTTAGACAAGGTCTCAAGGTGGCACTGAACTGATATGCTCCTGCTCAGTCTCCCAAGTAGGTGTGAAGCAGCGTGCAGCTTTTGGAGTGGACCAGTCATGTGACTGGGTCTCTCGTGATCAGGTCATTTACGTGGCCTCAGCCTGCCAGCAGCAGTGTTTCCCAGCACACCTACCAGAGCCAGGCCAGCCTTTCTTTTTCTAACCATCTATATCTTACACTGATGGTGGGAAATTGTTAATCTCTGAGACCTACGGGGAAATACTTGATGCGAATATTTCCAGAGTCTTCTTTTATACTGTGCATGCACTGTTGCAGATATAGATGCAATTTTGTAAAAAAGGCCAAGTCTGTGCTGATAAAGAGTGCCAGAGTCTTCTTTTGTGGTATGCTTCAGCTCCCAGCTGCAGGATATTTCCTGGAGAACAAAAATAAAACAATAACATTATCATCATCATTATTATTATTTGTTGAGCTTGTCTTAGATATTCTGCAGTTCAAGGAAAGAGCCTCAGTGTTACCAAGAGATGCTGCTGTTTCATCCTCTCTTTTTGTTAGATGCAGGGCTGAAGCAACAACTTGAAGCAATGACTTGAAGAATGTGATAAAATTAGATTTTTCAGTCATCCTTTCTGACGTCCTTTTCCTATAATTTACTATCAATTAGATGATTCATTTCCATCTGCAGCCTATCACCTCCCTTTAGAAACTTCTATAAAGAGCTTGATGTTTCCCAAATGTGTTAAACAAGCGTTTTTATTGGTGATCCTCTTTTGGTGAGTGTCATTTCAACTCTGCACTTCAAATATTCAATTGGTTGGAACTAATTATTAGCAACTCTAAAGTATTTCCATAGAATCTTCTCTTCCCTTTGTTATTTAAAGTACTATATTCCAGAAGTATAATTTTGGATATTTTGTTTCTGTAGTTATTCAAGAATCCCATTTTAAGTCTCTCTGCCATATGGTTTACATGGAAAAAGCTTGGAATCGCATATGAATAGACAGCATCAGTCCAGAAAAATGGCACTGTCAAGAAACTCGTGTAACATGTAGATTTGAAGGGAATTAACACATGCCCATAGAACATCTATTAACAAAGAATTATTAGATTAATATCATTTTAAAATTGCAGCACATAGGAAAAAAAAAGAGAAAAGTTTTAGTTATTTAAGATCATAAATATTAATTGCAGCAAACTCTGCACTTAGCTGAGGGAAGAATATTGCCAACATTTATTAATACACTGCCTGAGGTTTTTGTGTTTGTTTTACACCCCTTATGCATAAGATTTAGTTCAGTAAGATTTTAACATTCCATGAATTAAGCCTATGTGCATAACATTTCAAGTATAATATTATGCAGGATATTTATTCAGTCCCAGTGCAGTACAATTAAGACTCATGGATATAGTAATTTTCATCACAATCACAGTGAGACATTCCATTAACTTATGAAAGCTGAGTTCTGCTAAACATCCTGATTGTTAACGTGGAACAGAAGGTCCAAAATGATTGGATTCATCCTCACAATTTTCTGACTCTTATTTTGCCCTGTACCCTTCGTGTGACAGCTGTTGAATTTTTTGCAAAAGTTTACAGTACTTTCCTATATAGCATATCTTGTGTCGATGTCATAGCATCAGACCATGAAGTTCAGGTGAACTTACCCTCTCAACCTTTTCAAGAATTCATAGTCTCAATTACATTTTATATGTGCTTTTTTCCCCCCCAGATCCACCAGGAAAAAAAAAAAAGTGACCTCACCCTCTACTATGCACTGGGAATCTAATTCCTAAAATCAAGAGTTTATAGGGATGTCAATCCCAAGAACTAACTGAACATGTGGATCTCATTCAGGATCTTGGATTGACTTCCTGTAAAATCTCTTTTTTGCAAGGAACCATTTTTGCTACTTCCTTTGCTTACTGAAATATGAATACAATATCGTGTACTAAATCAGATGAACACTAAAAGCTGTAGTCATTAATGGATGTTCAAAATCTAATTTTTAAAAAAAGATGTATTAATAATGAACATTAATAAAAATATAGAATGGGGCATGTTATGTAAAAGAAACATACCATATTTGCTACAAAAAGTCAGAAGCAAAAGAGATACTCTTGACAGTAGTATTCAGAGAAGGCTTCCTGTGGGAGGTGGCACCGGAGCCTAGCCTTAAGAGTTGGGAAGATTGGGACCAGCAGTTAGCGTAATGGCTATGTCGCTGGACTCCCACGTAGTCGACCGCGGTTCGCGTCCCTGACCCGGTGGCTTAAAACTCACGCTGGGCGCATGTGCGTGCATGCCCAAGATCCCAAGAGGAGAACGGAGGAGAAGGGATTGCGGCGTGGCCATCCCCCCTGGGGGGTGATTTCTCGCTTTCTGTCTCTATGTCTCTCTTTGTCTGTCTGGCGAGCGCACGCGCCCTATAGCGAAAAACCTCTCAAAAAAAAAAAAAAAAAAAAAAAAAAAAAAAAAGAGTTGGGAAGATTGGAGTTGACAATGGAGAGCAGGAGAGATGAGCTGCCAGTGGGAAGCTCTGAGTACGGGGGTGAGGGAACGATGAAAAAGCACATAGCATGTTCTGTGGGTAGAAAAACAGGTCTGGCCAGATCAGAAAGTTTCATTTTGGAACTTGCAGGCCAGCAATTTGGAAATAGAAATAGAGGAGCTCATGCATCCTGGTCTAAGAAAGTATGACTCTACCTTGTTGATAGTTGGGGATATCCTAAAGATGTTTTTAAGAGACAAGAGTAGCATGATTAAGTGAGGGTTTGAGAACAATAATGCTTGTACTGGCATACAGACTAGAACGAAGAGCACTGGATGGTAGGAGAACGTGAATTAAAAGTCTGATCCTGGGAGTGAGAAAGAAATGATGTTGAGCTGGTCTGCTGGGGAGTGCTGGTGCATAATCACTCGTGTTTGGAGGTGGCAAGCTTGGGAGCTAGGGGAAAGGAGGGGCTGATGACAGTGTGGAGTCAGCAAGGAGGGCTGCAGACTGGGGCGTGTGGAGTGGAATGGATTCTATTTGCTTTTAGAATCGCTCTTGAGGTGAGAGCAAGGCGTTTGAGTGGAGAGGTCCCTTAGGCATATGCAAGACTTGACTTGAGTAGATTCAGCTCTTGCACACCCTGAAGATTTTCTTCTTGGCTCACAGCATGCTACAAATAATTATTCAAACTTCATTCCTGCTGATTGGTCAGTGGGTCTGATCAGTCACTGCAGCCATTCCAAATCAGTTACCTGGAGGTCTCATATCTGAAAGCCACAGGTTTACTCTCCCTTCTCGTGAAGTAGAGTTTAGGAGCATAAAAAGCTGCATGGACTTCAGGTCCAGAGAGCGTGTAAGAATAAACCTGGTGGGGGAATCTCTGAGTCTCCTGTGTTCATCCAGTGGAAAGAAACTATCAAACCTTGCACCCCACTGCTATTCCAGCCATTGCAATTTCAGCTCAATTTATGAAGGGAAAGATGAATTTACATGAGACCTGTCAGGGGAAAAGGAATCAGACTTTCCGCTAAGTGCTAGTCCAGTCTACACAGAGAGTACTTTCTCACCCCCACTTCAGTAATGATGAAAAGCAGTTTCTTTTTTGGCCTGTTCAGTCTTTGAAAGAAAATGCCTCAAGCTTTTCATTTCTTCCCCAGTGTCTCTGTCAATTTTTATTGATTTTCTTCTCTCTCTTTTTCTTTTTCTTTCTTTCTTTCTTTCTTTCTTTCTTTCTTTCTTTCTTTCTTTCTTTCTTTCTTTCTTTCTTTCTTTCTTCCTTCCTTCCTTCCTTCCTTCCTTCCTTCCTTCCTTCCTTCCTCCCTCCCTCCCTCCCTCCCTCCCTCCCTCCCTCCCTCTTTCTTTCTTTCTTTCTTTCTTTCTTTCTTTCTTTCTTTCTTTCTTTCTTTCTCTCTTTCTCTCTTTCTCTCTTTCTCTCTTTCTCTCTTTCTCTCTTTCTCTCTCTCTCTCTCTCTCTCTCTCTCTCTCTCTCTCTCTCTCTCTTTCTCTCTTTCTTCTTTTCTTTCTTTCTCTTATTCAAAATTTAGTGTGAATGGCTGTCCTTCCCTGCTCCCCTCTTTCCTCTGCAGAGCACACCCAGGCAGGGTTGCAGACAGGCAGAGTCTCAGCTGCCCACAAGGATTGCACAGCTCCATTATATACTTTACCTGCAAAATGTGAATTTTGACATTTCAGTTAATAGCAAGATTTCTATGAATCCTTTTAACCTATCCCTAAACTATTCTCTACTCTTTAAACAGAATGAGAGAGAAAGACAAGCACCTTCAAGAGTGTCTCCTACCATGACCCACCCCTGAGCCTTCCTAGTCAGATAGGTTGATGGGCACCTGGTGTTGGCACGTCACCCAGGAACTGAACTCAGTTGTCTGTGTGGCTCTGAGCATTGAAGATCTGTGGCCCACGGCTGCACCACTACACCTGCCCCAATGTTCTCTACCTTGATAAGACCAAATGTCTTGGGATCTGTAACACAGCAGAGAAAATGACATATTTATTCGAAGGAATGAGGCTGTAATTTACAGTTCCTTATCTTAAATAGTAACTCAGCTCTGCTCATCAAACTTCCAGTGTGCTGGATTATTCTGTGTTCCCACAGGTCTCGATGGCTCTCACATGCCACACTCTCAAGCCTCAATGCTCACACCCGATGTGATTCAACATGCTCAGCAGAGAAGGAGCAGTTGCCCCATGAGAACTCTCTCCTATTTTCACCCCAAATCAGCACGCCCACCTGCCTCTGCACCAAGCTTTCCCTTCCAGCTACTCGTTAAAGAACTCATTGCTCGTCCTGGGAAAGACTGAACCCTCCACCTGCACCCTCTCCCGTCCTCCCCACCTTCCCCTCCAATTAATCCCAAAATGCTTTGCTTGCTTATTTGCTATGGCAAATGTGCACTTGCTGGAGAGAGACAGAGAAGGTGAGAAAGAAGGAAAGTGAGAAGGAAACCTCTAGGGGCAATGGCCACACCACCATCCATTTTCCTCCATTCTCCTCTCAGGGTTCTGGGCATGCACGCACACAATCCCAGCGTGTTTTTCAAGCTTCCAGGTCCAAGTGTAGAACCACACAATTGGCCATATGGAATCCAGTGCCTTGACCACCATGCCACCAGCTGGTTCTAACGATGAAATTTTGTACAGCTTAATTATGGACATATTTCTTTGCTTTTCCTTGTTTTTTAAACAAACAACCTCATAGAACTGGGGTGAAAGGTGGGGTTCTGGGTTCTCATTTTTTAAATTTTAAGACATATATTTAATTTTATTTATTAGTATCACTTATTTTTAATTTGCTATAGGGCACATGTGCTCACCAGAGATGGATGGCAGCAGGGGTGAGGGGAGTGAGACAGCAAGCCGCCAGGTCTGGGATTTGAACCTTGGGTGGCCATGATGGTGTCCAATGCCTTAACCACCATGTCACCTGCTGGCTCTGCTTTTCAATTTTTTTAAGAGAGATTTTTTTGCTATAGGGTGAGTATGCTCACTGGAGAGAGACAAACGAGATAAAGTAAGAAATCATCCCCCAGAGCGGGTGGCCACACCACGATCCCTTCTCCATTCCCCTCTCAGGATTTTGGGCATGCATGCATATGTGCCTGGTTTGAATTTCCAGCTGCCACAGTTGGCCATTCATGTGGGAGTCCAGTGACGTAATCAATACGCCATCTGCTGTTCCCACTTGTTAAATTTTTAAATCTCTAGATTGTCCTCTTGCTTCCTATGGCCTTATAGTAACATTGTATGTTAATGATTCCAGAGTTGTGTGTTCAGTTGTATCCAGCTGTCAGGTAGACAAATGTTTCACAAACATCTTACATTTTATGAAGTGTCACTTTCCAGAGAAGCCTGCCCAAACCACTAAATTGTGTGCATATTTCTTCTCTTCTGCAGATCTGCTGTGTTGCTTTATTATAGTGATCAGAATTTCTACTAATATATTGGTCCATTTCTTTTTGTCTGTTTTTGTCTGCTTGCTTGCTTTATTTGTTTTGGCCTGTGTCCTCTACAAAGCAAGAAGTGATTCAAGCGGCCAGACATCAACTCCTTGGTTAAACATGATGCATACTAGTACCTAGCAGATTGGATATCACACTAGATGTTCAATGAATAGTTGCATGTGTCATGGGTATCGTAAGAGGCTTTCTATTCAGGCATTGCTCTTGGTGCCCAAGGCTGTAAGGAAGAGTGTGAGCTGTGGAAATGACTGTGTCCAAATGCAGAGCGGTTTCCTGTGTGGTCACTACAGATAAACGTACTGCAAGCTATCTGAATCCACATGGAGTAAATTAATCATGGGTAGCAAGAACCCCATCTTCCATGGGTCTGGCCTTACTCCTCCAGGCAGTTCTTGGCTATGAAATGCTTACTCTCTCACCTCCTCTCATTCCAGAAAGCTTTGCAGAATAGGAGAAAGGATGAAAAAAATTAAGTCTAGGGGCCAGTAGGTGTTGTGTTTGTTAAGGGTGCTGGACTCCCACATGGCTGACTATGGTTCAAGTCCCAGACCTGCTGACTTGTTTTCTCACTTTCCCTCTTCCTTACTTTGTCCCTCTGTGGTCTAAATAAATAAATAAGTAAAGTTAAATAAAAATAATAATTATTAAAAAAATGGAGTCTTTTATATGAGAACATACATCATTCTCAGATATTTGTGTTTGTAACTACAAATTGGCACATGTGTCACAGTGGCTATGCATACACTCATACTCTGGGTCAGAGGCTGAAAAGAGTTTTGGCTTTTATTTTTTCCAGTTTTTGTTATAGGGCACATGCACTAGCTAGAGAGAGACAGAGGGCAAGAAAATGAGAAATCAAGAGAAAGTGAGAAATCACCCCACAGGGAGATGGCCGCACCACAATTCCTTTTCCTCTACTCTTCCCTTGAGATTTTGGGGATGTTTGCACATATGCCTGATGTAAGTTTTCAAGCCACTGGGTCCAGGACATGAACCGTGTAGCAGGCCATGTGGGATCCAGTGCCTTAATCTCTATATGACCTGCTGGCTCTGAAAAGATCTCTAAAAATACCCAGCAAAGTCATTAATATCTTAACTCTTAAATGATATATACATAAACTTAAATGCAGCAGTTATCATGCTGAGGTGTTTCTGTCACAGTATTTGGGGACAATAACCCTAAATAAAAATAACTCTATTTTTATTCTTCTATTTTTATCTCTTTTTTTGTCTCTATATGAGACAAATGCCATTTTAGAAGTCCTATTTTTTAAATCTCAGAAAGTTTATTTTTAGGTAATTAAGTAGTAAATCCTGCATTCTATCAAGTTTTCTCATTAACGTAATTGGCTCCTAGAGATTTCAGAGGTCCCCCCCCATCTCTCTCCCTGTGAATATAATTTCTATTTAATCCTGCAAATTTAATGTAGAACAAAGATTGTATCCAAATCTGAAAAATTTACTTGAGGTTAAAAAGCTATATATTTTTTATAAAACATGAGTAACAATATTAGCCTTCATATAGTTTATTGAAAAGCTTGATTCACATTTTTACGGAGAAGGTCACTTCTGCAATAGTTTCCCAGCTCTCGTTTGTCCATGCCACTTTCCTTCCCTGTTCCCACCCGGGGTGAAGGACACGCGCGATAACCACCGAACTGTACACCAGGGCGAGGCCCTCTCCTGCTCCCGCCTCTGCCCACTGCACTGTATTCTTTTTTCCAGACTGAAGATGTTTATTTTTTCAAAAACACCTGTAATTTATGCCTTCTTCTTTTTTTTAATACATACATCTTTTTTTCCAGATTCTTTTTTTAAAATATTTATTATTTGCCTTTCATCACCATATATCTTTACAATGTACAAAACAAGCTTTTCCCCCAGCAGGAATACAGTGCATATCAGTAATGAAAAACCTTTCCATTTGAACTAAGACTCCTTATCCTCAAGATCAGTACCCTCCACAGGGCTGACAGTCACAATCAAATAGGCTGAATGTGCCCACTGCACTGAACACCCAGAGGTCCCTGCTCTCCAAAAGCCAGGCGATGGCGGCTCCATGCTGGTCCCCAGGGGCAGGTGATGGCGGCTCCGTGCTGGTCCCCAGGGGCAGGTGATGGCGGCTCCGTGCTGGTCCCCAGGGGCAGGTGATGGCGGCTCCGTGCTGGTCCCCAGGGGCAGGTGATGGCGGCTCTACGCTGGTCCCCAGGGGCAGACGATGGCGGCTCCATGCTGGTCCCCAGGGGCAGGCGATGGCGGCTCCATGCTGGTCCCCAGGGACAGGTGATGGCGGCTCCATGCTGGTCCCCAGGGACAGGTGATGGCGCTCCATGCTGGTCCCCAGGGACAGGTGATGGCGGCTCCGTGCTGGTCCTCTCATTGCTCTACTTGGCCTTAGCACCACCACTCACATGGAGTGGAACAGAATCTCCGTGGAGAGGAGATGGCTGTGTCAGCAGCTCATAGGAGAGGTGGAAAAGAACTCCGATCTCAGCTTGCTGAGTGGAAAATTGGCATAACAGACTCTGATGTTCTAGCAGTGATTTAAATTCCTTGTCTAATGTGGCAATTTATCAAGCAAGACAGGAAGACATGGCACCCAAGAGGAAGAGGTAAATAACCAAAAAAAAAAAAAAAAAAAAAAAAAAAAAAGAGAAGCAGTGGGAATAGCACTCTCTAAAGTGCACACCTATAACTACAAGTTGATGACACCTAATCCAAAAATACAGATTCTAAAATATTCCAGAATCTAAAATTTTTTGAGCACCAACATGATGCCTCTCAAGAGGCGGTCCCTGGCAAAATGTGATGGCTGCAGTAAGACGCTGCAAAGCGAAAGCACTCCATGAAACCTCAGGCTACATGTAAAAGGAAACATGAAACATAAATGAGTTTTGTGATTAGGTTTGGATCTCATCCCCAAGATATCTCATTATGTATATGCAAATATTCCCGAACCTGAAGAATATCCAAAATCCCAAACACAAGCATTTCAGGTGACGGAGACTCACGTAGTCCTCTACTGTACTTAAAACATGCTCGTTTTATCGAAAGGTGATTGTCCTTGGCTGTGCCCATGCAGCTAAAAAGGTATCCTTTATAGAGGGAGCAAAACACTTCATTGGGTCCTAATCACTTCACGAACCTAAGGTTTATTATCTCTGCTCAGCTGCGCGCATCCTGCTCAAAGGAAGTATCTTTTTTTTTTTGGAGAGGTTTTTGCTACAGGGCGGGTGCACTTGCCAGACAGACACAGACAGAGAGACAGAAAGTGAGAAATCACCCCCGAGGCGGGATGGCCATGCTGCAATCCCTTCTCCTCCACTCTCCTCTCGGGATCTTGGGTGCGCATGCACACGCGCCCGGCATGAGTTTAAGCCACTGGTCCAGGACTCGAACCACAGACAACTACATGAGAGTCCAGTGACATAGCCATTTTGCCAACTGCTGGTCCCCAGAGGAAGTATCTTTCGCTTCCCGCTGATTATCGTGGTTCCCGGCACAGCCGAATCTGCAGGAGGCGCCAGGATCTAGTCCTGCCTACCATGTCAATCCCTCCATATTCTCCATGTTCTCCCTCTGTAGGGTCAGGCCATATTTTAAAGTCAAGGAAAACTGCATGTCTGTTCTTTACCTAGAACCAATAGGCACGCTGACGAAGGAGGGATGTCTCCCTGTATTGATGAGATCATAGGCAGGTCTAGGGGTACCAGGCGAAGGGAGAGAGCTGAATTTCCTGTCCACTGTGTTTCTTTTCTTTTCTTTTCTTTTCTTTTGTTTTTTTTTTTTTTTTTTTTTTTTTTTTTTTTGGAGAGGTTTTTGCTGACAGAGAGATAGAAAGCGAGAAATCACCACCCAGGGGGGGATGGCCACGCTGCAATCCCTTCTCCTCCATTCTCCTCTCGGCAGTTGGGCACGCACGCACACGCGCCCAGCGTGAGTTTTAAGCCACTGGGTCCGGGATGCGAACCTCGGTCAACTACGTGGGAGTCCAGCGACATAGCCATTACGCTAACTGCTGGTCCCCTGTCCACTGTGTTTCTGATTTCCCACTTCCATGACATCTTCTGTTTGCGTGTCATCTCCTACGTGTGCTGACTGCTTTTCCTGAGTCATCGGGCAGTAGGTCACCAGTGCAGTGCCTAAAGTGTCCCCAGCACAACTCTGAGGGGCCCGCTGGCTGCTCACAGCTTCATCCGCACTGCCCCAGGGGCACTGAATACAGGCCCTGTGTCTCGGAGTTGCTCACTGCTCTAGGCTAGCAGGGTCACCCTCCCACCCTGGGGCAAATTCCCTTTTTCTCTCTTCCTGGATGCCCCTCTTACCTTGCTCAAACTCTCAAATCCCAGATCCAGCAATGATTCCTAATGCACAGCGGTTTCCACTTCTCTTCTCACCCCCAGTCCACCCAGCTCAGGGCCCATCACAGTGTCTGTTATACTGTACAGACAC
Source organism: Tupaia tana (assembly GCA_026018925.1). Taxonomy (NCBI): domain Eukaryota; kingdom Metazoa; phylum Chordata; class Mammalia; order Scandentia; family Tupaiidae; genus Tupaia; species Tupaia tana. Next base: position 13,792,861 of record JAKSZU010000002.1, read on the forward strand.
GGCCACTCCCTAAACCGTGATCCAGGGCTAGCTCTTAAGCATATTGTTTTTATCTTTTTGCATTTATTAACTGCAGAATATAGAGAATGACCACAATAATTACATTAGTTATTGTAAGAAAAAATACAAATGCATTAAAAAATGTAGAAAATGAACAGAAGAATCAAAGTATAGATCAAGTTCCCAGAATCCCATCACCCATACCTTATCCCTTTCAATATTTTAGTGGGTGCTTTGGTCTGAAGGCTTTCTTTCTGTGAAATTCATATGTTGCAACCTAACACCCAGCGGATAGTATTCAAATGTGGAACTTGGGACCAGCAGTTAGCATAATGGCTATGTCGCTGGACTCCCATGTATTCAACTACGGTTCACGTTCCGGACCCGGCGGCTTAAAACCCACGCCGGGCGCATGTGCGTGCGTGCCCAAGATCCCGAGAGGAGAATGGAAGAGAAGGGATTGTGGTTTTGGCCATCCCCCCTGGGGGGGGGGGTGATTTCTCGCTTTCTGTCTCTCTGTCTCTCTCTGTCTGTCTGGCAAGCACATGCACCCTATAGCAAAAACCTCTCAAAAAAAATGTAGAACTTTATGGGGGCTCTGCCTTTTCTATGGGTTCCGTGTCCTTATAGAAAGCTCAAGGGAGTCCACCTGCCCCTTCCCTGCTTCTGCCATGTGACAACACGGCAAGTGTGGTCTGTGAAGAGCCAGCCCTCAGCAGACACCAATTCTGCGGGCACTTTGATCTTGAACTTCCCAGCCTCCAGCACTGTGAGCAATGCATTTTTACTGTTTATCAATTACCCAGTCTAAGATAATTCGTTATAGTGGAAGAAACAGACTAAGACAGTGGGTAATTTTTCTTTCATATAAATCATTTTATATATATATGTATATATATATATACACACACACACACACATACACACACACATATATATATACACACACATACACATATATGTGTATATGTATATATTCTCTATATATGTATTTTTTAGAACATAAGGTTCACAACACATATATAGTTTTATTCATTTGTTTCACTTAATATTGTGAGCATTTGCCTATGTTATTATTTTCTCAAAATTAAAAATATCAACATTTTATTCTAGGAATAATATAATTGGAATAATAAAACTTTTAAGCTATCATATATTATGTGTTTCTTTTAAACACATTATTCTATAATAATTTTCACTAGAAAGTTTCCATTCTCAAATCCAAATGACCTATGCTTTCTAATTGTTTTAAGGTGGTTCTCCTTTTACGTTTCTTTTTTTTTTTTTTTCCTTCTTTTTTTTGGAGAGGTTTTTGCTATAGGGCACGTGCACTTGCCAGACAGACAGAGAGAGACAGAGAGACAGAAAGCGATCTATCTGTAGATTTTTGAGGAATCTCTGGGTGTGAATGTCAGATGAGGTGTATGTGGAGGAGTGGGGCCTAATGAAAGACACATTTGGAGAAGGGATACAGAGGTAGAGCATTGATGGGATGGGGAGGTGTGGTGTTATCTGTTGAAGATATTTCGATCAAGGGGTCTGGGGAGAAATGTTCACATATCGAAATGGTCTCATTGTAAGCCAAACAATATGATTGAAAGTATATACAAATAATAATAATAATAATAATAATAATAATAAATAATGTGGAAAAAAAAAAAGAAAGCGAGAAATCACCCCCCAGGGGGTTGGCCACGCCGCAATCCCTTCTCCTCCATTCTCCTCTCGGGATCTTGGGCACGTACACACACGTGCCTGGCATGAGTTTAAGCCACCAGGTCCGGGACTCAAACCACGGTCAACTACGTGGGAGTCCAGCGACATAGCCATTACACTAACTGCTGGTCCCTCCTTTTACGTTTCTTAAAAAGCACATTTGGTCTCTGTTCCAATTTAAGGATTAATTTTGCTTCAAATATATTATTAATTTTGTGTATAATATTTACTGAAGAAAGCTTTATGTTTCTAATGATTTATCATCACTCCTTTATCACATAGGACATTCATTAACTGCTGGTGTGTCTACTATGTCTCCATTAATATTCTCGGCTATAAACTTATCAAGATTCTACTGCTATAGTAACCACAACTATAATAATTCTGTCTGAAAAATAATGACTGCATATATTGCACTCTTAAAAACATAAGATAAAGAAAAGAGCTGTTGTCACCTATTCATCTTTCCCAATTCACTTTAGAATTTGCATCATTTCCAGACTAAGCAGCAAAACAATTTCACAGACTTTGATTGACACTGCAGCAAAGATGTTAATTATTTAGAGAATTAAGCAGAAGATTATATTCATCTCTATTGTTTTTATGTTCCACAATAGCTTCGTAAAAAAAAATAAAGTTTCTTATATAGGTTTCTCTAAATTTTAAAAAATGTTTATCCCAGCTTGTTTCTCTAGTTGTGATAAAGCCTGTGCACAGGTATGCAGGAGAGACAGAGGGGTGAGCACCTCTCACAGTGGCTAGCTGTGCCGCCATCCCTCCAGGCCTCTAGCCTGTCTGATCTCAGGCTCCTGCACACGGCCCAGCAGGTTTCAGGATGACCTGGCCTGAGATCTAGACAGTCACCAGATGGGATTCAGCTCCTCTTATGGCGCTCATTACTGCTGCCACGCAGAGCTGCCTTTGCCCCATTTTTGTACATATATCATACTTACCCTTCTTCTCTCCTCTGTCCCTTCCATCCTCCTTACATTCTTTTTTTCTCCCTCTTTGTTTTAAGTTTGCTGTAGGGTACATTCACACGTCAGAAAGAAAAGAAAAGTAAGAAAAGAGAGAAATCATCCCCCAGGAGGGGTAACCACGTCACAATCCCTTCTCCTCCATTCTCTGGAGATTTGGGGCATGCACACACGTGCCCGGTATGATTTCCAAGCCTCTGGACCCAGGACTTGGAACTGCACAGCTGACCATGTGAGATCTAGCCACTTTACCCTCCATGCCACCTGCTGGCCCCTCTTTTCAATGTCTTTGCATTTGACAAAGAGAAAATATCTTTATTTCTCACTCGTTCGTATTTTCTTTACCATTATTATTTTTTTGTTCTTTTTTACTCTCTTTTTCCACTCTCCTTTTCCTATATTTTATTATTATAAATTAGTAAGTAGCTTTTATTAGATTTTTATTTGGTTTTATGTTGTACTGTTGTAACACTTTCAACTGATGGCATATACTTTTTCTTTCTTTGAGTATCTGTAGTATCTACTAGATTTTTTTTGTTTGGGCATATTGCATTGTCTCGAGCCAGCTCTCCTAATGCACTTGATTTTGTTTTTCTTATGACACTTATTTTTGTCTTTATTTTAGTAAATTGTCTACCTGTTCTGTCTCCTATTTGTACACTCATAGAGGACAGGTTATGATGGTCAGAGTTCAAAAAATTGTATTTTTTTATGTCATAGCAATGTCTTACATAACAATTTTTTTCCTCCTTTTTATTATGTAATTTATAGATTCTTAAATCAGCTCGGTTTGTTTACTGTTTGGAAAATTACAGTATTTCCTTGCAGTATGTTAATTTCATCTTTATGTGTGGGAAGAAGTGGGAGTGAATTATTCAGTCACAATAGATTGGAATATTTTCATCATGCAATTATTTTTAAGAAATACTTTCCCTTACTTTACTGATTGAGAAGCACTTTAATGATAATAATCCAGGTTCTCTAAATTTGAGTTTGAAGTTCATCAATGCTGGTTGATCTGCTGACAAGTAAATTTCTCAAATGTCTTATCATATTGCTAGATTGTTTACTTTACTACTATGTCCCCAGTTAAAGGAGTAATAGCTGGAAGAAAATAGATATAAAATACTTATTTGTTGTAATTAATTCATTAATAAATGATTCACTGAGCATGTCTTTGAAAAGTCTCAATAATAATAGAAGTTCACACAAAAACGTTTAGTCTATGCTTATATGTATCTCACATTAAGTGCCTAGATCAAATGATAAAAGGGCATTTTAGGTTCAGAAATATTTGAAAAATACTATAAATATTCTTTTCTGAGATGTACAAAACATATTAGCATTTTATAGGTCCTAAAAATGCCTGTGGTAAAATGATCTCTTTGCTTAGAATTCTAAAAGAGTTTTGACTGTTGGGCCAGCTGGTGGTGTGGTGGGTAAGGCAGCTGGGTCCCATGTGACCCACTTGAGTCCTGAATTTGGTGTGGTGGGTAAGGCAGCTGGGTCCCACGTGGCCCGTTTGAGTCCTGAATTTGGCTGTTTGAAAGACATGCCAGGTGTGTATGTGCACATGTGTGCCCAAATACTGAAGGAAGGGGGAATGGAGGAAAGGGGATTGTGGTGTGTCTATTCTGGATGGGGGTACTTTCTCACTTTCTCTCTGTCTCTCTCCAGTGATCACATGTGCCCTCTGGCAAATTAAAGAAAAAAAAGAAGATGAGAGGCCAGCAGATTGCATAATTGTCAAGGCACTGGACTCCCATGTGGTCAACCATGGTTCGAGTCCCAGACCTGATGGCTTGTAACTTACACTGTGTGTGTGTGTGTGCATGCCCAAGATCCCTAGAGGAGAAGGGATTGTGGTGTGGCCATCCCCCCCCCCAGAAGGTGATCTTCCACTTTCTCTCTCTCTCTCTCTCTCTCTCTCTCTCTATATATATATATATATATATACATACATATATATATATATGTGTATATATATATATATATGTATGTATATATATATATGTGTATGTATATATATATATATATATATATATATATATATATATATATCTGTCTCTCTGGCAAATCCATGTGCCCTCTAGCAAAAATCCCTTTCTCTCTTAAAAAAAAAAGATATTTGACTATTGTGTGTGTGTGTGTGTGTGTGTGTGAGAGAGAGAGAGAGAGAGAATAAACAAATATAATGATTTGCTTAGAAATCATTGTAGAAAATAATTCTGTTCTTTGATTAAACAGAGTGAGGAATTTCTTGATAACCAATGGATGTGTATGAACCACTAAAACATCATATTAACAAACAAAATGTAGTTGTTACTACAAATATTTACTACTCAATATTTTTAACTATTCCCTTCAGTTAACCCAACAAAGTCAGGTTCTGTTGTATTCTAATGGACATAACTGCCTTCTCTCTATTCCCATTGCTTCTCGGCTAATCTAAGCCCTAAATAACTTCCACCTGCACAGCTCCAAGATCATCACAAATCCCACTTCATTCTCCACATTCAGATGACTGCTGCTTTCTAAACTGTCCTTTTTTTGTGTGTGTGATCTCACATAGCCAGTTGTGCAGTTTGAGTCCTGGACTTGGTGACTTGAAAATCATGCTGGACACGTATGTGTGCATGATACAAATCCTTAGAAGAGACAGAAGGAGAAGGGATTGAGAGGTGGCCATCTTCCCTGGGGGATGATGTTTTACTTTTCCTTTTTGCTCTATCTCTCTCTGGAGACCTACAGGAAAACAAACAAACAAACAAAAAACAAAAACAAAGCAAAACAAGCAACAAAAACCTAAAACATAAAAACAAATAAAAACCTTGATGGCATCCTACTGCTTTTGGAAAGAAGTCCAAGCTTCCCAACATGGTGTTAAGCATCATTCAAAAACTAATTCTGATTTACCTTCTTACTTTTCTATGCACAGTGATTGTCATGTGCCCCATGCTTTGAGGGTAAAGTTTGTCAACTATTCATAAGAATCAGATGAGTTGCTTTGTAAGAATGCAGGCTTTTGAGGCCAGCAGGTGGTATAGTGGTTAAGGCGCTGGATAGCCACATGGATGACCATGGTTCCAGTCCTGGGTCTGGCGGCTTGACAATCACACTAGACGCATGTGTGTGTATGTATGCCCAAAGTCCCAGGAGATAAACACAGGAGAAGGGATTCAGTGTGGTCATCTCCTGGAAGTTGAATTCTCACTTTGTCTCTCACTGTCTTTCTCTGCATCTCTCCATTGAGCGCATGCTTCCTATGGCAGAACCCTTAATCAAAACAAAACAAGAAAACAAACAAAACCACAGGCATGATGCACTTTTGCATAGAAAAACATAGAAAATTACATCATGACTTTTCTGATGACCCAATATAATTGCTTTTGATTTAAAGAGCCCAGACTCATGATAGTTTCTGTTTTACTCAGTAGAGTCTCAACTACATGTGTGTATTCTGTTTGGTTTAGTTAACATACTGTAACCAGTGTTTGGCACAATACCCTGCACATAGTAAATGTTCAATAAATTAATATATAAATAATCTTTAATATAGGGCAAATTTGGAGCACACATAACCATATAATACACTCTTTTTTAAAATTTTTTTACCATTTTTTTTCTTATTTGTGGAGATGTTTTTGCTATAGCGTGTGTGTGCTCACCAGAAAGACAGAGAGAGACAGACAGACAGAAAGCAAGAAATCACCCCCCGGGGGGATGGCCACGCCACAATCCCTTCTCCTCTTGGGATCTTGGGCACGTACGCACACACGCCCGGTGTGAGTTTAAGCCATCGGGTCCAGTACTTGAACCATGGTCAACTACATGGGAATCCAGTGACATAGCCATTACACAAACTGCTGGTCCCAAGATCATACACTCTTTTAAGAGTGTTCTCTATTAACTCATTATTCCTCACTATGATTTCATAATATAGCAACTATAACTCTCTTATCTATTGTATAGCTGAGTAAATTGTGTCTGAAAGAAAAATAATTAAATAACTTGTCTGAAGTAACAGCCAGGAAGTATCAAGAACTGCAAGTGATGTAGTGGTGAAGATGCTGTACTTCCACATGGTCGATCTTGGTTTGAGTCCCAGACTTGGAGGCTTGAAAATCATTCTGGGCTCATTTACATGTGTGCCCAAAATCCCAGTAGAAGAATGAAGAAGATATTGCAGCATGGCTACTCTTTCTGGGAAGTAATTTCTTCACTTGCCCTCTCACTGTCTCTCTCTGGCACATGTACTTTATGGAAAAAACTTTATAAAAAAGAACTGTCACACTGACATGGACACTAGTTTATGCTCTCTTCCCTGGTTCTTCCAGTGCTAACAAAGCCAACAGGAGCTGGTTGAATTGCACTTGGCGAGAAGGTTAAGAGACAGCCCAGGTAATAGTGTACCTAGAGTCTTGCTGTCCATCCCAACATTATTCCCATTAGCAAATACTTTCCTCCACTTCTGAGCAGCTGGAAAACCCAGCTTTCTGACCTGCAATACCCTAAGTCCAGCCTCCTCTCGAGCAACTTCTAACCAACCCCCACATTTGGTAGCATGCAAGCTCATTTTGCAGTTCAAAATTAAGTACGTAATGTTAATGTGTCTGTGAAATTTTTGGAGCTGAATGTCTCCAGAATTTCATTTCTTTCTCCTAATCACATTTTTGCTCTCTGTATTTGTATGGCTGAATTTCTGGCTCATACTGTAAACTAACCACAAAGTAGCAAACCTGCTTTCTAGTAGATGACTGGACCATGACTCAGCACTCTAATTGTATGGTATAGTCAACTTCATATAACAATGGAAATTTTATCTTCAATAGAGTAGCCACTATTCACTATAACTTAGGAACTGAATTTTCACATTTACTTAATTTTAACTAATTGGAATGGAAATACCTACAGGTAGGTAGTGGCTACCGATAGGACAGTGCAGTTCTAGATTCTTAAGACATAGCTGATTGGGACCAGGAGATGGCATGATGATTGTGTTTCTGGATTCCCATGTAGTCAACCCCAGCTTAAGTCCCAGACCCTATGACTTAATGCTCATGCCAAGAGTGTGTGCATATATGCCCCAAATCTCAAGAGATTAGGGTTACTCCTTGGGGGATGATTTCTTGCTTTCTGTCTCTCTCTGTCTCTCTAGCAAGCACATGTACATGATAGCAAAAATCTCTCTTTAAAAAAAAAAGAGAAGAAAAAAGATGTAGCTGATGAATTGTAAGCCAAAAGTCAGTCCTAGTTCTTAATAAAATGAGGGTGGGGTCTTCAAAAAATTCATGGAAAGTACATATTATGAAAAAAACTATGTACAGATTTCAATGTATTTTTGCATCAAATAAACTCGTATGTTAACTTTATTTTTCTGTAGATTTTTGAAGGTACCTTGTATGTGAATTAATTTATTTGAAACAAATGACAATTACCATGTAAAAATAAACATGATCCAGCGTGAAACTACATATGTCTGAAACTTCCTAGGAATACACGTGGCTGTTCGTCTGGTTTTGAAAAGTAGTATTTGGAAAGATGACCTGGTGTCAACCCTATAAGCAGGTAAGAACAATAACTTCCGTTTACTTTACATACTTAACTTTCTTTCTACTTATTTTACTTCCAAAGTGTATGATTCAATTTTACACATAAAACACTAGAAATACCGCATACTACCGTGCAGTTTTTGTGGTTGGGCTGTTATTCTACAGTAGTGAACCCAGGGCACCTGCCAGTGAGTCACACGTTGCCTGAGCACAAGAGGAGAGGACCGCCGTGTTTCCAGAGAGCAGGTGTCGTCACCTACCTTGACAGGCCTCCCTCCTTAGCCTATGGGGTGTTTCTTCTTCCCACTGACTGACAGTTTGAGTTTCACCAAAAGCCTGCTGGCTGTTTCCAGTAATCCCCCAGAATGATGACAGACTCTATTTGAAGCAGTAAAACCAGAGTTTGGAGAAATAGACAAAGTGAGGGAAGAACTAGTTAAAAGTTTTGTCATACAGCAATTAACATCTCTCTGGGAGGTGTTAAAGGCAGCAATTTAAATTTCATAACAAAATTAAAACTTCAGGAAAATCTTTCAGTATTTGTCTAATATGTGTATAATTCAGCACAGATGAATTTCAGCTCATTTCAAGCTAAATCATTAGAAATTTTTATGAACTTTGCATAGCTCTGTAATAAGCCAGAGAAACTACCCACATTTTTCAGAAGTTAGGTAAATGGAAACATGTTTATCACTTACAATATGAAGTTCACTGTAGAAATACCACAATAACCATCATAAAATACAGTATTTTCAGCATGAATTACTCACGTGACTGACTGCTGCTGCTCTGACTTGAGTTAATTTTGATGGGTCATTCAACGCTATGTTTCATGATGCTATTTTCAAATTAAAAATTCATATACATGAGTTGCCAAAGTAGTTGGTTGAGCAAATATATGTAAAAAATGTAGAATGAAGGATAATCTTTTACACAGGGAAATCGCTAGTGTAAGCAGGGTACTCTCTCTTAATCTTTGAACAACTTTCCATTTTTGTCAAAAATTGGGATATAGTGCAGAAACAGCACAATGTCAGCAAGGACAGCTATTACAGAAGTCAGAATAGTATGCAAAATACATCGATCAAGTGAAGCAATATTTCTGTATACTGAGGTTAAGTTCAGTAGACTCTTATTTTTTAGAAAACAAAAATAGCTCCTTTAATTAGGGATGTCATGGCCAGAAATAAAGACCTAAATATTCTTTTAAAACTAAAATTGAGGGTCAGTTGGTGATGCACCAGTAAAAGTAAATTCTCCTTGAGGCTAACCTGCATAGATAGGTCCCGGTGTTGCCTCCAGAGACATCTCTGTGTGCTTGGGGCATCCACATGCCCATGACCTAGGTGGGATTGGATCATGGTGTTAAGGTGGATGTCTCTCTGTCACCTACTCTCTCTCTCTTTTGCTCATGGAAAGAACAAACAGAACTAAAACAATAGAAAACTCAAATTGAATCATGAAAAAGAAACCTGTTAAAACTGTTAATTCTGTTGGGAACCAGCAGTTAGCGTAATGGCTATGTCGCTGGACTCCCACGTAGTCGACCGCGGTTTGCGTCTCGGACCTGGTGGCTTACAACTCACGCCGGGCGCGTGTGCGTGCGTGCCCAAGATCCCGAGAGGAGAATGGAGGAGAAGGGATTGCGGCGTGACCATCCCCCCTGGGGGGTGATTTCTCGCTTTCTGTCTCTATGTCTCTCTCTGTCTGTCTGGCGAGCGCACGCGCCCTATAGCAAAAAAAAAAAAAAAAACCTCTCCAAAGGAAAAAAAAAAAAAAAAAAAGAATAAAAAAAAAAAACAAAAAAAAAACTGTTAATTCTGTTATTGTGTATTTACAAAGGCAAATCTAGACCAGGTGTGGAAATTACCCTCTTTGTGTTGTCCATTTTGGGATTGTGTTGTTTAATTTATGTCTAAAATGAAGTGGCCAAGATCATGAAAATTTTGTAAATGAATATTTTTGCGTAGTAGTTTGCCTTTCCCTGAAAGATTCCAAGTGTGGAAGAGTTATAGAAGGACAAGCTACTAGATAAATGTTGTTTACAGTTATCAGCCATTATTAATATAGCTCCTACAAACAATTTGTCTACCTTTTGTTGGGTAGAAGTATATTTTCTTGAACCTTGGATAAATATCTAAGAGGGATAATAATGGCTATATGTCAAACATATGTTTTCCAAATGGCTGTACTATTTTACATTGGTACTAGCAATACAAGAGAGTTCATTGTTTTGAGTTCTTACTGTCAATTGATAGTGTTTGTTGTTTCTATTTTTATTATTCTTTTTAAGAGCTAACCCTTCTGGTAGGTGTTTAGTAATACCTTACTGTGAATTTGACTTCTATTAATATTTCCTTATGAATTAATCACACGGAGTATGTTTTTATGTGCTTATTTCCATTCTTCATAGAAGTATGTCTGCAAATAATACAAAGGATATTTTCTCTGAGTGAAAAATTACCAATTGCTAGTTTAAATTTTCAGTATTTGAGAAGTATTAACTCCACTGTCTTTTGATTTACACAGTCTCAATGTGTTGTATGCTGTAATTCTGTATTTTATTTTAAATTATTTTTTTATTGATCTATATGTTTTGTCTCCCTTTTCTCTGACTGCATGTCTGATTATTTTCACCTTAACTTGGATGTCTAAAGTTTGGTTATTTTATATAAAATTTTTAATTTTCTATTTTTTTCCCTAGTATTCCTTTGGAGTGGCGATTTCTAAATTTCTTGAATTTATGATTTTTTTGTCTTTTATCAACTTTGGAAAATGTTCTGTCATTAGGTCTTGATATATTATACATGTCCCACTCTCTCTCTCTCTTAGAGGCAAAAGGTTTAATTATATATATTTAGACTCATGGTTATTTTCCCATAGCTCTGTGATGCTATTTTCTTCTTTATTTTTAAAATATCATCTAATATTTCTTTGTTTTAGCTTGTGCAATATTTATTGATCAATCTTTGTATATTCTGGAACATTGGTTCACTGTTTATAGTCTACTACCGAGTGGACAAAAATATTTGATATCTTTAATATCGTGCTTTATTTAGTATTTTATTTCCAGATTTTTCATTTTTTAACTCTACTTATTTTAAACATTTCTTGGCCAGCCAGTGGGATCGTCAAGGTAGCTGGATCCTACACGGCTGACTGCATTGTTTGAGTCTCAGACTTGGTGGCTTAAAAACAGTATGTCAGGCATGTATGGATGCATATCCAAAATCCTGAGAGGAGAATGGAGAAGAAGGAATTGCAGCTTGCCCATCCCCCTGAAGGTACTTTCTCATTTTCCCTTTCCCTATCTTGTTAGCACACACACACTCTACAGCAAATTTCAAAACCTATTTCTCTGATAATATTTCATAATGTCTTCATGCATGTGGCTTACCTTTTTTCCTAGGTTTAAAAATCATATTAATTATAGTACATTTGCTGTCTATCTGATGTAGGGTCTTGTTCTGTTGATGCTTTTATCTTCTGGAAATTTTTTTCCTGTCCTTATAATTGTTTTAATCAAATTTCCAACACTGAATAGAATAGGAGAGATTGAGTAAAGTGTGGTTCACTCTCATTTGGAACTTCATTGAGTCAATTAGTGAGTCTTTGAGCTGTGTTTGGACTTTGTCTTTTATGTGGGCATTTACAGTAAATTATAGGCTTCAGATTCCTTTCATTGGGGCTCCTCCCATGTCAACTGTGGAGCCTTTAGTCTGTAGGAATTTTCTGTGGGTGCCTGTTGTAATCTCGTCTTCCATTCCTGCTGTCAAGTTTAAATACAGGATTTCTCTCTATACAATCTTTTCAGACACACTATCGTCTGCTTCATTTGTTGCCAGGATTGTCATGGAGTGGCAAATGTGATTTTTGTTCTCTTGGCCCATCTACAGTCTTGACCCTGTCCTGCCACCTGAGCACAAGGTAGTTAGGCTTTGTTAGGCTCCCTGTCATCAATCTCAGTTATAGCTAAACTATATTTTATATTTCTAGCCTCTTGGGCAGGAGACAGTAATTATTTTATGTCTCAGGTCAAGAATTTCTAATGGATGATGTTTTATGGTTTCCTTTGTTATGCCTAGATTCTCTATCATTTCATTCAACTTCCCATGTTGATTTGATGTATGTTGAGATCTAGATCTAGATATATTGATGTAGTCAGTTTCTTCTTTGATTTTTAGAAGAATCCATATTGGACAAAATGAGAGTATATGCTAAAGTGGGAACACCATAATTTCAAAGGGCCAAAGTTAAATATTGTATAGGAGGGAAAAATTCTGAATCTGAATAATATAGATTTTAATATTGTTTACTATCTTTGTAATATCATAGACAGAAGTAAACATTTTAAATAGCTTTCTAGACAAGAAAGATAATGAAATATGAAGGCATACTCCATTTTATCTTATGATGAAAAACTAAATACAAATAACTATCCTAGTTATCATCTTATTTTTAGTGGAGGCAGAGTGCAATTAAGATTGATGGTTCTTTGTTTTCTTTTTTTGGAGAGGTTTTTGCTATAGGGCGCGTGCGCTTGCCAGACAGACAGAGAGAGACAGAGAGATAGAAAGCAGGAAATCACCCCCCAGGGGGGATGGTTACGCTGCAATCCCTTCTCCTCCATTCTCCTCTCGGGATCTTGGGCACGCACGCACACGCGCCCGGCGTGAGTTTAAGCCGCCGGGTCCGGGACTCGAACTGCGGTCGACTATGTGGGAGTCCAGCAACATAGTCATTACACTAACTGCTGGTCCCAAAATTGATGGTTCTTAATGATAGTTGTCTAGAAAAAAAGTGATTCTCTAATGCTTTCATTCAGTTCACTGATGTATAAAAATCATATTTACAGTGATTCTAGATCACAAGAGAAATAAAAGCAAATATTCTATAACCTAAGCAGCCCCTATTAAAGCTTCTTCTTTACCAGAAATTATTTGAAACACACATAATTTTCTATATAAATTGCAGCATCTAACATAATAAGACAGAGAGAACTTTCCTCTCTATGACGAATTATATCTACATATGTTTTATAAATATAGAATTACAAATTGCTGTCTCATATTTCCGTGAATAGAAGCTGTATAGAACATACTTGACCATAATCTCATTTGTAGCTAGATAATGTCTTACTCAACTTTGTCCCAACCACACTGCTTAGTAAACAGCCTTGTACGTAGGACTAGCTTGATTTGGATATGGTGGATTATATTAATTCGGGTAAAAAATTAGGATTATTATGATCAAACCAGTGCCAACATCTTTCCCTAGTTGAGTTCATCATTCTCATTTTCACACACCATTTCCTGGCTAATATCTCATGCACTTCATTCCGTGAGCAGCTGGCATGATATTTAAAATAGATGCATTGCATTGATTCTCGACTGCTGGGAATTACCAGCTGGCACAGTACACGACTGGATAAGTAATGACAACTGTAGATAAAGTTGTCTCTGCCTCAACTGAATGGGGACCCTCAGAGTTCAATAGCTCACCATTTTCTTTGTGCAATTCACCCAGATTCTGGAGTAATTTGAAGAAATACTAGGAAAATTCTTCTCTAATAGACCTCTTAATATTTTATCTTTTTGTGTGTTACTGCTTTGTCCCACTCAAAAAATATCTGTAAGATATAGATAAATAATGAGATTGGGTAATACTGAATGATTTAGGGTCAAGTTGTAGTACATGGGTTCTTTCCAAGTTCTGTGAAGCACTGGACTAACAAGCAAAGTGGATCCTGATGCTGAGGAGAGCACCACGAACAAGAGTCATGGAGTTGGTGAGTCCCCATTACCGCACTACATGAGCAGACAGTGGAGATGGGAGATGAAGAGGAAGGCTGTGACTTTGGTTGTTATCTTTCATAATATTTACTATCCTTATTTCAAGGATGAATTAGATTTATAGAGAATATCTGCTAATAAATCAATACCCTGGATTACTTTAGAACTATAGGGGCATTATCAATTTAAAGATAATGAGTATCAATCTCTATTATATGTGCATTTTTGAATAAGTTTATGTATTTGAATAAGTAATATTATATACTAACAATCAGAATGCCTCAGTAAAGAAAATTACATGCAATCTAACACCTATAGAAAGCTATCTGCCAAAGAATTACTTTTAAAAAGAGAGAGAAGTAATGATTAGCTATATGAAACACGTTCATAAAATAATATAATTTTAGGAATCATCTAATCCCATACCTTTAATTTATACATGAGATAATCAAGACTTGAACTCACCAAAGTAATTCATGACTGACTGGCCTAAGAACTTTAGTCTTCTAGATTTCACATTGGAAGTCTTTTCTTTCAAAGCATTTCAGAAAATCCATTGTAAAGTGACATTTCAAACTGAGAGTGAGAATATATATGGTTCTTCAATTATATTTTTTGACAGCCTTGTAGAAGTAAAGTTATTCAACTTGAACCAAAACATTTTCTACATTGATACTGTATAGAGAACAATGAAATAAATGTAACCAATGACTGAATATCAAAGGTAAAGGAAGTAAATATGAAGGCAATATAAGTCAAATGTGTAGTAATTATCTTTAAAGAAAATGTAATATTTCCTTGTGAATGTACACTAATGTAAGTCTAAAATACATCCTGAAGTGAAACAAATAAACAAAACCACCGACACTATATTGAACCTCCCCTTTTCCTCAAAGAAACAACAGCCAAAACAGGTTTCACTACAGCATATATCTCAATTATGCATACCATGTTCAATGGATAGAATGGCATGAAGTCTAGAAAGATATACACCAAGTATTGGTCTAACTACCACTGGGCAGTGGGATTAATGGAAGGAGGAGAACAGTTTTTTATTATCTTTTTATTTTTGATACCAAGGCACACACCAAACACAAACCCCACTGAGAAACACAGCAAACCCCATTAAGACCCAATGCACAACCCACTTTAAGAATCAGCAAACCCAATTGAAACCACAATATACCTGAACTACGACCCACATCACACCTCAGTGAGATCATGGCACACATTGCAGAGACCCAGAGTACATAACTGAGAACAGCACACCCCACAAAAACACAAACCCTACAGAGAACGACCACAAACCTAATTAAGACCGACTGCACAACTCACTTTAAGACACAGCAAACCCACTTTAAACCACAATATACCCCACTGTGACACAAAGCAAACTTCAGTGAGACAACCACACACATCAGGGAGACCCAGAGTACCTAACTGAGACCAAGAGCAAACCCCATTCAAACACATATCCTACTGTGAACAACTGAAAATTTCATTAAGACCCTCTGCACAACCCACTTTAAGACATGGCAAACTCACTTTAAAACACACTATACACCATTGCAAAACACAGCACACTTCAGTGAGACCATTGCACAAATTGCAGAGATCCAGTGTACATAACAGAGACCAACAGCACACCCCACACAAACTCAAACCCAACTGAGAACCACTGCAAACCTCATTAAGGCCCACTGAACAACCCACTTTAAGGACCAGCAAACCCACTTTAAACCATAATACATCCCACTGCGACACACAGCACACATCAGTGAGACAAACGCAAACATCAGCAAGAACCAGACTACATAACTGAGACCAAGAGCAGATCCCATTCAAACACACACCCCACTGAGAACCACCGCAAACCTAAATATGACCTACTACACAACCCACTTTAAGACAAAGCATACTCACTTTAAATCACAATAGACACCACTGAGTCACACCACACACCTCAGTGAGACCATGGCACACATTGCAGAGACCCAGAGTAAATAACTGATACAAATAGCACACCCCACACAAACACAAAACCCATTGAGAACCACTGCAAACCTAATTAATGTCCACAGCACAACCCACTTTAAGACAGCGCAAACTCGCATTAAACTACAATGTACACCAGTGCAAAACACAGCACACCTCAGTGAAACCAAGGCACACATCACAGAGAACCAGAGTACATAACCGAGACCAATAACACACCCCGCACAAATACAAACCCCACTGAGAACCACTGCAAACCTCACTGTGACCCACTGCACAACCCACTTTAAGAGCCAGCAAACCCACTTTAGACCAAAATTTTCCACGTTGTGTTCCACAACACACCTCTGTGAGAACACTGAACACATCAGTGAGACCCAGAGTACATAACAGAGACGAACAGTACACCCCATATGAACAGAAAACTCACTGAGAACCACTGCAAAACTTATTAAGACCTAATGCACAACCCACTTAAAGAACCAGCAAACCCAATTTAAACCACAATATACCCTACGACGACCAACAGCATACCTCAGTGAGACCATGGCACACATCGCAGGGACTCAGAGTACATAACTGAGAACAACAGCACCCTACACAAACACTAAAGACACTGAGACTCACTGCAAACCTAATTAAGAGCCACTGCACAACCTACTATAAGACACAACAAACTCACTTTAAACCACAATATAACACACTGTGACCCGCAGGACACCTCACTGAGACAACTGTATACATTGGAGACACCCGGAGTACATAACTAGACTAAGAGCAGAGCACATTCAAACATATACCATACTGAGAACCAGTGCAAATCTAATCAAGACTCACTGCTCAACCCACCTTAAGACATAGAAAACTAACTTTTAACCCCACTATACACCACTGTGACACACAGCACACCTCAGTGAGACCATGGCACACATTTCAGAGGCCCAGAGTACATAACTGAGACCAACACCACACCCAGCAAAAACACAAACCCCACTGAGAACCACTGCAAACCTATTAAAACCCACTGCACAACTCACATTAATACACAGCAAACCCAATTTAAACCAAAATATAACCCACTGTGACACAAAACACACCACAGTGACACATCAGAGAGACCCAGAGTACATAACTGAGACCAAAGCACACCCCATTGAAATACATACCCTAATGAGAACCACTGCAAACCAAACTAAGACCCACTGCACAGCCCACTTTAAGACACAGCGAACTCAATTTAAACCACAATATACACCACAGCTACACAGAGTACACTTCAATGAAACCATGGCACACGTCGCAGAGACCCAGAGTACATAACTTAGAACAGCACCACACCCCACACACAAAAGAAACCCCACTGAGAATCACTGCAATCCTTGTTAAGACCCTCTGAACAACCCACTTTAAGACACAGCAAACTCATTTTAAGTCACAATAGACACCACTGTGACACAGAGAACACTTCAGTAAGACAACTGCACACATCAGAGAGATCCAGAGAACATAACTGAGACCAATAGCACACCCCATTCAAACATACTCTACTGAAAACCACTGCAATCCAAAATAAGACCTACTGCACAACCCACTTTAAGGCACAGCAATCTCACTTTAAACCACATTATACACCACTGCATCCTACAAAACACCTCAGTGAGTCCATGGAACAAATCACAGAAACCCAGAGGACAAAACTGAGACCAACAGCACACCCCACATAAACACAGACCCATTGAGAACCACTGCAAATCTCATTAAGACCGACTGCACAAGCCACTTTAAGAACTCGCAAACCCACTTTAAAACACAATTTACCCCGCTGCCACCCAAAGCCCACCTCAGTGAGACAACTGCACACATCAGAGAGACCCAAAGTACATAACTCAGACCACGTGCACACCCCATTCAAACACCCTACTGAGAA
Source organism: Tupaia tana (assembly GCA_026018925.1). Lineage (NCBI taxonomy): Eukaryota > Metazoa > Chordata > Mammalia > Scandentia > Tupaiidae > Tupaia > Tupaia tana. The sequence goes on from JAKSZU010000002.1 coordinate 13,810,820, forward strand.
CCACTGCAAACCTAAATAAGACCCACTGCACAACCTGCTTTAAGACTCAGGAAACTCACTTTAAATCTCAATATACACCACTGCAACCCACTGCACACGTCAGTGAGACACATGGCACACCTCGCAGAGACCCAGAGTACATAACTGAGACCAACAGCACACCCCACATAAACACAACCCAGAAGCATCTACCAATGGCCTTTTCTGATTTTTCATATTCTCATTATGAGATCTGCCTGCTGTCCATTGTCAATTTTATCTCATCTATTTTATACCTGTACCTCAGTTGGCCATGTGGGGAGTCCAACACCCTAACTACCGTAACTATCTTGTCACCTGCTTGGTCCTTCACTTAAAAGTCTCTGGAGAGTTGTCTATTCAATTCATTTACCCATTTTTAGTTGGATTATTGTACATTTTTTAAAAAGCAAGGTGTTTGAGTTCCCTATTTATTCTAACTATCAATCCCTTGTCTGAGGAATACTTTGCAATATTTGTTCCCATTTTGAGGTTGTCTTTTCACTCTAATTATTGTTTTCTTTGCTGTGAGGAAAGTTTTTAGCTTATTATAATCTATTTTGAAAACTATTGTCTGTGCTTTTAGTGTCTTATTTAAGAAATTTTTGACTACTCCAATAGCTTCAAAAGCTCCCCCTACAGGGCCCAGCAGTTAGCGTAATGGCTATGTCGCTGGACTCCCACATAGTCGACCGCAGTTTGAGTCCTGAACCTGGTGGCTTAAACTCACGCCAGGCACGTGTGCGTGCATGCCCAAGATCCCAAGAGGAGAATGGAGGAGAAGGGATTGCAGCGTGGCCATCACCCTGGGGGGGGTGATTTCTCGCTTTCTGTCTCTCTGTCTCTCTCTGTCTGTCTGGTGAGTGCACGTGCCCTATAGCAAAAACCTCTCCAAAAAAATGAAATAAAATAAAATAAAATAAAGCTCCCCCTACAGAATCTACTGGTAGTTTTATATTCTGAGCCTTTATGTTCAGATCTTTGATCCATTTTGAGTTAACTCTTGTTAATGATGACAGATAGGGGTCCAGTTTCAATTTTCTGCAGGTGGATTTCTAGTTCTTCTAGAACAATTTCTGAAAAAAAGTTCTTTTCACCACTGCATTGTCCTGTACCCTTTGTCAAAGAACAATTGACTGTGATTAAGGTGTATTTCTGGATTCTCTATTCTGTTCCATTAATCTATGTGTCTATTTTTGTGCCAGTACCATACTGTTTTATCTATTAGCACTTTGCAATATATTTTAAAGTCAAGTAATGAGATGCCTATTTCTTTCTTCAGTTTTTCATGGTTTTTCTTGTAGAGCTCTTTTATCTCTTTGATTTTTATCCTTAGGTACGATATTTGTTTTGTGGTTGTAATTGTGGCGGTTTTCTTCTGTTTTGTCTCAGCTATGTATTGTGTGCAAAAATGTGATAAATTTTTGTATATTGACTTTGAATCCTGCTACTTTACTGAATTAATTTATCACTTCTAAAAATTTCTTTGTGGATTTGTTTGGAATTTCTAAGTATATGTAATCATATTACCTGCACATAGGGACAGCTTCTCTTCTCTTTTTCCTATCTGAATGCACTGTATTTTGCTCTCTTGTTTGATTGCATTGGTTTCAACTTCCAGCACTATGTTAAAAAGGAGTAGAGAACGTGGGCTGCCTTGACTTGTTCTGGTTTTTAGTAGGAAGGCTTTTTACTTTTCCTTATCTAATATTATGTTCACAGTGAGTCTATCAAATATGACTTTTATTATGTTGAAGAATGTCCCTTCTACCTCTATTTTGCTGAGCCTTCATCATAAAAGGATATTGTACTTAATTTTTTCTGCATCTTTAGATGTGATTATATACTCTTTTCTTTATCTCTTTTTGTTATTGTAATATATTACATTTATTGTTTTGTATATGTTGAACTCTCCTTGTGTCTTTGGGATAAAGCCTACCACATCATACTGTATAATCTTCTTAATGTGTTGTTGGATTAAGTTTGCTAATATCTTGTTTAAAAAAATTTGTATTGGTATTCATTACAGATACTGGTTTGTAGGTTTCTTTCATTGTTACGTCCTCATTTGGTTTTGAAATCAATGCAATGGAGCTTTCCTAAAATGAATTTGGGAGGTTCTGTCCTTTTGAATCTTTAGAAATAGCTTAAGAAGAATTGGAGTTAACACTTCTCTAAAAGTTTCATAGAATTCTGAAGCTGCTTGGTCCTGGGCTTTTCTTTATTGGGAGACTATTTATCACTAATTCTATCTCATCACTTCTTATTAATTTATTCAGTCTTTCTAGTTCATCTTGACTCAATGTAGGTATATTGTTTTGTGTAGAAATTTGTCCATTTTATCTAGGTTCTCTAGTTTGCTGCCGTTTAGTCACTTTTAGTATTTTCTCATTATATTTTTAATAACCAAAATATCAGTTGAATATTATCAGCTTCATTATTGATTTTGTCTATTTGGTTCTGCTTTGTATTTTTCCTGATTGGCCTAGCTAATGGTTGGTCAATTTGTTTATCTTTTAAAAAAACAGCTTTTTGTTTCATTTATTTATTGTAAAGTTCTCTTATTCTCTATTTCAATTATTTCAGTCTTAATAATTGCTATCTCTTTTCTTATTTATTTTTGGTTCTTGTTGCTTTTCCAGTTCCCTGAGATGCAATGTTGTTATTTATTTACCACCTTACTGTTCTTTTTCTGAGCACTACTGACTATAAACTTGCCTCTTATGAGTACTTTGACTGTGTCCCAAAGGTTATAAGTAGTGGTGTGTTCATTATCATTAACTTCAATGAATCTTTTGATTTCAATCTTAATTTCTTTAATTGTTTAAAATTCAGGTGTAGATCTTCGGTTTTCATGTTTCTACATTTTTTTCAAGTGCTCTTTCTGTGGTTGATTTCAAGTTTAATTCTGTTGTGGTCAGAAAAAATACCGAATTTAGTGTCTGTATTTTTAAATTTAGATAAGCTTATTTTATGACCTATTATGTGGTCAGTCTTTGAAAATATTCCATGTAGAGATGGGAAAAGTTTATTCAGTAATTGCTGGATAGAATGCTCTATATATTGTTTCAGTTGAGATGATCACTGGTTTAATGGGGTAAACTTTGTATTAACCTATCATTTTTCTCTTGTCATTTTTAGGATATCATCGTTGACCTTTATTTTTAGTCAATTTGGTTATGATATGTCTTGGAGAGGATCTTCTTATGTTAAATCTATATGTTGCTCTTTGTACTTCCTGGATTTGAATTTCCATATGCCTCTCTAAATTGGGAAATTTTCCAGCTAATTTATCATGAAAGAGATTTTCTCAGCTTTTACTCATCTCTTCATCTTCTGGAATACCCATAATGCAAATATTTGACTGCTTAATGGTGTCTAGGATTTCTCATACATTGTCCTCATTTTTTTAATGTTTATTTTTACATTCTTCTTAGTTGCTTGGTTTAAGTCAGAAATTTTGTCTTCAAGATCAGAGATTATTTCTTCTGCATAGTCTAATCTGTTGTTAATGATGTTTAGATTTCCTGCATTGTGTTTTTAACTCCAGAAGTTCTCTTTGATTCTTTCTCAAGATATTTATATATCTCCTTCAAGTCATGACTTTGTCGGATAGTGACAAAGTTATCTGCCTTGGTTATCTTTTTTCTCTTGTATCTCACTGAGTTTAGCTATGATGAATATTCTGAGTTCTTTTTCTGACATTTCTGTAATTTCTTGTGATTTATTCCTTATTTCTGTGGAGTTATTTTGTTCCTTTGAGGGGAAGTATTTCCTGCTTTTTCCATAATTTTTTGAGACACTGCTGTGATTTCTGGGCATTTAGTGATGAATTTACTTTTCAGATTTGCCCAGAAAAATTTCTGTGCTTTTTAATTTTTTCTTTTCTTTTCCCTTTTCTCTTCTTCTTCTTCTCCTCCTCCTCCTCCTCCTCCTCATCCCCCTTCTTTCTTCTTTTTTGTTTCTGGAGTGAACATGGGAAGAGAATCCCTACAGGGCCTCACCATATCCCCATATCCAGATGTTTTGGCTTGTATATAGCCAAAACTTTCTGTTCTCTATGTAGCTGAGGGCTGAGCAGAGACACTAGAATGTAAGATGCTATGTGAAATCATGTGCCATGCTATGTGGAGTGCATGGGCCAAGGTAGCCACTCTTTCCCTACCCTAGGCTCAGCAGGAAACTTTATAAGTAAGCCGGGACCAGGTTGCCCTACTGCCCCTCTGTTCCAGTTTTGAAGGCCAAAGGCTGTCTCTCCTCACTGCTGTCTGTGATTCTTTATCTGTCAGGGTGACCCAAATCTTCATTCTCAAAGTGCCTGTTTCATTAATAGTACTGCCTGAATAGGACTGTAGTTTTCCATTGGCCTTGGTCACAGAGCATAATATTTATAGACACTCTAAGGAAACACTTGTATTCCAGACTAACTCTTCTATACCTCCATTGTGGCATATTATTCCACATTCCCTGGTAGTGAGGAACAATCACTTCAGTAAACATTGTAACTCCCTTTTGTCTATTGATTTAGAGTCATGTAGCACCCAAAGTTGCTGAATAGAAGTCTAAATTTTCATTTCAGTGGAATCATTATTGTATTTCTCTAGGCCAAGAAAGCATAAAGTCATGGGGACAAAGATTAAAAAAAAATGAACAAACAAAACTTTAGTAGAGGGTCAGTAGGATATTAGTGAGTAGTCCTACCTCAGTTTCCCTCCTTTGATTCCTGAACTTGTGAATTTTGACTCTCAGAGAAACAGTTCCATGTATTAGACACTGATTCAGAGCACAAAAAGACTTCTGGAGAAACTTTCCTAAGTACTGCTAGATATTTCTACCAGCTGGCACCATAAATGTGTCATTAAATGGGTATTCCATCCTTCTATAGAGGCAGCTACTTCAGGACAGTTGGCCATATGATAAAACCAGTGAGTTCCTTGAGTATAAGGTAATTCTCATACTTTTGTTATGTGGTGAGCACATTGATAAGAAGCAATGCTGTGTGGAGTGTCATGCTGCTGGATAATCATGCTCCTGGATAAGGTGTTCTTTAAGTTCATGAGTGGTAGTTTCAGTAGAAGCAACATTGCATGTAGGGAAGAGTTAATAGTTGTGTACCATGTACCAGGAAATGTGTTAATTTGCTCCAGCAATGAAATCACATCTGGCACAGCACCTTCAATTGCAGTCACCACTTTCTCAGGCTTACAATATTCTAATGTCAGCTTCCAAGATCCTTCTGTCCCCTGTGCAAGCCAAAGAGGAGAGTTTGATGGAAATATGGTAAGAATCCCTATCCCTGAATCAAGTCTTTGAGTATGGCACTAAACTGTAGCTACAGGTCCTTACTCCATAGGTTAGGAATCAATGTAGGAATTCTGCCAGCTTGCAAGGATATTAAATTCCATGATAAATTTTATATATTCCAGAAAGTGAGAAATAACCACAGGATGGCTTTGGGGTCTGTTAGATCCACTGTAAGATAGATCAGAGATAAAACCCTATTGATGACCTGACCTCTATAACCTCCTACTCTGATTGGTGAGTCATAGTGACTTTTTTTTTTTATTTTAAGTTTGCTACGAAGAGTGTGTGCCCCCCAGAGAGACACAGACAGAGAAAAAGAGAAAGAAAGTGAAAAATCACCCCCTAGGGGAGATGGCCATGCTACAATCCTTTCTCTTCTATTCTCCTTTTGGGATTTGGGGCATGCATGCACCCATGCCCAGCATGTTTTTCACGTCATTGTTTCTGCGACTTAAACTATGCAGTTGGGTTTTTTTTTGATCAATCCACTTTAACCACCATGCCATATGCTGACTTCATAGTTACATAGTCAGAGAATCAACTCAGAGCCAGTGACTAGTAAGTACCTGGAAGGTTGGATTATTTTCTTTTCTCCAATGTATAATTACTCTGGTAAAAGACCAATGTTCCTGGGGTGAAAGCTGAGAGAAAGAATAACCTAAAGGTGAGAAAGCTACTTTTGCTGGAAATGGGGAGTCTAATTTCATTGAGGGTAGGAGGCTACTTCCATTGTTAAAGAGGATTTATCACAACTTAGGGGTCAATGACCCCAGTTTCAGCAGTGTCTTTCTACATGTCCCCATCCAAACTTATAGAAGCTATATCATTGATTATTTCCCAATAAACTGCCCTTACTTTAATAGTAGACACCATGAGAAGTTAGGTTTCAATTTCATTGCAGTTCTGCCATTCACATGGAATAAGATTCCATGTTTAATTATCCATAAATGCAACCCTTCAGCTAGGAAGAGAAAGATATCCTCCAGGGCAAACGTGGATGTTCTTAGGTTATTTATGTGGCACTTGAGCTGAGGAGTCAAATCTCTGATCACTTTTTTTTTCTTTCACTATATTGCCCAACAATATAAACAGTGATCATCAAACATATTCCTTGCCTTCTAAAACAATGCAATATAGAGAATTACCTAGTTATTTGCTTTTTACTGGTGATTTATTAGGAATATTCAATGCATATATTTTGAGTATCTTTATAAATAATTTATGTCATGGAGTAGTAGTACATTTTTTTACTGCTGGAAATGTGAGACTTCAAAAAAGTATAATTAACATATAAGTTTTTGTGTAAAAATTTTTGAATTCCATACACACTCTTTCATAAGCATTTTCTATACAGTTTTTTTTATTATTTTTTTATTTTTACATGTCATTTTCTTCCATACATTCAATCACCTTATTATTTGTCTTACAAAATGGATATTTCAACAGGTGAACATTTCTCCCTAGTACTGTTGATAAAACTACAAAATATCTTCAACAGGTAATACCACACCTCTTTGTGCCATTAATGCTTTTCCTCCCTGCCCCTCCCCCAAATGTCCTTCCTCAGACCCTCCTCTTTCACACACACTGTATCTGGTATTTACAACTATATACTGCATTTCTATATCCTTTAGACAATTAGTTTCAGTCATAGAGTGCAGACACTCGGTATATATTAAGTGGGGACATACAATGCCTCTCCTTCATAGCATGGCTTGCTTCACTCAGCAGATTGTCTTCCACATTCATCCACTTCCTGTAAAAAGCCAGGGTTTTGTTGTTTTCTATGGATGAATAGTATTCCATTGAATATATGTGCCACAGTTTATTGCGGCACTTTTACGATTCCATACAGTTTTTGAAGGTTTCCCCCTGCAAAATAGATAATAGGTTAGTGTCTTTAAACCTAATCAAAATAGAAGTCAATTCTGGAAACCTCAGAACCCAAGTTAGAAAGCTCATCTTGAAAATTTTTTCTCTAGAAGCATTCTTGATACCCACATAGATATTACTTAAGTCTTTCCAAAGAAAGAACCAGGAAGAGATACACATATACACATACATGCATACATACACAGACACACACACACACACACACACACACATATGCAGCAATCATGAGTTGCAGCCAGAAGCACAAAGACAATTCACAAGCATTGTTTTTTTGGTATGATCCAGTATAAGAAGATTCTGTTTTTAATATCATCCCATAATTTCACACAAACATAACATTAGATTTTTTTTTTTTTTTGCTGTACATCATGTGCGTTCACCAGAAAGACAGAGAGAGACAGAAGGCAAGAAATCACCCCCCAGGGGGGATGGCCACGCCACAATCCCTTCTCCTCCATTCTCCTCTCGGGATCTTGGGCACACATGCACACGCGCCCGACGTGAGTTTAAGCCACCAGGTCCGGGACTGGAACTGCGGTCGACTACATGGGAGTCCAGCGACATAACCATTACGCTAACCGCTGGTCCCTACATTAGACTTTTTTTAGGAAATGTTTAAGTCCTGGATCATATATATATTTTTTTTACTGAAATAAATGTACTGAACCACATTTGTTGAGAAAAAAAGGCTGATTTCACTCAGATTAAACTTATGGTTTGCAGTAAAACCATTTTGTTAATTGCTTGCTGATGAGAAAGACTGCTGCAAATTCATTATAAGTGATCTACAAACGATGCATTTTCCCCCCAGTTTTAAAATTTGTCCTCATACTGTAGATTTGTCTGAAATTCAAGTTCTTTAGCAAGTTATGGTTTCTTTTCACTTGCTTCTTCATCAGATTTTCAGTGACAATCATTGTTTTCCACATGGTCTCAATAATACCCATAGTAATTGTAGCCATTGTTTCATAGTAAAAGGCATGTCTCTAGTTGCCAAAAACACAAAAAATATTTTTAGTTTTCATATTTAAGAATGTTCTAAATGAAAAATGGTAATATAGACATGGCACGGTTCATGGTTTTTCAGTTTTTACCTCTTTTACACTCTCACTCTTAAATTGTGTTTTGGAGAATATACTTCGCTAGTCCCATTAAATTGCCTGTTTTCATAGCAGATTCTTTAATACAAATGATGCACACCATGTTGAAACATCAGAACGAGGTGTGTGTTCATTAAGACAGAAGTGGCATACAAGCATGTCTTCCCTGAAGGCTTGCACACAACTGTAATCTCTAGTGTAGAGACGATGTGTGACAGGCTTTGTGACCATTCCTGCCACAGGCATTATATGAACTGTAAACTGTAGTCATATATATCCTTTAATGATGCTTGAATAGAAACTACAAACATTATTAGAACAGAATCTATAATACTCTTAAGTTGTAAAAATTACCTACAGTTCAATAATTAATTAAGCTAGAGTTAAAGACATATGTGGGCACATATGTTATACAAATTGCATATTAGAGGTTATCATAATCTCATGTGAGGAATAGCTTTCTGAAGTTCGGACAACATTTTAAAAGTATTAATAGACCAGCAGTTAGCATAATGGCTATTTTTCTGGACTCCTGTGAAGCCAATAGCAGTTTGAGTCCCAGACCTGGTCGCTTAAACTCATGCCAGGCACGTGTGCGTGTGTGCCCAAAATCCCAAGAGGAAAATGGAGGAGAAGGGATTGTGGCATGGCCATCCCCCCTGGGGGGGTGATTTCTTGCTTTCTGTCTCTGTCTCTCTCTCTTTCTGGCAAGCACATGCACCCTATAGCAAAAATCTTTCAAAAAAAAGTTATCAGTAAGAATTATCTTATATAGAGATGTAATTGGTATTATTATTATTATGTAAGAATAATATCTTCTTAACTAAATGTAACCAAGACAAATAGTTTTCTGTGTTTTCAGCCACATCACCTTCTTTAATCATCTAATTCTCTTATATGTACCATACTGAAATATATCTCGCACTATTTCATGCTATATTGAGCTAATTTCTTGGTTCAGGATCCACAAATAACTGAAATCCAGAGTGCAAATTATAGTTTTCCTTATTTCTTTGTATAAATCAAGATATTTGTTCCTATTTGAGAAGCAGTATAAAGTAATGATAAAAAGTAAATATATGAATCTCAACTTCATGAGTGACTGGTATAACTTTGGACAAATGAATTAACCTCAGTGTGTCTCATGATTACTGCATGCAAGTGGGCTTTGTGCCCTCACAAGATCAAATGAGAGATAGATTGCATAAAATGTTTTGACACTATCTTGCTTTGCCCAATTCATAGGAAGCTCTAGATAAACAGTTGCTAAGGCTATTCTACTATTATATTCTAGAGGAGTTTGTCCATGACTTTACTTAAGGTGAGTTCTCTGTCACTGCATACATTTCAAAATTCCCTAGCACCTGCTTGCTGCTATCAGATCATGGTTCGCCATCTCTGCTCTCTTTGGGAGACAGTTTTATAGAAAACCCTGACTGCTAAGACATTAACAAGTTCAAAATAGCTTCGAAGTACACAACAGTTGCCTTCTGTATTATGTCGTGGAAAATGATTTTGCTTTTTAAAAGATATATTTATGTCCAATTTGTGCATCTACAGTATATAGGTTAACAGATTAATTGGAGGCAATTTTAAAGAGGACACTTAACATTTTAAGATCATACAGGTAAAAAGATATTTTCTAATACATAGAAAGCATAAGACTCAGGAAAAATGATGCCAGTTTTGTACCATGTAGCAAGGTGAATTTCATATGGATTCCATGGTAAAAGACAGGCACAAATTAGATGTATTACAGAGTTTTTATTTCAAGTAATTACTAACTCAGTGTGATGTTTTGATGACGGGTTGCAATAATATTCAATCATGATTTTAATGTAATTTTGCCTCGTACATTTGTGTTTGATGGCAAACTACACTGGTCATATGGATGACGTGGTTTTGAAACCTAAGTGGGACAGCAGCTTGTCCATAACTCACTCTCAGGAGAAATTGAAGGCTGAGCTGGTCTAATTCAGCAGAGTTCAATACTCCTGCATCCCTGAGGATCTTGACGTAGCGAAGGAAGAGAGGCAAGCGCTGGTAGGAAGCCAACAGGGACAAAAGTTTAGCTTCCAAATCTCCTTTCTATTATTATGATTTTACCTCAAATATATGACATTTCAGAAGCTTCAGACCACTTCTCTCTACTGGACTTCTAAAGAACATATGATCCTCAGATATTTATATCAATAGCTATCGAGGCTAGAGACTTCAAACTATTTTTGGAGTGAGTGATGATTTAACATTACCTTCTGAAAAGAACTCACATCCTAATGATCCCTGGGGAAAGCAGCAATGGGCAGTGGGAAGGAGAGTTACAGTCTCACCAAGGTAATGCACGAATGTATTAAGACACTGGCTTGCTTCCTTTCCCCTGAGCTAGTGGACTTCTATTCTCATGGGATTTAAACAGGCACTGGAATGTTAAATGATATCAAGGAATCTGCACACTGTTCTCTACAATTCTTAAGGAGTCGAGCTACCATTCTATATCTTTCTTTTAAATAATTATCTATTTATTTAATTCCATTTTTTATTATTTTTAATGTGATTGAGAGAGAGAGAGAGAGAGAGAGAGAGAGAGAGAGAGAGCAAGAAAACAATCCAGCAGGTCCAGGACTTGAACCACGGTCAACCATGTGGGAATCCAGTGCCTTTAACTACTACTCCACAAGCCAGCCCTGTATGTGTGTGTGTATATATATATATATATATATATATATATATATATATATATTTAAATATTATTTTGTGCAGTTTACTATAGGGTGCATACATTTGCTGGAGAGTGACAGAGAGACAGAGAGAACGTGAGAAAGTTTCCCCAGGAAAGATGACCATTACACAATCCCTTCTCTTCCATTTTCTTCTTGGGACTTTGGGCATGCAAACAGATGTGCCCTGTGTGCTTTTCAAACCAACAGGTCCAGAACCTAAACCGCACAGTTGGTCATGTGGTATCCAGCTGCTTTAACCACCATGCGACCTGGCTGGCCCTACCATTCTATATTTTGATGTTATTATATATGTAGAGAAAAAATTTCCATTTAGGATGAAGCTCTTCTACCCATTATTTATTGGTATTTTATGCTATTTACTGTTTAATTAATATATCACTTTGAATTTATTTATAATTTAATTATAAATTGATTAGTAAAAATATTATCTTGTACCCATATTTTCTTTGTGTTAAAACGTATTAATTTAAGGAAGAATTCTTTCTAAAGTAATTTCCTTGTTTAAATTAGGCAATAAAATGGGATCACTTAATAACAGTGCAATAAACCTACACTGTTTTATAGTCTTCTAAGTACTCTCTCATATAAATTGTATCTGGTTCTCATTTCAATTTCATATAACAAGTACATGAGGTACCCCAGATCTACAGAGATCATAGTAAAAGATAAAACTTCAGGAAAATTTGATTTAGCAGAAATTGACGAAAGAATGATTTAGGAATAGCACAGCACTCAGAACCAGGAGTTTCCGGAAGCTTCATCCAGCTGTATGGCCAGGAAATATTTATAGGCAATAAAGGGAAGTGACTCACAGAAGCACCGTGGCGAGTCGCACTTCTCTCCCTCAGGTGTGCTGGGATGAGACAGTTGCCCTGTGTGGACTCAGGTCCATGAGTTGGCAGCCTGTGATTGGTTGACACTCAGCTGCTGTAATTGGCTAAGACTAAACTATTCCTTGCTAGAACTACTCTAAGGCAGGCTGCAGGTCACTGTGTACAGAGTCAACATGGAGGCAGTCTTAGGTCAAATTTAATGTGACAGCAGGCACTAACGAAACAGAGTTAATCCCATTTTAAAGTTAGTGGCATATCCACGGGAATCTGTGTACTCCAGTGCTCAGGCTGCTTTAGCTTTATCACATCTGGTAATAAGTGTTTCTATAAGTGTTTCTTATATTTGGCTTCACATTAAAGTCACCAGGGAAACTTTTAAATAATATTTACACTAGGATTATGTAAACACACATGCACACACATGAATAACATAGTGACTTTTTGCAACATTGGAATTTTATCATAAATAAACATTTATATAATTTGGATTAAAAATCAGAAGACCTAAGTAGAAAAATGGAACAGTGTAAACTGATTTTGTTCAAACTCTTATTTATTCTGTACACTTTCAATATATATATATTTATACACTGCATATTTTATTCTGTTCAGTTTTTCTTGTTAAATTTTTGAAATGTGTTTTGTTGTCATAAGTAGAGTTTAAAAGTCCTACAAAAAGGCAAACCAGTGGCATGGTGTTTAAGGCTATTTACTGGATCCCATGTAGATGACCAAGCATTTTATTCTTGGACCTGGAGGCTTGAGAAACATGCTGGGCACATGTGTGTGCATGTACAGAATCCGAAAAGGAGGGAGATATGGAGAATAAGAAATTGTGGCATTACCATCTTCCATGCAGAGGGTACTTTCTCACTCCCACCGTCGCCCCTGTCCCTATGGGCAAGCCCATGTGCTCTCTAACAAATTTTAAAAAGAAAAAAATCATAATAAACTGCCAGTAATGCCCACTTTGCTGAGATAACCTATGATACTTACACAGTATGATATATATTACCAGATAAGTCCCTGGGTAGATATTGTTCCTCATTTATTCTGTGTTCTTACAAATATATACAAGATTAAGTTTCTCTGTAATGACAGTCAAGTCTATCTTTTATATCTGTGCCTTTCCCTATGTGGTCTGTTCATTTCTGAGAGATTTGTGTTATAATTTTAAATTCCTACAAGAATATGAGATATTAATTAATGGCATACACTGGTGAGGTAAGTATTCAAATCGTCACCTATTGTTGACTTGGATGAAATGACAGCTTCAACCAATGGCCTCAGTGGCTACTGTTCATGATGCTTGTGGCAATAGTAATGGCTGCAAGTGGTGTGGGAAGGATTCTCGTGAGTGCACTTAGGTGTTTATAAATAGGAAATGACAGAGGCAACTTTCTATGTATCAGCCAAAGTCTAGAGCTGAAAACCAGAGAGCTTTCTCCACAGGTCTGAAAGACCTCTTCTTCATCCTGTACATGCGGCTGATATAGTGAGGTTCAAACACAACATTTAAAGGTGTGAGCATCCAGGATGAAATGATGGCTGAATTCAGTCTCATTAACTTTCTCCTGTGAATGATGGACTATCTTTTGAGGAAACATGCGATTGTGCAATTTAAAATAGAGACCTGTGTACAAACCCTTCTGAAACTGACAATCTTAAATCACCAAGTCATTCTGTGTCTTCCTAATTGGTGGCACCAGTGTGTCTTTGTGCCTGGAAGTCCTGTGAGATACTCTTCCAGGGCAGATGACTTGTAGGCCATGCTAGCCAGAAGTGTGATATCCAAGCAGTGTGCCCCAGAGGGACTGGGAACAGATCCTACGAGTGGCAAAAAAAAGGAGGCAGAAGACAAGACTAGTTATGGCTGAAGGTGTTGATACAGACTCAATCCTAACACGTTTTGGACTTAATGCATCAGTTCGTTCAGCTGGGGGTGGCCCTCAGAGTTGACTTTGTTGGCTAACTTAAGCCTGCACTCTACTCTGACCTACATTTAATGAGGTTGGAATACTCAAAGCTTCCTGGTGAGATATAGAAGAGAGAATACAAAGAGTGGAATATTGAACTGGATTTTCAGAATTAGAGCTCAACCGTACATTGGCTTAAGAGATAAATCTTAAATATAAGAACACAAAATGATTTTAGAGTTTAAGAACTGGAAAAGGTGATAATACTATGCAAATACTAATCAAAAGAAAGTTTATATAGTGATACGGTTATCAGTCAAGGTTGACTCTAAGTCAAGAAGCATCATGAGTGATAAAAAGCAATCTTGCAAAATAATGAAAGAGTCAATTCACTAAAAAATAGCAATTCTTAATTCATATTTATCTGCTTCAACTATGAGATACATAAAAACAAAGGATCAGATTGTGGTGCAACTGTGAAATGCTGTGAGGTAATTCCACATGTGAAGGATGCTAGTTTGAATCTGGAGTCCTCCGTGAGTATGTTGGACATACTTGCGCCCATGATTTGGGATTGAAAGAAGTTGGTGGTGAATCGTGGTATCAAAACCCTGTTGGCAGTGTTGTCTCTCTCTCTCCTGTTGCCTTTCTTGCTCATGGAAAAAATAAACTCTTCTTAAAATTACAAATAAAGTAAACTGTATCAAATTTTTTAAAAAAATGGGCCATGCTGAGGCCTGGTGGTTAAGGTTGCTGGATCACACATGGCCAACCATGCAGCTCAAGTTCCAGACCTGGAGGCTTGAAAAACATGTTGGGAACATGTGTGTGCATGTTCAAAATCCCCAAAGAAAGGAGAATTGGAGAAGAGATTGTGGAACGATCATTGGCCCAGTGGATCCTTTTCACTTTCTTTTCCTCTCTCTCTCTTACTCTGTCTCTATCCTGTGAGCACACGTGCCCTCTGTAAAATAAAAAAAAAAAACACACAGGAAACCAGCAGTTAGCATAATGGCTATGTCTCTGGACTCCCACGTAGTCGACCGCAGTTCGCGTCCTGGACCTGGTGGCTTAAAACTCACGCCGGGCGCGTGTGCATGCGTGCCCAAGATCCTGAGAGGAGAATGGAGGAGAAGGGATTGTGGCGTGACCATCCCCCCTGGGGGGTGATTTCTCGCTTTCTGTCTCTATGTCTCTCTCTGTCTGACGAGCGCACGCGCCCTATAGCAAAAACCTCTCCAAAAAAAGAAAAAAAGCACAAACAGAAAAAATAATAGAATAATGAAGAAT
Source organism: Tupaia tana (assembly GCA_026018925.1). Classification (NCBI taxonomy): domain Eukaryota; kingdom Metazoa; phylum Chordata; class Mammalia; order Scandentia; family Tupaiidae; genus Tupaia; species Tupaia tana. Next base: position 13,825,915 of record JAKSZU010000002.1, read on the forward strand.
GGAAAAATAAGAGGTACCAATATATTCTAAATACCGGTATTAGGAAAATAAAATTTATAAAATATTAAAGAAGAGGTAGAACTAAAGTAATATAAAAAGCATTGGTAGGGGACCAGCCGTTAGCGTAATGGCTATGTCGCTGGACTCCCATGTAGTCGACCGCAGTTCAAGTCCCAGACCCAGTGGCTTAAAACTCACGCTGGGCACGTGTGCATGCGTGCCCAAGATCCCATGAGGAGAATGGAGGAGAAGGGATTGCGGCATGGCCATCCCCCCAGGGGCTGATTTCTCGCTTTCTTTATCTCTCTCTCTGTCTGTCTGAGGAGCTCATGCGCCCTATGGCAAAAATCCTCTCCAAAAAAATAAATAAATAAAAGCATTGGTAAGAGAATGGATAAAGAAATAAGGATGTTAGCTAAATTACTATCATATATATATATATATATATATATATATATATATATATACACACACACACACACACACACACACACACATATATATATACATATATACTTTTTTTTTTTGGAGAGGTTTTTTTCTATAGGGCACGTGGATCATTTACAGAACTCAAACAGGAATAGTCAGAAAGGAACAGACCTCTGAAGAGCAGGACTGGAGCTAAAAATGGAAGAAGAAAAAGATAATTTCCCACCCTATGGCTGCTACGATGGTTTACTTCTGCATGCCACATTTTGATCAGCATAGAAATTCTGAAACAATTAAAAAATAGATATATTTAGGGTTAAAAAATGATTGAGCCATGTCAGTTTCATGGTCAAAATGACATGATCAAAATTCTGTGGTTAAAATAACATGGAAATTGCTTGTATGTTGGGCACTCAACAAATACATTACCAACACAAATGATCATTTATAGCATTTTTTTCATTTATAGTATTTATATCATTTATAGCCAGAAACATTTGAAATTGCTTGTGTGTGTGTGCGGTGAGGGTCTATTCAGCTGCAAGTAACAGAAAAGCTACTCTGAAGTGTTCTGTTAAAAACCGGTTTAATGAAGTTTTTGTTGACTTTACCTTTTGAGTATTAAGACAACAAAGATAGGAATGACTCCTTTGCTAGCAAATGATAGTCCCAGCTGTAGTACCTGGTGCTAGTTTACATGATAATGTCTCATCTATAAATAAATTGCACCTATATTTTCTACTCACAGAATCGTAAATCCAAGGTAGGTACAGCCATGCCATACACCTCATTTGTTTTTCTGTACTACATGTAAAGCAAACTTCTTATATATTTGATTAACTTTCATGAGATATTTTTCCATGTAATACTAGAATGTAATTAAGACCCATGAGTCACCTACCTGGTCCCCCTTCACAAATGCCTCTCCAGTCCTAACAAGAATACCTCTGTTCCAAGAACAGCTGCAGGAGGTCCAGGTACTGCAGTCTGGCAGGGCTTATACTGAACGCTAATCAAACAACATTAAAACACATGTTTCATGACTAGGTGACATTTGAGTTTTTTTCCAACTCGAAGATTAAAAAAGAATTGTATTTCCTTGGAAAAGAGAAAACATAATCTGCTTTCAGACACTTCGGCATTCTCATTTGTCAATTATAGAGACCTGACTTCAAGTAATACAACATCCTACATGAAATAAAAAATGAATTCCGACCTTGTGCTTTCCACATTAGGAAATGGCCTGTGGCATGCCAAGCTTTTTGTTTTTCTTTTTGTTTTGTTTGTTTGTTTGTTTATTTATTTATTTATTTATTAGAGAGAGAGAGAGAGAGACGTTTGTTATAAGGCATGTACACTCACCAGAGAGGCACAGAGAGACAGACAGAAAGCAAGCAATCGCACCCCCCCACCAGGGAGGATGGCCACAGCACAATCCCTCTCCTCCATTCTCCCCTCTCAGGATCTTGGGCACACACACACACACACACACACACACACACACACACACCTGGCATGAATTTAAGTCACCTGGTTCAGGACTTGAACTGCAGTTGGCCATATGAGTGTCCAGCGACATAACCATTACAACATCTGCTGGCCCTGAATTTTTTTTAAAAGATGTTTGCTATAGGGCATGTGCATTCACCAGAGAGAAACAAAGACAGTGAGAGGGAAACTGTGAAATTACCCTCTGAGGGGATGACTGCCACAATTCTCTCTTTTCCAGTTTCCTCCTGGGATCCTGGCTGGCATGCACACATGCTGGTGTGAGTCTCAAGGGAGCCACAGTTGGCCATGTTGGAGTCCAACACCTTAACCACTACCTCACCTGCTGGGCCCGACCAAGGGTCTTAATGTGATGCACTTACAAAGGGGACCCGGAGTCTTGCTGAAGTGCATGCCGAGCTGTCGGCTTGTGTCCAGCTGCCATGGGCTTGACTGGCCTTTGGTTCTCCTCTCTGTGTGGAAGTTAGATTTTGGTGCCGATTGTGTTTCTCCAGTAAGTGTATCAGAAATTTAGTCTACTACCATTTTATGGCAGGCATCACAATTTTTAGGGATGGACTCTAAGAGTGTGAGCTCGGAAGCTCCTAGAGGATAGAAATGCTCCACAGCTACCAGCCCCACAATAGCTGCTTCAGCAGAGACCCTGTAGAAGGCCAGGTCATGAGGGATTCATTTTGGTGAGCTGAGTGTGAAGGGATTCCTGATGGTCACCTTCCCTCGCACGATGCATTGATGATGCAACTGGCATCGCTCGCGATGTGGTCCCCCTTTCACTTTGGTCATTTTCAATAGCAGTCTTCATTGTGAGTAGGACTGTGTTGGTGATTCATATGGATCCTGAAGATGGCCATGAAGCGAAGCCCGCATTTCATGTGGACAGACAGTGTCTTGAGCCACAGCTGTCTTCAGGAAATGGATTGAGAAAGGTCCCTTTACTCCCATTTCTGTGTCCTGTCTTGAAACGTGATTCTATGAGAGTTGTTAGCCTGACCATAATACAAAGGAGATATTTTTTCAATGAATAAACATCTTACTCTTTGGTTATTATACAGTTGTTACTAAGCTACTTTCTCCAAAGGATTTCAAAGCCATGGATGGACAAAAACTCACATCTTTGACCTGAAAACGTTTAGTATTTCAGAGGCTATAAAACACAATGATATTTGTAACTGCCTCGTGTCCATGTGTAATAAAATGCAATCTTTTCATTTTGGTTTCAGAAATATATTAGTAGCTTTCAAATGAATAGTATGGTGTCTGACTTGGAACGTAGAGGGTTTTCTGGCTGCCTTTGGTGTTATCTGTATAGGCCACCTCCCTGCTTGTTGAGTCACTAATGGCTCTTGGTTCTGAAATTCTGAGAGTAAATGTCACGCCTGTAGTCAAATTTGTGAAGCTAATTAGAAGCGGTAGGGTTCAGCAGTCATCATCTGAAGTATTCCAGAGCTAACCCAGGGTCTACAAGAGCTCTGGTAAAATGTCCCAATAGCTTAAGAAAATAATTTTTTGTAAATGTTAAATTTAATGCAGTTTTAAGGCACGGTAGCATAGGAAGTGTAAAAATATAACAGAATTACCTTTCAGAGGATGATTTTAAAGCCATTAGGCAGAAAATATTACTTTTGTTAGAGAATTATTCTTTAAAGACATTTCTGTACATTTTGTGATTTAATTTAAGTTTTCCACTTGAGTTTGGGCCATAGGGAAATTCCTTAACATTAATACTTCAATAGTTACATCTAAAAATAAAAATATTAAATAACTGTGGACACTTCTAAAATAGATTGTACTGAAAAGTGAAATAACAAAAATTTTACAAACAAATTTCATATTTGTCCAATGTAATTTTAAAACATTTTTCTAGGTTTTTGTCATTGTAGAGACACATATAGTTTAAAATAGAAAAAGTCAGATGCTCAATCAATTTAGGTTTCTCTTTCAATATTCTATTGTAAATGTTTAAGTTAATAAATGTATAATAATAACTTTGTGGCCTAATAAGTTTTTAATTTGGTGCACTAAATTATTTTTATTCACTTGTGCTTTGTAAAGACTTTTTTGTTTATCAGAAGATGTCAGACAAGAAACAAATTTTGATTCCAATTTTCCAAAACAAGTAATTGGTAAAGTATGTGACAATTACAAAGCTAGAATATCATTGAGACATTGAGACATTATGTTGTAAATATAGAAGAGTGTATTTGTGAATCTGTATTGCACATTTTATGTGCCAGAGGGTGCCTTTGCTCACCATGAAGAGAGACAGAGAAAGAGAGAGGGAAAGAGCCCTCTAATAAGGCGTGGTCATGCTACGATCACTTTTCTTTCATTTCTCCATTCCATCAGGACTTTAAGCATACATGCACAACTGCTGAGTGTTTTTTTCCAGTCACTAGGGCTGGGATTTGAACTGTGTGGCTATGTGGGGAATCCTGTACTCTCTGCATAGGGTTTATCCACTGTGCTACAAGGATAGCCCTTCAATGTATTACAAGCTTGGAAGACTCTCTACTAGAGTCTGTACTGACTAATTTTCACTTCCAAAGAAAAATTGCATGCACACACACTTCATATTCATATACATAAATATCTGGAAGTATATAAACTAAGTGTTAGTATAGTTAATTCTATATTTCTAAAGAACTATTATTTAATTTTATTTATTATTATTATATTGTTATTATTATTTTTAATTCATTATAGCGCAATGCACTCACTTGAGAGAGACAGGGAACCAATACAGAGATAGAGATAGAGATAGAGATAGAGAGAGAGAGAGAGAGAGAGAGAGAGAGAGAGAAGGCAAGAAAGCAAGGCACCAGATCCAGGACTTGAACTACAGTGGATCATGGGGGAGTTTATAGCCTTAACGACCTCTACCTACTGACCCCAACTCTAAATAGCAAGATTATTATCTCTTCCTTGTATTTTTATAGTTTTCCAAATTTCCTAGATTTTGTTTTTGTTATAAATGTAGTTTTTTAAATGTAAACTATTTTGTAAATCAGCAAAATTAGCAACTAAGGAAATTAATGTTAAAATAAAAGCAGTGCCCTAAAACTTTTGGAAAGCAGTCTAGTGATGTATAGAACAAGTCACTGAATCCTTAACATTTCACCCAGTAATTTTACTGCTGAAGCATTTATCATAAGAAAATAATTAAATATCAGTAAAATGACAAATGAATAAACATTTTCATTGAAAGTAACTGAATAAGAATTATATTTTCAAATTAAAGTATTACCAAAGTAAATTGTTACATGTAAATTTTTTTAAAATTTTAAAAATTGTTGGGACCAGCAGTTAGGGTAATAGCTATGTTGCTGGACTCCCATGTAGTCGACCGCGGTTTGAGTCCCAAACCCAGTGGCTTAAACTCACGCCGGGCGTGTGTGCGTGTGTGTGCCCAAGATCCCGAGAGGAGAATGGAGAAGAAGGGATTGTGGCATGGCCATCCACCCTAGGGGGTGATTTCTCACTTTCTGTCTCTCTGTCTCTCTCTGTCTTCTTGGCGAGTGCACGTACCCTATAGCAAAAACCTCTCCAAAAAAAAAAAAAAAAAGCGTTAGGTCCTATGGTCTAAAATGCATAACTTGTGGGAATATCAATTAATAAATGTATTTCTGAAGAACAATTTATATATTTTAAACAGAATTTTTAATAAGTATGTGATTGTTGCCTTACCAATCTGCAGAAATGTATCCATAGCAAAAATAGGCCACAAGCACTAAGATATTAGTATGAAGACTTTTACAATAAGGAAAACTGTGACCAACTTAAGTGATGCTCATAGTATTTTGTATAATGGACATACTTTAATTTAAAAAGATAAATTCCAGGACCCAGCAGGTGGCTTAGTGGTTAAGGCACTGGACTCCCACATTGCTGACTGTGATTCAAGCCCTGGCAGGTATGTGTGTGCATCTGTGCCCAAAATCCAGGGGGAGAATGGAGAATGGATTGTGGTATGGCCATCGCCCTGGAGGGTGATTCTCACTTTCCTTCTTTTGTCTCTATCTGTCTCCTGCAAGTACATGAACCTTATGACAAAAACATAAAAAAAAATTAAAAATAAATTCTTCTTGATGTATATTATTACTGTTTGTTGTTTTTAAACTATGCATTAATGTACAATATAAATTTTGTAAATTTTGGAGGGTGAAATATATGTAATTTTATCAATATTCTTCAAATGTCTAGATTTTTATTTTAAAAAATACATGTAATATAACCTGTCTTTCATTTTTTTAAGAATTATTTATCTATATATTTATTATTTTAATTTTACCAGAGGTATGGAGAAAGAGAGAGAGAGAGAGAGAGAGATTGAGATTGAGAGAGAGAGAGAGAGAGAGAAGAAAGCAAAATAGCAAGCTATCTGGTCTGGGACTCGAACCATGGTCAGTCATGTGGGTGTCCAGCAACTTAACCCACCACTTGCCCGGCCCCCTCTGTTTTTTAATTGATCTTTTAAAATTTAGGTATGTTTAATTACTGTAGGTACCTTTAATCATTATCAGTTATGTAAGTTTTAACTCTTTTACCTAGTTATTTACTTATCTTTTATTTATGGTGGCTCTCTTGATACATAACTATGTAATTTCACATAACTAAATCAATAAAAAAAATTCGATTTCTAGGATTTGAGCCTTTTAAATCTAAACACCGCTGGTGTTTTGGTGGTTAAGATTTTGGACTCCCGGGACAAGCAGTTAGAGTAATGGCTATGTTGCTGGACTCCCACATAGTCGACCGCAGTTTGAGTACCAGACCTGGTGGCTTAAACTCACGCTGGTCGCGTGTGCGTGTGTGCCCAATATCCCAAGAGAAGAATGGAGAAGAAGGGATTGCAGCATGGCCATCCCCCCTTGGGGGTGATTTATCGCTTTCTGTTTCTCTGTCTCTCTGCCTGTCAAGTGCACGCGCCCTGTAGCAAAAACCTCTCCAAGAACAAAAGATAGATGCTGGACTCCCACATGTTCAATGTGGTCTGGGTCCTGGACCTGGCAGTTTGCTTTCTTACTTTCCCCCTTTCTGTCTCTTTCTGGTGCACACATGTACCCTATAGTAAATAAAATAATAATAATAAATAACATTCTTTAAAAATAATAAAAAAGAATAAAAAATGACATTTATCATAAATTAAAGTCATATTTACAAACCTATCCCCAAATTATTTTTTGTTATTGACCTATGTTTTGAGCAAATCTTACCATTATTTATAACAATTTAATTGTATATTTTGAGATAGGTATGTACAAAATTATTTGGAATAAGTGATATATATGTACAAAATTATTTGTGCTTCTGATTTAAATGCATAACCAGTTTTGCAAAATTATTTGTTTGAACTTTCTCTTTTTTCCTTTTTGAGCCACGTTGTGGTGGGTAATTTATGTTCTCATGTTTACTGTCGCTAAGATATGCTTCCCTATTTTCTTCATACCCTTTGTGCTCTCACTTCTCAGGCAGTGTGTGGGGTTGTATTCTCACACTTTTTAGAGTTTCGTGGTTTTTATTCATTGTTTTCAAAAACCAGTTTTTAGATTTGTTAATCAAGTGTATAATTTTGTTTTGCATTGACTTAATTTCTTTTTTGATTTTTATTAATTCCTTTATTCTTCTTTTAGTGTTTTTATAATGGGTATGTTTTCATGAGTTGACTATGTAATTTGGCAATTTCCAGTCTTTTTATTTTCTAATAAATGTATGCAAAGTTATACTTTTTTACTATAAGTATTTTTTATACTTTTTTACCTATAAGTATTGATACTGCATTTTGCTACTATAATTAGAATACATATTTTGTTATTAATGACCTTTTTGCTTACACTTGTTGCCTGTTATATAATTTTTGATAATGTATATGTTTTGTAAAATATTTTTATTTTGTTTACTACACATACTGTATTTCATGTGTGTTGTGCTTATGTGTATAAACTCAAGTATACTAATAGTCCCCATATTCTTGCTCATTTTTACCCAATTTATAATGTAATTAGAAAGACTTCTTATTGCCTTTCAGGATGAATGAATGAACATTAAGATGCAGTGATACACTCTCCTCTCTTCTCCCTTTGCTCTCTTTTGGCAGTTTAGAAGTACTTTGAGTTCGCGCTGTTCTTTCTTTCCTAGGCCATGATCTTCTCGCAACCCAGCTCTCCTTCTCCGTTTGGATTAGATAACCCTATGGGGAGTCTTATCCCAGGAGAAAATGCTCTGTTACCTGCTGTTTATTAGGACTTGAGGACCTTGGCTTGACTGTGTCTGTTGGTCTAAATGCAGTTTCTCAAGATACGGAGGCAGCGCATTGACGGGATAGGGAGGTGTGGTGGCATCGATCAACTGGATGGGGGGAAAACGTTCACATACTGAAATGTCCACTTTGTAAGCTAAATAATGTGATCAAATGTACATAAAAAAATTAAAATAAGAAAAAAGAAAAAGAAAAAGAAAAAAGAAAGTGAGCTCCAGGTTCCCCTTAGCGCCCCCGTTTCTCTTTGCTCTTTTGTTGAGCCATTGTTTACTTAGGCGGCTAGTCTTTTACTGTATTGTTTTCCTGGAAAAATTTGAGCTGCGAATTCTCAATTTCTTTACCATAGTTTTTTCTTCACTTACTCTCTTTGAGGTATTACCCAGAATTTCTAGTTTGTGGATTTTTTTTTTTCTTTTTTCCAGTATGGCAATGTTTTTTCTATTATGTCAAAGGATTTGGGATAGAAAGGCAGGTCTCCTTGGACACTGAAAAATGCTATCTTGGTAAAATAGAGCCTGTACTCAGATGTCAAAAGTCATTTTGTAAAATGAAATAATTCAAATCTCTTTTCTTTCCTATATTTGTTGCTACTAGGGTTTAATTTTCTGTATTTTGCTTTATTTGGTAATAGTTCAGTATCAGGTAAATTGTCATTGAGAAGACATTTGAATACAATCAAAATAGAAAACAAGTCATTTGTGTGTGTGTGTGTGTGTGTGTGAGAGAGAGAGAGAGAGAGAGAGAGAGAGAGAGAGAGAGGCAGCTTTGCTTAGATGCAAGAACTATGGATGTGATGACTCGCCAAGATAAAATTCAAATGTATTGATTCTTTTTCTTGTTCCCAAAAACATCTTATGTAACATTTTTGTATTTTCTTCTTTTAGGAGTTTGATTTTAAGTGACCTTTGTGAAGGTGAAAACAACTGCTATGAAATCAAATCACTAAGATTAAAATTCTACAGAGCTATCATTCATTTTTTAGGAAAAAATCAATTGTTAAAAATTATTAAAAGGGAGGCAGACAGTGAGACATCAGTAAACAAAAAGTTCTTCGTGGCTGACCCTCATGTGGGTTCTAGGTTTGCATCCAGAGACCTCACTGAGTACTACAAGCACACACGTGGCCATGGTCCAGGTTGGTGTAGCTGGCGTGAGCTGCAGGGTTCTGCTGGGAGTGCTATCTCTCTCTGCAACTCTCTCTATCTCTGTATGTGTCTGGCTCCCCCTCTGTTTTCTTGTTCAAAGAAAGAAACACAAATCTTACATAAAAATGATTAATAGAAATGCTTTGCCCTACAAAAGATGAAATGTTCTCCAATAACAGTACATTTATTCTGAGTTCTAGGATATAGGATGAAAAGAAGACATAATTTAATATTAAATATCTACATTTATTTATGTTGAACTACCTCGTAAAATACTATATCAAATGTCCCCCTGCCAGGGCCAGCTAGGCGTGGGGTAGTTAAGCCAGCTGGGTCCCGTGTGGCCAACTGGTTGTTTGCGTCTTGAATCCAGTGGCTTGAAAAATATGCCACACTGTGTATGTGCTCAAAATTGAGCATATTCACTGTGAATGTTCTCAAGTGGAGAATGGAAGAGAAAAATTTGTAATGTGGCCATACTCCCTGTGGATGATTTCTCACTCTCTTTTCTCTCTGTCTCTGTTTCTCTTTAGTGAGCACATGTGACCTATACCAAACAAACAAGCCCCTCTGTCGTATCAGAGCAAAATTTTCTAACGTGAGAATGTTCTACCCACTTTCCAAATCCGGGATTTTTTTCTTCTCATTCTCCTCTGTGAGGTCATCATCCTTTCTGTAGCTCCAGCAAGACTCCTGGAATGCAAGATGGACATCAACAGATTTCACATGTCCGGATATCAGCACATCTTCCTCCTGCTTCCTGGCCCACTGCATATTTCTGGCCCGAGATAGCCTCAGCTCTGCTCTGTCTACACAAGGTCTGCCCGCCTGTCTCTGTTCCGCCCTATCTACACAAGATCTGCCCACCTGTGTCTGCTCCGCCCTGTCTACACAAGGTCTGCCCATCTATCTCTGCTCCATCCTGTCTACACAAGATCTGTCCATCTGTCTTTGTTCTACCCTGTCTACACAAGGTCTGCCCGCCTGTCTCTGTTCCACCCTGTCTACACAAGATCTGCCCACCTGTGTCTGCTCCGCCCTGTCTACACAAGGTCTGCCCATCTATCTCTGCTCCATCCTGTCTACACAAGATTTGTCCATCTGTCTTCGTTCTACCCTGTCTACACAAGGTCTGCCCACCTGTCTCTGCTCCACCCTGTCTACACAGGGTCTGCCCACCTGTCTCTGCTCCACCCTGTCTATACAAGGTCTGCCCACCTGGTGAGACTAATGCATTTTTCCCTTTTCTAGTTGTTCTCCACATGGCACCAGGACGGCCTTTACAATCTACAAATCTGATTACATCAGTCACAGCTGTAACCTCTCATTGACTACCCAAAGTCCTCAGGAAAAACACCACACCCTTCATACGGGCTAAGGGCCTAATTACCTGGTTTGGGCGGTAGTGTACTCTTCTTGGGCTTGTGATTTCTTGCCCAAGGAAGAGAAGCTGATTATTTCCTCAAAAACAGGCTTCTGCATTTGTTCTTACAGAAGGCTCATCATTGTAACAAACAAACTCCTTAATACCTGATGGATAAATATTTTTAAATATTTTTTAAGTGGCAGAGAATCCGGCAGAAGTATGAGTACTATCACTGTAATGCAATGAAGATCAGAGCCCGCAGAGACAGGGGCTCTCTGAAACTCTCTTTGCCAGGAGGCCATCTGCTAAATCGGATAAATCAGCAGGTTACTTTTTCTGTTTAGAGGTTTTATAGAGACAGATTTCATGCTCATCCCCTCAAGATGGGAAGTCTAAAGAAGCAAATGCACTGCTTCCCTTCCTGTGCACTCCGGTTCTCTATAGCAGCACTGGTCGCATAAGCAGACAGAGCTCGGTTTGCACAGTCGCTGATCTAGATCTCCCTATTCTGGAGGTGCTGGCTACTTTGTCTGCACTGTCAATCACTGCTTCCCATCCCTGGTATGGTATGGGCTTTGTACATGGTAGACTTTTGGTACTTGTTGAATAAGTACATGGATGTGGGAACTAATTAATCCATTGCTAATTTCAGTCAGTGCCTGTTGTCCTTCAAAGTTCTCCACTGCCTTGTAACCTCTTGATATTCCAGTCAAAGATAACCCTTACTTTGCATGACATATTCATAGTAACCTTTAAGACAAATGATGCATTTGCATTGCTTCGATAAGAAAAACAGCACACATTGTGGTGTGACTTTAGGTGACTTTGGGGCTTAACTCAGAACTCAGGTCCATGGAAACCACAGAGATCACCAAAGCCTGTTTTTTTTAGCTAGAGCAACAGCAACCTGTGGCCTGCAAAGAAAAGGGATCTTTGTATGGTGTTTCTCTAGAGCAGCTCCGACAGAATCCCCATCTTTATAAGAATGGTAGTTACTCCAGAGATGGAGACACAGGTTGCCCCACTCATCAGGAAAGTAGAGCTTCCGTGTTGGACCATTGTTCAAATGTGGGTGGATCCTGCCACAGTCACTTTACATGGGGATAACTTAAAGTTGATTTCTAAAATTAAAATGGAACCCAGAGACATGATAAAAGCATTTACTTAATAGAAATTTCTACATTTATTTAGATATCTCTTAGAGTTAAAATTCAGATAGTTTGTTATGTTCAAGGAAAGGAAATAGCTATGGCTAAGTAGGAAATCTCTATTTAGGGCAGAGAATTAGGCTCAACTTGGGAGAGGGTTAGCATTGTTTTTCCTTTGTTTAAATTTTCTGTAGGGTGCATACGGTCTATATGAGAATAAGAGGGACAGAAACAAAGAGAGAAAGGGAGGAAAAAACCCAGGATAATGACCACACTGCAATCCTTTCTCTACTCTACTTTCAGGATTTGGGGTATGCATGCACTTATACCAGACATACTGTTTTTTTTCTTTTTAAATTTTGTTTTAGTTTTACATTTAATTACTCTATATCTTTACAGCAAACAAAATAGACTTTCTAGGCAAGAGTATACTGCATAAGTCCAGTCAAAGATATTACTGCACAGACTATCATAAACAAATAATTTTCCACTTTGTGTCTATTAAATGTTCTGCCTTTTCCTCCCCATGATTCTCTCTCCTGGCCCTCTGGTGTCCACACTCCTCCCACACTGTTACTAGCATCTTCAGGTGCTCTCCCTGCCTTTATACCTTTCTAAAGTGTGGGTATCCAGTATGTGTTAATGGGGGAGACACAAGGCCTCTCTTTTATAGTCTGACTTGCTTCATTCAGCATTAAATCCTCCATATTCATCCACTTTTTATTAAATACCAGGGTCTCATCGGTTTTTATGGCTGAGTAGTATTCCATAGAGTATACGTGCCACACTTTTCAATCCATTCATCTGTTCTTGGACACTTGGTTTGATTCCATGCCTTAGCAATTGTGAATAACACTGTAATAATCATTGATATGCAGCTGTTTTTCTGGCTGTTTTCCTTTTATTTATAGATGCCTGGGAGTGGAACTGCTGGATCATATGATAGTTCTATTTGTAGGTTTCTGAGGAAACTTTATGTTGCACCCCACAGTGGCTGTACTAGTTTACATTCCCACCAACAGTGCAGGGGTGTCCCCTTCTCACCACTGCCTCGCCAGCACCTATCATGCCATTTATTTATTTATTTATTTATTTAATCTTATCCATTCTGACTGGGGTCAGGTGGTATCTTGTTGTGCTTTTAATTTCCATCTCCCTCATGATAAAAGATGTTGAGCATATTTCATATGCTTTTTGGCCATTTGTATTACTTTCTTGGAGAGCTGTCTGTTCAGCTAATTTGCCCATCTTTTAATTGGATTGAGTAATTTTTCTGGGCTAGTTGTTTAAGTTTTCTGTATATTTTGGTTGTTAGTTCCTTATCCAAGAAAGAGTTTGCAAATATAGCCTCCCATTATGAGGTTTGTCTCTTCACTCTAATTATTGTTTCTTTTACTGTGCATAATTTTTTTTTTGAGAGAGAGACTTTTGCTATAGGACACATGTGCTCACCAAAAAGACAGAGAGAGACAGAAAGACAGAAAGCAAGAAATCACCCCCAAGTGGAGATGGCCACGTTACAATCCATTCTCCTCCATTCTCCTCTTGGGAGTTTGGGCACACATGCACTCACACCAGGCATGAGTTTTAAGCCACCAGGTCTGGAACTCCAACTGCAGTTGATTACATGGGAATCCAGTGACGTAACCATTAGGCCATCTGCTGGTCCCAAGGTTTTTTAATCTGATGTATTCTCACTTGTATATTTCTGGTATTATTGCCTGTACTCTGGGTGTTTCATTTTAAAAGTCTTTGCCTGCTCTGATGTTTCCAAACATTTCCCCTGTGCTTTTTACCAGTAGTTCTATAGTTTGACAGTTTATGTCTAGATCTTTGATTGATTTGAAGTTGTTTTTGTTAATGATGAGAGATAGGGGTTCAGTTTCATTTCTCTACAGGAGGATATTCAGTTTTTCCAGTAGCATTTGCTGAAGAGATTTTTCTTTTGCCCACTGGACTGTCTTGAGCCCTTTGTCAAGAATCAGCTGGCTATACGTTTCCGGGTTTATTTCTGGGTTCTATATTCTGTGCCATTGGTCTACATGATTTTTTTTGTACCATGCTGTCTTGATTACCAGAGATTTGTAATATATTTTGGGGTCATAGCGTGAGATGACTCCTACTTTATTCTTTTCAAGCAGCATTATTTAGGAGATACATGGTCTTTCATGAGGCTATACAAATTTTAGGATTGCCTTTTCTAATTCTATAAAGAATATTTCTGGTACTTTGATTTAATTAAATTTGTATGTTAATTTAGGTAGTATTGACATTTTGATTATATTAATTCTTTCAATCCAGGAGCATGGGATGGTCTTAAACTTTTTGTATCATTTTATACTTCTTTTTCTCTTTTTTTTTTGGTTTTCAATAGTTTTCCATGTAAAGATTTTTTACTTCTTTTATTAAATTTATCTTATTGTGGCTATTTTGATTGGGATTGCTTTCTTCAATTCTTAATCTGTTCACTGTTGGTGTTTTGAAATGGTATCGATTTTTGTATGTTGACTTTGTATCCTGTCACTTTACTTTTTTTCATTTATCGTTTTCAGTAGTTATTTGTGGATTCTTTTAGATTTTCTAGGATATAATCATGTCATCTGCAAATAGAGATAATCAAACTTCTTTCCCTATTTGAATTCCTTTATTTGATTCACTTGTCTGATTGCACTGGCTAGGACTTCAGTACTACTATATTGACAAGGAGTGGAGAAAGTGAGCAACCTTGTTCTGTTTCAGTTTTTAATGGAAAAACATTCACCTTTTCTTCATTCAGTATGATGTTAACTATGGGTTTTTCATATATATGGCTTTTATTATGTTGAAAATGTCCCTTTGATGCTGATTTTGCTGAGAGTCTTAATCATAAAGAGATGTTATATTTCATCAAAAACTTTGTATTGATTGATATGATCATATGATTTTTCTCTTTCCTTCTGTTAGTGTGATGTATTAGGTCATTGGGAAAAGTCATGACACATTTCTGCCTAGAAAAACATAGACAGACATGCTGTGACTTTCCCAACAACCTAATACTACATGTATGTTTTTGCATATATTGCATCCCTGGGGTAAAACTTACCTGATCATGGTATATAAACTTTTTAATGTGTCATTGGATACAATTTGAAAATATCTTGTTGAGAATTCTTGTATCTATATTCATCAGACATGTTGGTCTGTAGTTTTCTTTTTTTTGTTGTGTCTTTGTCTCTTTTGGGGATGAGGGTGATGGAGGCTTCATAGAGTGAATTTGGAAGGGTTCCTTCTTTTTGGATCTTTAGAAATAGTTTGAATAGAATAGGGGATAGCTCTTCTTTAAAAGTTTTATAGAATTCAAAAATGAAACCATAGAGATCTGGACTTTTCTTTCTTAGAAAATTATTTATTACTGATTCAACCTCATTGCTTGTTATGGGTCAATTCAGTATTTCTATTTCTTTTGGATTCAATATTGGTAGATTATATGTGTCCAGAAATTTGTCTAGGTTTTCTTTTTTGTTGGTGCGTTGTTGCTCATAGTATTCTCTTATGATCTTTTTTTATCTCTGTTATATCTGTTGTAATATTGCCTGTTAAGTTGCTGGTTTGATTCATCTGGTGGCTCTCTCTGTTCTTTCAAATTAGTTCAGCTAACAGTGTGTCAGTTTTGTTTATCTTCTCAAAGAACCAGCCTTGGATTTCATTTAATTTCTGTATAGTTCTTTTATTCTCTGTTTCATTTATTTCTGCTCAAATATTTATTATTTTTTTCTCATGGTATTTTTACTGTTGCTGTTTTTCACATTCCTTGAGGTATGTTTTTAGATTGTATATTTGCCACTTTTACATTTTTTTTTTACTTGTGAGCACTAATTGCTATGAATTTCCCTCTTATAACTGCTTTCACTGTGTCCCAGTGGTTATGGAAACTCATGTGCTCATTATCATTGGTTTCAGTGAAATTTTCTATTTCAGTCTTAATTTCTTCAGTGGTTATGAAGTCATTCAGGAGTAGGTTGTTTAGTTCCCATGTGTTTGTGAATTTTTTATTTTTTTTCCTGTAGTTCATTTAAAGTTTAATTCCACTGTAATTGAAGAATATATGTGGATATAGTTTCTATATCATACACATTTTTTAAGTCATGGGTCTGGGGCTCAAACAACATAATTAGCTACGTGGGATTCAGTCACCAAAACCACTACTCCACCTAGCTGGCCCAGAATTAATTTTATACATTTTTTTCTGGTTAAAAAAAAAAAACACTTTTAAAAAATAAAGTCAGACATTTAATATATTTTAGACATCCACTTGCATCTTCTTTTAGTTTATAGAAACACTATGAATGTTCTGAGCCAAGTCTGTGTACCAACACCCTGTTATTGCTTATATAAATGAAAAGGGATCCATCTACTTTTAGCCCAGAAGAGGTTCCTAAGGTTGTCTCACCCACAGATGGTAATAGCTCTCAAAGGCACCCCTCAGCAATCCCCAGAACCTATAAATGGTCCTTCACATGGTGGAGCAGACACTGAAGATGTGGCTAAGTGTTTTTAGATGAGGAACTTGTTCTGAGTTATGTTGGTGAGTCCAACGTCCTCACTGAGGTCCTTGTGAGAGGTAAGCAGGAAAGCAAAGCGAGAGGGAACAACTGAAGTTCAGTGTGGAGCATACAGAGAGGTGATGCAGGCCACTGGCCAGGGACGAGGACAGCATCCCTCCTGAAGAGGATTCTCCCCTGGGGCCTCCAGAGGAACATGGTCCTTCCAGCATCTTGCTTTCAGCCCAGTAAGCTTGCCCTTGGCCCTCTGTCTTCAGAGTGGCAAGATGACAAGTCTGTGCACACTGGGCTGCACCGTGGTGGTTCATTACAGCAGCAGCAGGGGACCGGAACACTTCTGGCTGTCCTCCCACTTTTTGTGCTTGCACATCACAGTCCGTTTTCCACATCATTGCCAGAGGAATTTTCAACATCTTGGATCTATTGCATTTTGAAGTCCCCAACACTCCTGTTGTCTGTGTAAAATAATGCAGACTCCTCCCTGAGCTTGCTGAAGGATGTGCCAGCAAGCAATCAGGCTGCAGGTCCTGGCCACCACCCATCCTAGGTAGTCCTCCAGCCACACTGGCTCTTCTGTCTTTCTCACACAGTCTGCCTCACTATGCCAAGGTGTCTTTGCTCAGGTGTTTTCTATCTCTTTCTTTCTTCCTTCCTTCCTTTTTCCTTCCTCCCTTCCCCTTCCTTCCTTCCTTCCTTCCTTCCTTCCTTCCTTCCTTCCTTCCTTTCTTTCTTTCTTTCTTTCTTTCTTTCTTTCTTACTTCCTTTCTCTTTTTCTTGGAAAGGTTTTTGCCATAGAGTGCCTGCACTCGCCAGACAGACAGAGAGGGACAGAGAGACAGAAAGCGAGAAGTTGCCCCCCAGGGGGGATGGCCATGCCACAATCCCTTCTCCTTCATTCTCCTCTCGGGATCTTGGGCACGCATGCACACATGCCCGGTGTGAGTTTTAAGCCACCGGGTCTGGGACTTGAATCGCAGTTGACTACGTGGGAGTCCAGCGACATAGCCATTACGCTAACTGCTGGTCCCACTCAGGTGTTTTCTTTCTATAGAATTAATGCCCCTCATCTGAGCATCACAGTCATCATAATCACTGGGATCTCAGTATAATATCTCCTCCTCAGAGAAGTCCTCCCTGGTTAACCTACATAATGCTATTCTTTTTACGGTCTCCACAACTATATTGACATCATTGTTCCTCTTTATTTGTTTAGCCAAAGGGCACCTGTGCTCGTTGGAGAACGACAGAGAGACAGATGGTCATACCAAAATCCCTTCTCCTCCATTCTCCTCTTAGGATTTTGGGCACACAAGCACATGCACCTGATGTGATATTTCAAGCTACCAGGTCTGGTACTCAAATCATGGTTGACCATGTTGGAATCCAGTGCCATAACCACCACACCACCTGCTGGCCCTAGCTCCTTTTCTTAAAAAATCCTGATAGCAATTATCACCACCTGAATTATTTTGTATCCATTTCTGCTGCTTTGTTTTGTCATTTGCCACCCAAAGATAAGCCCAGGGAGGGCAAGCCCTTTGTCTGCTTTGCTCACCATTATGGTCATGAAGTCCAGAGCAGTGCATAGATATATGATAGCTGCTCAATTACCGTTTGCTTAAATAAGGAGTATTTTTGCACATTTTCTCTGTCCATTCTGTTAATGCTCTAAGGGAAGTAGACAAGAAAACTGTGGATGTACTTTTGCCTCCCAACAATCTCAACATTACAAATTGCTGGCCCCAAGCCCAGATGGTGGTAACTCACAGAGGAGACTGGACCTCGGTTTCTCTGGCCTTCTCCAGTCTGGTCCTCAGAAAATACATGGACAGTGCTCTTCTGGGTCCTAAGTGGCTCTTAGCACACATGGCAGAGGAGTAACCTGTCTTTAGGTTAGTGGCCTTTCTGGGCATGGATGGGAACATCTGCACCCAGAAGAGCAGGCAGTCCTCCTTACACCCCAGGTGGTTGACTACATGTTTCTCTTCCCAGCAGGGTTCTCCTCTTTAAGCACATCATTGTGGAAAGTATGTAAGAAAATGTCATGACTGTGAGGTTGTGAGGATATTGTGAGGATCACAGCCCTAGAAAGCTCATCTGATCTGATTGTTTCCCTTGTCCCTTAGCTACAGATGGGGTGCTGCAAATCCCTTCTGCTGATGGGAATGTTAGATTATTCTTTGAGATCCAAAAATGTGAATGTTCTTAAAATTATCCATGAGTATTTGTTCCATTTCCTACCTGTTTCTATACATTTTGAATTTCCCGTGGTTAGAAAAAGTGCAGCTAAACTTTCACCATTTCCTAAAATAGAGCACAAATAAAACATTTTCTGCCACCCACAGTACAGCAAAGGGCACTCTTATTTCTAGGCAGAGCATTTTGTAAATTGGAAACATATCAGTGACAATTATCAAGGAATAGTTTTCAAAATGCACTCGTTTCTACAGAGCCTAGCAATTCTTCTTTCAAAAAGACATTAACCAAAAGCAATGCTCTGAAAATGTCATTTGGAGCATGCAATTGAATTAATTTATTTGTTTTATGATATTTTACAGTTACTCATGTAAGAGACTTTCACTTCATTTTTTTTCATCTGCTCATTTAGATAATGCTTTAACTGCCATAAATCCCGGCTATGGTGATGGAGGAATGGCAGGAGCATACCAATATCTTCGAAATACAGCATGAGAAAACAGGCCAACCTGACTAGTCATTATATCTTTCATCAAAGTGATGGCTTCCACTCCAAAACAGAAGTCTTCTCTCCAGGTAAAACTTGTACTGCGTAATTAATTTTGCTAGTGAGAAAACAGAGGAATGCCAGTTAGAGACTTGGAGAAAAATCATGAAACATCTCCCTCAATAAATGATCATTCAAAAGATCATGAATGAAATGCCCTAAGATCTAACCAATGTCTTCAATATCTCCACTTGATGAGGGGCCCAGGGCAAAGTTGTACTGTGGTTTGCAATGCTTTGAGTCTGAGGGCAGGGGAGAACATAAATACCTGTATACATAAATATGCATATATATATATATATATATATATATATATATATATATATATTAGAATCACACACACATGATATATATTTATAAATATATATTATGGAACCAGCAAATGGCATAATGGCTAAGTCGCTGGACTCACATAGTCAACTGTGGTACAAATCCTCATCTAGTGACTTAAAATTCATGCCAGATATGTGTGTGTGCATGACAAAAATCCTGAGAGGAGAATGGAGAAGGGATTGCAGCATGGCCATCCTTCCAGGAGATGTTTTCTCACTTTCTGTCTCTCTCTCTCTCTCTCTGTGGTGAGTGTGCCCTATAGTAAAAATATCTCCAAAAAATGATAAATAAATAAATATATATTGTATAATTATACATGTATTACATATATAGACATATTTATATATTTAAAACTTGGGCTTGATCTATGGATGTAATGAGAATTTTTTTTTGAGAGGTTTTTGCTATAGGGCGCATGTGCTTTCCAGAAAGACAGAGAGAGACAGAGAGACAGAAAGTGAGAAATCATCCCCCAGGGGCTTGACCATGCCACAATCCCTTTTCCTCCATTCTCCTCTCGGAATCTTGGGCACACACACACCCACACCTGGCATGAGTTTAAGCCACTGGGTCCGGGACTTGAACCACAGTCAACCACAGCGACATGACCATTATACCAACTGCTGTTCCCAATGAGACCTTTTTCAACCATGATGTAATTTCATCAAATTCAAGATTTTGAACTATTTACCACATTTATATTTGGATCAACTGTTCTGAGATATTAATCTAAATAATATCACTTAAGTGTTCTATAGCACTATTTGGTAATTTTTTACATGTAGCAGTTGCAAATTTGATGAGAGTGATACACATAGCATGCCAAACTTTTTTTTTAATGTGAGAATTATCTGTTCATTCATGACTGTAGGGTAATAATTATTTACTACCTTTTGGAAGCTGAAAATCTAAGAGCTCTATAAATATTATTTTTAATGACATAATTTTAAAAACTGTCTCATGGAAGCAGTCTTACCTGTGGTGTAACTGAGGTTGCATCTGTTCTGCAGGTGGAGACTCTGACACTGTTCCAGGGCGTTTCTTATAACTTTTTATTTTTCATTCTTATAATTTTTTAATTTTAGTTTACATTTAATCACATCTTTACAGTATCCATTTCTTTTTCCAACACAAATACCATCCACATCAGTCAAGACAAGGATATTACTATGTACATTATCATCATCAAATAGCTTCTCATTTCTTGTCAATTAAGCATACTTTTACCCGTTTTTTCCTTCCCCTTTCCCTTCTCTCCCTTCCATATTAAACTTTTTATTTCACATTTTATTTATTCACAGAAGATCTTAAAATATGGGCCATGCTCAGATGTAAAGAAAGAGTGTCCTTGCAATGTCCTGCCCCTTGGGCAACAGCTCAGCCCCAGAGGAAAAAGCAAGTCACTCTTCCTTCGATGAGAACCCATTGCGTCCTGTACTTCCCTTTTGGTACAATGCATTGTGCTTGCCATCATCTTGCCATCATCTATTTGTGTATCTTTTTGGTACACTACTTCTATTCAGCATTGCTACGGTTCACCTGGGGCCCAGGACAGTCCTTGGCAGGTTGTCTACTCTCTACCAGGAAGGAGCATGCTGCCTGCATGTTTCAGTCCTTCAGTTGTATTGATTGAGTTTCTTTCATGTGCCAGGCACAAGTCTAGGTAGTGGTGATTTAGCCATGAACATAACAGACTCTTCATGACATTGGAATAATGAGAGTTGTTAATAAATACTTTATTTAACTTTATTAACTGTCTTGGGATCTTTACTTTTTAATATACATTTCAAAATAAGATTCTTGAGTTCCTCAAAAAATCCAACTAAAATTTAATTAAGATAGTATTGAATTGCAGATTAATTTGGAGCATGTTGATGGTGTTATGCCACTTAATTGATTTATTAAAGTTTTTCAGCTTATTCACATATTTCTTCCATGAGAGAGACAGAAAAAGGTACAGAAAGACAGCCACACCCAATAGGATTTTTTTTTTTTAGTTTATTGTATTTTAATAGCAAACTTCCAGGAACAAGAACAGCACAGAAGCCAGACAACATTAAACACATGTGCTTGCACATGGGACGGTTCAGTTAGAAAAGCACAGTGAACAGATGGGTGGACTCGACCATATGATGAAAATGCTGCAGACACCATTTAGTTGCTATCAATAAGAAATTTTGCTTGTTTTAAAAAATTCCAAATGCTGGCATCATCTAAAAAAGTGTAACAGGTTTATTTATAGTGGTTATAAACAAGATGAACTGCTGAAATTTGTTTGTCAAAGCATATGAACTTGCATTAATGCTTTACTTCCCCACATTTGTATTAAACATTCACACAGAAATGACAATGCCTTAATACCATGATCTATCCCCAGACTCAGCTGGTAAGATCATAGGCATTTTCTTGTGTGCACGTTCACACACACATGCCTGCTTGGTTAACAGAGGTCCCAGAACAAGAACCATAAACCTTTCACATGTGGGTCAGTTTGTATGATCATTGAGCCACCACCTGGGCATTCAATCATTTATTTTGATCTTTCAGGATCTTTTACTCAGATATTTCATGCCTTTGTGTTTCATGCCTTTGTGTGTATTTGATAATTATTAGATACTTTAGTATGTGTTGTATTATAAATATTTAATTTTCTATTATTTTGTTACAGACAAATTTCAGTATTTTTTGTAATTTATTTATGTATTTATTCCATCATTCAAATTTCTGATTGATTATTGCAGTTTGTCTGTGGTTGGGTTTGCTGTGCTATAGATGAGACTGTCATCTACAAATAAGACCATTTTTCTCCTCCTTTCAACTTGTTACATGGTTGCACAGCTGCTGCTGGGCCTATGCATTTGTGAGAGAGAGACAGAGTATGAGAGAGAGGGGGAAAGTGAGAAACACCCATGGGTGATGCCATGCTGCACTCCCTTCTCCTCCATTTCCCCTCTTGAGATTTGAACATGCACACACATGCACCTGGTGTGTTTTTAAAGCTGCCGGGTCCAGGGCTAAAACCACACAGTGGGCCATGTGGGATCCAGCTGCCTTCACCACCACACTACCAGCTGACCTTGTTTCATGCTTTATTTCTTGCAACATTGCTTTGAAAGTTTATTCTTCAATGAACAGTAACAGTATGTGACATATATACATATGATTGTCTTGTTCTTCACTAAATAGAATTGCTGTAGATTTTTTATATGCAACTTTTATTTAGTTAACAAAGAGCTTCACTAAGTTCTCCTTTATTCCTAACTTGCTGGGAACTATGAAAAATCATAGATACTGGGGCTGGCAGGTGACATGGTAGTTAATGTGTTGGACTCCCATATGGCCAACTATGGTTTGAGTCCTGGACCTGGTGGCTTGCTTTTTCACTTTCCCTTTCTCTCTCTCTCTTTGGTCCAATTAAAAAATAATAATAACAAATAGAGTTACATAAATAAACCACTCTAAATATTATAGATACCAAACATTATCAAATGCTTTCTCTGAATCTAATGAGATGACTGTTTTTTGAAATCCAGCATATTGCATTGATAACTGAATTATTCTTCCTTTCTGGGTAAATGTCTTTGTTTAATTTATTTGTTTTATATGGTATTAGATCTGAAGAGTTATTAGTTTATTTCTATCTGCATGTGTAAGTTAAATAGATGTGCAATTTTTAGTTATCCTTATTTGTTTTGAAATCAATATTATATAATTGTCATAAAATCTGCTTGTTAAAAATTGTGAAGATGTACATTACGTTGTTCTAACAATCCTCCAATTGGTAAATTGTTCAGTTTTCAAAATTTTTGTTTTTACAAAGTAAATAGAATTTTATTATATATATCTTGCGAATTGATGTGCATGTCTGTCAAGTAATAATTTCTTGGCAATAAGCTAACTAGCATCAAATTGCTTAAATTTCTAAAATTTCATGACTTCGTGAGAATAGCCTCCAGAAATTTTCACACCTCCACCAACATTTTTCTTAAATACTTCAGTTCTTAAATAATACTGTTTCACTAACATTTGTTTACTCTTGCAGGAGATCAAACACTTATTTGGGGTATATGTGATTTTTCTATAGATTGTCTAGTCATATAATTAGCTTATTCTTGCAGAATTGTTTGCACTTTATCATGATGAGTCTACTTTTTATAAATTGAGAAATTTAGCTGTTATATATCACATAAGTTGTAAACTGTGTTTTGTTTGTCCTTGAAACTTTTATTCAGATTATCACATTCTTTTCTATTTGTTAACTAAATATTTATAAATTCAAATCTATCAATTTTTCTCTACAACTTTGTCTTTATATTTCTGTGTTTAAAAGATTATAAAATAAAATTTAGACACTTTTTCTTAAACTATTAAAGGTTGTTTTTTAACATTTAGATTTTAATTAAACTTGGATTTCTTTTGATAAAGTAATAAACCAGAGGTCTAGTTTTATTTTTTTCCAATTAGCTAGTGAGTTATCTCAAGCTAATTACTTTATGAAACATAACTCCTCCACTCATACAAAATAAGACTTTCTCATAATGTGATTTCTGTCTTTCTCTGTGTCTTTGGTGCTCTGTGTTATTCAATAAACTACCTACTTCTTCCTCAACACATGGTGTTTATATTGTAGCTTTAGAATGACCTAGTCTCTGGAAATCAGGCTGCCACTGTTACTTCACATATTCAAAAACTTCGAGATGAAGATTGGACCTGTGGTCTAGTGGTTATGGGAGCCAGATTCCACATGGTCGACCATCTTTTGAGTTCCAGACCCAAAAGCTTGATAAAATACACCAGATGTGTGCATGTGTGCCCCAAATCCCAACAGGATGGAGAAATGGATGAAAAGGGATTATTTTATAACCATGCCACATTGAGGGGTACTTTCTCCCTCTCTTTCTGTCTCTTTCTGGAAAGCTTATGCATCCTCCAGCAAAAATGCAACAAAACTTTCAGATTAGTTTGAATATCATTCTGCTAAGCTCTCTCCTTAGCGTAGTTTGTCTACTGTATTAAATATGGTTTCATTTCTTATGATCATGAGTTAATACCTGGTTTGGCTGAAAGGGACTGCAGCTGAAATGTGAAGAGCAAGGCTTACGAAGTGTTGGAGCTGTGATCTCCTGTATGCTGATTTATGCTTCAGCCCTGAACACTTGGGTAAGGAGCTTAGATTAGAGTCCTGGATCCATGCTTTTTTAATAGATTTTCATAGTACTTTCTGCTTCCCATTCATTTAGCTTTTGGCCTTCTTCTCATAAAAGTAGTTGAGACAACTCAGTTAATCTGATGGACGGTCCTAGGATACATTATGGAGGCCGCGGTATGTGGGATCGGTATATCTACACAGCAGCAGACTGTCCACCACTGCAAAAACTGTCCTGCGGTGTCTTCATTCACGAACAATTACTTTTTGTGACCTCTAACACCCTGAGTCACATGAGTGAGAGAGGGCTAACTGCGTCCTCACTTTCACACTTGTTCAAGTTATGCAAGAGGCCAGAAGGTGTCACCTATGTCCTAAACGTTTTCACTGTCCACTTTGAGAAGGGACATTCCAGACCAGTTCCTTCTCAGTTAGGCATCCTTCCTGCCCCCATATCCAGCACTGGCCATCCTCTGTGGTGATTCCACGTCTCCCCCACTCCTCCACATGTCGTCCACACATTCCTGAAACGTCGTCTCTGCCCCCAGCTCACCCAGTTTGATTGATTTGACAGTAACACGAAGAGTTCTCATCCCTTGCCCAGGATTAGTCCTTGCTGCCATTATAAGAGCCCTTGAAGGCTTACAATAGCCACTTACATTAAATTGAAACCTCTTACATTAAGACCCAGAACAATTGAGTATTTTGTTTTAGTCAACTGGTCACTTCTTTTGCTCCATCCAAACTATGACTTGCTATTTCTGCCAAACAAATCCCCTTATACTACTAACCTTGTGTTCCTACTTTATAGTAACCTTTAATTCCTTCTTGAAAGCAATTCTCTGTCCTCTTCTCTCGTCTTATGCAAGCCTCTTTGCAAGTTTCACATGACCTCCAATCACTTCTTATCTACACCGACCCCTTGCTGTTGATTTCTGCAAATCTTCTCTGAATGCATCTACTCCTGCCTTACTTTTTCACTTTTTCATTAAATTTTATTTGTCAATATCTAATTCTAGAGAAAAGGTTACTTTTATATAATCCTAAGGCAAGCTGATAATAAAAATAGTAACTAAGAAAATTACTTCTTTTTAAAATCTTCTATAAAAAGGGCAATAACATCGTAATGGTATTTGAAGATTGTAAGTGTGTCTGTGTTTAAAATAGACTCTATCTGTATATCTACATGCATATATCAATATATTTACCTATCTGTTTATATCTGTCTATATTCTCAATGTTCATTCATTTCATTTGTTATTTCCAGCATTACTTCTCAAAAGTCCAGTCTGAATCTTGCCAAATAATATATGCTCAATCAACATTTTTCAAGACTATTTACTCATGACTTAATAGTAATTTAAATTTATCTAAGTGACATATCTATGGTAATGCTCTTTATATACAGAGAATCTAGTAAATGGTAAATATATAGAATATAATTGGATCACTTTGCAAATGCCTATTGCTACAAATGAAGACTTTTCAAAATGTCAGCTGCTCAAACTAGTTGGCTTGCAATCCTAAGAATGGTGGATACATGTCTCCATTAATAATTAGTGAGATATTTAAAACCACTTAAGATTTTTGCCTGTTACATCACTATCAAAATTCTGTTTCACCTATAGTTGTTTTCTACACACACAGACACACACAAATACACACACATATTCATATATATATATATATATGTGTATATATATATATATATATATATCCTTGAACCTCTTAAGAATGAGAACATTTGGGGACCAACAAATAGCAAAATGATTATGTTACTGGACTCCTACATAGTTTACTGCAGTTTGAGTTCCGGACTCAGTGACTTAAAACTCACTCTGGGCATGTGTGCATTGCGTGCCCAAGATCCTGAGAGGAGAATGAAGGAGATGGATTGCAGTATGGCCATCCCTCCTGGGGGGTGATTTCTTGCTTTCTGTCTCTCTCCTTCTGACTCTTCAGTGAGCACATGCACCCTATAGCAAAAATCTCCAAATAAATAAATAAATATAAAAGAATGATATATCTAATAAAAATGTATTTATTGTGCTCAAACTTTAAATTAATCTTTAAATTTAAATAACACAACCATATTAATTGCTTTATTAGTTTGTTGAAGAATTCTTTTTTTTCTTTTCTTGGAGAGGTTTTTGCTATAGGGCGCGTTTGTTTGCCAGACAGACAGCGAGAGACAGAGAGACAGAAAGCTAGAATTCATCCCCCAGGGGGGTTGGCCACGCTGCAATCCCTTCTCTTCCTTTCTCCTCTCGGGATCTTGGACACGCATGCACACATGCCCAGCGTGACTTTTAAGTCACCGGGTGTGGGATGTGAACAGCGGTCGACTACGTGGGAGTCCAGCAACATAGCCATTATGCTAACTGCTGGTCCCTGTTGAAGAATTCTTATACAGAATTAACTTTGAAATGTATTTTTTTTTTTTTTGAGAGGTTTTTGCTATAGGGCATGTGCGCTCGCCAGACAGAGAAAGACATAGAGACAGAAAGCAAGAAATCACCCCCCAGGGGGGATGGTCATGCCACAATCCCTTCTCCTCCATTCTCCCCTTGGGATCTTGGGCACGCACGCACACGCACCCGGCATGAGTTTTAAGCCACCGGGTCCGGGACGCAAACCGCGGTCGACTATGTGGGAGTCCAGCGACACAGCCATTACGCTAACTGCTGGTCCCCATCTTTGAAATATATTTCTAAATGCTAACTTCCTATACACACACACACACACACACACACACACACACATATGTGTATATATATATATATATATATATATATATATATATATATATACACCCACACACACACACACTTCCACCAAGGATTTGAGACTACTTATACTTTTCTTCTAAATTAACAAACTTCCAGGTAATTATAATGTAGAAGTAGGAAATAAAAATATCAAAACATGAGGATCAGCAGGTGGCATAGTAGTTAAGGCACTAGATCCACATGACCAACTCCACAGTTCCGTCCCAGACCAGGTGGCCTGAAAAACACACTGGGTGCATGTGCATGGGTGTCTAGAATCCCAAGAGCAGAATGAAGGATAAGGGATTCGGTGTGGCCCTACCCTCTGGGAAGTGATTGCTCATCTTCCTCTCTCTTTCTCTCTGTCTCTCTCTTTAGCTAGTGCACATGACTTCTGACAAAAATAAAATAAATTAAATAAATTAAAAAATAGTAAAACATATCAACAATAATATGTTATAGCATCTAAATAGAAGCTTTACAAGTATAGTCAATAAAAGAGATTGCCTTGTGTATCTGGTTGTTGACAAAAATGTAATATTTTGAAAAACAGGAAGACAAAATGTCTTTTTAGTATTCCTGGAAACTTCAGAAGTCTTCTCTGGGCATAATTACAATGTGAAATAATTCCTCTGCTTCATTTCTGTATGTTTTTGTTTTGTATTTGTTGTTTTTAAATATAACTTTTATGTAAACATTAACAGTCCTTCAAACAAGACAAGAAAATACTTTGGTAGTCTTTTAAATTTGCTTTAGTTTTTACAATGAAGTCTCTGAAAGTGCCAGACATAGTTTATCCCCTTCAAAAGTAGAAAGTGTCTTTTTTATGGTAAGTTGTTAAAATTCAAATAAAATATTTAAAATTTCCATAGCCAAGTCTAGAAGTTACTTAACTGTATGTAATTTTGGAAGTCATAAATGTCTTCAAACTTAAGATATTTTTTGAAAACACACTGACATTATAGTATTTGAGGTGGACATTCATTATTTCTTTATGAAGTGATAAATTTAAACAATTGGAAATGCAGAAATGCCCTCGTCTTATTTTTAGACCTTGGTGCTCTTTCACAATGTTACATAGTACTTTGAATTATTTGGTGACTTCATTATGACTCCATAAAGTTCCAAATAAAACCATTAACTTATTTTCACATTCTTTAAAATATTATTACTTTTAGACTGTAGTGGGCTCACATTTAATTAACTATCAATCTATGTTGATAAATTCTGAGTCTTGAATAGTGCAATTTATACGGAATAAAAATCACCTACAAGTTACCTGGGGGCTTAGTAACAAGCAACTGAATCAACAAAGAAGCAAGCAAAACATAAATGCAATTTAACATGCCATATCCAAAGGTTCCAATTCATTATATAGTTCTGTGATTGGTCAGTGTTTGTATTTCTAATATGCATGTTAGAGCATTCTAAAATGGGTGATTTGTAGACCAAGAGATTTCAGAAACATTAATTTAAATATATCTAAAAAATATTATTTGCAATTTTGCATCAATCTTTCTTGAAAAACCAACATGGCTTAGGATTGTTTACAACATGTTTAGGATCAGTTAGTGCCTTAATGTTAAGTACATAAAACTTCTTTTTATATTTACATATCTTTTATTTTATTCTTCTTCTTCTTATTATTATTATTTTATACATTCAATGACCTTTTTTAGCTTACAAAGTGAATATTTCACTATATGAACATTTCTCCCTAGTCTAGTTGGTTAAACTATAAAATATCTTCAACAGATATTAATGCTTTGCGTCCCTATTTTTCTTCTAAATGTCCTTCCCTAGGCCCCACTCCTCCACACACACTACATCTGGTATTTACACCCATCTCTTGTGTTTGCATATCCTTTAGTCAATCAGTTTCAGTCATAGAGTGCGGACACTCGATATATATTAAGTGGGGACATACAATTGCCAGGGCTACTTTAGAAAGATATTCCTTGGGAACCAGCAGTTAGCATAATGACTATGTCGATGGACTCCCACGTAGACGACCGCAGTTCGCGTCCCGGACCCGGTGGCTTAAAACTCACGCCAGGCACGTGTGCGTGCGTGCCCAAGATCCCGAGAGGAGAATGGAGGAGAAGGGATTGCAGCATGACCATCCCCCCTAGGGGGTGATTTCTCGCTTTCTGGCTCTATGTCTTTCTCTGTCTGGCGAGCGCACACACCCTATAGCGAAAAAGAAAAAAAAAAAAACCTCTCCAAAAAAAAAAAAAAGATATTCCTTTTCTTTTGGTACACCTACAATATAATCTTAAAGTCTCCTTAATAATGGATGTCAGATGTTTTAAGAGCTGTTTTAAGTGGTGGCTTTATTGGTTTTGAGTAAACTTTTCTTTTTTAATTTACTAGAAAGCACATTTGGTCACTGGAGACAGAAGGGGTGGAACGTGCAACAGCCCTCCATGGCAGT
Source organism: Tupaia tana (assembly GCA_026018925.1). Classification (NCBI taxonomy): domain Eukaryota; kingdom Metazoa; phylum Chordata; class Mammalia; order Scandentia; family Tupaiidae; genus Tupaia; species Tupaia tana. Next base: position 13,855,733 of record JAKSZU010000002.1, read on the forward strand.
GGCCATGGAGCAATCCCTCTTCCTCCATTTCTCCTTTTGGAATTCTGGGAATACACACGTAGTGGGTATAATTTTCATACTGCTGGGTTCAGGACTTGAACCACTTTTTTGGCCATGTGGGATCCAGCTTTCTTAACTACCATGCAACCAGCTGGCCCCAGAGTACACTTTTTAATACATTTCAGATTTAATCAGTACACCATCAGATTATGAAAGTGTATTATGAATCTAATTTGGTGTATCTGAGATATAACAAAAATGAAGACCAATCAGTCTCTAAAAGCGTCAGGAACTCTGTATAAAGTAGACAACCATGGCATCTCTCGGATGTGTGCGTTTTTTTCTCTCTAAGCCAACAGTAGCATTTTGCACACTCTCTTACATGCAGACATGTAGGCCGTGGTTAGTGGAATAAGAATCTTCTCAGCCGCTTGTCTACCCTTTTCAGGAAGGGAACTGAAAGGTCAGAGAAGTGATTTGCTGACTGCAAGAGTCAGTGTAATGGTGGCTCTCAGCTAACCTTAGCACCAGAGATGTCCAAAAGGAAGAAAGTTCATCTTTAAAAGACGACAACATTCTTAAAGATTGGCCGACTTTGTAAAAAATAATACACCCCTGTTCTTTTGCTTATTCCTTTCTTTATTGAAACATCTAGTCCATAGATCACTTAGAGATAACTATAGATCCACCTGTTTCAATTAGGTAAAATGTCAAAATTCAAAGCACTAAGTGCAGAGAAAGATGAAATAATATAATGATAAACAGACAAAGCAGAATTGATGCATGATACATATAAGAAATAAAAGGATCTCAAAATAAAGTAATTTTTAACTTACTAAAAAGAAATTATGTGCAGAGTATTTTGTGCATATTATGTAAATCAGCCTCAAAATAGTCCTAGGAAATATGTGTCATTGTCCCCATGGTAATGACAAGAAGTCTGAGCGGTCAGAAACTTGTCCTAGTCAGCATGGGTGGAAGTGTTCATTCTGGCCATCGGTCCGGTTCTGTGGTCTCAAAGCTGCTACTTTTCATAACAGGCTGTTTATACTGTGCTTCTCAGAGATGAGAATACTGCCTACCATTATCCTTATTTCTCGGGTAATATTTATGCACCTGAGGCTTAAAGAATGTGGTGACTTGTCTATGGCTGTTTGGTAAGACAGAAAATTACATCCACCGCCAGAGTTTCTGGACTTGTGTTGGGAATCATGCAAGCAACACCCAGTGGCTTCTACCCAACATGAGTTTTGAGTGGACAATGGAGAGGAGAGAGCTGATGCTCCGACAGTGGGTTGGTGATAAGGATTCCCTTGTCATGGCTTTTTTTTTTTTTTTTTTTTTTAGAGTTTTTTTTGGTATAGGGCCCATGTGCTCGCCAGAAAGACAGAGAGACAGAAAGTGAGAAATCACCCCCCCCAGGGGGGATGGCCATGCTGCAATCCCTTCTCCTCCATTCTCCTCTCAGGATCTTGGGCACGCACGCACACATGCCCATCATGAGTTTAAGCCACCAGGTCTGGGACTCAAACCACTGTCGGCTACATGAGAGTTCAGCGACATAGCCATTATGCTAACTACTGGTCCCATGGCTTGTATGTTGACCATGTCTCATGCCCATCCCGTAGAAGTTGGTGGAGTCTTTTCCCATCATCCACTATAAGGGAGCTTATCAAATAAAGTAACCTCTGCTGGGAGAAACCCCATCCAAACTGACCAGCTTGTTAAAGGAAGGCATTGTACAGCTTTCCAGCTCCACAATGGTGAGTTTCTGGACTCAGCCAGGTTAGAGCAGTTGAAAACCACAGGGACAGGGAAACACAAGCCAAGATTACACTTGGAAGGTAGAGGAAGGTACTGATTAATTCGGATTTTGTTGGCTAGCATTGCGAAAGCTCCATATAGCCGTTGAGTACCCTTAGAGAATGGGATTGTACACTTGGTTTTAATTACATATGCTAGCATTCTGCTTAAAAGGAAAAAAAAAAAGAATAATCAAGTGGGCTAGCTGATTGCACGGTGGTTAAGGAGGCTGGATCCCACATGGCTAGCCTTGCAGTTTAAATGCCAGACTCAGCAGCTGGACAAACATGCCAGGAGCTCATGTATATGCCCAAGATCTTGAAAGGGAAAGGAAGGAGAGGAGATCATGGCATAGCCGTACCCTGCTGTGGGGTGCTTTTTCACTTCCTCTCTCTGTTTCTCTGTCTCTGTCAAGGACATTTGTCCTCTAGCAACTTAAAATAACAATAATTAATGAGATTACTTACAAGTGATAAGTGATAATGAGGCATGTTGGCATTTCTGAAAGTTGTGTTTATGCCAGAGACATTAGATAGCAGGTTATTAATAAGAGGCAGTTTCCAAAAACATGAACTTTGATCTTCTCTGTTAGTGCTTTGTTTGTAAGAATTGTATTTTATATGTAGCTGTTGGACACCCACACAATTTTGTGTGTCTGTGCGTGACCTGCTACATGGAATCCTGACCTGAGAAGCCTGGACCAGGTTTTGGGATGACTTTAACCAATGATCATTTGCTAATTTATTCTACAAATAATTCTGAGCATTTACTTTATGGCAATCACTTGCTAAGACCGAATACGCTAATCCAGGGAAGATGTACATTCTCCTGTATGCCAGGCTCTCCGGTGAAGGGGTAGTACTGGTAGTTAAAGAGATACTGAAGTGCAGCATAGTAAGTTAACTGCACTGTCAGAAAGGCAGCATCTATAAGAGGACAATCTTTTTAAAAGATGAGCAATCTTTTAAATTCCACGAACAGAGGATTTTTTAAATTTTTAATTTCTGTAGCATTCAAGCTTAATGCTTGTCACTACACAAGGAGGGACTTAATGAATGCGTATTTGTGTGATTTATATAAATTAATACTGGTCTATATGCTTTTTATTTCCAAAAGTACATGCATAAAGGGAGCAGATATCTGTATGTCTTATAATATAAAGTAAAAACATGTTTATATATATATATATATATATATATATATATATAAAAAACACACACACACATACATATATATATTTTGCAGAGACATTTGTATTTAATTAAGTGAAGAAAATTTATAGCATCTTTATTTCTAAGCAAACTATGATACTTTATAAATACCTCTGATTTAAGAAGCCAATATCATTTTATAATAATTATATTTCAGGAAAAAAAAAGATATTAAACTCAGTAATCTTGATCAAGTCCATGGTATCTATCTGCTCATCTTAGTGTTCAACCAATATCCCACTTGAAACTAAAAAAAATAATTAATTCCTTAAGTTCCTAGAAATACTCACGGATTTCTAATTGCTCATAATTCTACTGAGTCTGACTATGATTAATAATGAAGTTCTCAAAACATCACATAGTAAAAAAACAAAAAATTTTCTTTTTTGCTATAGGGTATGTGTAGACACCAGAGACAAAGAGGGTAAATTAGAAAGCACTGTAGAGTGCTAAGTGGAGATGATAGCCACACTGCAATCCCTTCTCCTCCACTGTCCTCTCAGAATTTTTGGTATGCACGTACATATGCCCCACATGTTTTTCAAGTTGCCGGGTCCAGGACTTGCACCATGTGCCAGTCACTTTAACTCCACACCACTGACTGGCCCCATATGTCATATTTTTTTACAGTCAGCCTGTTTTGCAACTTGGTTTCCTCCTCAGAAGGGTGGGTCAGAGATGCAGGAAGTTGGAAAAAGACGGAGACACCGATGTCATACTGTTTATGGGCCGAGTTCAGGGAGCTCGCAGAGCTCTGGCAGCACTTGCAGAGCATTTTTCGAAGCTTATGGAATGGAGCTGAGCTGAGCTGAACGAAGGCTGAGCCAAGCCAAGGCCACCAGGCCTGAGCAGGCTGAACCAAGGCCGAGCGGAGCAGGGCTAGCCAGCTGGGCAGGCACTCCCTTTTCCTTAAAGGGGCTGCAGACAGTAGTGGTTCACTGACAAGACCAGACTGCTGTGCATGCACACGCGAGTTACACGCAATAGCATACAACAGCAGTCATAATTATATATCGAGTGCTCAAGGACAGTACAACTGATAAGTTGTTGACCCTGTGTCCTTCAAGCATGATAAGATAGGGAGCGAGGGACCCCGACTACACATCCCTGACTCCGTTTTCTCTACACTGCCTTTCTGAAGCTTAGCTGGAGTGTCACTGTTTTTGCCATTCTGAAAAAGAGAAAGCTCTGGTTCCTCTCTCTGGTGAAAGAGAAATGCCATGTCTCGGCATTTCCATACATTTTAGCTGGGAGACTTTCTTTTCCGATTTGTCAATTTGTTACAATGGTGTGCTTATCAGATGCAGGAATATAAGTAATTTGCATTTGCGTTCCCCTTCCAGGGCCTCTATATCCACAGCACTTCATCCTCAGACGCAACATTTATAATGATGATCTGGAAGAAAATTAATCACCTTGTTGGTTTTAGAAAAAAAAATCCACCTTTGGATTTTAGCTAATAGGATTGTCATAAACTTGTCTAATACACTTGATGCCTCATTGTCCACTAGGCTTGGCTATTAAGCCATAAGTCACCTTTGGCCTGGTTACAACTGCTCTCTTCATGTGGTTATTGGAAACACGGTCCTCCTGTTCCTCCCACTGACTCCAACCGCACACCTCGCAGCTGCTGATCACAGTAAAACCTAGTGGTCAAAACACCAGTGTCATGGAGATATGTCTCCGCCTTCGATTGTGGTTTCTGTGATCTAGCCAACCCACAGTCTCCACAGGAAAGTCTAATAGTCCCCCTGGACCTCACCAAGGCATCACCCCTCTTACTGTTCTTCCTCTGTCTCCCCATCTGTGGGTTAAGCTTCCTGCTGCCTTCAGACTTGCCATTAGCTCCCTGTCAGCAGCCTGACCTCTTTGGGACTTGTAAGCAATAAATTTATGTTTCAAGCATTTTGGTTTTATTTCCTTATTGCATCTCATCTGAAACACACGCCCAAACCTAACTCCCCATCAGGGCTCTTCTAGAAAGTAGCTATGTTGGTTTATGATCAGTCTCAAGAGAGACCTCAAGACTAAATGATAGAGAAACCATAATAATAAAAAGCCAAAACAATGAGAAAAAGGTGCCTTTTCTACTGTGAACTACAGAACCACAGAACCTCACATTTTTCCCCATAAAAAATAACTGGAGGCTTCTTCCTCCTTACTGGAGTCTGAATTCTCTCAAGTCCGCCCTTTAAGGCTGCGACAGTACATACTGCATCTCGTATTCTCACTAAAGTGAAATATTATCGGGGCTGTGCTGGCTGGGAAATGTTCTAGGAGCATGATGTAAATGTTCTTCCTGGAAACAACCCATCCATTTCTGTGAGACTTTAAATTATACTCGCAATCCCTTCTCCTTGCTCATTTGATAATGTATCTTTTCTCACTTTCTCCTATTCATTAATTTCTTTCTCTCCTGTTATTTATCATTATGGTCTATGGCTGTTGTTTAACTCTCTGAGGCTTTTTTATACCATTTACATGAATAATGCTACATAAAATAAAATAGTACCATACCATAGATTAAGGAAACTCACTTTATAATAAATGATTAATTGTAAGTGACTACTCTTTCTATAATAAATTAATAGAAAATGTGCTTTATCATATGTTAAGGGAATACGGAATGCATAAATAATTTTCAATACACCATTTTAATCAGCATTTTGTAACAAGTTGCATTATTATCTATAAAATGCTTTTAAATTTTCCTAGGTAATCCAGGCCACATAATACTTACTTCAAGTAAAACATTTTAATATTAAATATTACATCTGTATGGTAGTAAATAAAAGTTAATAGAATTTAGTTTTTGGTCAGTTCTAGGCAACATTTATTTTTCATAAATCAAAGCATTTTAATTAGGAAAAGTGCTAAATTATTATTAAATAAAATATTAAATGAAGAGATGGACTTGAAAATTTTAAGATCTAAATATTAAGTCCCAGCTAAGTGTGTATCAAAGATTACTTTATATTTCAGAGTAGAATGGAAACAACATTACTATCTGCCCTATGTAAATCAGGAGAGTTCTTTAAGTTCCTCACAAAATAATAACCTTAAGAGCCTTTTGTGCATTTAAAATGTACCATATACATGCAGTGCAATTATAATTGATTCTGAGTCTGTGGGGGAAAAGCATGTTTATTAGCATGTTTCTACACATATTCTCAGCATGTTCTCAAGAAATGGATGCTGCTTTCTGAAAATAAAGTTGAGCAATTGGATCCTTTAAACCTCAATTGGTAAAGGTGCACATCTGTGGAGCTTGGTTTTGGTGTTCTGTTTCTCCCTTTTCAAGGTTTCTTTTCCTTTTAACAGGCAGCAGGAGGCTCTGCCTGGTATGGAGCACCAGCCCTCACTGCTTTGTGTTGGTCCCTGCAGATTTCTTGGCCTCCCACTTTTTCAGGCTGTCACGCACCCTTCTCAGCAACCCTGGGAATAATATCATGTGCTGAAATTCCTCTGTGCCCAGCCAATCTCATCTGCTTTAATCCTAATATATCCGCAACTCAGTAGTAAAACTGAGGGAAATTTACTTTAAGTTATTAATAGCCTTGTGATTGTCGCTACTTCTACAAAATGTGTAGGCAACACTCAACCCTTCTGCTTCTGCTTTTGCTTTTCTTTTCTTTCTTTCTTTTTTTTTAATTTAGATTTTTGCTATAAGGTGAAAAAGAGAGAAAAAGAGAAAGAGAAAGAAAAAGAGAAGGAAACTGAGGTATCACTTCCCAGACGGGATAGCCACACCATGGTCCCTTCTCCATTTCTCCCTTCGTTGGGGTTTTGGGCACGCACATGCTCCCAGTGCAGGTTTTAGGCCATGTGGGATCAAGCAACCTTAACCACGATGCGACTTGCTGGCCCCCGTCTTGATGCTTATGGCACTATGTAGACAATTCTCTTGAGATAATCTGACATCAAATAGACTGTAATGTGCTTGCTAGATGGAAAGGTCTTGAGCCACAGACGGGTTGAAGGAGGGTAATCCCCTTCAAGTAGGAACAGCTCCTATTTTCCACAGGCCTGCAGTCTTTGACTTCTACATGTGGACAACTTCCCATATTTTATCCCCCAGGAGATTTTCTCAATTCTGAAACTTCGTAATGTTCTGAATCTGGATTGGAAAAATCATGCTTTCTTTTAGATTTTACAAGATAGTTGGGTTAAAAGGAACAGGAAGAGGCAGAGAAAATTCACAGTGATGGGTATTAATACCGCAGTGACCTGCCAAGGTCCTTTCTGAACATGTTCTCTCATTAAGCACTTCTAAGTGTTTGCTGAGAATATACAGTTAAATATATATTTAATGCTTCTACCTTTTCCCACATTTCATGTATAAATGCCAAACTTCAGAACTGTCTCAATTCTTCATACAGGTAAGATGTAAGTTCTTTTAAAAATTTTATTCTTTACTATACTTAGCAGAGATGAGTAGTAGCAAGTCTTTAATTCTGCATGGGAATCATGCCCCCAGCGAAGCAGAGAGCTCCAGCCAAAGGAAGAACCCAGTACCAACAAAGGGCCGCTGACAGACCAATGTCGTGGATTTGGTGACTTAAATAGTGCTGATAATTTTTTTTCATTCTCATGCAGTTTTATGCTTTAAAAATTAATGCTTTTAATTTCCTTTTAAAACTTAAACTTTTAATGGCCACATAAAATAGAGAATATTACAAATACAGTATAAAGACATCTTAACAGGAGCATTTTAAAGCTTTTTATTTTTCAAAAGTACATGCTGTGAAGCTGGAACTAGAGAGAGCTAAAATGTTAGCGTTGACAGCAAGTCAAGCTTCTGCAGTTCTTATTAACGTGCTAATGCAAGCTCTTCGTGACCGTGTGGGAACAGTCTGTCAGCAGCCACAGATTGATCTATTAGAAGGCAATCTCCCAGGCTACCTCAGTTATTTATTTTAATTCCATATTAATTTTAAAAAATAGTGTTTGCAAAGAGCCACAGGATTATCTGCAGAACTTTCCTTCCAATAAGAATTTGCTTTACTCTAAAATGCCGCAATATTTTCTGAAATTTCTAGGAGGGAACCAAACTCTTTTCCCCTTAGTCAAGGCTCCCATAACATACAGTCCACAGTCCACAGTCCACACTGAAGGTCTGAGTGAAAAAGCAGGATGTGTCAGAGGTAACACCAGGTACTGAGGCCTTGGCTGTTGGCATGGGCCCAACTGCAGGCTTAGTGAGCATTGATGATAAAGATCTAAGCAGGTATCTTGATGTGGTTTATTTACTTTGAACATCAAAATCTGTCATTTCTAACCCAGCCATGGTGGATGCAGGCCATAGGGCATCACTTCACGAGCCATATGAGAAGGTCCTGGGTTTGAATGCCACATTGACCTGAACATGCCCCAGTGTACCTATAGGTGCATGGTGACCCTGCCTGGCTGGAGGGCTGGGGGGAGGTCTCAGACATGACAAGGTCCTATTGTGTGCGTGTGTGTATGTGTGTATGTGTGGGGGATCTCGCTAAATAAACAAGTAAAGTTTTAAAAGAATTATTTATTTGATTTTATTATCATTTTTATTAAATTTGAGCAGATAGAGGCAGAAAGAGACAAAGGGAAGTAGGAAAGAAAGTCACCAGGTCTGGGACTCAAACTGCAGCTGACCGTGTGAGTCCAGTGCCTAACCACCATGCCATCTGTCAACCCCAATAAGTGATTTCTTTAACTGTTATTTATTTTTCTGCAAGTGTTTACTTTTAATGTGGCCCCGCCTGCATGAAATGAGAGGAAGATGAACTATGATGAACAGACATATTGAGCTGTGAGTAGCTGAACTCTTCTCTTAGACCTTCTTTAGTTAATTTAGTTACTTACTTTTTATAAAAATTATTTTTAATTAAATATTATTTATTTTTATGTATTATTATTATTTTCTGATTTGCTATAGGGCATTAGTGCTCACTAGAAGGCCACCACAGAGAGAGAAAGAGAGAAAGTGAGAAAGTGAGTCACCAAGTCCTGGACTTGAACAGTACTTGGCTATGTGGAAGTCCAGGGCCTTAACCACCACACCACCTGCTGGTCCCAAAATTTACTATAAATTAACTAAATATCTAAATTGCAATTCTCTTAAAATATATGGTTATCATTTATGAATTTATCACTATGTAAGCTGTACACTTTTGTAAGTGCATTGTATGTGTTAGTTTTATCTAGCACTTGAAACAACTATGAGGTCAATCCTGATATTGTTATCATTTTCTGTGTTCAAAAAGTGAGAGATGTAACTAGCAGGTGACATGGTGGTGAAGATGCTGGACTCCCACATTGTCAACCACGGTTCAAAGCCCAGATTTGGTGGTTTGCTTTCTCACTTTCGCTCTCTTTCACTCTCTGTCTCTTTCTAGTGGATTAAAACATAATATTAATGATAATAAAGAAAATATTTTTTTTACAAAAAAACTTAAGAGATGCAGAAATCAAGGAAGCTGCCTATAGGCACATTATCAATATGATATAAAGCCAAGGTTCAAACTGAATTCTGGTTCCAAGTCTACCTCTGTAAGCATAGTGCTGCATTTCCTGAGCACTGTCGTAACTCACTGCATGTGGGTGATGGTGATGGAGACACAAAAGCAAGGTATGGGGAAATAGGTATCATAGACATCCCGTCTCTCTTCCTGTTCCCTCCCTCAGCATGACTTCACTCTGGCGGCCTTGTGCCCTCAACTCCCACCCACACTCAACTTGCCCCATCTATTTGCCAGTTTCTTTGCTCATGCCTTTTCTCATTTCTATATTCTCTCCTTTGCTGATGTTAATGTTCTGACTCTCCACATTTGTATGTTAAAGCCCTAACTCCAAGGTGATGATATTAGGAGGTGGAGTCTTCCAGAGGTAAATAGAGCAGAGTCTTTATGAGTAAGATTAGGTTCCTTATAAATGAGCCTCCAGTAAATTCCCTTACTATCTCTGCAGTGTGGACACACAGCAAGAAGGCACCATCTGTGAACCAGATTACAGGCCCTCACCAAACATCAGATCTGCCAGCTCCTTGATTTTGGACTTCCCGGCCTCTAGAACTGTGAGAAATAAATGTGTAAGTCATCCAGTACAGGGTATTTTTGTTACAGCATCTTGAACTGACTAAGACATCTTCTTAGACCAAAACGTCTTGTCCTGAAATGTTTCCTGACTTCTGCAGTTCGTATTCTGATCTCATTTCGGGGCTGCAGCAGTCCAAAGGTTCATCCCACTCTAAGTACTATTGCCATCCCAGAGGAGCTATTCAGTCACAGCAGATGCAGGTTTTTAGAAGAGTACAATGGGTCATCCCTGTGGCCAAAAGCTAAAGTTCATATCCAGCAATGGCGCCAGATGAGGAAGTGACACACGGACTTGCAGGGGTAGATGTTACAAGGTAAGCAATGGATTCAATATTCAGAACAAGTCTTACAGGCCAACAGCCACAACAGAAAACTTAACTGGGTTACATGGAAGTCTTGAACGTAGGTTTAAACATCAAATTATGTAATAGAAATAGATTTATCTATAGTTAAAGGAAAATAGATGTAGTGCAGAAATCTGTGAATAACACTGCTGTTGAGTGTGTAAATTTATTACAAGTTTTTTATTTATTTATTTATTTATTTATTTGGGGGGAAGGTTTTTTCTATAGGACACGTGCACTCACCAGAAAGATGGAGAGAGACAGAGAAACAAAAAGCAAGAAATCACTCCCCGGGGGGATGGCCACACCACAATCCTTTCTCCTCCATTCTGTTCTTGGGATCTTGTGCATGTACACACACACACCTGGCATGCCACTGGGTCCAGGACTCAAACCATGGTCGACTACATGGAAATCCAATGACATAGCCATTACACCAACTGCTGGTCCCAGTTTTTATTTTATATCTTTATGTGTTTCTTATTTTTCCCCAAGATTTTCTCCAGTTATAAAATGCCAGGTTCTTATATTTATCCTTAGGTTAATAATTCATCCATTCTAAATATTTGTGTATAGTGGGAGGAATCTGTTAATATTCCTTTTTTCATATGAATAGTCATTGACCATGCATTATTTGTTGAAAGCATTTTATTTTTTCCCTCAGGGAATTACAGTGACATTGTTATTATAAGTCAGGGACCTAAAATTTGTGAGTCTATACCTGGATTTTAATTGTACTCCACTTACCTACATGTTCGGCCTTTAGTCTATACACCATCTTGTTTACAAAAATTAATGTTTACGTAGCACCAGATAGTAACTGAAAGGACTACAAGACTATACAGGATGAATTAATGTCAGGGTTTAACAAAGATGTATGGTGCCTTACAGCAGGAGAAGGACAGTACACAGAGAGCCAGATCTTCCAGGAACAGCTCTTAGGACTCTTGCCCAGTTAGTTATGTGACCTCTGTTTCATCTTCAAATTTTGAAACACCAGAACAGAAAATGCCCATTCTTTGGGTGTTCAAGGTACACACAAAGTTACCACACAGCCTTCTATACGGGTTTGCTTGATAATCTGCTCAGGTCTGCGGGGCTGAAATCAAGGTGTTCTCACTTGAGGCTTAACTATTCTTGCAAACTCATTGGTTGGTAAAATCCATTTCCTCTCTTGGGGAACTGAGGGCCCTGTATTCTTGGCAGCCAGAGAGCAATCTTGGTTTTTACTGCTGGAATGTCTCTTGACCTCTGGAGGCCACGCCTCTGCATCAGCAGCTCCTGGAGTCATCACCATTTGCTCTTTTCCTAGAGGCTGGCAGGAGTCTGTGACCCAGTTCTTCATTTGCCTTTAAGGAGCTCAAGAGATTAGATCAGGCTCATCTCCATGTTTTAGTCAACTGACTGGAGACTTCAATCACATCTTCAAAATCCCTTTGCAGAAGTACCTAGAATAGTGTTTGACCAAACACCAGGGGATGAGAATACTGAGAGATGAGGCAGGAAGTGTTCAGAACATCCTCAGAAAACTCTACCTTTATATGAAAGAGTGCATTTAACAACTTGTAGGTCAGTGTGCATACTCTTTTATATCTTGGTCCCATGTCATATTGTCTAAATAGCTTTCAGGTTTGTCTTACTACTTTCCTAATTTTTTTGTTCTTTATCATTCTTATCCTCTTTTACCTTACTTCTAGAATAATATCTTTTCTAAGCAACCAATACAGGGCACTAAGTCTTTTTCCTCATCATTTATACTTGTTAAAGAGAAATTCAGCTTCTCTGAGCTTGGCTAAACTTATGCCATTTTTTTTCTAAGATTCTTTAGGCATTTCTGCCAATCCAGATCGACCCCAACAAATATGTTGTGACAATAAAGTGCTTATTGCTTGAAGAAATTTTGTGTATATGTTTTGAAATCACAAGGAATTGAGTTCTCCCGAGAACTTTGTCATCCACAAATATGCAGTCATACTTCAGAGCCATCATGGGTCCATTTCTAGATCACCACAACACAGCAAGCCACACACGGTTTGGTTTCCCAGTACGTGTGGAAGTTACACTACATTATACTACTACACTGCTTAGTGTGAAAACATTGTACATTTAAAAATACAATGTACATACCTTAATTAAAAAAAGAAACATTTTATCGTTAAATAATGCTAATGATTATCTGAGCTTTCAGGAAGTCATAATTTTTTTCTTGGTAAAGTGTCTTGCCTCAATCTTGATGACAGCTGATCAGGATGGTGTTTGCTGAAGATTGGGGTGGCCGTGGCAATTACTTAAAATAAGAAAATAGTTGGGCAGGTAGGTGGTGTGGTGAAGGTTCTGAATCCCATATGCCAACTCTGTGGTTTGAGTCCCAGAACTGGTGGCCTGAAAAACACACCTGTGTTTGTGTGTGCATGCCCAAAATTCCAAGAGGTGAATGGAGAGGAAGGGGTTGTGATGTGGCCAGCCTTCTGGGGCGGGGGGTGATTTTCACTTGTCCCCTCCCCTCTCTCTGTCTCTCCAGTGAGCACACATGCCCTGTGGAAAAAATTCAGAAAATTAAGTCAATGGTGAATTTTGACTATTCCTTTCACAGAAGATTTTTCAGTACCATGTGATGCTGTTTGATAGCATTTTACCTACAGTAGGACTTCTTTCAGATTTGAAAACAATCCTCCCTAGTTCTGCCCCTCCTTTATCAGAAAAGTATATGTGATAGCCTAAATTCTTTGTTGTCATTTTAACACTGTTAGCAGAATCTTCACCAGTATTAGATTCCATCTCGATAAATTACTTTCTTTGTCCAACTATAAGAAATAAGATCCCAGGAGTTCCTATCATGTACATTTCTAACCTTAGATACAACATTGAGCAGATGCCAGATGATTATGGAACCCCTCAGTTCTAATTCTTAAAGGACAAAGTTACTCTGCCTTTCTTTGACCAAATTTCTCCATTGCCAGTTCATTAAACATACTGTATGTCAGGGGAAAAAAAAGAAATAACTTCATGTTTGTTAAAGTTTTATCATAAAGTTATAGCAGCTCAGTCGCACCTTCAGTCTGCACTTCTAATTCTAGTTTTCTTGCTGTTTCCACCATATCTGCAGTTATTTCTTGCACTGAAGTCTTGAAACCCTCACAGTTATTCATGAGGGTTAGAATCTACTTTTCCAAATTTCTGTTAGGGTTGATATTTGGACTTTCTCTCATGAACCAAAAATATTCTTAATGGCATCAAGAATGGTAATTTGTTCTAGGTTTCCAGTGTACTTTCCCCATATCTACCAGACGAGTCACCATCTATAGCAGCCATAATCTTACAAAATGTGTTTCTTAAATAATAAGACTTAAGGGACCAAGCCATGACACAATAAAGCATGGTACTCTATGAAGTTTGCCCACAAGGGATAGTCCCTGGTTCTTACGTGGAGAACTTGTGGAGACCTTGACTATACTAGGCATGTGTATGCTCATGAGCCAAGGTTTGCTGAGTCTGGGAGTGGACTGTGGCATCAAGACCCCATTGTGGGTGATCTCTCTCTCTCTCTCTCTCTCTCTCTCTCTCTCTCTGTCTTGCTCATGGAAAAATAAACTTAAAGAATAATACTAAGACTTGAGAGTCAAAATTACTACTTGATCCGTGAGTTATAGGATTAATAATACATTATCAGGCATGAAGACAACATTCATTCACTTGTACATCTTCACCTGAGCTCTTGAGTGACCAACTGCACTGTCAATAGCAGTAATATTGTGAAAGATACCTTTCTTCATAGCAATTGGTCTTGGGTTAAAACACTCAATAAATGATGCTGTAGACAAGACCATCCTGTATGTGCTGTCCAGGCTTTAGTGTTCCACAGATGGAGCACAGGCAGAGTAGATTTAACATAACCCTTAAGGGCCCTAGGATTTTCAGAATGACATATGGGCATTAGCTTCAACATAAGGTCATGAATTGTATTAGCTCCTGACAAGAGAGTCAGCCTGTGCTTTGAAACTTTGAAGTCAGGCATTGATTTCTCTCTAGATCTGAAAGTACAAATGGAATACTTCTTGTCTACACTGAAAATCCATTGGTTAGTTTTGCCACCATCATCAATGATACTAGCTAAATTTTTTGGATAACTTGCCACAGCTTCTACATCAGCTCTGGTGGCTTCATTTTGCATTTTCATGATATAAGAATGGCTTCTTTTGTCAAACCTCATGACCAACTTCTGCTAGTGTGGAACTTTTCTTCTGTGACTTCCTCACCTCTCTCATTCTTTATAGTATTGAAGAGAGCTAGGGCATTGGTTTGCACTAGGCTTCAGCATAAGGAAATATTTTGAAGGGTTTGAGGTTCTATCCAGACCACTACAACTTTTTCTCACCAGTAATAAGGTTGTTTTGTTTTCTTATCATTCAGGTGTTCACTGAAGTAGTACTTTTCATTTCCTTTTAAAACTTTTCCTTTTTATTTTCAACCTGACTAACTATTTGGCACCAGAGGCCCAGCTTCTAGTTCATCTCAGCTTTTGCAACATGCCTTCCTCACTAAGCTGAATTATTTCTGCCTTTTGATTTAAAATGAGAGAAGTGCATCTCTTCCGTTCATATGAACATCTAAAGACCATTGTATGGTGAATGACTTGCATCATTTCAGTGTACTGTATCTGAAGGAATAGAGATGCCAAAGCAAAGGGGTAGAGCCAGTAGAACAGTAAGTGGAGTCATCAGAATATACACAATATTTATAAATTAAGTCTTCTTATATGGGTGCAGTTGGTGATATCTTAATGCAGTTACAAGAGTAACATCACTAATCAGAGGTCACCTAAACATAATAATAATAATGAAAAGTTTGCCATATTGCAATTATTGACCAAAATGTACCAAAGAGACACAAAGGGAACACTTGTGCTGGTAGACTTGCTAGGCTCAGGGTTGCCAGACACCTTCCATTGTAAATAACACAGTATCTGAGAAGAAATATACATGAATTGTGCTGTATTTTGAGTGTACCAAAGAACTTCCATAGGCACTTTTGGCAAACCTATGTGCTATCAGTAGTAAACGTGTGAGCCCAAGTCACCAGTAAACTAACATTACTCACAATTTATCAAATATTCTTTATCTTGATTCTCTTACAGGTGTATGATTGCACCTATAGATTACAGGACAAGGACACTTGAAAAGTATGCAGAAGATACTTATGTGAATTACAACCAGGGCTGAAGTAAGATAAGGGTCATTAAAGGTATTAAGGGAAGTTGATTAGCATCTGCTAAATATCAGATCCTAAGTATTAATTGATAGAAATTCTTATCCGTTTAAAATATTGGGTTGTTAGAAAAGTCCTGCCATATTTTTTTCTGTTTTTCTATGAAAAAATGCATCATGACTTTTCCAGCAATCCAATATTTCTGTTACTTGGATAGTTTTACTTTATTAATGAGTAAATTGGGAGCCAAAGAGATCAACTTGCTAAAATCTAGATTGGAACTTAAGTCTGTTGGGTTCACAGCCAATACTCTTACATTGATTGTCACTTCACTCACTGATTCCATTTTCTCATCTAAAAAATAATTGTTAATAATCCTACATGCACAAGAACGTCATGAGTATGAATTAGAGGATGTCAGTGTCAGAGACACACAGTAATTGCAAAACAGTGCTTGTCACATCGAATCTGTCATATCTCCTCTCTAAAATACGTTTATCCCAGGAAAGTGGCATGAGATTTCAGAAAAAGTATCTAGAATGTGTGCTAATGAAGATCCAGCAGTAGCCAGAAAGTCAATATGTGACACGGTTTTTCATTATGATGTGTTGTGATGGTTCTATTTGCAATGTTTCATGGAGGGCAGTTATTTTAGTGCTTAGAGTTTTTGTAATGTCCTTTTGGGACCATTAATGCTGTTAAGTTTCTTCATTAATGGGAAAGATGAAAATCTTCCACTGGGTGCTAAGCCTATTTTAACAAATCACTCAGGAAGGTGAGGTCAATTCTCCAGTTTTATCCTCTAACACTTGGGTGTTTCAATGCGATGACTTAGAGGGAAATGTGTACTCTACCCATCAAAACTAAGGACTTGTTAGTACAAGTTCATCCAGCAATGCCTCAGAACAAAAATTGAAAACCCTATCGTTTATCCACAACCCAGACATCAGTAGATTATTCTACATGCTTGAGAAGCCTCAAGTCAGCCTCCAAAATAGCTTGTCATATATTCAATTAAGGCTCTCCCCTAAACCAGTTCCTTCTCCTGTATTTGCTGTCATAGTTAATAGCACTCACATCTAACCCTCTGAGCAAGGATCTTGGAAGCAATTTTAAATTCCTCCTTTTACCTCACCTATAGTACTAAACAACAAACAAAAATGCATTTTTTTTCCTCAGAATATCTCAAGTTTAGTTAACAATCCTAAATCCATACTGTCAATGTTTTCTGTTAGAGGGACCATATTCTTCTTTGGATTATTATGAGACATCTAATTGATCTTCATGTTTCAGGCTTAGTCCCTAAGCCCATCCTCTGTAAAGCTGTTGGGGTGATCTTTTTGAAGTAAATATGACCATGGCATTCCACTGATAAGACTATTTCAGGTTCACAGCAGAGTTTCTGGCCCATTGGCATTATATCATAAGGATTTGCTCAATGGTGTATTGAACTAATAGACGTGAATGGCTTGCACTTCAGCCCCGCTGACTTTCATAGCTCCATTTAGTAATGAAAGCAAGTGTATTCTTAGAGAGATGGATATCTAGATTTGATTTTAATCAATTTACAGGCAGAATTAAGGCAAAGTTATAAATATTTCTATAAAAAGGAGACCTTTATCATCAGCCATCAAATACAGGGGCATCGCAAAAGTCATGTTTGCCTATGCGAACGTGTGTCATGACTTTTCTGACAATCCAATAATTTCCTACTTATTTCTGGGATATTACCTTATAAACTGATATGTTTACAATTGCTTTGTAAATCACCAAAAATAGCATATATATTAATTAACTTGAACCTTATAATTACTCCGTGGGTAATTGATTTTATACTTAATGCCATTTAGGCCTAGAAATATTTAGAAAGTTGTCCAGGATCTTAGGCACTGGGTTGGTAAAACTTAGTCCTGATTTCCTTTTTTTTAAGTTTTTTTCCCCCCTTAGGGTGTGTGCACTTGCTAGAGAGAGACAGTGAGAGGAAATCACCCACTTGGGGGATGGCCACGCGCAATCTCTTTTTCTCAATTCTCTTCCTGGAGTTTTAAGCATGTACACATATGGGCCTGGCATGAGCCTTAAGCCACCAGATCCTGGACTTGAATTAAAATCCAGTGCCTAGGCCTGATTTCTAAGATAAGGGACACTTAGACGTCAGTAGACCACACCATCTTTTAAGTATTAGCGCTACATTAACTTTATCAAAAATAGGTCACATTTGGAATTGCTACTATGTTCCTGGCATTGTGCTTAGAGCTTAGTACAAACATGAGCATTGCTTGTTCTTTGACACTTAATGTAAAGACAGAATGTAAATAACTAACTACAAAGCAACATGCCAAATGTCAAAATTAAGATATGGACAAGAGATTGTGGAATACAGAAAGGAGTCAGTGGTGATAACTAAAGTGGGCAGCATGGCTGAAGGTAAAAATTGCCTCGCTGCTAAGAGTCCACAATGTCCTTCCTCTTCCATGTTCACGGTTCAGATAGCAAGTGTGTTGCCCAATGAGGTTGGTGCTGTCCTTGGTGCTGGCAGCATGATGTAAACTGAAAACAGTATCTCCGCTCTCATGGAGTTGCTCTCCTGAGATGCTAGAGTAAGAAAATAGGATATCAAATGATAATAAATAACAGAGAACACTAAGCATTAAAAAATGCAATAAAACTAGGAAGAAGTACTAGTAATTTTTTAAAAAGTCATCTCAAAAGGTCTTTCTGTAAATACAACATTTTTTTTTTTTGAGAGGTTTTTGCTGTAGGGTGCATGTGCTTGCCAGAAAGATAGAGAGAAACAGAGAGACAGAAAGTGAGAAATCACCCTCCATGGGGGATGGCCACGCCACAATCCCTTCTCCTCCATTCTCCTCTTGGGATCTTGGGCACGTACACACACGCACCCGGCATAACTTTAAGCCATCGGGTCCAGGACTCGAACTGTGGTCGACTACATGGGAGTCCAGCAACATAGCCATTACATTTACTGCTGGTCCCTGTAAATACAACTTTTTGACAAATATGTTATATTAGTGTTCTCTTGCCACTATAACAAATTATCATAGCCTTTTTTAACCTAAAGCAATACAAACTTATCTCCCATTTTAGATGTTGGAATACACAAATCACTCTCACTGTGCTAAAACTTAAGGTCTCTTGAAATATGGAGGGGAGAATTCATTTCTTTGCCTTTTCCAGTCTCTAAAAGCTGCCTTAATTCCTTGGTCTGTGGTTTCTTGTTCCATTTCCAAGTCCAACAACATAGTATGTTCAATTTTCCCTCTGTTTCCATGGTACCCTTCTCTGCCTCTGCCTCCTTATTTCTTTATAATTACCATTGTGATTAGATTAGACTAGGCTTATCTAGCAATAGATTATTCAACATAGTCTCTGAATTTTAAGACTTTTAACTTAATCACATATACAAAATCCCTTTTCCATTGAAATAACATATTCACAATTCTAGATATCAGAACATGGGCATCTTTGAAAGAGGGGCAACAATTCTGCCCACTACATATTTGAAGGCTATGTTGAATAGATGTATGGAGGGTAGTCAGGGCAAGCACTCTAGGTAGAGAGAGTCCCCAGTACAATACTTGTGAGGCAGGAATGTGTCTGGCCTCTAGGTCATGCCAATGGAGTAGTTATGGCAGTCAGCACAGGTGAGCACAGGGGCAGGACTATGAGCTGAGGCCAGACAGGTAACATGGGGCCAGATGGTAGAGGGTATTGGAAATAATCATGATGATTTTGGCTTTAGAACAAGCCAGGTGATGTGGTGGTTGAGGCAACTGGATCCCACATGACTGACTACATGGTTCAAGTCCCAGATCCAGTGGCTTGAAAATCACATTGGGCACATGTGAGTGAGTACCCAAAGTCCCTGAAGAAAAGGGGATTGAAGCATGGTCATTCCCCCTGAGAAACTGATTTCTCACTCTCTTTTTCTCTCTCTTTCTGCCTGGTCAGCATGCATGCCCTATAGCAAATTTAAAAAAAGAAGAAAGAAAGAAAAAAAAAAAAGAGAATGATTTTAGCTTCATTTCAAATGAAGTAAAATAAGATGACACAGCTATGGAAGGTTTTGAGCAATTGACTTGCATACTAAAATTATGCCTTAAGATGATAACATGGATAATGTCTTAAGAATAAACTGTGGGGGACCACATGTAGAAGCCACACAGCCAGCTAGGGTTAGGAAAGTTGATGGTGCTTTATGTCCCAATTGCCAACATTGGTGGTGGCAAGGAAAAGAAATTGATTAAGAATTAGGGACCAGCAGGTGGAGTGGTAGTTAAGGTGCTGGACATTCCCACATGGCTGACCACAGTTCAAGTCCAGAGTTCTGGACCTGGTGGCTTGCTTTTCTCACTTTCAATCTCTCTCTCTCTCTCTCTCTCTCTCTCTCTCTCTCTCTCTCTCTCTGTGTGTGTGTGTGTGTGTGTGTGTGTGTGTGTGTGCGTGTCTCCCTCTCTCTGGTAATATTAAAATGTTAATGGATGAATAAATTTAAAAAAAAAAGAATTACAACTGTTTTTGGCCTGACAAACTGGCAGAAAAGGTAGAAGATTGTGGGAGGAAAAAGAAATATATATGTATATTTTGATACAGGATAGAACAGGAGTTCAGTTTCGGCAAGCTAAATTTAAAAAGTCTATTCATATTTCAAACGAAAATTTTGAAAGACAGCTGGATCTATAAGCCTGGAGGTGAGCAGAGACTTTCCAGCAGACTGAAAAGAGAAATTTGGGTGATACTCAGAACCATGAGATTAGATAAAACCAACAAGCTTTGAAAGGGAAAGATATTATTGCACTAAGGAAGACCTGGGGCGCTCCAATTAAGTGATTAGGAATATCAGGAGGAACTGGCAAAGTAGCATGAATGTCAAAAGAAACCCAAGATAATTTGGTGTCAAGAGAGCCAAGTGCAGAAGAGCTGTGGAAGATAAAGATTGAACATTTGCTAAAGTGCAAAGCGTCAGATGATGGAGTAGGCTGTGCAAGGATCATGGAAAGAGTAGAAGCAGAGGTAACACACACATGCAACCTTCTAAGGAGTTTCACTTCAAAGAGAAAGAAGAAGATAAGCTGGAAACTGAATTAAAATATATCTAATAAATGCTATGCTTGCGTCTTTTAAATGGAAGGAAATAATATTTAAATGCTGATAGAAAACATCCATGAATCATGCAGAAGAGGGTAGGAACAATGGATGAAGTAATGACCCTGAATTAGTCAGAGGGCACGGGACTTAGAGCTTCACTAGAGGACCTGACAGCACGTGGGAGCACGGGGTACAACCACCGCGAGAGAGGAGAAACAGGTGCAATGGGCAAAGTCCAGTGGGTGTGGTGGGAAGGTCTTCTCATTTCTTTAATTTATTTCAATGACTTTGGAAGTAAGGTCATTAGCTGAGATTGCAGGCAGGGTGATGATGTTAGGGTTTTGATAAGATATGAGATATTGATTTGGGAGAATTGGAGAGTAAATATACTAAAGAAATATGGGGTCAAGAGGTAGCATAGTGGCAGCACAACTGATCCCACCAATGTCCCAGATCTCTCTAAACACACTGGGGTTTGCCTGTGCTCGTGATCTGGGCTGGCTGCAGCTGGGGATAGAGCACAGTGAGGGATCCTTCCAGGATACCTGGTCCCACTCTCTCTCATGGAAGAAATGAAATGAAAATTTTTTCTTTATTTTTTTGGAGAGGATTTTTTTTTGCTATAGGGCGTGTGTATCACCAGAGAGACAGAGAGAGACGGAGAGACAGAAAGAGAGAAATCACCCCCCGGGGGGGATGGCCATGCCACAATCCCTTCTCCTCCATTCTCCTCTTGGAATCTTGGGCACACACACACACACACACACACACACACACACCCGGCATGAGTTTAAGCCACCGGGTCTGGGACTTGAACCGCGGTTGACTACATGAGAGTCCGGTGACATAGCCATTACACCAACTACTGGTCCCAAGAAATGAAATGTTTTTTAAATTGAAGAAATTCAGTACGAATTGTGGTCTAAATGAAAGATCCATTTAAGTCTTTGCTTACTGACAGGCAGCGTGCTCTTCTTGGCCTAGCCATCTTCACTTGCACACAGAGAGGGGAAAGTGCATTGAGCAGGCTGAGGTTGTAGGCATGTCCTTTGTAGGGTTCAACTCCAGGTCTACACTCAGTTTTTGCTGGCTAATCTTTGATAATTTGAAATTCCCCAGCTTCCCCTATTGTCATAATGGAGAGATTTTGGGGGGAGTATAAAAATATGTCATGACAATCAAAATATGGGAAAGCTGGTTCTAGAATATTCAGCTTGGGGCATTTGCACTCTGTGTTACAAAATCAAACAGATATGATAGGGCGTGTCTGAGGCGATGGATCAATGATAGAATGCACTCTGAACAGCAAGCAGAATTGAAAACTGAGTTCATTTTCTGGATTGTTATAGTCCATTAAGATTATATAAAATATCATATAATTGACTTACCAATGAGAAGAAATATAAGCAGTCAGGCCTTGAGAGATCGATATGTAAGGTCTTACCAAAACAAGGTGAGCAAGAAACTAAAACATAAAAATGAAGGCGAGAGAGGAGAGGAGATTATTGTTTCACTTGGAGACAGCAGAAGAATCAAAATATATTTTGTTATCCATATCCATACCATCATGACAATTGTGCCTAAAACAACAAAACATTGATTCACTTCTTCCTATTATATTATCTCACACAAAAATTATCTCAACATTTAAATTATTATAATGTATAGTCATGCGTGCACCAGAGAGAGAGAGAGGCAGAAAGCAAGAATTCACTCCCCAGGGAGGATAGGCACGCCACAATCCCTTCTCCTCCATTCTCTTCTCAGGATTTTGGGCACACACACATACACACCCGGCTTGAGTTTTAAGCTGCCAGGCTTTGAATAGCTGTCAACTACGTGGGAGACCAGTGACTTAACGATTATACCATCTGCTGGTTCCTTTTTTTTTTCTTTTTGAGATGCTTTTGCTTTAGGGTATGTGTGCTTGCACTGGAGAGAGACAGAGAAGGACAGAGAGGGAAACTGAGAAGTCACTCTTTGGGGTTGGAGGGGGGAATGGCCATGCCACATCCCTTCTCCTATATTTTCCTCCTGAGATTTTGAGGAGCTACACTCATGTGACCAGCCTGAGTTTCAAGTCTCCAATCTGGTACCCAAACTGGAGTCAGCCGTGTAGGAATCTGGACCGTAACCACTATGCCACTTGCTGGCTCTGAAAATGAGTATTCTTTTAAAAACAAATTCATGTTAAATAAATGCTTTACAAAGCATGTTCCTTTCAGGCATTTTCTACTTCAGTGAACACAAATAATTTATGGAAAAATGATCTCTTATTGTATAATATAAGTTTATGAAAAGAGCTATGCAATGTAAGACTTGGAGACAGTTTTTTCTAGGCTCGGATCAGTCTCATGTAGAGAAAGAAACAGGATTAGATGCTCTGAGTTTTAGTCATTACATGCAACCAATTCAGCACCTGGGATTCCTCCCTATCAACAGCTTGATTCTACGATTTCTTGCATCATTGCTCCAGGTAACCATCTTTTTCAAGAGTCTAAGTATCTGACTTGGGTTCTGAATAAAGATAAAACTGAAGAGTGTAGGCCTCCCCTATTTCTTATAAATCCTAATAAAACCCAATATATGCAATGAATGAAGTCACAAAACATGTCAACAAATTTTTGATAAGAGAAAAGGAAGTTCTACCTAAATTTAACACATGTAATTTGTTTGCATCTTGTATGAGAGTTGATAAATGTAGCTACCTGCAGCTCCACATCTGGTTAAATTCTAATTTAAATTCGAATGAAAGCATTGGTTCTCTGCGTAAAGTGCTTGTGCAAAATTGGGTGGTCTTTACACAGTGAATTGTTGTCAGAATCAAACTGTTACGTACCAGTTGGTCACACAAATGACTCCATATTGCCCTGTATAGAAAATGTCAATTACAGATGCTGCTGTTTCCTATCGATTAAATGAGCTTCAGTACTAATTCCACTGATTTATAAACTGTGACAATTTTATAGTCTGCTTTAAGCACTGTGTGCTCATTGGTGCCAGACCACGGAAAAGCAGACTCTATTTAGGACAATGCGGCATGTACATGCTTCTTTGCAAACGTCCTAAGACCATGTATGTCTGTGGGTAATGAGAAATGTGCCAATGATTCATACACAGAACTCACACAGATGAACAACACTGAGGAGACAGAGAGGTCAAAGTAACTAGTAAATAAATAAGGTGTTTCTAATTGGAAAGACTTTTCCCTGAGAAGCTGAATGCTCAGTTACTTTATTTTCTGTCAACCTGTACAGGAAATAGAATATATCCTTTAAGAGTGATCTAAGTTTTGCTTTTTGTCATTGTTAATAAAATACTTACCATAAAGTAGCACAATGAGAAAGACTCCAATGCAGAGATCCCAAACTCTTCATTGAACACCTTGACTGCTTCTTTCCCAAAGTCCCCTGCCTCACCCCACTGCTCTGTACCTCACTATCTGTGTCCCCTGGGGAGAATGTCTTTCTGGCATGATCCAGGTGAGGCTGTGGTTTATCCCGCCGGTACTAAAGAGTAACGGAGAGCCCAAGGGGTAACAGGCCATCAATCATACATCCCATCAATGGGCAAGGGGGGATTCTTTCTTCATATAGCTGATTTATAACTAAGAAAGGCATTCTCCTGGGTGATGGCATTTATACTAGAATTTTTGTGGCTCCCACAGAAACAGAGATCTTGTCATAAAACTGAGGAGCAAAGGAGAATGTCTGAACAAAGGCGCAAAGGAAAGCTACACACTCCCAGCGCTTAGGCATGCAGAAAGCATTTTCTTAAGGAGCTCTGGTATAAATTTAAAATACGGCGTGTCTGGCAATTTCAATTTTTAACAGCCAAGCCCTTAAAGAAAAGCAGGGCTAGACTCAAGAAAGAGAAGGAAGGTAAATTTTGGATGCAAATGAAGGCCAGCTGCAGCAGTGGGAGAGGGGCCTGAAGATGAATGTGTCTGCAGGAGAATTTAGAGCAGGTCATTTCAGGTGATTTTCAGATCTAGAAGGACTCTCCACAGCAGTTCCTGGGAGTGATGGAGTTACAGGCTGATTGTCAGAGAAGGGTAGTCTAGTGTTTTCTTTACAGAATTCATGTTGTTAAGCCCAGTTTTATTGTTATCACAAAACTCACAGATGTCGACTCAGGGATTCAGGACAAGGGAAGATACCTGAATTCAGAGCTAATCAGTCTAATTATGTATCCACGGGGTGTTCGGCAACAAAAGTAGAGAAGGCTGAGCTTTGCCAAAAGGCTGCTGGCCGGAAACTGCAGCTGTCCCTTGTGAAGAGTGGATGAGGGCCTGGCTCATAGCCACGTCCTCCCCTCAGTGGCTCCCTTTGGATAAAGCAGCAGTGGGAGCTGTCAGATAAGATTCAGAAGCACAAGAAGCCTGATGCCTATCTCCAACAGTCAAGCTAGGAGGAGGCCAAGAAAATTGATTTGCTGCCCTTTGAGGCTCAGTGGAGTGAACCAACAATGTAGCAGCCTGTTTAATAATCTTAACGGTGATGTCCAAGCATTCTGAGCAAAGACACCTCTGACAAAGAAGAAAGTACATTTCTTTCCAGTCTCCATTAGGAACAAAGTTGGGCAAGACAGATAGGAAGTAGGCCTGCATTGCTGTCGAAGTAATTGGTTATAAGTGAGATATTATTTGAAGAAATATTCGGTATTATCAACAACAACCACAATTAAAGAAAAGAGACCACTATGCGTGTGAATGATGAGAACTGGCCCGGCGACAGAATGCTATCTCATGCCCATTAGGGAGCAACAGAACTTTAAGAGATCGAACCCATCCTACTCCTGGCTTTCCCTTAGGGCCTGACATTAGAGTATTTGTGCCTTAGGCCGTGTGGAGAGCAGATCCTTCCAAGGCAGCAAGAGTTTCCCGCTCAGGCTAGGGCCTTGGGTACATCACTGAAAGCCACATACCCTCCATCACCGTCTATAGCAATTAGGCCATGCTAGTGCTCTCAGGGTTGACAAAGAGAATGGACTTGAGAGGCGTTTAGGAGGGAGGATCAATAGGAACACTTGATGGATTGGGTGAAGAGGGTGAAGGATGGAGAGACGCTCTAGATGACGCCACTTGGTTTGGGGCTTGGGCAGTTCAGGAAAGAAAAGCAGATCTGGTGGGAGAGCACTAGTCATGCTGATCATGTAACTTTCAGCACCTTGGCATGTGTGAAAGAATATGGTTGGTAAGAAGCTGAATATATGTTACATTTGGCCATGGAAAGGTAAGATGCAGCTAAGAGTGTAGTATGAAAAAAGAGAAGGGTGTTTTAATGTAATGATTAATACTATCCCATGTGAATAAATTTTCTGCAGGTCCTCTTCTTTTCAGAAGAATTACATCCTTTCCTCTCTATTCTCAAGAAAAAGATCATTCCCTTGTAAAGTACTTTCCAAATACTCTTTCCCCTACGAAGAGAATTACTGTCTACTTCATGGCTCAGAATCACAGATCTTTACTAGGCTGTTTCTGTTTGTTTGTTTGTTTTGGTGATTTTTCTTTGGTTTGTTTGTTTGTTTTAGATTTTTGCCTTAGGGCACATGCTGTCGCCAGGGGAGAAAGACAGAGGGAGACAGACAGAGATGGTGAGAGGGGAAGTGAGAAATCTCCCAGCGGAGTTGTTCATGCTGCAATCCCCTTTCTTCCAGTCTCTTCCTGGGATCTCGGGCATGCATGCACCCACACTCAACGTGAGTTTGAAGCCACTGGGTCTGGGGCAGTTGACCATGTTGGCATCTAGTGACGTAACTGCTACACCACCTGCTGGCCCTTTTTCTAGTTTCTTGAGACATAGTTATGGGCACATCATCCCTCTTTTCCTTTTCTTTCTCTCTAAAATGGGTAGAATAATATCCATATTTACATAGAGTTATTAGTTGTCAAAGATTTCAAATAATGCTCAGTAGATAATGAAAGCTAATTTTAGTATTTTAAAAATAAAATAGAAGTGCTGGCAGGTGACATGGTGGTTAAGGGGTTGGACTCCCACAGGGCTGATTGTGGTTCCAGTTCTGGACCTGGCGGCTTGCTTTCCTTCTCTCTCTCTGTCCCTTTCCTGTCCAATTCGAAAATAATAATAATAAATAAAATAGCAAATCTAGCTAACTCTGACTGAGCAGTAATCATGGACTAAAACAAATAAATGTTCTAGTAACTTATCTAAGATCGCAGAGCAGAACAGAAAGTTAATGGAGACCCTGTTGCCAAAGAGGATATGGAGGAAATCCAAGACATGTGCCAGCGGCGACCTCAATTACTGTTAGCGGTTAACAACAGTTCAATTCCACAGTGATGCCGCTGTCACGATCAACTCACCTTTCTGAATGAAAAGTGTTTTAAACTTACCCCAGTAAGATTTACTTTTATGTAGTTATGTATTTTATTTAATTTATTATTTTGTTTTAAATTTGACCAGAGAAACATAGAAAGGGAGAGAGAAAAAGGGAACGTGAGAAAGCAAGCTGCCAAGTCTGGAATGTGAACTGCTGTCAACCATGTGGGAGTCCAGCATCTTAAACACCATGCCACCTACTGGCCCCAGTTGAGTACACTTTTAAGAGTAAAAGTTTATTTCTTTTTATTGGTTAGCACAGAGACTCCTATTTATATATGTAGAATTAGTACACAATAAATATTAAAGAACCCAGTAAATACCATGCACGTAACCTGCTAACAGCCGTAACAAAGAGGTCAGCTGAAAGCCTTACATTTTACTGATCATCTATTCCAGGCATCCTGTTGGAGATCTGAAACATTTTCAGAAAGGGAAAAAAAAAAAAAAAAAAAAAAAATCCCCTTCTAGCATTTTTGGAAGATTTCTTTAACAGAAGTTATCCTTAATCTCGGAAGTAGACATCTGATAGAGCAGCTGTTCCTGCAGCAGCGAGATTCCAAACTATCAAAAAAATAAGAAAATTTGCTTTAAGGTCTTTTTTTTTTTTTAATTTCTTCAGAGAGAGAGAGAGAGAGAGAGAAGAAGACAGAGTCACCCTCCACAGACCCTTTACACTGGGATCCACCTCCAGCTTCAGCCTGGATTCAGGCACGGGCCCAGGTGTGCAGAGTGCAGAGTTCTCAGGACAGGAACCTGGGACCTTCCATGAGCAGCATCAGAGCTCAGCATTACCACCGCACCTCTCAGCTGCCCCTCACTATGTCTGACATTATTTTTAGAAATTTTGATGATAGTATTAAGAAGAAATGAAACATGGTTTACTTACAGAAACAACATCCTTCCTTTTTTTTATATTACCTAGTTCATATCATTTTATCTTAAAATTTGAGTTATGCCAGTGTCTTCATTAAATATATATAATAGATTAATTATTTTTCAGAAGATAGAATTACTTTTTCTCTACAACTATCACCTGCGAGAAAATTTCCAATTTTGTTGTATATTGCACAATTAAGTTTTTTAACCCATTATATAGGTAAAATTATTGAACTAATCTTGCATTATCTGAACATTTTATTGTTTTATTTTGTCCAATTTTATAACATTATGATGAACTTCATTGTAGCCAATGTTTGCACAGATGCTTAATGTTTCCTTAGATTAAATTTCAAGTTATACTATTCTTTTTTTTTTTTGAGAGTTTTTTTTTGCTGTAGGGCGTGTGCACTTGTTAGACAGAGAGAGATGAGAGACAGAAAGTGAGAAATCACCCCCCAGGGGGTATGGCCATGCCGCAATCCCTTCTCCTCCATTCTCCTCTCGGGATCTTGGGAATGCATGCACATGCGCCTGGCATGAGTTTAAACCACTAGGTCTGGGACACAAACCATGGTCGACTACATGGGAGTCCAGCGACATAGCCATTATGCTAACTGCTGGCCCCAAGTTATACTATTCTTTTATAAATAATTTCAAACTTCTGGTAAATATTAGTCATTGTCCCAGAAAAATTGTGCCACTTTATATCACACACCACCTGTCCTTGATATTCTAAAACTCTAATACTTTCTACATACATTCTGTATGCTTGACATTATTAAAAATCATTTTTGTGAATGTTAAATAAAATACTACTTTCTGCTTTTTTTTTTTTTTTTTTTTTTTTTTTTTTTTTTTTTTTTTTGCTGTAGGGTGTATGTCATGTGCTTACCAGAGAGAGACAGGGAAAGAGAAGAACTGAGAAATGGACATTCAGGCCATGAGAGATGGCTGTGCCACAGTCTTTTCTCTGCTCTCTTATTTAAAATAATCTATATGGTTAAATATTTTCATATTTTGGCTATTATAATATTTCTTTTGCATTATATGTTTGCACCCTTGTCTTTTCCCATTAAAAAATATCATTAAATTATATTTTAATATCATTAGAGATTATACAAATGATCATTTTTAACAATTCTTTGAAATGTACAGAACTTCTTTTTTATTGGTTTTTGAATGCTTATGTGCTACAAAATGTATTCTAGCTCTTTTATATTTTCACCTTTTATGTTTAACTCTTTAATTTCAGGATATTCTACTTTTATGTGAAATATATGGTATAATTTTTAAAATTTTATCTATCATGAAATAATTAAGCAATTGGCCCTGAAATATTTGACTTTCCTCAAGTCTTTTGAAAGATGGCCGGTAGGCACAAGGGTTTAGAATTATCTACTTCAACACTAGTAAATAAATAATGTAAAATAACAAATAATATGATATAAACATCAATGCCAATATGTGTTCAATCACACCATTATCTATCCAGTTATCTGTGGGTTATCTTTTCTTCATCTTCAATATCTCTCCCATTGTCAAATAAAATCCTTAAATCTGTACTTTAAAACAGTCTCTCAGTTCTATCTGTTTTCCATCTATTTCCAGCAGCACATTCATTCACCATTATTTTTATCCTGATCTATCAACTCCACTGGTTCCCCCTCATGCCAATCTCTCTCTCTCTCTCTCTCTCCTCTCTGTTTGACAATCAAATCCAGGATTTGATAAGTGATGTTGCAACATACATCATTTTTAATAGAGAAGTTTACATTCTGAGGTCTGTGAAGTGTCTATTCCCTGAGCTCTTCCCACTCACTCTCACTATCCACTCCTCTCCTGTACAATCTCTGGTATCTACACTTATCCTCCCTACCACTATATCTTTGTATCTCTTAATTTCTGCCTTACAGTGCGAATATTCAGTGTATATTGAATGGGGATATACAATTTTTGTCTTTCAAAATCTGACTTACTTTGCTTTGCACTATGTCTTCCATATTCAACTACTTTGAGTCAAATGACAATTTTTCATTGTTCCTTATAGTTGAATAGTACTCCATAGTGTATATGTGCCACAATTTTTTAGTATCCTCCATATTGCTTTCCACAGAAGCTCTACCAATTTACATCCCCTCCAACAGTTTCAGAGGGATCCCTTTCACCACAACCTTATTCATATTGTTCTTTATTTAATTAATTAATTTATTTTTTTGAGAGGATTTTACCATAGGGCTCGTGTGCTTGCCAGAAAGAGAGAGACAGAGAGACAGAAAGCAAGAAATCATACCCCAGGGTAGATAGCCATGCTGCAATCCCTTCACCTCCATTCTCCTTTCAGGATCTTGGGCATGCATGCATACACCCAACATGAGTTTAAGCCACTGGGTCCAGGACTAAAACCGTGGTCAACTACATGAGAGTCCAGCAACATAGCCATTATGCCAACTGCTGGTCCCATTCATTATTTGTTTTAAGCATAACTCTTCTGACTAAGATTAAGTGGTATTTCATTTTGGTTTTGATTTGCATTTACCTTATAAGAGATGTTGAGCATTTTTTTCATAAGCATTTTGGCCACTTATTTGCCCTACTTAGAGAGTTGTGTTTTCAACTCATCTTTCCAATTTTTAAAATTAGGTTATTCATTTTTTTGTGGATAAGCTGCTTCAGTTCCCTATATATAATAGTTATAAATTCCTTATCTGATGCATAGCTGGCAAATATTTTCTTCCATTCTGAGGGTTGTTTCTTCATTGTATTTATTGCTTTTTTTTCTTTTGTAGAAACTTTTGAGTTTGATGTAGCCCCACTTGTCTATTTAGGGGATTATCGTCAGTCCTTTAGGCTCTTATTTAAGAAATTATTGCCTGCTCCAATGTCTTCAAGAATTTTCCCAGTGTTTTCCACCAGTAGTTTTATATTTTGAGTTGATTTTTTGTTAATAATAATGAGAGATAAGAGTCTAGTTTTATGCTTTGTTTCTGTTTTTTTTTTTTTTTTTTTTTTTTTTTTGCAGTTGGATATCTAGTGCTTTCAGCACCCTTCACTGAAATGACTTTTTTCTTCACTATCGTGTTTTGTGCCTTTGTCAAAGGTCAGTCAGCTGTATGTTTCACAGTTTGTTTCTGGACTCTCTATTCTATTCTATTAGTCTATATGTCTGTTTTTGCCTTCATGCCAGTCTTAACTATATATAAATATATATTTTTTAAACCAATGGCAGTACGTGGTGCTGTCTTCTTTGGGGACCATTATTTCATCAATGTAGTATTTATCATATCACAGTTTGCAGGTATAAAATTTTTCAAGATCATATTTTGTATAATTTATAAAATATTTCTACTAAGTCTCACTTATCCTACATCGGTTTTTGCTACTTTCAGTGTCTTCACTTTAATTTTCCAAGGACAATGTTAGTTTAACCATAGTCTTGTTGAAAGGTGAGCACATCCCTATTTAAGATAGTGGTGGCCCCTGCAACATAGCCCCCATTCTACTACATTGACCTTCCTCCCTCCCCTCCCCTCCACTCTTCTTTTATTTCTGCTAATTCTGAGCCAGGTTACACTATTGACTTCTATCTTATTATATTAATATAACATTATTATTATAGAGAGCAGCCAGTGCAGAAGAGGTAGACAAAAATAATTGTTTTTAAAATGCTCAATCATATAATCAGATAGACAGACAAATATTCTTCTAAATATTTAAATAATCCTTAAAGGTTTTTATTTTTTTGAGAGATTTTTGCTATAGGATGCATGCTCTCACTGAAGAGACAGAGAGAGAAACAGAAAAACAGAAAGTGAGATCTCACACCCTCCCCCCCCCCCCCCGGTTGGATTTCCATGCCACAATCCCTTCTCTATTCTCCTCTCAGGATCTTGGGCATGCATGCATGCATGCACATGTACCTGCTGTGAGTTTTAAACTGCCAGGTCCGGGACTCAAACCATGGCTGACTACATGGGAGTCCAGTGACATAATCATTATGCCATCTGTTGCTCCTTAAAAGGTGTTAAACTGAACAAATTTCATAAATAAAATATATCTAGTTGATCACTTCTACATTTTTCTACTGTAAAGGCATACATATTGATGATAATAGATTATTTATAAATATTACCTTTTTATTTAGAAAGAAAAAGTTTTAACTTTAAAGTATTTTTTGTATTTCATAATAAATCTTGAAACTTTTTTAATTATCAGAGGGAAGATGTGCTTGCCAGAGAGAGACTAGAGTAACAGAGGGAGAGAGAGAAAGCATCCTGAAATGGGACATGATCAGATTGCAATCCCTTCTCTTCCACTTTTCCATTCCATCAGGATCCTGAACACTCACATGCATGCACCTGGTGTGTTTTTTTAAGCCAAAGGGACCAGTTTGAACCTTAGTGACCACGTGGAATCCTGTTTCTCAATGCATAGTGCTTAACTACTGTGTTGCAGAGGCCAGTCCCAATTTTTTTTTTTTAGTGTAAAACAAATGCTATATGATATCACATATAGATACTACTTATATCAGCTTTTTAGGTACACATGCTTTCAGAGTAATTGCTTGCAATAACTGGCAGTAACTTTCTAGTCATCCTCACCTGTTTCTATAACAATGTGCACATATTATGGTCTTAACAGGCTGAGTGACAGCATCTGAAGTAAATAAATCCCCTTTGGGTGTACATTGCGAGAAAGAACAGCATAAAAACAAATGACACAGAAATCTGAATGATATAAGCAGACCTGAAGACCACAGGCAAACTGCAGAGAAAAAAAAATGACAATTTAGAAATGATCTTAAAAAAATCAAACTCAAAATCATCTTAGTTCTTCAACTGTTTCTTACTTCAAGAGAAAAAGTTCCTAAGGCTGGGACCAGCAGATAGTATAACGGTTACATCACTGGACTTCTGCATAGTCGACTGTGGTTCTAGTCCTGGCCTGGTGGCTTACACACACCAGGCACTTGTGTGTGCATACCCAAGATCTTAAGAGGAGAATGGAGGAGAAGGGACTGCAGCGTAGCCATCGCCCTTGGGGGTGATTTCTCACTTTCTGTTTTCTCTGTGTCTCTGCTGAGTGTGTGCTCCTTATAGCAACAGTATCTTTTAAAAACAAAAAAATACCTAAGGTCAAGGGTACTCAGCCTCCCAGACAAAGGGCAAATGGCATCCTTTTAAGGCTGTTGAAAAGTTCCATTCCTGTCAGAAAGGTACACCAAAAGATGATGAGGCCAGCAGCCCCTCCATGGATACGAGCCATATGATCAATGTTCAAGAAGGATCCATTTCTTGATACATTCATTAACCAGCAAACTGCCTGGCCTTCTACCAGTCATAGCTTAACTGCAGCCAAAACACAAGGAAACATTACATCTCAGCATCGAGATCAGCCTTACTGAATGGAAGAAGATCTGCATTCCCATTAGTCAATTTCTATGCAAAGAAAAGGATTGAAAACATGAAGGAAAAAAAAAACTAAAATAAACAAACAAACAAAAAAAACCAGATGATAGAAATCCAATGGGGTGTTTTTGTTAACTTGAGAAAATAATTTTAAGATGTAGTTTGAACAGGGGAACTATGATAAAGAAGATAAATAAAGAAAAAATTTGCCCTACAATATTAATGTGTATTTTAATGCTGTAATAGTATCACTTCTGTTAACATCAAACTAGACGAACTCTACATTTCTTGGTATCTGAGGAAATTAATTTTTTTACAATTAACTTCTAAGGTTTCATTATTTTCTATGTATTTTAGATTCTCTTTTGTTTATTAATTTTGCAAAGGTTTCATTATTTTCTATTTATTTTAGATTCTCTTTTGTTTATTGTTTTTGCAAAGGTTTCATTATTTTCTATTTTAGATTCTCTTTTGTTTATTAATTTTGCAAATTTTATTTCTTTACTTCTTCCATGAGAAAGAGACATAGAAAGACCACACTCCAACAGGGTCTTGACACTGTGTTGCACCTCCAGCCTCCGCCAGCCCTGGGCTGAGCACATGGCCTACAAACAGGGAGATCTCGGTGTGAACCTGCAACCTCCCCATGGGATTCAGCCTGGCAGAGCATAGTATTTCACCCCTGTACTTCCATATACTTCTTCCCACCATCTACTTTTTCTTAAAGTTTATTTCTTTTCTCCACAAGGAAGAGAGACAGAGACACAGGCACCCACCAGGGTCTTCCTACCTTGATCCTTCCCCAGCTTCAGCCAGGCCTGCATCATGAGACTAGAATGGCTGTTGTGCTCAGGGAGGTCTATAGATATAAACCCAGAACCTTCTCACATGGATCAGCCTGGAAGAGCTCTGAGTCACTACAATGGCAACATGTGATTCCTGGATTCCCTTTCTTACATTAGTCTTTCTTAGGTATTAGCATTGTTTTCTGGTTGCAGCCTTATCTTTGTTCTGGGATTCTGCTTGCTTCCTGGGAAGCGCTGTTCTGATTGTCACATATGCCTGGCGCCATGGGAACAGTGGCCAGAAGCTATGTGGGCAGCAAGGGTTCCGGATATAGGATGCTTTGTGTGAGCCACCAAGTGTACCTGCCACCTTCTGTGGGCTTCCTGTGCAAGGCCTACAGCCTACACTCAGATCCAGTGCCACAGTCTCCTGTTGTGTTCCAGTGGCTGGGCTCATACCAGTTGAAAGGGTTCAAGGAATGGAGCAGAGATGGCTCTCTGAACTTGGAGCAGTTTAGAACTGCTCAATGTCTGTTTTGGACTCGGTTTTTTAAACACTTTCTGTCCACCCACACAGCTGAGCTCCTGTCTAACAAAATTTCTGAAAGTTTCTGATTCCTTGTTGAATTAGTTTCCTAAACAAGCAGTAAGAAATTGTCAGGAATTCAGTGGCGTAAAACAACAGACATAGCCTCAGAGTCCTGGAGAAGGAGTGTACAATCAGTATCACTGAGTCAGAAATCCAAGTACGACAGGGCTGTGCTCCCTCTGTCCTGAGACTGGAGAGGAAAATCTTTCTGTATGTCTTCCAGATCTAGAGGCTGCAGGCGTCCCTAACCTTGTGAACACACCTCTCGAACTTCTTCCTCCATCTCTACATGGCTTTCTCTTTCATGAGTCTATCTAACCTGCCACCACCTGCCTTCTGCAAGGACCATTTGATTACACTAGGGCCTACCAGGTATCCCATGATAACCTGTTCATCTTGGAACACTTAATCTAATAATAATTTCAAAATCTCAACCATATAAATTACCATGTTCAGAGAGATATCATTTATCTCACTGTCTCTAATAATTCTCCTTTTATCAGTTTTGTTATAAATTTACATTTCCCCCTAGTTTTTACATTGCTTATAAGAATTAATTAAACATTATATATTATTGGGGCTGGCAGGTGGTGTGGTAGTTAAGAGTGCTGGGCTCCCACATGGCCAACTACAGTTTGAGTGGCGGACCTGGCAGCTTGCTTTCTCACATTCTCACTCTCTCTCACTCTGTCCTTCTCTTGTTAAATTAAAATAAATTTAAAAAATTTTAAATAAAATAATTCTTAAAAATTATATTTCATTTACAATATATTGCATATAACACATAGTATATGTTAAATGTACATGTAATATATATATATGTGTGTGTGTATATATATATATATATATTTACACATATATATATATATAAAATATATAGAAAATGAAAAATGGAACAATAAGTCAGTAATAAAACAAAAACACCCCCAAGTGTTTATAGGAATCTTGAGACATGACATGGAAGAAATTTCAAGTAAGTGTGGGAATAACTAATTACACTTGATAGGTAGCAATTTGGAGATAATAAAAAGCTAGACCCATATTTTTATTTATTTATACCAAATTCACTATTTGGTAGATTAAAGACTTAAATGTAAACATAGATGATCATAAATGAAGAAACAATCAAGAACAAGGAAAGAAAAAACAGTATATATTGAAGTAAATAATATGTTTAAATATGTCTTAATAAATTTCAGTATATGTTTAATTAACATTTTATTTAAGAATTATCTTTTGGTAGAATAAGACTTCCTAAATACACACAGCTAGAGATTAGTATACACACCTTTTATGAAAGAAATCATAATAAATAATACCCAATTAGTATTTAAAAATATGCTCCACTAGTAATTTAAAATATTATAAATTAAAGGGCCAGCAAGTGATGCGGTGTTTAAGATGCTGGACTCCCACATGGCTGACCATGATTTCAGTTCTGGACCTGGCAGCTTGAAACACACTAAGCACATGTGTGTGTGTGTCCAAAATCTGGAGAGGAGAATAGAGGATAAGGGATTGTGGCATGGTCATCCCCCTGGCAGTAATTTCTCACTTTCTCTTCCTCTCTTTCTGTCTCTTCAGTGAGCATAAGTACCCTATAGTAAAAAAAAAATTATCTTAGTAAAAAGATTACAAATCAAAACAACAAACTATATTTAGCAGGTATTAGATTGTCAGAGAAAAGACACAAATAAAAAATAGGCAAATGAAATCTTCAGAAGTTTTTCAGTATCAAATGTTAGAATAACCAACCAAGAGTGACATAAACAATAAAAACATTTGTTATGTCAACAATAAGCATCTCTGCAGTCAGTTATTTCCAATTAGTTACAAAGGTCAGTTTTGATATTGAGGATTCAACCTCTTTACATAGTTCTGTTTTGACATCCTTAATTTATTAGACTGATACTTGTGCTTGTTCTTGGAGTTCCAGGCATCAATTTGAACAACAACAAAAAATCTATCCAAAATAGTGCTTTTATTAAGGAAAGACTTATTCCAGAGGCCTCCCGGATATCACCCCTACAGGTCCAAATGGTCAAGATTAGGCCATGTGCTAGTTTACTGACTTCTGGAGAGTCTGAAAACTTGTATTGTTATAGTCAGTCTTTGTTATGAGACTCAGACCCTTCAAGGAGGCAAACTGTTGCTTTTGAAAGTATTTGTGTGTAGACTGACCTAGAAGAGGATCATTTCTCTTAATGTCTAGTCATGCTCAGTTCTTAACAAGCAGTCACTGGAATCTGGACACCTAAAATAGAAAACAACGATGAAAGACACCATCTTAGAACTTCTGCTATAATGAAAAACATGAGCTATGAGATATGGTAAATAATACATTTTATAAGCATATATATGTTTTGAAAAATATTTTTTCATTACAAATATATTATCTAATTGAAGAATAAATTGACTTTTGGACAGAAAAAAATAGATATACATTATAAATAAAAAGCAATATATATGATATATTTTGATGACATAAGTACAATGAATGTACTTCCTTAATATTTTTCATTATAATCTTATGAAATTTATGCATTTACTCAAAATGAAAGAAAGATATTGTACAATAGTAAATACAAACTTTTTTCTGTAATAAAATTTTTATTGATGGTGTGACAAAAATTATTTCCCAGCAAGATTTCCTTTAACTTATTTGTAGACAAAGAAGGAAGTGATGATGTGACAAGACTTCTGAAAAGACCTATTGGCATCATTTGCTTGCTGTCAAGATGACATTCATTTGCATTTTTGTGTCAGCCAATACCTCTGGAATGTGTTCCCATCAATAGTAAGTGACCTTTGTGCAATGTAATTCATGGCATTTTCCCAACATGAAATGACCTTGGAGTGAGTCACTTCCCACCTGTCCTTTGAGACCTATAGCCTTTGTCTACTTCATGGCATTACCAACCAGGGTAGCCCAGCCTGTCAGATGATGTCATCTCCACAAATCAAGTGCAACAACAACAAGATTTAAATTTAAATTTAAATCAGTACTTTCAATAGTACTTAATGTTGCTTTAATTTCCCTTTTAGAGAACTTCTAATATTGACACTTAAACGAGAATGATCCTTTATTGTGCCCACTTCTAAAGAGATAACTTGGCAACATGTATCAAAATATAAAATGTAACCAGTTAGTAGTATGGTGGTCAAAGCAGCTGGAACCCAAGTGGCTCACTATGTGGTTCAAGTCCTGGACCTGGAGGCTTCAAAAACACCCTGGATACATGTGTGTGTATGGATGCCCCAAATCCTGAGAAAAGAATGGAGAAGGAATTGCATCATGACCATCTCCCTGGAGGGTGTGGGGGGATGCTGCTTTCTCACTTTCTTTTCCTTTTTTCTGTCTCCTTCTAGCAAACACTTAAGCACAACTGCCTTACAACAAATTTTTAAAAAATTTATATATATGTGTGTGTGTATATATGTATATATATATATACACACACATATATATACATATATATATATATGTATGTATGTATACACATACATACACATACACACACACACACACACACATATATATATATATAAAATATTTGCTGATCCAAGATTCCATTGTAGAGATTCATGCTAAAGAAATATTTGGTCCAGGTGAGAGGTAGAGGGTTCAGATTCATCTTTCTGCAAGTGGAAATCAAGTCAAGGTTGATCAAAGATCTAAATCTAAGACCTCAAACTATAAAACTGCTTCTGAAAAACACTGGGGAAACTCTGAGAGACATTGGGGTAGGGAAAAACTTCTTAAATAAGACCCCCAAAGCACAGTTGATAATCCCCAAAATAGACAAGTGAGATTACATCAGACTAAGAAGTTTCTGCATGGCAAAGGACACAGTAATTAGTGTGAATAGATATCCCTCAGAATGGGAAAATATTTTTTGTAAACTATGCATCAGATAAGGGACTGATAACCAGAATTCACAAGTTAACTCAAGCAGCTGTTCTGGAAAAAGACGATCAATCCTATTAAAAGATGGGAGAATGAATTGGGGAAAAAAAAAAAAAAAAAAAAAAAAAAAAAAAAAACCACTCTCTAAAGATGACATACAAATAGCTAAAAGGCATATAAAAATATGCTCAACATCCTTCATTTTAAGGGAAATGCAGATAAAAACAACAATGAGATACCACCTAACCTCAGTCAGAATGACTAAGATTAAAAAGCAAAAACAAAACAAAAAAAACGATTAAGTACTGGCAGCGGTGTGGTTAAAAGGGAACTCTCTTACACTTCTGGTGGGAATGCAAATTGGTCCAGCCACTGTGGAGAACAATTTGGAGATTCCTCAAAAATCTACAAATATGACTACCATATGATTCAGCAATCCCACTCCTTGGTATCTACCCGAGGGACAAAAGAATACTTAATTGGAAAAGTGCTTGCACATCAATATTTATTGTGGCACTATTCACAATTGCTAAGTCATGGAAACAACCCAAATGCCCATGAACAGATGAATGGATAGAAACACTGTGGCACATATACTCAATGGAATACTATTCAGCCATATAAAAAAAAAAAAAAAAACAAAAAAACAGAACCCTGGCTTTTGACAGGAAATGGGTGAATATGGAAGATTTTCTGCTGAGTGAAGCAAGCCAGGCTATGAAGGAGAGGCATTGTATGTCCCCACTTAATATATACTGAGTGTCCGCACTCTGTGACTGAAACTAATTGACTAAAGGATATAGAAACACAGTTTATAGTTGTAAATACCAGACATTGTGTGTGTGAAAGAGAAGGGTCTGAAGAAGTACATTTAGAAGAAAAATAAAGAGGCAAAGCATTAATGGCACAAAGAAATGTGGTATTATCTGTTGAAGATATTTTGTAGTTTCATCAACTGTACTGGGGAGAAATGTTCATCTGTTGAAATATCCATTTTGTAAGCCAAATAATAATGTGATTGAATGTATAAAAGAAAAGGAAATTTAAAAAAAAAGAAAAAAAAATTTGGCCCAGTAAATTAATATAAAATTTGACATTTATATTAGTTGAAATAAAACTAGTGAAATAGACCATGCTTCAGTAGCAGATTCCAGACATCTTATACCTTAAGAAGGATGGAGTTAATTGTTTGTTTCTCCTGCATGAACGTCACCATTGGGCTGGGATTCTGCTTCATGTTCCTCACTCAAAGACCCTAATTTCAAGTGTTATTTTCCCCATAGCAGAAGAAAACCTAACTCCTGGGAGTTCTAAGATGGCCACTGGTGCAGCATTTCCACCAATGCTCAACCACTCAGCCAACCCTGGCAGTGGGCTCTGTCCTGTGCTTGGACTGAGGAGCTGCTAGGAAACTTCTGTAGAGCACTTCTAGTGACAATCATCCCTGTCACTGAGTTTTCTTCTACTGTTAAAAAATTGACAGCTGATAAAACAGTTGTCAGTGAAGGTTCAGTTAAATAGGTTATCATATACTAAAAGCATTGGAATCCAGGCAACTAAAGGAAAACCTCATGGCATAAGAGAATTCTGGCAACTCCTGTTGACAGCAGGAAGCAGTGATGGTTTGTATATGATATTTGGTCTCATTTAATTGAATGGGTAAAAAGAAATACATCGAAGTGTAGGGATGGCTGTAAAGAAGTTCAGATATGGTGGCTGTTGTCAAGGAGGGGATATTTGAGTAAGAACTTGATTTTTCTTTTAAACATTCTTGAAACATGTTTTATTTCCTCTGGAAAGTATCTATTGTCTTTATAAAACAATATTTCACACTGACTTGAGTTCGATGCTGGTGACTGAGATGTTCCATTATGATGATGAGTGACTCTCTAATTATTGCTATATTCCCATGTGATCTTTGCTTCAATATGGAAAACATATTGATTTTGTATATTAATGTTTTAATTAATTAAATTATTACATTATTATTATTATTATAGAAGCATTGTTTTGGACTTCTGTGTAGAACAATCTTACTATTCAAATTTAAGGGTATGAATATTGATTCCTTTTATAATTGACATTCCTTTTACTTTGCTTGCTATCTTATTGAAATAATTTGAGTTTATGGAATTTGCTAAATAATAGTGGGGATTAGAAAGAGACTGGTATTGGCTAGCTAGCCCTCCAAACATAAATAGCATGTGGGTATAAAATTTGGACAGTGCAAGAAAGAAATTCCTAGGGGAAAAAAAAAAAAGAGAAAATTCATGATGACTCTCAAACTTATCCCAGCTCTTGCCCAAGGACATTTTTTTCCAAAACTGTAATGAGCCAGTGTTCAGCAGAGCCCAGCCTCCTGTAAGGCTAAATAAGCAGCTTAGGTCCTTGGTAGAGGCAGGGGTATAATGACCCACAAATTCTTTTCTTTTCTTTTCTTTTCTTTTCTTTTCTTTTCTTTTCTTTTCTTTTCTTTTCTTTTCTTTCTTTTTTTTTTCTTTTTTTTTTTTTAAGAGGTTTTTCCTATAGGGCACATGCTCTCGCCAGAAAGACAGAGACAGAAAGTGAGAAATCATCCCCCGGGGGGATGGCCACACCACAATCCCTTTTCCTCCATTCTCCTCTTGGGATCTTGAGTACACAAGCACACACACCCATCATGAGTTTAAGCCATTGGGTCCAGGACTTGAACCATGGTCGACTAAATGGGAATCCAGCCACATAGCCATTATACCAGCTGTTGGTCCTCCCACAAATTTTTGCCAGAGTTCAGACACATGTACTATGAAACCCTAAAGACTCACATATTTTTATTTCCTCTGAAAAGCATCTACAGGAATTAAAATAAAAAGCAGTCTGAGATGACTCAAATATTAGATTCATTATGCAAATGTCATGTACCAATGGTCACACATATACTCAAAGGGACATGACCATGATGGCCTGAGGACAGAACAGGGTTTCTAGAGCAAAAATAGGGCTTGATTGGGTCTGTGGGTGGCATGATGGTTAAAATGCTGGATTTTCAGGACCAGTAGTTAGCGTAATGGCTATGTCGCTGGACTCCCATGTAGTCAACCGCGGTTCGCGTCCTGGGCCCAGTGGCTTAAAACTCATGCCAGGCGGGTGTGCGTGCGTGCCCAAGATCCCGAGAGGAGAATGGAGGAGAAGGGATTGTGGCGTGGCCATCCCCCCTGGGGGTGATTTCTCGCTTTCTATCTCTCTGTCTCTCTCTGTCTGTCTGGCGAGCGCAGGCGCCCTATAGCAAAAACCTCTCAGAAAAAAAAAAAAATGCTGAATTTTCAAGACCAGCAGATGGTGCAATAGTTACATTGATGGGCTCCCATGTAGTGGAATATGATTTGAGTCCTGGACATGGCAGCTTAAAAATCACACCAGGCGCGTGTGCCCGTGTGCCCCAAATCATAAGAGGAGAATGGAGAAGGGATTGTAATGTGGCCATCTCCTCTGGGGGGTTATTTTTCATTGTCTTTCTTTCTGTCTCTGTCTCTCCAGTGAGCACAAGCACCCTATAACATGACTGACTTCAGTTCAAGTCCCAGACCTGGAAGTTTGAAAATCACAACAAATAAATAGATAAATAAGTAAATAAATGTAAGAGAAATAGAAATGGGGCCTAGCCAGAAGTCATTAACTCATTAACACCAGTGATATCCAGCTGAACTCTGCAGAGGCCATGATTTGGAACAGCAATCATATCCTAGTGTAAAGCCTATCCAGGACCTATCTTCACAAAGCTTAAAGACCCAGATGGAGGAAGAAGATAAGAGGTGGAGAACTGCTAAGCT
The DNA here is from genome assembly GCA_026018925.1 of Tupaia tana. Taxonomy (NCBI): domain Eukaryota; kingdom Metazoa; phylum Chordata; class Mammalia; order Scandentia; family Tupaiidae; genus Tupaia; species Tupaia tana. Next base: position 13,898,193 of record JAKSZU010000002.1, read on the forward strand.
AAGGAGGCTTGAGGATATCTTGGGTCTCCACAGATCTTCCATAACAGAGTATAAAAGGGACTCTGTGCAAGTGTAAGGTGACCAGTCAATAATTTAAATACCTATTAAAACCAAAACCCTACACTCTTCAGAGGAAGATAATAAATTCAAAGTTCTCTACAATGTCATTCACAACATACAGCAAACAATAAAATGCTACTAGCAATTAAATGTATGCCAAATGAAAAATAAAAGGGAATACAATAAAAAAGTCTGAGATGACCCAAATATTAGATTTATTATGCAAATATCACGTAACAATGGTCATACATATACTCAAAGAACTGAAGGAGGGTATGACCTTAAGGAGTAAATGGCAAATCTCATCACTGAAATAGACATTTTAAAAAAGAATCAAAAGATAAATCTAGAATCTAGAAGTTCAATAACGATAATTAAAAGCACTGGGTGGGCTTAATGCCAGGATATGTACAGGCTGAAAAAGTACCCGCTGAGGCCCAGCTTCTGTGCTGCAGGTGTAGGGCATGACATTCATTAATGGAGCCATAGTGGGGCCAGGGTTTGGTTCTGGTCGACTTTAACATATCGTGCAGACACTCTGGCTGATTGAAGGTTGGGGGAAGAATCATGGCGTGGGGCAATCCTGTCAAAGATCTCTCTCTCTCTCATTCTTGCTCTCGCTCTCTCTCTCAAAAATAAAGAAACCTTAAAAATACTCATTGAAAGGCATGTATAGTATTCTCAACTGGGCTGGACTGAGGTATATATCATGTTGGGTAAAGTCTCTTTACAATATAAATGATGTATAAATAATGATAAAAATTAAAATAAAATACTCATTGATCTTAAAGAACAACTTAAACACATTTTTTAAAACTGAAAAAGAAGAGAGAAAAAAGATTGAAAAAAAAATGAACAGAGTCTCAGAGATTTGTGGTACAATGTCAAACGTGCCAATATGTGTGCAGTTCAGGTTCCAGAAGAAGATGGTGAGAATGGGACAGAAGATTTTAAAGATATAATACATAGATATATCTAAAAATTGATTAAAAAAATTAACCTAGAGTTTCAAAGACTCAGCAACCTACACCATAACAGACACCAAGAAAATCCCCAAGAAAAAGTATGTACCTCATTCTCAAGCTGCTGAAAGCCAAACATACAGAACATTTTAAACCTGCAAGAAGCAGACATGCCTCCATCTAGAGAGACCTAATAGTGGCTTCTTCAAGGCACTGGAAAAACAACTACAACAGCAACAACCATCCCGGAATGCTATGTCCAGTAATAGTGTTCTTTAAAGACAAGAGTGAAAAAAAGACATTTTCAGATAAATGCAAACTGAAAGGTTTCCTTGCTAGAAGATGTACATTAAAAGAAATGCTCAAGGCTGTCCTTCCAGCTGAAGAAAACTGATGCCAGGTGGAAACAGAGCTATGGGAGGAACAAAGAAGAGGATATAAAAATACTGAGTGACTTGCCCTAAGGCCCTGCCAGTCATGAATGCAGAGGCAGAAAGAAACACCAGGCTCTCAATCCCACACAGCGTCAGGTGAATAGGAAACCTAGATTATTTGCAAACTCTGTCTAAGTAACTTGACCCACAGTATTTTGTGCTTTCTACAAATAAAGCTACCTACATGAGAAAAATACCTCCATGGCTGTGAGCTCCTGGAATGTAGGATCCCAAGTCTCTTGATTCAAACATTTAAGTCAACATTTATTATTTCAAAATAAGAACATAACAGTCTCTCTCTCTCTCTCTCTCTCTCTCTCTCTCCCCCTGACCTCACACATTTTTTATGTACTTTTTCATCAATTATTCAACAAATTTCAAAAGCTATAACTAGGTGCTGAAACATTCCAGGACAAAGAGTAGAGCCTCTAGCAACCTAGAGCCCACACCCTTCAAGTTTGGAGACTTATTTACCTAAAACACACTAAGTGAATTGTAATTATATTCAAGGAGTTGAAGAAATATTGTCAACCTGATAATAATAGTGGTGATAGTAAAATTGCCTTGTTTTTTAGTTTAATGGTAATGCTACTTCTACATATGATGAAGACTGTTAATTTCAGGTGAATATTTTTTATTGTTTTGGAAATGTGCTTCTTTTTTTGGGTTATCAAGCACTTTATTAAGGCTCATCACATAGTGAATTTAAGTAATGTTAGCTAACATTCTACCCCCAAATTCTGTGAAGACAAACTACAAACACATAAAGAGACAGAGGGCAATGTATAAATATTATATATACATACATATGTATATATACATATATATATCTACACACACAAATGTATATATGTACACACACACACACACACACACACACACACACAGATATTTAGCTATATATAATCATTCACCACATAGCAATGGTTCAGTCAACAGTAGACCGCCTATGTGACAATGGCCCTATAAGGTTATAATGGAGCCCCCCCAAAAAAGTTTATAATTGAGCCAAAAAGTTATCACTTAGTGATGCTATCTTTCTCCAGATGTCCTAACACAATGAATTCCTCACATATGTGGTAATGCTGGTGTAGACAAACCTTCTGCACTAAAAGGTATAGCACATACGCTTATGTATAGCACAAAGTACTCAATATATTAATAAATGACTTTGTTATTGGTTTATGTATTTACTATACTAGGCTTTATATCAATATTTTAGAGTGTACTCTTAGTTATACATATAAAAATGGTGTAAAGCAATATGGTGTGTTCCGATAGCAGCAGCCTCATACATCTCATCTTTATGTGCTTCTTGATAGAATCATTGTCTCTTGTACTTGATTTAATCTCATGTTGTTTGTTTATCCTGGCCTTACAGTAGGACAAGATATGCAGGTGGAAGACAGTGACATTGATCATCCCAATCCTGTGTGGGCCTGAGCTAATATGTGAGTTAGCACATCTTAGCAAAATAAATTAAGAAAAATTTTAAAATTAAAAAATAATAAAATTAAGAAGAAACAAAGTTTATAGAATAAGAATATCAAGAAAGATTACAAAAAACTTGTACAGCTATTTAATATGTTTATATTCTAAGCTAAGTGTTACTGGAAAGAAATAAAAAAGTTAAGAAAATTAAGTTAGGGTTGATCCACTATTGAACAAAGAAAATTATTTTCAATAAATAAAACAGAATTATGAAGACATAATACTTTCTACTTCCATGATACATAAAAAGTTTTAAAAATGGAAGCTCACACATGATGAGATTATAGACCTAGAGCACCACATATAAACTACAAAATACAAATTGGTATGAGCACTTTGGAATGTAATTTGGCATCATTCAGTAAAGTCAACATTTTATACATCTTATTATATTTGTAGTAAAAAATATATTTAGTTAAAAATTGGTTATTAAAATGCACACACACTGGGGCTTGCAGGTGGCAAGATCGCTGGACTCCCACATGGCTGACTATGGTTAAAGTCTCAGACCTGGTGGCTTGCTTTCTCACTTTCTCTCTCTCTGTCTCTCTCTCTCTCACTTCGCTCTCACTCTGACCCTCTCTGGTCAAATTAAGTAAGTAAGTAAATAAATAAATAAATAAAATTCAATAAAATAGTTCTTTAAAAAATTTAAAAATTAAAAAAAATGTATGTACACATACACACTCACTTATTGCAAAAGTCTAATTATTTAATTTTTTAAAATAATCGAATAATAAAAACATCCAGATAAGAATTTACAAACAGAATGCTGATATAGAAATATTAAAATCAGAAAAATATTTAGACCCCAAAAAATATTTAGTGTAATAGAATAAACAATTCTCTGGGAAAGTATTAAAAATTCTAGGTGTGTTTAAGCTTAATTAAAAAGACCAATTATAGGGGTGAGCAGATGGCATGATGATTAAAGCACTGGACTCCCACATGGCCAACATTCGTTTGAGTCCCAAACCTGGCGATTTGAAAATCATGCTGAATGCCTGTGAGTGTGTGCCCAAAATCCCAAGAGGAGAATGGAAGAGAAGGGATTGTGGTGTGACCGTCTAAGCTGGGGGGGGGGGGGTGAGTTTTCACCTTCCCTCTCTTGGACCATCTCTGGTAAGCACACATGCCTTGTGGCAAAAACCTAAAATAAAAAGAAAGACTAATTATAGAATCAGGTATGTAAAATTGACAAACCCAGATCATAATTTTGGGGAATTTATTGTATTAATATCAAAATGATAACTCAATCTGATCCCCCTTCAAAAGAAAAAAAATAAAACACTGAAATTATAAAGAAATTAAATTAGACAATAAATAAGCATAGTGTAATTGGAATGTTCAATATTATCCTATATTTAGAGAGTACTGTTAAAAATGAGAGATTTGATGACTGGTAAGCTACAAAAGTACAAATGACTTGATGGGATAGAATTAGTTCTGCGACATGACATGAGTTAGAATTCAAAAACAAATTAATAGCCCAAAAGTCCTCATATATTTGGAGAGTAAGAATTCCAACCAGAATGTATATTGGATTTATTTTTAAAATGTTAACAGCTATCAAATAACCACTGATTTTATGAACTGACTTATACAAGTAGGTTTTCTAGCATTTTCACATCATAGTATTCATGGACTAAAGTCAGCTCCTGGTGAATCTGTATCATACAGGATTCAGTTTGCCTTTATTTTATTTAGGATTTTACTTGTATAATCTCAACACACTTACTTTGTGAAAATAAGTAAATAGAGGTATGGGTAAATAAGTAAATGAACATTTGGTATTAAGCAATGTCATAAGCAAATTTATACTCAATCCTTTTCAACAGTTTAGTAGCATTTGACCTTCTTGACTTTTGAACTCCTTGAGGAGTCAGCAGTTCATTTTTCCCAGTCATGTCTACTAATTTTCCATTTATTCTTTCACTCTTGAAGTTGACAATTTAACACCGCTTTCTCCTTGGTCCTTCAGTGCTTCTGTCATCCTCCTCTCAGCATATAGCCACTTTCTACTTCACTGAGAAACCAGGAGCAACCAGAAGAGAATGTTCATGAACTCTCATCACCCTCTCTTCATGGAATCTTCCTTATGTAGCCAGGGGAACACAGAAACCAGGCAAATTTCACACCTTCCCTAAACTGAAGTTCTCACCCTGGTCATTACTCTCCCCTCTTGCACCAACTTTGCTGAAGCAAAGCCTAGCTTCTAAGACTAACAAAGAACCTGCACACTTGACATCACACTCTTCCCCACCTACTGCCTCATTTTGACTTTCAGCTAAAGAACTGTAACTGTTCCTGCTATGACCATCATCTCCACTTTCCTTTTTCTTTTATCTTGGGAAGCTCCATTCAGACTTTCTCTGATGTTCCACTGAGTCAGGTCTGGTAAAGATAAATAATGACCTTCCTCGTGACCAAAGTTGCACCAGATCTTGGTGTGAGGACCTCTCAGTTCATCCATTCATTTTTGTATATTTTTTGGTCACATCTCACTCTGTGGTTTCAAGTATCATCTACTGGTGGACAGTCCCCAAAGATTTACATTTACTCTTTGTGTCTCCCTTGAGCTCCAGACATAAATATACAATTACCCATTGCCGTGACTCCAATGTGTCCCCTGAAAGTGGGATGTGATTGTGTTGGGAATAATTAAGAACAAACTTATTCTGATTGCAGCATCAAGAGCAGGAGACTAACGAGCTGGGGCTCCCCAAATGAATACCAATGGGTTTATATGGAAAGGTCAGTGGACATGTGGACACAACTGTGCTCAGGCCCTCCTGTTGGCATGAGCTGCTCTGTTCTGCATGTACTCCTGTCCTCGCCGTGTTGATGCAGTTAGAAGAGCCTCAGCCAATGGGGCTGTGAGCTCCATAAACCTCTCTCTATAAATTGGCAGCCTTGAATATCTCTGTCGTTAGTATCAGAAAGGAGTGAAACTCCCACTACTCAGATGTAAGCAGACAGCACTAAAGTATCACACTCAGAATAAACTCCACAATTTCTTTCTCTCCAAATCTATTTCTCCTAATGGGCCTACCACATAAATAAGTGGAAATTGAATTCTCTGAGGAGTTCTGGCCCCAGACTTGGTGTTTTACTCAATCCTCTCTTCATCTCCCACACTTAGTACATCATAAGGCAAATATCCTCACGTTACCACCCTGGGCTGCTCACTATCCACTTCCTCTCCACGATTGCACCAGCCTCTGGAGGTGTTGTGTCTCCCTCCTCCTCATGGGCAGGGTGTCATCACCTGGCACACCCACAGTGGCCAGGGTGGGGTTATCAGATGTTGATTCTCTCATGCTCAGAACCTTCCAGTGACTTCCAGTCTCTCTAGTCCTAAAAGCCAGAGGCTCATCATGGCCTCTCCAGCCTGCAGGGTCTGTCCTCTGCACCTCTGACTGACTTTCTTCCCTCTTCTCCGTGCACTCACCTGGGGCCCTGCTTTCCTGGCATGCTCTCCCTGTCTGGAAACTTTCCCTCCAGACATCTCCATGCTGTTGGAATTAATGCCTGGCAAATCCCATGCTCCATCAATGGTTTCTAAAGGAATGAACTTTCCACACCCACTTTTTTTTTACCTGTGTCACAAATAAAAGAGCAAGAGGAGCTTCTCATTCCACTATTGCCTCCATAGCTTTGCTGCTGGAGAATGGCTTGCTACAGCATCACATCCCCTTCCCCAACTCTGAAGAGAGAGAGGCGACTGCCTCTTATCACAATGAAATCAAGATTTATGGGTATTTTTCACTTTGGCTGGTCCTTGAGACAAAGGAGCAACCATTGGCTGTCTTTGCCTAGTTAATGGAGTCACTATTTAGTGAATGCAACTTCCAAGGATGAGAAACAGGGAAGGTCAAGAGCTAAACAAAGAAACACCTGCCTTTTGCCCTTAGGAGAGCAGCGATTTGGTCACGGGTGCACAAGACAGGAGAGAAAGTGGCCCAAAGGAATGAGAGGAGGGCCACGGCATGGTGATGCCTGGCAGGGTGTGAGCACAGACAGAGAACATCTTTCAGAATGAAAATGTACTAGTGCCATCTTAAATCACTTCAACAGTGATGGAAGAACCGTGTCCCCCTCCACAAAAAATATTCAGAGAAATCTGCTGTACTTTTTCTTTGATCACACTTACTTTTAAAGGAATGAAGAAAAGTGACAATTTCAGACTGGCTTCACACACAAAGAACAGGATCGATGGCCCAAGGACTGGAGTACACCATAAACTACCCTCTGGAGATGAAAGCAGGGGCAGGGAGCCAGGAGCACCCTCGCTGTCCAGGGCATGAGCTGCAGGATGGCAGTGGTGACCCGCAGGTGTGGAGTCTGGGCATGTACAAAACCCACCTTTACCTCCGGGGCCAGAGCTGTCATTTAAGCAAGGGTACAAGGAGGCAAAATAGACAGACTGCAATGCAATAAAAAATGAAATAGAAGATAGAGACCTGTTCTTTTTCTTTAGCTTGACAAAAGTATAGCATTTATTGTATCTTTGATATCTTAAACTGTATACAAATTATGTTTGGGAATTTTAAGTAATTCTTGTCAGTATATTTTTTTTCAGGAAACTGTCTTCGATTGTAAGTAAATCCATGGACACCTTTTTCTAATCATCTAAATGTCAATAATGTTAATGTTACTTCTCCTTTAGAGAAGAGAATATTCAAATCTCTGAAAGTCAAAAAGAAAAAGCACATTTTAATTATTCATAAGCTACATTTATTTATATTGTCAGACTGCACATATTTTCTTCCACAAATCTGTTATTTTAAACGTTTTTTGTTATATCAATATTTTCAGTTAAAAATTAAGAAACATATTTTTTTAAATGTGAGATGGTCTTATCCAAAAATATTACTCACATCTGCCTTTCTAAATTACTTCATGTATTTTAATCTCTTATCTGGTATGACAAAGAAAGACAAGCTCACAGAGGATGCATTTTGATGATAGCAGGGACACAGCTCCCCTTGGTCTGAGGACTGTGGTGATGGCCTAGGACCAAGAGTCCTCCCTCGCTGCCCCACTGTCCCCTAGATCATGAGAGGCAGAGACTGTGGTCCATTGAAATCCATTATCACTCTTCTTTTATAGAACTATGTGCTGGTGGGGAAGGACATTTGGAGCTCCATGATACAAAGGTTTCAGAGCATGAAACCACAATGGTTTGTATTAAGACAGAAGTGGCTTAGAGAAAAAGAGGAACTTACAATGTTTAATAATAGTAATAATAATAATAATGCTACCTAATATTTAAGAGCATGCTGGGAAATCTTAAGAAATCTATTTCTTAGTTTCCAAACAAATATACAAAATACATAAGTAGATTCTATTTTCCCCTTTGTAAGATAAATGATGGGCTGAAGCAGACACAGGATTAGTGAGGAGACAGGAAGTCCAAGACCATAATAACCCAAGGATTAGAATCCTAAGTGTAGGGACCAGCAGTTAGTGTAATGGCTATGTCGCTGGACTCCCACGTAGTCGACTGCGGTTCGCATCCCGGACCCGACCCGGCGGCTTAAACTCACGCTGGGCGCGTGTGCGTGCATGCCCAAGATCCCGAGAGGACAATGGAGGAGAAGGGATTGCGGTGTGGCCATCCCCCCCTGGGGGGTGATTTCTTGCTTGCTTTCTGTCTCTCTGTCTCTCTCTTCTGCCTGGTGAGCGCACGCGCCCTATAGCGAAAAAAAACTCTCCAAAAAAAAAAAAAGAATCATAAGTGTAAATTGACTACACAGGAGGGCGACAGTGATGAGCGTGATCACAGCGGTGATGAGGAGGAGGAGGATGGCGGCACTCACTCTGCAACAATCACTTCCGGCCTGTGGGACAGTACAATGCTCACTTCCCGTTGTGGAGGTGAGAAAGCCGACTGAAGTTGAAGTGGTCTGTCAAGCACATGCAGTCCTGGGTGAGAGTGAGACTTTCAATAGCGTTATGAGAGAGGCAGAGACAGGTGAGTCAGTGTGTGTCCTGCTGGGAATCTGGTCGTTAAAGCCAGAAAAATACATAGAGCATGTGGCGCCTTCTCGTCCAAGTGAGTCCAGAGCAGTCAGGAGAGTGGAGAGCAGAAAGAGAGCAGAGACACGTGAGGTTCATGCCCAGGAAGTACTTGGCGGATCCTATTTGACCATCATTGATGTGCATAGTAGAATATCTCCAGTGCTACGTTATCAGTCCTTCGCCATCCTGCGCGCTCTCCTCGCCCTCCTGATTTAAAGGAGGACAGAATGGAGTAAGCAAATCCCACAATACCAGAGAACACAATAAAGCAGGGTGGTAGAAATGAATAATTAAAAATCAGTTTCATTTTTCTAAGTTCTGTGCCAAAGGAAGGAAGAATGCTAACAGTATGCCAGAGGAGGCTGACTCCTTTCCAAACCAATCTGGAAAACAAAAATGTTTTAAGTAACAGGTGTACTTTGACTCACACGCCCCAGGTTATAGTAAAGAAACTCAGGAGTGAGTAGCAGCTGATTCTCCATCATTAAGGGTCTAATTAATGAGCTAGCCTTTCAGCCGTGGAATCCCCTTGATTTTCTTCTGGGAGTCTGGATCTTGATGATCACTCTGATAGCATCTCCTACAGGAGATGAGAAGTATAATTAGTATATTTTACATTTTGTGAAAAGTTCAGACAAGTGATCTGATGCTGTAGACAATGTTCTGGGCTGGAGTAGCACCAGCTTCCTGGAGTTTGTGACAGCTGCTCCCAGACAAGGTGAAGGTGTGTGGCTGGTTCTGGATCACACACCAGGAGCTGGGGAGGAGGTGAGACTACGGTCTCATCTGCCACCTGTCCCAAGCCACTCCAAGCCCTGGGGCCAGTACCCCTTTTAGCTATTCTAGTCACATCAGAAAAACGTTCCAGACCAAGGAGCAGCAGAAACAGACAGGAGTCAGAGCCCTATCACCACGAGACGGAAGAGACAGTTGGCCAGTGGGGGCCCTGTAAAGCAGCTCTGCGCCTGGAATGGTGATGACATTTGCCATTTTCATTTTGTGCTTCTCCTCACATGCTGGCTGCAGAAGAGGCTTGCTGGGTCCACAGGGAGCAGCTGCTGCTTCACAGGAAGGAAGGAGGGCTCAGCAAGCACAGAAGCAGCCCGTGCGCCTGGTGCCCTGGTGGAGCTGCGCACCCTTCTCCCTGCCCAGGAGCAGTCTCCCTCCTCAATCCAGCGGGAAAACTGGTCTGCAAAACAGGGCTGAGCACGGAGGTGGGCTTCTGCGCGGCCAGGCTCCTCTACGTAGATCAGCGTTTGGCTTCTCACCTGTTGTGATTCTCATAAACTTGATGATGACTCAAACTATCCCTTTTCCTTAAAGTGTAGAGATGCAGCTTGTTTCTCCTCCAAACTCTGCATATTGACAGATCATAAAGCCTGAGATCCAGTTCCTATTTGGGGCACCCAGTACATAGACTTGTCATGCCTGTCTCATTACTATTGTTGATGGAAATAATCAAACCCTTTAAAATACTGAATAAACTTCTTTCAAAATATGTGTGACTGAAGCTTGCGAGGCTCCAGGCCGAGTGTAATTAATGCAGCCTTGGACATGTTTACCCAGGATATACCAACCTCGGGCAGGTTTTAAAGGCAAACCCACAAGTGAGAGAGGAGGCAAGAGAGGGGATTATATTAATTGTTTTGGGACAATAATCCTTGACTTCCTAGGACAGTAACAACAGTGCTGTCAATTTAAGGTTGAATTGTGTCTGCTTGGGCAGATTTAAGCAACAAGGGAGTTTGGAAAAAGTGGCTTTTAGGCCAAGTTTATGTGAAGTTCACTGACCTTAAAGATGCCAGAAACCTATATTTGACATTACTTGTTAGAGTCTTTTCCATGAGGAGCAATTTTGGAACTGTGGATGACAAAAACTTAAAATACCCAAAGTTAGTCATTTGATAATAGTTTACAATAAGATTGATATAATTGATGAAGAAATTCAGTTCATTCTATTTCATATAGCACTTTTTTAAGAGAGATATTTTTGCCTTCAGGAGTGTATGCTAGCCAGAGAGACAAAGACAGAGAGAAAGTGAGAAATCACCCTCCAGGGGTATGGTCACATTGCAATCCCTTCCCATCCATTCTCCTCTTGGGATTCTGGGCAGGCACACACATGTGCCCAAAATGAGGTTCAAGCCACCAGGTCCAGTACTCAAACCATAGTCGGTCATGTGGGAATCCAACATCTTTACCCGCACACCACCCACTGCCCCTTATAAAGCATTTTAAGATAAAAACCAGAATTTATGACTGACAAAATCATATCAGGACCATTGGATCTTTATAAATTTAATGTAATCTTTAGAACACACACAGTAATAAAAATCCTTAATTTCTCAAAGCTCAGTTTTTCTAAGTAATCAAAACCTTGACAAGATAACATGAAACATACACATTTGTTTCTTCAGATCAGTTACCTGAAGATGAAGAAAAATGTCTTGCCAAAGGATTGTTTCTTCTTGGAAAGAATAGGTTAATAGTTTAAGAAAACTATGTTGTTCTAACATAGAAGACCAAATTTTATTTTCACATCAGAAAATATTTTTGTGCAATTAAAAAACACTTTAAAGCAGTGTTTTTTATATTTTAACTGACTTCATAAAATTACCTTTACAAACATAACTTTCTTTCAGACCCTTTCTAACATATGTAAGACTTCTACAACATGCTTATACTTTCACTATTTGCCCTAAATTTTTATCTTTCCAGTTTGGAATAATGCAGCCATTTACTTTGGGACAAAATTTCATCATACAAAATTCTTTCCTATACAGAAATTTTTTTTCTTTTTTTCTTTTTTATCCCCTTCTTTTTAAATTTTTTAAAAAAATTTTTGTAGTTTAACTTAGTTTACTACGGGGTTCATGTGCTTACTTGAGAGACATACAGAGAGGGAACATGAGAAATCATCCCCCCGCCCAGGGGGGATGGCATGGTCATAATCCCTTCTTCTCCATTCTCCTTTCAGGATTTTGGGTCCACACACACATGCACCCTGCTTGTTTTCAAGACACTGGGTCCAGGACTGGAATCACACAGTTGATCATGTGGGATCCAGTTCTTTGGCCTCCAGGCCCCCACTGGCGCCTCCTTTTAACTTTTCTTATAAAAAAAAAAAAAAATCCTCCTACATTTAACTTTCTTTCCATATCCTTCTTTTCTACTTACTATTTCCTTTCTGCTTTGATTCTCTTTTCTTTTTAAATTTACTTTTACAAACAGCCTTTACTAACTTGTGAAATAGAAAAAAACATTTTTTTCTTTTTTTCTTTTATTTTAGAGGTTTTTGCTATAGGGCACGAGTGCTTGCCAGAGAGACAGAAAGACAGAAATTGAGAAATCACTCCTTTGGGGGTGGCTGTGCTGCAATCCTTTCTCCTCCATTCCACTCCTTGGATTTTGGGCACGCACAAACATGCGCCCAGCACGAGCTTTAAGCCTCCAGGTCTGGAACTAGAGCTGCTCCGCTATGTGGGAGTCGAACAATGTAACCATTATGCCATCTGCTGGTCTCAAAGCATTATTTTTTTTCTTAATAAAAGGGCAGTCTCAAAAAATAAGAAACCTTAAAAAACATCATAATTTTCCTTTTATATGTTTTGTATATAGCTATTAATTAGATATTAGACAGGTATTAATTAGAACTTTTAACACTTAGCTTTAATTCCTAGGAAGCAATTTTGGATTATTTTATATCAACATTTTATGAATATGCATATTATCATGTCTAAAATTATGACCTTTATTATAGAACAAATTTTCCATATAAAGAAAACTTTATTAATAGACTCAAATATTTTTGTTTCTATAAAATTTTTAAGAATAAATGTAAGTAAATTTAAATTTTATGTTATTAGAATATTTTAACTTAGTTAAAAATGGCTCATCTTGGGGCCAGCAAGTAATGTGGCAGTTAAGGCACCAGACTCCCACATTGTTTACAGAGGTTCAATTCCCATACCTGGTGGTTTGAAAATCAAGCTGGGCATGTGTGCGTGCGTGCCCAAAATCCCAGAAGGAAAATTGTGGAGAAGGACTCGTAGTGTGGCCATCTCCCCTGTCTCTCTCTGTGAGTGCACACACACCATGGCAAAAATAAATAAATAAATAAATACTTTAAACAAAATGTTCATATAGTTTATGAATATATGTACTACTTAATTTAACCTATCTTTAAAGTTGATATATAAACATTGCATTTATTTTTCCCTAATTTATTTATAAAACTATTATATCTTGATTATTTATAAAAAATGAGAGTTCTGGGTGAGCAGGTGGTGTGGTGGTTAAGTGCACTGGACTCCCACATGGCCAACCATGCTTCAAGTCCCGGACCTGGCAGCTTACTTTCTCGCTTTCTCACTCTCTGTTTCTCTGTGTGTGTCTTTCTGTCAAGTTAAAATAAATAAATAAATAAATAACATTAAATAAAATAATTCTTTATAAAAAGAGAGTTCTGCCTAAGTTTTTTTTATTAATGTAAGTTATTGTCCTTTTAACCATCTTCACATCATGTGAATGTTAGATGTTCATCTTAAGTTGTTGATAACTTAGAAGATGATAGCTGTTTTCATTAACTGAAAATACTGTCAGTCTTATTTATCAAAGATTTACATGAATAAAGATCATTTCACTTGTAGGCTGAGGTTATAGTTTTGTAACTTTAAAACATTTAATCACGAGTGACCAGCAAATCCAGGCAAAAACATATGTTGACAATTTTGAAGATATCTTCATTTTTATTTAACCTATAAATCTGAAACCAGCTTATTTATCAAAGATTTATTCTACTTAATTTGCATGAATGTGTAAAGCATTTGGATTAATTACTGTGAGTGTTCATTTATCTTTAAGCCAAAATAAATAAAATTCTTTAAGAACTTTACCTTGCAGACATAAGACACAAGTATGTGTGTATATGTACATATATATATATATATATATATATATATATATAAATGCTTTGTCTGCATAGTAAATTTTGTATACGTGTGTGTGTGTGTGTGTGTACGTGTACGTGTATACACACAAACAAATATAAGCACATGTAAGGGGGTGTTGTTTATCAAGGTGGGTGTGTGGCAACAGGTTGCCTGGTGCTTAAGGTGATGGACTCCCACATGGCCATCTGCCATTTGAGTCCCAGACCTGGCAGCTTGCCTTCTCACTTTCACTCTACCTCTGGTGAGCATACGTGCCCTATAGCAAATTTAAAAAATAATAATAAATTAAATTAAAAGAGTTTTGAAAATGTTCATAGAAAATGTACACTGTGGAAAAGCTGTGTGTGGATTTAGACAATGTCTGCAGTAAAATAAACTCGTACTCTGTATCTTTGTTTCCACGGATGCCTCCAACTATCCCTGTACAATATAAACAAACACATGCTATTATAGCTTTATATTGTCCTGATCTCGTGAAGACTGTGGGTCAAAATTGTGGAAAAACCTTTGAAGTCTGGTTTTTTAAAACCTCTGTAACCATTTTTTTCTTTATTTGATTTCAAATTAATTCAGGACATAACTCTTAAATGTTTACATTTTAGTTAAAACTAGTTGAACCTGTGTAAGAAAAGGAAATTTCCAAGCAGTCTTGAAATCTTTCTTAACCTAAAACCACAAGCAAATGAAAACAACAACAACAAACACAAAAAAAACAGTACATTCAAAACAGGCAGAGAAAATAACAGAAAAATGAATGTACACAGAAAACCAAGAAGCTTTTGAGTTCACCAGAATATAAGAGTTGGTCATAATCAGAGATTTAAAGCAGAACCAAGGGGCAAAATCTTGACTGAAACTAATTCCAAAAGCTAACAAACTAACATTGGCAATTTTAAGCCCAAACCTTCACTGGATTGAAATTCCTGACCAAACAGATACCTCATTAAGAAGTAGAAACCGTAGTTGCAGTGAGGCAGATCTCCCTAGGAAAAGGAGGATTTACGGAAAAACAAAAATGGAAAACAAAAGACAAAAACCCAGTCCGATTAGTGTCGTATAAAATCGTACTGAGACTCAACCAAGGAGGGAGTTTGGCAGTCTAACATTCAGGAGAACTGGTTTTCATACTCAGCAAGCCCCAGGAGATGGGGAGAACTTGAAAGGCCCATGCTGTTAGCAAATGCCAAGTCCAGAGAGAGTTCTGGGTGGTCAGAATATCACTCTCAAACCACACACTGGGCACCATTTATGATGACTTCAAAAAGATAAACCGACTTGAGGTATGTGAAGCAATGGAAATGCATGTGGGCATGTACGCAAAGACTCCAACTGACTTGCAGACAGGCTAGCAGCTTAGAGCACGGGTTTAGGGCTGGGGTACCAGCACGGGTGGGCCTTGTGGCCATTCTATGTAAGAAAACCTAGGGAGCTAGATGAGTCTCTGAGGCTTACTCAACTGGTTCTCTGGCAAGCCATGGTTTGACACAGGTCTTCCTAATCATTCTGAAAACAGCCTTAATTCCAAATATCACAGAACGTGCGGGCATGAGACACGAGTGCCTCACTAAGGATCTGTGTAGAGCCCCTGGTGTAGGTGCCCAGCTCTGCTCTTCTATTCTCAACTGTCCAAATCGGTTTTTTTTTTTGTTTGTTTGGCTTTAATTAATTTTTACTTTTATGCCAGAGGGCACATGCACTTGATTAAGAGAGAGAGAAACAGAGAGAGAGAGAGAGAGAGAGAGAGAATTCCCATCACTTTTCTCTAAGACACAATATTTAAAGTAAAAACAAAAACTTGAACTCCTTATCCCCTTGTGACTCTCATAACTCTGAGTAGTCGAAGAACCCTGCTGATTCCGGACACTCAGAGCCTCTGATCTCTGAGACTAAGTGTTCGTTTCATGGTCGCATACTTTCTTGTTTGTTTTTTTTTTGTTCCTCATTCTCATGCCACACTCCGGTTTCTTCCAGAATCACCAGCAGCGAGACCTCAACTGCCCAAATCTTACTGGCCCTGCTGGGGCCATTCAGAGCACTCAGGCCAGCTGGTCCTTACCTGGCAGACCTGAAACACTGTGTCCAGTCCCTGAGCTCCAAGCTGTTTTCCCAATATCTTTAAGAAAACATAGAATATTTACTCTTTTAATAAAATTAAAATTTTCTCAGCCTTAGTGATGCAGTTCATAGTGCAAAGTATAGCTTTTAAATTTAACCTTTAGGCATATCAATGTTTCATCAATTTTTATTCTAATATTTAATCTATTTTTATTTTCAATTTTTAAGCCTTTTACTTTAAATTTTTGACTTATAGAAAAACCATAAAAAATTCTTCATCCTGCTTCTTTTAATGCCTACATCTTATTTAATTAGAGTACAAATATCAAAATGAGAAATTTAATATTATTACAACACTATTTACTAAGGTCTTATTTGAATTTCACCAAATTTCTACACTTGTCATTTTCGTTTTCTTCTTTCCCTCCTTCCTTTCTTTCTTCTTCCTTTCTTTCTTCTTCTCTTCCTCCTGGGATCTTGGGCATGAATGCACATGTGGTCAGCATGACTTTCAAGCCACTGGGTCTGGGACTTGAACCTTGATTGGCCATGTAGGAGTCTAGCAACATAACCACTAAACCATCTGCTGGGCCTCACAAATGCCATTTTCAGTTTCAATATTCTATTCAAGATCTTATCTACGTCACTTTCTTTTCCTTTGTAATTTATAATTATGGGGACTCACTGAGGTTTTAATTTGTTTTTCCTTTTCTTAAGTTTATTTATTTATTTTTTTCATGAGTAAAACAGAAAAAGAAAGAAACAGAGAAAGAATTCTCAATAGGACCTTGACATAGTGACCTACCCTCAGCCTTCAGCCACCCTGAATCTCAGGCACACAAGTGTGTAGTGTGGGGCTCCCTTGCAGGCCACTGTGCCACTGGTTCCTAATTTGCTTTTTCTTACTTATCTATAGGTTATATTTTTTGTTTTATATCTAAGAAATAAAACTGGTTTTTAGCCAAAATAAAAATGATTTTTATAATATGTTTTCTTTTAAGAGGTTTTGTTTTTCAGGTTTTTGCCATGATGTGTGTGCACTCGCCAGAGAGAGACAGAGAGAGGGAAAGTGAGAAGTCACTCCCCCAAGGGGAATGGCCATACAGCAATCCCTTCTCCTCTATTCTCTTCCTGGGAATTTGGGCATGGGAGTACATGCACCCAGCATGATTTTCAAGCTGTCATGTCTGGAACTCAAACTGTGGTCAGCCATGTGGGAATCCAGCACCTTAACCAACACACCACCTGTTATCCCTAATATAATTTTTATTTTTTCATTCAGATTTGTAATAATTTTATGAAATAATTTTTTGTATATGGTACAAGATATGAATTAAGGACTTTTACTTATGGATTTTCAATTGTCTCAGCATAATTTTTATTCAAAGGCTGCATTTTTTTAATAAATTTCTTTTGTGCTTTTGCAAAAATTAATTAACCATATATATATATATATATATATATATATATATATAGGTTTATATCTGTACTTTATTATAATGTATTGATTTTTTTCTATGGCAACTGATGCTTTTTATTACTGTAGTTTATAGTTAATCTTGAAATCAGAGAGTAAATTTTCTCATTTTGTTTTGTTTTTCTTTTTTCCTTTTTGTTAGATTTTTATCATAGAGCATGTATGCTCTCCAGAGAGAGACAGAATGAGGGAAAGTGAGAAATCACTCCCCGGAGTGATGACCACACCACAATTCCTTCTCCTCCATTCTCTTCTTGGGATTTTTGGGCATATATGCACATATGCCCAGGATGATTTTCAAGCTTCTGGGTCCAGGTCTTAAACAGTGGTCAGCCACATGGGAGTCCAGCACCTTAACCACCACACCACCTGCTGGCCTTAAATTTTATTTTTCATATTCAAAATTAGTTCACTTTTTTGTGTTTGTTTTCATATGTATTTTGTAAATATTTTGTCAATCCATAAAATATAATTATATAATTTGATTTGGATTCTACAAATCTATTTAGAGTAACTTTTCAGCAGTATTAAATCTTGGCCAAGCCATGGTGGTACATACTTTTAAAATGCTGTGTTACATAGCTAATCATATGGAGTGCCTGGATTTAATTCCCAGTCCAACTTGAAGGCCTGGTACACTGGTATGCACCTGCAATCCCAGTAAATTGGGAGCCTGAGGCAGGAGATTTGTGAGCACAAGGCTTTCCTAGAAGCATGGAAAGATCCTGTGCAGATAAAGAACTGGATATCCTAGTCTCAGCTGGGAGTCTGAGGCAGCAGGATCACCATAATGAAGAGTCAAAAAAAAAAAAAAAAAAAGTCTTGCAATCCATGAACATGATATATCATGGCATTTATTTTAGCCATCTTTGACTTATCTGCATAGTACTTGTCAATTTTCAACAAATATATTTTACATGTATTTATTAGTTTCATACCAAAGTACTCCATGTTTTTTGGTGCTATGAAAAATACTGCTTTTAAATTTCAATTTCTAGTTATTCATTGTTAAAATATAGAAAGTCATCTCTTGTTCATACAGACCTTATATCCTATAACCTTATAAAGGTAAATAAATAAACCCTAATAGCTTTTATTTATTATGATTCTTTGTAATTTTTTATATAGACTTTAGGCAAATGAAGCTCATTTTATTTTTTTCTACCTAATCTTTACTCCACCCCTCACCTTTCTTTTCCTTGCTTTATTACACAGGCAAAGATCGCCAATACAAGGCTGAATAGAGATGGCAAGAAGAGAAGTTTTGCCTCATCCCTACTGTTGGGGAAAAGTATGTTAGTTGTAGGTTTTAACTGATACTTGCCTTTTTTCAGGTTAAGGAAGTTACCTTTAATTACTGCTTTACTGAGAGTTTTTATTATGAGTTAATGCTGAATTTTGTCAGATGTATTCTCTGCAACTATGGAAATCATCATATAGTTCTTTATTTTTTGTACTGTTGCTATGATAAATTGCATTGATTGGCAAATGTAAAATGAAACTTGCATTCACAAGACAAAAGCTACTTCATCATGTATTCTTGCAAGTATTTTGCTGGACTTGATATGCTATTATTTTGTGGAAGGTTTTTGTGCCTGTGTTTATGAGAAATATGGTATGTAGTTTTCTTGTGATTTCTTTGCGTTTGATATCTAATTAACGGTGTTTTTATAGAAGACACTGAGAAGTATTTGCTTCTCTTTTGTTTTCTTTAAGTTATTATAGAATAGGCATTTTTTTTCACTTTCTATATTAGATAGAATTACTCAGAGAAGTCATCTGGCCAGGAAGTTTTTGTTCCTGCTGGATTCTCAACGTTGGTGTTTCATGATGGATTTATCATACACAGGAGGGTGCAGTAGGCCACTGCCCCCATCCCCAACATCAGGCTGCTTTTGCTTGCTACTCCAGATGACTAAGGTTGTGGAGGGTAGGGGGATTCTCTGTGTTCTTTTTCCCTGCTCAGTCCTAGGTGGGCCCACTGTGCCAGATACTAAGGAATGGGAGGAGGCTTTCCCCATGATTGACCTCTCCTCCTAGAGGCAGCAGACCGCCTGAGGGTGGAAAGGAGGATGACATTTGCTGACCTTCCTCTAGCAGTTTAAGACTCTGCCCAGGTGGGGCTTTGTGTCTCAGGATTTCTAGTAAACACCTTGAACGTGCTGGTCAAACCCTGAGAGTGGGTCCTCTTGTGTCTGTAGCTCCGAGGGCTTCTATATTCTCATGGAGCTCAGTCTGGGCAGTTAGCGCTCACAATTCCCCCTGGATGCTCGTTACCTACTCGTATCACACCTGATGTAGACCCTCCCGTGCTCTGCCACAAGTAATTAAATGTGCCGTCACATCTCCTGGAGAGCTGGTCTTTCCTTGGATTTTCTTGGTAACCCTGTAACCATCACTCTTTCTCCTCAAGATAAAGTTAAGTATGTGTTGTTTTCTAGCCCTTTCATTGTCATTATGTGAACACTCTTTTCAGCTTTATTAATCTTAACTAGAAACAGAATCACTTTCTTTGAGGGTAACTAGGAGAAAACTGGGAATAAAAATTAAAAAAGAGAGAGATTTATATCTATTTACTCAAAAGAGGTCTTGGGGCCAACAGTTGGCATAATGGTCACATTGTAGATTCCCATGTAGTTGATAGAGATTCAAGTCCCAGACCTGGTGGCTTAAAACACACCAGCCACATGTCCATACGTGCTCAAGATCCTGAAAGGGGGACTCAAAATCTCAGGAGAATGGAAGAAAAGACGTTGTGGTGCAGCCATCCCCCTGGGGGAGTGATTTCTCACTTTCCCTCTCTCTGTCTCTCTATAGCCTGCTTTAGCTAAATTAGCTGGCATGAGCCTTCCCAGGCCTCTAAAGAAAAATTTGGAAGAAAAGAAAGGTCAGTTTCAGTCCTCAAAAGCTGCAGGTAAAATGAAGCATACTTGGGGGCAACAGGTGACTTATTGTTTAAGGTACTGGACTCCCACATGGCTGACCACAGTTCAAGTCCTCAACCCATTGGCTTGAAACCCATCCCAGGCACATGTGCATGTGTGTGTGCCCAGAATACCAGGAGAAGGGATTGTGGAGTGGCCATTCCCCTGGGGGGGAAGGGTGGTGATTTCTCACTTTCCCTCTCTGTGTGTCTATCTATTTGAAGATCACACATGCCATATGGCAAAAACCTAAAAAATAATGAGTGGTCTGATATTTACATTTAGTGAGATTCCCAGGTATACTGCAATTGTCTAAGTCCATGAAACTTTGTCAACTGACACATTGTAGTAAAGGTTGGAATTTGTGCTGTAGGGGTGCAAAAGTCAGGAAGCACCACTTTTATCTTCGTCTTATATAAATACTTTCAGTACATTTTGTATTAGAAAAAATCCCAAGAGGGGAATGAAGGAGAAAGGATTATAGTGTGGCCATCCCTCCCGGGGGGGGGGGGGGGGGGGGGAGTGATTTCTCACTCTGTCTGTCTGTCTCTCTAGTGAGTGCACATGCCCTATGGCAAAAATACCTCTCTAAAAAATAAATAAATAATAAGGTCTTTAAAAAGTTCAAGAAAATCCATATTATGAAAGAACTATGCACGGATTTCAAGACTTTTTTGTACCAAATTAATCAGGTACTTTAATTTCACTTTTCCACAAATGTTTTACACCCCTCTCATATCAATTATATTTCAGTTAATATATAAATAACTAGATAACCTTTTCACCTTTTTAGAATTATCAGCATTGGTATATCTCCTCTCACATTACCTAGTGATATGTACATGGGGGTTAATAAGGACTAAATAGAAAACTGCTAGAAAATAGTAAAGATGGTAGCAAGATTCAACTTCTCATATTGGGCTCTATTGTAATTTTAATTATATAAAATGTTAATGCCTTCTTTCCACATTTCACCATTACTGAAGAAAAGAGGTCAATAGCATGTTTGCATTGAATAACAGATCTTGAGAATTTTCAGAATATAAACTATCAGCAATGAGACAACAGCTGTGATTTTATAATGTCCTGCCTATCTTAAATTCTTTTCTTCCAACCTTCTTTAAATTTCCTTCACTTTATCTTTTATCTCAGATAAGTTATTCCCCACGGATGACTCGGTTTTGGACATTTGTGTTTCTCTTTAATAGTGGTTGCTATTTAAATTAGCAGGACTGACCAAGAAATTCTCCTTTGGTCAGCATTTTTCTCGCCCTGACTGGGAGGGAGGGAAGGAAAGGGAGGATGGAGGGCTGGTTATAAAAGGGTATTCAACTACTCTATTGTTAAAGTCTAACATTTCCCTGCACTTGAAACACCCCATTGACACTCACACTCTGGAAATAGAGACAGGCGGTGCCGGGCAACAGAGGGATTAATTGTAATTGCTAACTCCTTTTGAGTACATTTCACCAAGTAGCAGAAGCACATGCCTCCTTCCAAGAATCCAGGACTCTGCTTGCAGGCAGTGTTATATTACTCCTGGGTGGGAATGAAATCATGTGGGAGCTGCAAGAACAGCTCATGGAGAAAAATTACCATTTTATATTTATTACTTTGGCTAGCTTAAGTGCCATAGGAATAGACTCTCTAACGCATTAAAGAGCAATTCCCAACAATTTGACTCTGTTGCTTGGTAAACTATTTTAGGAACTGTCTCAGTCGGCTTTTAAAGGCACATGCCATCCCATTTTCAAAGGTTATTTTAGTAGTTTGTCAAAATGATATAAATATCTGAATCTCTCTCTTCAGATTACAGAAATGTGAGAAATTATATGATGAAATTTGTATTCTTGAACAACGCACCCAGGTTTCCTTGCTGAGGATTTTCTCATTGCGAGGCCCTGGCACAGTTTTGTTTCTTGTCTCTGATATGATTCTAATCTTATAGCTTAGCTTTTCTTAGTTGCATAATCAGATAATAGGATTTTCTTGAAGCCATAGCTTGGAGGATAGCATGCACTTATCTTGCAGAGTTCTAGATAGCAGGTAAATTTTGTTCAGAAGATGCACTGCAGGTCAGTGGAGAACTGTAGAGGAGATGCACTGCAGGCCCTGGGGAACTGTAGCTATCATTAGGTGTGAAGTGTGCTCAAGGTACTTTCCTCTTAACGTATCCTAGGATTTGTTTAATCCAAAGGAGAGAGAACCTACATCTTTGTATTATTTCATTTGTTCAACTGGACAGAATAGGCATGAGTATCAATGTCGGGTAAATTTTCCTGAATGACACATTCCTAAGAAAATTAGCTGTTATCCTAAGGCAATTTGTATTGTAGTGGGCAGAAGAGGCTCTGAGGTTGTATAGGGTTCGGTTTCTTGATCAGCTGAGAGTCCCCCACCCCCCCAAAAAAAAAACAAAAACACACAAACCATTCCAGTTATTGTTTTAATCAATCAAATTTCTTTTTAATAGTAAGCTAATTATGTTAAGAATATTGCAATGGAGAAATCAACAAAGCAACGGTTTATTACAATTTTTTTCGAACTATGGAAAGATGCGTGGCCTTTTAGAAAATATATTCAAATAAATATATTCTCTAGAGAATAGAATTAATATGATTCTGGAGAACTGCCTTAGAGATTAATTCTTAGCTCTTTCTTAGGATAAATGGTTTGAATTTTTAATATTATTCATTAATCTATAGCTGTAGTGTTACTATGTTGTGTATATAAATATTTTTGTGCTGTTATGCCTTAAAAGTGACTTCTGTTTAGTATCTTAGATGAGGAGAACCAACTATGAATTCAAGTAATAGGCAAGAAAGTGATAATGTAAGAGGTTCGCTGGTATGTGACTTTTTGTATGAATAGTGTTCACAGTAAGCATATTTCCTTCATGCTCATTAAAAAATTAAACATATTTTAACTATTTGACTATAAAGTTCTTGAAAGTAGAGGCCTTATTTATCATTGTATTTATTTATTTTTATAATTAGCATATGTTTATTTATAAAATTGTAGGGAGGGGATGCAGAAACAAGAGAAAGGTGATAAGATTTTACTCTACCTATACATGTATATTCCTTTCCACCTTTAGTATGTCATGTGTAAAATAAGCATCAACCTAGTAAAACCTTTAAAAATATTTGGCAAAAAAATATTTATTTTTCTTGATATGCTAAATATTCTTTAAGGAGCCAGTAAGTGGCATGGTGGTTTAGGCACTGAACTCCTCCGTGACTGACTGCAATTCAAGTCCCAAACCTTGCACCTTGAAAATCATGCAGAGAGCCTGTGTCTGTGTGCCCAAAATCCCTGAGAGGAACATGAAGTAAAAGGGATTGTGTCATGACCATTCCCCCTGGGGAGTGATTTTTTACTTTCCCTCTCTACGTTTCTCTCTGTCTCCTTCTGGCAAGCCCAACATCCTATGGTAAAAATGTACAGGAAAATAAAAAGAGAGAAAAATGTTCAATAGAAAATGGCAAATCAAAAAACATATTCTTGAGTTAATATATAAAAATATGATTAATACAGTTATTTTTGACATTTTTTTAATTTATTATTTACATCCCATGACCACATATCTCCATAGGGCACACTATGGTTTTCTAAAGAATGCTTGTAGTACATGACAATCAAATCAAGGATCTTACCATATGGAACATTTTCAACAGAAAATGTGTCTATTAACTGTTTAGCCAACATACAAATAGTTAAAAATATGTCCACTAAGTAAATTAAGTGAATGGTGAATGGTTGAGGCAAAACTTTTAATTTGATTAAATGAAGGCCTGTTAAGATCTGAATGTGAATACATTTTCTTTAATTGCCAAAATCACAGGATACATTAATTTCAAAAATACAGATACTTGCTCAAAAAGAGGTTTTACTGTTATCTCTTCCTGAATGGGCTTGAAAATAAGCATTAGTAGAGAGTTCCAGGGCCAGCAGATGGCGTAATGGTTTCGTTGCTAGACTCCCATGTAGTCGACTGAGGTTCAAGTCCCTGATCTGGTGGCTTAAAACTCATGCTGTGCACATGTGCTCAAGACCCCAAGAGGAGAATGGAGAAGGGATTGCAGCTTGGCCATACCCTGTAGGGGGTGATTTCTCTCTTTTTATTTCTCTGTCTCTCTGGAGAGCACATATGCCCTATACCAAAAAAAAAAATCTCTCCTAAAAATAAAAGAAAGAAAGAAAGATTCTTTTTACTTGATGGAGAATATTGGAAAAAATGCTCATTAATGTATACTAAAATTGAGGGACCAGCAGTTAGCATAATGGATATGTCACTGAACTCCCATGCAGTCGACCACAGTTCAAGTCCCGGACTCAGTGGCTTAAACTCATGCTGGGCGCGTGTGCGTGCGTGCCCAAGATCCCGAGAGGAGAATGGAGGAGAAGGGATTGCGGTGTGACCATCCCCCCTGGGGGGTGATTTCTTGCTTTCTGTCTCTCTGTCTTTCACTGTCTTTCCGGCAAGCGCATGCGCCCTATAGCAAAAAAAAAACCTCTCCAAAAAAAAAAAAAAAGAAAGAAAAAAAAATTGAATAGGCTTCTTTTTACCAAAATCTAAACTTCCTAAAGGAAAAACCAAAAATCCATTATTAGCAAGTACAGTGTCTCACACAGAGTGTACGTCCTCCATCCTACAAAGCACACGACCATGGGAAGAGTCTTTGAACATGAGAAACATACTGTGAATCTTGGATTATTGGTTTTACTCTAGAATTTGGGAAATCCACATGATCTTTTCCTATAAAAATTAATACTACTGTCTAATATCCTGAAATGTACATTCTAGAGGATTTGAGTTGAAAGACATGAATTCCAATAAACATTGAAATGAGGTCAAGCTGTCTTCGGCCAGGCATCCAAAGACAGGAAATTCTTGTTCTCTTTCTTCTGCCAGAGTCACTTGTCTGAAAAGAACACTGATATGATCAAATGTTGGTGACCTGAGACTTGGGCTCAAATTCTCTTGAAAGATGTAGGCTTGGAATATGCACCTTAACACATCTGGGGCAGTGTTGGCTCAGGAATAAAATTGGAACAAGAATAACTCATCCAAAGTCTTCTTTTGAAAATCAAAAAGAATATAGTAGACACTCTAAACTCAATGAATATCATTTTCAGAACTCAACAAAGTTAGTTGAGTGGTCAGTTTAATGTCAAGTGATTTTCAGATCACTTCCCACTTACTACACAGTTTCTGGCATTAGAATGTGACAATACTTCAGATCTATTGTCCAGAACATGCTCAAAGTACCTCTCATTCTTATTTATGACATTGTAAATAAAGCCAGGGCCCTTACATTTTCCCAGTGAGCACTAGTCACATAAATGCATTGATATTAAATTAATCAAACTATATCTAATAGAGTCTGAAATTGCTGTAATGTTCTGGGGTGTTGGTAAACAAATACAGCAAGCATGTGGTCAGCTGCCACCTCTGAAGCTCTTGGCAGAATTTTAAACCTTGGTGCCATGATGTTAAGAGAGACGGAATCCTCAGGAACCAGCAGTTAGCGTAATGGCTATGTCGCTGGACTCTTGCATAGTCGACCGCGGTTCGCATCCCAGACCCGGTGGCTTAAAACTCACGCTAGGCGCATGTGCGTGCGTGCCCAAGATCCCGAGAGGAGAATGGAGGAGAAGGGATTGCTGCGTGACCATCCCCCCTGGGGGGTGATTTCTCGCTTTCTATCTCTCTGTCTCTCTCTGTCTGTTTGGCGAGCGCACGCGCCCGATAGCGAAAACCTCTAAAAAAAAAGAGAGAGAGAGACGGAATCCAAATTTCCTTGACATTCCAGTGGAAATCCAGTCAGCCCTGTCTGTTCTCAAGCAATGCTTCTTGCTTCTGTTGGCAACTCTGACATTCTTCTTCTCATTTTCAGTCCTTAGGTTGATAATGGAAAGACACAGCCCAGTGGCTGCCACATTCCTGAACCCGGCTGCCATGAATTCAGGTCTATTTCTGTGTTCCATCTTCTTTCTTTCCTGTCCTGTGGGTCTTGCACTTCTCTTCCCTTCGTGTGTGAGGTACGTTAGCATGTGTCAATGAGTGACGATGTGCACATGTGACTTAAAGAACATGGAACCAACTTCTGCCATGCTGAACATGAGGAGAGAATCTCATGAAGGACTGTTAGGGTTAGGGTGAGAGAGACCCTAAGACTTCTCCATCCTTTACCTAGTTCCTAATTCTTCCTGTTCTGTCTTCCTCTCTCTCTCCCTCTCCTTCTCTCCTGTCTTCCACTTCCTGTTCACTTTCATAGTATTTTTAAATCTTTTCCCTTTGTGCTGTTTTCCCTTTCTTTTGCTGATATGCTTTAACTCCATTGGCCAGGACTTAATATTTATATCCACCCTTCTTAAGCTGCTAAAAACAAAAAGCCTCACAGGTACATAAAGAGTTACATTGCATAAATCCACAGAAAGATTCATATTAACCAAGGAACCTTTCTGAGGTTTTGAACCTTTCTGTTTTGAACCTTAATATTTTGATACTATCCCCATGGGGAGTGAGCCAAAAATCCTATATTTTGAGAGAATTAATTTGACTTGCTGAATGCTGTGATGCGACCTTCCTGACAGAATTAAATATAGAATTGATAGCCAGCTCTTTTCATTTAATGCTGTCAAGTTAGTATTGCATGGGCTAAATGCTTTTAAAGCTAGGCAAGATATACAAGTATTATTATTTTATTATTATTATTTTTATTATTATTGGAGAGGTTTTTGTTATAGGATACATGCACTTACCAGAAAGATGGAGAGAGACAGAGAGACAGAAAGCAAGAAGTCACCCCTCATGGGGGACGGCCATGCCACAATATCTTCTCCTCCATTCTCCTCACACCCGGCCTGAGTTTAAGCCACCAGGTCCAGGACTTGAACCACAGTTGACTACATGGGAGTCCAGCGACGTAGCCATTACTTCAACTGCTGGTCCCATAAGTATTATTAATATTGGTCTTAAACATATAAAAGTGTGTATGTATGTGTGAGATATCCTTAGCATATTCGTCATACAGTGCTTATGCATGCATGTGAGACTGAGAGATAGAACAAGAGTGAGAGAGAACAGGGAGCACCCTTCACAGAATCTGCTCACACTGCAGCCCCCTTCTTCCAGCCCATCACATTTGGGGTACTTGGGTACTTGTGCACATGCCTGATGTGTTTCAGGCTAATCAGGCCTGGTATTCAGAATGTGTTTGCCATGTGGTTTCCAGCTTCTCTTGAACTGTGTGTTATTATTACTTCATGGACCTGACTCTGTGTGATGTCTTTTTTTGTTTGTTTATGTTTTTTTTTTCCCATAGAGTGCATGTGTGCTCATTGGAGAGAGACAGAGAGACAGTAACAGGGAAAGTGAAAAAATTGCCTCTCCAGAGTGCATGAATACACCACAATCTCTTCTCCTCCATTCTCCTCCTGCGATCTTGGGCACACACACACACACGTGCCTAGCATGAATTTTAAATCTCCAGGTCTGGAACTTGAACCATGGTCAACTACATGGAAGTCCAATGATGGAACCATTATGCCATCTGCTGGTTCCCCTGGACCATTCTTTTAAAAGTGAATAAAAATTGAAAATGCAACAAATGTTACAAAACAAATATGAACATTATGTACTGCTTCAGAAGCCTGGAATTTCTTCTATTTTCTTTCTCTATAATGATTAGCTCAGGAAATTATAGAAGTCTCTGTTGAAGATAAAGTACCAAACTCAAACTAGATACAGTCGTGTGTCTCTTAATGATGAAAGTGCATTCTGAGAAATGCACTTGCAGGCAATTTCTTTGTGTGGACATCATGGAGTGCTCTTGTGCACTTGTGCAGACCTGGCTGGTGCAGCCACTGTATCCCTGGGCTAGGTGGTGCATAGAGTATGTGTCAAGGGACCCACCATTGTACGTGCAGGCCAGTGACTGAAATGGTTTGGAGCACATAACAATTCTAGAACGACTTCAGAAGGTCACAAATAGTGTCTCACTAAATGCTTTCTTTGATTCGAGATATAAATGAGTCTTCATTATTTCCTAAATCAGAAAAAGTTACTTGTCTTCTCATATTTTCTGTTTCTCACACTAATGTGGAATCAGAGACTATTAGAACCAAAACCCTGGTGTTAGAGTGGAAACGGAGCACTAGTAGTTTATATCCCTGCTCAGATCACAGATTCTCATCCCCTGTCCTGTGTTCAGAGTCCTTCACCAAACCATGCCCATGCATCCACAGCCAGGTGTACTCCAGTGAAGTGGGTTTGACCTGGTATCAGTCCTGGGTGATCTTGATGAACATCAACCAAGTTAGATTAAGCAACCATTGCCCAAATCAGAGAGTGCTCAGTTTCTCCTTCAAGCCTATCTGAGTCCAATAGTTTATTGGAGAGGTTTTTGCTGTAGGGCGCAGGCGCTCGCCAGAAAGACATAGAGATAGAAAGCAAGAAATCACCCTCCAGGGGGGATGGCCACCCCACAATCCCTTCTCCTCCATTATCTTTTCAGGATCTTGGGCACACACACACACACATGCCCCACATGAGTTTAAGCCACCGGGGTCGGGACTCAGATCATGGTCGACTACATGGGAGTCCAGCAACATAGCCATTACTCCATTTGCTGGTCCTAGTTTCATTGAATACATTTTAAAGATTCCAAAACTCTAGAAAAATTTACATCCAAATGTCTATAGCAGTTCTATTTTTAATTTTATATTATTTAATAAGGTTTTAAATATCAAAATAAAATTGGTAATGTATGGGAGAAAAGCACCATCACAGTTTATCAACATCTTTTTAGTGTGATGCTGCCAAGCTGCAACCTGAAAATTTTATTCTATAACTTTTTGTAAAAGCAAGCTGTCAACTTTCCAAATTCTACCCAGCAATCATCACTGTAGCACGGGGCCCAGCAACAAAAAGACGTTTCCACAGCTTTTAATTAACTCCCAGGATTTTGCTTTCAGAATGTGCATTGTTTTAGGAGTAGCAATTACCAGCTATTTTGGCTCCCTCATTTGCTCTCGTGTTTCTGACGATCTCTTTTGGATTCAGGAGAGGGAACAATTAGATTTGGAAAAGGGCAATGATAGGGTTCCTGCTTGAAGTTGCTAACCCAACTCTGATTCTGAGTCACCCCATCCCAGAAACAAAGAAAAGGAGAGGCAGGACCCAAATCTCTACTGGGCTCTTTCTTTTGCAATTTCAGGACATAAATCTTTGACCCACGTCTGCTCCTTTCTGAGTTCAACATATCATTTCAAAAGCATAGCTATGAAAAGTTTCTTCCCTATTGCTGAAGCTTTTGATGAAAAGAAATCTGAAAACTCTTCAGAGAAGGTGACAGTAGAGTGGACCTTTTCCGTCGGATATTGAGCTAAAAACCTTGCACAAGATTCCAGGGAGACTTTTCTGAGGCTTCCTTATTTCCACTGCAATTTCTCTTCCCTACCAAATGCCTTCCATCTATACCATCACACACAATTAAATCTTGCTTTCCTCTTTAGTTATGTTTATACATTTAATTATTGCCAATATCATCATGCCATTTCTAAGCCATTGCTCAGTCAAGAATGTTACTACTCAGCAGTGTCAGTTTCTCTGTTTTCTGATCCATTGTGCTTGTTGAATCCTCTTTTGTTCTATTCATGGTACTACAAAAATGGTTCTGATCATGGGCCCTGCCTTCATTTAAAAGATCTTTTAAGAGCTGTTATATCATTGTCCATTAATTTTTAATTTTAATTTTTCCAATGATGTTGAATGGAAGGAAAAGCAAAAATCTAATGTTATGAACACAGGAAAACATTTTTACTCTAAAATGTTTTGAATTTCAACCACTTATTAGATTCCATGTTTGTCAAGATTTATGCAATTTAGTTCCTATCCCCTATTTTTCAAATATATATATGTATACACACATACACACACACACACACACACACAGATGTATATATTAATGTTTAGTTTCTTTTCTCTTCTTTTTTCTTTTTTTTTCATTTTTTGTTTTCTATTCTCTTTGCCAGAATTTGTGTGTGCTTAGAAGAGAGTGACAGCAAGAGAGAGAAAGCACCAATGAACCATGGCCATACCACAATCCATTTTCCTCCATTTGCCTTTCACTAATATTCGGGACAAGCACACACATGCCAAATATGCTTTCCAAGCTGCCAGTGCCAGGACTCAACCTTGGTCAACCGTGTGTGATCTGGCTTAACCACTGTGCTTAGGACCAGCCCTCTGTGGTGTTCCTTGATATATGTAGCTTTGCTGATTCAATCTCCTGAATTGAGCTATCTCAAGTTCTTTCAAAAAATGGTATTACTGTGACAATCTAAGGCTGAGCAGTTCAGGGTGTCAGATCCCAATGGCTAATTACAGTTTAAACTCTGGCAGCTTAAAAAATATGCTAGACATGAAGGCATGTGTGTCCCAAATCCTGATTAGATGGAGAGATGGAGAAGAAGGGACTGAAGCATGACTGTACTCTATCAGCAGGATGGCTTTTCCTCTCTCCCTTTCTTTCTCTCTGGTGAGTACAAGAATCCTCTGCCTTTGTTTACCCATTTGCAAGGTGACGGACACCTGGGTTGTTTGCACTTTTTGGCTGATGCGAACAATGCTGCTGAGAACATGAATGCACACGTTGCTGTGTGGATGCCTGCTTCATTCTTTCGGTTGCATTCCTAGGAGCTCCAGTCACCTGAAAACTCTACTTTCACATTCTAAGGAGTCATCAAATTGATTTCCAAGTATTCTGTACCACTTTATCACCCCCTCAAAATGTAAAAGGGTTCCAAGTGTTCCAATTTCTGCACATCTTTGTGAACATTTCTTTCTTTCTCTTTCTTTCTCTCTCTCTCTCTCTCTCTCTCTCTCTCTCTCTCTCTCTCTCTCTCTCTCTTTCTTTCTTTCTTTCTTTCTTTCTTTCTTTCTTTCCTTCTTTCTTTTTTCTGATGCACTACACCAAGCCTTTGTGTCAAAGCTTGAAACAAATTTTGAAATCATTGAACCTAGTCTTTATTTCATTTCAGGAGGTCTATTTCTTCTCGTCTTGGGATTTGGATTTGGGGCATGCATGCGTGCGATTTGCTCTGAGTCAGTCTTAACTGTGGGATCCAGCACCTTAACCACCATTCCACCTGCTGGCCCATTAAAAGTCTTCTTAGATGTAGTTATCCTAAGAGTTGTGAAGTGCATTTTGTGTGGCTCTGCTTTACATTCTCTGATGGCTAATGGTGCCGAGCATCTTGTCTTGTGCTTAGTGAGCATTCATAAATCTTTGTGCCACTCTTTTAACCAACCAATTTTAAAACTTTCAAAGGCTAGTTTTATTTTGCTCTTTCAAAATCCTTCATTCTGATGTCTGTCTTTCGACTTGACACATGGTGTGTTTTGAGTCCTATTAAAATATGTTCTTGAGCTGGGTGCACGTGCATGTGTGCCCCAAATCTCAAAAGAAGAACGAAAGAGAAGAGATCACAGCATGACCATTTGGTGTGTGTGTGTGTGGGGATGTTGGTGGTGGTTATTCTCACTGTCTTTCTGTCTCTGTGGTGAGCACAAGCACCCTATGGCAAAAACTTGAAAAATATATGTTCTTCAGAAGAAAAAAAAGCTATGGAATGTGTGTACATACACCAGAAAGAGAGAGAGAGAAAGAGAGAGAGAGAGAGAGAGAGAAAAGTGTGTGTGAGAGAGAGAGAAAGAGAGAGAGAGAGAGAAAGAGAGAGAGAGAGAGAGAAAGCACCTCCCAGTGAGTTCTATTAATGCCACAATCCTTTGCCCTCTAATTCCACCTACAAAGATGCTGGGATACATATATCTAGCATGTTTTTCTGGATGACTTGGCTGAGACTCAAACCCTAGTGCCATGTGGGATCCAGCCTCCTGGAAGCAGCTTCTAACAGCTATGCTACTGGGCTGAGCCTATACCCTTCATTATTATCGAAGATCACATCTTCAAGTTTCTTTCAAATGGAGCAGTTTGTAAATTTTTTAGTTTCTATACACTCCAATCTTATATGCCCAAGATTTTGGTTAGAATCAGTATAAAGAAATGCAATTCTGTTCATGCATGCTTTACCTATTCCAATTATCTGTGTGAATCATAGAACTCTGTGACCCTGAGCAATCAGGTTTGTAACCATAATCCTTAAAAATCTGCTAGAACAATGCAGTTTTATTTGTCAATTTACCTTGCAAATATTTGTTATCATGTCAAGGCTTGAAACAACTTTTAAAATCATTGAACATAAAATCATTGAACATAATCTCTATATTCATATTAGGGGTTGTATTCCTAACCTAATCCTACTTGCAGAAAGGTTTCTTTAAAACACTACTAGAAACTAGCATTTCCTAAAGCTTTACAAACTTCAAGATATGTGCTGAAGAGTGTGTAAATCACCCTGTTTGATTCTAACTAAACTGCGAGATGAGCAGATTTGGTTTTCTCACTTTACAGAGTAGATGAGATGCAGAAAAGTTACCCACCGGTCAAAACCTCAAGAGTAAAAGCTTAGATAGTATGTTGATCGAGTTAGCCCTACAATAAAACCCTTCTTCTATTATATTTTAATATCTCTTGAAAAGATCAGGTTGAAAATTAACCAAGTCTTTAAATTAACCAAGGCAGAGACTTTCCGAATACAACCTGGCTACCTCCTTTATGAAACTTCCCTTCTCTTTCTTTAGAATCTAGTCCCTCTTTTCCTTTGCTCACCAAGTGCAATATTTGTTTCCTTCTATAATACTTTTTAATAATAAATAGAACACCCTCTACCATTTCTTTTTTTTCCTCTCTCTATATTCACATTCAATCATTGCACCTCTTTACCGTGGCAGAGGGTGAGAAGTAGGGAATCGGGGGGGGGGGGGGGGGGGGAGAAGTACAATACGTAAGAAACGAAAAAAAAATTGTGCAAAATAAGTGATTGAAAAAAAATAATCTATTTTTTTCTTTATTTTCTAAGTTGTTAACAATGTACATTTTATAATGAGAACATAAACTTTGTTTTAAAAAGAAAGAAAAATAATAATAATAAATAGAACAGTTGAATAGTGTTCCCTTAAGGGATGGAGACTCTTCGATTCTGTTGTTTGTTCTCTGTTGGCTACCTTAAATCTAGCAGGTTCCCAACACAAGCTTGCACAACTAAATTAAACTGCAGGATATATATATTTTTTACATTAAAGACTCACTTTCAAGACCTACACATTTTGATATACTGCAGTTGGAGATGAATTGCAATGCAGCTCTCTCAAGAATCATTACGACATTTGGGACCAGCAGTTAGTGTAATGGCTATGTTGCTGGACTCCCATGTAGTCAACCGCGGTTCGAGTCTCAGACCCGGTGGTTTAAACTCACACTGGGCACATGTGCGTGCATGCCCAAGATTCAGGGAGGAGAACGGAGAAGAAGGGATCGTTGTGTGGGCATCCCCCCTGGGGGGTGATTTCTCGCTTTCTGTCTCTCTGTCTCTCTCTCTGTCTTTCTGGTGAGGGCACATTCCCTATAGCAAAATCTTCTCCAAAAACAAAGATTCATTACTACATTTAAACAGATCTTGCATGTTCTTACTTACCTCTGGTTCTCTTTGTTCTGATGTGAAAAGTTCACAAGTACTTATAAGCACAGATACTGGGTTCAAGTTAATCAAATATTTTCTACATAGAAAGTAACAATGAGACATTGGATAACATTTTACTCTTTTTTTTTTTTTTTGAGAGGTTTTTGCTATAGGGTGCGTGCGCTCGCCAGACAGTCAGAGAGAGACAGAGAGATAAAAAGCGAGAAATCACCCCCCGGGGGGATGGCCATGCTGCAATCCCTTCTCTTTCATTCCCCTCTGGGATCTTGGGCACGCACGCACACGCACCCAGCGTGAGTTTAAACCACAGGGTCCAGGAATTGAACCATGGTCGACCATGTGGGAATCCAGCAACATAGCCATTAAACCAATTGCTGGTCCCAATACTAATCTCATAAATTGATGAATTTGAAAATGATTGACTATCAAGTAGGTGAAAAGCTGTTAAGATTTTAAGCATAGTTTCTGTTGCCGAGTACATACTGCAGACTAGAAGGATAATGATCATTATTGCTCAGTAGGCCTACGATAACAGACGTTTTCATTATTTTTATATTAGTTAAGCATAAGAAAAGCATGTCTCTAAAGCTCTCAGTTCTGTCACACCCCAAATAAAGAAGATAAAATGTATTAACTCAAAAGTACTATCCATTGCCTTTTCTCACAGAAAGGAGGAGCTTCTTAGCTAGACATTTTAACTGTGCTTTGGAATCCTCGGAATCCCAGGGCTGTCCAGAATGACTCCATTTCTCCAGTGTGAAGGTAAGATTGGGAATGATCATCTGTAATTTTATGTTATAACCAGGAGAAAATGAGACCAGATGAGGTTGAACATAGCTCCGCAGTAAAATGCAGTGAAATTACAGAAGGCCACCCAATGTCAGGAAATACATAGATCACATGATAGAGATGAATGACGCCCTTGCTCAAATTAACTTTTTTCCTGTGCTGGTGATAATGTAGGTTTAGTGTCATGCTTCGACTGAACTTTTCATGGATTAAATAGAATATAACTTTTCTCTCTTTTATTGTTGCTTTTAATTCATAACCTGAAACGGAAGTCCTCCAGCACGAACAGCAGGAGCCAAGGGAAGAGGTGTCTGCCTGGCTGCCTGCTCCTCCACCACCCCCAGGAAGGGAGCCCAGTGAGTGCAGGGCAGAGTCTAAAAGGAGGCTGTGTGCTGGTGGCCTTGTCCATGTCACCATGGTCACTTCAGATAGCTTTAATAAGTCCACAGAGCACATGAAATCACCTAGAAATATAATTTCCCCACATCTTCTGATTTCTTCATTCAAGGAAGAAAATATTTAATGTACTTAGAGCAAAATCTGTGGTTGTGAGTAAACACACCTTTGGGTTTTTTTCTGCTCATGTTAAACTACAAATTGAAATTTCAGTTGATTTTTTTTATTTACAATTGAATGACAGACATTTCAAAGGAAATCCATGTTCAATTGAAATTTCAATATTCAGGCCAGCTCCATGACCTGGTGGCTAAGACTACACATGGTTGACCCTGCAGTTAGAAACCAGAGCTGCTGAGAAACACCTGGGTACGAGTGCATGCCCACCATCCTGGCAGGAGGGAGAGATGGAGAAAGGTTTGTGCCGTGACGGCTTCCCATGGGCAGATATTTTCCCCCTCTCCTTCTTTCTGATGAGCGTATATGCTCTCTAGGGGCGGGGGGGAAGGAAAGAAATTTCAGTATTTTTCATTAAATAGCTCAAAATACTGTTTGGGGGAGGGCAACAGAGTATGAACGCACGACCTCGTAGCAATGACTATAGTCTGAGGAAGATTTAGGCAAGAGACCTCTACTTCTCCGTGGCTCTGACTCAGGTGTGCTGCTGACACTGTCGGCGAGGAAGAAACAGTGTCTAGAGGAAGGGGGGAGCATAATGTCTGATATTTCTGAGTGGTCCTTCCTGAGGAGTTTTCCATGTTGGCCAATTTCACCCTCGCTGTGACATAGAAAAACGAATGAGAGGTTTTCATCCTTGTTTGGCTGATTATAAAACAAAGCCATAAAACATTTTCCTTAAGTGCTCTCTGGGATGGAAGCATTCTGG
Organism: Tupaia tana; assembly: GCA_026018925.1. Classification (NCBI taxonomy): domain Eukaryota; kingdom Metazoa; phylum Chordata; class Mammalia; order Scandentia; family Tupaiidae; genus Tupaia; species Tupaia tana. The sequence goes on from JAKSZU010000002.1 coordinate 13,934,254, forward strand.
AAACAAATGCGTGTGACTCGAGCATTTGTGACTCAAATTCAATTTAAAACCAAATTGGCACAGGCCAGCAGATAGTGTGGTGATTAAAGCGCTGGGCTCCCACATGGCTGATTGTGGCTCAGGTCCCAGACCTGGTGGCTTGCTTTCTCACTTTCTATCTCTCTCTCTCTCTCCCTATAGCAAACTTAAAAATAATAATAATAAAAACTAAAAATAAATAATTTTTAAAAATTAAAAAAATATCTAGCTTGACTTTAGAGATTCTATTGGAATTCTGTTTGAGGCAAATTATTCATGAAAGTAAATAGCAATATCATAAATGGATGTGTCAGTGGCACATTTGTAAGTCAGTATAAAGAAAAATGAACACAGTCATTATAAAGTGAACCTCAAACTCCACACACTCCCTTCAGTAACTGTGACCAGTAAAATCCTTCCAGGATTTGTCTGCTGAGGTGAGCACAATGTCAACTGAGGGTGTCTGAGAGACAGGGCAGGGGAAGGCATTCTGCAGTGCTCAGCCTGCTGGTGGGGTCTTCAGAGCGGGCGAGGATGTTAGGCAGAGTTGGATCAGCCTGTGCCCCAGAGTGCAAGTCTGGAACACCTTGCAACCTCTCTGTCTGACAGAAACCGGAATTCTCATGAGCCTGTCCACAGCTGCCTGACTCTGGGTGCTTTCAAGGGCTCCTGCCTTACCAGGGCCAGGATGCTCACTGCAACCCCTGTAGCTACTCCTGTCTGCACTCCTGAGGAAGACCCTCCTACCTCCTGCCATAAACCCCAGACCACCTGCCACCAGACCTCAGCTCCTCTGCTCTCCCTGTCCTGGCCCACCTTTTGTACAGAGCTCTGAGTCTCCCATAGGTCCGCCCCTCCCTGGGTTTTCGCTCTCTTCCCCAGATTTCTAAGTACAACTTCCTTGTATTTCACGTGACTCTTTCACCATAACACAACTCTTATATCAAACTTTGGATTTGTCTGCTGCATGGTTTCTGTCCCCTGCTTGGACCAGACTGCCACAGTGAGGACAAACAGATGAAGTGGCCTGTCAGAGTGGAGAGAGGCCTTTTCACAGGACAGACTGATGGCCACTTTGTGAAAGAGATTGCAGAACACTTAGAGGCCAGAATAGGAAGACAGAATTCCCGGGACACCAGACCCTGAGTGCGAAGCAGCTGTTCTCTGCATTCATTGCCATCAGCGTCACTGTCATCGCAGCCATCCATTGTGTGCCAGTTAGGGACAGCATACATACAAAGTGATTCTCTGACTCCCAGGAGGCAGGTATTACTTATCCTAGTTTACAGAGAGTGAAACCAAGGCATGGAGAAGTTGCCAACTTGTCAAGGCCATGCTGCGTGGTAAGAAATAAAGCTGACATAACTGCGAGGGAGGCCTAGATATCCAGCTCAGCACTTGGAATCACGAATGCAAACTTTTCCATGTTCCTTCTCTTATCAGAATTTGACTCCGGTTGGACCAAGACGTAGTAGGAATGTGACCCTTTCTTTCTTTTTTTTTTTTTTTAATTTTTTTTTATTTTTAAAGAATTATTTTTTTATTTAACTTTATTTATTATTATATCATTATTATTTTTCAGTTTAATCAGAGAGAGACAGAGAGAGAGAGAGGAAGTGAGAAAGCAAGCCACCAGGTCCGAGACTTGAACCGTGGTCAGCCATGTGGGAGTCCAGCGCCTTTAACCACCACGCCACTTGCCGGCCCCGGAATGTGACCCTTTCTGTGCTCACATTCTTTTTAAGTTTATTTGTCTCTTCTGTTATCAAAAGAGACACACAGAGAGAGACAGAGACATTCACCCCAACTCCAACCAGCCTTGGATAATGGACGTGCATGTGCTTGGTGCACTCAGGGAGGTCTTGGCTGTGAACCAGAAAGTTCCATGTGGGTCAGTCTTGCAGGGCATTGTGTTTTACCTCTGCACACCTTCCAGGCCCTGTGTGAATTCTCGTTGAGAGAAGAGAGATAAAAAGGACTCCAGCTTTGTCTTCAAAGTCTCTGCAGTCTGATTGAGAACTCCTGTAGAAATAGTCTCTGAGTTTTGTTTACTTGTTTTTATAGAAAACCTATGAAAAAACAGTTTATGGCATTTGTATTAACTTCCTAATTCCTGTATGTCTTCAGTATATTCTTAACTTAGCCATAGTCTCTTTAGTGAGGATCAGAAACGTATTTATCAAAAGCAGTGGTGTGGGAGTTCTTTCCTTGTATCACTAAACAGCATGATACACGGATACACCATAACCACAGGCACAGGTCCTTCAGCGATCTTTCTGGAAAGTGTTTGCCAAATGTTTACACTTGTCTCTGTAATAGGAATCCAATGTAGTTCCATTTCTCAACCTCCGAATGCTCAGATAAGCTCCTTAGGGTAACACTATAACATCTTTCTCATCTGCTAATTCATGTGCCAGATTTCTTTCCTGAGTACAGATTTTATTGAAATATGATTCCACGGCAATATGAAATTAGTGACTAACAAAGTATTATACATTAAATTACATTCTACCTTTAAAATTTATAAAGTGTTGATAGCTTTAAATTTCAGTGGGAAAAAAAATCACACCATTATAACAAATTCTAGAGAAAACAGTAATTAGTCATATTTAAATGTGTTAGCAGTATTTTTCATTTTAAACAAGTATAACCTATTGATATTTAATATTTTTGTTGTATTTTAGCTGAATAAGTAGTAAAATTATGAAGATCAGACTTTATTATATAATGAAATAGTAACAATTTTAGAAGTTTTACTTCGGAGAGTCAAGGAACTCTGATTATATTTGACAAATGTTCTTCAAAATCTATCATGGTGGGGCCAGCAGTTAGTGTAATGGCAATGTCACTGAACTCCCATGTAGCCAACTGTGGTTCGAGTACCGGACCTGGTGGCTTAAACTCATGCCGGGCACATGTGCGTGCCCAAGATCCCAAGAGGGGAATGGAGGAGAAGGGATTGTGGCCTGGTCAACCCCCCTGGGGGGGTGATTTCTCGCTTTCTGTCTCTCTTTTTCTCTCTGTCTTTCTGGTGAGTGCACATGCCCCATAGCAGAAAACCGATCCAAAAATAATCTATCATGGCCTTGGGTAGCAATTACAGTGAGGTAGGTAAAAGGATGCCAGGTGAGGCAGCTTGGAATTCAATGCTGTGTCTAGACAGGGCACTGGTTCCACAGGGGAGGAAAGAATTAATGGTTCTGGCCCTTGCCTACCTGTCCGGGTGAAATCCTGAACTCTCTGCCCTGCTTCCCCACCAAGCCAACATGGCCACCTCAGGCCATAGCCAGCCCCTAGAGAGCTGTCTGAGCATCCTCCAACTCTGACAGACCCAGCTTCTAAAGCAAAGAAGGGCCAGCTGGAAACCCTCTTTCCATTGTCATGGGTGCTAGTTGAAAGTCCCTTTGATATTCATGAACATTTTTTAAAATTTGAATGTGAAGAGTAATCTTCAGATGCCAAGGACTACACAAGATCCAGTTAATAGCAACATTAACATCACTTTACCCAAGTCTCTGTGGTACTTAGAAGTGTGTGTTGATGTTATCATCCTTCTCACTGTGTCTGTCACTTGAGCATTCAGCTAATATAATCTCTGTCAATTATCATCTTCCACATTCCATTTTTTCAGTGTTTGCATTTCTCTTGGCTTTTCCTTCTGTTCCAACTTCCCACTTACTTCCTCCAAACCCATTGAGCTGTGTCCATAAACACTGCATCATACTTAAACTTGCAAACAATCTTAAATTCTTAAACATTCAACTTCAGTCATGCAAGTAATGACTGTAACCTTGTCGATCTCTTTATGCAGAACTATACTTTTTCCAAAGTCTTAAACTCATGTGAATGTTGATGCCTCACTCTCAAGCTACACCTTTCTATATGGGGGGGGGGGCTCTTTAAAAATATTATGGGGACAGATGATAGCACAATGATAAAACACAAAGCTCTGCAATGCAATCCCTGCAGGAAGGTTTCTAGTTCAAACTCAGAGATCTCCCTGAGAATACTGGGCACTTGTGTGCCTGCGATCCAGAGTGGGCTGGCTGAGGCGAGGGTAGATCACATTGTTGGGGTGCTCTTGGGATTGTCTCTCCTTCTCTCTCCCTCTCTCCCTGCCTTGTACACTCATGAAAGAAAAAAATATACTTTTTAGAGAATGTATGGAAAATGCACACTGTAAGAAATTATGTGTGTATTTCATTTTTTTTGCACCAAAATAAACTCATAGTTTAATCCCATTTTTCATCAACGGTTTTTAGTTCTCTGGTGCTAACAGCCATCTCACTCCATTTCTGCCATAGCCGCAATTCTCCATCATGAGAGTTTTCACTCATTTCCTTCTTCCATTTCAGTGCCACCTCTGAACCTATGCTGACTTCGCCAGGAGTCCTAATCAGTCTGTATGCCATGATCAAGCACTAAGACCATTCATAGCAGTATCTTTATTTCCAGTGACCCTTATTTGGTGCCCACATGTCTATCAAAATCCTCAGTTTGAATCTATCAAAAGAAAAATCCATTCTTTCCATTCCTTTAACAAGATTATTGGACAATGCAAAATCACTGAATGAAACCCCTATGAACTCACAGTCTCCTTCCCCTGGATGATTCTTAAAACTGAATTGCTCTTTTTTTATATATGTTCTTGGTCAGTTCACTTCTATCTCTCCTAAAACTCTTAGAAGGTAATGTCTTCCACTTCAGACAGAATAGAGGCCAGAGGTGGAGGAAGTGAAAAAATTGCACTCAATTTTCTCCACCGTATCACTTTAGAAAGCCTGTCTCTGTCCAGATCCTACGGAGATCCATCTTCATCCCCCTCTTATGGTTCCAGTGGAAGATACAGTTTCTCCAGGCATGAGTTAATCATATTGTGTGTTTAAAATAAACCCATCACAATTCCTCTGAGAACTTATTAAAGTGTTAGATCCTATTATAGTTTCTGGCCAGATCTAAAATATGAGGATACTACAACATTTGTAGAAAAATGGAGTTAAATTATGAGTTTATTTTGATGCAAAAAATTTTTCAACCTGTGCAATTTTTTCATAATATGCATTTTCCATGAACCATTTAAAGACACTCTGTGTTTCTATATTATGCCTTACCCCACTCCCACGGTAAATGAACGGTCACATCTCTCCTGTCTTAAATCAAAAACCTTCTCCAGACTCTCCCTTTTAATTGTCCTTTTCCTCCCTCTCCTCAGTCAAACTGTATAAATACAATTCAAAAATTATTTCTTGTTTTCTTTTTCTTTTTAATGATTTCTGTCTGTTGTTTTTGTTGCTGTTGTTTTTGTTTTTTGTTTTCATTTTTGCCAGAAGGTGCAAGTACTTACAATAGTGAGAGAGAGAGAGAGAGAGAGAGAGAGAGAGAGAGAGGAGTATGATCACATCACAATTCTTACCATCCAGCCAGGATATTAGATATGCATGTACAAATGTCCAGCATGTCTTTCAAGCCACAGCAGCTAGCACTGAGGCTGTGGTTAGCCATGCAGCATCCGGCTCCTTTGACCACTAGGCTACAGAGTTGGCCCAATGGCTGGCCCTCTGCAGATACTGGTATTACCCAGATCACAAGCAGTCAGAAGCTTAATTACGTGAACAATTCTCTGGTTCCTATACTACTCATTCTATTTATGTATTTGGAATTAATTTCTCCTTGCAATTTCAACAGTCTCTTTTCTATCTTCAATGATTACACACTCTTTCCTTTCCTCTTTTCCTCCAGCTGTACCTTCACTGTGACACACGTTTGGGATTCTCTCCTGGCTCTCCCAGTGGATGTCTGCCACAGAAGAGCAGGCGAGCACCTGAACTGTCCCCTGATGCTGCTAGAATTCTTCACTGTACAGGTTAGGTTGGTAAGCAGAGATTTCAATCTTTTCCTATAGAACCTAACTTTTTCAACATTTGCTCTCTAAGACTTCTTTGCTACAAGGATGCACAGATGTGACATGCTGACCTTTGACTCAGAAGTCAGTGGGTCAAAGAAGGGCAGTGGTGAGGACCATTCTTGCAGGGCTGAGGGACCACTAAGAACTTCGGCAGAAGGCAGCACTGGCAGGAGGAAGGGAAGTAGTTAGGGTCAGTGCTGAGAAGATTGGCAGAATAAGCCACAGACTCAAGTCATCCGGGCTGGTGACAACAGAGCTCTACACAGTGGCTAAAAGCCAGTGCTCACAGCCAGGCAATGGCAGTGAGGGTGCACCCGGAACTACAGAGGAAAGGTCTGGGGTGTAAACCTGGGACCTCCCTGAGCACGCTCAACACATCTATGTGTGCCTGGATCCAGGCCAGCTGAGCGAGGGTGGACTGCAGCATGGAGATTTTATTGAGGGTGGCTGTCACTCTCCCTCAAAAACAAACAAACAAACCTCTTTTTAAAATGTTTTTTTTTTTTTAAAGAATGTTTTCCTTATCTGCATAGATTAGAACCAGTAAGAAAGACTAGTCAGATCAATATCTAATAAATTCATGTAATGATAAGTGCAAAAAAGGAAATACAAAACAGGACAGTGTGATAGAAGGTAGCAAGTATATAATGGATGTTTCAACTAAAACGCTCAGAAATCATCAAACCAAGCTAGAAATCATGTTGGATCAGAATGCCAGAAGAATAAAGCAGACACCATGAAAATATCTTGGAATGACCTTTCTAAACAGGAACAGCCAATGTCAAAGCTCTAAGTGGGGACTGGTTTGGCCACTTCAGCGAAGGCTGGTGTGGCAGATTGGAACAGCACACTCTGACAGAAGTGGTGACCAGGAGGTCAAGGGGTGGACAAGGGCCAGGACTTGGAGGAATTGGATCTAACTTGGTGTTTGATAGAGTATGTGGAGTCTTTTCAGCAGGAAAGAAACATGATTTGAGTACATTTTGAAAATATTATTCTGGGTCCTGCATAGAGTAGAAATTTTTAGAAAATCAACTGGAAACAAAGAGAGAAGTAGTTGAGAGCTGTTGGTGGCTTGCAGGTAAATTATACTAATGAAGATGTTAAAATGTCATCAGAGTTAGGGTATATATTTTAAGGAAGAACTGATGTCATTTAAGATTGATGGCATTCAGGTTACTGACATTTATGAAATGGAAAACTAGAGAGGGATGGTAACTTGGAGGAGGGCGCAATGAAGAATTTTCTTGTGGACATGTTAATTTGGACATGCCTATAAAACATCAACAAGGAGGCCCGTGGGTGGAAGAGTTTGTGGTTAGTAGAGACTGAGTTAGAAAGTACACTAGCTATCACCGTGAAGGGAGAGCATATTCAAAATGAACCTATTATAGGCCCAGTTACTAGTAGGCGGCCAAGAAAAGGATGATGACCCAGTGAAAACCACAGTGAAGGGACAGAGAACAGATGATACAAACTAACTTGCTAGCTCACCACTAAGATTGCAGTATGTTGGAAGCCATGCCAACAAAACGTTTTAACAACTCAATAAGAAAAGGCATAAAACTGGGGCCAACTAGAAGCATGGAAGTTAAGGCAGCTGGTTCCCACATGGCAGACTGTGAAGCTGGAGTTTTGGACCCAGCAGCTGGAAAAACATGCCAGATGCATGTGTGTGCATGTCCAAAATCCCAAAAGGAGAGTGGAGGAGAAGAGATTGTGGTGTGCACCCCCTGGGTGGGGGGTGATTTCTCACTTTCCCTCTTTCTCTGTCAAGTGCATGCTCCATCTAGGGAAAGAAAAAAAAAAAGAGACATAAAACTAGCCACTGGATGTAGGAGGATGTTGATTATTTGTGCCTTTGTTGCAAGCAGATTTATGGAGCAGGAGAGCACAAAATCTGAGAAATAGACCAGGAGAGGTGAAGAAGAAGTGGGGCAGAGGTCAGAGACAACCTTTCAAAGGAGCTGTGCTGAGTTCAGGAGTTGAAGTAGATTATGAAATCACAAAAGGATCTACGTATGTGTATATTTGTTTCTCTAATGGGGGCATGTTTACTTGCTAAAAATGATGTAGCACAAAGAAGCAGAATATTCATTGTGAAGAGTAAAGAGACAACTGCAGTAACAAAGTCCTAGGGAAAGCCAGAAGGGATGGAATTGGAGCAAAAATAGAGTGGATTGAAATGTACATAGCAGGTCATCCAGTTTGATAAGAAGGAATGAAGAGCCACTCAGGACCCAGGGAGACAGGCTGTTTGTCTTCCTCTGACTTCTATTTTCTAAGCAAAATAAGATGAGGTGTCATGAGCTAACGGTGAGGTGGCAGCAGGAACGTTGGATATTTGAGGGGGGGAGAAGCGGATGTAAAATAGATGTGTCAAATGTGCAATTTAACTGTAGAATTTATGGGGCTGCCTGCTTGGGAACTGTGGTGTAAATTTAGAAAGGGACCAGCCCACACTGCTGTGAGATGTCCCTCTCTTCCCGAGATGGGACTACATTTTATTTCCTCTTTGTCTCCTGAGCCTAGCTCAGTAGATACTCAATGCATGAAGGCAAAGAAACAACTGCACTGGACAACATTCCAGATTAGAAAACGCTTTTTTCTGTGTAAAGTTGTATCAGGCTATGCAGTAAATAAAAGTGCCTGACCCATTCGAGTCTCTTTCAGACATTACCATTACTTACACGATCACCGCTTTTTCATATTTTTATAATATTTACCAGTTTACAAAGTTCTCATTGTGAATTTGTATAACCCCTGGAAAATGAACTTTGCATTTTAAGCCACTTGCATAAGTGACTATTCCACTTTAGGTTGGTATATCATAGAGGTTAACAACAAAGGTTTGCTTTGGAGTTAGACATTCACACATTTGAATCCTTAGTCAAAGGCTTATTTTTTGCGTGACCTAAGATATATTGCCCAAACTATTTCTGCCTATTTTATTTTAATCATTAAAATGAAAATGCAAATTGCCATTTCATATGCAAATCAAAAAAGGAGTCGGTTCTCAGCAAATGTTGACTATCACTGCAAAGTTGCGTGAAAGGACCCAGGTATCGCAAATTAGGATGTCATGACACAATAACTAATGTCTGAATTGCTATACACAACTACGAAACTGGACAAAGTATTAAAGATAGGAAGAAACTGCCTGACACTGCAGACAGTGGACCCAGATAGGGAAAGGCTGAGCCCTAAAAAAAGTGCAGTGAAGAGGGTGAATCCTGCCATTGTCTGAAATAGAGTTGACAGTAAGGAAAGAGGGGAAAACGATGTGTGTTTCTTGGTAATGGAAGTTTAAGTATTTCCTGGTGACTCTGATTGCTTTCACATACAAGCACCTCATGGCTTTATATCTCAATCTGTTCATGATCCTCTATTCACTCACTTAACAGTAGCCATTGGACTTGGGTGTTTAAAATTTCTTTAGCTGGGGCCAGCAAGGGGCATGGTGATTAAGACACTAGACTCCCACATGGCTGACTACAATTCAAGTCTCAGACTTGGCAGCTTCTTTCCTCACTTTCTCTCTGTTTCTCTTTCTCTGTCTCTCTAGTGAGTGCACATGCCTGTAACAAATTAAAAACAAATAATAATAATGATAAATAAAAATTTTAAAAATTCTTTAAAGCAATAAAATTTCTTTAGCAATCACTGTCATCTAGTAGAGATTTCTTGTCTTGATTCAACTAGTCTCCACCATTTGAGATTACATGGATAACATAATCACCTGCTCTTTGCAATGTCATGATTCCCTTTGTCCTTTCCTATTAGCCACCATATTAATTTGCATTGTCCTTGGGCTAGAGGATGAATTCAAAAGCTACACAAAATAAGATGTCATATTTACTGTGGTATTTTCTGTTCTTGATTTTTGTGTGGCTTATGTAAAATAGTGCCAATGTTTTGTTGGTAGAATTCAGAAAAATCTATGCATTTGCTACTATGTAATATATTGCCCTGTACTATTCAAGTGTATAGAATCCACTTTTGTAGTTTTTGGTTTAAAAATAACCAAACTCTGAAACTGAACCCCCAGCTTTCACCATTAACAAAAATCAACTCAAAATGGATCAAAATCTGAACCTAAGACCTCTAACAGTAAAACTACTGGTGGAAAATGTTGGGGAATCTCTGGGAGACATTGGAGTAGACAAAGACTTCTTAAATAAGACTCCCAAAGCACAGGCAATAATCCCTAAAATAGACAAGTGGGCCTATATCAGACTAAGAAGTTTCTGCTCAGCAAAGGACACAGTAACAAGTGTGAATTGACAACCCTCAGAATGGGAAAATATTTTTATTAAATATGCTTCAGACAAGGGACCGATAACAGGAATACACAGGGAACTCAAGTGCCTTATGCAAAAAAAAATGGTTAACCCAATTAAAAGATGGGAAAATGAGCTGTACAAAAATCTCTCTAAGGAAGACATACGAACAGCAAAAGCATATGAGAAAATGCACAACATCCCTCATCATAAGGGAGATGCAGATAAAAACCACAATGAGATACTACCTAACCCCTGTCAGAATGGCAAAAATTAAGAATATAAAAAGTGATAAGTGTTGGCGGGGATGTGGTGAAAAGGGAACCCTCCTACACTGTTGGTGGGAATGTAAACTGGTTCAGCCACTGTGGGGAACAATATGGAGGTTCCCCAAAGATCTGCAAATAGAACTACCATTTGATCCAGCAATCCCACTTCTGGGTTTCTACCCAAAGGACAGGAGAAGGCTTAGTTGGAAAAGTGCTTGCACATTAACGTTTATTGCAGCATTATTCATGATTGCCTGGACATGAAACCAACCTAAATGTCCACAAACTGATAAATGGATTGAAAAAGTGTGGTGTATATACTCTGTGGAATACTACTCAGCCATAAAAAATAGCAAGACCCTGGAATCTGATAGAAAGTGGTTAGATATGGAGGTTCTATTGCTGAGTGATCCACACTCTATGGCAGAGAGCGAAATATTGGAGGACGTAAAAGCAGTGAAAATACTTAATGAGGATAAGACAGTGTGGAATGGGGGAGTGAAGAGAAGAGTATAGAGAAAGACAACAAGAGAACAAATAGAGAGGCATGACATTAGTGGGACACAGAAATGGTTTATTACCTCTTGATGAAGACGTGCATAGTATTCTCAACTGGATTGGTCTGAGAAGTAATTTATGATGGGTAAAGTCTTTTTACAAGCAAAATGAGAAGTAATGATTGGTTAAAAAATAATTGGAATAATATTAATGATTGGGAAAAACAATTAAAAGATATTGAATGATGAGGTGGGGATGTCAAGGTTTCTGTATTGACTGATATGCATGGCATTCCCTTTTTATTTTTGAGAGGTTTTTGCTGCAGGGTGTGTGCGCTCACCAGAGAGAAAGCGAAAATCACCCCCTGGGGGGATGGCCTCACTGCAATCCCCTCTCGTCCATTCTCCTCTCAGGATCTTGGGCATGCACACACATGTACCCAGCGTAAGTTTAAGCATCTGGGTCCAGGACTTGAACCGCAGTTGACCACATGGGAGTTCAGCAACATAGCCATTTCCCTAACTGCTGGTCCCCATGGCATTCCCTTTTGAAAAAGCAATGTAATACACTGTAAAGTTATATGCGATTCAATGTAATATAGACAAGATTATGATGATAATAAATAAATTTTTAAAAATCATGTACAAATATAATCCAATAGAACTAGTAAACTGATACTCCAAACAGATTGTTAACCATTTAAAAGCAAATGCTTCCTAATTTAACCACTTGGAGAAAATTACAAAATTGTCATTCTCTAAAATAACTTTAAAAGTACTTCTGTTGCAAATTGTATAGCATGTGTTATGCATTCAGAACTCTTTAAATAGGATTAGGTTAATTCATGGCCTTAACATTAAAAAAATTTGACTCTGAAAAAATAAAACAATAACAAACTCTGATATAGTTAGTCACTAATAGAAAACACAGGAAAAGTAAAAACAGATGAACAATGATAGCTTTTAGCTTGTAATTCTGTATTTGCAATAAACACTAGCTGGGCTTCTGGAAACTGTAATTTTTATTTCTGAGAGATTAAGAAGCAGATAAAAAACTGTACACACACACACTTATCCTTAGTTAGAATGACAGTGTACTATAAAGGAACAATGAGGTGAAGACTCGACTTACTTTACTGTAAAGTAATGTCAGATTATAGTATGAAGCACTGTTAGAGCAAGAAAACTACATCTGTCACTTGACTTATGAATAAAATAATTTGTCATCTGACATAACTTCTACCTAGATTAAATGGCTGCTCTACCTCCAAAAATGTAGGAACAAAAATAGGATTCAGAATGTTTCTTTCATAATTAAATGCGATTATAGACCAACACCTCACTTTGAGAAATATAGCAACAAGCTAGCTTCAAACACTTAAAAAATAAGCTTTCTGTTAAGTAGTTTTTTATAGTAGAATTTTATCCCAGATATTTTTCTAATTTTAAATATGCAATGATTAATAATGACACCAGGGTTCAAAATAAGAACTTTAACTTGCATAGAAGACATTATACATAGGACAAACACAAAGATTTGCTTAAAATTGGTGAAAAGTTAGACTTGCCAGGGCCCTCAGAGCTCATGTATAGTGATTAATTCTCTAGATTTTCTTTGTGCCTCATATATTCCAGACTTGGAGGTAGAAAAGTCAAAAACTCAGAACTACCAATAGACAGACAAAACTAAGCCCCTAAAGAACTCTTTTCTGTAAATAGCCAAAGAACTATAAAAAAAAATAGTTGAGTAAGGCAGAAACTTTCAAACAATAGCCCTCTGTCGCAGAGAAAATCCACAGAAATAGCTGTCTTCTCACTCCACCCATCCATGCCAGTAAAAGCCAAGAGGGTGGTTACAAGACTATAATCAGGAATGAAGTAGGAAACCTTACTAGAAACCCTGTAGACATCAAAAAGATAATCACAAAGGGGAGCAGATGGTGATGCTGCAGTAAAATTTAGGGTTTCGTGAAGTTGACCCACAAAGGAACGTATTGGGTTTGCACCTGGCGCCCTCCCCGAGCACACTGCACACCTGTACGGTGCAGAGCTGGTAGGAACTGGAAGAGGACTGTGAACTGAAGAACCTGTTGAGGGTCTCTCTCTCTCTCTCTCTCTCTCTCTCTCTTTCTCTCTCTCTGTCTTTATAGCTTACAGAGGAAATGATTTAAAAAATAGAAAAACAAAACTAAAATGGGATATTTAGGGAATTCTGTGAAGAACTCTATATACATACATTTGACCCGTAAGTGAAATAGACCTACTACTCCAAAAACACTAACTACCAAAATATAAAATAATTTTATTAGCCCTATAACTTCTAAGGAAGTTGTTTTGAGTTTTTTGGTTTGTTTTTAGTTTTTGATATAGGGTGCAAGTGTTCATCAGAAAGAAAGTGAGAGAGAGGAAGAGATAAGATGAGAAATCACCCCCTCGGGAGGATGGCCATGTCAGGATCCCTTCTCCATTCTCCTCTCGGGATTTTGAGCATGCACTCACTTGCACTCAGTGTGATTTTCAAGATGCCAAATCTGAGACATGAACTATGCAGCCAGCCACATGGGGGTCCAGTGTATTAATCTCCATGCCACCTGCTGATCCTGTTTTTGATATTTTAAGACTCTAAAAAAGAAAGAAGAAAAGAAAGAGAGAGAGAGAAAAAGAAGGAAAAGAAAATACTCTCCAGTCCCAGACGATATCACTGGAGAATGGTAAGAAATGTTTAATGAATTAGCATAATTCTACATAATCTCTTCTAGAAATTAGAAAAATAAGGGATAATTCATAGTCATTTAAAAAAGCTACATTTGTTCTAATAGCAAAACCAAAGATAGCACAAAAAAGGAAAAACTACAAACCAACAAAACCCATGAATATCAACCAAAATAATTCTTTAAAAAGGTCAGCATATAAAATGCCACAATATCTAAAAAATACTGTATTGTGAAAAGTGGAGTTTATTCCATTATGCAAGAGTGATTAAATGTTTAAAAATAAGCCAATAATTCTATCATCCTTAGGAACTAAGAAGAAAAAAATGATCACACTAATGCAGAAAAAAAATGGCAAAATTCAACATCCATTGAATCCTAACACTCAGAAACATAGGAATAAAGGAGAACTTTTTCAACTTGAAAAATAAAAAGACAAAAATCCAAGTTAAGATTATATTCATTATATTTAATGGTGAAAGATTGAAAATTGTTATCCTAAGACCAGAAACAGAGGCTGTTTTCTCTCAATACTCTCAATTTAACATAGTATGTGAAGCTTAAGCCAGTGCAATAAGGCTAGTGAAGAAATAAAGTTACAAAGATTGGAAAGAGAAAGATAAAACTGTACTATTCATAGAGTATGATTGTCTTCATAGAATATTACTGAAAACATACAAAAAAACAAATCCTAGAACTAATAAATTAGTTCATAAGGGATGCAGAATATGTAACAAGCATACAAAAATAAATTTTATTTTTATATGCTAGGAATGAAAACATGGACCCTAAAATAAAAAATAAAAAAAAATCATTATACCCACTAAAAAATGAAATACTTAGGGGTAAAACTAGCAAAACACATGCAAAATTTGTATGTTCATAACTACACAATACTGATAAAAGGAATTTAAGAAAAATCTAGACCCATGGAAAGATATATCATCTTCATGGATTGGAAGAGTCAACAACAAAAAAATCAACTCTACCAAAATCAATATACAAGTTTAACAAAATTTTTGTCAAAATTCCAGAATTTTAAAATAGATATAGAAAGATTATTCTAAGGTGCACATGACAAAACAAAGGAACTAGGATATCTAAAATAATTTTGAAAAGAAAAGAAATAAGTGGCAGGAATCAGTCTACCGAATTTCAAAATTTATTATATAGCTACATTAGTCAAGACTATGTAGCATTGAAAAAGGAATAGAAACATGCACCAATGAAACAAACAGAAAACCCAGATATAGACTCACAATATGCCTATATAATTTTGAAAAAGGTGAAAGCAACTTATTAGAGGGACAATTACTTTCTCAACAAATAGTGCTTAAACAATTGGATATCTGTAGGCAAAATAAATACAATAGCATTGAAAACAAAATGAGTCACACAAAAATTTACACAGAATGGATCATAAATTGAAATACAATAATTTTTAGAAAAAAATTAGTGGATAAAAATGTTTAAGATCTAGGGCCAAGATTTATTAGGGTTTTTATCAAAAGTACAATCTATAAAAAGAGAAATGAATAAGTTTGACTTCGCTAAAACTAAAATCCTTTGCTTTGTAAAAAATTTTCAAGGGTAAAAAGAGAAGGTAGAGAGTAGGGGAAAATATTTGCAAACTATACATCTGACAAATAACTAGTACCAGAATACATTAGAAATTCTTAAAACTCAACAATAAAAGAAACAATTTAGTGAACAAAATATATAAAAGGTCATATTACTGGAAAGAATATAAAGTTGTCAAATAAGCATGTGGAAACATTTTCAACCTCATTAACCTTCAGGGAAATAAATTAAAAACATGAGATATTACTATTTATTGATTAGAATAATTAAAATTAAAAAGAGAAAAATAGTAACAACAACTGGTGAGAATGGGGAGAAACTAGACTGTTCATCTATTCCTGGTGGGAATATAAAATACTGCAGCTACTTGGGAAAAATTCCCATAGTCTTTAAAAACTCATATAAAGCTACCATAAAACCCAGGAATTGAATTCCTATGGGTTTATCACAGAAAATGGAAGACTAAGGTCACTCAAAAAAAAGCCATATATGCATGTGTATAGCAACTTTATTCACAGTAGCTCCAAACTGGAAAAAACCCAGTTTATGTCCTTCCATGGATAACGGGGTAATCAAAGTGTGGTACCTCCATACTATGGAATATGTCTCAGCAGTAAATAGAATTCAACTGTCAACACACATGACAATTTGATGGAGTTTCAGAGAAATATACTGAGGGAAAAAAAAAGCCAATCTCAAAAAGTTTTATATTTCATGATTCTATTCTATTTATATACTTTTTTGGAAATGACAAAATAATTATAAAACTAGAGAACAGATTATAATTGCCAGGGGTTAAGGAGGGGATGCGGACAGAGAAAAATGAGGCTATAATGGCAAACTGAGGGATCCTTGCAGACGACAATGTTCTGTATTTTGGCAATGCCACCACCAGTATCCCGGTTAGGGTTTATTTGCATTATAGTTTTTTAGAAGCTATTACCACTGGAGGATTCTAGGAAAAGCATACTCAGGATTTCTCTGTATTGTTTCTTGCAATTGCACATGAATTTACAATGCTAATACAATAAAATTTTCAGTATGGTTATAGATCACTGTCTCTTTATGGACATGTTTTGAAAAAGAAAACTGTATTTGTTGATATGATTAAAGAGTGAATGTAAATTGGGAGTGTTTCCTAAACTGAGAATCAGATGCCACTGTGGAGAAGAGTATGGACTTTAGAGGCAGAACATTTGTTTGCATCCTGGATCTTGTTCACTTGCTTTGTCAGCTCATTTGCTGATTTCATTCTTCATGATATTTCAATAGCATCATGCTGTAAAATGACAGGGTGTCTATACACCAAGTGACTATAAAATATGAAAGCATCTTTTTGGATATTTAGAAATAACTTGAGCAGAATGGGGGTTAACTCTTCTTTGAAAGTTTTGTAGAATTCAGAGGTGAATCCATCAGGGCCAGGGCTTTTCTTTGTTGGGAGGTTATTTATAACTGATTTGATCTCCTGGCTTGTTATGGACCTATTCAGACTTTCTATATCCTCCTGGCTCAATCTAGGTAGATTATACCTGTCCAGAAATTTGTCCATCTCATCCAAATTATCTTGTTTCTTGGCATACAGATGTTCATAGTATCCCCTAATAATGTTTTTTATTTCTACTATGTCTGTTGTTATTTTGCCTGCTTCATTGCAGATCTGATTCACCTGGTTCTTTTCTCTCTTCTTCTTAATAAGTCTCGCTAGTGGTGTATCAATTTTGTTTACCTTTTCAAAGAACCAGCTTTTACTTTCATTTATTTTCTGTATAGTTCGTTTATTTTCTATTTCATTTATTTCTGCTCGTATCTTTATTATTTCCTTTCTCCTGGAGTTTTTTGGATCTTTTTGCTGTTGCTTTTCCAATTCTGTGAGGCATGATGTTAGGTGATCCATTTGCCTTCTTTCCATGCTCCTCTTATGTGCACTAATTGCTATGAACTTCCCTCTTATGACTGCTTTAGCAGTGTCCCAAAGATTATGGAAACTCGTGTCCTCATTGTCATTCGCTTCCATGAACCTTTTGATTTCAGTCTTTATTTCTTCAGTAGTTGTGGAGTCATTCAGGAGTAGGTTATTAAGTTTCCATGTATTTGAGTATTTTTGAGGATTTCTCTTGAAATTAAACTCAAGTTTAATTCCATCATGGTCGGTGAAGATGCTGGGTACAGTTTCTATGCTTTTGAATCTGTAGAGGCTTGCTTTGTGCCCAATGATGTGGTCAATCTTCGAGAATGTTCCATGTGGCGGCGAGAAAAAAGTGTATCTTGAGGTTTTAGGATGGAAAGTTCTATAGATGTCTGTTAAGTCCATTTGATTTATGATATCATTTAGATCTTTTATCTCTTTACCTATTTTTTGTCTAGATGATCTATCCAGGGGGGATAGTGCAGTGTTGAGGTCTCCAACAATTAGTGTGTTGCAGTCTATCTCCCTTTTTAGATCTAGCAGTCTTTCCTTTACATATTTGGGTGCTCCTGTGTTGGGCGCATAGATATTAATAAGCGTTATATCTTCTTGATCGATTGATCCTTTTACTACAATATAGTGCCCTTCTTTGTCTCTTCGAACAGTTTTTGTTTTAAAGCCTATTTTGTCAGAGATCAGTATTGCGACTCCAGCTCTTTTTTGGTTCCCATTTGCATGGAAAATCTTTTTCCAACCCTTCACTTTCAGTCTATGTATATCTTTATCCATGAAGTGGGTTTCCTGTAGGCAACAGATAGAGGGCTTTTGTTTTTTAACCCATTCAGCCAGTCTGTGTCTCTTGATTGGAGAGTTTAATCCATTAACATTTATTGTTATTATTGATGTTAATGGATCTGTCCCGGCATTTAAGTTGGCCATTGTCTTAGTTGCCTTTTACTCTTTTGTTTCTGGCTGTTACTTCTTTAGTTTTCTTGGAACAGTACTTTCTTCAGGGTTTCATGGAGAGCTGGCCTGGTGCTGGCAAATTCTTTCAGGTTTTGTTTGTCTGAGAAGATTTTAATCTTTTTTTCCCATATGAAGGATAATCTTGCAGGATACAATAGTCTTGGTTGAAATTGTTTCTCTCTTAACACTTTCGATACATCTTCCCATTCTTTCCTTGCTTGCATTGTTGGGAGACATTGGGGTAGGGAAAAACTTCTTAAATAAGACTCCCAATGCACAGTCTATGATTTCTAAAATAGACAAGTGGGATTACATCAGACTAAGAAGTTTCTGCATGGCAAAAGACACAGTGATTAGTGTGAACAGACAGCCCTCAGAATGGGAAAATATTTTTGTAAACTATGCATCAGACAAGGGACTGATAACCAGAATCCACAAGGAACTCAAGCGGCTGTTCCGGAAAAAGACAATCAATCCTATTAAAAGATGGGAGAATGAGTTGAAAAAACCACTTTCTAAAGATGACATATGAATAGCTAAAAGGCATATGAAAAAATGCTCAACATCCCTCATTGTAAGAGAAATGCAGATCAAAACAACAATGAGATATCACCTAACCCCAGTCAGAATGTCTAAGATTAAAAAAACAAAAAATGATAAGTGCTAGAGGGGGTGTGGTGAAAAGGGAACTCTCTTACACTGCTGGTGGGACTGTAAATTGGTACAACCACTGTGGAGAACAATTTGGAGATTCCTCCAAAATCTACAAATAGAACTACCATATGATCCAGCAATCCCACTCCTTGGTATCTACCCGAAGGACAGAAGAATACTTAATTGAAAAAGTGCTTGCACATCGACGTTTATTGCGGCACTTTTCACGATTGCTAAGTCATGGAAACAACCTAAATGCCCACGAACTGATGAATGGTTAGAAAAACTGTGGCACATATACTCAATGGAATACTATTCATCCATAAAAAACAACAAATCCCTGACTTTTGAAAGGAAGTGGATGAATATGGAAGACTTGCTGTTGAGTGAAGCAAGCCATGCTATGAAGGAGAGACATTGTATGTCCCCACTTAATATATACTGAGTGTCTGCACTCTAAATGTGTATATATATATACATATATATATTTGTATATATATGTATATATATATTTTTGAAACCATTCTGCTTCTGTTGTTATAGAGTTTTAAAATTATACAAAATTATAAGACATATTTTGAACATTATCTTTAAAATTCAGTATTTTGAGATCTTGAAAGTTGTTTGTAAACTGTCAAGAATTATGGAGTATGAGCTAAAATTTTTTGCTATGTAAAGTAAATGTTTGTGGAAAAATGTAAAAATAAATTAAAAAATATGAAAGCATCAAATATCTTCTTAAGGTTAGATGCTGTGTCATGAGAAACATATAAATGTTATTATAGTAAGTCTAATGTCATTAAAACCTATCAAAATTTAAATATTTGTGTTACATTATAGCATAACACATTGAAGAAAAATGCAAAAGAAAACCTGATTCTAAAAGAAATTGCCCAGTGAGTTGCATTTGTGGGTACTAATTACCTAAATTGTTGAAAAACAGAGCATGCCTTAGGACCAGGGAGAATAACAAAAATCTAATAAGAATTATAAAGTTTAACTTTTTAAAAGGGAATAATCTGATAACACCATTAATAGTTACTGATAAATTGACTCATACATGAACTGCCACATAATTGTAAAAAATACCTAGTTTTACATCCATGTCAATTCTTTTTATGATTATGTTTTTATATTTTATCTTTGTGTGTGTGAGAGAGAGAGACGTTTGTGACAGGATCTGGTGTTTGTGACCTCCACCCCAGCCTCCTTTATTCAGGATGACAGGCACATGCCAACATGTCCAGTCTCTGCAGGTTGGCCTAGGACCTGGTGGGCCTGTGTGGCCCAGCCTCTCTCAGGGGCACCATCCTCCTTGCACCACCATGGCCGTGCTTTGGTGTTAATGTAGTTCATCCAAGGTCTTCATCTAACAGGAACTTGAGGAAGAATCCATCTACCTAATCAATTACTACATTAACTCAGAATGGCATCTGTGTTGCCACATTAAATGGACAAAAACAAACTGGCCAAAATTATTAAGCAGCTTCAATAGAGAAATGGGCCATCTTTTTTAACTTCTTGCAGATTAACAGCAATATCCTTGGGTGTGTTCTGACGTTGCTGTGTATGCTCTACAGTGCCACTGCTTTTCCTTATGGTATCTACACCAAAAACGTGATTAATTGATCATTTATATTATGATGGATAGAGAATGTTACTATCCCTAAAGCAAATGAATTGCATTTAATCCAATTTATACTAACATCATAGCATTTTTGATTTTTATAAGGGAATAATTTAAGATGCAGAATATTTTCTGCTTCCTCCATAATCAGACTTAATCATTTCATTGTATTGCTATTTTTATTTACCTTTCAATGATACAAATAATAAATTCAGCAACTAGAAAAGGCAAAATAATTACTGTAAAAAACCCCAAATGACATGTACAATCTAAGCTACATAATTGCTGGCTCTTTACCCAAAAAGTTTCCAATCTTGATATAAATCTATGTTTCACGTTCTCCTCATGTTGGAAATTTTATGTTTATTCAAATTATGTATTAGCAGGTATCATTGTTCGTTCATCTTGGTGGTCTTATTTGGTTAGTTCCTTTCCTTAAAGGTTATTTCACGAGTGAGAGAGACAGACACAGCACCCCTCAGGTCGCCATGGTAGCCACGTCTCACTGCCAAGATCCACCCTCAGCGTCGGTCAGCCAGACCATCAGAACATGTGTCCTTGGGATACTCGGGGAGGTGTTCAGACCCAAACTGGAAACTTTCTCGCGTGGGTGTCTCAAAAAGGCTCACATTTTACCACTATGTAATTGTCCGGTCCCCCTTTGGTAAAAATTTGTTTTGTTTTGTTTTGAATTTTGCTATAGGCACGTGGCACTGGCCAGAGAGAGAGAGTCAGAAAGATAAAAGGGAAAGTGAAAAAGCACCTCCCAGAAGGGATGGCCATTTTCTCCATTCTCCCCCCAGTATGTTGTATGCGCATGCTCAATCTGGATAGCTACCATGTAGAATTCAGCTGACTTAACCACGACACCAGCATTGGCCCTGGTCCCACTTCCTTAAGATAAATATCTAGAAGTGTGATTGAAATTAATGAATTAAATGGCTAGTCTTTCTTATGGCTTTTTCTCTCTCTTTTTTTTTAATCAGAGAGAGATTTATTATTATTTTTTTTTTCAGTCCAATGTGAAAGTGTATTTAATTACATTTGTTTTACATTACGCCATTATTTGAGTATCAACTAGTTCTTGAATATTTTGGGGGAAATAATAACAACTTTGTTTAAACACAGAAATGAATGTCATTGGTATTAGTCAAGTAAAACATAATAAATCAATCTAGTGAGATAAGTGAACTTACATAACTGGAGTATGGCATCTGAACTTTTTTTTTTTTTTTTTTTTTCTTGTTATAGGGCACACTTGCTGGAGAGACAGACAGAAAGCAAGAAATCACCTACCAGGGGGGATGGTCACACCACAGTTCTCTCTCCTCCACTTTCCTCCTGGGATTTAGAGCACACATGCCCAAGCGTCTGGTGTGAGTTTCAAGCCTCCAGATCTGGAACTCAAACTGTGGTCAGCCATAAGGGAGTTCAGTGCCTGAAAACCCCTATGCCATCTGTTGACCTCTTCTTATGACTTTTCATATGGTTTACATATTTCTTCCATGAATGAAAGACATAGAGAGACAGATCCCTAAAGGAAGTCTCGATGCCAGTAGGCACCCCAGCCATCCCTGGATCATGGGCATGCACATGTGCCTGTCATACTCAGGCAGGTCTCTGAGCATGGATCTGGCCCCTGCCCACATGAGTGAGCCTCACAGGGCATCACATTTTACAGCCGCATTACTGTCCAGCCCCCTTTTTTCTCAATGACTTTTGATTTCAAATTGTAAGCCATAAAATTTATACTTCCAATTGTAGTGCATTGCCCAATTTCTAATACTGACCCAATAAATTATATATTTTTAAATTATTTGGGCTGACCCATCACCTGCTAGCTAAGGTAGTCAGATCTCACATGAAAAACCATGTGGTTCGATCCCTAGATCCAACAGCTTGATGAACACCCAAGTGTGTGTGCATGCATACCCACACTCAAATCCCCACAGGTTGGAGACATGGAGGAAAAAACATTGCTGTGACCACTCCTCACTAGGGAATGCTTTCTCCCTCTCCCTTTCTCTGTCTCCCTCTGGTGAGTTCCTGTGCACTCTGAAGAAAAAAAATTACAAAACTGTTGTCTATTGTCCCATAAATTTAGTTTTAATAATATTTTGTTTACTAGTGGAGATAAAAATTACTTTATAGAATTACTTGCTCTTTCATAGACTTTAGCATATTCCCTCTGTTGTATTCTGTCTTTTCACTTTTATGATGTCTGTTTTTATTTATTTATTTATTGTTGAGTTTGCTATAGGGCATATACATGCCAGGAAGAGACAGAGAGAGTGAGCGAGAGAGAAAGGGAAGTTACAAGTCATTCCCAAAGGGGAATAGCCACACCACAATCCATTCTCCATTCACCTCTTGGGACCTTGGCCATGTACTCGTGTACCAGGCATGATTCTCAAGATGCAGGATTCAGGACTCAAATGCCCAGTCAGCCCTCTGGGATTCAGCTTCCTAACCTCCACACCACCTGCTGGCACCCCCTTTAATATCTTACATTGCACTTTTTAAATTATGGGTATTTAACCTCAAAATACAATCAATACAAAAAGAAAAAGAACAGAATTTAAAATATAACTCACATACAGACATTTGCTATGAATACTATGATGTGTTTAAACTTGTATGTGTGGACATACACTTTTTAAAAAATAAATAATATAAAAATAAATAAATAATATATTAATATTTTTATACTGAGACATAATCTAATTATTTTCATTAAAAACATCAGGCACAAGTATAAGCATGACTTAGATTTTGACAAGATGGGAAAATGAAGAAAAAGTGATCACAGCATGACCACACCCTTTGGGGGTGCTGTCTCCCTCTTTCTCATTCCTCTCTGTCACTCTCTGGTGAACATACACACCTTTTAAAAATTTTTGAAAAGCAAAACACAAAAAACAAACATATTGTGCAGCTCCACAAAAATATTTTCTTTCTTTTTTTTAAAATTTTTTATTATCATCATATTCTTCTTTATATTACATTTAATTACATATAACTTTACAGTGTATTACATTGCTTTATCAAAAGGGAATGTCATGCATGTCAGTCAGTACAGAGACATTATCTTTTCTATGTTTTCCCCAATCATTATTATTATTATTCTAATTATTTTTTAAGACAGTCAATTGCTATTTCTCATTTTGCTTGTACAAATACTTTGCCCATCATGAAATACTTCTCAGACAAATCCAGTTGAGAATACTATACATGTCAACATCAACAGTTAATAAGCCATATCTGACTCTCACTAATGTCCTGCCTCTCTATTGTTCACTTGTTATCTGTCTCTATTCTCTTCTCTTCACTTCCCCCATTCCACACTGTCCTATTCTCGTTAAGTACCTTCACTGCTTTTATGTCCTCCAATTTTTTGCTCTCTATTATAGAGTGCTGATAGTCAGTATATATTGAGTGGATACATACAATATCTTTCTTTCATAGCCTGGCTTACTTCACTCAGCAATATATCCTCCGTATCAGACCACTTTCTATCAAATTCCAGGGTCTTGTTATTTTTTATGGATGAGTAGTATTCCATAGAGTATATATACCACACTTTTCCAATCCATTCATCAGTTTGTGGACATTTAGGTTGGTTCCATGTCTTGGCAATTGTGAATAATGCTGCAATAAACATTGATGTGCAAGCACTTTTCTGACTGAGCGTTCTCCTGTCTTTTGGGTAAATCCCAGAAGTGGGATTGCTGGATCAAATGGTAGTTCTATTTGTAGATCTTTGAGGAACCTCCATATTGTTCTCCACAGTGGTTGAACTAGTTTACATTCCCACCAACAGTGTAAGAGGGTTCCCTTTTCACCACATCCCCACCAACACTTACCACTTTTTATATTCTTCATCTTTGCCATTCTGACAGGGGTTAGGTGGTATCTCATTGTAGTTTTTATCAGCATCTCCCTTATGATAAGGGATGTTGAGCATTTTCTCATATGCTTTTTGGCTGTTCATATGTCTTCCTTAGAGAGACTTTTGTTCAGCTCATTTTCCCATCTTTGGATCAAAGATCTGAACCTAAGACCTCAAGCAATAAAACTACTGGTGGAAAATGCTGGGGAAACTCTGGGGGACATTGGAGTAGGCAAAGACTTCTTAAATAAGACTCCCAAAGCACAGGCAATAATCCCTAAAGTAGACAAGTGGGACTATATTAGACTAAGAAGTTTCTGCACAGCAAAGGACACAGTAACAAGTGTGAACCGACAACCCTCAGAATGGGAAAATATCTTTGTTAAATATGCCTCAGACAAGGGACTGATAACCAGAATACATAGGGAACTCAAGTGCCTTATGCGAAAAAAAGTATTTTCTTTCTTTACGTGCTTGTCTTTTCTCTATTTTCAAATGTTGCTGTGACTGTTGTTAAAACCTAAGGCACAAACGTGTGTATATTGGTCTAGGCCTACACAGGGGTAGGATCATCGATATCACCGTCTTCTTCCATACCTTGTCTCACTGGAAGGATCATGACGGACAAAACGCAAGATTAAGTCAAGCATGGAGGAAAATGATGCAATTAAGAGATGCAGTCCACACGAAAGGAGAGGTTGCCACTGTGACGCGGCCTACTGTGTACAGTAAACCTGTTTTTCTTTTAATAAGTAGAAAGAGTAAACTAAAAGCTAAAAGAAGATGAAAGTATAATAAATACAGACCAGGAGTGTAGTCATTCACGTGGTACCACGTGCTGTCCTTCGCCATGACTAGCAGCAGGCTTGCTCACACAGCAGCACCCCAATACGGGAGGGGCACCTGGGGCTCTGCTGTCCGGAGGCTGCAGCATCACCAGGAGGTGGGCATTTCCAGCTCAGCACTAGTCTGTGGGGCTTGCTGCAGCGCACGTGCCCTGTCACTCACGGAACAGCGCTATGCGGTACGGGACGGTAGCTGCATGACATTTTATCATCTGGGTCTAATAAAATTCCTATTTCCTGTTGTGGAACATTTTTATGTCTTCGCTCTTTAAAATAAGCATTGTAATAATGGATGCCTCTTTAACTCGGTACATAAATATCCAATTGTCCATGATCTGTCAGCATAAATTATGAGCTGGAATCTTTGCTCTATCTACTCATTACCTATCTCATCTGTCGATCTACTGTCTATCAACCTACCTGTTTAATAATTAAGAAAGCTTTGTCACATTCTCTTTCAGATTAATGGATATGCTTTGAATTACAAATTAACTGCCATACTTACTAGCAATTTGTGAGACTGGGCTTCTGGTCTATTTCTTTTCTTTTTTTCTGAATTTGTTATAAGGCTTGTGAGCCCTCCAGAAAAAGAGAAAGTGAGAAATCATTCTCCAAAGGGGATGACCATGCTGCAATCACTTATCCTTCATTCTTCTCTTGGGATTTTGAGCAGATGCTCAAAAATGGGTGGGTCCAGAACTCAAACCACACAGTTAGGCCACATGGCTGGCCCTATTTTGTCTTTTCAAAATAGTGTCATTGGGGCCAGCAGTCAGCATGCTGGGTAAGACACTGGTTCCCCACATGATCGATTGCACTTTGAGTTCCAGATTTGGCAGCTTGGAATCACTCCAGATGCATGTGCATAGTTGTCTAGAATCCCAGGAAGAGAATAGAGAAGGGGTTGTGGGATGACCGTCCTCCCCAGGAGCAATTTCTCACTCTGTTTTTCCAGGTGAGCACACACATCCTATGGCAGAAACCTAAAATAAAAAATATATATATATTGAAATGTTGCTTTGTTATTTTATAAGGTTTTTTTTGTTTGTTTATATTATACTATTTTGTATATTCTTATCTTATTTTACTTTTTTGACTAGATAGAGAATAAACAACTTAATTTCTATTTGTATTTTCATTGATAACTGCGAGGTAAACTTTTTTCTGGATTTTATTTATTTATTTATTTTTGGAGAGGTTTTTGCTATAGGGCGCATGCGCTCGCCAGACAGAGAGAGATAGAGAGACAGAAAGCAAGAAATCACCCCCCAGGGGGCATGGCCACACCACAATCCCTTTCTCCATTCTCCTCTCGGGATCTTGGGCACGCATGCACAAATGCCCGGCATGCGTTTTAAGCCACCAGGTCCGGGACGCGGACCGCAGTTGACTACGTGGGAGTCCAGAGACATAGCCATTACACTAACTGCTGGTCTCCCTTTTCTGAATATTTTTATGGGTTTCATTCATTGACTTTCATATCATTTTCTATTTTGCTCTAATAATATCGTTTTTCATAATTAAGATAGTAAAATGTATGAATTGATATGCAAACCTTTATTTTTTATTTATTTAGTTTAATTATTATGATTCTATTTTTAAAACTTCTCTTATTGCTTTAGCGTTACTGTGTAACGCTAAAGTAGCAATTGGGCTGTGGTGCAAATTTTTAGATTTTACTAACTTCTTTGGAGTTTCTTTGGAATAAAGTAACTATTCAATTATTTTCCCATTTTACTGCCCCCTTTTTAATATGTAGGAGTTATTTTTATGTTCTACATATTAATTTTTACCAGTAATATGCATTGGAAATATATTACTCTGTGCTTTCAGTTATTTAAAGTGTGTATTAGAGAATGGAAGTTCTTGATATGAAGATAGTCATATGTGTCATAGACCAGCCTTTTCTTTGTATGTTAAGTACATGTTGTCTTATTTAAGAAATCCTTTCTTTGTTTTTTAAAGATTTATTTATTTAATTTTATTTATTCATTCATTTATTTTAATTTGATCAGAGAGAGAAAGAGAGAGAGAAAATGAGAAAGCAAGCCACCAGTTCTGGGATTTGAACCGTGGTCAGCCATGTGGGAATGTCCAGCACTTTAGCCACCATGCCACCTGCTGGTCCCCAAGAAATCCTTTCTTTGAGATGTTTATGAAGACATTCTATTCCATCAGTCTTATATTGTTACCTACCATACGCATTTAAAAAATTGTTATTATTACATTTCTTAAATTTACATTTAATCACTTTGCACCTTTACAGTGTATACAATATATTTTTCCCATCATGGATGCAGTACATTTTGATAAAGTCAAAGATATTACCATATATATCTTCATCCATAGATAACTTTTCATTTATGTGTTTTTTAAATTCTCTTGAAACAGGTACGTGTGGTGAGTAGATGGAGACTCATTTCTTATCAATGCCTGGCTGTCCTGCCTTATTGACCGATGTCATCCTCCCCTGCATGGCCAGGCTAATGCAGGACAGGAGGTGGGGCAGGTGATAGTCAACTAAGAGAACACAAGATAACTCTGCATGATGCTAGCATGAAAACCTGGATTGTAGTTGCCTGCATGGAAAAACCAGTCCTTGTGCGTGCTCGAAATTTAATCTCCATAGACATTGTATTGCATGTATGCTGCACAGTGGGGTAGAGGGTAAATACAATTAGTTAAATTAAGTGATTATTTGTAAGTGCTTGCTGGAGTTAAGAGGTGCACCCTCAAGGAGGGCTGGAGAAGCCCCGGAACCACAGCAGGAAGCTGTGACTGCTCTTTGAAGGCTGCAGATGTGGGGAGGGCAGGGACAGAGCAGGCAGAGGTGCCCCCAGAAGCTAGAGAATTATAGGGTCATTACACACAGTGGCCTGCAGAAAGTGAGCATGGAAAAGAGACCCTAAGCTTTGAGCTCCCTAGCTCCAGGCTCCTTCGTTCCTGCCTACTGGTCCAACCTCAGAACAAAGACAAAGCCAACAGGTAAGGGTGCCCAGAAGATGCAGTGCACAGATATCAGAGTCTCAGGGTACAGGAAAAAGTGGGGACAGATGACCAACACTCAGCATGGTCCCTGGGTGGAATCCACCAAGGCATAATGGGTTAAATGTCAATATGTGTGTATGAGTTGTTTTTTTTTTTTTTTTTTTCCCTTCATGTCAAAATAAAAGATATTCCTTTTCACTACATGTTGGTAAAAATATTTCATATATAGAATATTTTCAGTTACAGTTATCAAAATTCCTTCTCCTATTGTTTCTTTAAAACCAAGAGAAAATGAGTGGAATATAAAAGAATTTCATCTTCAATTAAATTAGAACACAGGTGTGCTCCCGAGTCCTGATACCTAAGGAAGGAAGCATGTGTCAGACCCATTTCTCTGCAGCTACCTTGGATGTAAACATTTCTTCTGACAAGGATGCATAGTCTATGGGGGTCCCTCTAGGAACTCATTACTTGGGATGGAAGATCCAGGAACATAGGAGGGTGCTTGCTTCCTTGTAAGAGAGAGGCCCATGAGACTTGAATGTTCATCACTGCCTTTGCTCTTAGTAAGGGTGCAGGAGGAGAGCCAGACAGCTTGTGATCCTTATCACCTAAAGTAGCAATGATGTTCGATCACCCCCAGAAAACAACACACTAGCTTCAGGCAAGTCAAAAAGCCTGACTTGAGGATCTCTGGGCAGACAAGTAATAGGAACATGTTCAGAGAAAACCGACCAAAATCCAGACAGAGAGTAAGCTGTTTAACCAATGCAGGTCCTAACTCTACCTCTGCCCCATCCACACAACGTTCTTCAATAGATATTTGGCAGAGGACATAACCCACATTAAAGATGAATACAAGCTATGGACAGAATCCCCAAACAATATTTTTCCAACCAAAAAGAAAGCAGTAGGAAAATGAGGACAGAGGGAAGACATTGGTGGGACACAGAAATGGTTTATTACCGAACTCCCATGTAGTCCACCACAGTTCGAGTCCAGGATCCAGTGGCTTAAACTCACACTGGATGCATGTGCGTGCATGCCCAAGATCCTGAGAGGAGAATGGAGGAGAAGGGATTGCAGCATGGCCATCCACCCCGGGGGGGGGGGGGGTGATTTCTTACTTTCTATCTCTGTCTCTCTCTGTCTTTCTGGCGAGTGTACACGTCCTATAGCAAAAACCTCTCCAAAAAAAAAAAAAAAAAAAAAAAAAGAAAAAAAAAGAAAAAAAAAGAAAGAAAGAAAGAAAGAAAGAAAGAAAGAAAGAAAGAAAAAGAAATGGTTTACTGCCTGCTGCTGACGATGTATATAGTGTTCTCATCTGGGCTGGCCTGAGGTTTATTTTGTGTTGGATAAATTTTCTACACAAGCTAAATGATTTTTAGGAATTGAATGTATAAATAATAATAATAATTAATAATAATAATAATAATAAAATGAAGATTTTCTCTTTCATAAGAATATGGGGGTATTTTTTTCACTGTGATTTTAATTTGTATTTTCTCAGATATTTATTGACAATATATATTTCCAATTTTAGGACAAAATCATTTATTTTTCTTGATCATTTTTATATTTGGTTGTTTGTCATTTCTTTATAAAAATTGTTCAGAATTTTTCATACATCCTTGATACAACTTAATTACTTATAAATATTTTTCCTTGTCTTGATAATTCTTTTTTAGTATCTTACTGAACATAATTGTCTAATTGAATTGAATTAATCAACTTGGTTTCATAGTCAACATGGAATGGTGTCACCGTTTAGTGATATATTGAAAAATGCTCTATAAAATTATATAATTCTCTATGTCAAAATATGAAAGGAGGAAAGATAGATGAATGACTTTCCTCAGTTTTCAAAGGAAGGAAGTAACACCTATTATTGAGAAAGATAAGTGAAAATACATTACAAAATATATAAAGGTCAATATAAAACAAAAAGTCCAATCATTGATATGCTAATATTTGAGAGGAGAAATGCAACAGAAGACCCAGAGATTACATGAAAAAGATGAAGACACAAAGTTTGTGTTTTCTACATTTAGGAGGGATAACAGAAGACAGAGCTATAAAGGCTACAAAGGTCCTGGGAAGGTTTATAAAACATGAAAATCTATTCAAAAATTAAAACAAAGGATTTAAACTCAGTAAGAGCAAGCCTGACTTTTAAGATAGAAATAAATGCCCAAAATAAGGTTAATCAGATATTACAAATTAACAGAAAAACAGACATGTCAAGTGAACGTGATCACAGGAAGTAACAATGTCAGACTACTTGAATTTCAGGCAAATATAATACAACATAAAAAGAAAACTTTTTTAAAATAATAACAGATCAAGTCATAATGTATAATCTGCCGTGGAACGTCATACAGGGTGCTCAACGTACAGCATCTCAGGTCACAAATACAATTAAGGCCATAGCAAAAACAAAATGCAAGGAGAAACTGGGGAAAAAAATGCAATAAACAGGAACATCAGAGTTTAAATTACTTTTCTCAGTTCAGAATAGATCAGAAAGTTGAAAAATATGTGAGGCTATGGAGAACATAAATGATATAATAAATGAGATAGACAGGCACGCATAAATAAAATAGATGTCAACTAAGCTAATAATATCTAATTAATATATTATAAATGTATATAATTTTATTAGAGGATTTTGCTATAGGGTACACGTGTGCGCTTGCCAGAAAGAAAGAGAGAGACAGAAAGTGAGAAATCACTCCCCAGAGGGGATGGCCACGCCGCAATCCCTTCTCCTCCAGTCTCCTCTCAGGATCTTGGTCACACACGCGCACACATGCAGTGTGAGTTAAAACCACTGTGTCCAGGACTTGAGCCACAGTAGACTACATGGGAGTCCAGTAATATAGCCATTATGCCAACTGCTGGTCCCTTAAATGAATATAATTCTTTATACTTACATAATTTATGATGAAATAATACACTTTTTTGATGTCCACAAGATATATTCTAAAATTATATATTAAGTAAAACAAGAAAACACTAACAAACTTTAAAGATATAAGTAACGCAAACATTAATTTTGTACTAAAAATAAATCAATAATAAAAACATGAAAGTGTCAAAATGCCTATTAAAAGAAAAATTGATCAAGTATCACATGAAAATTTAATTTAAAGTCAATGCTTTGAAACATTTCTTTTAAAATTTTGCCAGAAGGACTTTTGGAAAGAGACAGAAACAGATAGAGGGAAAGTCTGAAAGCACCTAGTATGGGAATGGTCATGCCACAATTCCTTCTCCATTTCTCCTTCTTTTCAGAAATTCAAGCATGCCTGCCCACAAGCCAGGTGTGGTTCTCAAGCAGCCGGGTCCAGGATTCAGACTGCAATTGTCTATTGGGATTAGCTACTTTAACCACCAGGCCATGGGCTGGGCCTCCAAACATTTGTGAGTTACTTTATTAATTCCATGCCAACCTTTCTTGCAGGTGGACCTCACAGAACTCTGTGTTTTACTGCTCCACCCTCTCTTTCGCCAAAGTATGTTATTTTAAATCTATCATGAAAAATTTTTAGAAAACTTTATAATAATCAAAACACAAAATAGTTAAAGATTTTACAAAGAATTATATATTCACTTCAAGAAGTTAGAAAAACTTTAAGAAATAAGCCAAAAAGGGTAAAAAGTAAGTAATGACAAAAGCAGATATAAATTCATTAGAAACTGGATGTTATGGGACCAGCAGTTGGCATAATAGCTGTGTCACCGGACTCCCGCATGGTTTGAGTCCTGGACCCAGTGGCTTAAACTCACGCCAGGCGAGTGTGCGTGAATGCCCAAGATCCCAAGAGGAGAATGGAGGAGAAGGGGTTGTGGCATGGCCAACCCCCTGGGGGGTGATTTCTCACTTTCTTTCTCTGTGTCTGTTTTTCTATCAAGCTCATGCACCCTATAGCAAAACCTCTCCCCAAAGAAAGAAAGAAAGAAAGAAAGAAAGAAAGAAAGAAAGAAGGAAGAAAGAAAGAAAGAAAGAGAAAGGAAGGAAGGAAGGAAGGAAGGAAGGAAGGAAGGAAGGAAGAAAGAAAGAGAGAAAGAGAGAGAGAAAGAGAGAGAAAGGAAGAGAGAAAGGAAAGAAAGAAACTGGATGTTACAATTAAAAAGTTACAATCTCTGCTTCTCTGAAGAAAAGTAATATTGAAATAGAGAAATCACTAACTGTATTTTTTAAAATTTGTTTCTCCCATGAGCAAGAGGGACAGGGAAAGTGAGAGACACACAGAGAGAAAGACAGATATTGTGCTCCAGAGTCCCCACACCATGATCCACCCTCAGCCTCAGCCAGCCCTCGCTCATAGTCAGCATATGCCCTAGTACTCATCAAGATCTCTGGCTGCCAACCCAGATCACTCTCATGTGGTTAAGCATTGCAGAATTTTGCATTGCTCTGCTGTGGCTCTATCTGGCCCCAGCACCAGCTATCTTAATCACAAATAAAGGGGGAGTATAAATTGATTAAAAATATGACTGAGAATGAGCAGTCAAGCACATCAAAGGACATTCAAGTATGCATATTAAATATGTTGGTCAAGTATTCTCAAATGTATTTGAAAAACTGGGTGAAACAGGAGCTTTTCTAGAAAAATATAGTCTAACAAAAATGACTGCCTATTGCTGGGAAATCTAAAGTGATCAATTACCTTGTGAGAAATTTAGAAGGTGTCAAGAAACAACAAAGCCTATTTAGTTTCACAAGTCAATTCTATCAAAACGTCAAGGAACATTTAACCACTAAGCTCCTTTTATCTAACAAATATAACACATCTATAAAATACTAAAAAAGATAACAAAAAAGGAAGCTTCAGACCATTAAAGGTGTAAATCACTAAGACTTAGTTTTTCCCAGGAGTTCAGGGATGATCAAGTCTTGAAAAATCTAGTAAAAAGTGGACTATTTCAGTGTGTCCAAAGATGAGACAACTTTACAACATACAAAAATTTAATAAAAAAATTACTTTCTTGATATATAGTCAACCCTCCATATATGTGAGTTCTGCATCTGTGGCTTTAACTAACAGTGGAGTAAAATATTTGAAAATTTAACATTTGACTGTATCTGTACTGAACTTACACAGACATTTTCATCATTACTTTGTAAACATTACAGTATAACAACTATACATCATCACATTTATATCACATTAGAAATCTAGAGAGGGTTTAAAGTGTTCAGAAGGACGTGCACAGGTTATATGCAAAGTTATGCCATTTTATACAAGGGACTTGAGTGTGTAGAGATCTTGGTATTGAGGAGGGGAAAGCAGTTCCTGGAATCAATCTCTTGTTGATACTGAGGGACTACGGTATGTTTCAAAAGAAAATTGAGCCTACTATGTGATGGGAAACACAACGAACATCACCTCAAAGCAGCACTTTGAAGGGAGCAACGAGGCCACCCTGCGGCCCAGCAGTCAGGCACTGTGCAGAGGAGGCCAGGTCCCACGTGGCCGTAGGCAGACTGGGGTTGGAGTCTGGGCCTGTGAGCTTCATGCAGGGCTCAGGGGCCCATGCCCAGGGTCCTGATGCGATGGAGAACTGGGAACAAAAGGACCGTGGTGTTAACAGGCCCTGTCAGGGGGTTCTCTCTCACTCTCTTCCTCTCTCGTGTGTGCATATGTAATCATAAATAGAAGTAAATAAGACTTTAAAAAATAAGTTAAAGGGAAATATTTTGGGGATACCAGAGACAGTGTGGGAGGAGGGTGGAACATGGCAGAGACTGAGAGGGCAGGAATCCAGGGGGAAAAAAGAAGCAAAACATTTAAGAAACACAAAATTGAAAATTTTCTGTGGATGATAATATGCAGTGGTAATATCTTTGATTAAGCCAATACACAGTGTATTCTGGATGGGAAAATTCATTTAGTATGCTGGAATGATATAGAGTGAGTGATTGCAAAATAAAAAAAAAGAATTAGAAAAAAGAAACAAAATTAACAATTCCAGGATACCCATTAATAATAACCTCATGCATTATAACATATATGTGTGTGTATATCTATATCATCTATATCTATATCTATAGTAATATAATTACAAAAGGAGAATGCAAAATTGTCAATGTTATGTATAATAGAAAAGCTGAATGGTGACACCTCTAAGAACTGCTTATAAGATAAACAATGGAGATGGTGCTTAAACAATACAGCCTGAATAAATTTCAAGAAGTGCAACAGAGAACAAATAAAAATTCAGCTGCTTGGCAGGGTTTCATCTAGCAAACTTATAGAACATATTCAGATAGAGACGCCACATCTCCAAGAAAGCTTCAGAGGTTGGACGAGCCCTGGGGAGGAGTCACATGAAACACCACATACGAGGCGGACAGGACAAGGGAAACTCGGAAAGTAAGGGAGCAACTTTTTTAAAGAAACTGAGCAGAGATGTACAGAGGGAATAATAAAGAAAAAAGATCTAAGAGAAAGAGGGGAGAGGCTTTTGGAGAGAATCAATGAGTGAATTGCAAGGAACATGACCATGGGAATTGGGATTTTCCATATATGTGTGTATATATATATATATATACACACATATATGGAAAAGAAGAAAAAGAAAAAGATGAAGATGGGAATAAAAGGTGAAGAAGCAGATGATAGAATCAGGCTGTGAATCAGATGAGTAATGAGGAGGCCCAAGGGCTCCTCTTGTTCTCATGGAGCCAATAACCACCCCTGTTCAGGAACCTGAGATATAATTGACAGGGGACTCAGATGATGGGCTTTTAGCCAAGACGGGGCAGCGATCGATACTCAAGTAACTAAACACACTCAGTGGATGGCTCCTGTCACAGGAATCACCAGTCAAATACAACAGAGGCCATTCCTTCCCCCTCTGGAAATGTCCAGTAACTACATCAAGGTGGGAGAGACGGATGTTCTGAAAAGTCCTTGTCTGTCTCTCGTGTTTTGTGGCAGTAGTCATCACTTCATCCTTAAGTACTTTCCCAGAGTCATTTTCTGATTGTACTCCGTGACCAACAATGGAGGTCCCACACATAGGAGGGAGAACCTGAGTTTAAGTGGGAAGATCCAGAAACCTTCCTGAAGCTGATATTTGAGACAGATACTTGCAGCCTCCTTCATTGGTTTAAGGTCCATTTTCTTAAAAAGATCTCAGAACTTTTCAAAGCTCAGTGCCGAGCCAAGCCTGAAAAGCTTAGTCATGGCTGTCTTTCTGACTTTAAGGGTTGCTAATGAGATTAATGGCTTGATGGATCACTGCGCTTTAATGATAAATAATAATAAAGTCCAGAGATGTGACAATTCCTGTGTTATCCTTGACTTATATAGGCACCTTTATTTTATTCTCCCTTTTCCCTCCCACTCGAGGTAAAGGCCAAGTCAGTAAAAGGTCAGGCTGACTGGTATGGATTATTATAATATTGTTCTCAACCTGTCCAGAGATCAATAGCAGATGTCATCATCCATTTTCCTGAAACATAGACACTAACTTCATTATCTTAATACATTAAAGAAAGCAGTGCCTGAAGCTACACCCAAATCATA
This sequence comes from Tupaia tana, assembly GCA_026018925.1. Classification (NCBI taxonomy): domain Eukaryota; kingdom Metazoa; phylum Chordata; class Mammalia; order Scandentia; family Tupaiidae; genus Tupaia; species Tupaia tana. The sequence goes on from JAKSZU010000002.1 coordinate 13,969,931, forward strand.
CTTCCTCTACTCTCACAACTACCTTTTGAATTTTTGAAGCCTGTGCATTAAAAAGCTTTAGAGCAATTTCTCATTAGAGCTGCTTTAGGATAGAATCTCAGTTGAACCCTCCCCATTTACTTTGGTGGCTATGTGAGTTTTAGGCTTGTCTGTAAGAAAAGGCCAAATGATTACAGCCTCTTCAGAAACCTCAGAGGAAGAGAATTTCTCAGAACACAAGCCTTTCCTAAGACTCCTGGTTTTAAATACAGACACTGATCATTATAATCATCGGGACTGAGGAGCATCTGTAAACAGTTCTTTCTCTGGTAGTGTGTCCTATAATTTCCCAGTTCTTCTGGCAAGATAAGCCATTTTAGTGAGCATGAAAATAAAAAATTATCTAAAAAACATAAAACATTTAACTTATGTCTGCCTATACTCACATCAGAACAGAACTTAAAATCTAATAACTATATGACAAAGTCAATGATTTAAAACATCTAATTGTGATTATTTCTTGGTAATCTTGGTCTAATTATATTTACTTATAGGATTTCAGAGAGGAATAATTATAAGTCTACCTATTTAAGTACCTGGAGAGTACTTAGTATCTGGTCAACATAGCTTAGATTTATTTGAATTAAAGGTCATACATTTCAAAGATACATTAGAGATAACACAAATATCAACATCAATAAATTCTCCACTACTATAATGTGAAATTATTATTCAGTATTCAATGCTATATCTATTTTGCTAAAATATTTCTTCTTTTACATCCAAATTTTTAGCTTTTCTAATTTATCACCAAAGCAAAGAGTTTATCACTTAAATATATATGTGTATATGTGTATATACACATATATATTTGAACATTTTGTTTAATTGTATAGAAATTTTAACTCATGATAGTAAAATTTATCCCTACCTAAAAATAATTTTGAATTTCTGGATCACCATGACATTCAACCTAAGAGTAATAACATGTTATATCATGTTGTAATATACTTCCATTTCTTAATGACTATGATCTTTTGTTGCCAAGATTGATTACTGATTCTTATTTAATGTATCTTATAAAGCTAACATTAGTCTTTCACATTTAATGAATGAATGAATGAGTGAGCAAATTTTTAAAAAGATAAATGAATCATAGTAACATCACATACATTAAAAGAATGCAATGTCTTACTCTAGGAAATAAAATCTTTGTCCCTGTTTGCTAGTTTGAATATATTCCCCTAAAATTCAAGTGTTGAGTCTTTGTAATGATTAAGAAATCGAAAATTTGATCCAATTGTTTTGAAAGCTGGAACTTGGGGGTGAGATTAGTATTAAGGTTATCAGGGCTGAGCTTCCATATTGACTCCTATTTATCCCCCCATAGGTTGTGTGTGATCACTGGAGAGAGACAGATCACCCCCATAGCACTCAGCAGGGATAACTGAGTCACGGTCCCCTCTCCTCCATTATCTTCCTGAAATTTTGGACACATATGAACACATGCCTGGAGTGATTTTCAAACTGCCTGATTTCGGACTCCAATTGTGATTGTCATGTGGGAGTCCAGTGCCTTAACCATTACATTACCTGTTGGCTCCTCCTGCTGGCTTTTTAAGGAGGGGTTGGAAAGAGTGACACACATGGAACACAAACCACACTGTCCTGCCATGTTGGAATACAGCCAAAAACTCCCATAAAAGAGAGACTCTCGACCTGGGACTTCCAAAAATGGAGTTGAACAAATGTCTATTTTTTAAGTCACCCAGCTTCAGGTATTTCCTCTTATTTGCAGTGGATTGGACTAGAAACAGATTTTTGCGACTTTTGACTTTCTCTGGAGGGAAATTCATCTTTGTAGATGAACTACCAGTCACCAGATCATTGAAGACGTTTAAAACAGAACTTGTAAACATTTTCTGTAAATTCTGGCATCTCGAGTGACTATTCATATACAACACACTTTAACTTGGAGACAGAAACATTGGGGCGTATTTTAAACACCAACTCTAGAATAATGAAGCAACTCACGTTTGTCCTGTACAAGGATATTTAGAAGTTTCATTCATAAAAATGACTTTGGGGGGATAAGGAATATGAAAAGCTGCTGCATATAAAAGGATTCTCCTTTTGGATAGTCTTAAGAAGCAGACCCAATAACTGCAGACTATGATGTACAGGGAGACACTCGTCTGGAATTTAAGGACCTTCTTACAGACACATCTGCACAGGAAGGAAATGTGTTCTCTCTGGTTCTCTTGGTATTAGACTTAGTTGAGGCATGCTGAAAGACATGGTGGTATCAATCCAAGCTTTCCATGGACAGTTTTAGGACTTTTTCCCATGTGTGAATCTATGGTTGATTGTAAGAACACATTTTTTTAAATTTGAAGTTCTAACTTAATTCTACTAAATTGAGTATTAAAAGAAGAGTATTCATAAGAGAAAAACTCAGTTAGGAAAGAAGGCAGGAAGATTTCTCTTTATAGCTAAATTCTCTAATTCTCTGCCATGAGCTTCCACCAATTCTTCACTTGTAGACGCTCCTGTGTGTGTTGGATGTTTTGTTTGTGGAGGGAGGGGTCATGGGAGAGCTTTCTTGTCTTTTTTTTGTGTGTGTGTGTGTGTGGTTAAAATTGTAGCTCAGACACATTTACTTGAATAGAAAAAGAGAATGGAGCATGTTTTACTATTCTATCTAGTGGCTTTTATGTTCCATATTTAGCAGAAGTGACCTCCCGCCAATAGTGTTTGTTAAGAATGTCTTAGAGGAAGTGGTGCCCCAAGCAATCACTCTTGTTGATTTTCTTTAGAAGCTTCTAATCTAAGTATTGACCAACATCTCGTTTCATTGATGAGACTTGACAAGAGCTAAATCCAGATTGCTGTGGTTTCCTTCTGTGTACAGAGGCCTCTGGTCTAATTCATCTTGACTGGCTCAGATCTGGTCTACACATATACCATTATACTCGCTTCAGTTGTGTATCTCATGGAGATATCATACCAGTATCAATTGGGCATTTTTATTGACCAGCTAGGATGTGATATCAGGTCAAAGACTATTTAAGATAGATTTTAAAATTGTCATAGGATTGTAGTGACTCACATGAATACAACAAGTAAAAAGACAAACTCAATAAAAATTCTGGTAGAAAATAAGCTGTAGGCAGAGAGCACAGTCGATACCTTATCTGACTTCTATAATAAACAGCAGAGATGCTCATTTCGAATGAGTAAGAATTAAGGGTCAATCCAATATTTCTCTAATAAAATATTCCATAAAATATCCATTAGGGTGTTTCAATAGTTGAATCAATTGAGCATATAACAGTTTTAAAGACACAATTTGAGAATGGTAATAGTTTTATATTTAACCATATAAATCAATTGACAGATTTTGATGTTAAAAAATTACTGAAGAAGTTCTGGCCTGAACAAAAAAATCTAAGGTTGTCCTTCCCGCTGGTGAAGGTCATCAGTATGGACACTTATTCTCTCCACATTTGATAGAGGATTTTAGTTCTCAGCTTTTTAAACTATTTTTAAAAAATTACTAGAGGCTTCATGTGCTCACCAGAGGAGTAGTGGAAAAAACACCCTGAAGGGACGTGGTTATGCCTCAATCTCTTCTCCTCTATTGCTCCATCCTGTCAGGATTTGGGGCACAAACACATATACTTGCCATGTTTTTCAAGTCACCAGGACTGGGATTTGAACTATAGTCAGCCAGATGGGATCTGGCTCATTTAACTATTGTGCTAGAGGGCCAACCCTTTGAAACCATTTTCTTTTTCTTTTCAGTTTTTTTTTTTTTTTTTTTTTTTTTTTTTTTTTTTTTTTTTTTATGCCTTTAGGATGTGTGTGCTCACCAGAGAGAAAGACAGAGAGACAGAAATAGTGAGATGGAAAGTTAGAAATCATCCTCTGGGAAGATGGCCATGCCACAACTCCTCTTTCTCTTCTAGTCTCCTCCTGGTATCATGGGCACACATGAACACATGCCCAGCATGGTTTTGAAGCCACCAAGTCCAGGACTTGAACCATAGTCAGTCATGTAAGGGTCCAGTGATGTAATTGCTACATCATCTGCTGGTTCCTCACTTTCTTTATTAAAAAAAAAAAAAAAAAGAAAAGATTAAGCTTATTTTTGTGTGTACCTTCAGTGTCAACTAGCCTAGATCACAGACCCATACATGCATGCCTGACATGTACTGGGACTTCCTGAGATATGAACTCAGGACCTCTCCAGTGAGTCCCATTGCTTTATCGCTGTACCAGTGCCTGGCCCAGTTTCCAGTTTTATATATCATATTTTAGGAAGACTATCTGAAAAGTAATTGGAATTTGGAAAAGAATAAAATTCTGAGATAAGATTGTAGAGCAAACAGAAATGACAGAGGTGGCTTTTAGTTTTTGATAAGTGTAAATGCCATTAAGACAAAAAAATTGTGTCTTGATGGTTTGTTGGTGGCATTTTTGTTCTTATAGCTTACTCACTTTCACCTTTGCCATTAATAAAAATATCAGATTAGGGTTATGTAAAAACGTATCTTACTCAAATTACCACAAAGTAGAAAGTATATTTAATATCATGCATTCGTAACTATCCCCCTAGGAAGAAAATGTCTTCCTAATACTGTGCAAATACTTCAAATGGATCCTTATTACATTTAAGAAATTAGGGAAAAATTAACATTGTGACATGAATTATGCTAACCATTTATATCTGGGTGTCTCCTATGTTAATTTCCAAAGATTCATTTTGCAAGCAAATAAATGAAGGAAAATTAGAAATGGAATATGACTTCACATCGTAAAAGTTCCCTTTCACGACTGGATGAAAAGAAACATCTTCCTTGCACATTTCCTGTGGCTTAATTTAGAAGGAAGCACTACTATGAAAACTTTCTTAGGGTGGTAATATAGAGCAAAGACCAAATTGTAATCATTAGCCCTCTCAGGATTATGCTATGCCAGTTCAGAATTCAATTATTGTTAAAAATAGAACATAGCCTACAAAAATCCAGGTATAAAAAAGTAAATCTTATATCCATTTATCTTGCAATGGAAGTGGACTTGGTTACATCATTCCATAAGACTTCTTTTTTTTTTTTTTTTTTGAGGGTTTTTTTTTTTTTTTTTTTCTGTTTTTCGATTTTTTTTGCTATAGGGCTTAAGTATTTGCCAGAAAGACAGAGAGAGACAGAGACAGAAAGTCAGAAATCACCCCCTAGAGGGGATGGCCATGCCATAATCCCTTCTCCTCCATTTTCCTCTCGGGATCTTGGGCATGCATGCACATGCTCTCAGCATGAGTTTAAGCCACTGGGTCTGGGACCTGAACTGTGGTCGACTACATGGGAGTACAGTGATATAGTCATTATGTCAACTGTTGGTCCCAGTACCAAGACTTCTATAAATGAAATTTTGGAACATAAGTTCTGTTGACATCAAGAAGACTTAGGTAAATCAAATCCACTATTTAAATCACTTTATAGTTATGAATTTTGCAAGTATTTTCTCCCTGTTCTGTTGCTGTTGTTTTCATTTTCTTTTCTGAGTCCTTAGAAGAGCAAAAATGTTCAATGTTAATGAAGTCTAAGTTTTTTTTTTTTTTTAATTTCTGTTTGTGCTTTTGGAGTCTTATGTAAGAAATCTTACCCTAGCATAAGATCATAAACATTTTCTCCCATACTTTCATTTTCACTTGGAATTGTATAATTTTTGTTTTTACACTTAACTTTCTGATCTATTTAGAAATTTTATGTACAGAGTGAAGTATTGGTGGAGGTCATTTTTATGCATGCATGTCCATTTCTTAATTGGAAAGACTGTCCTGTCTACCTAAATCACCCCAGTGTCTTTGTTTTAAACTAATTTAGCATACAGGTAGAGTATAATTCCAAACTATCTATCCAGTTGGATCAATAGCTATATCTATTTTTTGCTAATACCCAACTATCTTGATTATTGTAGCTGTGGTAAGACATTCAATAAATGGTATGAAATTTTCAAATTTATTCTTTTTTTTCCATGAAAGAATTAAGCTTTTACTTAAATCTGTCATAATGCAAACAGTAAATCAAGTTCCAATGCATGAATTTGGGTTTACTTCTATTGACTTTTTCTTTCTTTTATTTGGGGGGGGGGTTTATTATTTATTTATTTATTTTTGTATATACATTAAATCGCATTGTTTAGCTTACAATGTGAGCATTTCAATATGTGAACATTTCTCCCTAGTCCCGTTGATCAAAATATCTTCAACCAATAACACCACACTTCCCCATCCCGTCAATGTTCTACCTCCGTATCCCTTCTCCAAATGTCCTTCATTAGGCCCCACTCCTCCACATACACCTCATCTGACATTCACACCCATTTCTTGTGTTTGTACAACCGTTGGTCAATCAGTTTCAGTCACAGAGTGCAGACATTTGGTATATGTTAAGTGGGGACATACAATGTCTCTCCTTCATAGCCTGGCTTGCCTCACTCAGCAGTAAATCTTCCATATTTTTCCACTTTCTGTCAAAAGCCAGGGTTTTGTTGGTTTTTATGGCTGAGTAGTATTCCATAGAGTATATGTGCCACAGTTTTTCAATCCATTCCTCCATACGGGGGCATTTGGGTTGGTTCCATGACTTAGCAATCATGAATAGAGTCACAATAAACAATAAAGAAGCTGTTTGGAAAAAAGATGATCAACCCTATTAAAAGATGGGAGAAGGAGTTGAATAAAACACTCTCTAAAGATGACATACGAATAGCCAAAAGGCATATGAAAAACTGTTCAACATCCCTCATCGTAAGGGGAATGCAGATAAAATTTATTCTTTCTTTTTAAGATGGTTTTTAGATAGTACAGGATCAATCATGTTAGAGTTGACTTACAATTTTCCTCAAAACCGCTGCTGCATTTTGAATAGGAATCAAATTAAATGTATAAGTAAATTTGAGTAAATTTATGTCTACTATGATTTGAATGCATGTACCCTCCAAAATTCATGTTGAAATTTAATCCTCATTGTGATTGTGTTAGGAGGTGGAACCTTTGAGAAAGTGATGGAATCACGATAGCTCCACTTCATGAATGGATTAACGCCTTCTCCAAAGCTTGGAGGAAACTGGTTTTGGCTCCTTTTCATTGCTCATGCCCTTCTTATGTGAGCACACCTAGACAGAGCTTTTAATGAGGAAAAACAGACACTCACCGGACACTAAACCTACTGGTGGCTTGAAGTCGAACTTTCCAGCCACCAGACCTGTGGTCAATAAATTTTTATTCTTTAAAAATTACACAGTCTAAGGCATCTTGTTATAGCAGCATGAACAGAATAATGTGATACCTTGACAATATTGCATTTACAATTACTTAATGTAGTGTATTTCTCAATAAATTTTATTGTCTTCTTTGTTTCCTATCATCATTCATTTGTTGCTTTTAGCTTAGAAATCTTGCACATATTTTGTTGGATTTATCCCTAAGTTTGTTTTAAGGCATTATTTCAGAATATTTTATTGTATATTAATTAAAGGCTTCATTCTAGGGACCAGCAGTTGGCGTAATGGCTATGTTGCTGGACTCCCATGTAGTTGACTGCAGTTCTAGTCCTGGACCCAGTGGCTAAAACTCACACTGGGCACATATGCGTGTGTGCCCAAGATCCTGAGAGAATGGAGGAGAAGGGATTGCAGCATGGCCATCCACCCTGGGGGGTGATTTCTCGCTTTCTGTCTCTCTGTCTTTCTGGCAAGTGCACATACCCTATAGTAAAAATCTCTCAAAAAAAAAAAAAAAAAAAGATTTCTTTCTAATTAGTAAGGTTACATAATAACTCATTTTTTTTCCCTGTTGACTAGTTACTAGCTAAATTTATTATGTATTAAGGAAATTTAATAAGGCTTTGAGGTTACATGGAAATCTAGGAAAATCCTGAATTGTTTTTGATACTGTTTTAAGCAAAACTTTCAAAATTTTAATTTCCACTAATTGAAAATATATATCATATGTTATATATTGACCAGAGAAGGAAAGAAATAGAAATAGAGATAGAGCAAGAGAGATAAAGAGAGAGAAAGTGAGAAAGCAACCCATCAAGCCCGGGACTCAAACTATGATCGATTATGTGGGAGTCCAGCACCATTAACCATACCATCTGCTGGCCCCTATTCCTAATATATTTTTAGTGCAGTCCACGATTTTGATGTAGGCAATCCTCTTCTGCAATAAAAATAGCTTTTATTTTTTTCAGTTGTATGTTTATTCTTCTTTTTCTTGCCTTAATGCATCACTATTGGTAAAATAACTAAAAGCAATCAGAAAGAAGCAAAAAGAGCAAAAAAATCTATGAAATTGAAAATGGCAAAACAATAGTGGAGAAAAATCAATAAACAGGAATCTTATGAATTTCTTTAAGCCAAAAAATAGGTAACTTTGGTGAAATGGACAGATTATTTGAAAGATACAGACTACCAAGGCAATGAATAACTTTTTTAATATTGTTATGCTTCAAATATTTTTGTCCCCTCTAACATTCATGTTGAAACTTAATCACTCATGCAGCAATATTAAGAAGTGTGACTTGACCGTGGTTCAAGTCGCGGACCTGGCAGCTTGCTTTCACTCGTTCTCTCTCTCTTTTTTTATTTTGTCCCTCTCTGGTCAAATGAAAATAAATAAATAAATAAAGTCAAATAAAAAAATTCTTAAAAAAAAAGAAGTGAGATTCTTAAGTGATTGAGTCACGAGGATCCTGTCCTCATGAGTGGGACTAAGTTCCCTTACGAATGGGTTTGATAGCTAGAGTACCCTCCCTTTTTCACTTTTTCCATCCTTCTGCCATGTGAGGACACAGTGTATCTCCTCTCTGGAGGAAGCAACAAGAAGTGGCCATCCTTGACGCAGAGCCTGGGTTTTACCAACCTATCAGCACTGAGCCTACCTGCGCTTGGATCTCAGACCCTCAGTGCCCAGGATCACAAAACAGAAATTTCTGTTGCTCATAAATTACCCAGTCTCTGAAATTTTCTTATAGCAGCATAAATAGACTGGGACAGATGTTATTGGATTTTTTTGATTTTGTATATTTTTATAAGCCAGGATCAGAAATAATAGCTGTATGCACACCTGGTTCAAGGTTGTGGTTAGGTGATTAGAATTTCATAGTTTCTATTAAGGCAAGGTATGGTTCTTCAATATAATTTTGTTTTGTAGTTAGGGAGAGATTTAGACTGTTTCCTGATTTTAGAAGTCTCTTTTTTTGGGAATCCACATTGTTCTCTACCCACCGAGTGCCTTTTAGAGATGTGCTGTTTTCTCTTCTTGGTGGCCTGTATTATTTCCTTTAAAGACTGTGTAGAGAGATTCAGATCTTGACAGCTGTCATGATTTAGAAGCCACCTAGAAATCAATAGATTTAGGTTTATAAAGGCTTACGCTATCTTTTGGTTGGAAACAGATTATAACAGTCCTGGAGTAGAAGAGGAAAAAGCATTGTGAGGCTTTTTGATGCATTGTAAATGAGAAGAATTTGTAGCTCAAACGGGTGAGATGTGATCCAATTCTAAATCCATGTTGAAGCAGCCACAAAACGTGGAGAGAGGATGGATATACGGAGTGGAGGGAAGAGTGGCCTAAGGAATGGCTACAGCTTCCCAGGCCTCTCAATGGTCCATCACTATGATCTTATTCTCCACTCGGCACTTAGTGGTCATGTGCCAAGACATTTTGTCACTTACAGTGACCCCATCAATGCAGTCTGAATCCAAGCCTTCCATTCTCCAACACTCGCCCCTGTGCTGACACCTTTCTTTCATCAGAACCTGATTGGAACAATCCTTTGATCTACTAGGACTTTTATTTTTCCATTACTTTACACTTGAAGTATATCAGAACTTAGCTCTAAAATTCCCTTTCTCTGTATAGTTCTTCTTTGTCTATTTTCATTTAATTCTATTGCTTAAATGCCATGAATATTTTTTTTTCTTTCTTTTTTTTTTTTCTTTTTTTTTTTTTTTTCTTTTTTTGGGAGAGGTTTTTGCTATAGGGCGCGTGCGCTCGCCAGACAGACAGAGAGAGACAGAGAGATAGAAAGCAGGAAATCACCCCCCAGGGGGGATGGCCACGCCGCAATCCCTTCTCCTCCATTCTCCTCTCGGGATCTTGGGCACGCACGCACACGCGCCCGGCGTGAGTTTAAGCCACCGGGTCCGGGACGCGAACCGCGGTCGACTACGTGGGAGTCCAGCGACATAGCCATTACGCTAACTGCTGGTCCCAATGCCATGACTATTTTGACAAATTCCAATCATGTATCTGAAGCTAAGGTATTTTTATACTACAGGAAAATTCCTGGATGTTCCTTCAGTTTACCTCTACCTAAATATATAATAATATCTGTGACTTTCTTTGTCTTATCTTTTTAAAAGAGTTATTCGATTTAATTTTATTTATTATTATTATTATTATTATTATTATTATCTAATTTCACCAAAGACAGACAGAGAGAGAGAGGCGCAGGACTTGAACCATTGTCGGACATGTGGGGTTCCACAACTTAAACACCACACCACCTGCCAGCTCCTCTCCTTATCTTTTCTATCTCAGAGATTGGTAATGTCACCCTTTCAGTTGCTCAATATAAATTTGAATTAATAGAATACATGTCCCCAAACTAGACATTTTGAATCTGTTGGATTATTCAATTGACTTAAATTTTTATTTTATTTTTTCCAAATTATTTATTCAAATAACTAGAAATTATAATAGTTTTGTTAAATACATAATGTGTTATGAGTGTGCTTTTCTTTTTTTTTTTTTTCTTTTTTTTTTTTTTGGAGAGGTTTTTGCTATAGGGCGCGTGCACTCGCCAGACAGACAGAGAGAGACAGAGAGATAGAAAGCGAGAAATCACCTCCCAGGGGGGATGGCCACACCGCAATCCCTTCTCCTCCATTCTCCTCTCGGGATCTTGGGCACGCACGCACACGCGCCCGGCGTGAGTTTAAGCCGCCGGGTCCGGGACTCGAACCGCGGTCGAATACGTGGGAGTCCAGCGACATAGCCATTACGCTAACTGCTGGTCCCAAGTGTACTTTTCTTCATACATATTTATGTAAATAATGTAAAGTCTTCATCCTGATATTGCAAAGTTGGAATACAAAATTTGGTTCTTTTAGCCTTAAAATGAACTCACTGAATATCACTCCACGTGTGGACCTGTACAATTTCTAACAACTAGTCAAAGTATTCTTCTTTCTTCCTGATTGACTTGCGCTTTGAAAGCAATCAATGGACAGAAACAAACATGCCCAGATATCACAGAATGCATCTTCCCTTCGAATTCACTTTGTGTTAACTTGGCAAGATATGCTGACTCTGTGGGATCACTGCAACCACTTGTAAATCATGCATAAAAAGGAAGGGAAAGAGCCCTGCTGGGGGCATGTGACAATCAAAACCTGCGTGTTGCTGTTGGTGGTGCACACCAAGTGCAAACCAGCCTCCACATTTTTCCCAATGAAGTCAGAAAATCCCCAAGTATAAATTAAAATGGCACCCTTCAATTTTTATGTCTTTATCAACAGTACTTTAGAAGCCAATGGAAACTTAGCATGACAACAAAAATAAACCTGGGATGAGTCATCTAACACGTATTTTGTGCTTTCCACATTTTAAATGCTGTTCTCTTTATCTGAAAGGAAGGACGAGTTAAAAACAACTCATGTCATGATCATCAGACTTTTAAAAAAAGTTTTCTTTCAAAAGTAGTCCTGGGAACCAGCAGTTAGCGTAATGGCTATGTCGCTGGACTCCCACATAGTAGACCACGGTTCGCGTCCCGGACCCGGTGGCTTAAAACTCACGCCAGGCACGTGTGCGTGCGTGCCCAAGATCCCAAGAGGAGAATGGAGGAGAAGGGATTGCAGCTTGGCCATCCTCCCTGGGGGGTGATTTCTCATTTTCTGTCTCTCTGTCTCTCTCTGTCGTCTGGCGAGCGCACGTGCCCTATAGCAAAAATCTCTCCAAAAAAAAAAAAAAAAAAAGTAGTCCTGAATATATAAGGAGTTGTCAAGAAGGTCAAGAAACATGTATATAGTGATAAAGCTGTGCATGGATTTTAAAAGTTTTTGAACCAAAATGAAATTGTGCTTTATTATTTTTTTTCCTGAGAAATTTGTGAGGTCCCCTTGTAGTTCATGATTAAGTTTGTCATTTGTAGACAATTTCTTCAGGCTCTGTGCTCATTATTTTTACCTTTAATCATATGTTTTTACAACACATAATGTGAATTCTCAAAGCATAAATGCATTGCATGCTCTTATTTTTAATAAAGGTTTACAAGTTCAAGTAAGGAAAGAAATTCTAGGGCTTATTGAAAAATGAAATTATGTAGGCTCCAGATAGCAATTATACAGAAAAGAATCTCAAGGCAAATTTTTATTTCAAATGTTAAAGATAGTTGGGTTTCTCTAATCTATCAACACATAGAACTTAGAACTAGAAATTTAAATTATCAAGCAAGTGTACATGTTTAAATATTTATGTTTTCATTTTCTCCAGGTCTATAATGAAATTAAAAAGCCATTCTGTGCAGATGGAAGTACTCAAAATTTTTAATTCTAGTCAATCTTTTTCTTTCAGTAGAAATGACTATGAATTCTTTCTATGAAAGTAAGTGAACAAACCTCTAGTTAGAAATGGAACTGATTTCTTGGACAGAGCCTTTGTTCTTAGAATACATTTATCTTCAGATTAAACACATTTTCCTTTATGGCTAAGCTTGCAGGATGTTTAACCAGATACAAAAAAAGATGTGAGAAAGACATACAAGTACCACTCTATCCACCACATCCAACATATCTCTTTATAAAGCCTTTCTCAAAACAGCCAGAACATGAGACAGAGTAAGCGTTTTTATCTGTTGAGATCCTGCTCTATATCATTTTTACATTTTCATAACTTTTTACCAGCAAGGAATACTATAGACATTAGGATTAGGGAAGCATGATGTAGGAGAATCAGAGGAGGTTAAATTAAATGTGGCAGAAAACTCAGCCATACTCTACATTGTTATGCAGATTCCTGGAGGAATGTTTTGGACATTTGATTATGTATTAATTTCCATTTATCATAGAACATCTTTTTTTTTAATTTTGCCAGAAGGCATGTCCCCTCTCCAGAGACAGCCAGAGAGACAGAGAGGGAAAAAGCACCCCTCAATGGGGTATGAGATGTGGCCACACCAAAATTCCTTCTCCTCCTGTTCTCCATCTGGTCAAGATCTGAGGCATGTATAGTACATGCTGGAGCACTTTTCCAGCTGCCAGGGTTGGGACTCGAACTTCCTGGTAGGCCACGTAGCATCTCACTCCCTTAATCAGAGAAGCAGCCCTTAGACAATATTTTAAAACTTCTAAAAACTTAATAACACTTCTTAAAACTTTGAGTTCTTCTATATCCTTTCTTGAAATTATTTGGAGAAAAATCTAGTTTGTTATAAAAGGTAAATTTCTTAATGTAGCTTAACACATCATCTGTCTCAATTACTAATAGGAAGCTCTCACATAAATTTAACTTTCTTGCAAACCTACTTTTAACAGACATGCCTAGCTTCTGACAAGCCTTATCTATTTTATTACATTATGGTAATATAATATTCTGAGATCCTCAAAATAGTTTGGTTCAGAACCTTATCGGGGAGAGAGCGAGCGAGAAAGAGCCTGATATCTCACGTCTTTGGTCCATTTTTATGGAGGATGAGAATGCTCTGGAGCCCACCTCCCTATAATGTCTACCTCACATACCTCAGTAAAAAAAACAAAAATAAAAACAAGAAACTACTTAAATGTAAATATTGCAATACAGATTTTTAGTTTGGTAAACAGCTTCTCAGGATGTTTGTTCCACTGTATCTACAGAAGTGTTCATAGTAACTAATTTGGCTATGTTATAAACTGAGATTTAGAACCCAATGTTACTTCCTTACAGAGCACGGAGCACGTTGTCCACAGAAACATTCCACACAATGGGAAAGCTTCTCTCCAGTGAGGTATTAAGGCTTTCTCTCTTGTTCCCGTCTCTACCTCTTGGACTTAATGGATTTCCAGGTCAATTCCCATGTAGTTCTAATTCTTTCTACTCCACTTGCTTAGGAAATTTAGCAGATGCAGCTCTCTCAGACAATACTCTCTGGATTCATCCTCACCCGAATGGTATATTTTAAGGTTAACATATTAGACATCACTAAGCTTGCTAAAAATACGCTGACCATTCCCTAATATTATCTTTTTAGACAACTCCAGAAAGGCAAAATAGAATCCAGTTTTAACTGTGGTGCTTCATCCAACGCCTTTTTAAAATACATTCTGCTCCTATAAATGTTGCTATCTTAAATGACGATTTTAAAAAATGACTTAAAGAATTTATAAAGCAAAAGCCACAATGTGATATAAAATAGAAAGATAAATAAGTAAAAACTGTTTTAAGTGAACTGTTTGAATCACCTTACTATTCTGAGGGAATTTGTGATGTTATTAAAATTCTTAGTTAACTTCTCTGTTTCTTAATCTGCAATCTGTGCTCTTATAGTAGTATCTAGTTGATAACTGTGTTTCAGTATGTTTGTGTAATAATTAAATGAAAGGAATGATGGTCAGAGCAAGATGGGTGATTTGGGGAAAAAATGATCTAATCTCAGTTCAAAAAGTGCCTTTCTATTATATTTCTTAGACCAAGTCACAGACTTTGTTAAGTTTGTGCTTTAAAAATGAATAAATTCCTACTTTTTGCAACATGTATTGAAATAAATTGTTATATATTGGAGAGGAATAGATACTTTATGTTTTTTTCCAATAGATTATTTTTTCTATTTGTTCACAACTGTGATTCTTCTGGATAATACTGAGGAAAAACTTCTAGGCTCCTAAAATAGATTTTAATAATGCTGAAACTATATTATTTTAGTATGTGTTTTTATTTTAATAAGATATTTGGGGAAATAACAAAACATATACTCAAAGAATATTTTAAGAAATGGGCCAGCAGGTGGTATGGTGGTAAAAGCACTGGACACTCCCACATGGCCAACTGAACCATGGTTCGAGTCTTGGACCTGGTGGCTTGTTTTCTGACTTTCCTTCTCTCTGTGTGTCTGTATTTTTCTGGTCAAATGAAAATAATAGGATGAATAAATAAAATTATATAAATAATTCTTTAGAAAAGAATGTATAAAAGTTTGGCTTTTTTAAAGGACTTCTAAAAATCTGTCCTAAAGTCATTGAAATAAAAATCATGGCAAAATATTATGCTTCCATTTATGATTCTCCAAGACACACACAAAAACTATTTGTAGGAAAAAAAATGGTTTTGTGCCTGGGATGAAAAAATATAAATTAAAAACTTACAGATAAGAGCTAGCTTTTTTTTTTTTTTTTTTTTTTTTTTTTTTTTTTTTTTGAGAGGTTTTCACTATAGGGCGCATGCACTCGCCACAAAGACAGAGACAGAGAGACAGAAAGAGAGAAATCATCATCTAGGAGGATGGCCATGTGCAATTCCTTCTCCTCTCACTCTCATCTTGGGATCTTGGGCACGCATGAACATGCGCCCAGCGTGAGTTTAAGCCACCAGGTCCAGGACTTGAACCATACACACCCTCGTCAACAGATAATAAACCTTATCTGTGTCCCACAAGTGTCTTACATCTCCATTTCCCCCCCAAATTTCCTATGCTCTTCCCCTCTCACACTCTCTTTCCACTTTGTCTCTAGTGTCCATTACAACTTTTAATACTTTTATGTTCTCTAGTCTTTCAGTCTCTACCATAGAGTGCAGACAGTTGGTATATATTAAGTGGAGACAGGCAATGTCTCTCTTTCATAGCCTGACTTGCTTCACTCAACAACAAATCTTACATATTCATCCACTTTCTATCAAATTCCAGGGCCTTGTTGTTTTATATGGCTGAATAGTGTATTCCATGGAGTATATGTGCCACACTTTTTCAATCCATTCTTCTGTTTGTGGACATTTGTGTTGGTTCCATGTCTTAGCAATCATGAATGTGGCTGCAATGAATATAGATGTACAAGTGCTTTTCAGAATGAATGTTCTCCTGTCCTTTGGGTAGATACCCAGGAGTGGAATTGCTGGATCATATGGTAGCTCTATTTGAAGGTCTTTGAGGAACCTCCATATTGTTCTCCACAGTGGCTGTACCAATTTACATTCCCACAAACAGTGAAGGAGTGTTCTTCTTTCACCACATCCCCTCCAGCACTTATCATTATTTGTTTTTTTTTTTGTTTTTTAATCTTCACCATTCTAATTGGGGTTAGGTGGTATCTCATTGTGGTTTTGATCTGCATCTCCCTTATAATGAGGGATGTTGAGCTCCTATGGCTTTCCAAGCAGACTACAGGACTGCAGGCTGTCTTGAAATGTTCTCCAAAGGTTGTCAGTGATCAGGTGATGGAGGAAAAACCCCAGAGTTCTTCTTTCTTTCAAATCTAAGAGGGGAAGTCGGGGGACAGAAAAACTGCTCAAACTTTATCTTCTTTTCTTGTGGCTTATGGTCTCTGCCTCCTCAGAAGCCACCTTGCCCTCCAAAGTCTCCTTAGCCTCTGCCACCACATCTACCTCTGCCTCCTTTGTCACCACCTTGGCCTCCAAAGCTTCTTCTGCCTCCACCACACCCCCCAAAACCACCTTCACCCCTAAGCCTGGCTCAGTTCAAGGTAACTTTGTTTCCATCAATTGCACCATCTTCCCTGGCCTCCTTGGCAGCTTTGGCATTTTCCTCACTGTTGAAGTCCACAAAACTGAACCCTTTGGAGGATCCCATTTCTCAGCCAGTGACTATCTTTGCAGAAATATAACTGTCAAAAGACTCCTTTAATGTCTCTTTGGTAGTATTCTCAGACAGACTTTTGACAAACAGTTTTAGAGGGCTGACTTCTTGTCTTAGATGATCCCATGGGTCCTTGTAACTCCAGTCTGATTGTTCTGCCTTCAATTTTCCTTTTATTTGAGGAATTTAAAGCTTCTTCAGCATCTTCAAATGAAGCAAATTCTATATACGCATACCTTTTAGACTTTCCATTTTGTTTCTGAAGCACTTTGATAAAAGTTGCCTTCTCAAACACTTTCTAAAGAGTTTCTTCTGTTGCATTGTAGAAGAGGTTGCTTTCTATTTTTCTTTTCTTATTTTTTTTAGAGGTTTTTGCTATAAGGTGTGTGCGCTTGCCGGAAAGACAGAGAGAGACAGAGAAACAGAAAGAGAGAAACCACCCCCTGGGGGGATGGCCATGCTGCAATCCCCTCTCCATTCTCCTCTAGGGATCTTGGGCATGCATGCACACCCGCCTGGCATGAGTTTAAGCCACTAGGTCCGGGACTCAAACCATGGTTTACTACATGGGAGTCCAGTGACATAGCCATTATGCCAACTGCTGGTCCTGCTAAAAACTAGAGCTTTCAATTCACCACTCCAAATGCTTTTTTTCAACTCTATAGTCTTGACTTTGACCTTCCTTTCCAGTACAGTGTAGAGAACTAGACTGCTCATCAATCTCTGTTCTCTGCTTTTCTTCCAAGGTTTTCCATTTATCAGGTTCTGTCTTAAATTCAATACAAGCAATCCCTTTACGTTTTCCATCTTGGCTGATTATTGTGATCAACATGGCATCTTCCAATACTTCTTTTAATTTATCCTGAGTAACTGCATAGGGAAGAATTTTTGCCAAAAGCGCTCTCGCATCTTGATTTTTCTTATTGTTGTTTCCTTTGGGTTTTCTAGTTTAAGCCAAAGATTTTTAAGCCAGTGAGTGCCAAAGTTTATTCTAGCTCCTCAGCAGATTCAAAGTCAACATAGCCAAACATGCAAGATGTACCAATTCTGACATCCACAACAGCAAGATCATTTTTAGGAAAAACATCACTAGTACCAGTTTTTAATCCAGAAAAAGATTTGTTATCGTTCGGGTTTCCAACAAGCAGATGGGAGGATGTAGTTGTTTCTGAGGCTTCCACCTTTTCCCCCTTGGCTTTAGAAGCTGTTTGCTTCTTGGTCATTTCCGTCTGTTGTTTTCTAGGAACTTCTTTTACAGGCTCTTCTTCATCCTCATCTTTCTCATACTCATCGTCTTCCTGTTTATGGTCTTTCTCCTCACCTTCTTCCTCATCCTCATCTTCCTCACTGTCATCCTCTTCTTTAGTGGCATTCTTGCCATTCTTTGGCCCCTTGGCTGGTGGGGGGGGGAGCTCTTTTTTTACCAGGGGTTGCTAGCAATGCTTGCCCAGCATGGCTCCCTCCTTGCCAGGCAGTGTGACTGCTTTGGCTGGTGCACCTGTCTTCCTGGATGGCGTGGCAGCTGACTTTGTGCCTGGGGTGACCACAGCTTTCTTGGCAGGTGTGGCAACTACATCCTTTTCTGCTGGGGAAACCACCACCTCCCTTACTGGAGCTGTGGCAGCCTTCTGGCTTTTTTTTCTGAGGGATGATGGCCTCTTCTCCACTGCTATCATCTTCATCTTCCAAATTTCCTCATCCTCACTGTCTTCCTCTCCTCCTTTGGAGGAGGAGCCATTTGGGGGGCATCACTTTGACGTTGACCAGCCTTAACAAGCTTCACAATGATGGCAGCTTATGACAGCAGAGTGTGTGGCTGGTGGGTGACATAGACGATGAGCCTTGAGGAATTCAAGTGACATTGATGGTGGCCATGGACACTGAAGATCCTGGAGCACAATTGCTCAGCTTCCAGCTATAGCTTGAAACTGAAGCAAAAGTTTTTTGTTTTGTTTTGTTTTCAATTTGCTAGAGGGTATGCATGCTGGCCAAAGAGAGACAGAGAGAGAAAGGGAGAAACACTACCCAGGGGGGCATAGTCACATCTGAGTTTCTTCTCTTTCATCTCCATCCTGTTGGGATTTGGGGCACACACACACACATGCCAGAAGTGTTTTACGGACCACAGAGGCTTTGGATGGTTATATTTTTATTACACTTTCTTCTCCTTTGCCAAATTCTTACCGCCTTTTTATCCTGATTCTAAGGAACACTAGGATTTATGGAACTTGAATAATACCAAGGCAAACTTGGAGTATGTAATGCAAAACCAAGAACTCTGAAGGAGCTTGTTACATAGAGACATGCGAAACTTGTGCAGAGAGTCTAGTGTCTCACCTGGACCTGGCCAAACTCCATGGCCTGCCTTTGCAAGGCCATGAAGTTCCTAATCAACTGGGCTGAATCCTCCACAACCAGAGAAGGAAATAAAGAGGGGAATGAGTGAGACCGAACTGAATGTTTCCTCAGGGTTTGTTAGCCTGCCACTTCAGTCTTTCGAATCAGACAGGGACCTACCCTATGCCTTCACCACTTGTGAGAATGCCACCTCTTAGCGTTTGTCCAGTGAGTAGATGTGAGCCACAAAGAAAAATGACCACCTATGTAAGAAGATCCAGTAGGAGCAAGAAAGAAGGTTGGAATAAGCAAAGATCAGCAAGATATAGCTGCTAGAAGAAACCATCTTAGAGGTCAGGGTTCTCCAGAGAAACAGAACCAAGAATTTATCAACTGAATGTATGTGAGAGAGATTCATATGAAGGAACTGGCTCACCTAATTGTGAAAGCTTGCAAGTCCAGATTTGCACTGTGGGCTTAGCCAGGTGGCTAAGGACTCAGAAGAATGCTGATGCCCTGACTCAAGTCCAAAGGCCTTTGGATTTGTAGAATTATGTCTTGCTCAGGGGAGGTCTGTTGTGCGGTCTATTTAGGCCTTCATTTAATTGTATAAGGCCTGCAGATATTATGGAGGGCAATCTGCTTTACTCAGCCTACTGAATCAAATGTTAACCTCATCCAGAAACATTCCAAGGGAAATATATAGAATAATGTTTGGTCATATGTCTGGGCCTAGCCAAGTTAAAGAAAATGCAGAGGAAAAATCACAGGAACATTGCATTCGACAGGAAAAGGAAAAGGAGATGCAGGTGAGTCATAAGAAAAGCCATGATAGAACTGAAAACAAGCACACATGATTTAATAGCTGAGAATTCTGTAAGAGACATAAAGGCAAGGATGGTTGTATTTGAGACCTGTATGGAGGATCACACAGAATTAATACTTCATAGAACAGAGCAAAAATATACAGCAATGAAATTACTTAAAGATGGAGATGATCAAAAATATGTGAATATCTTAGTCAGCAGGTGGTACTAAAGTCAAGGCAGCTGGATTTCAAATGACCTACTGAACAGTTTGAGTCCCAAACCTAGCAGTTTGAAAGACACACTTTGTGTGTGTGTGTGTGTGTGTGTGTGTGTGTATGTGTGTGCATGTCCAAAATCCCAAGAGAAGAATGGAGGAGAAGGGATTGCAGTGTGGCCATCTACCTTGGGGGTGATTTCTCACTTTTCCTCTCTATCTCTCTCCAGTGAGAGCATATGACCCATAGTAAACTAAAAAAAAAAAAAAAAAAAAAAAAAAAAAAAAAAAAAAAAAAAAAAAAAGTTAAATCTCCAGGAGAGAATAGAAAATAATTATAAAAGGAACTGTGAAGGAACTGTGAATTATAGAATACATCTAATCTAAATAAGATTGATGAGAAAAGACTTAACTTAGGCTCACTTGATTTAAGTAAATCAGCCTTTGAGATAAAAAGGAGGCATTTTTTACAAAGGAGAAAGTAGCAAACTGTTATCTGACTTCTTACATATGACACTGAAAGACAGCAGTCAATGGAATAACCCCTAGCTTACTGAAAGAATAAGGCTGCAAGGAGATAATAGTCACAAGAACAGAGGAAATGTGTATTTGGAGACATGAAAATAACTGAAGGGCATCTAGAAGACTGCATAGTGGTTAAGGCACTGGACTCCCACATGGCTGACTGCAGTTCGAGTCCTGGACCCCATGGTTTGAAAATCATGCTCAAAATCAGGCATGTGTGCAGGCATGCTCAAAATCCTAGGAAGAGAATAGAAGAGAAGAGATTGTGGGGTGTCCACCCCCCAAGGGGTAATTTCTCACTTTTGTTCACTGTCTCTCTGTCTCTCTTCAGTGGTCACACCTGTCCTATTGCAAAAACATTAAAAATAAAAGCTGAAGGTCAGCATGGTGGTGCAATGCCAGCTTCCTGCTCAGGCATTGCTGGGTTGGTGTGGAATATCTGGGATTTGGTTTTCTGGTCGACTTTACACAGCAGGTCCTGGCCCCGGGGAGTGGGGGTCAGATAACAAGGTCCTATTGAAGGTGATTCTCTCTCTCTCTCAAGAAATAAATAAAACCTTAAAAAGTCATGATATATATATATATATATATATATATATATATATGTCTTTATCTAAATGGAAAATGATAGATTATCTAGGAATATATAAGTGCTAAATTAGGACCCTCAGAACAACAAGTTACAAGAAAATTCTAATAAATAGTTAAATATATCAAAATATGTCAAAAATCAAAATCAAGACAAAAATAAAATTTCACACACAAAAAAAAAGATGATGGAATATGTATGTTTCAGAAGTTCCAGCTGAGCAAGAATAATGGAAAGTGAAAGCTTACGAAGAAAATAGAAATAATTTTATACACACACAGGTGTGTGTTTACAACACATATGCACACTTGTCAGAGTGACAAATGTGGCATGTGGATAGATACGTTTAGAGATAGACATAAATATTTGAAGAATAAAACAATTGATTGAACCACAGTTGATAATCAAAATAGGCAGATGATTGGGTTGTTACTTTGACAGTAGTATTTGGTGCATTAGAAGGAAAATTAGCCGAGAAATAAATTTTGTATTTTTGAGTACAGGAAAGTGGAAGATAAAATTAATAGGAGATATGGGAAAATACATAAAGAATATGATAAAAGGGGAAAGTATTAAATGATTATCAACTTCATACGTCAAGAAAATACAAGGAAAATGAATAAAGAAACAATAAAATTTGGTATTAGAAAAAAATAAAATTTGATATGAACTATTTGGAAAAGAGGGTGATAGGTGTAGCAACTGAAATTTTTATTCTTCCTCATACCACATAATTACAGAGCAACTAAAATTACATAGCAATATTTAAAAGTCTATGTAAAACATTTATAATGTAATAGATAATAAAGCATAAACTGAAACTTCAAAATACAAGCAGGTAGGAAAAAAGAAGCACCAACTGCCATCAGAAACGGGACTCACGGCCTCTGTGTGGGGGGGGGGGGGGAGGGGGGGGGAGGCAAGAGGGAAGTAGGCGTGGATTTGAGGTAAATCCGGAGCTCTCCAGACTAAGTGAAAGTGGAGTGCCAATTTGAAACCAGGAGCTGAGATGACAAGCAGTTTTTGAATCCAGTTGAACAGCAGTTGCATTTAAAGAGCTCCACAGTAAGAACCAAAGACAATGGATCATCCCGGATGCCATGAACTACCTACACCGGCCAGGGCTCCCTTCCAAACAGGAATTCACACCGAGGAGAAATTACAGAGAATAGACTCAAAATGTTCAAAATCAAGGAAAGAGGAATGAAAGTGAAGAAGGTCCAAATCAAGATAAGAAAATAAAGGAAGAAATATAAAGCAAATCTCCATAATTTTGGTGTCACACATAAACAACAGAAGGGAGAGCTCATTAAAATTAACCTGTGGCCTGGGGGATGATCCTACAAGGCCCACCCTGCAGTTGGAGTCCTGGACCCAGGGGCTTGAGAAACATGCTGGGCACATGTGTGTGGGTGTCCAGGATCTCCATAGGGGACAGGGATGCGGGAGAAGGAAGTGCCATGTGGTCCTCCTTGATGTGGGGGGGCTTGCCCGCTTTCCCTCTCTTTCTCTGTCACTTTATGGCAAGCACACGTTCCCTCTGGTAAAATATTTTTTTAAATTGGAAAAACTGTCTATACTAAACCTATTTCTAAAAGTTAAGTAAGATAAAATATGCATAAAATGAACAAGAAGTCAAATAAAGGTAAAACTTTATAAGCAGTAATGATAAGAAGAATTTATTTAGGAGGAAAAAAATTCCTACAGACAATAAAAGCATTCAAGAAATACATATGTAAATTAACAAAAACTCTAACATATACTCTTCCTTAACAATCTAAGAGACGTAAAAGAATGACATGACAAAAAACAGTGTGACATAAAATAACAGTGCAACACAGAATAATAAATTAAGAACTGAAGAAATAAAAAGCAAATATGATTTTAACAATGAAGAGTAAATTTAAGAGGAGCTAAAGAGCACATTAGCATATGAAGATTGTACGAATAAGAGATGAAAGGAGAAAATGTTTAAAAAATTAAAACGCAACCAAGAGCTTAAAATAATATTGACTAATCTGATATTATCAAGAGATTAAAATAATATTTGTCCACTTCAGGAGAAAGAGACACACATACATCAAATATGGGCTAAAATTATTCTATATGCTGATAACAGGAGGTCCTGAAGCTGGAAACTAAATATGGCAAAAGAAAAGTTCTAAAGTTATGATTCGCAGAAAGTTTCTATAAATATATTTTTAATTAATTTAAACAAAATTTGATCAAAGGACACTTTGCTGGCTGAGCCTCTGGGTCGAGCATGTGGCCCAGGAAATACCCGGTCGCAGCCTGTAGTCCCCCAACTAGAAGACCCATGTAGGGTTTTCCCTGCTACAAACACATATTACTTTGCAGTAATATTTTACATAGCCACAGCTTATATGTTGTGTGTATGGATGATTATATTTAAAATTAAATTCCAAGTTTGGTCCAGTGAAGAATCCTAAAATTAATGAAAACAGGAGTAATGGGTGTCACTCATATCCAGAGATGTTAGATTTTTGACTGGAAATACAATTTCCTACTTTTTAAAAAAATTTCTTGAGGAAATAGTTTTATCTATTTTAAGAAAGAAATAGACAAGAAGAACATGAAAATAGAGGATTTTGAAAGACTAATTAGGTCTATGTCCAAAGAATTAGAAAGCTAACTAGAGATTATGTTTACTGACAAAATGGGATCATTAAAAATGGAATAATATGTGCAATGATTGGAGCCTATTAAACATTTAAATGAAAAATGATATTAAATTTAAAAATCACCTTCTGGAGATGTTATGGAAAAAATCCATTTTTCTTCAAAACTAGACATCTCTTGTATGAACTCTACCAAATGAGGATCACATACATCAAGAAAGAAATCTCATTAGAAAATTATTCTATTTAGGAAATGAAGTCACAATGGAATTATAAAAATACTTTATTTATAACCTCCAATAAATTGAGGATAAAGAAATGAATCAGCACAAACCACAGAAAAGCATGAATCCACACATGGTGCATATGTAATATGGAAATCATAACAATATCAGCTTCATAAGGCAGGTTGTAGTTGGTGCATAGGAGCACCAAAGACAAAGCATCCTATGAAAGGAATTTTAACTTGTTTAGAGAGATGTGGAGGTGTGCACACACACACACACACACACACACACACACACACACACAGAGCTGTTCCTTTATCAATATGAAGATGTATTATGACAATACAAGTACATTCTTAAGGTTTTATTCTACATTTTTAAGGTTTTCTTCCACTTTCCACTTTTCAAAAGAAGTTTAAAGCATTATTTTATTGAAGGTAGTTTGATGTCTACCTATAATTTAGTGCACTATGTAACTCTAAATATCCTTGTTCAGTCGTTTTGTGTGTGTTCGTGTGTGTGCTGTGTTCATGCCTGCATTTCTGGAGAAGAAAGACCGTAGCTAACTTCCAGAAATAGCTGCTACTGTAAAACTGCATGTGTGTGGAGTACGTCAGATGATCCCCCTTACTGTGACGTAGTGTTTGGCATGTGATGTAATGTGGTGTCCATATGGTCTTATTCCAGAGACTCTCAGAAGCAAGCAGGTGGCATAGTGGTTAAGGTGCAGGACTTCTACCTGGCCGACAGGTTTGAGTCCTGGACTCAGCATCATCTTTCCTTCTCTCTCTCTCTGTCTCTGTCTCTCTCTGGTGAGTGCATGTGCCCTATAAGAAATTTAAAATAATAATAATAAATAAATAATCATTTTAAAAGTCTTCAATTTCAATCATTCTCCCCCCCAATGTATTAACATGGTAATTATCATTTCCAAATGAATACAAGCAGACTCTTATTTAAGGTTAAGACCTGACAATGGCAAACTCTGACTATCATCTGGACTTTCACATGTGCTGCTAAAGCTTCAAGTCCTTGCAGGTCTGGCTTGCCTGCATCCTCTCCCCTGCCGCCCCTCCTCATTCTGTGTGACCCACTCATGCAGGCTCCTTTAGGGTCTTAGACATGATCCTTGCCTTGCCTATCTCTGACTTTTATACAGGCTGTTTCTAACTCATGAAATGCTCTTGTCTCAGCCTTTCTTTTATCACTACAATGTGTGCCGGAGCCAGCCGGTAGGTAATTGTGGGTACCTGAGTGCAGGGGTGAGGATAAGAAAGAAAGACAAGAGACAAAAGATGGGGTTGGGAGGGCTACAGTCAAGACCGTCCAAGACTGAAGCCCCGAGTTTATTGCTCCTCATTCTTTTATGCAGAGGGTACAAGGAAGTTCATTAGTTTATTTCTAAGGCCTCTAAGCAACGATCTCCTACACACACAAGGCCTCTAAACAATGGTTTCCTACACAAAATCATAGGTAACTATCAACTATAATCACGAGTACAATCACGGGTTAATGATTTATGATTACCTTATGTATAGAACACCCCGGCCTTTTCCATGCAGGTGATGGTCTCCAACCAACAAAGTTGGGAAGGAGTATGTATGGCAACCAGTTCCTCAGGCCACCCTGACCTAAGTCAGGGTCAACATCACATGATGCTAGGCCAAGGAAGCACTAGCTCTGCAAGCCACCCCGACCGTTGCCAGGGTCAACGTCAAAGACGCTAGGCTTAGCAGGCCCCTGTCACATGTGCTCTGCAAGCCACCCCGACAGTTGCCAGGGTCAACGCCAAAGACGCTAGGCTTAGCAGGCCTCAGCCATGCGACAGGGCAATGCTTTGTAACTGGCTCCCTACATCTCCCCCCTTTTTATTTCTTAAACAGCATGGGTGAGTTCCAAGGCACGGGGGTGAGTATGAAGTTTAAGACTATGTAAATTTGCCTTCAATTTGAACAGGTCACGCATAAACAATTTTATCACACATGGAAAACATATGAGGATAAGAACAAGTAAAACTCCACCAACTATAACCACAAGTATTCCCTTTTTCCAGTCTCCCATAGTGGGGAAGTGCAGGGACAATCCTTGTACAAATTCATTAGCCATTTCAGCTAGGGAGGTATCCAATTATGGGGCCTCCCGCAAATTTATAATTTCTTGATGAAGTTTTTTTGGGGTTGGTCTCCTCATCATCTCGTTCTGGCTCCTCACAGGTCCCGCTGGGTCGTTGAGTGAAAGACTCCTCATTTTTTCCTCTAGGTTCCACTTCCATTGCGTGTCGTACCAGCCTCTCCGGGAGCCACTGTAGCGCCTCGGCATTCTGTGGAAAAATACAAACATGCCCTCGACCCCATATTAACACAGGATCTGGCCCATGCCAACTTCCATCCATAGGATCTTTCCAATGAACCAAAGCTCGGGCTGAATGGTTTGGCCCATCCCATAGGCGTTGCGCTGCAGAGCGCCCGTCAGTATCCAAAATTAAAAAATTTAAAATAAAGAGAGCATGATTTAAATAGTTCTGAGGGGTGAGGGAGTACAACTCCCCCTTTTTTATTTTGTGCAATTGATTTTTTAAAGTGCGATGAGCACGTTCAACAATACCTTGGCCTTGGGGATTGTAAGCAATACCAGTCTTTAAAGAGATGCCCATTTGAGCACAGAAGGTGTGAAATTTCCGACCCGTATAACCAGGGCCATTATCTGTCTTGATCACCTTAGGCATCCCAAGAGAGGCAAAAGATCTAAGACAGTGATGAATAACGTGAGTTCCAGATTCACCAGTAAGGGCAGTGGCTACCAGAAAGCCAGAGCAGGTGTCCACAGTAACATGTACATATTTAAGTCGTCCAAATTCAGGAATCTGTGTAACATCCATCTGCCATAAGTGATTAGGAAGAAGGCCTCGAGGATTAACGCCTAGGTGAGGCACTGTCAGAAGTTTAGGACAAACAGAACATTGTTTAACAATTTGTCTTGCAGCTTCTCTGGGGATACGAAACTGCAGACGTAGGCTTTGACTATTTTGATGATGTAGGGCATGAGACTGCTGGGCTAGTTCGATTTGATTAAAAAAGATACGAGTAGCGTTATCAGCGACATGGTTGCCCAAAGACAGGGGGCCTGGGAGAGGAGTATGGGCCCGAAGGTGGCCAAAGTAACACTTATGTTTCCTGTCTTGAAGACAGGTTTGAATATTTTCAAACAGACTCTGTATTGTATGATTAGAGGTTCCGATGAAAGGAACTGTTTCTAGAACTTGCATAGCTTTAACGACATATTGACTGTCAGAGAAAATATTGAGTGGCATATCTGCAAAACAAAGCAAGGCATCATGGACTGCACATAGTTCTACTTCTTGAGCAGAATGATATGGAGTGTGCCACCGGGTGACTTTATCATCTATTACAAATGCAGCCCACCCAGTAGAAGAACCATCTGTAAATATATTGAGAGCGTGGTCCAGAGGGACAGTGGACACTTTAGTGGGAAAAATTACTGGATGTTGAGAAAAGAAATGCAAAAGCTTATGGGGTGGGAAATGATTGTCTATACTTCCTGAAAAGTCTGCCAACGCTATTTCCCAGGCAACGCTAGACTGCCAAAGCCAATTAATCTGTTGTTGGGTGTATGGGACATAAATGACTTTTGGCTCACGACCGAAGTATTGTCTAGATTCTAGTCGGGCATGTTGGATAATTGCTGCTACATGGTCATAGTATGGGGTGAGCACTCGGGCAGGGGTGACAGACAAGTGGATCCAACGAAGTGGTCCGTCCTGCCACAAGACTGCAGTGGGGGTATGAACAGTGGGAAAAACATAAACGTCCCAGGACCTAGAATAGGCCCATCCAAACCAGCCACCATCAAAGGTGTGGGTGGTGGAGCAGGAGGAGGTTTTTTATTTATAGGTGGCTTTCCCTTTAAATCCTGTGTCAAAGATTGCATAGCCTGTATAAGGCAGCGTATGATGTTTTTTTCTTTTAGCTCCTCGGAGGAAAACATAATTAAATCCCTACTATGGCCATACTCAGCTGCAGCTTCCTCTAATTCTTGCTGTTCCTCTGAATCTAATTCATCCTTTTCCAGGTCTATAGGAGACATAGGGGGAGCACTAGGGAGTAAGTCCTCAGGCTGAGAGCCATCGGGGACCAGTTTTAATTGTTCCACTTTCTCCTTCTCATGCCGGGGATCTAAGCAATCTTTGATCAGGGTCCACAAGGAGAAAGCATCTACGGGCACTTTTTGGGGCCCATGGGCTTCATAATACCCCTGTAATTTTTCCCCTACTTTTGTCCATGTTTGCAAACTTACGGTTCCCTCCTCCGGAAACCATGGACAAACTTCTTCTACGAATTGAAGAAAGCTCTGTAACTGAGCTGATCCTACCTTTCTGCCCCTAGAACGGAGCATTGTCTTTAAAACTTGCACGAACAGCGGCTTGCTATTCTCATTCCCCATAATTTATTACTCCCAACTAAACAACCCTGACCGCCCACTTCTTTACCTTTATTCTGAGTCGTCTGGCCAGACCTCTTCCGAGCGGTGTCCTCTACCTTAATCCCATGTTCTCAGGTCGAGCCCCACGTTGGGCGCCACCTGCCGGAGCCAGCCGGTAGGTAATTGTGGGTACCTGAGTGCAGGGGTGAGGATAAGAAAGAAAGACAAGAGACAAAAGATGGGGTTGGGAGGGCTACAGTCAAGACCGTCCAAGACTGAAGCCCCGAGTTTATTGCTCCTCATTCTTTTATGCAGAGGGTACAAGGAAGTTCATTAGTTTATTTCTAAGGCCTCTAAGCAACGATCTCCTACACACACAAGGCCTCTAAACAATGGTTTCCTACACAAAATCATAGGTAACTATCAACTATAATCACGAGTACAATCACGGGTTAATGATTTATGATTACCTTATGTATAGAACACCCCGGCCTTTTCCATGCAGGTGATGGTCTCCAACCAACAAAGTTGGGAAGGAGTATGTATGGCAACCAGTTCCTCAGGCCACCCTGACCTAAGTCAGGGTCAACATCACATGATGCTAGGCCAAGGAAGCACTAGCTCTGCAAGCCACCCCGACCGTTGCCAGGGTCAACGTCAAAGACGCTAGGCTTAGCAGGCCCCTGTCACATGTGCTCTGCAAGCCACCCCGACAGTTGCCAGGGTCAACGCCAAAGACGCTAGGCTTAGCAGGCCTCAGCCATGCGACAGGGCAATGCTTTGTAACTGGCTCCCTACAAATGTGAAATTTCAGAAATTGAGAATACATTACGTAACGACCACCAGCGATATAAAGACATCCAAATAAACAGAAAGAAGCAGTAACTCCTGAGTTTGTACAGTATTTTTAAATGGAAGTAAACATAAACAATGCAATGCACATTTTTTGACTGTACAATTTAGTTTTTTTTTTTTCTTTTTTTTTTTTTTTTTTTGGAGAGGTTTTCGCTATAGGGCGCGTGCGCTCGCCAGACAGACAGAGAGAGACAGAGAGACAGAAAGCGAGAAATCACCCCCCAGGGGGGATGGTCACACCGCAATCCCTTCTCCTCCATTCTCCTCTTGGGATCTTGAGCATGCACGCACACGCGCCCGGTGTGAGTTTTAAGCCACTGGGTCCGGGACGCGAACCATGGTCGACTATGTGGGAGTCCAGCGACATAGCCATTACGCTAACTGCTGGTTCCCTCTGTACAATTTAGTTTTGACAAATGCACATACCTTGACATTTCCCGAACAAGATGGTGTTTCTATCCCCCCCCAGAAATTGTTGCTACCCTTCTTCAGCTCTTCAGTCACGATTCAGATATTTATTACCAAAGATTAATTTTGTCTGTCCTTATATTTTATATAAAATTCTGCTTTTCTTCCTTAATCTCATTTTTTGAGATTCATCCATATTGCTGCATATGCCTATATTTCTTTTTTTAAAAATTACTCAGTATTCCACTGTGTGCCTGTTGTATGTGTTACATGTTTTTTTTTTTTTGTTTTTTGTTTTTTTTTTTTTTTGGTTTTATTCTATGATTGCCCTGCTGACACACATTTAGATTGTTTCACGTTTGGGATTATTGTGAATATTGTTGTATGAATAGTATTGTATGAGTCTTTTTTTAGTTTTTGGTACAGGTTTTTGTCTCAGGGTGCATGCTGTCTCAGGAGAGAGACAGAGAGAGTGAGAGGGAAGTGAGAAATCACTCCCCTGGGGTGGATGGCCGTCCTGCAATTCCTTCTCCTTCTGGGATCCTGGGCACACACACATTCACACCTGACAGGAAGTTTAAGCTACTGGGTCTGGGGCTCGAACCACAGTCAAATACATAGGAGTCCAGCTAAATAACCATTATGCCATCTGCTGGTCTCTGTATGAGTCTTTTGATGAGTATATTTTCCTTTCTCTTGGTAGATAAGAGCAAAATTGTTGAGGCAGAAAGTACGTATATATGTAGCTCTATAAGGAATTACATACAACAGTTCAGGTGTTACCACATGTAAGCAAGTCATATTTGCTCTACGTGAGTTTGCCTAGATGTGAACTTCAACTTGGGCCAAGTGACATCTCAGGGAAGTTTATTTGGTTTTTCCCTGACATAAAATAATACTGAGTAGGACCAGCAGGTGATGTAATGGCTAAGGCGCTGGACTCCCACGTGGCCAACTGTTGTTTGAGTCCCAGATTCCATGGCTTAAAAGTTATGTCAGGTGCATGTGTGTGCATGCACAAAATCCTAGGAGGATTTTGGAGAGGACTGCAGGAGAGGGGACTATGATGTGGCCATCCCACCTGGAGGGTGGTTTCTTACTTTCCCTCTCCCTGGCTCTCTCTGGCTAGTGCATACACCCTATGGGGAAAGAAAAAAAAAAAAAAAAAAAAAAAAAAAACTAGAAAGAAAAAAAATTAAAAAAAATAATTAAAATAATTCTGAGTGCCTTTATATATGCTTTGTGATCATCTCTATGTCACCCTCACAAAGTTTCTATTGTCTGTTGCATTTTTACTTAATTATTTTCTTCTAAAATAGCATGGTGGGGGTTGTTTGTGTATTCTAAATTCAATTCCATGAACAGATACACATACTCTAAATATTTTCTCTCAACCTCTGGATCAAGTTTTGGTTTTAAAAATTCTGTGACAAACATTACTCTTGGGGACCAGCAATTAGCATAATGGCTATGTCACTGGAGTGCCATGTAGTCAGCTGCAGTTCTAGTCTCAGATCCGGTGCCTTAAACTCACACCAGGCGCGTGTGCGTGCGTGCCCTAGATCCCAAGAGGAGCATGGAGGAGAAGGGATTGCAGCGTGGCCATCCCCCCCTGGGGGGTGATTTCTCGCTTTCTGTCTCTCTGCCTCTCTCTCTTTCTGGCGAGCAAACGTGCCCTATAGCAAAAACCTCTAAAAAGAAAATTCTGTGACAAAATAAACTAAAAATGGAAAGAGCCTCTCATTTAAGTTAGTTATGAGCCTTTATTAAGTTTGTTAACATTGACATGTTAGTTAATTTAAACTATCCCTGAAGTAAAATTTATTCTATACTTCTGGGAAATTTTATATAAAGTTAAAGATTACCTATGTTTTAGTTACCTGTCAGTCTAAAATTATAACTGTAGTTTATAGCACATAAATTATTTTTGCAGAGTTAAAAGTGAGGATGCTCAGGTATTACTTAAAATGGTACCTTTTTGCTATTTTTATTATTACACTATCATTCTCACTGTGTTTTTCACTAAATGGGATCATATTTATCAATATTACATGAATGTAAAAATAAGGATGAATTACTTTGTTAAACTGTAAATATTCTCCCCATTATATTAGCAATTCTAGAGTGTATTTTCAAAGATCCTCAAATAATCAGGTTAAACATGTTCCACATCACTGAATATTTTGTACTTAGATGAGAAGAAATTTCTGTTCTTTTTAACCCAATTCAAAAATATTACACAAATTTTACTCTTTGAAGAATCAAATTAGTCATTGATTCAGTTTTAGTTATTGTGAATTCTAAGTTAATATATTACTTTAATCTATTAATACCCTTAATAATCAATTACTTCATTGTCAGACTGTTACCTCTATAACAAATTTCTGAAAGTTTTCATGAAATTTCCTTTACAGGGGTAACTGTAGCTATTCCTAGCATAGCATAGTCCTTTGGGGCATAATTCAACGATCATAGATCACATATTAAAATTTTATTTGCCTTTTTACAGATACATATGGTGGTAGAAATCAGAGTGGCTCACCAATGTTTCCAGTTCTACTGGGTCCTCCCAGAAGGGCATTGCAGTTCTCCACTACCCAGAGGTCAGGTTTGGCCTGGTGACCTGCTGGCCGAGGAAAAGTGGACAGCCGCACTCAAGGTCCAGCTTGCCGGTGCTGGACATCCCAGCACGCTCTTTGCTGAGCAGAAGCAAGTATGAGGTCCGAGGTGCTGCCACATCAAAGCTCCCTGGGATACCAAGCCCACACAGGGCCTGAGTACCCCAACATGCCCAGATAATGTAAGTGGGAAGAATGTTCTATGTAAAGTCACTGGAATTATGTAGACTTTGTCCTTGCAGTTAACAGGGTCTATCCTGACAAATACTCTAGAAACACAGTTGGGAATCTTATCATTTTTCATTATACATTATAATAATAAAATAATGATTAAGATTTTGGAAAGCCATGATAAAATTATCTGTGTGAATACTATTTTTTAAAAGTTTGTTTATTTGTTTATTTACTCTGTCAATGGGAAAAAGCAAACTCTGTAAAATATTGAAAGAAGTTTATTCTAAGCCAGTAGGCATGACCACAACCTGGGGAAACATAATCTCAAGAAGTCCTATAAAGTGCTTTTCATGCCGCCAGCTCACAGTAACCTCTCATACATTTCAGGAAAGTAGACGTTATAATTAAAGTTGTAAATCAATATGCAGAGCTTATTTATTGGTTTGGCCCTAGAAGGTGGGCTTTTTTTGAAGAAGAGGCTTGCATATCATAGATAGATTCAAAGTCGTTTTTGTTGTTGTTGTTATTGTTGGTTAAAAGAGCAAGGCTTTGTTTAAACCGTGGAGTCAGCAGAAAGAAAGGTTTAAGTTAAACCTTCACACAGGTAAGGGAGCTTACTAATCATTGTGTGACCGTGTTAGAGTCAGGATAAGAGAAGCAAGCCATGAGTGCTGAAGCAAGGTGACCCGGATAGCACCATGGATGTCACGTAGTTGCTGCTCCCCTCAGGCTCCTTCGGAAGGAATTTGAGAACAGAGACCACACGACCAGTCTAGTTCCCACCTCCGTGAGTGAGAGAGACAGGAGAGAGAAAGAGAGAGTGAGCATCTCTAACAGGTACCCATGGTGCAATGCAGCCCCAGTCTCAGCTGGCCAGTCATGGGGGCACCCTGCATGGTGTTCTAGGAGGTCCTGGAACACAAACCCAGCCCTTGCCCATGTTGGTCCAATGGTGCTACCACTGTTCCCCCCCCATCTGATCCCAAATACCAGTTTTGAAAAGCATAAGGATCTTACCAGATATCTTCCCTATGGCACATGGTGCTAATACAAATGCAGCCTGTATTTCCTTTTTTGCTGAAATAAAATTTATTATTATCAGTGTTTCTAAATTTTAAATAAAATGTTTGGAAAAAATTAGAAAAGTAAAAAAATCAATAAATATAAATAAAAAATAGTACTGGTCTTATTAATATCTAATTATTTTGGTCTATTACTTCATTGATTGCTCTTTAATTTCTTAAAATTTTTCACATATCAGTTTAATTTTTTATTAACTACTAGATATTAAAAACTGACCTACTCTTGAAATAATTATGTTTTTCTAAACTGCATTTTATTTTTTCTTGACTTAATAATAAATTCATTTTTAACTTTTAATTTAAAAATTTAAGGCACTCCGTTATGAATAGCAGTATTGTGCTGGGATAACTAGGGGTCCAAAAGAGATGAAGAGAGCTGCTGCCCTACACCAGGACCCCAAGTCTGCACGTAATCAATCTTGTGCTTTGTGTCCTGGACCATGGTCCCCTCTTCTTCCTCCAGGCTCAGATGCTTATTATCACATCACAAGACTTTGCTTGTTTGGCACCTATAAGCCTCAGTTTTTGCATTTTCAAAAATTCCTACTCAAAAAACTCCAGCGGAGAATTAGATAAGACTAATATAGATAATGGCCCTGGTATATAGTATATGCACAAATAAATGACAAGGACAGTATATATTTAAGATGTGCAACTTGATGTCTTGCCATAATCACCACCATTAAACTAATCTACACATTCACCAACTCACATAATTTTTTCTTGTTTTTTTTTTTTTTTTTTTAAAAAAGAGAACATTTATGATTTGTCCTTTTCTTGGGGGGAGGGAAAGGATTTTTAATACAGGGCACATGTGCTCACCAGAAAGACAAAGAGAGACAGAGAGACAGAAAGTGAGAAATCACCCCCCAGAGGGGATGGCCACACCGCAATCCTTTCTCTTCTTACATCTTGGGCATGCACGCACGTGCACCCGGCATGAGTTTAAGCCGCCGGGTTCGGGACGTGAACCACGGTCCACTACATGGGAGTTCAGCGACATAGCCATTATGCCAACTGCTGGTCCCATGATCTATCCTCTTAACAATTTCAAGTATACCATTAAGTGTTGTTAATTATAGTTACTATCCTGTACATTAGACCTCCAGAATTCATTCATTCCTGCAAAGCTGAAATGTTCACCCCTTGACCAACATGTCCACATTTCCTCTTGCCCCTAGACCATGGCAGCTGGCATTCCACTCTCTACTTCAATGAGTTTGACTAGTTTAAATCCCACATTATAACTGAGAACATGCAGTATTTGACTTTGTATTGCTTATTTCACTTACCATAATGTTCTCCATGTTCATCCATGTTATCCTAGATGTCAAGATTTTCTTTCTTTTTTAATTTTGTTTTTATTTTATTTATTTTTTTGGGGTGGGAGAGGTTTTCGCTATAGGGCGCGTGCGCTCACCAGACAGACAGAGAGAGACAGAGAGACAGAAAGCGAGAAATCACCCCCCCCCCAGGGGGGATGGTCACGTCACAATCCCTTCTCCTCCATTCTCCTCTCGGGATCTTGGGCACACACGCGCCCAGCGTGAGTTTTAAGCCACCCGGTCTGGGACGTGAACCGTGGTCGACTACATGGGAGTCCAGCGACACAGCCATTACACTAACTGCTGGTTCCCTATTTTTTAATTTTAAAGACTGAATAATAATTTTTCCCTGATCCATAAAAAGAGAAACACTTAACAGATATAAAAATGAAAACGTACTTTTTTTTTTTAAGGGTTTTTTTTTTTTTTTTGAGGTTTTTGCTATAGGGCACGTGTGCTCGCCAGACAGACAGAGACAGACAGAGAGACAGAAAGAGAGAAATCACCCCCCAGGGGGGATGGCCACACCGCAGTCCCTTCTCCTCCATTCTCCTCTCGGGATCTTGGGCACACACACACACACGCCCCGTGTGAGTTTTAAGCCACCAGGTCCAGGACGTGAACTGCCGTCAACTACGTGGGAGTCCAGCAACATAGCCATTACGCTAACTGCTGGTCCCGTAAACATACTTTACATGGTAATGAAAAGTTATAGTACATGTATTAACATCTTTGACTTGACTAATAAGCAATACACTCCTGCTGGAAAACCCATTTTGCATGCTGTCAAGATGTACAGTGATTAAATGTAAATTTTTAAAGAGATATAAATTTTTGAAAAAGGCTGAATAATCTATTATTGTATGTATAAGTGTGGTGGTGGTGTGTGTACACACCACATTTTCTTTACCCATTCATTCACTGAACTTTTAGGTTGCTTCCATATCGTCATAATTCTGCAACAAGCATGTGTGTGCACCTGATGTTTTCAAGATACTTTTTTTTAATGTATGTACCCTAAGGGGGGGGGGTCATAACATACTTGTATTTTTAATTTTTTAAGGAAACCCGATATTCTTTTCCATAATGACCACCAATTTTCAGCAACAGTGTACAGGATTACTTTTCCTTCACATCTATCTATCTGTCTATCTGTGGCCAGTCTTTCCTTACTCTCCTATTTTTTCCATTATTTTGTTATTATGTTCAGTGTACAGGTATTTCAACAACTAGGTTAAATTATTTCCTATGCATTTAATTCTTTTGCTGCTTTGTGAGTTGAGTCATTTTTCTGATGCCTTTTTTGGACAGTTTGTTTATAAATAGAAAAGTAACTGAATTTTTATATTGTTCATCCATTAACAAATTTTTATCCTTTAGTGTTTATATTAGGGTTAAAAGTAACCCTCCACCAGCATTGAACTGTCACATTATTTGGTGGTCTTATATGTGTTTACCCTTACTAGTGACATCAGTATTTGCATGTACTTTCATATTGTTTAGAATGTTTTCATTTTATTCTGAAGAATTTAAGCATTTCTTGTAAGACAAGTATAGTGGTGCTGAATTTTCTCAGTTTTGTTTTTTGGCTAAATACTTTACCTCTCCTTTATTTCTACAGGATAGTTTTGCCACATACAGGTTTTTCTTATTTTACCCCCTTTTTCTTTCAGTATGTGGAATAAATTATTTTATTGGCCTCTGACCTATTATGTTTCTATTGAGAAATATACTGATAGCCTTATAGATTCTTTTTTATGTGATGAGTTCCTTTTCTTTTGCTGTTTTTACATTTTTCTCTTTGTTCTTGATTTCTAGCAATTTGATTACAATTTGTCTCAGGAACGTTTTCTATTAGCTGGTCTTACTTGAGCCCTTTGAGTTTCATGGATCTGGATTTTAATATTCCCTTAAGATGTAGTAATTTTTCAGTCAATATTTTAAAAATAAGCTTTCTACCTATTTTCTTCTCTTTCATCCTTCAGGAATTTTCATAATAGGTTCAAATAATATTATCTCATAAATCCTGTAGGATTTCTTAAATGCTGTCTGATTCTTGTTTACTTCCTGTTCTTAGTGGGTACTTTCAGACTATCATCTTTGCGCTGAGTCTGTCTCATGCTTGATCCAGTCTGATGAGTTGCTCTCGATACATTGCACGTTTCATTTGCTATATACTTTAGTATTTCTGTTTAGTTCTATTTTATTATTATTATTTTTACTCCTTTGTTGAGATTTTTATTTTTCTCAATAATTTTTGCTTAATCCTATCTTTGAGTGTTATTTTTTATATGTGTATTTTCTGGTAGCTCACTGAGAATCTTTAGAACAATTGCTTTGCATTATTTCCTGGGCAATGTATAGATATCCATTTCTTTGGAGCAAGTTTCAGAAAATTAATTGTGTTCTTTTGGTGATGTTATTTCTTTTCCTTGATTTTTTTTTTTTTTTATGTTTCTTCTTTTACTACCTCTCCAGACTTTGTGGACCAGCATCAGCAGGTAAAGACCTTCTCCTGGTGTAGATCCAAGGGTACCAGCTGAAGGAGGCGAGTTGTGTCTGGGTCCAGAGTCAGCTGTGGGGATGCTCAGGGATATGCTGGTTTCAGCTGCACGCAAGACTCCAACTTCCTAAAACCCATCACTGCTATATAAAACTAGAAACTATCTAGGATGAAGCAAAGAATAATATTTTCATCACTGGAGTAAACTAAGCTTACTTAGACAGAGAGTCATTTGTTAAACGTAATCAACTAGAAATTTTGCTGTTTGAAATACAGGATTAAGAAAACAACTAGGTAGGGCACAAACAGGAAGAAAATATTCACCATGAATTTGCACTAAAAAAATAATTTGTATACAAAAGTATAAAGAATTGCAATTCAATAATAAGATAATGAATAAAACATTACAAGATGCTTACTTTTGTAAATCAAAACTAGAATATAAAAGTACAATGAGATAACACGATACTAATAGTTTATGACAAAGACTGACAGCAGCAAACTGTGGTGTAAAAACTAGAAATTTCACACATTGCTGAAAGAATGTCAAATTGTGCAAACACTTTGGCATTTTTAAAGTTAATAGTCCCCTCACTTTGTGACCAAGTAATGAAAATCTAAGGCATTAACTCAAGAAATAGAAAATCGTGTCTCTACATAAAGGTTTATATACTAATGATCATAGCTACTTTGTTTCATAATAACCCCAAATTGGAATCCAAACGAATATGTTTGAACTCCATAAATAGCTTGGAATGAAAGAAAAGGGATAGTTTATAATAAAAAAGGAATCTTCACCTCTGAGTGCAGAGATGGGTAATCAAAGTTCAGGAAACCTGTAGCATTCAATTCTAGTCAGCGATATCCATATATAATGTGTATATAAATCTAATACATGCAAACCCAAAAAACAATACATCTCAAAATATTTTTTAAAGCCAGGCAGAGTTTACATGGTATGATTCAGTTTATATGAAATTCCAGGAAAAATCAAATTTTATGAAGAATGACATAAAGCAAACTACTGGACTGGTGTTGCAGAAGAGTGGGTAAGTGCTGTGTGTAGAGAGACAGCCACTAACTGATCACAATTTGAATTCTAGCCCCAGAGACTTGGAAAAGAAGCCAGGCGCGTATGTGTGCATGCCCCACCTCCTGATGGAGTGGATTTCAGGGTGAATACGCTCTACTTGAAGGTGCTTTCTCTCCACCCTTCTGCAAGCATATACATATTCTAGCATTAAAATAAGACAAAAACAAACAAAAAAATAGTAATTACATTGAAAATTGCATTAACAGGAAAAATAATCTTTTTAGGGAAATGGAAATGTTTTACATCTTGATTGTGGTGGAGATAACATGGATATATACATTTGTCAAAACTCAGAATATTCTATAAATTTAATGAATATATGTATATTTAATAAAATAAAATAAAAAAAATTAAAAAATACTTAAATTTGCCACTGAGCATCTCTCATTATGTTTTCTAATCACAAAATTTGAGAAGTGAAGATTCCTTTTTTATTATAAACTATGCCTTTTCTTTCATTCCAAGCTATTTCTGGAGTTTTCTTTCAAATATAATTCTTAGGACTTTCGTGAGTTTCTTATGAATCTGATTGCAAGTCTCACAATGCTCCAAAAGTCACATTCATAGTTTTCTTTTGAAATAGGTTCATTAATACTTTGGTTCTTATGTGAGAGACAGAAAGAGAGAAATCACCCCCTAGGAGGGATGGCCACGCCGCAATCCCTTCTCCTCCATTCTCCTCTCGGGATCTTGGGCACACACGCACACGCGCCCGGCGTGAGTTTTAAGCCACCGGGTCCAGGACGCAAACCACGGTCAACTACATGGTAGTCCAGCGACATAGCCATTATGGTAACTGCTGGCCCTGAGAGATTTTTTTGTTATAGGGCATATATGCTCACCAGAGAGATAGAGAGAGATGGAAAACAGAAAATGAGAAGTCACCCTCCACAGGGGATGGCCATACCATAATCCTCCTCCTTCAGCCTCCTCTCAGGATTTTGGGAACGCGTGCACACATGCCCACCATTAGTTTTAAGCCGCTGGGTCTGGGCCTTGAACTGTGGTGGACTACATGGGAGTCTAGCAGTGTAACCATACACCATCTGTGCTTTAAAATTTTTGAACCCCTAAAGATGTATCTGGTAGCCACACCCTGATTTCAGTTGAATTCTGATGTCATCTATTACTCAGAGAATATTCTGTAGATGAGAATCTTTTTTTTTTTAATTCTTCAATCATAACTCTCTGAGTCTTCCATATTGTCATTATATTCTACTTACAAACTGAACACCACTAAAGATTGATATTTTTAAACAACTTCAGAAAAGATTTTCAGGAACCAGCAGTTAGCATAATGGCTATGTCGCTGGATTTCCATGTAATTGAGCATGGTTCGAGTCCCAGACCTGGTGGCTTAAACTCACGCCGGGCGCATGTGTATGCATGCCCAAGATCCCGAGAGGAGAATGGAGGAGAAGGGATTGTGGTGTGGCCATCCCCCCTGGGAGGTGATTTCTCGCTTTCTGTCTCTCTGTCTCTCTCTGTCAGTCTGGCAAGCGCACGTGCCCTAGAGCAAAAACTGCTAAAAAAAATTAAAAAGAAAGAAAAGAAAAAAGAAAAGATTTTAAAAGTAGTCATAAAAATCAGAGTTTAAGTCCGCAAGAAAATGCTGCCAGGAATTTACTTAAAATCTTTCATGCTCTCATCATCCAATCATTGTCTTCTATAACTTTTTAAACAAAATGGGATAAACATGGGGCACAATCTTCTGTATGAAAAATCAACTTCCATGCAGGAGGATGTTGTAGGCTAGTTCAGACAGAGAATATTAAGAGAACAAAAACACTTAGAATTAAGAATATTCTAGACTGTAGGTCCATGAACCTCACTGGGGAATTGTTATTCCCTTAAGTCTATCCTGTTTTTTAACATTGCCTCCTCTCTCCTGTCAGCTCCTGTCCACCAAAATATTTTCATGCAGTAAAGGAATTATGTTTAAAACATCAGAGAGCTCTTCTGACCAAAAGGAAACTAATATAATGTAGGTGTTTCTTGTTGAAAAAGTATTGACATTCTACTTCTTAACCTATATGGTTTAGAATTAGTATCATACCAGAAAACCCCTACTTAATCTCTTATTTAATTAGTGCATTAAAAAAGGGACAAAAGTAGCAATTTAGCAACAACAAACTAAATCACATTAAAAAGGACAAAGGGAAAATAAAGGCTAGTTATTAATCTGGATATGGCATGAGTATGGTATATGGTGAGTGTAAAAAGGGATGATTTGGTGGGAGAGGGGCACAAGGATGAACTTAACATGAGAGTAGGGAGAGGCCATTTAACATGCTCTTTTCCTTTGTACCTATTTCCTTTGTCCATTCTTCCTCTGCCCTTCCTTCCTTTCAGGGAGAAGGTCACCTCAGTGATGGAAAGGCAGAAATCAATGTGGCTGGCTCCTCAGTGATAGGAGTCCATCCATCAGACAGACCGGTGGCAGTCACCAGTCACAGTCTCTACTCCCCCATGCTGATAAGTGTCACATTTGGAATTCATTTGCATAGCTGGGTAGCACTCCCTGTGGAGTTCCACTGAACAGTTTTGCAGCTGTGACAGCTTGAAATAGAAGAGTTATTGCAGCTACCCATGGGCTTCTTCTGTGACTTCTCTCCCTAAACTCTAGCTGGGAATTCTTGACATAAGCAGGGGGAGGGTCACTTGAAATGGAAGAGAAAAGTGAAGAAAGCTCTAAGGTCTTTTCTGGAAAATATTATCAGGTATCCTGCATTTCTAATCAGACATTCCTTGGCTCTAGTGTCTGCACACACCTCTGAATATACTTACCTGCTTTGCTTCGTTGATTGCAAAGGATAGTGCTGTGGGGTTCATTAATAGTTCTTTCCTTGCCCAGTGGGAAGTAAAGACAAGTGACTTTCCTGAAGTTCAACACTTGGCAAATGTATGTTTTCACTTCTACTTTTAAAAAATGTGTTTCCTTTTATTTGCTTCTATCTCTTTACTCCTCCCCCCCTCCTTTTCTTCCTTCTCCTTCAACTCTTTTCTTCCCCACACACATGACCACATATTTGCATACAGGAGGGGATCTTCAAAAAAGCTCATGAAATAGGTGTATTATGAGAAAACTTTACATGGATTTCATTTTTTTGCACTCATACCTTAATTCAATTTTTTCCCAAACTCTGAAGTTACATCATATAAACTTGCATGAGGATAATGCATTAAGAAGTGTAGACCTTTGATTGACTCATTGTAATTGATTTAATTTTATTCATAGAAAAAGTAAACCAATACAGTTGGATGTGTGTTTATTTAGGTAAAAAATTGTTGAAGTGCAACTTCTATCTGGGTCAATCTAAGGGTCTCATGTTCAATAACTTTGTCAAATGCATACACACATTACTTACGGCCTCGTTAAGGTATAGGTTATTTGTATTACCCCTGAACAGTCAGTTCCCCTAGTCACAGCCCACACTCTGATTTCTTTCTCCATAGCTTAATCTCTGTTCTTCTCGATGTCATGTAAATGGAGTCTTACAATATGAAGTCTTTTGCATCTGCCTGTTTTTCACTCTCACACTGAGCCTCTGGGAATTTGTCAACTACAGTGCAGGTTTTTCTACCCGAGCTCCGGCTACCCCAGAGGCTTTTATTCCTGAGCTGTTAGGGTTTGGGACACTCATGTACATATATCCAGTGTGAGTCCCAAGCCCCTGGGTCCAGGACTTGAACCACAGCATTGGCCATGTGTGATCCAGCCAACTTAACCAGCAGGCCATAGAGCTGGTTCCTTAAATTCTAAGAATCTAATCCCCAGGTAGAGAATTTTACTTTGGCAGCTTTAAAGATGTTCTGTTGGTTTTAGGCTTTCATTATGCCTGTGAACATTTGTTCTAAGTCTTAAGGTTATCAATCACGTGATTTTTGCTCTTGCTCCTATTTTTCTTTTCCTTAAGTTTTTTTTTTTTTTGTTTTTTTTTTTTTTTTTTTTTTTTTTTTTTTTTTTTTTTATCAGTTTCACTATGATTTTACAGTTTTCTTTTTGTTAATCATGTATAAGAAGCTTTACACAAGGCAGGATTGATTTAATTTATCATATTGTAAGAATCTTTGTTGTTAACTTTTTCAATATTACTTAACATATTCACTCATTCTTCCCTTTTGGTACTCTAATAGACACATTTAAACTGTTGAATGTGGGGCTAGCAGGTGGCATGGTGACTAAGGTGTTGGACAACCATGTCACTGACAATGATTCTAGTCCTGGATCTGGTGACTTGAAAACTCCCACTGGGCATGTGTGTATGCATGCCCAAAATCCCAAGAGGAGACTGGAATGGGAAGGGCTTGTGGCATGACCATCCCCCCACCCACCTCTTCTGGGCTGATTTCTTGCTTTCTGTTTCTCCGGTGAGCACATGTTCCCTATAGCAAAAATAGCTCTTAAAAACAAAACAAAACAAAAGCTATTGAATGAA
The DNA here is from genome assembly GCA_026018925.1 of Tupaia tana. NCBI lineage: Eukaryota > Metazoa > Chordata > Mammalia > Scandentia > Tupaiidae > Tupaia > Tupaia tana. The sequence continues at coordinate 14,013,043 of JAKSZU010000002.1, forward strand.
TCTCACATTTCTTTAGTGTTTTATTTTTAATGTTTAAATTATTCTTTTGTTTGTGTTTCAATTTTCATATTACCTGGTTTTTCTTGAGATTCTTTTACATAAATTTTAAAAATATTGGCATCATAATTGCACATATTTGTGGGGTGCAATGTGCAGCTTTGATATTTATATACATTGAGTAAAATCTAGCCATGGTAATCAGCATATCTATCACCTTAGACATTTATTATTTCTTTGTCTGAGAGCAAATTCAAAATCTTGTCTATAGTCACTCTATAATGCACTAGAGTACCAAAGAGTTTTATAATTCTCTTTCTATAATGTCTAATCTATTGTTACTTTACTCATTAATTTTAAAATCTTTTAATTTTGAGATAATTGTAACTTCACATAAAGTTTTTGGAAATACTATATAGGAAGTCCTCTAACCCTTTAATTAGGTTTCCCAAAGGCTGCAACATTTATCTGTTAGGTACAATTGTACATATTATCCCTAGGTGATTGATATCGGTATGGTTTTTTAAAGCTCTATTCCAATTTCCACAGTTTTACATGCTCTTGTGCATCTGTGTGTACATGTAGACCTATGTAATTTAATACTGTATATAGATTTAACTAACCACGGCCACAATCATAACACTGTACAGAACAGTTCCATCAAAAATACCACAAGCAATTCTTTAGTAGACAAAAGCACTTCCCTCTCTCTTCCTCTTCCTAACCACTTATAAACAATAATCTGTTTTCATTATAAATCCTGCATACTTGTTTTATAACTTGGGTTACAGTCTAATACCACTTTACTTTTTTGTTAAAACTAATTCAGTTTAGGTCATAGGAAGTTTTTCAGTTCAATTTTTTTCTGTATCTTTTCGACTTGTCCCTATTATTTTGAAATTTTGGGTACTTCCTTACTTTCTGTCAACACGAGTTATTGATATTGCAACATAATTTATTGATACTACATAACTTACTGATATAAAATCTAATCAAGATTAGATTGAATACATAGATTAATTTGGAGAGTCTGTAATCTTAAAATTTTATCTTCTGATCTACAAATAGAATTAATTTTGTGTACTTAGATCTTTTGTTTCTTTTTTTAATTTAATTTTATTTATTATTATCATAATCTTGTTTATATTACCTTACATCACATATATCTTTACAGAGTATTACATTTCTTTTTCCAGCGGGAATACCATGCATATCAGTCAAGACAAAGACATTACTATCCACATTCTCATCATCAAAAAGCTTTTCATCATTTTTTCAGATTATTATTATTATCATTAATTTTTAAACATTCAATCACTATATATCTTTAGGCTTGTAAAAAGAATTTTCCCAACATGAACTCCTTTTCAGACCGGTCCAGTTGAGAATACTAGACACGTTGTATCAACAGGTAATAAACCATTTCTGTGTCCCACTAATGTCAGTCCTCTCTATTTGTTCTCTGGCTGTCATTCTCGATACTCTTCCCTTCTCCCACCCCGTTCCACACTGTGTTCAGTACCCATAACTATTTTCACTGATTTTATGCCCTGCAATATTTCTATCTCTACCACAAAGTACGAATAGTCAATATATATTAAGTGGATACATACAATATCTTTCTTTCATGTCCTGCTTGCTTCACTCAGCAATAGATTCTCCATATCTGACCACTCTCTATCAAATGCCAGGGTCTTTTTTTTTTTTTTTTTAAATGGCTGAATAATAAGAATATATGTACCTCACTTCTTCTATCCATTCATCTGTTTGCAGACATTTGGGTTGGTTGTATGCCTTAGTGATCGTGAATAATGCTGCAATAAATATTGATGCGCAAGCTTTTTTTTTAACTGGGCATTCTCCTGTCCTTTGGGTAGATACCAGAAGTGGGATTGTAGGATCAAATGGTAGTTCTAATGTAGATTTTTGAGGAACCTCCATATTATTTTCCACAGTAGCTGAACCAGTTTATATTCCCACCAACAGGGTAGGAGAGTTTCCCTTTCACTACATCCCCACTGATACTTAACTCTTTTTGTATTTTTAATCTTCTCCATTCTGACAGGGGTTAGGTAGTATCTCATTGTGGTTTTAATCTGCATCTCCCTTATGATGAGGAATGTTGAGCATTTCCTCATATGCTTTTTGGCTGTTCGTATGTCTTCCTTACAGGAATTTTTGCTCAGCTCATTTTCTCATATTTTAATTGGATTATTCATTTTTTTTCAAGTAAGCTGATTCAGTTCCCTGTGTATTCTAGTTATCAATCCCTTGTCTTAGGCATATTTTACTAAAATATTCTCTCATTCTGAGGGTTGTCAATTCACACTAATTGCTATGTCCTTTGCTGTGCAGAAACTTCTTAGTCTGATGTAGTCCCACTTGTCTATTTTAGCGATTATTGCCCGTGTTTTGACAGTCTTATTTAAGAGGTCTTTGCCTACTCCAGTGTCTCCCAGGATTTCTACAGTATTTTTCTCCAGTAGTTTAATAGTTTGAGGTCTTAGTTTCAGATCTTTGATCCATTTGAGTTGATTTTTGTTAATAGTGAAAGACAGGCATTCAGTTTCATCTTTCTGCAGGTGGATACCCAGTTTTTCCAGCACCATTTACTAAAGAAGTTTTTTCTTTACCCAATGGATTGACTGGTATTCTTTGTCAAAAATCAGTTAGGTGTAAGCTCTGGGGTTTATTTCTAGGGTCTCTATTCTATTCCATTGGTCCACCTGTCTGTTTTTGTGCCAATACCATGGTGTTTTGATTACAACAGCTTTATAGTATATCCTGGAGTCAGGGAGTGATATACCACCCACTCCACTCTTCTTACGCAGGATTGCTTTGGAAATACGAGGTCATGTATGATTTCAGATAAATTCTATGATTATCTTTTCTAGATCTGTGAAGAATGTCTCTGGTATTTTGATTGGAGTTGCATTAAACATGTAGATTAATTTCGGTAGAATTGCAATTTTGATTATGTTACTTCTTCCAATCCAGGATGTCCTGCCACTTTTTTATGTCCTTTTAAATAACTTCTTTGAGATTTTCATAGTATTTTTGGTAATGATCTTTGACTTCCTTAGTTAGGTTTATCCCTAGGTATCTTATACATTTTGTGGCTATGGTAAAAGAGATTCTTTTCTTCAGCTCTACTTCATTCAACTTGTTCATATATAGAAATGCTAAAGATTTTTGGATGTTGATTTAGTATCCTGCCACTTTACTGTATTCATTTATTACTTCAAGAAGATTTATCATGGAAACCCTTTGTTCTTTTAAGTATACCATCATGTCATCTGCAAATAAAGATATCAACAACTCTTTGCCTATTTGAATGTCTTTTATATTCTCTTTTCTGATTGCATTGGCTAAGACTTCTAGCACTATATTAAAAAGCACTGGCAAAATTGGACATCCTTGTCTAATACTACTTTTTAGTGGAAAAGCTTTTAGCTTTTTCCCATTCAGTATAATGTTAGATATAGGCTTTACATAGATGACTTTTATTGCATTGAGAAATGACCCTTCTATACCAATCTTACTGAGAGTCTTAATCATGAAATGACGTTGTATTTTATCAAATGCTTTCTCTTCATCAAGTGAAATGATCATATGGCTTTTATCTTTCTTTCTGTTAATATGGTGTATTTTATTCATGGTCTTGCGTTTGTTGAACCACCCTTGCATCCTTGGGTTAAAGCCTGCTTGGTCATGATGAATAATCTTTCTTATATGTTGATGGATACAATTTGCAAGTATCTTGCTGAGAATTTTTTCATTTATATTCATCAGAGATATTGGTCTGTAGCTTTCCTTTTGTGTCATGTCCTTGTTTGTTTTGGGAATGTGAAGGATGGAGGCTTCATAAAATGAATTTGGAAGATTTCTTTCCTTTTGGATCTTTAGAAATAATTTGTGTAATATAGGGGTTAACACTCCCTCAAAAGTTTTATGTAACTCAGAAGTGAACCCATAAGGATCTGGGCTCTTCTTTGTTGGGAGGTTATTTATTACTGATTCAATCTCATGGCTTGTTATGAGTCTATCCAGATTTTCTATGGCCTCCTGATTCAATCTTGGTAGATAATATGCATCCAGGAATATATCTATCTCCAATGTATTCTCTTGTTATTGTCATATAGTTGCTCATAGTATCCTCTAATGATATTTTGTATTTCTGCTATGTCTGTTGTAATATTGCCTATTTCATCACTTATTTGATTTATTTGATTTCTTTCTTTCTTCTTCTTTATCAGTCTAGCGAATGGTGTATTGATCTTGTTAATCTTTTCAAATAAATGAAAGCTTTTGCTTTCATTTATTTTTTATATGGTTCATTTATTTTCTGTTACATTTATTTCTGCTCTAATCTTTATGATTTCTTTTCATCTGGCATTTTTGTTGTTGTTGTTTTTCCAATTCTCTGAGGCACAATGTTAGGTTGTCTATTTGCCACCTTTACATCTTTTCCTTATGTGCACTAATTGCTATGAATTTTCCTCTTATGACTGCTTTTGTCATGTCTCATAGAGTATGGAAACTCATGTACTCATTATCATTTGTTTCCATAAATTTTTTTTAATTTCAGACTTAATTTCTTCAGTAGTCAAGAAGTCATTCAAAAGTAGGTTGTTTAGTTTCCAAGTGTTTGTGCATTTTCAAGGGTGTTTCTTAAAAAATAATATCGAGTTTAATTCCCCCATGGTCAGAGAAGATGCTGGATATAATTTCTATGTCTTTGAATCTATAAAGACTTGTTTTATGTCCTATCATATGGTCAATCTTTGAAAAGGTTCCATGCCAGGATGAGAAAAATGTGTATTTTGTTATCTTAGGGTGGAAAGTTCTATAGATGTCTGTCAAGCCCATTCTATTTATAATATTTTTTAGGTCCTGTATCTCTCTATTTATTTTTTGTCTAGAAGATATATCTAAAGGAGATAATGTTGTGTTCACATCCCCAAGAATTATAGTGTTGCACCCTATCTCTCCATTTAGCTTTAACAGTCTTTTCTACACATATTTAGATGCTCCTGTGTTGGGTGCATAAATATTTATAAGTGTTATGTCTTCTTGCTGAATTAGCCCATTTACTATTATATAATGACCTTCTTTGTCTCTTCTTACAGCTTTTGTCTTGTAGCCTATTTTGCCTGAAATCAGTATGGCAACTCCAGCATTTTTTAAATTTCCATTTGCATGGAATATCTTTTTCCAGCCCTTCAGTTTTAGTATATATATGTATGTGTATATATATATATATATGTGTGTGTGTGTGTGTGTGTGTGTATCCATAAAGTGTGTTTCTTGTTGGCAACAGATAGAGGGTTTCTTTTTTTCTTTTTCTTTTTTTTTTCTTTCTATAGGGCGTATGCGCTCGCTAGAGAGACAGAGAGAGACAGAGAGATAGAAAGCGAGAAATCACCCTCAGGGGGAATGGCCACGCCACAATCCCTTCCCCTCCATTCTCCTCTTGGGATCTTGAGCAAGCACGCACACACGCCTGACATGAGTTTTAGCCACCGAGTCCAGGTCTCAAACCACGGTCAGCTACATGAGAGTTCAGTGACATAGCCATTATGCTAACTACTGGTCCTAAGGGTTTTTGATTTTTTATCTATTCAACCAGTATGTGTTTTTTAACTGGAGAATTTAATCCATTAACATTCAGTGCTATTGTCGATATTTCTGGACCTGTTCCTATCATTAAATGAGCCATCTTCTTGCTTGATTTTTGTTCTTTTATAACTGTCTATCTGACATTTTAGTTTTCCTGGTATAGCACTCCCTAAAGAGCTTTTTGAAGAGCTGGTCTAGAGTTTGTAAATTCTTTCGGGTTTTGTTTATCTGAGAATGTTTTTATCTATTTTTACCATATGAAGGATAATCTTGCTGGGTATAGTATTCTTGGTTGAAATTGTTTCTCATTTAACACTTTGACTATATTTTCCCTTTCTTTCTTTGCCTACATTGTTTCTGACAAGAGGTCTGATGTTAGCCTGATGGGGTAAGTAACTTGACATTTTCCTCTTGCCAAGTTTAGTAACTTTTCTTTGGTCTGTGGTTTTGGCCAGTGTGGCTATGATGTGCCTTGGAGAGGATCTTCTTGGGTTGATTGTATTTGAGGTCTTATGTGTGTCTTGAGTCTGAATATTTGAATGCCTCTCTAGGTTTGGAAAGTTTTCTTCCAGGATTTCATGAAATAAATTATCAATGCCTTTATTATTTTCTTCCTCTTCTGGGACACCAAAGAGGTATTCAGTACTTCTTGTATATTATCCTCATTTTTCTTGATTGTCTTCTCAATCTTTTTGATACTTTTTTCTAGGTCATAGGTTATTTCTTCTACATTCAAGTTTAGATCTTCTGTGTGATCTAAGCTACTTTTAATAGTTTTGAGGGAGGTTTTGATTTCCTGCATCACATTCTTCATCCCTAGCGGTTCCATTTGATTCTTTTTTTTAAGGTGTCTATTTTTTCTTTTAAATTGTGAAAGGACTTTCTCATCTCCTGGAGCTGTTGTCTCTTTTCTCTTGCATCTCAATTAGTTTGGTTACTACAAATATTCTAAACAGCTTATCTGACATGTTCACAACTTCCATTGTGTTGTCTGTGGGTGATGTGGAATTGATGTTTTTCCTTGGGGGAGAGACATTTTGTTGGTTGCTCATATTTCTTGTGCCTCTGCAATTGTTCCTAGTCATCTGGTGATCTTGTACATTCCTTAGCAAATTATTCAAGGTATCTCTGAGTGTTCAAAGGTGTGCAAGAATAGGAAATTGGCAATCTCTCTTCTGGTCTGCCTCTCTGTTGCTCATGAGTATCCTGCACTATTGTCACTAGTCCAGTGTGACCAAAGTCCTCCCTGTTTCTAGAGAACAGGTGCACCTCTAACTGAGCTGCTGAGCTTCACCTCAGGAGTAGAGAAAAGATTGCATACCACAGGATATTAAAAACACCTAAGTCCTGAGAGTCTAAAGGCCGGTGTGTGTGTGTGTGTGTGTATGTGGATGAATCTCAGGTCCCAGCCATTAGGGCCTACAGCCACAGGCAGCCTGGCATCCAGCAAGACTGCTGCTTGAACTGATATCCCTGAGCTTTGTTTTCTATCAACAATGTTTTATAGTTTTCATTCAATGTACTAGTCTTAAGACTTTATTATCTGTTGAAGATATTTTATAGTTTTATCAAATGGACTAGGAAGAAATGTTCACCTGTTGAAATATTCACTTTGAAGCTAAATCATGTGATTGAATGTATAAAATAAAATAAAATAACAAGATGTAAAAAAATTAAAAAATAAAAAATGAAAAGTTTTCTGTTAAATTTAATCCTAAGTATTTCTTTTATACACTATTATAAATAAAATTGCTTTCTTAATTTCATTTTTGGAAAGTTTATTATTTTATTGAATTAAAATATTACTGATATTTGCATTTGAATCTAGTATACAATAACTTGACTGAAATAATTAATCAGCTCTCACTGATTTTTTGTCCATATTTTAGTGTTTTCCATATATGTTTACATCACTTGTAAATAGAAATAATTTTATCACTTTTGCTCCAAATAAATTTTTTTTGAGAGGTTTTTGCTATAAGGCACTTGCAGCCAGAAAGACAGAGAGACACAAAGAGACAGAAAGGGAGAAATAACCCCCCAGGGGAGATGACCAGGCCACCATACCTTCTCCTCCATTCTCCTCTTGGGATCATGGGCATGCATACACACGCACCTGGTGTGAGTTTAAGCCATCAGGTCCGGGACTTGAACCAAGGTCGACTACATGGAAGTCCAGTGACATAGCCATTACACCAACTACTGGTCCCCCCAATTTTTTTTCTTGTTTAATTACCTTGGTTAGAGCCTCTAGTACAAGGTTGAATGGTGATAACAAGTGATTTCTGGTTTCTGGTCATAGAAGAGAACATTTCAGAGTTTTATCCTTACGTATAGGTTAGTTATGGATTTATTTATTTATTTATTTATTTTCCTTTCAGTCTATCTTTTCATCAGGTCAAGAATATTTGCCTCTGTTTCTATATTTTTTTTAAAATATGCATTTATATCAGCAAAAAGTGTTAGATTTAATAAAATTGCTTTTGTTCCTCTGAAGATGATTGTGCTTTTTTTCTTTATGTTCTTTTAACATAATATTTAACAATGAGTGATTTTTGCATGTTGAACCACATGATTTTTGCATATTCAACCTTGCTGTAGAGTCCACTTGGTTATTTTTTTCACATTTTTTTTTTTTTTGGAGAGGTTTTTGCTATAGGGCGCATGCACTCGCAGACAGACAGAGAGAGACAGAGAGACAGAAAGCGAGAAATCACCCCCCAGAGGGGATGGCCACGCCGCAATCCCTTCTCCTCCATTCTCCTCTCGGGATCTTGGGCACGTACGCACATGCACCCGGCGTGAGTTTAAGCCACTGGGTCCAGGACGCGAACCGCGGTCGACTACATGGGAGTCCAGCGACATAGCCATTACGCTAACTGCTGGTCCCTATTTTTTTCACATTTTTTATATAATTTTTCTTTATACATTCAATCACATTATTTAGCTTACAAAATGAATATATCAACAGGTGGTGAACATTTCGCCCTAGTCCAGTTGATAAAACTATAAAACATCTTCAACAGATAATACCACATTTATTGTCCCATTAATGCATTGTCTTCCTATTTTTCTTCTAAATGTCCTTCCTCAGACCCTACTTTTTCACACACAAAATATCTGGTTTTTACATCCATATATTGAGTTTCTATATCCTTCAGTCAATCAGTTTCAGAAAGAAGATAAAGTAAGCAAACAAATAAATAAATGGAAAGAAGAAAAAGCTTTCTCTTAGAAAGGAATGCCAAGTAATAAATGCAGTAACATTGAAATTAGAAAAGGCTTCATGTGGCAAATATAGCAATAATTATTTCAGCTGAGGAACATTAATGGGTACTAAACTTAGTGAGTGAATGTTTAAGATATGTATCATAATAAGGTAGGGTTCTCCAGAGAAGCAGCAGCAGTTGTTTTTATAAATATAATAAGAACTCATGTTGCAAGCTGAAATTCTGTGGAAGAATTTTTTCTTCTCAGGCTAAACCTGTTTTGATCTTAAGATGGGATGAGGCCCACAAGCTTTATTGGAAACAATGTCTCCTATGATCAGTAATCAACTGATTATAAATCTCAACCACATCTATGAAAAAAATAGAAAAATTAACACTAAACATTTTGAATATCAAGCAAATTTACACATCCAACAAAAACAGAAGAAGAAGAAGAAAAGACTCAAAATGATAAATTCAGGATTGATAATGAGAAATCAATACTGACTTTGCAGAAATAAACAAGTGCATAAAGAATATTGTAAGGAAGTGTATGTCATTAAATTATATAACACAGATAATTGGACAATTTCCTAGAATGATATAAATTATGAAAACAGACCTAAGAGGAAATAGAAAAACTGAATATGTCATAAAGACTCCAAAAACTTTCTCACAAAGAAAAACTCAAGTCTGTGTGACTGCACCTGTAAATTAAATCAAACGTTTTCAGAACTAACACCATTGTAAGAGGAGGGAACAATTAAAATTTATTTTATGAGGCTCATCATACCTGATACTAAACATCACAAGAAAAGACAAATAAAGATGGTTATTCTTTATTAATATAAACACAGAAATCCTCACCAAAATAGCAAATTGAATCCAGCAGCTTATCAAGAAGATTATGCATCATAACTAAATGGACTCCAGCCACTGTGGAGAACAATTTGGAGAGTCCTCCAAAATCTACAAATAGAACTACCATATGATCCAGCAATCCCACTCCTTGGTACCCAAAGGACAGAAGAATACTTAATTGGAAAAGTGCTTGCACATCAAAGTTTATTGCAGCACTATTCATAATTGCTAAGTAATGGAACCAACCCAAATGCCCATAAACAGATGAATGGAGAGAAAAACTGTGGCACATATACTCTATGGAATACTAATCAGTCATAAAATACAATAAACCCTGGCTTTTGACAGGAAGTGGATGAATATGGAAGATATACTGCTGAGTGAAGCAAGCCAGGCTATGAAGGAGAGACACTGTATGCCCCACTTAATATATACTGAGTGTCCACACTCTATGACAAAAACAAAACAAAACAAAAAAAAAAAAAAACAGATTACTAGGAGTGCTCACAGATACCCTATTATTATTACCAGGCCTTTTCTATGTACAGAGGAAAATTAAGGATGTGTGTGTGTGTATGTGTGTGTGTGTGTCCAACAAAAGAGAGAGAGAAAAAGAGATAAAGTATAAAGTGTGTACACGTGCAAAAAATGCAACATTTTAATGTATTTGCAAATCTTATCCAATAGCAAGAGTTCATTTTGTTTCCTGCCCCTTGATATTTATAACTCCCAATCCTGAAGATGATAAACCTGTCTCCCATCATTTGTAAAGCATTTACTCATTGGATCAGCTTCTACACATCACTCATCTTCCACCATTGCTGCTGCCTCCTGAGTAGATATCACTGTTCTATTTCATGCAGATATCTTATTCTTTTTCCCATGTCTGTTCTGGCTGGTATTCACCTAATATGAAACTTTGTATTCTTTTATAAATATTTTCTTGTTGCTGTGGGATTTCCTTTCCTTTTTTTTTAAAGAGATGTTTGCCATAAGACACATGCTCTTGCAAGAAAGAGAGACAGAGATATTGAGAGATAAAGTGAGAAATCATTCCCAACGAGGATAGCCACAGCACAATCCCTTCTCCATTCTCGTCCTCCCATACCTGGGCACGCACACACACACACACACACACACACACACCCCTAGTGTGAGTCTCAAGCCACGGGTTGAGAACTTGAACCAGGGTTGACCATGTGGGAGTCCAGCAACATAGCTGCTATCTTACCTGCTGGCCCTGGTGTGATACTTCTCTAAGCAGAATATAATGATTTTTAAAAATCCACTCTATTTTTTAATGGAAGAGTCTACTGCAGTTAAGACTAAGATTAAGATTACTCATTAAGAATACTGAGACATTGGAGACAACCACTTTATTAATGCTTGCTTTTGTCCTGATTTCATGTTTTCTCTTTCTTTGTATTTTTTGAAATAATTAGGATTTTTCCCTTTTTAATGTTTCATATGTATTTATTGAGAAGATATTCACCATGTTGCTATTCCTCTGTGGTTAATCTAAAAGTTTTACCATTCATATTTTACTTAGTCAGTTCTCTAATTGATCAGTTTATTTATGTAAATTCCATAAGAATTAAAAATATTTTAGTTATCATAACCTCTAGTTCTTAAATATTATTTTGTCCATTTTTTACTTGTATTTTAACCCCACTTATTAAATATTATTATTCTGGTTTGTAACTCAATATTTGCTGAAAACTTAATATATCATTTTGCCTTTTATCTTTCCTTTTATTTTTCTCACATTTTCATACTCTTTCTGTGACCATTTTCCTTCTTTCTCAAGAAAGTTTCTCTGTTCAAAAGCCAATAAAGAGTAAACAATTCCAATTTTGCTTTCCTGAAATGTATCAATGTTGTCTTTTACATGGAAGATATATACTGGGTTAAATTATTCTAGATTGAAAATTTAATCTTCCAGTATTTTCAGGGTATCAGCCATTTGTAGTTTCTTTCTACTGGTGCTGGGAACTCAGTCTTTAGTTTAATGCAAACATGTGAGGAAATATCATTTCACTTTAGCAGGTTTTTTTTCTTTTTTTTCAGATTTTTATCATATGGCTCACGCACTCACTAGAGAGAGACAGAGAATGATACAGAGAGGGAACATGAGAAATCACCCCCCTCCCCAGGGAAGATGTCCATAGCACAATCCCTTCTCCTCCATTCTCATACTGGGATTTGGGGTAGGCATGCACAGGAACCTGGCATGATGTTGAAGCTGTCAGATCCAGGATTCCTTCAGCAGTCAGTCACAAGTGAGGCCAGCACCTTAATCACCATGCCACCTGCTGGCCCCATCTTTGACAGCTTGTAAAAATGTTTGTTGTCTTTAACATTCTATAGTTTAAGTGAAAAATATCTTTGTAAATATTTAATTTATCTGACTGAGACTCAGTTGGTTTCCTAAAAGGATGCACTAGTATTTTCAACAAGTCTGTAAAGTCATGAGCCACTCTAATTTGTTTGCCTCCATGTTCTATTATTCCTCTCAGGAGTTCTGATACGTGTGTTGGACCTTCCTACACTGTCCTATTTCCTTATGCTTCTTTAATATGTACTCCCACTCATCTACGGAAAACTTCCTGTGTAATTTTTTCATGTTATCTGCATAATTCCTTTAGCTATATCACCAATGTTCTGTACAGTTATGCTTATTTTAGAATATAGCAATTTCATTTCTGCTGCAATTTTCATTTTTAGAGTTCTTTGATTCATATTTAATTATATTGTCAGTATTATATTATTCTTTGCCTTTACTGTATATTTTGCCTGCTATGTTTTTAGATATACCAAATATATCTGCTTTATATACTATAAATGATGGTTCTGATATCTATAGTCATTGTGTGTCCACTTCCACGATTTTTTCCCTGATGACTCAGAATGATTTGTGGTTTCTTTACTTTTTTATATAGAAATTTGGTTTGAAAAATTCTTTTCTCTCTCTCTCTCTCTTTCTCTTTCTCTCTTTATTTTCTTTTTTAACATCTTCAGAGAATAGATATCATTTTATCTTTTCTATTTTTTCCTGTTTTTTTTTTCTTTTTAAATTTTGCATTGTCTAAGTGCCAAAAGGCACTACGATTTCAGTAAACCCCAGCTTTCCAGTTTGAGTGTGAATTCAATATTTTTTCAAGTTTTCTCTTTTCTCACTGTATGTTCCACCTGTAAATTTTTTTGGTTTGTTTGCTTTTTTTTTTGTTTGTTTTTGGAGAATTTATTCAGTACGATTTCTCACCCTACTTAGGAATTCGGGTCTTTCTCTTAGCTTCCATATATAACGTCATATTTTATTTTCTTTTCAAAAAGACAGTCCCACACATACTGGTCCTTCTTTGTCCTTCTCTCACTTGATCTAAGGTGAGCATCACCATTCCTGGCTCTGGTTTTGCTGTTTCAGGACAGGATCTTATTAGGTTGCCTCTGACAGTCTTGACTCATGCTCCCACAGCCTCGACTACCCTGAGAGGCTGAGAGGACAGGAACATGCCGCCATGTCAGCCTTGAGGTTGGACAGAGTTAAAGCCAGACCTCCTGAGTACCTCCAGCTCATGGAGCACAGCATCTTAGGAGGCCTGCCACCAGGCTGGGCCTTCAGAAACCTGTTGTAAGTCATCAAAGATTGTCACTGAATCCTCCAAAAAGTCCCAGCTACAGAGTCATGGTTTACTTTTGTTTCTGGCCTGGATGTTATGCAAGTATCATTAAATCTTTATATTTCAACTTGCTAGCAATAAATTTTATCTAGTCTTGATATCTAACATGCTCTTGATGCTTATGAAATAGAAAGCACGTCTACTCTCCTATATAAATATATTAGAAGTAACTTTTATATTTCATATAAATATTTATATACACACAACTTTTCTAAGAGAAAATAATATTAACATTACTAGTTACCAGATATCTCATAATGACTTGAAATGTTTTAAACATTGAAATGTAAAATGTGTATTTTAAATTATATTACTGTACCCCTGGGTTTAGTGACATAAGATGTAACTAATAAACTATACAAATATGAATATTTATATGCACACATAATCATGCATATTTAAATATAGTGTTTCTTTTGATTGTTCTAACACTGAATGAATTAAAATACCTTACCATAATAAGGAACTTGACTTTTATGGAGACTATAGTGAGAATTCATTATATTACTTGTGAAACACTCATGAGAAATCCTTTCTGTCAAGGGTTTCGTATCCATTCTAGTTACACATTTCCATGCTTAATCCAGAAGCATTATTTCTTTAGAGCAACAATCGTGAAAATGCCCCTGGGAAATACAAAAGGCGAGTGATAAAGTTCAAAAGATTGCTTTTAAAAGTTGTAAAGGTGAAGGCTTTATTCAATTGCTGAGTGTTTTGGGCACTCTTCATGTGTTTTCTTTGCAGGCACAGGAAGGATTTGTTTATGTTCTGAGTGAAGTTTAGGAACTAATTGAATGTGGAACAAAGGGACTGAATACAGTAACTACACTCTAAATACAGTCTTGGTTTTAAGATTCCCCTCTGTGAATTTCAGAGTGAGTTGAGCTTGAAGTGCATGTAGATGCTCTCACCTGCCACACACGGCCCAGCGTCCCTGCACTTTTGTCTCAGTTATCATTCACAATGCCACTTCCCAATTCCAATGCAAGGGCAGATAAATAATGAGATGGTAGACATTTACAATACAGGGGCAGGGGGAAACACAGTTTTATTTTTAGGAAAGTAAAGGCTAGTTTATTGATACAAAGAATCTTAAAACTATTAAATCTGATACATGATTAAACCCAGGATAGAAAAATTATTAAACTTATATATTTGTATTTTATCTTTCTTTCTTTGAGCTCCTATGCATTATCCATTTCAACACATATTAAAATAATGAGGATCTTCTCCTATTTTCTTTAGCTAATGAGTTTTAGATTGCATTTCTGATTGAGGAGTGACCTCATAGGAAGCAGAGTTTTTCCTTCTATGGAAACTGAAAATGCCAATGTTTCCTTTTTTCAGCCTTTCTTGTGGTAAGATTAGGCACATCATCAGACATCTCCAGAGAGACATGCTTAAACATTATTGGAATTGTAACGTTGTGACCTAAACCACTGGGGAAGGGTCCCACTCCTGTAATGGGTGGTGAAGACACATGGCAGTTAGCTGGAGGGCCTCTGCTGTCCACTGTTGGTGGTTTGCACCCCAAACATGGGCTATATGTTCTCAGCAGAACATTTTCAGAGATTTTCACTCACTTGATTTTGTCTATGGCTTATCTAGCCTCCAGATGTTATTTGCTGGATTTCCTAGAGGCTTTGTGAATTATCCATATCCTTTTAATACATTCCTCTTCTGGTTAAATTATTCATATTTTATTTCTGTTGCTTTCAGTTAAATAATATGAAAGGTGATAATACAGCTTACTTTGTTCTTTGGTATTTCTACTGAGAAAACAAATGTTAATTAACTGCAAAGAATATGATTTTAAGGGCTGGCAGATGGCGTAGTGGTTAGGTCATTGGACTCTCACATGGTTGACCATGTTTCAAGTCCTGGACCTGTTGGCTTCCTTTCTCACTTTCCCTCTTTTCCTCTTTTCCTGTGTCTCTCTGTGCTCAAATTTAAAAAATAATGATAAATAAAATTAAATAAATAGTTCTTTAAAAAAATAATGTGATTTTGAAGACTGGTTATAATTTAGAAAACCTTTTTTTAAGATAAATATATGTTAGACAATGTGAAGTATTCTATATATAATGTCTTATACAATACTCAAGATGACCACACAAGATAAGTACTATTAGGATCTTTATTTTGCAGATGTGAAAGTTGAGTCAAAGATGTACATAATAATTTGACCAAAGCTACACAGTTAGCAAATATAAAAGCTTGCCACTTGTTTTTCATTGTCATATCTTCAGAGTTTCTTTCAAATGAATCTATAGCTCAAATAATCAGGCTATAATAAACTCACAGGAAAACACCCTACCTTGTCATGTTCCGTCCTATGCTCTAAGTGTCTATTACGTATCAATATTGTGATTAGTGCTAACATAACAAAATTAATGGTACATTTCTATCTTTAATCCATTGTTTTAGCTAAAATTAATGTAATTTAACCGCTAGTATAATAGTTAATAACATTATAACGTGTTCTATGATAGTGGGTATACAAACTACATGGGACCTAGAAAAGGGAACAATAATCTGGCCTGGTAGCAGAAAAAGCTGCAAAGCAGAGCAGACAAAGCCTAGTCCTTGCTGCAAACACTGCATTTGCTGGTGGGCACTGTTTTATCAGTGTTATCCACAAGGTGGAAACTAGAAATAATGACTGCACTCGCTAGGTCTAAATCCCGAGGGTCATGTGACGTGGAACAAGCATCATTTCTGTGAGGATCACTTCACAGCTCTGTATTGTTAAGAACTTCTCAAGATTTTGTTTTTAATAATCAACTTTGGGAGATAGGAAAAACAACAATGTATCAAATTTGTTTACGATATTTAAGTTCTATAGGAACATAAAATGTATGAGCTTATACTGGTCATTGTTGACTCGACTATAAAATATTTTAATTACATAGATAATTAAATATTGACTTTGTATGTAATAGAAGGCAATTTTATCAATAAGAAGAAAGTTTGTGTTAGTAGTGAGATGGCTTTATGAGTAAATAAGTCACTAAGAAATAAGTACCAACCATCGCAAATGTTTTGGACATGAAACCTTCAGTGCAAGTAGGCCAAATAGATGCTGTACTAGTTTCCTGTTGCTGTTAAAACAAATTACACAAACTTGATGGCTTAGAACAACTCAAGTTTATTATCTTATAGTTTGGAGTGGGAAAAATCCAACATGAACTTCTTGGGCTGAAATCCAGGTGTCTGGAGACTTCATTCTTTGGTGAGCTCTAGAGAAGACCTGCCTCCGTGCTTATCCCAGCTTCTAGAGACTGCCAGAATTCCTTGCCTCTTGGACCCTTGCCATCTTCAAAGTCAGTCATACCATCCGACCAGCCTCTACTGCTCTCATCAGATCTTCTCAACATCCTAACCTGGGTAGAGCTAGGGTCCTGGCCATGGTAACTTCATGCTCTCATGCTTCAGTCAGCTCCTTGGTTTGTGGTCCAACCAATGGACATCTTGTTGCTCCCACACACACCTTGTCCTTGGACGCACCTATTGTCTTCTGTCTCTGGGAAAACAGCAAAACTCAGATCAACCAAACACATTGGAAGCATTAGAAAGATGGAAAAGCGTTGGTGATTTTATTTTCTCCCCATGAGGTATTGTGTTTTTGTTTTGTTTGTTGTGAGAGATGAAAGGGATCCCAAGATTATCTGATCTACTGAGTTATTTATGTACAGTTTTCATTGACATATATTCAGTAGGCCACACAATTCACCAATGATAATGCGCAGTTCAATGCCTTTTAGGAAATATATATGGAATGTCTGCACTCTACGGCAGAAGCTAAAGATCGGAAGGTATAAAAGCATAGAGAGCAACTGCGGATACTAGAGACAGTGTGGGCGGATGGGGAATAATGGGGGACAGGAGGGAAGGAATCGGGGGGGGCATGGGAAGCAAAACATTTAACAAATACAAAGCTAGAAAATTATCTTTGACTGGACTAATACACAATGTATTTATACTGGGAAAATTCATTTCACATACCGTAAGACATGTAGTGATTAAAGGTAAAAAGGAACAATTAAATTAAAAATTTATTAAGAAAATATATTTTCTTAACATAAAACCAGAATATCTGAGAGCATTTAGCTTAACTTTGTTTTATCTATAAAAGGATAAAATCAGATGTCTCTAATCTCTTACTTTTTTATTAGATTAATTTTATTTATTAAATCTTCAAAAGTTTACAGAAGAGATGTATTATTGAAAAACTATGAGTTTCAAAATGTTTTTGTGCCAAAATAAACTTGTGCTTTATTATAAAAAAGAGGAAATTTATATTTATATAATACAACTTTTACTCAAATCCAGCTTTAAAACATGCTTGTTACCTCAAAAATCCCCATTTGACCATTCACAATGTCTCCATACTGACACCTCCATCTCTGAGCAATTATTAATCTGTACTGTATCTACAATTTTACTTTCCTATTATTTCACAACACAAGGATCTGTAATATGTAGTCTTTATGTCTGACTTCTATCTAGCATAATTTAGCAAATGTCTCTGAGGCCCAGTCATGTTTCTGCCATATTTGCAGTTTCTTCCTTTTTATTGGTTTGTGGTATTACATTGTGAATACACCACATTATACTCATGAATATACTAGCTGATGGCTATCTAAGTTATTTCCACATTTCAGTTATTAGAAATAATGTTGTCATAAAAATTCCTCTGTAAGAATTTTAGGTTTTATTTCTGTTGTGTAAATATGAACAATGGGAAGCTGCAGGCCCAACCCCTCCGAACCTCCGCACATCCCCACCGTTCCTCTTCCTTGGACCGCAGGTTGGTTGTCTGGAACTTTAAGACGAACTGCCCTCCCCATCCCACCCGCGAACCGATCGAGCCGAGCAGATCCGGACACCAGGCGGACTGAGGCTGCAAGCCCAACCCCTCCGAACCTCCACGCATCCCCTCTGTTCCTCTTCCTTGGACCCCAGGTTGGTTGTCTGGGACTTTAAGATGAATTCCCCCCCATCCCACCCGCGAACCGGACCGAGCCAGCCAGCAGTTCCAGACACCAGGCCGACTGAAGCTGCAGGCCCTACTAACCTGGTCCTGTCACTCAGCCTCTGGCTCTTTCCCACCAGCCTTTGGACTTTCTGAATATTGGTTATTTGAATAGCGTGCGGCGCGCTTTGCACACCATGTGATTTTCTTTTTTGGTTATTCTTTGCTTCTGAGGTGTTGCTTATTAGTTCAGTTGGAGACTCACCACTCCTTAGAAACAGGGAGGATCTTGGGCCATCCAGGACTAGTTGCAACAGTTAATGGTAATTGTGAGCAACAGATAGGCCAACCATAAGAGAAATCATCAAATTTCTGTTCCTTTTAACACTCAGAGATACCTTAAATAAGTTAGGAAGCAACATATAGAGTATCTGATGACCAGAAACAATTTCAGAGGCTCAAGAAATATGAGCAACCAACAAAAGGCCTCTCCCTCAAGGGAAATCATCAAGCCTACATCACCCACAGTCAATACAATGGACGTTGTGGACATGTCTGATAAGGAATTCAGAATATTTGAAGTGAACAAACTAACTGAGATGGAAGAGAAAAGAGACAAGGAGATTCAGGAGATGAGGAAGTCCTTTAATGACTTGAAAGAAGAAATGGATACCTTAAACAAGAACCAGATGGAACTTCTAGGATTGAAGAATGTGATACAGGAAATCAAAACCTCCCTTGAAAGTGTTAAAAATAGGTTAGACCAGGCAGAAGATCGAATCTCTAATGTAGAAGACAAAACATCTGACCTAGAAAAAAGTATCAAGAAGACTGAGAAAACAACCATGAGAAATGAGGACAATATGCAAGGAATACTCGATGCCATCAAGCGCCCCAATATCCGGATAATTAGTATTCCAGAAGAGGAAGAAAATAATAAGGACCTATAATTTATTCCACGAAATCCTGGAAGAAAACTTTCCAAACCTGGAAAGGCATTCAAATATCCAGACCCAAGAAATACATAGGACCCCAGGAAGAATCAACCCAAGAAGATCCTCTCCAAGGCACATCATAGCCAGACTGGTGGAAACAACAGACAAAAACAAGATACTAAAGTTGGCAAGAGGGAAACGTCAAGTTACTTACAAAGGTCACCCTATCAGGCTTACATCGGCTCTCTCGGCAGAAACAATGCAGGCAAGGAAAGAATGGGGAAGCATAGTCAAAGTGTTGAATGAAAAACAATTTCAACCAAGAATACTATACCCGGCAAAATTATCTTTCATATGGGATAAAAAAAAGATCAAAACATTCTCAGATAAACAAAATTTGAAGGAATTTACCATACTCCAGACCAGCTCTTCAAGAGATTCTGAGTCAAAATGGTTAAGGGAGGCTTCAGTGAAAAAAAAAAAAAAAAAAAAAGATAAAAACATTCTCAGATAAACAAAATTTATTTTAGCTCTTATCAGAGAAAACTAAAAAGTCAGACAGTTATATGAGAACAAAAGGCAACAAAGAAAATGGCTCACTTAATGATAGGATCAGGTATGGAAATATCGATAATTACATTGAATGTCAATGGATTAAATTCTCCAGTTAAGAGACATAGACTGGCTGAATGGATAAGAAAACAGAAACCCTCTATCTGTTGCCTACAAGAAACTCACCTTATGGATAAAGATAGACATAGACTAAAAGTAAAGGGCTGGAAAAAGATATTCCATGCAAATGGAAATCAAAAAAAGGCTGGAGTAGCGATATTGATCTCAGACAAAATAGATTTCAAGACAAAGACTGTAAGAAGAGACAAAGAAGGACATTATGTAATAGTAAATGGAGTAATCCAACAAGAAGATATAACCCTTATAAATATCTATGCACCCAACTCAGATGCACCTAAGTATGTGAAGGAAAGACTGCTGGAGCTAAAAAGAGAGATAGGGAGAAATACTATAATTGTTGGAGATCTCAACACCCCATTATCTCCCTTAGACAGATCTTCTAAACAGAAAATAAATAGAGAGATACAGGACTTAAATGATACTATAAGTCGAATGGGCTTGACAGATATCTATAGAACTTTCCACCCTACATCCACAACATATACATTTATATCACCCCGGCATGGAACCTTTTCAAAGATTGATCATATGTTAGGACACAAATCAAGCCTTTACAGATTCAAAGGCATAGAAACTGTATCCAGCAACTTCTCTGACCATGATGGAATTAAACTCAAGATTAATTTCAAGAAACAACCCTGAAAATACACGAACACAAGGAAACTGAACAACCTACTTCTGAATGACTTCTTCACTACTGAAGAAATTAAGGCTGAAATAAAGCAATTTATGGAAACAAATGATAATGAGTACACAAGTGTCCAGAATCTATGGAATACAGCTAAAGCAGTCATAAGAGGGAAATTCATAGCAATTAGTGCACATAAGAAAAGGATGAAAAGATGGCAAATAGATAACTTATCATCATGCCTCAGAGAATTGGAAAAACAACAACAAACAAACCCCCAAAATGCCAGGTGAAAAGAAATAATAAAGGTTCAAGCAGAAATAAATGAAATAGAAAATAAATGAACCATACAGAAAATAAATGAAAGCAAAAGCTGGTTCTTTGAAAAGATTAACAAGATCGACACACCATTGACTAGACTGATTAAGAAGAAGAAAGAAAGAAACCAGATTAATCAAATATGTGATGAAACAGGCAATATTACAACAGACATAGTAGAAATACAGAATATCATTAGAGGATACTATGAGCGACTATATGCCAACAAACAAGATAACTTGGAGGAGATAGACAAATTCCTGGATTCATATAATATACCAAGATTGAATCAGGAGGACATAGAGAACCTAAATAGACCCATAACAAGTCAGGAGATTGAATCAGTAATAAATAATCTCCCAACAAAGAAAAGCCCAGGTCCAGATGGCTTCACTTCTGAATTCTACAAAACTTTTAAGGAAGAGTTAACCCCTATCCTACTAAAATTATTTCTAAAGACTCAAAAGGAAGGAAACCTTCCAAATTCATTTTATGAAGCCTCCATCATCCTCATCCCCAAAACAGATAAGGACATGACAAAAAAGGAAAACTATAGACCAATATCATTGATGAATATAGATGCAAAAATTCTCAACAAGATACTCGCAAATCATATCCAACAACATATAACAAAGATCATTCATCATGACCAGGTAGGCTTTATACCAGGGATGCAAGGGTGGTTCAATATATGCAAGACCATAAAAGTAACACACCACATTAACAGAAAGAAAGATAAAAACCATATGATCATCTCAATTGATGTGGAGAAAGCATTTGACAAAGTACAACATCCTTTTATGATTAAGACTCTAAGATTGGTATAGAAGGGTCATTTCTGAACATAATAAAAGCAATCTATGAAAAACCTACAGCTAATATTATATTGAATGGAGAAAAGCTGAAAGCTTATCCTCTGAAAACAGGTACTAGGCAAGGCTGCCCACTTTCTCCATCTGCTCTTGATAACACCACACCTCCCCATCCCGTCAAGAAAAGCTAATATAGTACTAGGCAAGGGCCCACTTTCTCCAGTCTTAGCTATTGCAATCAGAGAAGAGAACAATATTAAAGGCATTCGAATAGGCAAAGAAGAGTTGAAAATATCTCTATTTGCAGATGACATGATGGTATACTTAGAAGACCCAAAGGTATCCATGAAAAAGCTTCTTGAAGTAATAAGTGAATACAGTAAGGTGGCAGGATACAAAATCAATATCCAAAAATCTATAGCATTTCTATTTATGAACAACAAGTTGAACGATGCCGAGCTAAAGAAAGGAATCCCTTTCACCGTAGCCACAAGATGTATAAGATACCTAGGGATAAACCTAACTAAGAAAGTTAAAGACCTTTATAAAGAAAACTAATGAAAATCTTAAAAAAGATATTGAAAGTGACATTAAAAAGTGGAAGGATATCCCATGCTCCTGGATTGGAAGAATTAACATAATCAAAATGAAAATTCTACCCAGATTAATCTACATGTTTCATGCAATTCAAATCAAAATACCAGAAAAATTCTTCACAGATCTAGAAAAGACAATCATAGAATTTGTCTGGAATCATAGAAGACCTCGTATTGCAAAAGCAATCCTGCTCAAGAAGAATGAGTAGGAGGCATATCACTCCCTGATCCCAAGATATACTATAAAGCTGTGGTCATCAAAACAGCATTGTATTGGCATAAAAACAGACATGTAGACCAATGGAATAGAATAGAGACCCCAGAAATAACCCTCAAAGCTTACAGCCAACTGATCTTTGACAAAGGATATCAGTCAATCCATTGGGAAAAGGAAAACCTCTTTAGTAAATGGTGCTGGAAAAACCGGGTATCCACCTGCAGAAAGATGAAACTGAATCCCCATCTTTCACCATTAACAACAATCAACTCAAAATGGATCAAAGATCTGAACCTAAGACCTCAAACAATAAAACTACTGGTGGAAAATGCTGGGGAAACTCTGGGAGACATTGGAGTAGGCAAAGACTTCTTAAATAAGACCCCCAAAGCACAGGCAATAATCCCTAAAATAGACAAGTGGGACTATATTAGACTAAAAAGTTTCTGCACAACAAAAGACACAGTATCAAGTGTGAACTGACAACCCTCAGAATGGGAAAATATCTTTGTTAAATATGCCTCAGACAAGGGACTGATAACTAGAATATACAGGGAACTCAAGGGCCTTATGCGAAAAAAATTATTAACCCAATTAAAAGATGGGAAAATGAGCTGAACAAAAGTCTCTCTAAGGAAGACATACGAACAGCCAAAAAGCATATGAGGAAATGCTCAACATCCCTCATCATAAGGGAGATGCAGATAAAATCCACAATGAGATACCACCTAACCCCTGTCAGAATGGCAAAGATGAAGAATATAAAAAGTGATAAGTGTTGGCGGGGATGTGGTGAAAAGGGAACCCTCCTACACTGTTGGTGGGAATGTAAACTAGTTCAACCACTGTGTAGGACAATATGGAGGTTCCTCAAAGATCTACAAAAAGAACTACCATCAGCAATCCCGCTTCTGGGTATTTGCCCGAAAGACAGGAGAACGCTCAGTCAGAAAAGTACTTGCACATCAATGTTTATTGCAGCATTATTCACAATTGCCAAGACATGGAACCAACCTAAATGTCCACAAACTGATGAATGGATTGGAAAAGTGTGACATATATACTCTATGGAATACTACTCAGCCATAAAAAATAACAAGACCCTGGAATTTGATAGAAAGTGGTCAGATACGGAGGATCTATTACTGAGTGAAGTAAGCCAGGCTATGAAAGAAAGATATTGTATGTATCCACTCAATATATACCTACTACCCGCACTCTATGGTAGAGAGCAAAAAATTGGAGGACATAAAAGCAGTGAAAGTACTTAATGAGAATAGGACAGTGTGGAATGGAGGGGGTGAGGAGAAGGGGATAGAGAAAGATAGCAAGAGAACAACAGAGAGGCAGGACGTTAGTGAGAAACAGATATGGCTTATTACCTGTTGATGATGACATGTATAGTATTCTCAACTGGATTGGTCTGAGAAATATTTCATGATGAGTAAAGTCTTTTTACAAGCAAAATGAGAAATAGTGATTGACTGTTTTAAAAAATAATTAGAATAATAATAATAATGATTGGGAAAAACATAGAAAAGATATTGAATGATGAAGTGGGGACATTAATGTCTCTCTATTGACTGACATGCATGGCATTCCCTTTTGAAAAAGCAATGTAATACACTGTAAAATTATATCTTGTCCAATGTAATATAAAGAAGATTATGATGATAATAAAAATAAAAAAAAGAACCAGAAAAAAAATAAATATGAACACTGGAAATTGCTAAGGTCATACGGTAAGAATATATTTAACTATTTTGCTTTTTAAAAAATTTATGATCAATTATTTAATTAGATTCTTGTCAAGAAATTTAGAACACCAATTTGTGAGGATAAACGTCATTCGTAAGAGCAAACACAGATCACAGGAAGCCCTGGAGCTGAGGAACAGCTTTGATTTTTGGTAAAATTTGCTAGTCCACAGCTTTCTGATCAACCTTGCACTGCTCTGAAATCTCATATTTCTTCTTCTCTGTGTCAAAGATCTCACCTTCCTGGTATCTGGGCTTATGCAGCTTCTTGCTTGAAGTAAACATTGATAAGGTGTTTGGGGACTTCTATTTTGCTAATATCAATTTCCATGGAGGTGGCCATAAGAAATTTCTGGTGTGTTCTACACAGTGGAACTCGACTGAGGATCAGGGGTCCAGTCACGAGTGGCAAGCCACTGCTCAGCTGCTTCAGGAAGACCACTCTTTTGCCTGTGTGGCACTCAGTGAGGATGATCAGGATGGTCCCAGGACTGATACTGGCTCTCAGCTCTTCTCACATGCTGGACTGAAAGGCTTTTTGCCATGGCTCAACAGCTTTCAAGGTACATCTTCAGTAGGCTAATATCTAGTAGTTTTTCAGTTTAACCATCTGGGAACCACCTGGTTTTGAGACAGTGGCAAGAACCTTCTCCTCTTACTTTTCAATCCTGGATTTAGTGACCGAGTGTTTCCTTTCGTACTTGGC
Source organism: Tupaia tana (assembly GCA_026018925.1). NCBI lineage: Eukaryota > Metazoa > Chordata > Mammalia > Scandentia > Tupaiidae > Tupaia > Tupaia tana. The sequence goes on from JAKSZU010000002.1 coordinate 14,038,046, forward strand.
CTTCCTAGAATATATGGCAGATCAGGACTATCTGCCGATGCCCTGGACTAGGACTGGGTTTAGGTTACAATGGGATTTCCCCTTCTTGGACTTCTTAGCCTTGGGGTCACCTCTTTTAATCTTGCCACTGGCATCAGTCTTCTTGGGTTCAGGTTTCTTCTCCTTAATATCCTTCTTCATAGCTTTTTCACCTTCCATCTTATTGTGGGAAAGAGTTATATTTAATTTTTTAAAGAAACTGCCTAAATGTTGCATCATTTTACATTTCCACCATCAGCTATGAGGGTTCTAGTTCCTTCACATCCTTGCTGACATTTATAATTTTTAGCATTTAAAAAATAGCCATTCTATTGTTAGCAAATGATATCTCATTATGGCTACATTTTGTACTCTTTAGGAATAAGAAAAATCCCCAACATATAAAGAACATCTACAAAACACCCCACTGCTAACATTATGCTTAATAATGAAAGGCTAATGCTTTTCACTGAGAATCAGAAACAAGTACACATGCCTCTCAGTGTACCAAAACACTAAACAGTGTACCAAGGGACTAAAAGAAATGAAGTTTGCAAATTAAAAGGAAGAATGAGACTCATTCTACTTGAAGTGATTGTCTGTAAAAACTACTAATTAAAAAATGAAAACAAAATTCTTAGAACTCATACAAGGCCAATCCACAAAAATAAATTGTAACTCCATATTAACAATCAACGGTAAGCCAAAATGAAAACCATAGTGCCATTTAAAATGACTCTAAAAATTAGAGAGATTTTTTACTATAGGGTGCAGACTCTCACTGGAGAGACAGAGAGATTTAGAGAGGAAGTGAGAAATACCCTCCCCCCAGGGGATGGCCATACTGCATTCCCTTCTCTTCCATTCTCTTCTCAGAATTTTGGGCACACATGCATATGCTCCCAGTATGTTTCAAACTGCCAGGTCTGGGACTTGAATTGTCATGTGGCAGTCCAGCGCCTTAACGACTACTCCACCTGCTGGCCCCTTTAAGTATATTTTTAAACAGATACATGTAGAATCTGCATGTTGAAAACTACAACACCTGATAAAAATTGAAAAGGCATATATGGGAAACATGGATGGCATAATGACTAAGTCACTGAACTGTCACATAGATGACATAGTTCGAGTCCAAAACCTGGCAGCTTAAAATTCACGCCAGGTGCATGTGAATGCATGCCCTGAATTCTGAGAGGAGAATGGTGAAGGGATTATGGCATGGCCACCCCCCCCTTCGGGGGGGGGGAGGGTGATTTCTTGTTTTTTTGTCCTTCTGTCTCTCTTTGTCTCTCTGGTGAGTTCACACACCCTATAGCAAAAAATCCCTCTTTAAAAAAATATGTCATATTTTAGAAGGCTCAAAAATTTAAAGACCTAAATTTTCTTCAAATTTATATACAAATATAACACAATTCCCATCAAAATCACATTAGAATATTTTTATAAATATAGACCAACTGATTCTAAAATTTATATAGAAAGGCAAAGGACCTGGAAGAGTTAAAACAATGTCAAAGAAGAACAAAGTTGGAAGATGTCCATTACACACTGTTGAATAATGGCATATCTGCCCTAATTGAGCCGGGGTGGGGACAGGGACACAGATCCACAGAACATCACGGAGAAGGAGGTCCAAGAGCACATGTGGACATGGAGTGATGTCGTCTGCATCACCGTCTGCTAGGAAATGGAAATTAATGGCACAGTGATGTACAAATACTCTTAATAATAGCTAAAATAAAAATTTAAAAAGCCTGTGAGGACAATTACAGTTTCTGGTGAATATGTATAGATGCTAGATATCAAGGCATTGCTTATGAGACTGTAAAATGATAATAGCCACTTTGGAAAACAACTTGACAGTTTATACAGTTAAATATATTCTGTATAAACGAGAAATTGCATTCTTGGACATTTCTAACTGAGAAATAAAAACATCTTCCCTCCAAAAAAACCAGGAGCAAATTACCAAGCAAGGTGTGAATTGCCGTGCTACTAAAGCTACCATATGACTCAGCAATTTAGTGGTGCTTGTCTACAGGAAGGTATGAACGTAATTGTTCATATATGTATTCATAATCATGAACTCATGGAAATGATCCACGTTGTCATCAAATGATGACTTGATATATAAAAATGATACATCTGTAAATGGAAGATTATTCAGCAATTAAAAAGGAATGGAACTTTGTAGAATGCTAAATTATGGTGAACTTTAACAACATATGTTGAGTGAAAAAAGCTAGTCCTGAAATACCACATATGGTATGATTTCATCCAGATGAAATAGAATGGAAAAACCTAGAGGCAGAAAATAGATTCTTGATTCTCTTGGGCTATGTGGGTTTTGTGGGTGAGGAAGGGGGCGTGGCTGCTATTGGGTACGGGTTACTTTTTGGGAGTGAAGAGATAGTCTCAAATTAGATTATCGTGATAGTTGCACAACTCTGTGATTATACTAAAATATATTCTATTTTAAGCTATAAATGGTTAAATGTTATGCCATGAATACCAGTAAAGCTATTAAAATAGTTTACATATTTGCTCATTTCATTTTTTAAAAAAATTCTTAAAATGTCAAAATTACAGTGATGAGGACAATTTTATGGTTGTCAAGGCTTAGAATTAGAAGAGTGTGTGTCTATGTATTAGTATTTGACTAATATCAGATTTATTGTACTGAACGACAACAACAAATTTGTTTCTTTCTTTCTCTCATGAACAAGAGAAACAGAGAGAGACAGACAGAGAGACAGCATCCCCAACAGGGTCTTCCCAAAGCAATCTAGCTTTAGCCAGCCCCAGACCAAGAACACACATATGCCGGCATACTCGGAGGGGTCTAGATGTGAACCTGACACCTTTCCATATTGGCTAGCCTTGATGAGCATTACATTTTACCACTGCGTCACTATCCAGCCCTGACTGCTGATTTCAAAAATATGCTATGCTGGGAACCAGCAGTTAGCGTAATGGCTATGTCGCTGGACTCCCACGTAGTCGACCGCGGTTCGCGTCCCGGACCCGGTGGCTTAAAACTCATGCCGGGCACGTGTGCGTGCGTGCCCAAGATCCCGAGAGGAGAATGGAGGAGAAGGGATTGCGGCGTGACCATCCCCCTGGGGGGGTGATTTCTCACTGTTTCTGTCTCTGTCTGTCTGGCGAGCGCATGCGACCTATAGCAAAAAAACCTCTCCAAAAAAAAAAAAAATGTGCTATGCTTTTTTAAGGTATCATCATTGGGGAGGCTGGGTGAAATATATGCGGGGATGCTACAACTTTTATAACTTCTTTTAAACTTAAACTTTTTCAAATTTTTTAAAAATTAAGACTCTTAACTATTGAGAGAGTGAATCTTATTTTTGAGACACGTATGGAGCCAGTATTGCTTTAGTAAAAATCTAGGCATGCTGCTTTGTTCTTGCTATTTCAGTTTGTTAGAGACATCTCCTCTATGATGTAAGTTTTGTAGTTGGACAGGGATGTTTATACGAGCTGATCTGTTTGAACATTACAGTCTTCAGCTTCTGAGAACATTACCGTCAATATTTAGGGAGCTATTCAGTCAGAAATTCTGCAGATTTAAGGGATAGCACATTTAGTCTCAGAACCTTCTAGTCATAAAAAGAGAAAGTAAGAGATTCCTAATACTAGCCTTATAAAAAGTCAGAGAATAAGTGGAGGAGCAGTATGTGAAAAACTGACCAACTGCTTCTTGTACAACGGATCTTCACAAATTTCATGAAAGCTTCAGAGTATGAAAAACCTATACACAGATTTAAAATTGTACCCAAAGAAACTTGCACTTTCAATCCAGTTTTCCAAGAACTTTTCAAAGTATCGTCATAAATATATGGTTTCTTGGCATATTTTTTAAACAAAAAATGAGTTAGTTCATCATGTATTTTCCTCTTCAGAAACTTATGCTAATTTAGTGATCAGTCCTACATTGACTCTGGTTGATCATGTGACTTTGAAAAAAAAAAAAAAGGAGCTAAAAAGTTATGCCTATTGATTCTGCCAAGACAAAAGTATCGTTGACAGTTACAAGACAAAACAGCACACTGTCAGGAAGGCTTTGACAGAATGAAGTGAGCCACAGTGACAGGGTATCGTGGCGGCACCCGATGAGCTGTTTCAGATGAACGCACTCATTTCCTTGTCCACTTGCTCGTGTGTGGTGCGTTTCCTGGACTGCCTTTGTTTCTCACAGCCCCTTGAAAGCAGATTTGCCTTTTGCAAAGCCATTGCCATTGCTCTTATCAACTGCCATCCATAAGAAATGGAGATATTCTCAGAGATGTGACAACAGAATATTCTGAGTTTTACTACAAATCGTTGGTCAAAAGACATTTCCATTACTCCTGTGCAAGCTTAACAGCAGGAATTGTTCACTGTACACATGCATATTACTTCAATACTGACTCTTTGTATCTTTCTTTTTCTAGAAAGGGTATTTTTTTTTACAGAAAATCTCCTACCTCTGCACCAGATAAAGAGAAATTGGCTAAAAACTTGACATTTTCTAAGTGGATTCAGTAGGTTGTGGCTAACCTTCTGGTCCTTTAGTGCATATGGATGTAATGCTACTGAATTACTAGACACGCCTGCATGGGTTGGCCATAGGATCAGAATAATTTTTAATATTATAGTGTCTATTATTTTTCTCTTGGTATGAATTCAGTATCATTCTATGACATTCCAAATCAACACCTCTTAATTATAAGATATTACATATTTATCAAAATGTTTTCAGAATAAAAATTAAAAATTGAAGTTATTTAATAGGAATCAGCTATATTACTAATAGTATAATAGTATATCTGTTGGTCCAGCAGGTGGCATAGTGATAAAAACAATGGATTCCCACATGGCTGATCACAGTTCAAGTCTCGGACCCGATGTTTGCTTTCTCTCTCTCTCTCTCTCTCTCTTTCTCTCTCTCTCTCTCTCTCCATCATCCCTTTCTACTAAGCTCATGTGCCTTGTAGCAAATTAAAATAATAGTAATAATGGTAATAAAAAACTAAGTTAGTAATTCTGTTAAAAAATATGTATCTGTAGTATTATATTGCCATAAAAATGAGGTAGATATGCATGTGATAATATGGAAATGTTACAGTCTATGATTTTAGTTAAGATCAGAAGTGAATAATTAGCATCACTTTTTTATAAATAAAAGAAAATGTATGCACAACTTTTTTTTTAATTTTCAGAAAGTCATAAGAAAATTAAAATACGCTCACCTTTAGTGAGATAAACAGGATGAAGGTAAGGACAGAAGTTTTATTTTTTATTCTTCTCTTTCCTCAATGGTTTAAATATTCTAGCTATATGTGAATAGTACTATTTTATGTTAACTAGTATTCTTAAAGAAGGAGAATAAAGACTATTTGTTTGATTCATTGTGATTTCTTTTTTTTTTCTTTTCTTTTTTTGGAGAGGTTTTTGCTATAGGGCGCATGCGCTCGCCAGACAGACAGAGAGAGACAGAGAGACAGAAAGTAAGAAATCACCCCCCAGGGGGGATGGCCACACCGCAATCCCTTCTCCTCCATTCTCCTCTCGGGATCTTGGGCACGCATGCACACGCAC